>JALMGA010000008.1:5000-2405000 GCA_023333525.1 Aspidoscelis tigris stejnegeri
CTAACCCTAACCCTAACCCTAACCCTAACCCTAACCCTAACCCTAACCCTAACCCTAACCCTAACCCTAACCCTAACCCTAACCCTAACCCTAACCCTAACCCTAACCCTAACCCTAACCCTAACCCTAACCCTAACCCTAACCCTAACCCTAACCCTAACCCTAACCCTAACCCTAACCCTAACCCTAACCCTAACCCTAACCCTAACCCTAACCCTAACCCTAACCCTAACCCTAACCCTAACCCTAACCCTAACCCTAACCCTAACCCTAACCCTAACCCTAACCCTAACCCTAACCCTAACCCTAACCCTAACCCTAACCCTAACCCTAACCCTAACCCTAACCCTAACCCTAACCCTAACCCTAACCCTAACCCTAACCCTAACCCTAACCCTAACCCTAACCCTAACCCTAACCCTAACCCTAACCCTAACCCTAACCCTAACCCTAACCCTAACCCTAACCCTAACCCTAACCCTAACCCTAACCCTAACCCTAACCCTAACCCTAACCCTAACCCTAACCCTAACCCTAACCCTAACCCTAACCCTAACCCTAACCCTAACCCTAACCCTAACCCTAACCCTAACCCTAACCCTAACCCTAACCCTAACCCTAACCCTAACCCTAACCCTAACCCTAACCCTAACCCTAACCCTAACCCTAACCCTAACCCTAACCCTAACCCTAACCCTAACCCTAACCCTAACCCTAACCCTAACCCTAACCCTAACCCTAACCCTAACCCTAACCCTAACCCTAACCCTAACCCTAACCCTAACCCTAACCCTAACCCTAACCCTAACCCTAACCCTAACCCTAACCCTAACCCTAACCCTAACCCTAACCCTAACCCTAACCCTAACCCTAACCCTAACCCTAACCCTAACCCTAACCCTAACCCTAACCCTAACCCTAACCCTAACCCTAACCCTAACCCTAACCCTAACCCTAACCCTAACCCTAACCCTAACCCTAACCCTAACCCTAACCCTAACCCTAACCCTAACCCTAACCCTAACCCTAACCCTAACCCTAACCCTAACCCTAACCCTAACCCTAACCCTAACCCTAACCCTAACCCTAACCCTAACCCTAACCCTAACCCTAACCCTAACCCTAACCCTAACCCTAACCCTAACCCTAACCCTAACCCTAACCCTAACCCTAACCCTAACCCTAACCCTAACCCTAACCCTAACCCTAACCCTAACCCTAACCCTAACCCTAACCCTAACCCTAACCCTAACCCTAACCCTAACCCTAACCCTAACCCTAACCCTAACCCTAACCCTAACCCTAACCCTAACCCTAACCCTAACCCTAACCCTAACCCTAACCCTAACCCTAACCCTAACCCTAACCCTAACCCTAACCCTAACCCTAACCCTAACCCTAACCCTAACCCTAACCCTAACCCTAACCCTAACCCTAACCCTAACCCTAACCCTAACCCTAACCCTAACCCTAACCCTAACCCTAACCCTAACCCTAACCCTAACCCTAACCCTAACCCTAACCCTAACCCTAACCCTAACCCTAACCCTAACCCTAACCCTAACCCTAACCCTAACCCTAACCCTAACCCTAACCCTAACCCTAACCCTAACCCTAACCCTAACCCTAACCCTAACCCTAACCCTAACCCTAACCCTAACCCTAACCCTAACCCTAACCCTAACCCTAACCCTAACCCTAACCCTAACCCTAACCCTAACCCTAACCCTAACCCTAACCCTAAACCCTAACCCTAACCCTAACCCTAACCCTAACCCTAACCCTAACCCTAACCCTAACCCTAACCCTAAAACCCTTTGATCTTTCACCCCTGACCCCTGACACTTCACTTTGCCCCCCTGACCCCTGACCTTTGATCTTTGACCTCTGACCTGAGCTTTGATCTTTGACCCCCTGACCTTTGACCCCTGCCCTTTGATCTTCAACCCTGACCTTTGCCCCCTGAACTTTGCCCCCTGACCTTTGACCCCCTGACCCTCTGACCTTTGACTCCTGACCCTTGATGCCTGACCTTTGCCCTTTGACCCTTTACCTTTGACCCTCGACCTCTGACCCCCAACCTTTGACCCTGACCTTTGACCCTGGCATTTGACCCCCTGACCTTTACCCCCTGACTCCTGACCCCTGACCCCCTGACCTTTGACCATTGACCCTGACCATTGACCTTTGACCCTTGACCCTAGACCCCCTGACCCCTGGCCTTTGACCTTTGACCCTCACCCTTCCCCTTTCACCCCTGAACCTGACTTCTGACCCTGACCTTTGACCCTTGACCCCCTGACCGTAACCCTGACCCTCAAACCCTAAAACACTAGGTCCAAGATCTCCAGAGGGGTGAAAGGTCACTAGTGAGCTCAAATTTCAGCAGAGCGGTCTAAGGTGACAGGAGGGGTCACACGTCACTGCACATCTCAAAGGCCACCGCAGGGAACAAAGGTCATCACAGGGCTAAAACGTCATTGCAGCGGTCAAAGGTCACCAGAAGCGTCCAACTTCCCCTAACAGGTCAAACGTCACCTCAGGAGTCAAACGTCACCTGAGGGGTAAAAAGTCATTCCAGGCATCACGGACAACTGGAGGGGTCAAAGGTCACTAAACAGGTAAAAGGTCACCAGATGGGTCAAAGGTCACCAGAGCAGTCAAGGGTCACGGCAGGGGTCGAAGGCCACTGGACAGGTCAAAGGGCACTACATGGGTCAAAGGTCACCAAACAGATCAAGAGTCACCAGGGTGGTCACAGGTCACCAGTGCAGTCAAAGGCCACCACAGGGGTCAAAGCTCACCAGAAGGGTCAAAGGCCACCGATGGGGTCAAATGTCACTAGATGGGTCAAACATCTCCAAAGAGGCCAAAGGTCATCGGAGGGGTCAAAGGTCACAGGAGGGGTCAAAGTCAACCAAACAAGTCAAATATCATTCTAAGGGTCAAAGGTCACCGGTGGTGTCAAACATCACCAAAGAGGTCAAGCATCACCAGACGGGTCACAGGTCACCTGTGCCGTCAGTTACCAGACGGCTCACAGTTCATTGGAACAGTTAAAGGTCACCGGAGGGACCCATCGTCACCAGAGTGGTCAAACGTCTCAAGCAGGCTCAAAGCTCACCAAAGACGTCAAGCATAACCAGAGGGGTCATAGGTCACTGGTGTGGTCAAAGGTCAACGGAGAGGTCACAGGTCACCGGATGCATCAAACGTCACAGGTGGGGTCACAGGTCACTCGTGGGGTCACAGGTCACTGGTCAGGTCAAAGGTCACTGGCAGGGTCAAAAGTCATCAGAGTGGTCAAATGGCACTGTAGGGGTCAAAGGTAACCGGAGGGGTCAAAGGTCAGCAGAGGGGACAAAGGTCTTCGAAGGGTCAAAGGTCACCAAAGAGGTGAACAGTCATCACAGGGGTCAAAGGTCATCAGAGCTATCACAGGTCACTCGAAGGGTCAAGCGTCACCAAAGAGGTCAAGGGTCAAAAGTCACTGGTGGGGTCAAAGGTCATCAGAGCAGTCAAACATCACTGGAGGGGGTCAAACATCACCGGAGGGGTCAAAGGTCACCACAGACATCAATGGTCACCAAAGAGCTCAAGGGTAACCAGAGGCCTAACCCTAAGCCTAAGCCCTAAGCCTAACCCCAACCCTAGCCGAAAACGAACCCTAACCTTAGGCCTACCCCTAACCATAACTTTAACCCTAACCCTGACCCTAACCGTATGCCTAACCCTAACCCTAACCCTACAACCCAACAACTTGTCTCTCTTTCTCTTTCTCCTCTGTCTCTTTCTCCTCTGTCTGTCTCTTTCTTTTCTGCCTCTTTCTTGCCTATCTTTCAAAAAAGAGACACAAGAAAGAGACAGACAAGAAAGAGAAGAGACACACAAGAAAGACACAAGAAAAACACAGACAAGAAAGACTCAGAGACAGACAAGAAAGAGACAGAAGAAAGAGACAGACAAGAAAGACTCAGAGACACACAAGAAAGAGACACTAGAAAGAGACAGACAAGAAAGAGAAAGACAAGAAAGAGGCAAACACAAACAGTAAAGAGACAGACAAGAAAGACACAGACACAGACAAGAAAGACACAGACACAAGAAAGAGACAGACAAGGAAGACACACTAGAACAAGACACACAAGAAAGAGACATAGACAGACAAGAAAGAGACAGACAAGAAAGAGACACTAGAACAAGACACACAAGAAAGAGACAGACACACACAACAAAGACACAGACAAGAAAGACTCAGAGACAGAAAAGAAAGAGACACAAGAAAGAGACAGACAAGACAAAGAGACAGACAAGAAAGACAAAGAGACAGACAAGAAAAACACATTAGAACAACACATACAAGAAAGAGACAGACACAGACAGGAAACAGACAGACAAGAAAGAGACAGAGACACACAAGAAAGAGACAGACAAGAAAGACACACAAGAAAGAGACAGACAAGAAAGAGACAGAGACAGACAACAAAGAGACAGACACAGACAGGAAACAGACAGACAAGAAAGAGACAGACACAGACAGAAAACAGACAGACAAGAAAGAGACAGAGACACACAAGAAAGAGACAGACAAGAAAGACACACAAAAAAGAAACACACAAGAAAGACACAGAGACAGACAAGAAAGAGACAGACAAGAACAAAGACAAAAAAAAGCAGGTACGAAAGTTTCTCACTCTTTCAATGCCTTTATGAATGCCAAGTTGGCCACAGTTCCTGCTGCCAGAGCTGTTACTGTAGTTCTCTTTGTCGCCACAAGGCGGCAGCACGACCAGCAGTCCTCCACCCTGCCAAAGAACACACACAAAAAATAAAATGCCTACCTCACTCCACAATTAGACAAAGCCCCCACCTCTCAGCAAGGCAGTTCTTGCGGGAGCCCAACTGCCTCCCTCCCATATTCCTAAGGCTCTCCCTGCGGTTTTCAAACTCCTGGGCTCCACTTTAACACCAGAGATCCTAAAATCTAGTAAGCAGATCCTACACATGAACGGGGACAGTCCTTAAATTATTTCTCCCTTACCAGCTTTTAAACGTTCTTTTTAAGAAAAAGTCTCCCAAGGCACCAAACACGGCCAGAGGCAGGGACACCAAAGGCAGGGGCGGACAAGAGATTTAAAAACACATTCCAACCACATCCACGGAACGCCTCAACTCCCTGGGACCCCTCGGTGCTGTTCCCAGCAGCCCCAAATCACCTTTTCTTGATTTCCCAGCCTCCAACAGCCAGGTTTTCGTGCGTTGGTCTTTGTGGCTACATGGAAGAGGTTACAACAATCTTCTGGAGACTTCGTGGACCCCCTGGCAAAAAAAGCACAACGAAATGCTTAACATTCAATCCTGCAGGAAATACATTACATCAAGCATTTGGTGTTTGAAGTGTTAGCTACAAAAAAAAACTACCAGGGCCACTTTCTTCTTTCTAAACCGGTGATGGCCAACCTATGACACGCGTGTCACAAGTGACACGCCAAGCCCTTTTAGGTGACACACCTGGTCACCCTAGCACCTGGGCATGTAGTGCTTGCTTGTTCTTGAAGTGTACGAAATGCCAACTGTCAATTGAAGATTTAGCAAATGTAAAGAATTATTCATTTTTGCTTCTAATAAAATACATATATAAAAAATATAACTTTTTTACTAGAGCTACAAATATCACAAAATTATGGATATTTCTAGAAGTGACACAGCACCCGAGTTAAGCTAGGTTTTCTTGTGAATTTTGACACACCAAGCTCAAATGGTTAGCCATCACTGTTCTAAACGCTTCCAGATCATTGACTGCAAAATAAACGCGTTCATTCATTCAGCCCTCCTCCCATCATGGGGGGGGGGGGGGAAGGGATTTCATACGTTTATTCTACCCTTGAAAAACACAACAACGTCCTATTGAATATATCTAGGGAATTATAGAATAAACTGATGGCACAGGATTACTACCCTTCACGCACCAGATGTGTTCGGTAGAAAATTACAGGAGCAACGGAGCGGTTGCCAATTAACGCCAGCAACTGTGCATCGCTCCCAACTGCACCTAAATGGATGCAGTAAGGCTTCCCAGTGTTCAGAGTTTCCAACCTGCTCATATGCTGGTGCCTGAGTGCTGGATGCTCTTGAAGCATGGGCTACGCCGTAAAATCTTATTTCACTTCTTATCCTTGCACTGGAGTAAGTCATCTATGTTCCTGTTGCTGAATATTTTCAACTCTGCTCAACGCTAAAGAGCAAAGTTTTTTTCCTGTTAGAAATGTGCTACCGGGGTCTTACTTGGAATTGCTGGGACAGAAAAGGGCCTCATCCGTGATGGCCCCCACCCTATGGAATACTCTGCCCCTTGAAGTGCGTCACACTCACTCTCAGTAGGGGTTCAGAAAGGCAGGACAGAACCACCTCTTTGCCCTGGACTTCAGCTACATGTGGTTACATTACCCACCACCACCACCAACACCACTTTGGAGCAATACTGTTATTAATATATATTTGGCTGCTTTTAGCAGTCTGCATTTTAAATGGTCTTGCAGATATCGCCCTTGGAATATATATGGTTTTGTTTTAACGTGTGGCATTTCTAACCACTGTTACCTCCCCTGAGATCTACGGGGACAGGGCGGCATACAAATCCAAGTAAGGAACGCTTAAATAATAAATATAAATAAAATACTTTTACACGCATACATATTTATTCTTTTAACCTGCTACGTAAATATACGACTTAGTTTTTAAAATAAGGGGCAAAGCCTATTTTTCCCAGGACCTGCCTGACACTTCCCAGCCCCACTGCCAGGGGACCCGCCCCCCCCCCTCCAGGTAGAGATACCCAAGTCCTGGGGGGCGCCAAATGCCCCCCTTGCCCAGACTACCCCCCAGAACCCGACTCAAACGCAGGCTTGTGCCCTCCCTGCTGGCAGCTGCACTCCACGAAGGCTCCTCTCCTTGCCCTGCCGCGACAGGGAGCCCTGCTCGGCTCCCTCTGCCTCTGGCCTTTAATAATGCCCATCAATGCAAATCCAGCATCACTTGAAAGAGAGGCAGATGCAACTCTCACTTTGGCCACAGGGCGGCAGCACCGTGCCCACAGAGCATGCCCAATGGATGTCACCATAGAGAAAAAACAGTGCTGCCTAGAAGGAACAGAAAAGGGAAGCAAAAGAGTAGAAGGAAGTAGACGCCTAGAGAACCCCAATTCCTCCACAGAGGCCGTCGCCTACTAATGACATCACAGAGGCCTACCACCCCACAGGGACGCCTACCCGGAATTTTGAAGAAAGCGGGAGCCAGCACTGCAGCCAAGAGGCGCCTGGGGTCCCCTCTTGCTGCGAGGCAACCCGGAACACAGAGCCACCAGACGGCCCCGGCCGGGGCAGCTTCTTCGGCCGCCTCGCTTTGGAGCCACGCAAAAATTAACTGGGAGAGCCTCCGCCGCTCTGCCCTCTGGGAATTGTAGTACGACCCAGCAACAAGGCAGGCTGTGCGACTCCTGGTCGTGCTGCCGCCTTGTGGCCACAAACAGAATTGCACAAACACCTCTGCCAGCAGCAGTTCTGGCTAACTTGGCATTCATAAAGGGATAGAAAGAGTGACAAACTTCCCCAGCTGCTTTTTCACCTTTCAATGCATCTCTCAGGAACCTTCCCTCCCTAAAAAAAATCAACAGGCTCCAGAGACCTCTAGACTAAAAGAAGAGAGAAAAAAAAATGCCTATCTCACTCCAGGATTAGCCGAAGCCCCCGACGCTCAGCGAGGGGCTTCTCGCGGGCGCCCGGCTGCCTCCCTCCCGAGTTCCTAAGCCTCTGCCTGGGGGTTTCAAAGTCCTCTGCTCCACTTTAAGAGCAGAGATCCTAAAATCTAGCAAGCAGATCCTACACATGAACGGGGACAGTCCTTCAATGATTTCTCCCTTACCAGCTTTTAAACGTTCTTTTTAAGTCTCCCAAGGCACCGAAGAGGGCCGGAGGCAGGGGCACCAAAGTGGGGGGGGGGGAGGGCAGGACATTTTAAAAACAACACCCAGGGAACGCCTCAGCTCCCTGGGACCCCTCGGTGCTGTTCGCAGCAGCCCCAAACCACATTTTCTTGATTTGCCGGCCACCAACAGGCAGATATGTCCAGGCAGCCACCCTTCCCTCCGTCTTCAGGCACGATCGGAAGCCTTCATTCTGCTCCGGCGGCCGCGTCCTTCCCAGCCGAGACCCCAAAGCCCCAACAGGATGATGCAACGCAGCATCAAAGGCCAAGCTAAGAGCGAACGTCTCCCTCTGACGACTCGGATGCTGTCATTACAGTCCCACGAATGGAAATACCTACTTGTACTTCATACCCGGGCTGCCTTCTCAGCGAAGCTCACCACTTTGTCGCTGCCACGTGCACAATCTCTAGAACTCCATGCAGGCGTTTCAGTCGCCCTGGGCCTCCGCTTCATCTAGCGCAGTCACGGGAAACCTCTTGAGCTCAGCGTGTCCAAATTCACGAGAAAACCGAGCTTCACTCAGGGGCTGTGTCACGCGTAGAAATAGGTTGCCCATCAGTGGCCTAGCGCTTAAGCAGCCGGACTCTTATCTGGGAATAAGAAGCCAGCTGGCTGACCCTGGGCTACTCACAGCTCCCGCCTCAGCTCAGAGACTCACTGACACCACAGGAGTCTGAAGCCCCAAATCCCATCGGAAGCACTTCAAACCTTGCCCAAGGGAAGCAGAATTTATTTCAAACAGAATTTCATGCGAGAGATGCAGTGACTCTTCTCGAGGAACATCACGCGTCCTCGCAGGCAGAAGCACAGGCACTGTTTCCCCAGGACAATTAAGAACATCAAAATATCCTTTCTGCCCTATCTCTTCCCTGCCAGTGCACTGTGATCAAATATGGGTTTGACAAGGCAACTATAAGGTGGGTTCAAAACTGGCTTAGTAATCGTACTCAAAGAGTGGCTTTAAATGGCTGCACATCCAAATGGAAGGAAGTGTCAAGTGGAGTACCACAAGGTTCTGTCCTCGGCCCAGTTATGTTTAATGTTTTTATGAACGATCTGGACGAGGGAGTTGAAGGGAAACTGATCAAATTTGCTGATGAAACTCGAACAATGGGCTGCAACTAATAAAATGGTATTTAACAAAGAAAAATGCAAGGTTCTGCACCTGGGCAAGAAAAATGAAAAAAGCACATATACAATGGGAGGAATTCGGCTGAGCAGCAGCACATGTGAAAAAGACTTGGGTGTCCTGGTAGATCATCAACTGAACATGAGTCAACAGTGTGAGGCAGCTGCAAAAAAGGCAAACGCAATCCTGGGGTGTATTAGGAGAAGCATAGAGTCCAGATCACGTGAAGTTATTATCCCCCTCTACTCTACCTTGGTCAGACCTCATCTGGAGTACTGTGTCCAGTTCTGGTCACCCCAGTTTAAAAAAGACGCTGACAAGCTGGAGCAGGTTCAAAGGAGAGCTACCAAGATGGTGAACGGTCTGCAAACCATGTCCTATGAGGAACGGCTTAAGGAACTAGGAATGTTAGCTGTCTACAAATACCTCAAGGGTTGTCACAAGGCAGAGGGATCAGCCCTGTTCTCACTCTCTCAAGGAAGGACTAGAAACAATGGGGTGAAACTGCAGGGGAAAAGATTTAGTTTAGATCTTAGGAAAAAATTTCTAACAGTAAGAGTGATCAACCAGTGGAACAGGCTGCCACGGGAGGTGGTTGGTTCCCCTTCGATGGAGGTCTTCAAGCAGAGACTGGACAGCCATCTGTCTGAGATGGTTTAGGAGATCCTGCCTTGAGCAGGGGGTTGGACTCGATGACCCAGGAGGTCCCCTCCAACTCTACCATTCTATGATTCTATGATTCTATGATTCTATGTTTAGTCTACCAAAAAGAAGACTGAGAGGAGACATGATAGCTGTCTACAAATACCTCAAGGGTTGTCACAAGGCAGAGGGATCAGCCCTGTTCTCGCTCTCTCAAGGAAGGACTAGAAACAATGGGGTGAAACTGCAGGGGAAAAGATTTAGTTTAGATGTTAGGAAAAAATTTCTAACAGTAAGAGTGATCAACCAGTGGAACAGGCTGCCACGGGAGGTGGTTGGTTCCCCTTCGATGGAGGTCTTCAAGCAGAGACTGGACGGCCATCTGTCTGAGATGGTTTAGGAGATCCTGCCTTGAGCAGGGGGTTGGACTCGATGACCCAGGAGGTCCCCTCCAACTCTACCATTCTATGATTCTATGACTTTCCTCGCATGCTGCAACCCGTTTCCGCTCGTAAGCCAAACAATATACAGTGTGTGCAAATCTTTAATAAATTGCTCAGGAAAAACACAAAGATATTCCTACACTGAGCTTGACCTTTCAGGTTTCCTGCGTTGGTCTTTGTGGCTACATGGAGGAGGTTACGACAATCTTCTGGAGACTTCGTGGACCCCCTGGCAAAAAAAGCACAAGGAAATGCTTAACATTCGATCCTGCAGGAAATACATTAAATCAAGCATTCGGTGCTTCAAGTGTTACCTACGAAAAAAACTACCAGGGCCACTTTCTTCTTTCTAATCGCTTCCACATCATTGACTGCAAAATGAACGCGTTCATTCATTCAGCCGTCCTGCCATCATAGGGGGGGGGGTTCATACCATTATTCTACCCTTCAAAAACACAACAACGTCCTATTGAACATTTCTAGCGGATTACAGAATAAACTGATTGCACAGGATCGCTACCCTTGACACACCAGATGTGTTCGGTAGAAAATTACAGTAGCAATGGAGCGGCTGCCAATTAACGCCAGCAACTGTGCATCGCTCCCAACTGCACCTAAATGGATGCAGTCAGGCTTCCCAGTGTGCAGAGTTTCCGACCCGCTGATACGCTGGTGCCTGAGTGCTGGATGGTCTTCAAGCAGGGGCTACGCCGTAAAATCTTATTTAACTTCTTATCCTTGCACTGGAGTAAGTCATCTATGTTCCTGTTGCTGAATATATTCAACTCTGCTCAACGCTAAAGAGTAAAGTTTTTCTCCTGTTACAAATGTGCTACCGGGGTCTTACTGGGAATTGCTGGGACACAAAAGGGCCTCGTCCGTGATGGCCCCCAGGCTATGGAATACTCTGCCCCTTGAGGTGCGTCAAACTCACTCTCAGTATGGGTTCAGGAAGGTAGGACAGACCCACCTCTTTGCCCTGGACTTCAGCTACGCGTGGTTAGATTCCCCCCACCACCACCACCACTTTGGAGCAATGCTGGTATTAATATCTATTTGGCTGCTTTCAGCAGTCTGCATTTTAAATGGTCTTGCAGATATGGCCCTTGGAATATATATTGTTCAGTTTTAACGTATGGCATTTCTAACCACTGTTACCTTCCCTGAGATCTATGGGGACAGGGCGGCATAGAAATACAAATAATGAATGCATAAATAATACATATAAATAAAATACTTTTACACGCATACATATTTATTCTTTTAACCTGCTACATAAATATACGACTTCTTGATTTTTAAAATGAGGGGCAAAGCCTATTTTTCCCAGGACCTGCCCGACACTTTCCAGGCTCACTGCCAGGGGACCCGCCCCCGCCCCCACCCCCACCCCCCACAGGTTGAGATACCCAAGTCCTGGGGGGCGCCGAATGCCCCCCTTGCCCAGACTGCCCCCCAGGACCCGACTCACACGCAGGCTTGTGCCCTCCCTGCTGGCAGCTGCACTCCACGAAGGCTCGACAGGGAGCCCTGCTCGGCTCCCTCTGCCTCTGGCCTTTAATAATGCCCATCAATGCAAATCCAGCATCACTTGAAAGAGAGGCAGATGCAACTCTCGCTTTGGCCACAGGGCGGCAGCACCGTGCCCACAGAGCATGCCCAATGGATGTCACCATAGAGAAAAAACGGTGCTGCCTAGAGGGAACAGAAAAGGGAAGCAAAAGAGTAGAAGGAAGTAGACGCCTAGAGAACCCCAATTCCTCCACAGAGGCCATCGCCTACTAATGATGTCACAGAGGCCTACCGCCGCACTGCCCTCTGGGAACTGTAGTACGACACATCCAGAAGGCAGGCCACGGGACTCCTGGTCGTACTGCCGCCTGGTGGCCACAAACAGAACTGCACAAAGATCTCTGACAGCAGCAATTCCGGCCTTTATGAATGGCCAGTTGGGAAGTGCTGCTTCTTGAAGAGTTGTTTGTGCAGTACTGCTTGTGGACACAAGGCAGGAGCATGGCGTGGAGTCCCACAGCCCGCCTTGTGGGTGGGCCGGACTACAATTCCCAGAGGGCCGACTACAATTCCCAGAGGGCCGAGTGGCGCAAAGAAGCAGGCCAGGCCCGTCCCAGGCAGTGGCTCTGCGTTCTGGGTTGCCTCGCAGCAAGAGGGGACCCCAGGCGCCTCTTGGCTGCGGTGCTGGCTCCCGCTTTCTTCAAAATTCCTGGTAGGCGTCCCTGTGGGGTGCTAGGCCACTGTGACATCATCAGTAGGCGCCGGCCTCTATTGAAGCATTGGGGTCCTCTAGGCACCACCGTTTTTTCTCTATGGTGGCATCCATTGGGCATGCTCTGTGGGCACCGTGCTGCCACCCTGTGGCCAAAGCGAGAGTTGCATCTGCCTCTCGGCCGAAAGATGCTCGTTTTGCATTGAAGGAGATTAGTAAACAGCAGAGGCAGAGGGAGGCTGAAAAGGCTCCCTGTCCGGGAAGGGGAAGGAGAGGACCCTTCTTGGACTGCAGGTCCCATCAGGCACGTGGGGAGTCAGGTTCTGGGGTGCAGTCTAGGAAAGGGGGGGGGCTTGGGCGCAACCCAGGACTTGGGTATCTCAACCTGGAGGGGGGGGGGAAGGTCCCCTGCCAGTGAGCCTGGAAAGTGTCGGGCAGGTCCTGGGCAAAATAGGCTTTCGCCCGTATTTTAAAAACTAAGAAGTCGTATATTTACGTAGCAGGTTAAAAGAATAAACGTGTATGCATGTAAAAGTATGTTATTTATACTTATTTATTATTTATGCATTCATTATTTGTATTTCCCTCTCGCCCTATTTGCGTAGATCTCAGGGAAGGGAACAGTGCTTAAAAATTCCATACTTTAAAAAAAAAATACATATTAAAATAGGAATATCTAGCACAACTTTTAAAATGCAGAATGTTAAAGCAAGGCAAATATATACTAAAAACAGTATTAATTGAAAATGTTTGTGTGTGTCGGGGGGGGGGGGGAAGGCTCCCTGTCCGGGAAGGGGAAGTCTAGGAAAGGGGGGAGCTTCTACGCCCCCCAGGACTTGGGTATGTGAGCTTGGGGGGGGGGAATCCTCTTCCACTCGCCCTGGATGGCAGAAGGGCTGGAGGGGGTCTGGCGGGTCCTGGAAAAAATAGGCTTTACCCCTTCTTTTAAAAAATAAGAAGTCATAAATTTACATAGCATGTTAAAAGAATATGCATGTATGTATGTATGTATGTAAAATTATTTTTTATTTTTTTTATTTATTATTTATTCATTAAAAGTCACCAAAAATCGCTGACGTCTTTTATTTTCCATAAGTCAGTGTTTCTCTTCTTGAATTCTGCTGTACATGAACTCGACCAGTGTAGCAATAATGCACAATAATATGGATTTTTATGTATTGCAAAATTAAAACAATAAACTAAAGCACATATGAGCAGTGAATGTCATAAATTCATTCTCCACTCAATAAATTGGAGGGTGTGATGCATCCATGAATGTCAAATTTAAAAAAATGGAGAGGAAATCAGCACAGAAGTTTGGGAAGCACAGCTGTTGAGCTGGGTTGAACCTCACTGAGGACTAGAAGCTCATAGTGAACAGTGGATTCAGAAAAAAATGCTATAATGCTGAGCTTTTTGCCAGTCACAAGAACAGAAGTTACTCCATGTAAGCAAGCTTGTGTAGGCAAACTAAAAGCTTGTTTGATGTATCCTGTATATTTTTTAAAAAGGTTAATCTGCTTTTATGACTCTTTTCGTAAGCCACAGGGAATTTACGTTATCAGACAGTTATATTTGTTCAGTAAACGGGGAAATTGCTGAAAGGAGGACAGAATAATTTCAGAAATGCCTCCACTGAATCACACAGCAACCTGGACTAAAAGATTCACTGACTTTTCATTTTTCCCTTCCCAGAAAGGATGAGATTTGAATTAAACCACACTTTAAAACATTTTCTTTCTCTACTTCTACTATTGAAGACAAGGAACTGGAGCTTTTCTGAAAGGGCCCGGATTTCACTGTTTTGCAAGAAGGAAAAATCCACTGTTACTGGGTTTCTCTTTGATTGAAATACCAAGTGCACAAGCCTTTTTTTCCACCCCGACTTTTCAAATAAAGTGAATATTATCTCCCCTGAATAAAGGCCCACGAATACTAGTTGTGTGTACAAATGTAATTTTTGGCATTCAATCCAATTTGAATAGAATATCCAAAGACTCAAACCAATTCAAATGTTTAAAATTCAAAAGTATTCACATTTCATTCAATTTGAATACATTCAAATTTTTAGTACAAATTTTCAATTTGTATTTGAAGATACAAATACCTACAGCATTCAAATGTGACTGTATGCACCCATATGCACCCCGTTTTTATCTCGTATGCATCCCGTTTGATTCAATTCGAATGCATTTCAATCTATGCGTACAAATTTTCAATTCATTTTTGAAGATAGAAATGCTGACAACATTCTACTATGTCCATACGGACCTGAACGCATCCCATTTTTATCCCATATGCGTCCTGTTTTTATCACATACTTATCATTACAAATGCATACAGATACAAATAAGATGCATGTAAACATACGAATGTCCAAATAATTCGTACTAATGATCTGAAAGATTCAAAATTCATTTGGATGTTTACATTCAATGTATCAACATTTAATTCAAATCTCCAATTTCAAACAAATTTGATCAAATTTTGAATGTTTGAAATAATCATGCACATCCTACTTTGTCTCCTGAAACTGAAAGAGATGAGACTCCAAACGTAAAACTGTGGATTTGATGATGTTGGAGGCTCCCTTCTACTTTTATGATGCAGCGAACAGATTCTGGAGACGGAAAGTAAAGTTGTATAAAAGTTGCTTAGAATGCCTGGGAGTTTATACATGCAAACTAAATGCCTGAACACAGAGCTGTTAAGCTCTCTAACCCAGTTGGAGCTTAATATATACTTTCCCAGAGCTGCATTCACACCCAAGTTTTAATCCACTTTCAGCTCTCTTTCAGATTGAGAGAGAATAAATCAGCAAAGTGACTTAGCCCTTCCCCTTCCATTTTATCTAACTCAAAGGTGGATTTTCTATGTTAGATAACGTTGAACAAAAACAGCTGCACAACTTTGTTGACGTGTCTTCTCACTCTGAAAGTGGACTGAAAGCGGATTAAAACTTACGTGTGAACAGACCCTGGGATTCCGATGGGAGGAAAGCTAGGATTAAAAGTCTTAAGATCTGAAGGACCATCATCTTCAGTAAGGACCCAGCGTAGAGACTTCTTGGTGGTGACTCGCATGTCGGTGGGGATGGTCTCTCTCCCACCCGCAAGGTCTCTAGCCACGCTCTTCAGTCAATGACACTCAGAAGATTGGTAAAAGCATGGCTGAAATAAAGAAACTTCTTCCCTTCTCTGCTATTGTTCATTTATTTATTTAGTGTATCGTTATTTTTCAGTAAGTTCATTTTTGTTGTGTTTTCTATGGCTGTAAAGTGGCCTGCGGTGGGATAAAAATGCCAGCAGGTGGGTGGTTGGATGGATGGATGGATCGATCAGACGGAGAAATAAGACTTTTCAATTGCCTTGCACTGGAAATTAACATTCCATGTATCTTTCTGCTTCTGCCTCTTCAAGAAACAACTGAAAGGAGCGAACATTTGCTTAACAGGGGTTGATATGAAGAAGAAGAAGAGGCTTTTTTATCCTGCATTTCTCAGCCATTTAAGGGAACTCAAAGCTGCTGACAAACCTTCTATTCTTCTCCCCGTATCAGACATCCTGTGAACTAGGTGGGACTGTGAGAGCTTAGAGCTGTGACTAACCCAAGGTCACTCAGCTGGCTTCATGGAGGAGTGTGGAGTCAAACCTGGTATTCCTAGATAAGAGTCTGGCTCCCTAACCATGAGACCAAACCTTCTCTGCTACGCTGGTATTGCAAGCACCCTGTTGGGGAACAAAGCTTAAGGGTAGAGCAAATATGGAGCCTCACCTTCCAACTCCAGAAGGGTCACTGCATCTCTTTCCTAGATAGGGCTGTTCACACGGGAGATAATTGACTAGCTGGGGTCACTCCTGGGCTGTTTTTCCACTAGCACTAGAACTACCCATTAAGTACCTATTAAGGGGGTACCTAATGGGTACCTAATGGGTATTTTAGTGCTAGTGGAAAAACATCCATGAATTCCACAAGGACCTGTGTGAGAAAAAGTGGAAAGATTAGTGCAAGAGGTGAAGCAAACCAAACTTACACAGAGTTGCAAATCTCCCATCTTCTTTCCACACAGATAGTTCGACTGTGTAATAATGACAATGGTCTTCCATCAAAAAGCAAAATATATGTATTAATGAGTTTATAAGCATAGAGCCATACAGTTCTCTTTCCACTTCTCTGTCTGTGACAGGTTATCAAAATTCAGAATTAATCTTCATTGCTTTCAGCCCTGTGCAGCAAAAGAGGTTTTTAATAGGTGGATTTTATTTCATTTTTTTAAATTTCAATTTTGTTTACATACTGCCTTTCCAAAGAAAATTTGTCCAAGGCAGTTTACAACAAACAAAAAATATACAGTGCAAAATGTATTTTTATTATTATGTTTTTATTATTAAAAACTGCACATCATACAAAACATTGCAAAATAAGCCAGAACCACACACACACACACACACATATTTAGGCAGTGAGCTGAGACCAGGTTGAGTCCATAACTGATCAAAGACCCCAGTCCCACATCCAGGTTTAAGGCGGTTTCAGTTCTCTTTCAGAGTGAAGGAAACACATCAGAAAAATGACTAGTACTTTTCTTTATCTAACCCAGAGGTGGATTTTCTGCTGAAACAAAACAACTTGACACTTTGCTGATGTGTTCTCTCACTCTGAAAAGCAGACTGAAGCCAGATTAAAACTTAGGTGTGGATGCAGCATTGCAGTCTCTTGTGGTCTTCTTGCACCGCTATCTATGGGCAGGTCCCACTCTGTTTTGCCCTTACAACAACCCTGCAAGGGAGTTTAGCCTGGGAGGCAATTCTCTCTCCCCCCTGTTTCAAACACTAAAGTATTTGAGGTCAGGAGGCCATTCCCCCCCCCCCCCATTATATTCATGATTATTAGCCGCTGTGTGCACCAGATGTGAACAAAAGTGGATGCACTTGCATTACAAAAATTTTTATTCCCTTTACGGAACGTCTCAGCGCGCCATCTATTGGCTGTGGTTGGAATAGCAGTACAGCTCAATAACACTTGGGCACCCTTGACACACACCTTGCATACCAGATGTGATGGGGCCAGAAGATCCTATCAGGAGGTTTGGAAAATGGTGCTTGGCCCCAGAACAACCCTGCCGGGTAGTATGGGCTAGGAGGCAGCTTTTTCGCCTCCATTTTGCCTTTACAACAACCGTACGATGTAGTCTAAGTCCCTGCACCTGTGGTTGGAATAGCAATACAGCTCAGTACCAACTCACATGTTCAGCCTTGTGTGACACACACCTTGCAAATCACAGGTGATTTTGCAGGCTGCATCAACTGTGGTCTTGGAAAGGGCAGCAACTCATTGCACCTGTGTGTTCCCCAGGCTCTGGCCATACCTTCCCCTTGCAAATGCAAACCCACAGGTGCACTGGATAGTAAGGTGAAATGATAAAAGGCTCCATGCTGTTCCCACCTGCCGCATCCTTTTGTGACTCACTTCGGGGGCATGGATGGAGGATTCTGCATTTCTTGGTGTGTGAACTTCTTGTCCTTCCTTTTCATTTCTATTTCACATTTTAATTCTATTTCCTTCATCTGAAACATCCAGCTTTTTTTGGAAAGTGAGCTCTTGCTTTGCTGAGCTTCCTAGCCTTGATTCCCCCCCCCTGCAAATGTGCCCAGTGGGTAAATGCTCTAAGCTTTGCCATTTCTTTCCCCACTGGAAATGCTCCTGTTTTAACTGATGTTGCTTTGTTTTTAATCTGCTGGATTTTAAATGTGGTCATGGTTCTTATTGTTGTAATATAGTTTTGTTTGATATGCTGGATTTTAAACATTGTTAGCTCCCCTGAAACCCTTGGGTATAGGGTGGGATAGAAATACAAATAATAAACAAAGAAATTCTGGTTGCAACTTGCCAGGTTTTCCCAACTAGACTTTTAAACCTCTAGTTTGCAATAAATTGGCTCTGGTTTTAAGATAAATTAGATAGCTAGGGATTAATAGGATGAGATAGATAGATGGATATCACAGAAAAAGATAGATAGATCCCCCAATCTCAAAATTCACCTTCACGGCTGCATCACTTTTTAAATGCATTTTGCAGTGAATTTTTTACCATTTTTTCTTTTCCTTTTGGAATTATATAGTTAAATTTCCCCCTTCTGAGGCCTTATAAATATTATCATAGGTTGTTTGAAAGCTCAAGTTTAATTTTTTTATTTGTGTAACTGGCAAGGTTTTTTTAATACTACTACCGTTCCTTCCTTAGTGAATTAATGACTAGCATGGTTTACTTTTCCTTCTCAATAAAAAGCAAAACAAACTTTTAACAACAGCAACAGGTTTTTTCTACTGAATCCTGATTATTCATTTTTATGCTGTAGATTTCAGCTTCTAAAATGGAAATAAATCTGATTTTTCATTAGCTTCTGTCTGTGTTTTTTACATCAGGATTCAGGGGAAAAATATCTTTTGCTAAACTAATTTCAGTTTTGCTTTTTGGCCCCTTAATTTCTATTTTCTCACCAAGATCTTCATGGATCCTGCTATTTCATTTTTTCCTGCCTTACAGCATCTATAAATATATAGATTTATATTTACTGTGTGACAAATTTGCTTTTTATTTGCTGTCTCCCCCCCCCCACTACTAATATAAATCAGCCACTTTTTGCTTCCTGATAATAAAACAAAATATCCATATTCTTAAAAAACTTAGCAACATTTTCTGAGGCTCAACTTTTTCTCACTTCATGGATACTGGTAAAAAAAGTATCAGAATTCAGTTGCAAACAGGGCCAGCTTCTGAAAAGCACCAAAAGGCAAAGGTCTGGCAGCCAATTTTTTTTTTGGCTCAGAAACCTTTTTTATTTTGATTTTTATCCTTGAAAAGCTGTTTCTCTGACCAGCCTTTCTTCTCAGTTCAGTCTTGCTTAGCCCCCCAAGCCCTGCAAAGCCTCCTTGCATTGAAAACTTGAATCCCTGACTCTGCGTGTATTTTTAATTTCCCTGCGTTTAAATTGAAATTAAACTTCATTTTTGGGAACCCTTGGTGGGGGGGGGGGGAGGCAATAGGACGGCCATTTTGAAGTAGGGGAGAAAATGTCAGGTTTCTGCAGCAGGTGCTCTAATCACATGTCTTCCCCAGCTGCTCGGCCAGCCAATTACATGGGCTCAAATGAGGGGGCGGAGCCTGCTCGAAGCTGAGGAGGGAAAGTTAATTTCGCCTCAGTTCTGTGTGGCATTAGAGAGGCTTGTAGGCTAAGGAGACGCTTCCCCTTGGGAAAGACAAGTAAGGGGCCGCAAAGGGGATTTTTTGGGTTGCCTTCTATCTTTGGAAGGAGAAACTTCTCTCTGCCTTCCTAGCAATAGGGTTTTCTTTCCTGGGGGGTGAGTGAGAAGAAACCCCTGTGGGCCCAGGTGTTGTATTTTGAAGGGAAAGGCTCTGGCCTGCCAAGCAGTGGGTTTCTGAGGGGAAATTCTCCTTGACAGGCCCCTTATTTAGCAGGAAAACCCTCTGGGGTGCCAGCATCTCTGTTTTTGAAGGAAAAAACCTCTTTTTGTCCCACTCTCTCTTTTGGAGTGCCAAGCAGTGGGGTTTTGAGGCAAAGTTCTCCATGCCAGGCCCTCTATTTTGCAGTAAAACCTCTTTTTGTACCAGTCTCTCTGTTTTGGGGTGCCAAGCAGCGTGTTTTGGAGGGAAACTCTCCATGCAAGGCCCTCTATTTAGCAAGAAAACCCTCTTGGGCCAAATTCTCCATGCCAGGCCCTCTATTTAGCAGCAAAACCCTCTTGGGTGCCAGTATCTCTCTGTTTTTGAAGGAAAAAACCTTTTTTTGTACCAGTCTCTATTTTGGGGTGCCAAGAAGTGGGGTTTTGAGGCAAAATTTGCCATGTCAGGTCCTTTATTTAGCAGCAAAAACCCTTTGTGTGCCAGTATCTGTTTTTGAAGGAAAAAATCTTTTTTTCTACTAGTCTCTCTGTTTTGGGGTGCCAGGCGGTGTTTTGGAGGGAAATTCTCCATGCCAGGCCCCCTATTTAGCAAGAAACCCCTCTTGGGTACCAACCACTGGGATTTTGGGGCAAAATTCTCTATGCCATACCTTCTATTTATCAGGAAACTCCTCTTGGGTGCCAACTTCTCTGTTTTTGGAGGAAAAAACCTCTTTTTGTGCCACTCTGTGTTGCCAAGCAGTGGCTTTTTGAAAGGAAAACTTCTTTGCCATGGCAGTGGCTTTTTTTTGGGGGGGGGCAACACACCTCTGTGGCACCAGGCTCTATTCTAAAGGCAAATCTCTGTCCCAGTCAAACTTTTTGAAGGCAAAACCAGGCAGTGAGCTTTTGGGGGAGGGAAATCTTTTTTTTCCTGTTGGAAAAGCCCCCCCCCAATCCCAGGGTGACTTTTGGGCAAGCATTTTAAAGCGGGGAAAACCTGTTTCTTCTGCCAACCAGGAGGCCTCCATTTGGGCTGCTTCTATTGACTAGTCAATTGGCCAGACCAAGAGGTGGAACTTATTTTAATTTGAGCGGGAAACTTGAAAAGCCATTTTCTGAGGCAACAGCCTTAGACAGTGAAGGAAATAAAGAGACTGTAAAGTAAAACCTGTGTAAGGGTTTCTCCTAGAGTTCCTAGCAATTTGTCCTTTTCTTTTTTTACCCCCCTTTCAGGGGTCATTTCCAACCAATATTTTAGGCAGGATACAAAGTGTAGAAGTTATAGGGTCAAAAGGGGAAGAATTCCCCTTTCAGGGGCTTTTCTGTCAATGTTTTCTATGAGCCAGTTTAGTCTAGTGGTTAGGGAGCTGGACTCTAATCTGCGAATACTGTGTTTGATTCCACCCTCCCCCACGAAGCCAGCTGGGTGACTTTGGGCTAGTCACAGCTCTCCTGAGCTCTCACAGCCCCACCTACCTCACAGGGGAGAAGAACAGAAGGGGGGAAATGGCTCATTTTCTTTTCTCACTTTGAAAGTGGGTTGAAGCTGAATTTGAACTTAGGTATAGATGGCCCCTTTCACAAAAGCTGAAACCCTTTACAATGCTTTTAATGCTTATTCTTTACTCCTGAATCCACTGTTGTAGCTTTCAGGTGGTTATTTCATGCCTGCTCAGCCACAGTTCTAATTCTCTATACCTGTTGGGTCTCTGCACTGAGGAGGTTTGGGTTGTGCATATGATATCCCCCCAAAACCAGAATATTTGGTATTGAGGGCTGAGATTTCTTTTCATGGAAAGTTTGGGTGATAATTCCTTATATTGCTGGAAGTAGTAAGGATTCTCTTCTGATGGCAGCTTGATATTTGAGAGGCAATTTGGGGCAATGATTAAAGCACTAGGCTTAGAACTAAGGAGTTCCTGAGACTGGAAATCCCACTCTTCTGGGAAAACCTACTGGGTGACCTTGAGGTGGTCACAAATTCTCAGCCTGGCCCACCTTGCAGGGTTGTTGTGGAACAAAATGGAGTCAGTCTCTTTGGAGAAAATCTGAATATTAAATAGACCCTAAATAAAAAACTGCTACAGCAATTACAGAGCAGAATTTTTCCCTCTAGCCAGTTTTAAAAATTGCTTTCCATCATAGCAGAAAGTAAATGCTTTGTTTGAAAAGCCTTTGAATATCCCTATTGGTCTTAGAGTATATTTTTTAATTTATATAAGGCTTATTTTAAATGTATAAAAGTATCTTGTCGTAATTTAATAGAAACAATAACTTCTGTAAGACATGAAGCATTTCGTGGTGCATTTTGATTGTTAAATAAACTCTTTAAGCAATAGGATTTATTTATTTATCTGTTACCTGCCCAGAGACCTTCAGGTATGGGGCGGGATAGAAATGTAAACAAATAAATAAAGCAATAGGATAATGTCTAAAGGAGGTGATTTTCTTAAAATCCTCTCCTTAATATAGCTTACTATCACATAATAAATGAATAAATAAATGCTCTTAGCTTAAGGTGTTCTCAGAGATGAAAATTCCCTAATCTTTGTTTATAAAAAGGATTTCTAGTTTCTCAACATGGAATTTGGCATTGCTGTGTCTCCATATTTTAAAATTCTCTAATCAGAAAAACACCATATTTGGTTCAAGAAGGATGATGACTATGGCTGATTGTTATTAATAAATATTATTAATAATTATTTTAATGAAAATAATAATTCTTACTTTAATGAAAAGGAATAATTATTATTTTAATAAATGATTATTATTTTAATAAATATTAACAATAGTTTTTAATGAATAATAATTATTTTAATAAATATTATTAGTAACTACTTTAATAGTTAATTATTAATAGATATTAATAAATAATTAATTATAAATAATAATGGCATAGATTTGTTTGCCAATCACTTTTTCTGTGTTTTTCCTACAGAGACTTAGACAGAAAGCCACACTTTCGCCTATCTGCCTTGGCAGAACTGGACCCCAGGGAGGAAGGAGAGTTTTTGGGTTAGAATATTGGGCTTTTTTTTAAAGTGGGGAGGCACCTATGTTCCCTAGAGTGTGACTGTGACCTGTCCACGTCATGCTTGTCTGTTCTTGTGGAGTGAGTGGGCCTCTTATCAAGACGCACCTAAGCTGCTGTGAGCATGGCGCGAGGATCAGCAGATAGAAAGCATGGTGGGTAAGAGGTCGCGTGCATGCCATGTGGGGATGCCTGGAAATACATGTGGCTAAGACCCTAGCTTGCTAAATAGGGCCAGGACTTGAGGAACTGCAGTTGGCATCTTCATGGTGCCAGGAACCATGGTTGACAAAGAGGGCTAGGACTGAACTGCAGTTGGCATCGTTATGGTGCCAGGAACCATGGTTGTCAAAGAGGGCTAGGACTGAACTGCAGTTGGCATCGTTATGGTGCCAGGAACCATGGTTGTCAAAGAGGGCTAGGACTGAACTGCAGTTGGCATCGTTATGGTGCCAGGAACCATGGTTGTCAAAGAGGGCTAGGACTGAACTGCAGTTGGCATCGTTATGGTGCCAGGAACCATGGTTGTCAAAGAGGGCTAGGACTGAACTGCAGTTGGCATCGTTATGGTGCCAGGAACCATGGTTGACAAAGAGGGCTAGGACTGAACTGCAGTTGGCATCGTTATGGTGCCAGGAACCATGGTTGACAAAGAGGGCTAGGACTGAACTGCAGTTGGCATCGTTATGGTGCCAGGAACCATGGTTGTCAAAGAGTGCTAGGACTGAACTGCAGTTGGCATCGTTATGATGCCAGGAACCATGGTTGTCAAAGAGGGCTAGGACTGAACTGCAGTTGGCATCGTTATGGTGCCAGGAACCATGGTTGTCAAAGAGGGCTAGGACTGAACTGCAGTTGGCATCGTTATGGTGCCAGGAACCATGGTTGTCAAAGAGGGCTAGGACTGAACTGCAGTTGGCATCGTTATGGTGCCAGGAACCATGGTTGTCAAAGAGGGCTAGGACTGAACTGCAGTTGGCATCGTTATGGTGCCAGGAACCATGGTTGTCAAAGAGGGCTAGGACTGAACTGCAGTTGGCATCGTTATGGTGCTAGGAACCATGGTTGACAAAGAGGGCTAGGACTGAACTGCAGTTGGCATCGTTATGGTGCCAGGAACCATGGTTGTCAAAGAGGGCTAGGACTGAACTGCAGCTGGCATCTTCATGGTGCCAGGAACTTTGCATGCTAAATAGGCCATAGGGCTTACTGGGGTCCAGGTAGGCAGAAGATGAATCCATGCCCCAATTCATCGTCCTGAGTGATGGAAACAAGACAGCAGGGCACATTGAAGAAGCCCGTCTTCCTTCTGAGACTTCAGCATCCTTACCTGTGAGTACCTGGATTGGTCTTCACTCTGTGTCCCCCCCCCCAGCAGTTAGGAAATGAGGTGGCTACTTTTTCTTACAGAGTTCAGGTAAGGAAGTGAGGGGCTCAGCTGGCTGTTGGGTGAGGGTCTCATACAGTGACCCACCGGTGGGTATCCTGAAAGCGAATTGAAGCGCTTCCAGAGTGTTTGGTTCTGAGCATAAGATAGGTCTCCCTGCAGTTTCACAGGTGAATCTTCTAATCTCAGGTTTTCTTTCCTTGCAGCAGCTTCATATGTCATCACAGGGAGGCTGAAGTCCCACTGTGTGATGGTCCCAATTCGAGGTTTGTAATCTTTTTACAGAGGTTTCAGGGATGCTGTTATGGGTGGTTAAAAGGCAAAGCAATGGTAAAGAGCTCCAAAGGGATCTCCTTTGGCTGGAGGATGGTTAATTTCCTTGCCTGGTTAAGGAAAGCCAGTTTGGTCTAGTGGTTAGGGAGTCAGACTCTTATCTGGGAATACTGGATCCGATTCCGCCCTCCCCCATGAAGCCGGTTGGGTGACCTTGGGCTAGTCACAGCTGTCTTCTGAGCTCTCACAGCCCCACCTGCCTCGCAAGGTGTTCTGTCACGGAGAGAAGAACAGAAGTTTGTCAGCTGCTTGAGTCCTTTTGAAAAGAAGAATTAGCTTTTCTTCCTCACTTTCCTCACCCATTTAAGGGGACTCAAAGCAGCTGACAAACCTGTTCTCACCCTTAAGGGGACTCAAAGCTGCTGACAAACCATCTGTTCTTCTCCCTACCACAAACCTCCTGTGAGGTAGATGGGATTGTGAGAGCTCAGAGGAGAGCTGTGACTAGCCCAAAGTCACCCAGCTGGCTTTATGGAGGAGGGCAGATTCAAATCTAGTATTCCCAGATAAGAGTCCGGCTCCCTAACCATTAGACCAGGTGGCAGAGACAGGCAGGAGGCCTCTCAGGGCCCTTGGCAGGGAGTCAAGAGCAGGTGAAGCTTTTGCCTTCATCTCCTGCTTGAGATGCCCAGATGCAACCGGTGGCCCACTGCATGTGGTGGGTTGCTGGACTAGATGGGTGGTGGCCTGACCCAGCAGGGGTCCTGCTAATTCATGGAAGACAGGTGCACCAGTGGCTACTGGAATGGATTCCCAGATCCTGTTCCCAGGATGGAGAGACAGGTAAGAAGCCTCTGAAGGCCGTTTGCGGGAAGCCAAGAGCAGGTGAAGGTTCTGCCTTCGTCTTCTGCTTGAGATGCCCACAAGCAGCTGGTGGGACAGTGGGATGGTTATGGCCTGACTCAGCTGGACTCTTACATTCTAATGTTCTTTTCCTTGCAGCCCTGCCTGGGAGTTCATTCTCCCGAAGACATCAAAAGTAGGAGACTTTTCTCTTTTATCATTCCATGAGGCTCCCTGTTCTCAGGGGGCTTCATCTCCTGCTAGCAGGTGGTCCACCTCCTGCTATCAGGTAGCTGCATCTCCACCCTAAGCTTCTGCACCTGAG
Source organism: Aspidoscelis tigris stejnegeri (assembly GCA_023333525.1). Lineage (NCBI taxonomy): Eukaryota > Metazoa > Chordata > Lepidosauria > Squamata > Teiidae > Aspidoscelis > Aspidoscelis tigris. Next base: position 30,688 of record JALMGA010000008.1, read on the forward strand.
AAAAGCACCAGAACTTTCTTGATGGGCATCTTCTGCACCTAAGCGTGGGAGAGGTAGTGTTGGGTGGCTTCCAGCCATGCTAGCACTCCACGCTTGACACTGGGAGAGCCTCCAGCATTTGGGGACGGGGTCTGGACCTTCTACCTCACCTCTAGCTCTGGTCCTTGATGGGTGGAGCTTTGGTCTTGTTGTGGACTACTGCCCTCTGGGCTTGGTCAGGCGGTCCGGATTATGGTGCCTAGTGCTTGAAACAGGCGGCGTGGTTCTCTGTGGTGCTTTTGGTTTGTAACCTCCGTCCCTTTGTAGGGTTTTGGCTCTGTTGTGAAGACAGGTTTGCAGGTTCATGGAGAGGGGAAAAGGCAGCCAGGAATTTCTTAAAGGTACTAGGTGCCTCTAAGAGCTGTCTTCAGGCTGGATGTCCTCCAGACGGATCCTGAGGCCCAAACCGCTCTGGGATGAGGGGCTCCCGGACTGCTTTGGGGTCAGCAGAAACCCTTTGGGTGGTGACCAGAATCCCTTTGGGTGGTGACCAGCCTCATGGCTGCCAGCAGCCACATCTTGTCCCCCAAGAAATGCTTTGGGGGATGGCTTTTCCCCATTAGGCGACTGATTCTAGGCTCCGCTCGGTTGCTAAGGTCTGTGGCATTCTGGGTAGGGGTCCAGACTGTGCCCACCCCTGGGGCTGGAGGCTGGGTGGGTGGGTGGGATTCCTTGCCTCATCTAGGTTGGGGCACAGGTAGGTCTGGCATTTAAGACAGGTGGGCCCCCTTCCTCTCATTCGGTTCTGTTGCTTTTCAAAGGGTGCTTTCAGGTTCCTTTCCTTGAAATTTGGCACTTAAAAGGGGCAAAAACAGGCCTCCCAGGAATCAGCTCTGAAGCTTTACGGTGGAGATAATTTCTGTGTTTGTTTGCAATTGATATTAATGTGCAATTGATTGCAATATCATTCCATGCATTGATACCTGGATTTTGCATTTTCCTTGCGCCTCGTGCAAAGGTAGGCAGGTGACGGTGGGGGTTACCTCTGGTCCTATGTGTGCTTTGAGGTGTATTTGCATTTCACCCAAGGAGTCTAGGGTCTTCCAAGGGTTTTAGTAGCAAAAGGGGAGGTTTTTCCCCTCACCTTTTTTCCTGCAGCCTGAGATGTACATCCCTCAAAGTTCACATGGCTACAGTGCCAAAGACCAGGTTGCTTCTGCTTTCTGGAAGCATGAGCCTTGGGACCCTCAAAGAGACCGCTGCATTACTGTTCCAGTGTTAATGTTGAAATGCATATGGTGGGGAGAGGTTAGAAAGAGGGTGGCGATTCCTTTTCAGGTTCTGAACCCAGATGGCTCCCACATCAACCTGCGTCCACTAAATTGTATTTTACTTTCTATTGCTTATCTGCCTCTTCCAGTTTTCCTAAATAAAGCATATTGCAATCACTGTGTTGTCTTGTCATTTGGGGGCTTCCTCAAATAAAAATATGTTGTTCGCTTTGATAGGGATAATCATGTTTCTTTAGACCACCTAGAATCCCCAATAGCTCTTTCTAGAATCCCCAATAGCTCTTCTAAGGTTATCATAGGCAGGTAGGAAGGTGTTTAGGTAGAAATGTAATTTAAATGTATTTCCTGCTATGTCTTATCTGTTTCTTGGTGTGGCGTGGTTTCGGTTTGCGTTCGGGTCGCGTCCTTCACCCCCTTCTGTCCCACGGTCATTGTGGGACGTGAAGGGCTGGGCCATCTGGGTTTGAAGACTCCAGGACTACGGAATGGTGAGTCACGTGGGTTTTTTAATCTGTGTTTTGATAAATGATGCAGTGGTCTCTTTGCAGAGTTGTCCGTGGGCGGTGAGGGTGGGTGTTTGCACCCACCTTCCAAATACTTGGCATTAGCTGGACTCCCATCCTGATGGGAGCCCAAGGAATGCTGAGAGGGTGAAGGAAGGGGCTTGGAAGGAGACACAGTTAAACCAGCAAGCATTCCTTGGCCATGCTCAGTGGCACAGGAAAAAGCAGCCATGGTCACCCCAAACCAAGTTGCATAGCCAGTTTGGACAGCAACCAAACTGGAATCGGCTTGCATGGAATCAGCTTCCAGAGATTTGCAGCGCAGGTAAGAGGTCCTGGGGTCGTGTCTTCCTCCTGTAGCTCCTTCTGCCATTTGGGGGGTCTTCTGGGCTGCCGCAAAATGGCTGCCCAGCTGATCCTGGGCCTCCAGGGGAGGGGGTCACGTACAGGGGTTTCTTCCTGTGTTCGGAACTCAAGTAATGTGGGACCCGATTGTTGTGCGGAGATTTGGCTCTTGCTAAAAGTGGAACAGCCTTCACTGGGGTGGGCTGCATGATCTCACTGCATCATGCTTGAACAGAATTTGAGGGAGGGTGGAAGTGGAAGCAAGAAGCATTTCTTAGGGGAACTGGATCGCGCCGGAAGCGGGCATCAGGCTGGTTGTCTACCAATCCGATTCTGCGGCCCAAACCACTTTGGGTTAGGGGCTCCCAGACTGCTTTGGGTTGCAGAATCCCTTTGGGAGATGACCAACCTGCTGCCTGCTTCCAGCCCTATCTAGCACCCCCCAAAGAAATGCTTGAGAATTCCTTTTTTGTTTAAGCGCTTGGTTTTCGGCTTCTCTTGTGAGTCCTTGCGGATCGTTGGCTTTCAGGGAAGGGGTCTGGACCCTCTGCCCACCCCTGGCTGTAGGGAGGGGTGTGGCGTTAGGTGCCTTCTGGATTTTCAGCCCTCATTAGGTCTGGTGCTAAGGCACATGGCACTCTCTTCGCTGCTAAGTTTTGGCATTTGGAAGACGCGATTGTGGTTTCTTTCCTGTTGTTTGGCTTTTAAACCATGGGGCAAAGATGGCGTTCTTTGGATGATTCTGTGGTGAGGATATTTCTGTGGGTTGGAATTTTACTTCAAAGGGTTGCTTTTTCCACTTTATACTGAACAAATGTAAATTATTGCACTTTATACCGCATAAATGTGATGTTTTGCATTCTATACTGCATATTGATACCTGTCTTCCTACCTGGGTTTTGTATCTTCATTACAAACTGCCTTGTATGCATATTATGCAATGGAACAAGCAGGTGAGGATGGTGGTTGTACCTGGGTGCTTTCAGATGGACTTGCATGCTTCCCCAGAAAGGTAAGGGGTCTTCCTAAAGTTTTAAAGGCAAAAAAGGGGTTTTCCCCATTTTTTTCCTGCTGTTCTAAGCTGTAAGTCTGTCAAAGCGCCCATTTCCCATAGTGGCCATGGCCAGGTTTGTCTGTGATGGGCAAAAGCTAAGGCTTTTGATGCCCAGGGGACCACTGCCTTGTTAATGATTTTTGAAACATTGTGACTGTTATGTGAAATGCTACAATTGAAATTTGAAATGTTCAGTATTTTATAATGCTACAGTAAATGAAACATTTTGCAATGCTAGAATAGAAAATTTGCAATGCTAGAATAGAAAATTTGCAATGCTAGAATAGGTATTGTGCAATGCTAGAATAGATCATTTGTAATGCTAGAATACATTGTTTGTAATGTTAGTTATTTTGAAATGCTAGAATAGTTTTTTGGGGATGCAATGAAATAAGGGAGGGTGGGATTCCTTTTCAGCATTGACCCAGATGGCAACTGTATTGTTAATGCATTTTTGATAGGCCATATGCAAATAAAGATATTAGAGAACTGTGGTGTGGTCTAGTTATTGGGAATGTATAAGAATGAATGTTTGTCAGGTTTCGTTATTTCGGTGCGGTGCATACTAATAAAGATGCCTTAATATCTTGGTGTGGTCTGGTCATTTGTAGGCCCGGATTTGGGCAGTTGGCAAGCAGCGTTTGCCAAGGCCAGAATCGGGCATCCCTTTGTGCCCACAGTATTTGTGGGCATAAGGGTAGGTGCGGGCGGGACACCTGGACCGTTCATCGCCTGAAGAACTGAATCTACCTGCAACCATCTGGGTCGAAGACATCAAAGGTACGTCATGGGGTTTTTTGAATGGCATTTACTGTGTTTTGGGAGCTGATAAACGTGGCAGTGGTCCCCTTTAAACACTTCTGGGTGGGAGGTCGGGCTGAGTTTGCACCCCCTGCCTGGGTAACCTGGTATCAGCTGGTCCTCCATCATGGTGGCAGCCCAGAGAGAGTGAAAAGGAGGGCTTGGGGAATCCCAAGTGGCACCTACCCTGGTACTTGCTTCCATCTTCCACCATGGTGGCAACACAGGGAAAAGGAAAAGCGTGAGATAGCTTGGGCAGAGACAGATGGCACCCATCCTGGTAACCGCTTCCATCTTGCATGGAAGCAGGTACTAATCCTGGTACCTGCCTCCATCATCAATGGAAGCGTGACGTTCTATCACGGTGGCATGAGAGGGCATGGGTGGAGACAGGTGGCAACCATTCTGAGACCTCTTCTAGCCGTTCCAGTGCTGAGAAGAGGTGTCTGGGTCTAGCCTTCCTCCTCCAGCTTTCTCTGCTCTGCCTTGAAATGGATGCCCAACTGACCGGGGGCAGGGGTCATTTAGGGAGTGTCTCACCACCACACCACCATTTTCCTAAGTGAAAAAACTGGGAAACAAAGAACCAGTCGGGTATGATGTCGTTTGTCTTTGGCTCTAGAAGGAAAGTGGCACTTAGGTTTCCAGGCTTTGTAGGACTGTGGTCTTCAGGGAAAGGGGTCCAGACCCTCTGCCAGCCCCTGCATTGTTGGTTGTTGGCAGGGGTGTGGCATTAGTTGTCAGCAAGGTTTGGCTGCAGTTGGTTTGCTGGAATTTGCAGTGACAGCAGGGGCAAAGATGGCATTTATCTTCTGCTTTTGTATTATGGTTGCAGCAATGGCTATAACTGGTTGTTGGCGCGGTTTGGAGCGGTTCCTATCTCACCAGAAGATTTCAGAGCAAGAGAGATCAGCACCCCCTACCCAATTTCTTCTCCTGTTGTTTTAAGTGATAAACTCCCCATTTTCTGCTGGTTATAGGAGCAATGTTTCTAATTTCCTGGTTAAAGCCTCGTGAACCTCAAGGGACCACGGCCCTACTGTTATATGTATATTGGAGGGAGGCTGTGGGCATTCCCTTTCAGCTACCTATCTGGCGTCCGGACCCAGGTGGGCCATCAACAGCTGACCTAGCCAGCGCCTGGTGCCTCTCGCCCTTGGGCCGGCTAGATTTTCGTGGGCGATCGAGGCTAAGGCGGCGCGGGCCAGCTGTAACAACGCCCCGCCCCCTGGGTTGAAGACATCAAAGGTAGGACCTGGGGTCTTTTTTCTCTCTTAGCTCAGGTTTTGCAAGTGATAGATAGGGACAGCTAAGGCAATGGTCTCCTTGAGGCATTCAGGCTGGGGTTAGCACCCCCTTCCCAAATCCCCAGAACCGGCTGGCCTCTCATCACAATGCCGGCCCAGGGAGACCAGGAGTATATGGACACTTGGAAGGGGGCACTGGAAGAAGCAGCGGGCAAGGTAATTGGCACTTGAGCTGACTTGGCACCCACAACTGCCTAGCAGAGGTTTTTTGCATGGAAAACTTTCTGTGACCCGATCCCAGTGCTTGGGCCAGGGCCCGTCCCTTTCTGGTGCCCATATATTTCTGTCTCCCCTGGTCTCTCATTCCATGGCAGCCCAGCTGGACCTGGGCATTTGGCAAAGGGGCGCTGTGTCCCCTCTGTCTCCTCCAGACTGGCAACTGAAAGGTGTTGCCAAGGTCTAGTGGCAAAGAAAGACGGCACAGATGATCTGGCCGTTCATTAAATTAAGCTCACTGGCTGGCTCAATATTTTCCCTGTGCCTTATTTTTTATTTTCCTGGGCCATAGAGTTCACTGGGTCCATGCTGCAGCCACACTAAATTCATGGCATGCTTTGAATTTCGTTGATTTTCATTCATGCACTTTTGGCGTTTGGCCTATTCGAAGAAGGCTGCAGCTAAACAAAATAACTTATTCTCCCCCCCCCCCAAAAAAAAAGAACCTGGAAGGAAGAGAAGCCTTGCACGAATTTGTCATGCAGTGGAAACAGCAAGGATGTGGAAGGAGGCCTCTTCGGATGTTCGTTCTTCATCCAGGACTTCGGCATCATGTGTGAGTACCTGCGTTCCTGTCCTCACTCTTTTGTCTGGGCTATTAGGAAATGAATTTGTTGTCTCCTTGACAAGTGCCAGTTTGGAGAGGAGGGTAGCATGGCTCTTTGGGTAGGTGGGTTCTGGGGTTCTTCCAGAGCAGGTGAGTTTGAGGATGGTGTAATTTCTTTGCCTGGTTAAGGAAAGCCACTTTGGTCTAGCGGTTAGGGAGCCAGACTCTTATCTGGGATTACTGGGTTTGAGTCCACCCTCCCCCATGAAGCCAGCTGGGTGACCTTGGGCTAGTCACAGCTCTCTTCTGAGCTCTCACAGCCCCACCTGCCCCACAGGATGTCTGTTGTGGGGAGAAGAATAGAAAAGCTTTGTCAGCCACATTTAGTCCCCTTAAATGGGTGAGAAAAGCGGGGTAGAAAAGCCAACTCTTCTTCCTTGCCCGCCTTTCACACCCATTTAAGGGGACTCAAAGCAGCTGACAAACCTTCTGTTCTCACCCTTAAGGGGACTCAAAGCTGCTGACAAACCGTCTCTTCTTCTCCCCTCAAGAACACCCTGTGCAGTAGGTAGGACTGTGAGAGCTCAGATGAGAGCTGTGTCTAGCCCAAGGTCACCCAGTTGGCTTCATGGGGGAGGGTGGAATTGAACCCGGTATTCCCAGATCAGACTCTTGGTCCTTAGCCACTAGACCAAACTGGCCCTGTGGGCTTGAAGGGTTTAAATCTGAATCTTCATCGATTTCGAGGCCCCACGGGGGGATGTTCCCAATATTTCAGCTTTTTCCCCTGGTAAACAATTTAAGCATGTCTGGCAAACGAGACAGAAGAAACAATGCGTCTTCTGCTTCCTCTTCCTGCAGCTTTCACTGGAGTGCAAGTCTGGAAATCAAGCAAAGGAATCTCCGGACATCTCTTCGCAAGGATCACCCTTAGACCTCACCCTCACAGTTAGACACAAGGCAGTTGAAAATACATCACCTTTATTCCCTTAAGGTACGAGGTGACAGAGTTTACTCAGTACCTTCTGAGGCAACTCCTACAACACCTAGAACTTCCTACAACACCTGAGAGTGTGCAGTTTGCCTCTTTCATGGTGCTGAAAGATTATTAAAATACGTATCTCCCAGCTCTTGTTTGCATCTTCACGGTGCAGAAGAATATTAAAACTGGAGTCTATTAAAACACTTAAAACTGCAGTATGCATGGTCATGGTGCAGAAAATAATTAAAATACGAACTTCCTATAATACTTGAGAAAATGCAGGTTGCATCTTCATGGTGCTGAAAGATTACTCATCTATGAATCTCCAAGAACAGTTAAAACTGTAGTTTGCATCTTTCTGGTGCAAAGAAATAGAAAAACTGGAGTCTACTAGAACACTTAGAATCTGCAGTTTGCATATTCATGGTGCATAATGGCAGATAGATATCAGTGGGGTCTACGGAATGGGTGAGGAAGATTGTCTCCCTGCCTGGAAGAAAGTGAAGAAGACAAGCTTGAATTAATCGCATTCAAGAATGGAAACAGCAAGAACGTGGAAGGGGCCAATTCTGAAGTTCATTCTCTGTTCAGGACTTGGGCATTTGCGTGAGTACCTGGGCTTTAGGTCTTCTCCCTGGGCCATTGGGAAATTTTGCAAGTCTTTTGCCTTGGTAAAATAAATCTTACCATGTTTGGCAAGGAAGAGAAAGGAAACAATTATAATTAATGAATAATTCATAATGGCATAGACTTGTTTGCCAATCACTTTTTCTGTGTTTTTCCTACAGAGACTTAGACAGAAAGCCACACTTTCGCCTATCTGCCTTGGCAGAACTGGACCCCAGGGAGGAAGGAGAGTTTTTGGGTTAGAATATTGGGTTTTTTTCTAAAGTGAGGAGGCACCTAGATTCCCTAGGGTGTGACTGTGACCTGTCCACGTCATCCTTGTCTGTCCTTGTGGAGTGAATGGGCCTCTTATCAAGACGCACCTAAGCTGCTGTGAGCATGGCGCGAGGATCAGCAGATAGAACGCATGGTGGGTAAGAGGTCGCGTGTGGAGTGAATGGGCCTCTTATCAAGACGCACCTAAGCTGCTGTGAGCATGGCACGAGGATCAGCAGATAGAACGCATGGTGGGTAAGAGGTCGCGTGCATGCCATGTGGGGATGCCTGGAAATACATGTGGTTAAGACCCTAGCTTGCTAAATAGGGCCAGGACTTGAGGAACTGCAGTTGGCATCTTCATGGTGCCAGGAACCATGGTTGACAAAGAGGGCTAGGACTGAACTGCAGTTGGCATCGTTATGGTGCCAGGAACCATGGTTGACAAAGAGGGCCAGGACTTGAGGAACTGCAGTTGGCATCTTCATGGTGCCAGGAACCATGGTTGACAAAGAGGGCTAGGACTGAACTGCAGTTGGCATCGTTATGGTGCCAGGAACCATGGTTGTCAAAGAGGGCTAGGACTGAACTGCAGTTGGCATCGTTATGGTGCCAGGAACCATGGTTGTCAAAGAGGGCTAGAACTGAACTGCAGTTGGCATCGTTATGGTGCCAGGAACCATGGTTGACAAAGAGGGCTAGGACTGAACTGCAGTTGGCATCGTTATGGTGCCAGGAACCATGGTTGACAAAGAGGGCTAGGACTGAACTGCAGTTGGCATCGTTATGGTGCCAGGAACCATGGTTGACAAAGAGGGCTAGGACTGAACTGCAGTTGGCATCGTTATGGTGCCAGGAACCATGGTTGTCAAAGAGGGCTAGGACTGAACTGCAGTTGGCATCGTTATGGTGCCAGGAACCAAGGTTGACAAAGAGGGCTAGGACTGAACTGCTGTTGGCATCGTTATGGTGCCAGGAACCATGGTTGTCAAAGAGGGCTAGGACTGAACTGCAGTTGGCATCGTTATGGTGCCAGGAACCATGGTTGTCAAAGAGGGCTAGGACTGAACTGCAGTTGGCATCGTTATGGTGCCAGGAACCATGGTTGTCAAAGAGGGCTAGGACTGAACTGCAGTTGGCATCGTTATGGTGCCAGGAACCATGGTTGACAAAGAGGGCTAGGACTGAACTGCAGTTGGCATCGTTATGGTGCCAGGAACCATGGTTGACAAAGAGGGCTAGGACTGAACTGCAGTTGGCATCGTTATGGTGCCAGGAACCATGGTTGTCAAAGAGGGCTAGGACTGAACTGCAGTTGGCATCGTTATGGTGCCAGGAACCATGGTTGTCAAAGAGGGCTAGGACTGAACTGCAGTTGGCATCGTTATGGTGCCAGGAACCATGGTTGTCATAGAGGGCTAGGACTGAACTGCAGTTGGCATCGTTATGGTGCCAGGAACCAAGGTTGTCAAAGAGGGCTAGGACTGAACTGCAGTTGGCATCGTTATGGTGCCAGGAACCAAGGTTGACAAAGAGGGCTAGGACTGAACTGCAGTTGGCATCGTTATGGTGCCAGGAACCATGGTTGTCATAGAGGGCTAGGACTGAACTGCAGTTGGCATCGTTATGGTGCCAGGAACCATGGTTGTCAAAGAGGGCTAGGACTGAACTGCAGTTGGCATCGTTATGGTGCCAGGAACCATGGTTGTCAAAGAGGGCTAGGACTGAACTGCAGTTGGCATCGTTATGGTGCCAGGAACCATGGTTGACAAAGAGGGCTAGGACTGAACTACAGTTGGCATCGTTATGGTGCCAGGAACCATGGTTGTCAAAGAGGGCTAGGACTGAACTGCAGTTGGCATCGTTATGGTGCCAGGAACCAAGGTTGTCAAAGAGGGCTAGGACTGAACTGCAGTTGGCATCGTTATGGTGCCAGGAACCATGGTTGTCAAAGAGGGCTAGGACTGAACTGCAGTTGGCATCGTTATGGTGCCAGGAACCATGGTTGACAAAGAGGGCTAGGACTGAACTGCAGTTATCATCGTTATGGTGCCAGGAACCATGGTTGTCAAAGAGGGCTAGGACTGAACTGCAGCTGGCATCTTCATGGTGCCAGGAACTTTGCTTTCCAAATAGGCCATAGGGCTTACTGGGGTCCAGGTAGGCAGAAGATGAATCCATGCCCCAATTCATCGTCCTGAGTGATGGAAACAAGACAGCAGGGCACATTGAAGAAGCCCGTCTTCCTTCTGAGACTTCAGCATCCTTACCTGTGAGTACCTGGATTGGTTTTTGCTCTGAGTGTTTTTCCCCCCCGGCAGTTAGGAAATGAGGTGGCTACTTTTTCTTGCAGAGTTCAGGTAAGGAAGTGAAGGGGCTCAGCTGGCTGTTGGGTGAGGGTCTCATACAGTGTCCCACTCGTGGGTTCCCTGTGGGTATTCTGAAGGCGGATTGAAGCGCTTCCAGAGCATTTGGTTCTGAGCATAAGATAGGTCTCCCTGCAGTTTCACAGGTGAATCTTCTAATCTCAGGTTTTCTTTCCTTGCAGCAGCTTCATATGTCATCACAGGGAGGCTGAAGTCCCACTGTGTGATGGTCCCAATTTGAGGTTTGTAATCTTTTTACAGAGGTTTCAGGGATGCTGTTATGGGTGGTTAAAAGGCAAAGCAATGGTAAAGAGCTCCAAAGAGATCTCCTTTGGCTGGAGGATGGTTAATTTCCTTGCCTGGTTAAGGAAAGCCACTTTGGTCTAGCGGTTAGGGCGTCGGACTCTTATCTGGGAATACAGGATCCGATTCCGCCCTCCCCCATGAAGCCTGTTGGGTGACCTTGAGCTAATCACAGCTCTCTTCTGAGCTCTCACAGCCCCACGTGCCTCGCAATCTGTTCTGTCATGGAGAGAAGAACAGAAGCTTTGTCAGCTGCTTTGAGTCACTTTGAAAAGAAGAATTAGCTTTTCTTCCTCACTTTCCTCACCCATTTAAGGGGACTCAAAGCAGCTGACAAACCTGTTCTCACCCTTAAGGGGACTCAAAGCTGCTGACAAACCATCTGTTCTTCTCCCCCCGACAAACTTCCTGTGAGTTAGATGGGATTGTGAGAGCTCAGAGGAAAGCTGTGACTAGCCCGAGGTCACCCAGCTGGCTTTGTGGAGGAGGGCAGAATCAAATCTAGTATTCCCAGATAAGAGTCTGGCTCCCTAACCATTAGAGCAGGTGGCAGAGACAGGCAGGAGGCCTCTCAGGGCCCTTGGCAGGGAGTCAAGAGCAGGTGAAGGTTTTCCCTTCATCTCCTGCTTGAGGTGCCCAGTTGGGTGGGTGGGTGGTGGCCTGACCCAGCAGGGGTCGTCTTAATTCATGGAAGACAGGTGCAGCAGTGGCTACTGTAATGGATGCCCAGAACCTGTTCCCAGGTCGAAGAGACAGGTAAGAGGCCTCTGAAGGCCGTTTGCGGGAAGCCAAGAGCAGGTGAAGGTTCTGCCTTTGTCTTCTGCTTGAGATGCCCACAAGCAGCTGGTGGACAGTGTGGGATGGGCTCCCATCACTGACTCTGCTGGACTCTTACGTTCTAATTTTCCTTTCCTTACAGCCCTGCCTGGGAGTTCATTCTCCTGAAGACATCAACAGTAGGAGACTTTTCTCTTTTATCATTCCATGAGGCTCCCTGTTCTCAGGGGGCTTCATCTCCTGCTAGCGGGTGGTCCACCTCCTGCTAGCAGGTGAATGCATCTCCACCCTAAGCTTCTGCACCTGAGAAAAGCACCAGAACTTTCTTGATGGGGCATCTTCTGCACCTAAGCGTGGGAGAGCTGGCGTTGGGTGGCATCCTACCACGCTAGCACTCCACGTTTGGTACTTGGAGAGCCTCCAGCATTTGGGGACGGGGTCTGGACCTTCTACCCCACCTCTAGCTCTGGTCCTTGATGGGTGGAGCTTTGGTCTTGTTGTGGACTACTGCCCTCTGGGCTTGGTCAGGCGGTCCGGATTATGGTGCCTAGTGCTTGAAACAGGCGGTGTGGTTCTCTGTGGTGCTTTTGGTGGTAACCTCCGTCCCTTTGCAGGGTTTTGGCTCTGTTGTGAAGACAGGTTTGCAGGTTTATGGAGAGGGGAAAAGGCAGCCAGGAATTTTTTAAGGGAACTAGATGCCTCTAGGAGCCGTCTTCAGGCTGGATGTCCTCCAGACAGATCCTGAGGCCCAAACCGCTCTGGGATGAGGGGCTCCCGGACCGCTTTGGGGTCAGCAGAATCCCTTTGGGTGGTGACCAGCCTCATGGCTGCCAACAGCCACATCTTGTCCCCCAAGAAATGCTTTGGGGGACGGCTTTTCCCCATTAGGCGACTGGTTCTAGGCTCCGCTCGGTTGCTAAGGTCTGTGGCATTCTGGGTAGGGGTCCAGACTGTGCCCACCCCTTGGGCTGGAGGCTGGGTGGGTGGGTGGCATTCCTTGCCTCATCTAGGATGGGGCACAGGTAGGTCTGGCATTTAAGACAGGTGGCCCCCCTTCCTCTCACTCAGTTCTGCTGCTTTTTAACGGGTGCTTTGAGGTTCTTTTCCTTGAAATTTGGCACTTAAAAGGGGCAAAAACAGGCCTCCCAGGAATCAGCTCTGAAGCTTTACGGTGGAGATAATTTCTGTGTTTGTTTGCAATTGATATTAATGTGCAATTGATTGCATTATCATTCCATGCATTGATACCTGGATTTTGCATATTCCTTGCGCCTCGTGCAAAGGTAGGCAGGTGAGGGTGGGGGTTACCTCTGGTCCTATGTGTGCTTTGAGGTGTATTTGCATTTCACCCAAGGAGTCTAGGGTCTTCCAAGGGTTTTAGTAGCAAAAGGGGAGGTTTTTCCCCTCACCTTTTTTCCTGCAGTCTCGAGATGTACATCCCTCAAAGTTCACATGGCTACAGTGCCAAAGACCAGGTTGCTTCTGCTTTCTGGAAGCATGAGCCTTGGGACCCTCAAAGAGACCGCTGCATTACTGTTCCAGTGTTAATGTTGAAATGCATATGGTGGGGAGAGGTTAGAAAGAGGGTGGCGATTCCTTTTCAGGTTCTGAACCCAGATGGCTCCCACATCAACCTGCGTCCACTAAATTGTATTTTACTTTCTATTGCTTATCTGCCTCTTCCAGTTTTCCTAAATAAAGCATATTGCAATCACTGTGTTGTCTTGTCATTTGGGGGCTTCCTCAAATAAAAATGTTGTTCGCTTTGATAGGGATAATCATGTTTCTTTAGACCACCTAGAATCCCCAATAGCTCTTCTAAGGTTATCATAGGCAGGTAGGAAGGTGTTTAGGTAGAAATGTAATTTAAATGTATTTCCTGCTATGTCTTATCTGTTTCTTGGTGTGGCGTGGTTTCGGTTTGCGTTCGGGTCGCGTCCTTCACCCCCTTCTGTCCCACGGTCATTGTGGGACGTGAAGGGCTGGGCCATCTGGGTTTGAAGACTCCAGGACTACGGAATGGTGAGTCACGTGGGTTTTTTAATCTGTGTTTTGATAAATGATGCAGTGGTCTCTTTGCAGAGTTGTCCGTGGGCGGTGAGGGTGGGTGTTTGCACCCACCTTCCAAATACTTGGCATTAGCTGGACTCCCATCCTGATGGGAGCCCAAGGAATGCTGAGAGGGTGAAGGAAGGGGCTTGGAAGGAGACACAGTTAAACCAGCAAGCATTCCTTGGCCATGCTCAGTGGCACAGGAAAAAGCAGCCATGGTCACCCCAAACCAAGTTGCATAGCCAGTTTGGACAGCAACCAAACTGGAATCGGCTTGCATGGAATCAGCTTCCACAGATTTGCAGCGCAGGTAAGAGGTCCTGGGGTCGTGTCTTCCTCCTGTAGCTCCTTCTGCCATTTTGGGGGTCTTCTGGGCTGCCGCAAAATGGCTGCCCAGCTGATCCTGGGCATCCAGGGGAGGGGGTCACGTACAGGGGTTTCTTCCTGTGTTCGGAACTCAAGTAATGTGGGACCCGATTGTTGTGCGGAGATTTGGCTCTTGGCAAAAGTGGAACAGCCTTCACTGGGGTGGGCTGCATGATCTCACTGCATCATGCTTGAACAGAATTTGGGGGAGGGTGGAAGAAGTGGAAGCAAGAAGCATTTCTTAGGGGAACTGGATCGCGCCGGAAGCGGGCATCAGGCTGGTTGTCTACCAATCCGATTCTGCGGCCCAAACCACTTTGGGTTAGGGGCTCCCAGACTGCTTTGGGTTGCAGAATCCCTTTGGGAGATGACCAACCTGCTGCCTGCTTCCAGCCCTATCTAGTACCCCCCCAAAGAAATGCTTGAGAATTCCTTTTCTGTTTAAGCGCTTGGTTTTCGGCTTCTCTTGTGAGTCCTTGCGGATCGTTGGCTTTCAGGGAAGGGGTCTGGACCCTCTGCCCACCCCTGGCTGTAGGGAGGGGTGTGGCGTTAGGTGCCTTCTGGATTTTCAGCCCTCATTAGGTCTGGTGCTAAGGCACATGGCACTCTCTTCGCTGCTAAGTTTTGGCATTTGGAAGACGCGATTGTGGTTTCTTTCCTGTTGTTTGGCTTTTAAACCATGGGGCAAAGATGGCGTTCTTTGGATGATTCTGTGGTGAGGATATTTCTGTGGGTTGGAATTTTACTTCAAAGGGTTGCTTTTTCCACTTTATACTGAACAAATGTAAATTATTGCACTTTATACCGCATAAATGTGATGTTTTGGATTCTATACTGCATACTGATACCTGTCTTCCTACCTGGGTTTTGTATCTTCATTACAAACTGCCTTGAATGCATATTATGCAATGGAACAAGCAGGTGAGGATGGTGGTTGTACCTGGGTGCTTTCAGATGGACTTGCATGCTTCCCCAGAAAGGTAAGGGGTCTTCCTAAAGTTTTAAAGGCAAAAAAGGGGTTTTCCCCATTTTTTTCCTGCTGTTCTAAGCTGTAAGTCTGTCAAAGCGCCCATTTCCCATAGTGGCCATGGCCAGGTTTGTCTGTGATGGGCAAAAGCTAAGGCTTTTGATGCCCAGGGGACCACTGCCTTGTTAATGATTTTTGAAACATTGTGACTGTTATGTGAAATGCTACAATTGAAATTTGAAATGTTCAGTATTTTATAATGCTACAGTAAATGAAACATTTTGCAATGCTAGAATAGAAAATTTGCAATGCTAGAATAGAAAATTTGCAATGCTAGAATAGAAAATTTGCAATGCTAGAATAGATATTGTGCAATGCTAGAATAGAAAATTTTCAATGCCAGAATAGGTATTGTGCAATGCTAGAATAGATCTTTTGTAATGCTAGAATACATTGTTTGTAATGTTAGTTATTTTGAAATGCTAGAATAGTTTTTTGGGGATGCAATGAAATAAGGGAGGGTGGGATTCCTTTTCAGCATTGACCCAGATGGCAACTGTATTGTTAATGCATTTTTGATAGGCCATATGCAAATAAAGATATTAGAGAACTGTGGTGTGGTCTAGTTATTGGGAATGTATAAGAATGTATGTTGTCAGGTTTCGTTATTTCGGTGCGTTGCATACTAATAAAGATGCCTTAATATCTTGGTGTGGTCTGGTCATTTGTAGGCCCGGATTTGGGCAGTTGGCAAGCAGCGTTTGCCAAGGCCAGAATCGGGCATCCCATTGTGCCCACAGTATTTGTGGGCATAAGGGTAGGTGCGCGCGGGACACCTGGACCGTTCATCGCCTGAAGAACTGAATCTACCTGCAACCATCTGGGTCGAAGACATCAAAGGTACGTCATGGGGTTTTTCGAATGGCTTTTACTGTGTTTTGGGAGCTGATAAATCTGGCAGTGGTCCCCTTTAAACACTTCTGGGTGGGAGGTTGGTCTGAGTTTGCACCCCCTGCCTGGGTAACCTGGTATCAGCTGGTCCTCCATCATGGTGGCAGCCCAGAGAGAGTGAAAAGGAGGGCTTGGGGAATCCCAAGTGGCACCTCCCCTGGTATCTGCTTCCATCTTCCATCATGGTGGCAGCACAGGGAAAGCTAAAAGCGTGAGATAGCTTGGGCAGAGACAGATGGCACCCATCCTAGTAACTGCTTCCATCTTGCATGGAAGCAGGTACTAATCCTGCTGGTACCTGCTTCCATCGTCCATGGAAGCGTGATGTTCCATAGCGATGGCATGAGAGGGCATGGGTGGAGACAGGTGGCAACCATTCTGAGACCTCTTCTAGCCCGTTCCAGTGCTGAGAAGAGGTTTCTGGGTCCAGCCTTCCTCCTCCAGCTTTCTCCGCTCTGCCTTGAAATGGATGCCCAACTGACCGGGGGCAGGGGTCATTTAGGGAGTGTCTCACCACCACACCACCATCCTCCTAAGTGAAAAAACTGGGAAACAAAGAACCAATCAAGTATGATGTCTTTTGACTTTGGCTCAAGGAGGCAAGTGGCACTTAGGTTTTCAGGCTTGGTAGGACTGTGGTCTTCAGGGAAAGGGGTCCAGACCCTCTGCCAGCCCCTGCATTGTTGGTTGTTGGCAGGTGGTGTGGCATTAGTTGTCAGCAAGGTTTGGCTGCAGTTGGTTTGCTGGAATTTGCAGTGATGGCATTTATCTTATCTTCTGCTTTTGTATTATGGTTGCAGCAATGGATATAACTTGTTGTTGGCATGGTTTGGAGCACCAGAAGATTTCAGGAGCAAGAGAGATCAGCACCCCCTACCCAATTTCTTCTCCTGTTGTTTTAAGTGATAAACTCCCCATTTTCTGCTGGTTATAGGAGCAATGTTTCTAATTTCCTGCTTAAAGCCTCATGAACCTCAAGGGACCACGGCCCTACTGTTATATGTATATTGGAGGGAGGCTGTGGGCATTCCCTTTCAGCTACCTATCTGGCGTCCGGACCCAGGTGGGCCATCAACAGCTGACCTAGCCAGCGCCTGGTGCCTCTCGCCCTTGGGCCGGCTAGATTTTCGTGGGCGATCGAGGCTAAGGCGGCGCGGGCCAGCTGTAACAACGCCCCGCCCCCTGGGTTGAAGACATCAAAGGTAGGACCTGGGGTCTTTTTTCTCTCTTAGCTCAGGTTTTGCAAGTGATAGATAGGGACAGCTAAGGCAATGGTCTCCTTGAGGCATTCAGGCTGGGGTTAGCACCCCCTTCCCAAATCCCCAGAACCGGCTGGCCTCTCATCACAATGCCGGCCCAGGGAGACCAGGAGTATATGGACACTTGGAAGGGGGCACTGGAAGAAGCAGCGGGCAAGGTAATTGGCACTTGAGCTGACTTGGCACCCACAACTGCCTAGCAGAGGTTTTTTGCATGGAAAACTTTCTGTGACCCGATCCCAGTGCTTGGGCCAGGGCCCGTCCCTTTCTGGTGCCCATATATTTCTGTCTCCCCTGGTCTCTCATTCCATGGCAGCCCAGCTGGACCTGGGCATTTGGCAAAGGGGCGCTGTGTCCCCTCTGTCTCATCCAGACTGGCAACTGAAAGGTGTTGCCAAGGTCTAGTGGCAAAGAAAGACGGCACAGATGATCTGGCCGTTCATTAAATTAAGCTCACTGGCTGGCTCAATATTTTCCCTGTGCCTTATTTTTTATTTTCCTGGGCCATAGAGTTCACTGGGTCCATGCTGCAGCCACACTAAATTCATGGCATGCTTTGAATTTCGTTGATTTTCATTCATGCACTTTTGGCGTTTGGCCTATTCGAAGAAGGCTGCAGCTAAACAAAATAACTTATTCTCCCCCCCCCCAAAAAAAAGAACCTGGAAGGAAGAGAAGCCTTGCACGAATTTGTCATGCAATGGAAACAGCAAGGATGTGGAAGGAGGCCTCTTCGGATGTTCGTTCTTCATCCAGGACTTCGGCATCATGTGTGAGTACCTGCGTTCCTGTCCTCACTCTTTTGTCTGGGCTATTAGGAAATGAATTTGTTGTCTCCTTGACAAGTGCCAGTTTGGAGAGGAGGGTAGCATGGCTCTTTGGGTAGGTGGGTTCTGGGGTTCTTCCAGAGCAGGTGAGTTTGAGGATGGTGTAATTTCTTTGCCTGGTTAAGGAAAGCCACTTTGGTCTAGCGGTTAGGGAGCCAGACTCTTATCTGGGATTACTGGGTTTGAGTCCACCCTCCCCCATGAAGCCAGCTGGGTGACCTTGGGCTAGTCACAGCTCTCCTCTGAGCTCTCACAGCCCCACCTGCCCCACAGGATGTCTGTTGTGGGGAGAAGAATAGAAAAGCTTTGTCAGCCACATTTAGTCCCCTTAAATGGGTGAGAAAAGCGGGGTAGAAGAGCCAACTCTTCTTCCTTGCCCGCCTTTCACACCCATTTAAGGGGACTCAAAGCAGCTGACAAACCTTCTGTTCTCACCCTTAAGGGGACTCAAAGCTGCTGACAAACCGTCTCTTCTTCTCCCCTCAAGAACACCCTGTGCAGTAGGTAGGACTGTGAGAGCTCAGAAGAGAGCTGTGTCTAGCCCAAGGTCACCCAGTTGGCTTCATGGGGGAGGGTGGAATTGAACCCGGTATTCCCAGATCAGACTCTTGGTCCTTAGCCACTAGACCAAACTGGCCCTGTGGGCTTGAAGGGTTTAAATCTGAATCTTCATCGATTTCGAGGCCCCACGGGGGGATGTTCCCAATATTTCAGCTTTTTCCCCTGGTAAACAATTTAAGCATGTCTGGCAAACGAGACAGAAGAAACAATGTGTCTTCTGCTTCCTCTTCCTGCAGCTTTCACTGGAGTGCAAGTCCGGCAATCAAGCAAAGGAATCTCCGGACATCTCTTCGCAAGGATCACCCTTAGACCTCACCCTCACAGTTAGACACAAGGCAGTTGAACATACATCACCTTTATTCCCTTAAGGTACGAGGTGACAGAGTTTACTCAGTACCTTCTGAGGCAACTCCTACAACACCTAGAACTTCCTACAACACCTGAGAGTGTGCAGTTTGCCTCTTTCATGGTGCTGAAAGATTATTAAAATACGTATCTCCCAGCTCTTGTTTGCATCTTCACGGTGCAGAAAAATATTAAAACTGGAGTCTATTAAAACACTTAAAACTGCAGTATGCATGGTCATGGTGCAGAAAATAATTAAAATACGAACTTCCTATAATACTTGAGAAAATGCAGGTTGCATCTTCATGGTGCTGAAAGATTACTCATCTATGAATCTCCAAGAACAGTTAAAACTGTAGTTTGCATCTTTCTGGTGCAAAGAAATAGAAAAACTGGAGTCTACTAGAACACTTAGAATCTGCAGTTTGCATATTCATGGTGCATAATGGCAGATAGATATCAGTGGGGTCTACGGAATGGGTGAGGAAGATTGTCTCCCTGCCTGGAAGAAAGTGAAGAAGACAAGCTTGAATTAATCGCATTCAAGAATGGAAACAGCAAGAACGTGGAAGGGGCCAATTCTGAAGTTCATTCTCTGTTCAGGACTTGGGCATTTGCGTGAGTACCTGGGCTTTAGGTCTTCTCCCTGGGCCATTGGGAAATTTTGCAAGTCTTTTGCCTTGGTAAA
Source organism: Aspidoscelis tigris stejnegeri (assembly GCA_023333525.1). NCBI lineage: Eukaryota > Metazoa > Chordata > Lepidosauria > Squamata > Teiidae > Aspidoscelis > Aspidoscelis tigris. The sequence continues at coordinate 50,058 of JALMGA010000008.1, forward strand.
ATAAATCTTACCATGTTTGGCAAGGAAGGGAAAGGAAACAATTATATTTAATGAATAATTATAAATAATTCATAATGGCATAGACTTGTTTGCCAATCACTTTTTCTGTGTTTTTCCTACAGAGACTTAGACAGAAAGCCACACTTTCGCCTATCTGCCTTGGCAGAACTGGACCCCAGGGAGGAAGGAGAGTTTTTGGGTTAGAATATTGGGTTTTTTTCTAAAGTGAGGAGGCACCTAGATTCCCTAGGGTGTGACTGTGACCTGTCCACGTCATCCTTGTCTGTCCTTGTGGAGTGAATGGGCCTCTTATCAAGACGCACCTAAGCTGCTGTGAGCATGGCGCGAGGATCAGCAGATAGAAAGCATGGTGGGTAAGAGGTCGTGTGCATGCCATGTGGGGATGCCTGGAAATACATGTGGTTAAGACCCTAGCTTGCTAAATAGGGCCAGGACTTGAGGAACTGCAGTTGGCATCGTTACGGTGCCAGGAACCATGGTTGACAAAGAGGGCTAGGACTGAACTGCAGTTGGCATCGTTATGGTGCCAGGAACCAAGGTTGACAAAGAGGGCTAGGACTGAACTGCAGTTGGCATCGTTATGGTGCCAGGAACCATGGTTGTCAAAGAGGGCTAGGACTGAACTGCAGTTGGCATCGTTATGGTGCCAGGAACCATGGTTGTCAAAGAGGGCTAGGACTGAACTGCAGTTGGCATCGTTATGGTGCCAGGAACCATGGTTGTCAAAGAGGGCTAGGACTGAACTGCAGTTGGCATCGTTATGGTGCCAGGAACCATGGTTGTCAAAGAGGGCTAGGACTGAACTGCAGTTGGCATCGTTATGGTGCCAGGAACCATGGTTGTCAAAGAGGGCTAGGACTGAACTGCAGTTGGCATCGTTATGGTGCCAGGAACCATGGTTGTCAAAGAGGGCTAGGACTGAACTGCAGTTGGCATCGTTATGGTGCCAGGAACCATGGTTGACAAAGAGGGCTAGGACTGAACTGCAGTTGGCATCGTTATGGTGCCAGGAACCATGGTTGTCAAAGAGGGCTAGGACTGAACTGCAGTTGGCATCGTTATGGTGCCAGGAACCATGGTTGTCAAAGAGGGCTAGGACTGAACTGCAGTTGGCATCGTTATGGTGCCAGGAACCATGGTTGTCAAAGAGGGCTAGGACTGAACTGCAGTTGGCATCTTCATGGTGCCAGGAACTTTGCTTTCCAAATAGGCCATAGGGCTTACTGGGGTCCAGGTTGGCAGAAGATGAATCCATGCCCCAATTCATCGTCCTGAGTGATGGAAACAAGACAGCAGGCACATTGAAGAAGCCCGTCTTCCTTCTGAGACTTCAGCATCCTTACCTGTGAGTACCTGGATTGGTTTTTGCTCTGAGTGTTTCCAGCCCCCCCCCCCCCCCGGCAGTTAGGAAATGAGGTGGCTGCTTTTTCTTGCAGAGTTCAGGTAAGGAAGTGAAGGGGCTCAGCTGGCTGTTGGGTGAGGGTCTCATACAGTGTCCCACTCGTGAGTTCCCTGTGGGTATTCTGAAGGCGGATTCAAGCGCTTCCAGAGCGTTTGGTTCTGAGCATAAGATAGGTCTCCCCGCTGGTTCACAGGTGAACCTTCTAATCTCAGGTTTTCTTTCCTTGCAGCAGCTTCATATGTCATCACAGGGAGGCTGAAGTCCCACCATGTGACGGTCCCAATTTGAGGTTTGTAATCTTTTTACAGAGGTTTCAGGGATGCTGTTATGGGTGGTTAAAAGGCAAAGCAATGGTAAAGAGCTCCAAAGGGATCTCCTTTGGCTGGAGGATGGTTAATTTCCTTGCCTGGTTAAGGAAAGCCAGTTTGGTCTAGCGGTTAGGGAGTCAGACTCTTATCTGGGAATACTGGATCCGATTCCGCCCTCCCCCATGAAGCCGGTTGGGTGACCTTGGGCTAGTCACAGCTCTCTTCTGAGCTCTCACAGCCCCACCTGCCTCGCAAGGTGTTCTGTCCTGGAGAGAAGAACAGAAGCTTTGTCAGCTGCTTGAGTCCTTTTGAAAAGAAGAATTAGCTTTTCTTCCTCACTTTCCTCACCCATTTAAGGGGACTCAAAGCAGCTGACAAACCTGTTCTCACCCTTAAGGGGACTCAAAGCTGCTGACAAACCATCTGTTCTTCTCCCCACCACAAACCTCCTGTGAGGTAGATGGGATTGTGAGAGCTCAGAGGAGAGCTGTGACTAGCCCAAAGTCACCCAGCTGGCTTTATGGAGGAGGGCAGATTCAAATCTAGTATTCCCAGATAAGAGTCCGGCTCCCTAACCATTAGACCAGGTGGCAGAGACAGGCAGGAGGCCTCTCAGGGCCCTTGGCAGGGAGTCAAGAGCAGGTGAAGCTTTTGCCTTCATCTCCTGCTTGAGATGCCCAGATGCAACCGGTGGCCCACTGCATGTGGTGGGTTGCTGGACTAGATGGGTGGTGGCCTGACCCAGCAGGGGTCCTGCTAATTCATGGAAGACAGGTGCACCAGTGGCTACTGGAATGGATTCCGAGATCCTGTTCCCAGGTTGGAGAGACAGGTAAGAAGCCTCTGAAGGCCGTTTGCGGGAAGCCAAGAGCAGGTGAAGGTTCTGCCTTCGTCTTCTGCTTGAGATGCCCACAAGCAGCTGGTGGGACAGTGTGGGATGGGCTCCCATCACTGACTCTGCTGGACTCTTACGTTCTAATTTTCCTTTCCTTACAGCCCTGCCTGGGAGTTCATTCTCCTGAAGACATCAAAAGTAGGAGACTTTTCTCTTTTATCATTCCATGAGGCTCCCTGTTCTCAGGGGGCTTCATCTCCTGCTAGCAGGTGGTCCACCTCCTGCTATCAGGTAGCTGCATCTCCACCCTAAGCTTCTGCACCTGAGAAAAGCACCAGAACTTTCTTGATGGGCATCTTCTGCACCTAAGCGTGGGAGAGGTGGTGTTGGGTGGCTTCCAGCCATGCTAGCACTCCACGCCTGACACTGGGAGAGCCTCCAGCATTTGGGGACGGGGTCTGGACCTTCTACCTCACCTCTAGCTCTGGTCCTTGATGGGTGGAGCTTTGGTCTTGTTGTGGACTACTGCCCTCTGGGCTTGGTCAGGCGGTCCGGATTATGGTGCCTAGTGCTTGAAACAGGCGGCGTGGTTCTCTGTGGTGCTTTTGGTTTGTAACCTCCGTCCCTTTGTAGGGTTTTGGCTCTGTTGTGAAGACAGGTTTGCAGGTTCATGGAGAGGGGAAAAGGCAGCCAGGAATTTCTTAAAGGTACTATGTGCCTCTAAGAGCTGTCTTCAGGCTGGATGTCCTCCAGACGGATCCTGAGGCCCAAACCGCTCTGGGATGAGCGGCTCCCGGACCGCTTTGGGGTCAGCAGAATCCCTTTGGGTGATGACCAGCCTCATGGCTGCCAGCAGCCACATCTTGTCCCCCAAGAAATGCTTGGGGGGGACGGCTTTTCCCCATTCGGCGACTGGTTCTAGGCTCCGCTCGGTTGCTAAGGTCTGTGGCATTCTGGATAGGGGTCCAGACTGTGCCCACCCCTGGGGCTGGAGGCTGGCTGGGTGGGTGGGATTCCTTGCCTCATCTAGGTTGGGGCACAGGTAGGTCTGGCATTTAAGACAGGTGGGCCCCCTTCCTCTCACTCGGTTCTGCTGCTTTTTAACGGGTGCTTTGAGGTTCCTTTCCCTGAAATATGGCACTTAAAAGGGGCAAAAACAGGCCTCCCAGGAATCAGCTCTGAAGCTTTACGGTGGAGATAATTTCTGTGTTTGTTTGCAATTGATATTAATGTGCAATTGATTGCATTATCATTCCATGCATTGATACCTGGATTTTGCATTTTCCTTGCGCCTCGTGCAAAGGTGGGCAGGTGAGGGTGGGGGTTACCTCTGGTCTTATGTGTGCTTTGAGGTGTATTTGCATTTCACCTAAGGAGTCTAGGGTCTTCCAGGGTTTTAGTAGCAAAAGGGGAGGTTTTTCCCCTCACCTTTTTTCCTGCAGTCTCGAGATGTACATCCCTCAAAGTTCACATGGCTACAGTGCCAAAGACCAGACTGCTTCTGCTTTCTGGAAGCATGAGCCTTGGGACCCTCAAAGAGACCGCTGCATTACTGTTCCAGTGTTAATGTTGAAATGCATATGGTGGGGAGAGGTTAGAAAGAGGGTGGCGATTCCTTTTCAGGTTCTGAACCCAGATGGCTCCCACATCAACCTGCGTCCACTAAATTGTATTTTACTTTCTATTGCTTATCTGCCTCTTCCAGTTTTCCTAAATAAAGCATATTGCAATCACTGTGTTGTCTTTTCACTTGGGGGCTTCCTCAAATAAAAATATGTTGTTCGCTTTGATAGGGATAATCATGTTTCTTTAGACCACCTAGAATCCCCAATAGCTCTTCTAAGGTTATCATAGGCAGGTAGGAAGGTGTTTAGGTAGAAATGTAATTTAAATGTATTTCCTGCTATGTCTTATCTGTTTCTTGGTGTGGCGTGGTTTCGGTTTGCGTTCGGGTCGCGTCCTTCACTCCCTTCTGTCCCACGGTCATTGTGGGACGTGAAGGGCTGGGCCATCTGGGTTTGAAGACTCCAGGACTACGGAATGGTGAGTCACGTGGGTTTTTTAATCTGTGTTTTGATAAATGATGCAGTGGTCTCTTTGCAGAGTTGTCCGTGGGCGGTGAGGGTGGGTGTTTGCACCCACCTTCCAAATACCTGGCATTAGCTGGACTCCCATCCTGATGGGAGCCCAGGGAATGCTAAGAGGGTGAAGGGAAGGTGCTTGGGAGGAGACACACGCAAACCAGCAAGCGTTCCTTGGCCATGTTCAGTGGCACAGGAAAAAGCAGCCATGGTCACCCCAAACCAAGTTGCATAGCCAGTTTGGACAGCAACCAAACTGGAATCGGCTTGCATGGAATCAGCTTCCAGAGATTTGCAGCGCAGGTAAGAGGTCCTGGGGTCGTGTCTTCTTCCTGTAGCTCCTTCTGCCATTTGGGGGGTCTTCTGGGCTGCCGCAAAATGGCTGCCCAGCTGATCCTGGGCATCCAGGGGAGGGGGTCACGTACAGGGGCTTCTTCCTGTGTTCTGAACTCGAGGAATGCGGGACCAGATCATTGTGTGGAGATTTGGCTCTTGGCAAAAGAGGAACAGCCCCCTCTGAACTCTAGGGCTTTCACTGGGGTGGGCTGCATATTCTCACTGCATCATGCTTGAACAGAATTTGGGGGAGGGTGGAAGAAGTGGAAGCAAGAAGCATTTCTTAGGGGAACTGGATAGTGCCGGAAGCGGACATCAGGCTGGTTGTCTCTTGATCCGATTCTGCAGCCCAAACTGCTTCGGGTCAGGGGCTCCCAGACCACTTTTGGTTGCAGAATCCCTTTGGGGGATGACCGCCCTGCTGCCTGCTTCCAGCCATGTCTAGCAACCCCCAAAGAAACTCTTGAGAGTTCCTTTTCGCTTTAAGCACTTGGTTTTTGGCTTCTCTTGTGAGTCCTTGCGGATCGTTGGCTTTTAGGGAAGGGGTCTGGACCCTCTGTCCACCCCTGGCTGTAGGGAGGGGTGTGGAGTTAGGTGCCCTCCGGATGTTCAGCCATCTTTAGGTCTGGTGCTAAGGCACATGGTAAGTTTTGGCATTTGGAAGACGCGATTGTGGTTGCTTTCCTGTTTGGAATTTAAACCATGGGGCAAAGATGGCGTTCTTTGGATGACCCTGTGGTGAGGATATTTCTGTGGGTTGGAATTTTACATGGAAGGGTTGCTTTTTCCACTTTATACTGCATAAATGTAAATTATTGCACTTTATACCGCATAAATGTGATGTTTTGGATTCTATACTGCATACTGATACCTGTTTTCCTGCGTGGGTTTTGTATCCTGATTGCAATCTGCCTTGAATGCACATTATGGAATGGAACAAACAGGTGAGGATGGTGCTTATACCTGGGTGCTTTGAGATGGGTTTGCATGCTTCCCCAGAAAGGGAAGGGGTCTTCCCAAAGTTTTAATAGCAAAAAAGGGGCTTTCCCCCATTTCTCCTCCTGCAAATCCCTCAAAGCGCCCATTTCCCATAGAGGCCATGCCAAAGTTTGTCTGTTATGGGCAAAAGCTAAGGCTTCTGATGCCCAGGGGACCACTGCCTTGTTAATGATTTTTGAAACATTGTTACTGTTATTTTAAATGCTAGAATTGACATTTGAAATGTTATTTTATGATGCTACAGTAAATGAAACATTTTGGAATGCTAGAATAGAAAATTTGCAATGCTAGAATAGATCATTTGTAATGCTAGAATACATTGTTTGTAATGTTAGTTATTTTGAAATGCTAGAATACTTTTTTGGGGATGCAATGAAATAAGGGAGGGTGGGATTCCTTTTCAGCATTGACCCAGATGGCAACTGTATTGTTAATGCATTTTTGATAGGCCATATGCAAATAAAGATATTGGAGAACTGTGGTGTGGTCTAGTTATTGGGAATGTATAAGAATGTATGTTTGTCAGGTTTCGTTATTTCGGTGCGTTGCATACTGATAAAGATGCCTTAATATCTTGGTGTGGTCTGGTCATTTGTAGGCCCGGATTTGGGCAGTTGGCAAGCAGCGTTTGCCAAGGCCAGAATCGGGCATCCCTTTGTGCCCACAGTATTTGTGGGCATAAGGGTAGGTGCGGGCGGGACACCTGGACCGTTCATCGCCTGAAGAACTGAATCTACCTGCAACCATCTGGGTCGAAGACATCAAAGGTACGTCATGGGGTTTTTTGAATGGCATTTACTGTGTTTTGGGAGCTGATAAACGTGGCAGTGGTCCCCTTTAAACACTTCTGGGTGGGAGGTCGGGCTGAGTTTGGACCCCCTGCCTGGGTAACCTGGTATCAGCTGGTCCTCCATCATGGTGGCAGCCCAGAGAGAGTGAAAAGGAGGGCTTGGGGAATCCCAAGTGGCACCTACCCTGGTACTTGCTTCCATCTTCCACCATGGTGGCAACACAGGGAAAAGGAAAAGCGTGAGATAGCTTGGGCAGAGACAGATGGCACCCATCCTAGTAACTGCTTCCATCTTGCATGGAAGCAGGTACTAATCCTGGTACCTGCCTCCATCATCAATGGAAGCGTGATGTTCTATCACGGTGGCATGAGAGGGCATGGGTGGAGACAGGTGGCAACCATTCTGAGACCTCTTCTAGCCGTTCCAGTGCTGAGAAGAGGTGTCTGGGTCCAGCCTTCCACCTCCAGCTTTCTCTGCTCTGCCTTGAAATGGATGCCCAACTGACCGGGGGCAGGGGTCATTTAGGGAGTGTCTCACCACCACACCACCATCCTCCTAAGTGAAAAAACTGGGAAACAAAGAACCAATCGGTATGATGTCGTTTGTCTTTGGCTCTAGAAGGAAAGTGGCACTTAGGTTTCCAGGCTTTGTAGGACTGTGGTGTTCAGGGAAAGGGGTCCAGACCCTCTGCCAGCCCCTGCATTGTTGGTTGTTGTTAGGGGTGTGGCATTAGTTTTCGCCAAGGTGTGGCTGCAGTTGGTTTGCTGGAATTTGCAGTGACAGCAGGGGCAAAGATGGCATTTATCTTCTGCTTTTGTATTACGGTTGCAGCAATGGCTATAACTGGTTGTTGGCGCGGTTTGGAGCGGTTCCTATCTCACCAGAAGATTTCAGAGCAAGAGAGATCAGCACCCCCTACCCAATTTCCTCTCCAGTTGTTTTAAGTGATAAACTCCCCATTTTCTGCTGGTTATAGGAGCAATGTTTCTAATTTCCTGCTTAAAGCTTCATGAACCTCAAGGGACCACGGCCTTACTGTTACATGTATATTGGAGGGAGGCTGTGGGCATTCCCTTTGAGCTACCTATTTGGCGTCCGGACCCAGGTGGGCCATCAACAGCTGACCTAGCCAGCGCCTGGTGCCTCTCGCCCTTGGGCCGGCTAGATTTTCGTGGGCGATTGAGGCTAAGGCGGCGCGGGTCAGCTGTAACAGCGCCCCGCCCCCTGGGTTGAAGACATCAAAGGTAAGACCTGGGGTCTTTTTTCTCTCTTAGCTCAGGTTTTGAAAGTGGTAGATAGGGACAGCTAAGGCAATGGTCTCCTTGAGGCATTCAGGCTGGGGTTAGCACCCCCTTCCCAAATCCCCAGAACCGGCTGGCCTCTCATCACAATGCCAGCCCAGGGGAGACCAAAAGTATATGAACACTTGGAAGGGGGCACTGGAAGAAGCAGCGGGCAAGGTAATTGGCACTTGAGCTGACTTGGCACCCAGAACTGCCTAGCAGAGTTTATTTGGATGGAAAACTTTCTGTGACCTGTTTCCAGTGCTTGGGCCAGGGCCTGTCCCCTTCCGGTGCCCATATATTTCTGTCTCCCCTGGTCTCTCATTCCATGGCAGCCCAGCTGGACTTGGGCATTTGGCGAGGGGGCGCTGTGTCCCCTCTGTATCCTCCAGACTGGCAACTGAAAGGTGTTGCCAAGGTCTGGTGGCAAAGAAACACAGCACAGATGATCTGGCCTTTCATTAAAGTAAATTAAGCTCACTGGCTGGCTCAATATTTACCCTGTGCCTTATTTTTTTTTTCCTGGGCCATAGAGTTCACTGGGTCCATGCTGCAGCCACACTAAATTCATGGCATGCTTTGAATTTCATTGATTTTCATTCATGCACTTGTGGCGTTTGGCCTATTCGAAGAAGGCTGCAGCTAAATGAAATAACTCCTTTTCCCCCACCCCAAAAAAAGGACCTGGAAGGAAGAGCAGCCTTGCACGAATTTGTCATGCAGTGGAAACAGCAAGGACGTGGAAGGGGCCTCTTCAGATGTTCGTTCTTCATCCAGGACTTCGGCATCATGTGTGAGTACCTGCGTTCCTGTTCTCACTCTTTGCTCTCGGCAATTAGGAAATGAATTTGATGTCTCCTTGCCAGGGCCAGTTTGGAGAGGAGAGTAGCATGGGTCTTTTGGGTAGGTGGGTTATGAAAGGTGCCAACACATTTGGGGTCCTTCCTGAGCAGTTGAGTTTGAGGATGGTGTAATTTCTTTTCCTGGTTAAGGAAAGCCAGTTTGGTCTAGTGGTTAGCGAGCCGGACTCTTATCTGGGAATACTGGGTTTAATTCCACCCTCCTCCATGAAGCCAGCTGGGTGACCTTGGGCTGGTCAAAGATCTCTTCGGAGTTCTCACAGCCCCACCTACCTCACAGGGTGTTCTGTTGTGGGGAGAAGAATAGAAAAGCTTTGTCAGCCAACTTGAGGCCCCTTAAATGGGTGAGAAAAGCGGGGTAGAAAAGCCAACTCTTCTTAAAAAGAATTAGCTTTCCTCACCCATTTAAGGGGACTCAAAGCTGCTGACAAACAGTCTCTTCTTCTCCCCACACTAAACATCCTAACCCTAACCCTCACCCTCACCCTCACCCTCACCCTCACCCTAGGTTTATGGTTTCTTTAGGGTTAGGGTTGCGTTAGGGTTGCGTCAGTGTTTCGGTTAGGGTTGCGTTACGGTTAGGCTTAGCCTTAGGTTTAGGGTTGCCTTAGGGTTAGGTTTAGGTTTAGGGTTGCGTTAGGGATAGGGTTAGGGTTGCATTAGGGTTAGGGTTGCGTTAGGGTTAGGGTTAGGGTTAGGGATTTGGTGAGGCTGAGGCTGAGGGTCAGGGTCAGCGTTGCGTTTGGGTTAGGGTTAGGGTTACGGTAAGTTTCAGGTTATGGTTAGGTTTACTTTTAGCAGTAGTGTTAGGGTTAGTTCTTAGGTTTGGGGTAGTTTTCCGGTTAGTTTTAGGGTTAGTTTGAAGGTTACGGTTAGGCTTATTGTCAGGCTTAGTTTTAGTGTTAGGGTTACTTTTAGGATTAGCGTTATTGTTTGTTTTAGGGTTAGTGTTATGGTCAGTTTTAGTGTTAGTGTTACGGTTAGGGTTAGGCTTAGGTTTAGTGTTACTTTTATGGTTAGAGTTACTTTTAGGGTTAGAGTAAGTGTTTTACTGGGTTAGGGTTTTAGAGATTCAGGCTTAGGTACACCGTTAGCATTACCGTCCAATTTAAGACTAGAGTTAGAGTTCGGGTTACGGTTAGCATTAGAATTACCCTTATTACTAGAATAAGGCTTTTAGGGATTTACAGTTTTACAGTTAGCTTTAGGGTTCGCATTAGGGTTATGGTTAGGCAGGGTGGGGTTATGGTTAGTGTTTTAGGGATTTAGTGTTGTAGACTTAGGGGTAGACTTTTAGCGTTAGTGGTACTCTTAATGTTAGGATTTCAGGATTTTATGGTATAAGTTTTTAATATTAAGGTCTTAATATTAGTGTTAGTGTTAGATAAGCACACGCTTTGAATTTCAGGCCTCAGGTTAAATGAGGACTCATTAGGGTCAATTCAGGTCAATGTTCAAATGAGGACACCCTTAGAATTTTCATCAGTATGGGGGTCAAATGAGGAGTCAGGGTTCAGGTCAAGGGTCAAATGAGGACACCCTTAGAATTTTGATCACAATTGGGGGTCAAATGTAGATTCGTTAGGGTTCTATTGAAGTCAAGGGTCAAACGATGACACCCTTAGAATTTTGATCAGTTTGGGGGGTCAAATGGGGACTCGTTAGGGTTCAATTCAGGTCAAGGCTGAAATGCGGACTGCGCTACAGTTTTCATCTCAATTGGGGGTCAAATGAGGACTCATTAGGGTTCAACTCAGGTCAAGAATCCAATGAGGACAGCCTTAGAATTTTGATCAGAATTGGGGGTCAAATCAGGACTTGTTATGGTTCAATTCAGGTCAAGGGTCAATCAACGTCAGGCTTAGAATTTTGTTCAGTTTTCGGGGTCAAATGAGGACTAGTTAGGGTCAAGGTTCAAATGAGGACAGCCTTAGAATTATGACCTGAATTGGGGGTCAAATGAAGACTCACTATGGTTCACCTCAGGAGAAGGGTCAAAGTAGCACACCCTTACAATTTTGATCAGTTTTCAGTGTCAAATGAGGACTCACTAGGGTTCAGTTCAGGTCAAGGGTCAATTGACGACAGGCTTAGAATTTTGTTCAGTTTTCGGGGTCAAATGAGGACTAGTTAGAGTCAAGCATCAAATGAGGAAAGCCTTAGAATTATGACCTGAATTGGGGGTCAAATGAAGACTCACTATGGTTCAATTCACGTCAAGGGTCAAACAAGGACACCCTTACAATTTTGATCAGTTTTCAGGGTCAAATGAGGACTCGTTAGGGTTCAATTCAGGTCAAAGGTCAAACGACAGCCTTAGAATTTTGATCTGAATTCCAGGTCAAACGAGGACTCGTAATTGTTCAATTCAGGTCAAAGGTCAAACAAGGACACCCTTACAATTTTGATCAGTTTTCAGGGTCAAATGAGGACTCATTAGGGCTCAATTCAGGTCAAGGCTGAAACGATGACAGCCTTAGAATTTTGATCTGAATTCCAGGTCAAATGAAGACTCGTTAGGGTTCAACTCAGGTCAAGAGTCACAGGAGGACACACTTAGGCCGCATCCCCACGACGTCGTTATCTCGAATTCAAAACGTTTTGATTTCGGGCCGTGCACACGTCACTTCGGCTTAATGCGGTATTTCCGTGATAAACCACGTTATCCCGATTTGAAATAAATCCTGATCTCAACAGGTCTCACTCCGGAACATGCCCTTGACACGTGTTTAATTTTTTACTGTGTGGACAGTATCGTTCCGGGATGAGATTCCGTCTTAAGGCTGTCCCGCCCCCCCAATCGCACTGTAACCAATGGCTGAACGTATTAGAAGCACGTCATGTTTAGGGTTTCCTTCATTGAAAAAATCCACCCTCAAACACCCACTATAAACCTCCAGTCCTTAAAGATGAAACACTGTATCAATATAAGCACTTCACACCTTAAAAACAATGTTGCAATTTTGCGCAATTTCAGACCTTTGAAGGTTCGGAACTACAGGGAAAGGAAAGCCCTGGAGCCTGTATTTTAAAAGCTGTGGCCCTCCTCCCCCCTTCTTTGCCATTGCTGCTGCTCCTGTGCATGATTGATTGGCCTCCTCCAGCCGAAGGAAGATGCTCCGCTGCCGCAACCCGCGTTGCAGGAGCAGGAGCAGCGGGATTGATTCAGCGCGGGGCTTATCCAGCAGTAGGAGGGGTGAACGGCAGGCGCCCCCCGCCCGCCATCCATCTGACACCTCTCTCCTCCTTCCCCACCAGACCGCCACCCTGCCTCGGTAGGGGATGTGCGGCCGGTGCCTTGCCTCAGCCGCCGCTCTACCGGAGCCCGATGTCAGGACCGGCGAAATGGCTGCTCCTTTCTCCGCCACCGCCTCCGTCTCCTACCGCTGCTGGGGAAATGAAGCGACACCCCCCATCCTGCTGCGGGCGGGGGGTGCCTGCCATTCACCCCTTGTAGTGCTGGATAAGCCCTGCGCTGAATCAATCCCGCCTGCTCCTGCTCCTGCGACGGCGGCAGCGGCAGCGGAGCATCTTCCTTCGGCTGGAGGAGGCCGATCAAGCATGCACAGGAGCAGCAGCAAAGGCAAAGGGGGGGAGGAAGGCAGTGAGAGGGAGGAGTGGCGGGTGGCATCGGCAGTGGAGCCCTTCTCTGAAGGGGTGTTCTGTTGTGAGGAGAAGAATGGGAGGTTTGTCAGCTGCTTTGAGTCCCCTGAAGGGTGAGAACAGAAGGTTTGTCAGCCGCTTTGAGCCCCCTGAAGGGTGAGAACAGAAGGTTTGTCAGCCGCTTTGAGCCCCCTGAAGGGTGAGAACAGAAGGTTTGTCAGCCGCTTTGAGCCCCCTTCAGAGGCTACTTTGCCTCTGTCTGTGGTCACACCTAAGGTTTAATCCAGTTTCAGTCCACTTTCAGAGTGAGAGAATACACCAGCAAACTGACAAGCTGGTTTTCTTTCAGGGTTAATGCACCCTATGCCTCTTTAATGTTTAAAGCCCCGGTCCTCACTTTCTAAAGTTCTGAAGGTTTGAAATTGCGGAAATTTGCAACACTGTAGCCGCTGTGTGAAGGCTGTAGCAGAAGTGTCTGATTTTCTAGCTGTCTCCCTCGCCAGGAGGGGAAGGCTAGCTAGGCTTTCTCCGGCTGGGCTCCCTTTAGCCGAAGTGGATCGAGACTTCTCCTTCTCCTCTTTTCTTTTTCGCCCCATCCAGCAGCAGTGGAGTGGGGCAAAGCTGCCCACCCGCAGTGCCAGAATGGGTGGGTGGATGCAGCCTGGCTTCTCGCTTTCTTCTTCCCTCTCTCCTTCCTTTTCGAAGGCAGCAGTAAAGAAATCTTTCAAAATGAGGCACTGAGAGATGACTTAGCCCCCTCCGCGAGATCCGCTTACAATTCCATGCTAAGGGCTCGTTTACTCTGGAGTAAGAAGCCCCACAGAATGTATGACATTCCCTTCTGAGTAAAGGGGCTTGGTATACCGTTCTTCAGCACAGACAAATAAAAATAAAAACTCTTTTAAAGGCGAGGGTTTTAAAGTCCTTATGCATTTCTCCTGCCCCACAAACTAAAGGTCCAGAGCCCGTTCAGACGTGCGGGTTGGGAACTTGGGAACGTAGCAGAGGTTCTGGGGCTGGCACCTGCGAGAGTACCTCTGTGTGTGTGTGTGTGTGAGCACATGTGCTTATTTTTATAGGAATGCTTGGTTATGATTGCTTCTTTTGGCAGTAAGGCACTCTGCATATGCTCAGTGCAGCTTTCCTTTTTTGATGTACCATATACACCGGCTTCGGGAGGGCGGGAGACGTGAGATGCTCATGCAATCTCTCCCCCCCCCCAGGTACCCCTCCTTCCTCTCTCTCTTTGGGAAAGGGGGGGCTTCTTAGGAACCCCTCCCTCTCTCCTCTCTCTTTTTGGGAAAGGGGGGCTTCTCAGATACCCCTCCTTCCTTCCTTCCTCCCTCTCTCTTTTTGGGAAAGGGGGGCTTCTCTCACTTTAGAATCCCGTCTGTGCAAGGACGACACTCCCCCTTTGCTAGTCCCCCCCAAGACTCTCTTCCTTGGTGCCTTAGCAACGCCTCCCTTCCCCTCCCCACCCCCACCCAGCTGCTGCTGCCCCCTCTCCCCCCATCCTCATCTTCCTCATGCCCCCCCCCCCCGATTTGGCTTCCTCCGTTCCTCCCCGTTCCTGATCGGCGGCGGCTCCGTTCTTCCCCCCTTCTCTTTTTCCTTCCAGCTCCCTCCCAAGCAGCCAGCCAGTCAGTCCCCCACCCCATCCCCAGCTGCCCTCTCCCCCTCCCCTCTCTCTCTTTAGGGACTAATTTTCCCCTCTGCCGTGTGGGGACCACCTAACACACCCACTGCCACCCGTCTCTCTCGGCTCTCCTCCTCTTCTAGCCTGGCACCGAGGGAAGAGCAGCCAGCATCGGAGTGGGGCAAAGCGGGCAGGGGATCCCCGGTGAAGCATGGATGACGCAAAGGGAATGGAGGGTGGGACCCTCGGATGGAGCACCAATCACAAGAGAGGGGCTGGGCAATGGCGGGAGGACAGGGCTACAATCTGGACTCTCAGGATTGATTCCGCGTTAAGGCTGCAGAAGAATGCTCTCAGAACTGGATCAACTTGCAAGTCGTTTGGACAGCTTTGTTCCGTTTCTTTTATTTCGAATTCTTTAAACTGAAATAACTCATGCCGTGAAGATGCGGCCTTAGAAGTTTGATCAGGATTAGGGGTCAAATAAGGACTTGTTAGGGTTCAATTAAGGTCAAGGATCAAATGAGGATGCCCATACAATTTTGACCAGTATTGGGGTTCAAATGAGGACTCTTTAGGGTTCAATTCAGGTCAAGGGTCAAATGACAAAAAATAGGCTTCTGCAAGTCTGCACAATCTGTAACATGACTAACATATGTCTTTATTACGTGACTTGGACCCCAAATATCTAAGAGAACGCCGTCTCCCATATCGACCTGCCCGTGCCTTAAGATCTGGAGGGGAAGCCCTCCTGGCTGTCCCGCCACCCTCAGCAACAAAATGGGTGGGCACCCAGAAGAGGGCCTTCTCAGTGATGGCCCCTAGGCTATGGAATAGTCTACCCCTTGAGGTGTATCACGCTCATTCTCCGGACAGGTTCAGGAAGGCAGTAGAGACGTTAAGTCTTTGGCCTGGCTTTCAGCTAAATGTGGTTACATTACCACCCATCACCCACCCACTTTCCAGTAGTACTGTTATTAATATATATTTGGCTTGTTTTAACAGTCTGCATTTTAAATGTTGTTGTAGATATTGCTGTTTTAATATATATTGTTTTGTTTTAATGTATGGAACTTCTAATCACTGTTACCTTCCCTGAGATCTATGGGGATAGGGCGGGATAGAAATGCAAAGACTGAATAGATAAATAATAAATAAATATAAAATACTTTTACATGCATATATATATGTGTGTGTGTGTGTGTGTATACACACACATATATACATACATACATATATATTTAACCTGCTATGTAAATATATGACTGCCTCCCTCCCAAGTTCCTAGACTGTCCCTGGGGGGTTCAAAGCCCTCTGCTCCACTTTAAAAGCAGAGCTCCTAAAATCTAGCAAGAAGATCCTACAGATGAACAGGGACAGCCCTTCAATTATTTCTCCCTTGCCAGGTTTTAAACTTTCCTTTTAAAAAAGTCTCCCAAGGCCGAGGGGCCGGGGGCCGGGGAGGGGAAGGAGATTTCCAAAAATATTCCTAGAAAATCCAGGGAAGGGCTGAACTCCCTGAGACTCCACAGTGCTGTTCCCAGCAGCTCCAAGTGACTATGAACGTGGGAGAGAGGCAGTCGGGCGCCTGCAAGAACCCCCTTGCTAAGACTTGGGGGCTTTGGCTAATCCTGGAATGAGATAGGAACTTTTTGTCTCTCTCTTTCTTTTAGCGTAGAGCTCTCTTGGCTGCCGTCCTGGCTCCTGCTTTCTCCAATATACCGGGTAGGCTTCTACATGAGGTGCTAGGCCACTGTGATGTCATTAATAGGTGAAGGCCTCTGCCCTGCACTTCTTTGGGTGTCCTCTAAGCCTCTACTTCCTTCTGCTCTATTAACACTTCCTCTTAGGCTTACACTCTAGGCAAAATGACTCTTTTGCTTTAAGATGGCATCCCTTTTCTCTTCTCTCTAGGCACCACAGTTCTTTTATCTATGGCGGCATCCATTTTGCATGCTCTCAGATCATTGCTCTCTAGGATACCCCTGCCTTTGGGGACGCTTAGGGATTGGTTCCTCCTCCGTCCCTTGCTTCAGAAGACTTCTGCTGGAAGCTTGGCCATGCTGCCACCCTGTGGCCAAAGCAAGGGTTGCACCTGTCTCTCGACCAAGAGATGCTGCTTTTGCCTTGGCGGACATTATTAAACACCAGAGGCCCAGGGAAGCCAAAAAGTCTCCCTGTCGGGGAAGGGGGAGCTGAGGATCCTTCTTGGACTGCAACTCCCATCAGCCACCTGGGGAGATCACAGGCCACCGTGTGGGTCAGTTTCTGGGGGCTGCAGTCTAGGAAAGGGAGGGCTTTGGTGCCCCCCAGGACTTGGCTATCTCAGCATGGGGGGGGGGGCGGTCCCCTGCCACTGGACCTGGAAGGTGGACGGGCTTTAGGGTGTCAGGCGGGTCCTGCAAAAAATAGGCTTTCCCCCTTATTTTAAAAAAGAATAAGTCATATATTTACATCACAGTTTAAAAGAATATGTATGTATGTAAAAGTATTTTATTTATATTTATTTATTATTTATTCATTAACAGTCACCAAAAATCACTGACGTCTTTTATTTTCCATAAGTCAGTGCTTCCCTTCTTGAATTCTTCTGTACGTGAACATGACCACTGTAGCAATAATGCACAATAATATGGATTTTTATATATTGCAAATTAACACTATAAATTAAAACACAGATGAGCAGTGAATGTCATAAATTCATTCTCCACTCAATAAATTGGAGGGTGTGATGGATCAGTGAATGTCAAATTTTAAAAAACAGAGAGGAAGTCATCCCAAAAGTTTGGGAAGCACAGCTATTGAGCTGGGCTGATCCTCACTGAGGACTAGAAGCTTATAGTGAACAATGGATTTTTAAAAATGCTTAATTCTGAGATTTTTGCCAATCACAAGAACAGAAGTTGCTCCATGTCTAAGTAAGCTAAAAGCTTGTTTGATGTGTCATGTATATTTTTTTTAAAATGTTAATCTGCTTTTTATGACTTTTTGTAAGCCACAGATAATTTATGTTATCAGACAGTTATATGTGTTCAGTAAATAGGGGGAAATTGCTGAAAGGAAGACAGAATAATTTCAAAAATGTCTCCACTGAATCAGACAGCAACCTGGACTAAAAGGTTCACTGACTTTTCATCTTTGCCTTCCCAGAAAGGATGTGATTTAAAATAACCCATACTTTAGAATATCTGCTTCCTCTACTTGTTTCTCCTATTGAAGACAACAAATGAGCTTTTGTGAAAAGGCCCAAATTTCAGTTTTCCAAGAAAGAAAAATCCACGGTTACTGGGTTTCTCTGTGATTGAAAAACCAAGTCAACTTTTCAGATAAAATGAGTATTATCTCACCTGAATAAAGGCCCATGAATAATAGGGATGTGCACGAATTTAATTTTTGACATTCAATCCAATCTGAATAGAATATCCAAAGATTCAAACCAATTCAAATGTTTAAAATTCAAATGTATTCACATTTCATTCAATTTGAATACATTCAAATTTTTAGTACAAATTTTCCATTTCTATTTGAAGATACAAATGTCGACAACATTCAGATGTGTCCATATGCACCCCCTTTTTATCCCGTATGGATCCTATTTTTGTCACATACTTATCATTACAAATGCATACAGATACCAATGCATGCGTACCTGTAAACATACGAATGTCCAAATAATTCGTACGAATGATTTGAAAGATTCAAAATTCATTTGAATGTTTACATTCTAATGTAGAGACATTTAATTCGAATGTCCAAATGCAAACAAATTTGATCAAATTTTGAATGTTTGAAATATTCATGCACATCCTACTTTGTCTCCTGAAATTGAAAGAGATGAGAGTGCAAACGTAAAAACGTGGATTTGATGATGTTGGAGGCTCCCTTCTACTTCTGTGATTCTGCAGAAGGAAAGGAAAGTTGTATACAAGTTGCTTAGAATGCCTGGGATTTTATACATGCAAACTAAATGCCTGAACAGAGAGCTATTAAGCTCTATAACCCAGTTGGAATTTAATATATACTTTACCAGAGCTGCATTCACACCCAAGTTTTAAACCAGTTTCAGCTTGCTTTCAGAGTGAGAGAGAGTAAATCAGCAAAGTGACTTAGCTTTATCTAACTCAAAGGTGGATTTTCTATGTTAGATAATGCTGAAAGAAAACAGCTGCACAACTTTGTTGACACATGTTCTCTCTCTGAAACTGGACTGAAAGTGGTTTACAACTTATGTGTGAATACAGCCTGGGACTCAAATGGGAGGAAAGCTAGGATTAAAAGTCTTAAGATCTGAAGGAGAGACCCACCTGCTGCTAACACCGTCTTCAGTAAGGACCCAGTGTAGAGACTTCTTGGTGGTGACTCCCATGTCGGTGGGGATAGTCTCTCTCCCATGGCCAAGGTCTCTGGCCAGGCTTTTCAGTCAATGACACTCACAATATTGGTAAAAGCATGGCTGAAATTAAGAAACTTCTTCCCTTCTCTGCTATTGTTCATTTATTTATTTAGTGTATCGTTATTTTTCAGTAAGTTCATTTTTTGTTGTGTTTTCTATGGCTGTAAAGTGCCCTGTGGTGGGATAAAAATGCAAGCAATGTATCTTTCCGCTTCTGCCTCTTCAAGAAACAACTGAAAGGAGCAAACATTTGCTTGACACGGGTTGATATGATGATGATGAAGAAGAAGAAAAAGAAGAAGAGGCTTTTCTATCCTGCATTTCTCAGCCATTGAAGGGGACTCAAAGCTGCTGACAAACCTTCTGTTCTCATCCTTGAGGGGACTCAAAGCTGCTGAAAAACCTTCTATTCTTCTCCCCCTATCAGACATACTGTGTGCTAGGTGGGACTGTGAGAGCTTAGAGCTGTGACTAACCCAAGGTCACTCAGCTGGCTTCATGGAGGAGTGTGGAATCAAACTTGGTATTCCCACATAAGAGTCTGGCTCCCTAACTGTGAGACCAAACCTTCTGTGCCACGCTGGTGCTGCAAATACCCTATTGGGGAACAAAGCTTAAGGGCAGAGCAAATAAGACAACAAGTACCCCTCTGCACAGCTATGGAGCCTCAACTTCCAACTGCAGGAGGGTCAGTGCATCTCTTTCCCAGATAGGGCTGTTCACATGCGAGATAATTGACTAGCTGGGGTCACTCATGGGGTGTTTGTCCACTAGCCCTAGAAGTACCCATTAAGTACCTATTAAGGGTACTTAATGGGTATTTTAGTGCTAGTGGAAAAACACCAATGAATTCCACCGGGACCTGTGTGAGAAAAAGTGGAAAGATTAGTGCAAGAGGTGAAGCAAACCAAACTTACACAGAGTTGCAAACGTCCCATCTTCTTTCCACACAGACAATTCAATTGTATAATAATGTCAGTGGTCTTCCATCAAAAAGCAAAATATATGTATTAATGAGTTTATAAGCATAGAGCCATACAGTTCTCTTTCCACTTCTCTGTTTGTGACAGGTTATCAAAATTCAGAATTAATCTTCATGGCTTTCAGCCTTGTGCAGCAAAAGAGTTTTTTAATAGGTGGATTTTATTTCATTTTTTTTAAAATTTCCATTTTGTTTATATACTCATTAGGTGTAGTTCTCAGTATTTTCTTGTACTGATGTCAGAATCATCACCCTGGGCCAAGAGTCAGAAGCAACTGAAAAGATACGTCAAGTCATGTTCTTCACTTTATTTCAATAACGGAGTACAACTTGGTGTAAGCAAGGCACTCAGGTTCTCTTCAGATATAGTTGTGGACCTTTGTCTTGATATTATTCTCATTAAAAAAAAATTCTAGCTGAAAATTAAAAAAAGTGCTTTATGACATTACAATTTCCTTCCCTAACTAGTCTAGAAGCTTTATTTGCCATTTGTATAGTGGACAGTCAGATATATTTTTTAATTTACAGTATAAATGGAATCAGAGCCGCCTTTCTCCATTTATTTGTAGCACACTTCTTCAGGTATAGCTGGTGCTTCTTTTGGGCCCACAGTGACATCTGAATTGCCATTAGTATTGCAAAAATACCAGCTGGAGAGAGAAGAAAAAAAAACAAGAAAGCAAAGAAAGAGAAGCAAAAGTATTCTATGAGCGTTTCTGCACTTGCTCCAGTGTGGAATATAAACTTTGTGTGTTGAAGTGTGCTGGGCAGTTTGCACCTCTCCCGGACAAATGGAGCATGTTATTAGGTAGTGCAGGTGCAGTAGTGTGCCATATTATCCAGTTGCCATTGCAACACTGATGCCCACGCCTATTGAGACTACTGCTGCAATGATGCAGTTCCCTCTAGGACAGAGACAATTGTCATGATTTGTAGCTCACTAGCATTAGGGAAGCTCTGGCAAGGTGTGATCTGGTTTCCTAAAGTATGGACACAGCTCCATCGCCCATTTTCATTTTCCTGGGACAATTTCCCAGGGAATGTGTGAAAAGGCTCTATGTGTTAATCATGACCACATCCAGATGGGGGGAATATAGGGGCCGTTCCCATTACAAGCTTAAAATGGTTTTGAAACGGTTTTGATCCTCAGTCCCCACGTCAGGTTGGCTTAACACGCTTTCCGCGTGTTAAATCGCGCCAAAGCGTTGTAAATGTAAACACTCATTTCAACAGGTCTCGCTCCGGTTCTTCCATTTGAAACATTTTACATTTCTTACTGTGGAAATAGTACTGTTTTAGTGGGATAAGAATGCATGTTTAGGGTTTCCCTTCCCCAATAGCTTGCTTCCAGAGACAGTGATTTCACTGTAAAAATCCACCCCATACAGCAGCGGTGACTGTAGCAATCCACCCACTTCACACCTGATAACAATGTTGCAATTCTACGCAATTCTGGCTCTTTAAAATTTCTGACCTTTAGAAAGGGAAAAGGAAGGAAAGCAGCTGCAGGTTCTGGGAGATGTTTTAATGTTTAAGGCTGTGTGTGTAGGCGGCGGCGGCAGCAGAGCCAGCCAGCCAGGGTGCTTTTTTCGGAGGGAACCCTTGCTGGGGATGGTGGCTGTGGAGGTGAGCGAGCGAAGGGGGCTTGAGTTGCCGCTGCTGCTGTGTGCCCTGGGCAATGGGGAGAGCAAGGGAAAGAATCGCTGGCTGCCCGGTGCCATTTTTCATCCGTGCAGGCAAGCGGCAGCCACCCAGCTAGGCTCCGTGAAGGGGTCAGTTATGGGTGGCGCGTTCACGCCAGCAGGAAGAGGAAAGTACCGCCCCAAAAAGCGGCTTTTAGAAAGAAGCCACTTCAGTCCCCCCTTGAGTCACGTATGCCACGTACGATCCTTAGAATCCGGATCAAACGTGATTAAGTTGAAAGTAATGGGATCAGGCAAATTTGTGTTAGCATCCGCTTCTATTATTTAGGTTTAGGAAAACCGTTTTAAGCTGGTAATGAGAATGTGGCCATAGTGTCATTATGAAGCTGCAACCCCACCATAGCTCCATTCTCCCCGCTCCCCACCCTAAAGTACTTTTTACTATTGCTGGAAAACCCAGAGGCCTTTTCGCACTACATCCGGAACGGTTGTAGTGCACGTGGCCCAAGTAACTGCGGGACGCTTTACCCATTCACACACAGGAACTCCAGCTGGGATGCAAACCCAGCCCCGGCAATGTGAATGCCACGTTCTGGGGTGTTTTCCGCACATTCGAAAACCGCGTGTGCGAAAAGGTCTCAGGGCTCGTCACAGGTTTTCCAGTGACATGAAATTTTGGGAATTTGGGACCCCCCTGAATTTAGGAAAGCTCAATACCCCATATTATCCAGAGCATGGCCATTTTTCCTTGCTGTTTCTCTTAGCTTTCTTTAAGCTGTTAGATACAGTAAGATTTGCAATAGGTTGCAACGCTTGCGTAACAGGGCAAGCAGGGAGAAAAAACAGAAAGCCAAAAGTCAATTGCCTCACACATATTCAATTAGTCTATCAGGGGAGATTCCAGTATTTCAATATTTCAATTCCAGTATTTCTGTGACGGTTTGTGGTTTAAGGGTGGACTTAAATTTACTATTATAAAAGCTTTGATCTTGTTTATTCTTGCAAGGAGAAACCTTCTCCTTCCATGCATGTATGTTTTTGGTATATACAAATAAACAATTGGCTGTAAGCTGCACTATGGTCAGGTTTTTCCCATGACACCAGGACTAGTGCCTTTTACGTTGCCACTTACCTTCTGGATAGAGATCCCATAGTAGCTTTATCCAGTGGATAGGCATGAGAGCTGAAACAGGTGTCCATGCATGCATGAAAGTGATGGCAAACACATTCAGGCGCTCTGGCTGTCCAACAGCATGTGTAACTAAAAGTAGATGAAGACAGTGCCACCTGTGGTGCTTCTAGCTAGCAAGGGATAATAACTGTCCCTTGCTAGTGGGTTATTTCGCTGCCATCAGGAGGCAGCTCACATCATGCTGCGCTACCTGCTCATGCATACACTGAAAACATTATAAAGCAGAGCATATTTGTAACAACCATTGATTTCTTTCCTTTTCCTCATGAGTAGAGATAGGAGGAAGTGCTATGCCACTAAAAATGATATTTTTCTCTTTGGGCTTCAGTTGTTCTCTTGGAAGTTTCATGTTTACAACCATGCTGTGACTAGATCAAAGTGGTGTTTTTTGTTTTTGTTTTTGTTATTGTTATTTTGTTATATATAAAATATAAAAATTAATTGCACTTATTATTATATGTAAAACTTCTGCTTGAATGTATGCAGCCGAGCTAAAATGCCCGAGTTCTTCTCTCCAAGTTAACGCCTCCCTGTGTTCTTTATCTTATCTTCTGAACACAGATGGCCAAGCAATAGGAGGCAAAAGGAAATTCACACTTAGGAAACGAGTCAGCAACAGGAGGCCTTTTGGCACTGCAGCCAGAACGGCTGTAGTGCACGTGGGCCAAGTCACTTCGAGACACTTCACCCATTCACACACAGGCAGGCAGGAACGCATGGTGCATGCTCCCGGCAGCCTCAGCCCACTCCAAGCCGAGACAGCAATGAGGTAAGTCTTGCGCATGCACACGGCACATCCCCGGGCCCTGGGGTGGGGGGTGGGGGATCATCTGTGGGGTGTAGGCGCCTTGATGAAGGCGCCTACACCTTGCAGAGTCGCGGGCGGGGGGGGGGGGGGAACCACGCGATCTGGTCAACCAAGGGGTCCCACAGCCCCACGCCCATAGCCAGCCAGAGATCGACCTCCTCCCACCACAGAAAGGGGCAAGGGGAAGCCAATCTTGGTGACTCCCCGACTCTTGCAGCCCCAATAGGGCTGCAGGGGCCAGGAGGGAGCCACCTCCACCCCGCACGAGGCCATCACTCACCTTGCCGGGCCAGTGTTCCTACCGCGCAGGCGCAAGCGCTCCCGGTAGACAGGGCCTGTGGGTCCATGGGTCCCCTCTGCCATCTACCAGAATCGGTGCGCCTGCGCGATCGGAACCCCAGCTTGGCAAGGTGAGTGATCAACACGGGCCCCCGTCACCTGTTTGGCTGATTTTCGGCTAATGGTGGCAGGGTGTGTGTGTGCCTGTGGTTGTCAGGGAGGGAAGCGTGTGCGAATGCTTCCCTCCCTGGATGGCCGGGGATGCTTCGAACGCGCGCAGACGGATGTAAGTGCTCTACATCTTGAACATGTGGAGAGCAGTTGGATGCGCGCTGGTGTGGCTTAGCCATCCCGGCCGTGCATATGCTGCGTCTAACTGCTCTCCATGCGTTCCAAAACCCCATGTGCGAAAAGGCTTACGGTGTGGTTAGGAGAAGAATGAGACGAAATAAAGAAATTGAATTAAGCAATTGGCTTCTGTATTACTCTGCTTGCGTTAAGTTAGAACTTTAATGTCAGACTGATAATATAAATATAATGGCACTCTCTACCATTAATAGGGAATAATCTACCAGCTAAAAAGCTGTTTATGGTCCCTTTCTCTGTCCTGTAAGATATGCCTCTTGCTTCGAGCTAAAACGCCTAAGAGTGCCTTATCTTTAAACACAGAAGCCAAAGACTAGGTGCTAATTACTAATAAGGTATAAAATATTTGGTACTTTAGCTTCAAGAAACGCTTGACCAAGAATTATAATATAAATGCTTGCAACATATCAATCATAAGTAAAACTAATAAGAAGGGATAAAAGCTGTTTTCAACTATCTCTGTCTTGCTCTCCTTTTGCTTATGTCAGGAATTCCTTATCTTTTGAATTGTGTGTTTTCAAGTATAAGAGGCTAGGGCAGGGCTGAAGCTACAGCCGGTTCCTCTCAGCCTCCTCCTACATGATGTGCACTGAGAATAATATTAATTTGAGTGTTTTTATCTGATGATGGAGAGACACATCAAAGGCTCCGTTCCCATGCAATAATAAGTCTGCTGAAAATCTTCTTTTGCCACGGAGCGGTCCCATGCACGGCTTTAATCCGGGTTTCCAGAGCCACTAATGGGGAAAACCCGCTTTTAAAAAATACCTGTTTAAAGCAGTACTTTCTGGAAGACGTGGGTTTTCAGCGCAACATTTTCCATGGGATCGCTCTGTGGCAAAAGGGGCGGGGATTCTCTCCCAGGTGGGAATTGCCGGCCGGAGAGATCATCTCTCTCTGTCTGTCTCTCTTTTGCCTGTCATCCAGCCAGCGATCTATGCAAACAGCGATCTAGGCAGGCATTTTCTCTTTGCTGTTTCTCTTTCCAATCCCAAAGAGAAACAGCAAAGATACATTGTGATAAATTGCTTCCGCGAAAGTGAAAGTGTAAAAGAGCTGGCTGGGTGGAGATCTTGTAAAGAGTGCCGGCTGCAGTCTTCGCAAGCAGGGGAGACAAACAGAGATGTTTTAAATTTTTCTTTTGGTATTTTTGAAGAAAAGGATTGCAGGATCGCTGGCTGGGGGGGAGGCGTTTCGGCAGCTGGAAATTCCTTCCACCCGATCACCCAATGAAACAGCGAGGGGCGGGGAGAAAAAGATGTGGGTAAACAAAACACGCTTCCTTGGGGACGGTCCGTTCATTTTAAATGTGTGTTTTGCTTACCCCCTTGGGAACGCTTAAATCTGGATTGAACCCGCTTTTCTTTAATCCACTTCAGTGGAGGGGCAATAGAGATACAAATTAGTACCATGGGAACGCACCCACGTCTATCAAGAAAATTTGTATAAAAGACTGTTGGCTGAAATGGGGGGTACGCAGTACCTTTGGGTGCTGTGTCCCTGCAGGTTAAAAATGTAATAAATAGGGGGAGAGCATGCGCCTCACTAGCAGGTAGAAGCAAGTGCTGGGAGCTCCGGGCTCGTTAAACAAACAAAGGACTAAAAATAGCCTCCAGCCCTCCATTCAGCCACCGGATTAACTTAAAGGCAAGTAAACAAAGCTCTGGCTTCAGAGGCCAGCAAAGGGAGAAAAAAAACGGGGAAACTAAACAAAAATAAGACGAAGATTGGAAGGGCAGGGCAGACAGGCCCTAACAAAAAAATGGCGGCTGCAAGTAACAGCCCTAGGCCAAATGCAAATGAAAACGCAGATACAGCAGAGAGGGGAAAATCAAGTGAAGCTTCTAACAACATGGATAAAAAGATAGATCAACTAAAGGATATCCTCTTAGAAAAGCTAGAAGAAAATTCTCTAATATTTAAGTCAGAACTCCAACAGGTTAAAACCTCCATAGACTCTATAAGCAATAAAATGCTGGAAATTCAAACCACAGCCTCTGAAGCTATGAACAACTCAATTTCAAATGCTAACAATATTAAAACAATCCAAAAAGAAGTCCAATATCTCACCAACCAAGTAACTGATCTGCATAATAGACTAAAAAGATCAAATTTTCGCGTGAGAGGACTGAAAGAACTTTCAGAAGGAAAAGCACTAATTCCATATCTGCTTAAAATGTTTTCAGAAATAGCTCCAGAAATTCCTGTGTCAGAATGTGACATAGCTAGGGCTCACAGGAGTCTAGGCCCTCGACCTGACCCTGGCCAAAGACCAAGAGATGTTATAATAGCATTCGACAGGTATTCTATCAAAAATAAACTCTTTACCACCTTGAGAGCCAAAACCAACATAGAATATGATTCCAGCAAAATTTACATAATGCCAGATCTTGCACCCGAAACTCTTAAACTCAGAAAGTCCCTTCAACCACTGGCCAGCCTGCTCTATAACTCCAAAATAAGATTCAGGTGGATTTACCCAGCTGGAATAATAACGTACCATAATGGAAGGCAACTTAAAGCTACGAACCCAGAAGAAGCACAAAAACTTGCTTCGGAATTGAATCTGGAACTACCACCCTCTCATCAAGAACCCAATAATTCTACAAGTGCTCAGGCACCTCCAAATACAAGCAACGGGGAAAACATACCCTCAAGATCCAAACGCAATACAAACCAGCGCAGAATGCAAGATACTACAATAACAGCGCTTTTTTCCAAGAAGTGATCAGCTAATCAATAAGGTCTAATATTTCATATTGCAAACTAAAATTAATATATCTATATAGATATAGATATAGATATATATAAATATAGTTAAAGAGACTGGTAAACCGAAAAGCTTCAAGAAAATAGTATATCTCAATAAGCTTCAGAGCAAAAGATTAAAGAACTGAATATCAACATACTGCAAGGATGATCTCTCCAATTTATATGTATATGTCTATTATTAGTTAACTTAGTGTTTTCTTGTTAAGCTATTTAAAATTTAGTAGAAGGATATAGCGCAAGAGCTCTATAAGTTTGAAGGGAAGAGGGAGATGAAAAGGGAGGAAGGAGGGGGGAAATAAGTGAGACATAGAGAATAGGAGGGGGAGAAGGAAGAAAAAAGGAGAAGGGGAGAACTTTATAAAACTGATTTCATTCAATACTGGAGGTAAATTCAATTTAATAAGACAAAACTAATAGAATAAGTCCTTGTCAAACAAATATAAGATATCAAAAGCCAAAGAGCCCAAAAGCTCTCTCAGATAAAAATATTATTGTATAATATTTAACTGTAATTGGGAATTACCGGTACTATTTGACAGTGGTATAAATGAAACCACTTTAGATGGCCTCACAAGGGCTCATCGAAAGTTCAAATAGTGTAACAGCCAAATGGTTGTTTGTTTGGTTTTGCAGTTGGATTAAATTGTTGGATCAGTTGTGTCTACAGGTTTTGAAAAATGTGTTATATTATGGTAACTGGCAATATATTCTACAGTTTGAATTGAGTTATGGCTAATCTGAAAATATTAACGATTAATATAAGAGGTATGGGCAATCCTATGAAGCGTTCAAGGGTGGAAAGATATCTTTTATCATCCAAGGCTCACATAATTATGCTTCAAGAAACTCACAAATCTAAGAAAAATAAGTCCAAACAATTATTTTCACACCCCAATCTTAAAATAGAAATCTCCTCTCCTGGAACTTCCAAATCCAGAGGAGTCTCCATAATCTTTCACTCCTCTTTAAATATACAGATCTTAGAAAACAAAGCAGATACAGATGGTAGATTTATATTTGTTAATACACTATATGAAGGACAAAAATATACTTTTGCCAACCTATATGGACCTAATAAAAATCAAAAAATTTTTTTACAAAACACATTATCCCAATTAGAGAAGTTTGCAATTGGACATTGTATTATAGCAGGTGATATAAATGCAGTAATGGATCCAAATATAGATTGGCTTTCAACTAAAAAGAATAACAAACAAAACAAGGCAGTAAAAAAGGAAAGTATTCAAGAAATAGTCTATTCCCAAAACCTGCAAGATAGTTTCAGAATTCATAATGGTGCAAGTAAAGAATATACATATTTTTCACAAGTACATAAATCATGGTCTAGGCTAGACTATATATTCTTAGCTAAACAATTAGTTCAGTTTATTACTTCTACAACAATAGATCCCATTACATTTTCTGACCATGCTCCATATATGATTGTCTTAAAATTAGAAAACAAACCAAAAACAAGAATCTGGCGATTAGACCCTATTTTATTACAGAAACAAGAAATTACCAACTTAATTGCCACAGAAATTAAACAATATTTTAAGCATAACAATAAAATTGAAATTCCCCTAGAACACCAATGGGATGCTTTCAAACCAACAATTAGAGGAGTCTGCATATCACAACTAGCCTGGATTAATAAGCAAAACAAAACAGAAAAGCATATCAGATGAGATTAAGCTTTTGGAAAATGAATACAGACGGAATCTGTCTCAGCAAACTTATAAAAAATTGTTAAGCAAAAGAAAAGAAATAGAAATATTGGAATCTCAATCAATTGCTAAAGCCCACTTTTACTTGAAACATAAAATAGAGACAAATAACAACAATAATATGAAATTCCTAGCTAGAAGATTAAAACGCAAAGCAGACAAAAAATATATCCATATGATTTGCGACCCTCAGACAAACAAACCTACTACAAACAATGAAAAAATAATACAAATTTTTAGAGATTTTTATCAAAACCTATACAAAGCAAAACCAACCTCAATGGAAGATAGCATGCAATATATAAGTTCCTCACTAGTAAACCAGCTAACTGAAACACAACAGCTATCCCTAATTGAACCAATAGAGATTACAGAAGTTCAATCAATAATTAAAAAATTAAAAAATAATAAATCACCGGGACCTGATGGTTTTTCATCAATATTCTATAAAACATATATGGACATTTTATCTCCACAATTAACCAAATTATATAATAACATCCTACAAGGGGGACCCCTTCCCAACTCATGGAGCAATTCCCTTATAATCCCATGCCATAAACCAGGCAAGCCAGAAGATACTGTAGATTCATTCAGACCTATTTCATTATTAAACCAGGACTATAAAATCTTTACAGCCATTCTTGCAAACAGAATTAAAGCAATTTTACATGACATAGTAAATCCTGAACAATTTGGTTTCATGCCTGATAAGCTAATATCAGACCCTATACGTATAGTCTTCAATCTCATACAACACAGCAAAAAACATAAAAATCAATTAGGACTATTCTTTCTAGATCTTTATAAAGCCTTTGATATGCTGGATCATACATATCTATTAGGTGTTCTCAGTAAAATGAAATTTCCAGAATCTCTTATAGATATATTAGCAAAAATTTATAATACCACACAAGCTTCTATTTTTCTTAACAAAATTAAATCAGAAAGCTTCAACATCTCTAAAGGCACAAAACAAGGTTGCCCCTTATCTCCTTTCCTCTTTGCCCTTGCTATGGTCCCCTTAGCAAATAATATAAATAAAAATAGAAGTATACATGGGTATGTAGTAGGGGAAAAAGAGGTAAAAATAAGTTTATATGCAGATGATATAGTCATGTTTCTTGCACAACCTCAGACTTCGTTACAAGCATTACTGCAAGAATTAAAAAATTTTGAAATACACTCAGGCCTTAAAGTAAATTTAAACAAATCCAAAGCATTCTATATGAATACCCCTCCAACTGTTATTACAACAATATTAAAAGAAACAGGAATAGCCACAGCTGTAAAAGGTATAAAATATCTAGGAGTATTCATTCCAAAAAATTTGAACCACGTATTTAAACATAATTATGGTAAGCTCTGGAAAAGTTTAAAAAAAGAAATAGCCTCTTGGAAGAAAAAAAATCTAACAATTTTGAGTAAAATAGCTGCTATAAAAATGTTTATTATATCTAAATTATTATTTCTATTTCAGACAATACCAGATACCATCCCCCTCAAAATTCTCTCAAAATGGTCCAAAATTATACTAAAAGAAGTATTCAAAGGAAAACGTAATAAAATCCCCCACTCAATAATTTATCGGCAGAGAGACAAAGGGGGATGGGGGCTGCCAAATATAATCACATATTATAATGCATGTAAAATCCGCCATCTATTTCTGATACAATCCAAACAATGAGAATGGTGGGCACGATTGGAACTAGAATCACCAGAAATACAATCTTACAATCCACTATTTTCAGATACAAACACTTTATTAAAAAAAAAAATTTCTCCTTATTTATTAAGTAACTTAATGGTCTGGAAAAAAGTAAGAACTAAGTTGCTTCCATATTTATCCAAAAATATGCCTCTCCAATATGTAACTGAGCTTCATTCCATAGTATCAGAAGAAAAATGGAATGCACTTAAGCAACAAGGGCTTCATAATATAAAAGATTTTTTTAACCCCCAAACGTCCCAAATAAAAGAAGAAATTATAGACTCAGTTCTTGACCCCAACTCAGATATGTGGCTTCTAAATAGAGCTCTAAAAAGTACTGCAGCTATTCAACAGATGGTAAAAAGAGATGAAAGTAAACTTGAAACTTTACTGGAATATCTATTGTCTCTACCAAAAAAATTAATTTCACTTATATACGAAATACTTCCACAAGACAAAGACGTATATATGGAACACTATAAAGATCTCTGGTCAACAGATATACAAGCCAACATCACCCCCACACAATGGCAAACAATTTCGTCAAATAAGTTTCCATGTGGTAATGTATATTATAGCAGAGAAATTTTTCTTAAAATAATAACTAGGTGGTATGCTACCCCTATTTGGTTAAACCATATCTCATCCACTCACGCAAAAAAATGCTGGCATGGTTGCGGATCACCAGGTACCTATATACACCTCTGGTGGTTCTGTCCCCATATCAGTAAATTTTGGATGCAAGTAAAACAGATGATTGCCAAAATATTAAAGATACACATCGAATTTTCTCCATCCATATTCATATTACATATTTTCCCATCAGAGAACATATCCAAAAATGAGGCCCATCTCTTGCATTTTCTGCTATTGGCAGGACAAAATGTTATAGCCAGAAACTGGAAAAAGTTAGAAACATTAAACATTCAGTCCTGGTTTAATAAAGTAGTAGAATATGCAATAAATGAACTTATTACCCCTCAGTACTATAAATATACAAATAGAAAAGAACGATATGTGTTTCTAGAAGTGTGGAAACCGCTGTTAGACTTTCTGACATGCAACATGGAGGAACTAACATTATCAGAAACTGCCATAAAATTTTTGTTGAAATGATAGTATTATAATTGTATTATTATAAGATATATGTTTCTCATGTAAAATCTGGTCAGTGCCAATCCAAGGTTTATACAACTTCATAACTTACCTGTAACACAACTCAAGTTTTGATACAGTTTTGTTTATTGTTTTGTTTAAATTTGTGTATTAAGTTGTATTACAATTGTTAAATAAATAAATTAATAAATTTAAAAAAAAAATGTAATAAATATTGCTGATTCTTTCCTGTCTCATGCACCATGACCCTTTGGGGGTCACCTGACTCCTTCATTATGGCAGCACTAAAGTTTCTATTTGGTGTGCCAATTCTTTTTTCTCCTGCTATTTTCTAAAAACTGTATTTGACTTTCTGTTAATATTTCTAGCCCCTGTTCCAAATCATAATTCCCCCCCCCCCAATAAGAATATGAATACATAAGAAGTATTCCACTGGATCAAATCCCTGACCCATTGAGTCCAACAGTCTGCTCTTACAGTGTCATGATTTTCCCAGGATTCAGCAGCATTGGGGGATTTCTGATATATTTGAGAAGGGAGAAAAAACTTGCCCACACTGTGAATAATTTTATATACCTCCGTTAAGTACCCTCTTACTTCCTTTCTAAACTAAAAAGCCCCCAACATTGTAATGTTTCCTTGTAGGAAAACTGTGGTCCCTTGACAACTTTAGTCACCCTCTTTTGAACCTTTTCTAAACCTGCTATATCCTTTTGAATTGTTATAACCCAAAATGCAGACAATATTCCAGATGGGATATAATGCTTATTATCATTTATTTTGTTTGAAGACGAGGCAAATTATTTAATTGAAGCTCTGATGTACAAGAGTATTTTGTTCTTACCTGGTACTGTTTGTGTCATCACAGCAAAGCTAATCCAGGAGCCAATCTGAAGCACAGAAAAGCAGGCACAATTGAGAAAAGCACAGCTCCTCCTTCCGCGCTACTTGGCTTCCCCAAACTCTTGTCCAGCATGTGCTTTGTATTTGGTTAAGGCTGCCTGACTTAGGAAATCCTTCATTGAGCAGAATGGGGTGCTTTGTAAGGATGATGGGGAAAAATGATGAAGACATATATGCAGATTTTGATTTTATTTTTGTAGGTTTTATCTCTTGTGTGTTGCACATGATTTTATCCTTTGTACATTTGAAAGCTGATATGGTCAGCCGACTAATCAATAAAGTGCATTTCAATTTCCATTTTTCAGCCTGAGGAGATGCTGGACATTGCATCCGTGCCCACCCCTAACGCTGCTGCTCTGCTGCCAGCTTGCTTGTGCAGCACGTCTGTTGATCTCCCCACCTAGCAGATGGCCACCGCTGGGCGCTTCAGGTAAGTTTTTGGTAAAGGTTGTGGAGCGTGATTTCATGCTCCGTAGCTAGCTGATAATTAGTCAACTTCTGGGCAAGAAATGGGTGTTTCTATGCCGTACTTGCCGCTCCCTTTCAAGAGTTATACCAGCATTCTAATTACTGGTGTACTGGACCATAATGCGTGCAGACATAGGATGCCCCCATGGTCCAATATACAGAGGGGATCTGTTTTGGCAGCACACGCTGTAAGCCCGGAACCTTCATTTCTGGCTGTCAGAGCTTTTTGGAGACTAGCTCCAAAGGTGACCTGAGCTTTGGAGATGGTGCAGGGGCAGGACTAGATCCATTTACTTTTGTGATGAATCACTCATTCAGGGGCAAATTTGCACTCCCCTTCCTGTCTGGTGGATGAGCAAGTTGAACTTGCCTACATGTGTACTAACATTTGGACTCACGAATGCTAATACACGCCAACCTTCCCCCACGTGTCTGGACACCTATATCCAATGCGAGTAGTATCTGGGTGCCACCTGATGATGATGCCAGTGTGCGTGTGCCAATGCCGTCACCAGGACATTGATGAGGCACCATGCATGTATGCTTGCACACCAGATTGCATGATGTGCCACCACACTTGTGTGCCATGTCAGTTGACCTCTGTGGTGACAGAGGTGCAGATGGGCTTCCTGGAGCCAGGAAAGGCCGGGAAAGGTTAAGCACTTACACGCACTTCAGTACATGTGGAGCACTTGCAATGTGCTCCTGCACAGAAGGAGCTGTTACTGGTTTGGAATCGGTTCCTTTGAGTGCTGATGTTTTGTCCCAGAATGCACTGCAAGGCCAAATACAGAAAGGTTATCTGCTTACAAATATGGTAAGTGCAGAAATAGCCTATGCTTCTGATTGGAAACATCTCATGTTAAATTAAACCTTGGAGTTCACCTCGCAGCGGTACCCATTAGAGACAGATCTGTCTCTAATGTGTGCTTAATGGGTGTTAAAAAAAAACTACATATAATGTAGTCTTAAAGGGTGTTTCACTGTGAAAACGCATCCTTTTAGGATGCGTCCACACAGTGAAACTGTGCCTACCCTTGGAGCCAGGTATGGCGAGCCGGGGGACTCTGCTGTCACGGCTTGCCCTCGCGCCGGCCGTCAGGAGGCTCTCTGTGCAGGTGTGCCGACTGGCCAGAAGCAGCCCTGGCCAATCAGGAGGTGCGCAGCACGCAGGCGCGCAGACTCCTGGGTGCCCGCGACCAGAATCGGGGCGATGCCAAAGAGGTAAGGAGGGGATCGCTCGGGCTCTCCCTGGGGGGGGGGGCTAGGGAGGGCCTCGGAGAAGCTCCCCCTGGCTCCAGAAGCGGCGATCTGCTGCTTCTGGGGCAAGGGCGAGCCCCGACAGCAGAGTCCCCCGGCTCGCCATGCTCAGCTCCAGCAGAACCAAACATGTGCGGAAGGACGGGGGGGGGGGGGGGGGTAGATCCGAATTTCTTAGATAAGAATCTACCTCTGTAAATCCAGATCTATTCTAAACCAGATTTACTAAATCTGGATGAGGTAGATCTGGATTTACTGCGGTAGATGCAGAATCAGCCATGGAGGCCTCGCTGGGACGGACCGTTCACTCCTCTGGGCCAGTGGTTCCGTTCAGAACCGCCTCAGCCCTCCTCCAGGCGTTCCGCGTGCAGAGCCCTTCATTGTGCTCTACATGCAGCCCAGCACGTTCCCGCCGTCACTGGGGCAACCACGATGTGGTGTGCGTGTGTGCGTGGTATGTCACGCAGCCTTCCAGAGGTGTAAATGATGCATCCAGGGCTTCACCAGTTCTGGTGACAGTGAAGGTGTTGAACCTGCACCATGTGAAAAATGCTTCCACCTGCGTACACGCTCCATCTATGGGGCCAAGTACGGAAAGGACCCATGTTTTAAAAGTTCATTGTTGTTAAACACAATTATGATTGCTTTTAATAAGATCCCATAGCTGTTCTAAGGTCATTCTTTTCAATTTCTATTTATTTTTGTTCTATGGACATCTAATAATCTCTGTCATCCATTAACCCTTGTCCACTGTTTCTCTGTTCCTCTGTGCCCTTCAACCTTGCAATCATAATTTTTCCTACACTTTCATTTGCTCAAATTATGTGTCAAAACTTTTTTGTTTTATTTTGAAACATGCACATTAAAAAAAGTAAACAAAAATACCTCATATGTATAATTTGGACAGGAAACCAGTAAAAACAGCCATGTGAAAGGGTTGATCGTTGGGTTTGGAAAATAAGTTTTATTTCCTGAAAAAAAGAAGCCAAAAATCATTATAATACTTTCAGGAACTATTATATGTCAGAACAGTAAGAGAGTTTGGTGGAAAATGGCGCCTTGAAGATGCAGAGGAGAGTTGGGAGTGGTAGAATGATATTAAAATAATTTCCCTGCAATGCTGCCCCCTTGCTACAATTGTATGTTTTGAGGATGGCTGGTGCTTTAATTTCTTTTCTTTCTCCTCTGCAATTGCGTTCAAAGCAGCATAGGGAGCGGAGGGGGGAAACCTTCGCAACTGAGAAATCCCAGCCACATCTGGCAGGCACTGGCAAGAATGACAGAACTCTGCCCCAAATGTCTGGCAGCATTCCCATTTGAGGGGAGGGGAAACAGACTTGGCTTCAAAAGGGGACTGAGAACAGTTTTTCTCAGGACTTTTTTTCTGTGGATTTTCCCAGGATAGTACTCATAAAATCTGGGAATAAAAAATTAAATACCAGATTCAATTTGGATTTAAATGTGTATGGGAATGTGGACTTACAGATTCATATTTGCCCAGAGTATGCCTCCTTAAGCATGTCTGATTGTATCTTATGTAACAATCTCAGTTGATTTCAAGGATTCTATTTTTGTTAGGCAATAACTTCCTGATGTCACTATCCCTGACTCAGTTTACTCGTTAACTGTATTCCCATATGGACCGGGAGGCTAAATGTAAAAATGAGGTGCAATAGATAATTTTAAGATGTTTTCTTCTTACATTGTAGCGATTTCAGCAGTACTGAAGTGAGAAAAAAACTTCGTACAGAATGGAAAAAAACCTGGACTCTTTATACACTTTTTCCAAATGGAAAAGAAGCAAAGCTATCTCATTGGATAAAAGACAGATTGAAATCATCACTTTTTTAATTGATCCATTTGAATCCAGGGTTTGAAGTGATTGTTTTTTTCCTAGAGAGATGAGGAACAAGGGAGGTCATACTTGCATAAACTGTTTTCATAATATGAGTTTCCCTTCCCCTCTTGGGCAGACATAACCTTTGGTCTATACTCCTAGATCATTGTTAATTGGATTATGTCTTCTATTTCAGATAATAACTCAAATCAAGTTAAATAATGGTTAAATCTGAACGCATCAGTTCTGTACAGCACTCCTGATAAAGTGCACTCCAAATATTTCAATAAAATTTGGTCACTATGGCCAAAGAAGTTCTTATATTTTTTTTATTTATTTCTATTTCTATTTCTATCCCGCCCTCAACGTGAAGGTCTCAGGGTGGGTAACAACCTTTAAAACAGCAAATTACAAATCAATATATATTAAAAACAATAAAATATATTAAACACTTTAAAAAATTGAATATATTCAAAAGAAAACCCTATATTTTAAAATAATGGTATCTACACTGGGTGGAAAAATATAATCACCTTAGCCAAAGGCCAGGGCAAAGAGATGAGTCTTTGCTGCCTTCATGAATATATACTATTCCATAACCTGGGGCCTATATTCTTTCCTTTTGGTGCTGACCAGGGAACTATTATCCTTATAAATCAAGACTTGGAGAGACTACCTCTGGACTAAACCCTTTTCTCATGTAGATCTCCAAGTCTCCTGCCTTTGAGCATAACAAACAGTTAAGCAATCTGAGGCCTTTTCACACTACATCCGGAACTACATCCTGCCCTATGGGGCAGGACCCCTTGGCAGATCGGAGCCCGTGGCTCCAGTCAGCCAAGGATTCCCATCCCCCGCCCGATCGCGCCCATCTGCGGGGTGTAGGTGCATGGATCGATGGAACCAGTGTCCTCTTGAACTAGCAGCAGTCCTCTTTCTTCCTCAGGGTATGCTGAAGCCTCCATTATTGTATTTATATATAGATTCCATGCATAGATAGATAGATAGATAGATAGATAGATAGATAGATAGATATAGAATAAATGTTAAGAAAAGCAACAGCACAATACTACTCACACAGGAGACTACTAACCTGGTTGATTTTGATGAATTAAAGCTACATTAGTAAAATGATTTCCAGCTTCACATATCTGCAAAATATAATTGTACAATTAATATTTAGTTTCCTATATTTATTTTTACTTTTTTATATTTACATTTACATCCTGCCCTATACCCTAGTGTCTCAGGGCGGGTAACAGCATTTAAAAACAGACATATTTAAAATAGAACCATGCATATAAAACAGTATAAAACAATTATGTCTGCAGCAGGGGAAAACTGTGCCACGCTTAGCCAAAGGCCAGAGCAAAGAGGTGCGTCTTTACCCCCTTCCTGAATGTATACAGTGAAGGGACCCAACACACCTCGAGGGGGAGACCATTCCACAGTGTGGGGGCCATTACTGAGAAGGCCCTCTCTCAGGTGCCCACCTTTCTTACTACTCAGGGTGGTGGGACAACGAGGAGGGCCTCCCCTCCAGATCTTAGGGCATGGGCAGGTTGGTATGGGAAAAGACGTTCCTTCAGATATTTGGGGCCCTTTATACATTAAAGTTAAACCTTGAATTGGCTCAGCAGCAAATATGGCAGCCAGTGCAGCTCTTTTAATACTGGTGTGATGTGCATCAGGCAAGCTGTTCCAGTCAGCAACCTCGCAGCTGCATTCTTCACTAGCTGCAGCTTCCGAACTGACTTCAAAGGCAGCCCCATGTAGAATGCATTGCAGTAGTTCAATCTAGGGGTTGCCATTGTGTGGATGACTGTGTCCAAGTCTTCTCTGTCCAAAAAAGGCTTATGCTGATGCACCAATCATAGTTAGGAATACGCACTCCTGGCCACGGCATCCACCTGAGCTTCAAGAGTCAGTGCTGACTCCAGGAGTACCCCCAAGTTACGCACCTGTCCCTTCCAGGGCACTGCTACTTCAAGGATAGGATATCTCCCCAACTACACGGACTCGATACCCTGTGACACACAGCACCTCTGTCTTGTGTGGATTCAGCTTCAATTTATTGGCCCTTATCCAGCCCATTACTGCCTCCAGACACCTCTCCTGGTTCAGACGGCACAGAGAGATAGAGTTGGGTATCATCTGCATATTGATGACAACTCACTCCAAATCTCCCAATGACCTCTCCCAGTGGTTTCATTTAGATATTAAATAACATGGGAGATAAGACAGACCCCTGGGGAATCCCACAAATGAGTTCCCAGGGTGGCAAATCGGTATCTCCAGTAACCACTATCTGAGATTGGTTTTGGAAATAGGAGAACCAATGCCAAGCATTGCCTCCCACTCCTAAACTCCACAACCTCTCCAAAAGGATACCATGGTTAATGGTATCAAAAGCTGCTGAGAGGTCCAGGAGAACCAACAGGGTAGCATTCCTCCCCACTCTCTCCCAGAGGAGGTCACTATTTGATTTGCACACAAAGCATTGAAACATTAAATCTGCATGCAGATTAAAAGGTAACAAATATATTTGGCAAATCTCTGTACCTGCACTGAGCAGGGCCTCACAGATCCACAGCACCATGTAGACTGATGAGATCCAAAGGTGTGCTTTGCAACCCTGTGTTCCAGATCACAGGTCAGTGTGAGAAAGAAAAGGCCTAAAACTTAGACAACTTCAGGTATGTTGGAATCTAAGGTTCTCTTTGATAAAGTCTCAGATGCAGTGTTCAGACTACTTCCTTGTTTGAATGCTGCATGGGGGTTGTGAGCTTTTGGATGGAGCAGTAGAATTGTATGTTGTGTTATGATCTCTATAAAATGGCTCAGTCTTGCTCAAAAGTTGCTGTGGCTGTGATAATGCAGACAATCCAGGACAAGTTTGAGAGCTATTGGGCAAGTTGGGGGTGGCATGCCACTGTCCCTTAACTATCCCACTGCAGTTAAGGGCAAAAAGGCCCTTAAGTAAGCAAATTGTCCTTCAAGTATTCTTACAAAAATACTCTTGAGTTTTCACAATATATTTAAAATCCTTACCTGGAGAAAACACTTTTTGATTATTCCCTATATCTTATGTCTTAATGTTTGAGCCTTAAGCCCTCCACACACTCTCCTGGGAGGTAGGCTAGCAATCTCTCATTCAGTAGCTTTGCGACAGTCCTGAGGCCGTGCAAAATTTCATGTACCACATATATTCTGCATTCACTACTTTCTTTCTTCATGCTCATACATACCAGAAACACAAGGACAGCCAAAGCAACTTGTTTGTTCTCAAATGCTAGAAAACAAAATGCAACATACTGTTATTTTTTTATATAGGCACCAAACACATGACTAGAGCTACATGGGAGCAACCGTTTGAGCTGCTACTGGGAACAGCCAAAATGCTATACAGTACCTCCAAAGTGCACACACACACCCCTTTCTGCAGGCAGAAGCCATCCTCAGAAATGAAATTCCTGGCATGGAATGATGGCAAAGGGATGAAAATAGGCTTGATAGTTGAGCTGCATATATTGAATGTGGCCTGGAACTCTGAGCTTACACTCAGCATGAGGGGAATGCGATGGATGCATGTCACCCCATGCTGAACTGGGTGTCACAAGGTGATCTGTAAAAAGTCTGGGATGTGGGAGTCATCTTCAACTGACATAGGACCATTGGATACCCTGCCACCTGCCCAACCCTCTGTCAGCCAGTCGAGCACATGGGTGGCAGCCATAATATCTCAGCCTAGTTCTTTTTGGTAAGTTCATTCTTAAATATTTCTGGAGTTTTCCGTGAAAAGCTGAATCTCAGAATCAATCACCATTTTAATTTTAATTGATTTCAGCTTCTTATTGAAAACTGTATACCTCCTAGGGCCAATATAAATTATTCTGTTACCTCAGGAACAGTAAGAAATGGCATCTCAGGCCTTTTCGCACTACACCCGTTCCATTTGGAACGGGTGTAGGACGGGTGGCCTAAGTCACTTCCGGACGCTTTCAGCATTCACACGCAGGAACGCAGGAACGTGTGTAAACGCGTTCCTGCGCGCCTTTGTGCGAATGCTAAAAGCATTCTGAAGTGACTTGGCCGGCAAAGGCCGGCCAGGGGCGGGGATACGGCCGGCAACGCTGCCTCCCATTGGGTGAGAGCACCCAAGGGGCGGGCAGCGCTGTCAAGCCGTTTGCCCCGCTTTGTGCCGGCTGTACGGGGCTTGATCGGGCCCGATGCAGCTGGCACGAAGATGCCCGGGCACCTGGGCACCCATCGCGGGGCCCGGGGCAAGGTCCCTATGGGGCAGGACCCCTTCGGAGATTGGAGCTCCTGGCTCCGGTCTCTGAAGGCTTTGCCCCGACCCCGATCGTGCCCATCTGCGGGGCGCGGGCGCCTACATCCCGCAGATGACACCCCTCCCCCCCAGTTTCAGGGCCCGGGGATGGGACACGCGCGCACACGTAGGTCCTACCTTCTTGGTGTCCGGCCTCGGAATGAGGTGAGGATGCTGGGAGCGCGCACCACGCGGCACGCCGAGGCCCCCTATTGGACAAGCAGTTTGCTTGTGCCGGCTGTACCCAGTGACATCAACATACTAATGTGTAAGTTGATATTTGTATCTATGCCCTTTATACTACTATGCCTGGGTTGTTTTAATGCCCATGGATCTAGTACAGAACAATCCTTACAGAGGTCCCTACAATTTCATTTCATTGATTCCTACTTTAAACAAATTCAGCATTGTCAGCAAACTTGACCAGAACACTGTTCAAATCAATTCAAGATCATTTATGGCTAAGTTAAGAATATGTTCCAGGATCAATTTATGTTTTCAAAACATTGCTAGGCATGTTTTGCTGTGTAATTCTGGACACAATATTGTTTTAACAGAAAAAAAGGTTTCACTCCTTAAAACAGGAGAAGTCCAATACAAAGTACGCACCCTTTTTGCTACTTACAAGGCGGAGTGTACTGTGGGTGATTGATATAGTATGCAATCCAAGAAGTGAATCCCCAGTAGAAAACGCAGACCTAAAAAGATAATATAGATAGCGTAAAGGGACACAACATCAAAATATCTCCTCCAAAGTATTTTTCTTTGTTTCTGGAATCATGTTAAATACAAGGTAAATTCAGGAAGGGAATTTCCTGTAATAATTATTGAAGCAGGATTAAAATATACTGAAGCCTAACTAAAACATGTTGGACTGAAAAAACGGAAAGGAAAGGAAAAGAAAAATATTTTCCCAGCAAAGTATTTTCTCCTCCATCTTATTTAATTTGATTTACATTTCAAATTGGTTCCTTCATCAACTCATTCCTCACTTTACCCCAATGGAGGTATGAAGGGGAAGCGTATACTTTGGATGTTAATTAATCATTAGTAATAATTTGGTTCACTCCTACATTAGCCTGGGTCCTTTCTGCACTTACCTGTCAGTGGCTCAAACCAGTGGCAAGGGCAAGTTCCTGCCCTTACAATGAAGCTCTCACACTCCTTTTTTTCATTACATTTGTCAATTTTTCCATCTCAGCAAAACTCAACTTAATCAATTTGATCAATCAGATTATTTAACCAAACATCCAACATGGGTTATTAACCCTGTGATGGATGAATTGTCTACAAAAAATTGTAGAAATTTTTAGAAATACGTAAATCCTTTTCAGGGATTGATTTTAAAATAAATGAGAATAGCTAATCAGATAGCATTGAATATTTTAATCAAAACATTAGCTGACCAGAATCCAGGAAAGAATATAACTGGGAGTAGAACAAAGATAAGAATATAGAGGGCAAATTCACACTGTTTCCTGTCCAGGGGAAGCAAAAAGCAAAGTTACCTATGTGTGTACTAAGCATGATCCCTCCCCCCCAAGCATCCAGACACCTACCTATTAGGTGTCCAGGCACTGCCATCCTCTGTTCTTGATGTAGATGCCAGTGTACATGTGCTGGTACCAACGCCAGGGCAAGCGTGATGTTGTGTGTAATGTACTCATCCATCACATCTTCCTAACTAGAGAGCTGCAGACAGAACCTTACTGGCTCCATTCATGGTTGGACATAAGTTCATGTGTGGAGAACTTATTTGTGTGTCATGTGTAGTTGTCTTGCAGTGTACTAGCACTGGCACTGGGCTGGGATGCCACTTGCAGCTACAGAGCCTATGCAAAACTCCATAGATGTGAGTGATGGGGTGGAGCTGGCGCCACCTGCATGCACAGCTCTGCTCCTGCTGGCCTGGCTCTTGGATGGTCTGGAACCCATCAAGCAGGTAAGTTGTGCAGATGCGCGTCCATGTATTGTGGACATCTTTAAACAAGTCCATATGAAATCTGGAATTAATGGCCCCAAGGAACCCATTAAATCCGGATTTCTCCTTCCTTCATGGGGACAGGGCC
The DNA here is from genome assembly GCA_023333525.1 of Aspidoscelis tigris stejnegeri. NCBI lineage: Eukaryota > Metazoa > Chordata > Lepidosauria > Squamata > Teiidae > Aspidoscelis > Aspidoscelis tigris. The sequence continues at coordinate 92,069 of JALMGA010000008.1, forward strand.
TGCTGTATGGGGCCTTGAATGGGTCCACGTGGGGACAGGGCCTTCCTCATTGGTATGCACTGGCTTCCTAATTTGGTCTAGAATGGGTTTCAAGTGTTCATGCAAAAAGGCCTTTAGTCTTCTTTGAAGCAGAAAAAGCTTTTGAATACCAATTAGACTTTTGTATATTTTAACAAGATGAATTCTGGTTGTTGTTGTTTTTAAAACCTTTATTATTACTCTCAAAGAAATAAATCTTACATAAACAAAACTAACAAAAAAGATAACACAATTACTAAACATTTATATTTTTTTCATATATTCATTTATTTGTTTTCAACAAACATCTATGTCACAAATCAATACATAACTATACAATACACCAAAATTTTCCATGTGACTTCCTCCGTTCTTCAGATTTTTCTTCTAATAGCCTCTTTATTCTTTGCTCCGTCTATGTTACTCTTTCTTTTGAAGGCCGAAGCCTTCCTTATCCAATCCCTGAAGTTCATAAAAAAGGCTCCAATCCTTTATAAACTTGATCACAGTTTTATCTCTTAATAAATTCATCAATTACTTTCTATTTCTTTCTCTTTTCCAGCAGCCTCTAACCTTCACAGAACTAATTTTTATTATACAGTAATTTCTATTAATCATATACTATTTTTCTGTTATAACCTTAATTGTTATTAAACTGCTCTCTGTATTTCTTTTTTTAAAGAAAGTCAAACAGAACAAAATATAAAAACCATGCCCCAAATCATCCATTGCCTTAACCTTCTAATATGTTTTTTAAATTATAAAAACATTTTTCTCTTTGTAATCTATTTTTATCTTATGCTTCTTGCAAAGGTGTCTATGCAAATTCACTTTTTTAAAGGAAAGTCAAACAGAGTAGAATATAAGGATCAATCTCAAATTCACCAATTCCTTTAACCTCTGACACGCCTTTATAATTTAATTCCATTATAGTAACTTTTCCCTCTTTATAATCCATTAATTTCTAAATACCTCATACTACTATTAACATTTTTATCACCAGCCTAACTTGATTCTTAATATTAATATCAATGGTTGTTATATTTTCTTTCTTTAACATGCCCCCCCTTCCCTCTCAAATTACTCATGGATTTTTTTTCTGTTATACCTATTGCAAAAATATCCATGCAGATCCACTTCCCAGGGTCAGATATTGCTTCCGTGGGTATGCTTAAATCTCCCATCTGCAAGCTGTAAAAGATGTAAAACTCTGCTTGATGATTTATTGCTTTGTCTTCTAAATAGCTTGTGTTTGTCAGGAAATGATTTCTATGGTGTGATCTTTGTCTCTTTGGCCTCTTTCAGCACTTGCTGTCCCCTGGATGTTGATGAAGATATTCCAGTTTTTCTTTCTTCTTCTTAGCTCTTTTCTTTGACTTTTTATCCACAGAACTTTCCACAGGGCTTTCCACAATGCTTTCCCTTTTCTCTTGTTGACTTAGTGGTTGTTTTCCAATTTCCACAAGATTTTTTAATCCCACATTCATGCTGTCCCATTGCTTCTTTATTTGATCTATTATAGTTTCAATTCTTGCAAGGGTATTTTTCAACATCTTTTTTAGGATTTCCGTCTCTGTAGTCTGACGTCACTTCCTTTTTGGTGATTTTCCAGAAATAAGATTTATTTCTAAAAGCATTTATCTTTATTTCTTTTACCCATTTGTTAATTTTAGAGATAAGGTAGTTAATATTTCTTCTCCCTTTTGCTCTTAATGGTTCTGTTTCATTGCAACAAATTTTTGGCTGCTAGCCAATATTCTGAGGTGGAATTTTCTTATCCTTAATGTTTTCCAAACTCAATCTTTTGGTTTCAGCTTCAGTACTCATTAAATTTTATATCCAGGGTAAAAAACAACCTTGTTTTTATCTCATTATTAAGTACTTGGCAGACTGCCAGGAAATAACGGAGTTTCAGAGAACGTTTTTCAAAGATTTTCAAAAGAATCTTCTAAACGTCTAGCTGCAGAATTTGTTTATTGAATTAATTCTCCTTAGATCTTCCCAGAATATTACAAATTTGGTTCATTTCACTTATCTTTTTTTTGTGAAGGTTAATCCAGGGCCTTGACTCGCTGTCCAGCCATCAGAAACGATGCTTAAATTCCTCTTCGGTTATAAATAATAACCTTTAGAGGAGTCCTTGGTCTCCTGTAACTCAGAAGACAAAAAACACTAGAAAATGTTTACCCATTTGGCATTTTCTAGTGATAAAAGAGCTGGAAGCCTGCCCAACAAAAATCTGACACTTCAGCCTCGTCTCATTTATTTATATTTCTATCACACGCTATACCTGAAGGTCTCAGGGTGGGTGCAGTAACGAATTGGGACTCACATGCAGGATGGTTGCCAAGTGAAAAGGGTGTTCTTTACTGAAGATTTAGGGGCTTTTTATGCCCAGTTACAGAATACATTTCTCAATGGAAATTTCCCCCCGGGGTGCCCATATTTGGCATAACCGGATAAGATGTTACTATCCTTGAGTACTGTACATTGTTTATACATACACAGTGGATGTTATACAAATGATATGTGGATGTTATGCCCAATGTTATGACTTCCTTGAGAGAGATATTAGGAAAGTTACAGTGACCCAGGAATGTGTCCTTTGGCCTAGTTGCTTTCAGCTTAGCAAGAGCTTCTTTAGCTCTGGGTAAATTGCACCCCCACAGGTGGGTAACAACTTTTAAAACAACAAATTACAAACCAATATATATTAAAAACAACAATATACATAAAAACACTTAAAAAATTCAGCATGTTTAAAACAATATCCTAAATATTAAAATAATAGTATCTGCAGGATGGGGGGGGGGGAGTATAATCACATCAGCCAAAGGCCAGGGCAAAGATGTGTGTCTTCACCGCTTTCCTGAATATATACTATTCCATAACGTGGGGGACATATTCTTTCCTTTTGTTGCTGACCAGGGAACTATTATCCTTATAAATCAAGACTTGAAGAGACGCACCTCAAGTGGGAGACTATTCCATAACTTGATTCCAAGTACATTTTGCATTTCCAGTGTCACTTCATCCCCAACCTTAGCAACATCAGTACATGTCCACCACATATATAACTATGTTCCCCTGTTGCCACACAAGAGCCAGCAGAAGGATGAAAATGTTGGAACAATGTGGGACAGCTGGGTTGGAGTCCTGAACCGTCTATATAAAATCTTCATGTTGAACTCTTTCATCCTGATATATTGCAGTTGATTAATTTTTCTTATTTGCATATCTTCCAGATCTATTTGATAATCCATATTCCATATATCAGTCTCATTTAATACAGCCCTATTGTTTATATGGCATATTGATTTTATGTTAGCAGTTATTTTCCTTGAGTCATTAAAAGTATTGTAGCTGGAGAAATCCACCAGAATTTCAAATTAGCTCATTGCAATCTCTCTCTCTCTCTCTCTCAGTGGCAGCTGGGGGACTTCAGCGCTGGTGTTCACAGGAAAGGTGGGGGCCATGGGGTGGAGTCAACAAGGTCATGGGGTTGAGCCTTGAGGGCCACAAGGGTGGAGCCTCTGGGGTCATGGGGTGGGGCCACTGAGGTCATGGGGGCAGGGCCACTGAGGTCACAGGGCTGGGGTCCAGGGTGCAGAAAGATAAATAACAAAATAAAGAAAATAATTCATGCATGGAGCTGAACTCAACTAATGAATGAATAATAATATAAACCTGCTTTTTCTACATGCATGTCCACACATCTTGGCTTATCTAAGTACCATAGGATCCGCACCAGAAAAATTGCTAGTGAAGGAATCACAAATCAAACCATAGCCCATGTAGTCCAGCATCCTTCCTCACACATTACTCACTGTGATGGCTGCTTAGATCAGTAGTTAAAATTGGTAGCAAGCAATACAAAGCAGAAGGGAACTTAAAGCCCAGATTGGGTTAACAGCAACCACAGATGCTTTAAAATAAGCTGTTAGGCTGCATTCACACCTGAGTTTTAATCCAGTTTGAGACCGCTTTCCAAGTGAGAGAATATATCAGCAAAGTGAATAATCATTTTCTGTCCTCTTCATCTAATCCAAAGATGGCTTTTCCAGGTTAGATAATGCAGAAAGAAAACAGCTTGAGACTTTGCTGACATATTACCTCACTCAGAAAGTGCTCTGAAGCTGGATTAAAACTTAAGTGTGAACGCAGCTCCAGATTCATGTAAACAACAAGTAACAAAAATAACCTCATTGCCCACTCCTTGCCCCGTTGCCCACTCCCCATTAGGCCCTCCTGCCATCTCCTTGATTTCCAACATGCGACTTTTCCATTGCTGGAATTACGGGATTAAAGGGTTAGGGTTAGGATCCTATTCCTAGGATGGGGGGAGTAGAGTGACACGTGGGGATCCTTTGAAATCCCCCAGAGGCATCTTTGCGTGCCCTGTTTCCCCTACATAGATGAGACCTTCTATGAAGCAGGTAGAGGGAGGAAGGGGGCTCAAGGATGGCACCGCATGAAGGCTGAGGGCCGGGCCTCCATGGCGGTGAAGGGAGACCCACCTGGGACTTAATGGCGAGGCCAACCACGCAGCTAGCTTCCTGTTAATGCTGCTGCTGGTGGCAGCGTGTGTTACTGAAGGCGGCTGCTCAGCCTAAGCTTCTCTTCCCTTCACCCATTGCAACTTAGGCTGAGCGGCCACCTTCAGTAACACGTGGACGCCATGGCAGAGAAAGATGGGAGGGATAGAAAGGCCACCTTCATATCAAAGGTGGCTGCTCAGCATAAGTTGTGAAGGGGGAAGGGAAGGGAAGGGAAGGAAGGACAGGCGAAAGCCACGGGTGTGGCGGCAGTTAGTGGAGCATCCCACCCCTTAATGAGAAGCCCCCCAGCTGCCTTGGAGAATGGAGGCCTCAGGCAGGGAGGACATCAGGCCAAGTAAGAGGGACATGCTCCCTTAACTGGGACCCCTTCCTTAGTGGATATGCCTATATCCTCTTGCAATGATACTCCTCTATGAGTACTGGGAGGAAGGCTTCTTGTAGGGGTGATTCAATTATTAGGAATAAAGAGAGGTGGGTTTGCGATGGGCATGTTGACTGCAGGGTGATTTGCCTGCTGGGTGCAAAGGTTGTGGACATCACATGACATCTAGATAGGTTAGTAAATGGTGCTGGGGAGGAGCCAGTGGTCATAGTACATCATGTCAGTACCAATGTGGGGGCAGCACCCGTGCTTGGATGGCAGACCTCAGCATAAGGAAGCGCTTGGAGCATGCAGACCCTTCTAATCTTTCTAGGACATAAACATGCACCATGCTGAAGGACAGGGTTTATGCAAGTAGTTTACGAGAACACCACGCGCCAGCCCAGCCGGCATCTGAATGTTTCCTCTCTAACCAATTCTATCCGGTTTTTACCAATAACAATGTATCCTGTGCAAAGAGATATAAGCAACCTTGTAACCTAGTAAAGCAAGCAATTCTCGGCCACTCTTGCCTCTGCTTCATTCATTACAACATACCAGTGACATTGGGAAGGCAAATGTAGGTTGTTAGGTACAAGGTTAAAGTCCAGGACGTCCAGAAATGCTCAGAAATGCTACCTGTTCCACCTGCAGGACCAGCTAGACAGGCATAGCTCAGGAACTTCAATGCATGGATGAGGCAGTGGTGCTGGAGGAGGGGCTTAGATTTGTTAGGGACTGGGGAACATGTTACAAACCTGTACAAGAGGGATGGGCTACACTTGAACCAAGATGGAACCAGACTGCTGGTGCTTAACATTAAAAAGGTTACAGAGCAGCTTTTAAACTGATTCAGGGGGGAAAGTTGACAGAAGCTGGTTTGGGAAAGTGCACCCTTGAGTAAGGAGGGCTGGAACTATGCACATAATTCTGAGCAAAGTAGGGAACTAGTCAATAATTGTTAGAAGTCATCCTGCTATATGAATTGGGGGAAATATAGCTCACTGGGACGTCTTCCATTTTGGGATCTTTGAACGTAATGGATAACGAAAGAATAGTTTGGTGTATAGAAATCAAGAAAAGGAACCCTACAGTCTGTTTAAAAAGAAGAATCAGTAGTTTAATCAGTGCAGGAGGAAAGATATCAATTTAATCCAGGAATACATAGGAGGAAAAAGGAGAAAAAACCTAAGGTGCATCTCCATGCCAAAAATACTCCAAATTTAAGCTTGTTTTGCCTCAGAGTGTCTCCATGCACAGCTTTACTCCGGGCTACATCAGGCGCAAAGGAGGAAAATCCGTGGCAGAAACCCCTCCCTTTCAAACAGTACTACATCCGACTTAGGGGGAAACCGTGAATTATCCTTCGAACTTCCTCATGACCTCTCCCAGTGGCTTCATGTAGAAGTTAAATAGCATGGAAGATAAGAACAACCCTTGAGGGAACCCCACAAGTGAGCTCCCAGGGTGTTGAGCAAAAATCTCCCATAAATGGCAGAAAACCAGAAATGAAGCACTTTGCAGAGTGCCACCAATCACAGTACAATCAGGGAGAGACCCTGCCTGATGTAACCAATAAAAAGGCAATTAAAAGGGCAGAGAGACTGTGCACCGGATGCAGCCAATCAATAGAAGAATACAAGGGAATCCCCGTGTAGAATGGGAACGAAATGTCAAGTGGGTAGTTTAAAGGATGCAATGTAGTAGTCTAGGAAACAGAGTGAGGAAAAGTGAAACTAGTAGGTTCTTAACCTAAAATTGCCCCTAACACATGACTAGATAGGGGAATGTTGCATCATGAAAGTATAGGGCATCGGGAACCATGTTAAGTGATAGGACTGGAGCAGTGGACCGGAGCAGTGAGTTTAGCACAAAAGCCATGCTGTGCTGGATCTGGGCTGTCCATCTAGCAGAGACGGGCAGTCAGCAGGAGCAGATACCCTCAACGAGCAAGGCAGCTCTGCCGTAGCTCAAGAAAGAATGGTAGATTAGTGATTTTAACAGAGGGATGGCAGGTCCTGATTATGGTGGACAAGCACTGCCTAGTGGTCTTGCCGGAGTGAAGTGGTTTCAGTGAGATAGAGCAATGGATGCTGTCTTCTTGAAAACGACTTGTCTTCTGCTTGAAATGCCCATAAGGAATTGTTAGCCATGGTGTGGGATGGGATGCTGGACTAGATGGCCTGTTGCCTGATCCAGCAGGGCTCCTCTTGTGTTCTTATGTTCTAACTCTGCATCCAGGCTTATGCCAATTGCTATTTGTCAATTGTATAGTAAGAAAGTGGCTTGTGTCTGAAACAGCCCTGCCTTGGCCTAGCACTCATCTGAGAGCAGGGCGTTCTGAGGAGCTCATGGCCTTACAGTTGCTCTCTGGCACTGACACCAGGATTCAGACATAGATGCCGTGTAGGCAGCCACTGGCATTGCAGGTAAGGGTTGGGGAGGGTTGGGGAATGTTGGAATACAGATGCTTATTGCATTCTGGGCCTTTTTGCCCAATGTCCCACGGCTGGGAACACACGTGCAAAATGGCCTGGGCAAGGTCTCACACCTGGGGGCTCTAACCAGGATTATGGGTAAGTGCAGAAAGCGCCCTAGTTTACTGAGTTTGGATATGAATTGGAAAGATGTACTGTACTAAGCATCTGCACTTGCATAATGCTTAAAGTATGCTTCCTTAGTGCAACCCTTCCCAAAGCTTATCACTCATATGAATGTCTGCCTGGACAGCAGCAGTGTTCAAATTTGGGTGCTTATGCATCAGTGGGCTTGTGCAGTGTGTCATATGCCCCTTCTGCACTGGAAGAGGTGCTGATGGCCCTGCAAAAACATTACCAGCTGCAGCTCTTGGTCAAGGTAAGTGCATATATCTTTATCCTTGTTTTAAATGTTCATTTTTTTAACATCGAAAGTGGAATAGAAACATCATAAATAAATAATAAATAATGAAATAAATATTAGTGCTAGGCAAAGCTGTGGACTTGGCCTGAGAAACCAGAGGTCTTTTCGCACTACATCCAGAACGGATGTAATGCACGTGGCCTAAGTAACTTCAGGACGCTTTACCCATTCACACACAGGAACGCATGTAAACGCGTTCCTGCGCGCTTGTGTGCGAATGGCTAAAGCGTCCCGGAGTTACTTAGCCGGGAAAGGCTGGCCAGGGGCGGTGACACGTCCCGCAAGGCTGCCTGCCATTGAGTGTGAGCAGCTGGCACAGACCTAGCCGGGCACCCACCCACCCAGCCCGGGACAGCTGCCTATGAGGCAGGACCCCTTCGCAGATCGGAGCACATGGCTACAGTCTACGAAGGCTTCCCACCACCACCACCCCAATCACACCCATCTGCAGGCCATGCAGATGACCCCTCACCCTCCCACCCCAGGCCCCAGAGTAGGGGGTGCAGATGCTGGGGAGGGGGCTCTGTGGGGCTTAGGCACCTCCATACCCAGTGCCCAGCTGGAGCAGGGGGAGGGCGCCCCCCCGCCCCTTCCAGCCCGTGATCTGGCCGGGAGAAGGAGCCCCTGTGCTCCTGCTTCCCCTTTGGAAACGGAGTAAAGGCTTCTCCTGGCCAGATTGAGGTGGGAGGGATGGGGGGCTGCCTCCCTCCTGCTCCTGGTAGGCACCGAGGATGCCCACCTGGAGCAGGGGGAGGGCGCTCCCCACCCCTCCCAGTCTGCAATCTGGGCAGGAGAAGGTGATCGCTGGGCCATGGCACGCGCCAAGCCTGGTAGACACCAGAGGGGACCCACCGAATCGTAGGTCCCCTCTGGTGTCTACCGGGCTCCACATGCCGACCCTGGTAGATGGCAGAGGGGACCCAACAAATCATAGGTCCCCTCTGGTGTCTGCCAGGCTCGGCGTGCCAACCCTGATAGATGGCAGAGGGGACCCTCACATTGGTGGGTCCCCTGTCCCGTCTACTAGCATCGCCGCGCCTGCGCGATCACCACCCTAGCCCAGCCAGGTTGGTGATCAGCGCACCCTCTGTCAGCTGTTGGGCCGATTTTCAGCCAATGCTGGCGGGGGGGGGGGGCATGCCCGCTCCTGTCAGGGAGGGAAGCGTGTGCGAATGCTTCCCTCCCCGAACGGCCAGGGATGCTTCGTACGCGTGGGAACCAATGTAGAGCACTTAAAACTGCTCTACATCTTGAACGTGCGGAAAACACAAACCCAGCCCCGGCAATGCGAATGCCGCATTCCGGGGTGTTTTCCACGTGTTCGAAAACCACGTGTGCGAAAAGGCACCTGGATTAGCCACTGTTTCTAGCCCAAATGGTTATGTGGCTCATGGAAAAACAAAATGGGTAGAAGAACTATGAATAGCATCTGAACAAGCCCCCAAAGCAGCATGAGTTCAAGTAATGTGTTCCCATTTCTGCATATTGAATTCTATAGCACAATATGTTTTGTAAGTGATAGTCACCTTGATCATATTTTTCAGTGGTGTGTGTCCTTCTGAAATACTATGTACAAAAAGCATCTCCAGAAGACATCTGATGTAATGTAAACAATGACAAATGCAGGCCAAACTGTAGAAATGACAAAGAACATGAAACATAAAATGCAACAAAACATGTTCATATACAAAAGTTGTAATGCAATTTGCAAGCAACTATACAGGTTTCTTGCATCAAAGCCTTAGGGGGCCATAAGTAGCAGATCAGGGCCACAAGAGCTGGGGAGGGTCAAGGATCAAAGCTCAGCCTGGGTAGATGAAATTAAGCCCTTTCCTGCACTTTAGATTAGTGGATCTAGATCAGCATGATCATAACAACTTCTCACACTATTATCTCCAACAACTGATGGAACTGGCCATGTCCCCGACATTCAAATGTCCAGTCCATGCTGTGTTCAGGCAGTGATCAAACACCTTAACTGCTTTCCCTAGTTCAGAAGAGATATAGAGTTGGGCGTCAATAGTATACTGGTGGCACCTCACTCCAAATCTCCTGATGACTTCACCCAATGACTTCATACAGTTGTTAAATAGCACAGGGAACACAACTAATCCCTAGCAACTCCATATGGAAGCTCTGGAGGGGGGGCAAACAAAAGTTCCCTAGGGGCTCATCCCCATGCCCATTTTGGTCCGAATCAAAATCGGGTTCTGCAAGGGTCATCCCCATGCACTTTGATTTGGTCCGATTTCCGCAGACCAAATCGCCCAAACCCATACCAAACCCATGCCAAATTTGGTATCCGAAAAAACAAGTCTTGTCATGGTTCAGTATCTCAGCACGCATTGCTTTGCGAGCTGAGACTGCACATGGGGACGATCCCGGGCTATTTGAGGAGGAGATTGGTGCACACATCATTGGGAGGTGGGGTTACATGTCCTTTGCTTGCCGTTCCTGCCCTGTGCATTGGAGATCGCAACTGCTGAGATTTTTTGGGAATGAATGGTGTTAAAGCCAAAATGATGAGGGGGTCAAATGGCTTTTATACAAGGATCCCACCCCCTTCCCTGATCGCCAAGGCAGGCAGGATAATGGCTTGATTTTTCTCCCTTTTACATGGCAAAAATTCCACCCTTGTTTCCTGATTGCCAAGCTGGGTATGATAATGGCTTGATTTTCCATTTGCTGGGTGTTGTGGTTCCCGGGAAAAGCTGAGGTGCGCAAAACTGGGTAACGCTTAACTGCCACCAAACCTGGTTGTGGCTTTGGTTTTTAAAAATTATTATTTTTCCTGGGGGAGGGGGATTTGCAGTGGGTGGCACAAGGGTGGGGTGACATCAATCTGGCTTCCAATGAGGGAAGAGGGGGTGAAGAGGAGGGGGCACTGCTCCCCTGTGCTGGGGTTTGTTGTGGTCTGCATGGGGATGGCTGAATCCACACCCAGCCCGCAGCCAGCCCGTGCTGCCGGGAATGGCATGGGGACAGGAAACATCCATTCTTGGACTAGTCACATACGTGCCCAATCAGGGCCAAATGGCTTGCATGTGGACGCAGCCTATAGCTACTTTCTGAGGAAGAAAACCACTGTAGAAGTTACTCAGCTAGGATACCATGGTCAATGGTATCAAAAGGCACTGAGAATTCAAGCAGAATCAACAAGCATTGCCCTTGTTGTCAAGACATTTTAGGGTAAAATGTTTTGTCAGGAACAGAAATTTCATGTATAGGCCTCAAGGCCAATGCTTTGGTGATAAACATACTGGCAGGTGTTGTTACCCTACACTCTATCCTGTTATTCCACTTTATTCTAGCCTAAACATGGGACCATGACACTATGAAAAAAGTATTAGCTGCTGTGAAAGGTCAGCCTGACACTGAAGCTCATCATGTGTCCTGATTGGTTATGAGGAGTCACGTGAAGCTGTATAACCAGAAATATATATTCATATCTATCCTGTCTTTGTATTAGAACTTTCTGCATAACTATACATATATTTTGTAATCATTTATATTCGCTGTTATTCATCCATCAAGCTATCTACTACAACTAAGCAATAAAAGGTGCCTTCTGGATGGAAAGAGAGACCTGACTGTATTTACTGGATGTTTTATGGAGAAATTAAGTCTGTTGCGTTTTGTCCGTAGAAATTCTCAGGCTCTTCTGCTGAAACTTGTCACCCCCAAGTCTTGGTTCTGAATCTTTGCCTGAAACTAGACTGAAGCTACAAGCATGCCTGTAGCTGGCAGGACAACACCCCCCCCCCCCGCGGCACCCCCCCTGGCCCGGGGGCATGCGCGCGTGCATGCATCACCTGATTGCTGTCCTGGCACGAAGTGGGCAGGCTCAGTTGGTGCTGCAGTGCAAATGCATGCGGCACAGACTGGCTAACCAATCAGAGCCCACGCCACGTGCAGATGCACCATGGCACTTGGTCAAAGGACAGCGATCAGGTAGGTGCACGCACTACCTGAGGTGGGTGCCTGGGGTCGGGGGTGGTCCCTCGAGGTGTGTGCTGGGCTCAGCCACCTAGATCTAGGCAGCTGAGCCCCGCAGAGGTCGACGGTCTGCCCTGCTGGGCCAGGGGATGTGACTTCCCTTGGTAGACTGGCCCTAGCCATTCAGCGCTTCAGCTGGGGGCAGTCTACCGAGGGACCCCACATCCCTCCGCCCATAGACAGCTGCAGTCCGACCTCTCCCCGCCCTGGAAAGGGGTGAGGGGAGGCTGAACTGGGTGTTCCCCTGACTCCTGCAGTTGCGATGGGACTGCAGGAGCCGGGAGTGAGCCACCCTTCCGCCCTCACACATGTGATCACTCACCTTGCCGGGCCTGGGGTGTCATTTGTTGTGATCTGTGCAGGCGCGTGAACTCCCGGTGGATGGAACGTGTGGAGGGCGCTCTGGAACAGGCTGAGGCAGTTCCGAACAGAACCACTAGCCCAGAGGAGCGAACGCTCCATCCCAGCATGTCCTCCATGCGTTCCAAAAGGCCTAATGTGAAAAGGCCTCTGATCTACAGATTTTTCAAATCATAGGTAAGGTATGTGAGCCATAATTTAAAAATGTAATGCTTTGCATTAAATGCAGGATAAAAAAGCTGTTGTGGGGAAAACTTGCTCCAATTGCCACTCACAACTGAAATAGTTCCCAGGGTCTGGACCAGCACTGATCAAGTCAAAGGGCAAATTTGTCCTTAATTTGACCATTGAACTCTGGCATTCTGGCATGCTGCGTCTGCACTTGACAGAGCTGCTTCTATACTAGAAATGGCTCCACGTGTGCCAGAATTTACCAAAGCTAGTATAGGTGTGGAGCACCAGCCAAGTACCTTCTGCATGCTCCATTTGCACTTCTTTTGGGTGGAAAAGGTGAAACAGACAATGTGATTGGGCGGTGCAGGTGGATTGGAGCCATTGCCATGACAATGCAATTGCTGCTGTAATGATGGTGATAGTGAAGTGCCCGCTATGTTTGAATGGTTTGGGCGTCCCAAAGTGCAGATGAAATCATACTACAACTTTGCCTCCTTGGGATGTTTTCCCAGGGCACGTGAAGTGCAGAAAGGCCCAAAGTCTAAATTTTATCTCCACAGATTCAATTCATTTGATTTAATGAAGATCAAAATGTGAGGAAGTTGAAAGCCATCCTTCTTTGGTCAACATCTCCATGAATTTCCAGTGTGTTTTGTGATAGTTTGTTCACACTTAACTCAGTTAAGACCAAGGCATCCAAACTTCTAATGGTGGTCCTTCACTGGACCACTAGAACTTGGAGTATGGATTGCCCAGCATGGCTGGCTCACTATGGCAATGGTCACAGCAATATACGGCATGCCATCAGCTTGCAGGACTTGCACCCAGCTTATCAGCTGCCCAGAGTGAAGCTGTCGACACGTTTTTATTTGTCCACAGCTACAGAAGGTTGGAGCAGCTGGAAGGAGGTCCTGGATGTTCCAGGTTGGTGGCCACAGTGAGTCACATGGATGGACTTCCCCTGGATGGGTGTGGACAAGCCCTGAGTGGGCTTTTTCAGGACAGAACAATAATGACATGTTCAAACTGATGTCTCTAGATTTATATATGTACTTACTGAACTACAGGATGGCATAAGCTTCTTGCAGTTTGTTCATCGTAGATACTTTTGAGACGAAGATAAAAAAGCAGATAAATTAGGAGAGGCCCAATATATTCAGTAAGGAAAACCTAAAACAAGAAGAAAAAAGAGGGGGAGAGGAAACAGAGGGGATGAGTCTACAATATATTCCTGAGCAACTTAAAGTAGCCAGAGCTCTGTTTTCCTCTTACTTCAAGGTAAGAAGAATCTGACTAACTTACTTCCTTAATTTGACTTACCAGTTTTGAATGAATTGCTCCTAGAGCTATACACCTTGGGAAGACATGTTCCACACTATTTTATTTATTTATTATTTTAAATGTTAATATCCCACCCCATATCCTAAGATATCTGGGCAGCTTATAATAAAAACCCCATATACAGACAAGGCATGAAATACATACCCTGTTAAAACAGTATTAAACAGCAAAATAAAAGCTAAAGTTAAAATAGTGCTAGAATGAATTAATGTCCAAAGGCAGGTCTTTACTTGGTGCCTAAAAGTTAGAAGAGTTGACGCTAATTGGGCCTCCAAAGAAAGGGAATTCCATAAGTGGGGTGCCATGGCTGAGGCCCTTTCCCATGTCCTAACACAGCAAATTTCTCTAACTCAACCTGGGGATTGGGAACCCCTTGGGGGTCGAATTACCCTTTTAGAGGGGTCGCGACGAGCCTCACGCCGCCCTTCCCTCCCACCTTCCAGCTGCTCCGCCCCAGTGGTTGGGGGTCCCCACAACATGAGGAACTACTTTAAGGGGTCGCAGCATTAGGAAGGTTGAGAACTGCTGCTCTAACTGGTGGAACACAGAGGAGACCCCGCCCCCCGCCCCCCCAGTAGAGCTTAAACCTTGGGCAGGTCTGTGTAAGGGGAGGCATTCCCTCAAGTATTGCGGTCCCAAGCTGTTTAAGGCTTTAAACATTATTACCAGAATCTTGAATTCAGATGAGAAGCGAACAGGCAGCCAGTGCAGCTCTCTCAAAACAGGTGTTATGTGTTGCCTGTAAGTTGTACCAGTAGAATGCATTGTGATAGTCTAATCGGGAGGTTATCAGTGCATGGACTACTGCGGCTAAGTTATCCCTCTCCAGAAAAGGCTGTAGCTGATTCACCATGCCATCGAGTCCACCTTTGCCTCCAATGACAGAGATGAATCCAGGAGTACTCCCAAACTACACACTTGCTCCTTCAGGGGAAGTGCAACCCCATCTGTCCCACCCCAAAGACCAGATCTAGGGTATTCCCTGCTTCATGTGTTGGACCAGTGATATACTGGAATAGCCCCATGGCTGCCTTGAAGTCCCGAGCTGATCTCATTAGAACAGCCTCAGCGTGATTGTTGAAGTACCGCAGAACCACAGTCCTAGGGTTTTCCAACATCACCTCCAAGACCAGCTAGCCCAGGTAGGGAGACTACTGGGCAGCAGGGGTGGTGGTACACCAGCAGAATCCCCATTCGGTTTCTCTGCCCCAACACAAGCTACAAACCCTCAAAGCTGGTACCTGGACAGATAGGTTTCCTTGTGAGAAGGACGGAACTCTTATAGATGATGGCAACTCCTTCCCCCTGGCCCTCCAGCCTCGGTTGGTGCTGCACCAAGTATCCTGGTGGATAAAGCTGGATGAGACCAATTCCACCAAGCTCATCCATCCAGAGGCCTTTTCGCATTACAGCCTAATGGCTGTAATGCAGTTAGGCTAAGACAGTTTGGGATGCTTTCCTCATCTGCACACAGGCAGGAAAAGAATGCGTTTACATGCGTTCCTACTTGCCTATGTCCAAAGGAAGCGGGAGGAGGGCTTCTTGTAGTCGGGGATTTGATTATTAGGAATAGAGAGAGGTGGGTTTGCAATGGGTGTGTTGATCGCATGGTGACTTGCCTGCCAGGTGCAAAGGTTGCAGTCTTTAGGTTGGTAGGCAGTGCCTGGGAGGAGCTATGGTCATGGTACATGTTGGTACGAATGACGTTGATAAGGTGAGCTGAAAGCTAAATTTAGGTTGTTAGGTAGAAGACTAAAGTAAAGGACCTCCAAGGATAAATTCTCATAAATGCTACCTGTTCCACTTGCAGGACCAGCTAGACAGGCAGAGCTCAGGAGCCGTGATGTGTGGATGAGGCAGTGGTGCCGGGAGAAGGGGTTTAGATTTGCTAGGAACTGGGGGACATTTTGGGACAAGCCAGACCTGTACAAGAGGAATGAACCAAGATGAAACCAGGCAGGGAGGACATCAAGCTGAGGAAGAGGGGCAGGCTCCCTTAGTTGGGACCCCTTCCTCAGTGGATGTGCCTGTATCCTCTTGTACCGAGGATAGTCCTCCACGGGTAGTGGGAGGGGGGCTTCTTGTAGTGGGTGATTCGATTATCAGGAATATAGAGAGCCGGGTTTGTGATGGGCGTGTTGACCGCATGGTGACTTGCCTGCCTGGTACGAAGGTTGCGGACATCACGTGACATCTAGATAGATTAGTAGACAGTGCCAGGGAGGAGCCAGTGGTCATGGTACATGTCGGTACCAATGATGTTGGGAAAGCAAGCCAAATTTAGGTTGTTAGGTAGAAGACTAAAGTCCAGGACCTCTAGGGTCGCATTCTCAGAAATGCTACCTGTTCCACGTGCAGGACCAGCTAGACAGGCAGAGATCAGGAGCCTCAATGGTGTCGGGAGAGGG
Organism: Aspidoscelis tigris stejnegeri; assembly: GCA_023333525.1. Taxonomy (NCBI): domain Eukaryota; kingdom Metazoa; phylum Chordata; class Lepidosauria; order Squamata; family Teiidae; genus Aspidoscelis; species Aspidoscelis tigris. The sequence goes on from JALMGA010000008.1 coordinate 108,187, forward strand.
GTTTAGATTTGTAAGGAACAGCCAAACCTGTACAATAGGGACGGGTTACACTTGAACCAAGAGGGAACCAGATTGCTTGCGATTAACATTAAAAAGGTTGCAGAGCAGCTTTTAAATTGATCCCTGGGGGAAAGCCGACAGGAGCTGGGCAGCATCCGGTTCGGGAGAGCGCACCATCAAGTGAAGAGGGCTGGAAATATGCAGAAAATGATGAGCTAAGTGCGGGATTAGTTTCACATGTTCCTCGACGGCAGAATTTGGACAAGAAGAGTTCATTTAGGAAATGGAAGGCTTGTCCAAATGAGGAGAATAGGAGGGAACATAGACACTGGCAACACAAATGCAAGACGGCCATTAGGAAAGCTAAGAAAGATTTTGAGGAGCACATTGCTAAAAACATCAAAAGAAATAACAAGAACTTCTATAAGTATATCAGAAGTAGGAATCCAACCAGGAGAGCAGTTGGACCACTAGATGGTAAAGAACAGAAAGGGGTAATTAAAGAAGAAACGGAGATTGCAGAGAGACTAAATGAATTTTTTGCTTCCATATTCATGGAGGAAGACAGAAGACACATGCCAGTAGCTGAGCCTGTATTTTCTGAAGAGTTAAACTGTACAGAAATAACCAAGGAAGAGGTCCTGGCATGCCTTAATAAACTAAATGTGAACAAGTCACCGGGACCAGATGGTATTCATCCAAGAGTCCTTAAGGAACTCAAATGCGAAATTGCCGAACTTCTAGCAAAAATATATAATCTTTCCCTAACATCAGGCTCCGTACCTGAGGACTGGAGGGTAGCAAATGTAACACCAATCTTCAAAAAAGGATCCAGGGGTGATCCAGGCAATTACAGACCAGTTAGCTTAACGTCAGTTCCATGTAAGGTGATGGAAACCATTATTAAAGACAAAATTAGTGTGCATATGGAGGAGCAAGCATTGCTGAACAAAAGGCAGCATGGCTTCTGCAAAGGTAAATCATGCCTCACAAATTTATTGGAATTCTTTGAGAGTGTCAATAAACACGTGGATAAAGGTGAACCAGTAGACATTGTCTAACTGGACTTTCAGAAGGCTTTTGACAAAGTCCCACATCAAAGGCTACTGAGTAAACTCATCAGCCATGGAATAAAAGGACAGGTTCTGTCCTGGATTTGTGACTGGCTTAAGGGCAGAAAGCAGAGAGTAGTAATAAACAGCAAATTCTCAGGGTGGAAAGAAGTAAAAAGTGGGGTCCCTCAAGGCTCAGTACTGGGACCAATGCTTTTTAACTTATTCATCAATGATCTAGAAGAAGGGGTACATAGTAAAATAGCAAAGTTTGCTGATGATACTAAATTATTTAGGGTAGTAAAATCTGAAAGAGATTGCCAAGAGCTCCAGAGGGATCTCTTAGCATTGGGTGAGTGGGCAACCAAGTGGCAAATGTGCTTTAATCTTAACAAGTGCAAAGTAATGCACATTGGGGCCAAGAATCCAAATTACGTCTATAAACTGATGGGGTCTGAGCTTTCTGCAACACACTAGGAAAGGGATCTCGGGGTTTTGGTGGTCAGTTCAATGAAGGTGTCAACCCAGTGCGTGGCAGCAGCGAAAAAAGCAAATTCAATGCTGGGAGTAATTAGGAAGGGAATAGAAAATAAGACAGCAAGTGTCATTTTGCCCCTTTATAAATCTATAGTGAGGCCACATTTGGAATATTGTGTACAATTCTGGTCACCACACCTCAAAAAGGATATTGTGGTGTTACCAGATCTGCTCTAGTAGTAGGGGAATTAGTAGCTAGATCTACAGGTTTTAATAACGAGGAATAACCAGAAAACAGAGACAAGACCAATTTCAGACTCAAAACTAGTTTTCTTGTTAAACCAGAGCAAAGAATTTATTAGAAATACAGGAGAGAAGTTGAAATAAAATATAAAGCCATATCAGAAGCATTCTTCATTGGACATTTAAGCAAAACAAGGACAAACATGCAAGAACTTTAAACATGGCTAAGTAATTAAACAGCCTATATCAGAATAATTCAATGCATTAAACTCATAATTTCAGTTTTGGGGAAGAAATGTGCCCAAGCCAGCAAGGAGGTAGAAAAACCACCCTTAATACTAAGATATTCCCTAACCAAAATTAAACAATATAGAAAATAGGGGGAAGTAAGGAGGAATGGAATTTGCTCTCACCACTGTGCCTTAGATGGGAGATTCCAGCTGATCTGTGCCTCTCCAGGAACAAAAATAGAAAATAAAAGTGAAAATAAAGAAAAATGATCCCTTTTATTGATCCGGTTTAAAAAAAAATGAGTAAAATATCTCAAAAATAAAAATAAAACCAGTTGAAATGGGCTTCTGCAATTGTTCTGACCAAGCCAAATTCAGAACAACTTTCAAAATTTAAAATGCAGCTCTGTGTAGCAGGAGAAGAAGAAAAAAAAATGAAAATAACAGCAAAGTGTCTGTGGTCTTTTCCTAGCCTTCCGTGGCAGGAAAACTCCTTTGGCTAGATGAGGAGAGGGAGATTTCTTGCCCTAGACTCCTGAACTCCATCTCTTCTCTGCCTTTCTTATAGCCAGAAATTGGAACCAAAACAAAACAAAACAAAACAAAAAATCTGTAGATTATGGTCCTTCCTTTGTTAATAAAAGAAATTGCAGTGTCCTGTAATTTCTCCCAAAAAGATGCAAAAATTACCCTAACAACATCTCCAGAGCTCTTCCTGCAAAGGTAATTTCCCTTCAGTCTGTCCTAAAAGAAGTTCATCGGTCCTGTAAGCATATGTCTTTCAGAGAAATCCTGGTCTTGTTATTCCTTTTAAGACAGAGTATAATGGAATGGCTCAGGTGTTATAAGATCCACTTCCTTAAAAAAAAAAGATGTTCTTCTCCCTTACCATTCCTGTATTATGGAAGTTACTTTAAATTAACATTTCTGATTGGCGCACCCCCTGACCTTTCTCTGACTTCCTCAGGGCACTCTTATCCAAGGGGTAGACAAAAGGTGTAAACAGCCCAACAGACATCCTGACATTTCAGTCCTTGTTATTTCCTTCAGGTTAAAAATGTAATGGAATAGCTCATATGAATTCAGCAAATTCTCTCATCTATGAAACATTTAGTAAGATCCCCTTCCCAGGGCACTCCAAATTTTTATATATATATATTCTTTTAAACAGATATCTTCTCTTTTTTTCCAGAAACCCCAGTGACTGATAGTTGTTTTGTAACCCTTGTTCTAGCCTCCAGGCAGAATCTTGAGTGGCCCATCAGATGCAGGAACCAACAGCAATTTGTAATTCAATGGAGAGATCTGTTTTTTTGTTTTACAAAATGCCACATATCCTTTCCTTGCTTCTAGAAACATTTTAGATGTCCAAGGCTTTTATTCCAAGTTAATGGTCCCCGCCTCTTTCTTATTCCAATTGAGTCCCAAAGCTCTGATGGAACTGCACCCAAATCTTGGATTCCTAGCCCAAGACACTGCTCCGACACCAGAACTTTTGCCAATCATATTTAGCTTTTTCTTTTTATTAATAATCATAGCTGGTATCAGTGGAACTAAAGAAGGTGCAGAGAAGGGCAACCAGAATGATTAAGGGTCTGGAACACCTCCCTTACGAAACCAGGCTGCAACGTCTAGGCCTCTTCAGTCTGGAGAGACGACGTTTAAGAGGGGACCTGATTGAAGTATATAAAATTATGCACAGTATAGAAAGGGTGGAGAGAGAAAATTTCTTTTCTTTATCGCACAACACTAGAACCAGGGGGCACTCTATGAAACTGATGGGTAGGAGAGTCAGGTCTGACAGGGGGAAGTATTTCTTCACCCAGAGGGTCATCGGCTTATGGAATGTGCTGCCGGAAGAGGTGGTGACAGCTACCAGTCTGGATGGCTTTAAGGTAGGGTTAGACAAATTTATGGATGACAGATGTATCAGTGGCTACTAGAACGAATGCCTAGGTGCATCCTTCAGGCTGGGGGGGGGAGGAACTGGGGCGCTTCTAAGGCCATCTGCTGGGACTCAAGAGCAGGAGAAGGTTTGTCCTTGTCTCTGCTTGAGATGCCCATGAGCATTTGGTGGGCCACTGTGTGCGACAGGATGCTGGACTAGATGGGCTGTGGCCTGATCCAGCAAGGCTTCTCTTATGTTCTTATGTTCTTAAAATTAAAAAGGTCACAGAGTAGCTTTTAAACTGATCCTTAGGGGAAAGCCATCAGGAGCTGGGTAGCATCTGGTTCCTTGAGTGAGGGGGGCTGGAACTATGCACACAATACTGAGCCAAGTTTGGAACTAGCCAATAGTATGCAAGCAGAACAATTCAAGGGGCAATATAAGGAGTCACATGTTGCTAGAGGGCAGAATATGGACCAGAAGAGGGAATACAAATGTATATATGCAAATTAGTGTGCACATGGAGGAGCAAGTATTGGGGAACAAAGTCAGCATGGCTTCTGCAAAGGTAATTCATGCTTTACAACTTGTTAGAATTATTTGAGAGTGTCAATAAACACATGGATAAAGGTGAACCAGTAGACATTGTCTATCTGGACTTTTGAAAAGCTTTTGACAAAGTCCCACATCAAAGGCTACTGAGTAAACTCATCAGCCATGGAATGAAAGAACAGATTCTGTCCTGGATTTGTGACTGGCTTAAGGGTACAAAGCAGAGAGTAGTAACAATTCTCAGGGTGGAAAGAAGTAAAAATTGGGGTCCCTCAAGGCTCAGTGTTGGAACCAATGCTTTTTTATTTATACATCAGTGATCTAGAAGAAGGGGTACATAGTAAAATAGCAAGGTTTGCTGATGATACTAAATTATTTAGGGTAGTAATTATTTAGGGTATTAAATCCAGAGGGATCTCTTAGCATTGGGTGAGTGGGCAACCAAGTGGCAAACGTGCTTTAATCTGAATAAGTGCAAAGTAATGCACATCGGGGCCAAAAATACAAACTATGTTTATAAACTGATTTGGTCTGAGCTTTCTGCAACACATCAGGAAAGGAATCTTGGGGTGTCCGCCCAATGTGAAGAAGAACAAAAGAGAGCTGTGACTAGCCCAAGGTCACCCAGCTGGCTTCATGGGGGAGGGCAGAATCAAACCTGGTATTCCCAGATAAGAGTCCAGCTCCCTAACCACTAGACCACACTGGCTCAAGATGTCAGTCCAATGTGCAGCAGTAGCAAAAAAAGCTAATTCAATGCCGGGAATAATTAGGAAGGGTATAGAAAATAAGTCAACAAGTGTCATTTTGCCTCTTTATAAATCTATGGTGCGGCCACATTTGGAACACTGTACAATTCTGGTCACCACACCTCAAAAAGGATATTGTGGAACTGGAAAAGTTGCAGAAAAGGGCAACCAAAATGATTAAGGGGCTGGAACACCTCCCTTACGAAATCAGACTGCTATGTTCTCCGGCTTCGCCCTTACAAGAGAAGGGACAATCGCCCCTTCTCTTGTCAGGGGAAGCGGCAGCCACCACCACCCTCCCTGCCCGTGGCTGTGCGCCGCCTTACCTGGTTGCTGGTGGGCCGATTCTGGGAGCGGCAGGGCAGGTGTCCATTGCGCATGCGCGCACCGCGGCCTACATTTCCTGGCATGCAAAGGAGCATGTGACACACTGCCCACATGCACTGATATGTAGCAGCACCAGCATCAGGATAGAAAATGGCCGCCATCTGGGCAATCATCTGCACTAGGGATACGTTTTGAGGAGAACTGGAATGCACTAAGCATCTGGGCAGGATTAGAGTTTTCCACCAGAAACCTCATTGGTTCCTTTCTTACTCTCCTGGACTGGATGACATGAAGAGTCTCCCTGCCCACCAGATTAGCAGAATATAAAATGGTATCCAAAAGGCTGGCCAGTTATGGGCTCTTTCCCCATCACCACCTTCTCATCACCACACTGCCACATGATCCACAGTTCCCGTTAGTATGTGATTTTTGATCCAGTATCTTGCTGTGAAGAAGTCTAAAAAGATAGGAAAGGGTTTTAAACGGTCCCCTTTATTGGTCCACCCTACTGGGATTCTATTTTATCTTTTGGGCCTCTTTTGAAGCCCTTCCATTTTTGCCCTTTATTTTATTTTTTTAATTATTAATAAAACAGATATACTCATTAAGAAGTTGCCTTTTGCAGTCTGTTCTACCTGCTGTCCACATTGTTAGCAGAGTACTAGCCAATTTATTGTTTTGTTTTAAAACCTTCACACTTAATGGTCTAAACGTAAGTAGAGTCTAGACAGGCTAATATCCCCATATTTTTAATACGTGCCTAGGATGTCTACTAATAGATTAAATCTTTATATATAATAGTCTTATGTTTGCCAATAAATATAAACGGAAAAACCAAAGTGGGTGTTAGAGTAATTCTTGGTTGTATAATTACACTGAGATTATCTTGGACCATTAGCTAGAATTTTGAGATAAGTGAGCATGACCACCACATATGAATATAGTTTCCCATCTGTTTGCATCCATGCCAGTAGAGAGGGTTAATGCGGTGGAGTTTTAATGGCGTGAGGTACCAGCGGTAGAATGTTTTTAAGAATATTTCTCTTTCTTTCTGAGATCTCGAGGCTTGATATAACTTTATGGGTATTTTTTTTACATGTGTCTGTCCCATATGGAATAAGTGTATCATCTTCCCAAAGTGACTTTAAACCTGTTAGGGGTGAGAGTTTATATTCTAATAAAGTGTTATAAATTCTTGAAGTGATACCTTTCCTAACTGAGTTAGCATTATAAGGAAAAATTCAAATGGGGTCAAGTTTCTGGGTAATTGTAAGAGGTGGAGAAGGCTTGCCATTTCCAGCTGTCTTGTTTGGGGAAGACTTAGGCTGCTTCCTCACTCACCGGTTTAAATCTGGATCTATTACATCCAGATTCACTAAAACTGGTTTAGAATAGATGCGGATCTACTAAATCCGCTTTAGAATAGATGCAGATCTACTAAATCTGGTTTAGAATAGATGTGGATCTCCTAAATCCGGTTTCTGTAGATCCGATTTTACTACATCTGTTTTCCAGTAGATCCGCATCTATTAGATATGGATCTGCCAACACCCCTTCCGTCCGCACATGCGTGGGAAGGACAGCTTGCGAGGAACAGATTTGGCCCTCACTGTGCGGACGCAGTAGCACGGACTTGCAGACGGCTGCCCCAGGAACTGCGTGATTGGCGCAGCCAGCTGTCACTCACCGCTACTTTCTGGCCGTGCGCGGACGCGTCGGGGACGGACCGGCAACCAAACAGCAGCGTGTCCAGGATCCTGTGCCCTCTGGCTGGCGAAGCCTGCCCTCTGTGATTGGCATCGCTACATTTGACCGCCAGGCAAGGGACAGGAGGGGAGCTGCGTGCGCGCCGACGGCTGCAGAGTTCAAGTTGCAGCCCTAGCCCCCCTCCAGATCTCCTTTCCCTTCCCTGGAGCCTCCTCCCAACCCTGTATGGGTGCCCTCTCTGACATACCCGCCCTATGCTCCGTGACCTGGCACGCTGCATCAGCCGCTGAGATGCCCCTTACGTGCCGGGGAGAAGCAGGATAGGAGAACCACTGCTCCAGGGACTTTCCCTCAGGCGGCAGGGCCAGCAAGGGGCTCCCTCCTGCACCCCGATGCAGCCCTCACCTGCCGTAAGCGGGTGCCGGCCTGTGGCGAAGTCCATCGGGGGGGGGGGGGGGAACGACTTCATGGCCAGACCGCACTTTTCCCTGCCTTCTCAACATGGTGGCTCTGCGGCACGCCACCACACTCAACATGGCGACTTCCTGTCCTGCCCCATTTCTTCTCTCTCCCGTCCGTGTGCGAACGCATACTGCATTAATGAGGATCTAGAGGGAAAACATCCATTAAGACCACCTTCAACGTGGTGTTCAGTGAAACCCCATTAAGCACACATTAGAGATGGATATGTGCTGACGCGCCTCGCCAGAAGTGTGCTAAACAGGTCCCCCTGTGCGGACGCGGGTTTCCCAAAGTGTGCCTAATGGGTGTTAAAAGGCCTGTGCGGAAGCACCCTTAGGAGAGAAAGCATGTCTTGTATTGTTTTTGTGGCTAGGTCTGATAGTTGGAAGTTTTTTACAGAGCACAGGTGTAAGTTTTTCAATTTGGTCCATGTTTTGACTGATACAGAGGAAGGTGTTAGAGGGAGAAATTGAAGAGGAGGAGTAGGGGAGGGAGAACTAGCAAGAAGAGATTGAAAGTGTTTCTAGACTGATAAAGTGGTCTGAGTCCATAGTCTGGAGGTGTAATTTGAAGGCAATTTCAGCTTGTAAAAAGGTAACAGGACAAGAAAGTTCAGACAGTTCCATTTTTGCCCAGAGAGCAGGGGAAGAGGAGAAAAATGAAAGAAAGTGTTGAAATTGGCAAGAGTTGTAGTATAGAGACAGACAGGGGAAGCTCCAACCTCCTTGCTGCGTAGGACTCATTAATACTGATTTAGCCAATCTTGGCTTTTTACTGTCAAAAATGCATTTATCGAGTGTTTTTGTACATGCAGCCAGGGTCTTGAAGGGCAAGTATATTGGAAGTGCCACTCTCCGGGCTCGTCCCCATGGAGCTGCCACTGCCTTGCGGTGGATTCAGGGCAGGCTTAATGCAAAGGCGGGTTCAAAGTGAACCTGCCTGTCCCCATGAAAACTGTGGTAAATCCCTGCATTGGGCCGCGGTTTTCTCCACCCTCCCCTTGCCTGAGTGCTTAATCACCCAGGTAAGGGCTTGATTTACCCCAAACGATTGCCTGACAGCTGCCTTGCTGTCAGCTGAGGAGCTGTCAGGTGGGTATAGAGGCTGTCAAGAGCACTGGCAGAGCTCTGGTAAGATGATTAAAAGAGACGCAAAAGCTGCATCTGTTTTAATCATTTTAGCAGAGCTCTGCTTGTGCACATGACAGCTGCTCAGCTGACTGCAGGGCAGCTGTCAGGCAATTATTTGGGGCAAATCAAGCCCTTACCTGGGCAATTAAATGCTCAAGTAAGGGGGGACAGTTGTAATCGCAGCATTGGCGGTGGGGAGAGCAAAACCCCACCCGCTAATCCTGTGATCATAACCTGTGACTGTCCCCATGCCCTCAGGATAACCCGTTCTTGCTTCATAATTTGGGGTGAGAACAGTTATAAAGGGGGGGAATTTGTTTTGGTTTTGAGGATTTTGTCCCTCATGTAGCCTGAATTAGGACTTTGTATGGGGATTCTCGCGAGGTGAACTCACGTTCGCCTTGCAGTATCCTTGCCATGGGACATGGACTCTGTAATCTTTGACAATTTCTGGAGAACAGGGGAAGTTTCAGAAGATTGGAGAATGGTAAATGTTGTCCTCAACTTCAAGAAAGGGAAGAAAGTTGACCCAGGAAACTACAAGCCTGTGGGCCTGACCTCAATATCAGGCAAGATCCATGACCAAATTATTAAACAACATGTGAGCGAGGACATAGATGGGAATGCATTAATTAACCAAAGCCAACACGGATTTGTAACGAACAGGTCATGCCAGACTAATCTAATATCCTTTTATGACACAATAGCTGGATGGGCTGATAAGGGAAATGCTGTAGACATAGAGCATCTTGGCACCAGCAAAGCATTTGACAAAGTGTCTCATACCATACTTATTGAAAAATTGATCAAATATGGGATAGACAGGACAACCATTAGGTGGATTCGTAACTGGCTTAGTGATTGCACTCAAAGAGTGGCAATAAATGGCTTCATGTCCAATCGGAGGAATGTTTCAAGTGGAGTTCCACAAGGGCCTGTCCTGGGTCCAGTATATTCAACATTTTTATAAATGATCTGGATGAGGAAGTCAAAGGGATGCTGATCAAATTTGCAGATGACACAAAGTTTAGGAGGGGTTGGTAACACTAGGGAGGAGAAGGAGAGAATTCAAAAAGATCTAGATAAGCTAGAACAGTGGGTTAAAACTAACAGGATACTATTTAATAGGGACAAATGCAAATTCCTACATCTTACTAAGAAAATGAATACAGAATGGGAGGAATCTGGCTGAGTAGTAGCACAAGTGAAAAGGATTTGGGTGTACTGGTTGATCGCAGGATGAACATGAGTCAACAATGTGGTGCAGCTGCAAAAAAGGCAAACATCATCCTAGAATGCATCAAGAGGAGTATTGAGTCTAGATCATGAGAAGTAATTATTCCTCTTTACCTTGGTCAGACCTCGTCTAGAGTCCCGTGTCCAGTTCTGTTTACCCCAATTTAAAAAGGACTGACAAACAAGAGCAAGTCCAAAGAAGGGCCACCAATAAGAATGTTTAGCCTACAGAACGCGCCTGGGAGGAGGGTTCACATGGACTAAGCATTTGCCAGTGTGAACGCTTAATCCGCACATGGGCATGTTTGCCCTACGCCTCCCACAGATGGGAAGCAAGGTGTGAACTTGGGCTGAGTGCCAGTGACACGTGGCTCCCTGCATACCACTGCTTACCATGGCACTCACTGTACACTGTGATTGCGCAGTCACCTTGCCTGGAGCCCTCTGCTGCTGCAGGGTCTTTGGGTTAGTGTAGATCTTGCTGACTCAGAAGTTTAAACAAATTTACCCTGCAAATGCTCTCTCTTTTTGCAACATTATACTTACTGTTGTCCAGCTGACTTGTTGCCCCATATCTGTAAAATATAATGTGATGATAGGAGAGGCAGCAAGGCTGTTGATGTTGACAGAGTCTTTCAGGTAAGGCCCATCTATAGCAACAGAGGAGCAAGAACAAGTGACTTGCAAACTCAGCGAATTATACTTGGCCAATTCCTGGACATGACAGAAATTTCAGATACTGTATAGATGGGATAAAAATATGAATAATTACAATTTCTGTCAATAGTCTTAAAATACTATTCTGCTTAAGCAAGGAGTATAGAAAATCTGCAATATACATACAGTAATTACCAGGCCACTGTGTGCGACAGGATGCTGGACTAGATGGGCTGTGGCCTGATCCAGCAAGGCTTCTCTTATGTTCTTATGTTCTTATGTTCTTATGATATATAATGGTCTCCAAACCTCATGCAGGCACTATTTGGTTTCTCATTAAGCTTCACAGAGAAATCATTGTGGAATTCCAATACTGGGAGCTGTACATGATTGCGTCTTCTATTGTAATATTCATAGATCTTACCCTGATGAGCTCCAGCATTTTCTAACACTTTCTACTTGATTATCATTTTCACATTTCAATAAGAGATGATTGATGATGAAGATGATGGTTTGTTCTGTGGGCCAGCATGAACCAAAGAAGAGACTGCTCTGAGTTGATGTTGGTTATAAGAAAGATCAGGCCCACCCCAACAGCTTTTTCTTTCACTTTCTGAAGACCTCATGGCAAGATTAAATTTTGATAAGAATAAGAAAATAAAAGGAAACATTGTTCTTGTGTTCACTCTGATAGAAGTGTGTTACAGTTTATATTACAAACAATTGTTTGGAGACCTACAAAGAAAATGCATGCAAAGGTTCATACATACTAGTTCATACAAACAAAAGATAAAATAGGAATTTATACTTTCGACACTTTTGCCAGGAAAATTAATACTTACTGCATTGTAATTGCAGGCCCATGCGAGAAGGGGACCACTGGGAACCTGCGCTCAAGGAATAGAAATAAACATATTTTACTCTCAAGCATTTTCAAAAGGAAAGTAGTATAAAATATCATTTCAGTAAGTACAGCGGCATTTTAAAGTCAGTCATCACACTTCGATTTTTAGCCCTTTCTGCACTTACGTGATCAGGATGGCCTCACATACTCTGAGGCGATCTGTTTGCATGCTGTAAAGACACCCTCGTCCCAGAATGGCTCAGAACACATACGGCTGTCCCAACCCTCTTTTGCTGTGGGCCAGTAAAAACTAGGATGCTTCAGGTAAGGTCACAGAAGCAGGATTTTCAATATTTTTTAGTGCAAAAGCTATGTGTGGTTGGAGCACTGTACCTGTGGCTGTGCAGTCCCCTGCCATACCACAGTCACCATAGCAACAGCCTGTTGGGGAGCAGAAATTGCTGTGGCCATTGCTATGGTCATACCGACAGTCTGGGATGGGCCAACCACACTGCAAAGGTCCATGGTGGGCGACAGTGCCAACACTGTGCGAACGCTGCCCACTGTCCCTGAAATTAACTTCAGTGGAATATTAAATAGCTATAATACAACTTTCGTTCCTCAAGCAGATGCAGCTGTCTGCTGTGTCTCATCTAACAAAGCTATTGTTCTGCAGCACAGAGGTGGTGGGCGTGTCAGACCGCAAATGCCACCAGTCACCCAGCGCCCTGGAACAGACACTCCAAGATAAGAGTTTAGTTCAACCACAGATAAAAAGGCTAGAACTATCCTCTATCTTGATTTGTGAAGCATGATTTTTTTAGTCCCTCCCTTGTACGGCGGTCAGGCCAACAAGGAAGGAGCTATAAAATCATGAGCCCCTCCCTCTCTTCCTCAAAAGTAACAGGAGGCGGATTAGTTCCCGCCCACCGTCACTATCGCTTCTGCTGCTGGAGGAGGAGGAGGAGGAGGAGGAAGGTAGGCTGGTTCCCCCTGCCCGACCCAAGCCCTGCGCCCCCAGCCCTAAAAGCATCCCCCGGCCTTCCCTCTCTCTCCCGCCCACACTGCCGTGCCCAGCCGGAACTTGGCTGCCCATGGGCAGCACGTGGCCACCATGTGGCTGCTAATTCGCCTGTCCTTCCTTCCCTTCGGTAGCACGCAGCGCCACTGCCGCCAGCATAAACAGGAAGCCGGCCGCACTCCTGGCCCCGCCGTAAAGTCCCAGGCGACTCGGCCCTCTCCCTTCACCGCCATGGAGGCCCGGCCCTCGGCCTTCACCTGGCGCCGGCGCCAGCGCCACCATTAACGGGAAGCCGGCCGTGTGGCCGAGGCGGGTCTCCCTTTGCCACCGTGGAGGCCCGGCCCTCAGCTGTCATCCGGCACCATCCTCGAGCCCCCTTCCTCCATCCACCTGCTTCTTTGCTCCCCGCAATTTCCCCCTTCCCCCCTCTCTCCCCCTCCCAGCCCTTCCTTTCCTTCCTTCCTTCCTTCCCGAAGCCAGCTGGGTGACCTTGGGCTAGTCACAGAGCTCTCACTGCCCCACCTACCTCCGTGCATGTTGTGTGGAGAGAAGAACAGAAGCTTTGTCAGCTGCTTTGAGTCCCCTCAAATGGGTGAGAAAAGCAGGGTAGAATAGCCCACTCCTTCCTTCCTTCCCTCCTTTAAACCTCTTGTTTTAAACACTCCTTCCCTTCCCTTCCAGTTCTTTGGATCTCCTGGCATTGGTATCTTTTGGAAAGGCTGTGGGATTTTCCTGGAGGCACTCAAACTGTAGTGATTCTGCTGCTGTCTGAGTGAATATTGGATGTTTGGTTCAACAGCAAACTGTACAAATGGTTTTTGTTTGTTTGTGTTTGTACATGTCTCTGGTTTACACAATCCAAAATGCAAATTGTGACAAGCCCTGATTTATTTAGCCCTGGTTCATAGACTATCTGAGATCAGCTCTGGAGATAAGAGTGGAACCAATGCCAAGCACTGCCTCCGACTCCTAAGCTCTATAGCCTTTCTAAAAGGATACCATGATCAATGGTATCAAAAGCTGCTGAGAGGTCCAGGAGAGCCAACAGGGTAGCATTTCTCCCCCCTCTCTCCTGGAGTGGGTCATCAACCAGGGTAACCAAGGCGGTTTCTGTGCCATAAATGGGTCTGAAGCCAGACTGAAATGGATCTAGATAATCAACTTCTTCCAAGCATGCCTGAAGTTGAGCAGTGACAGCCCTCTCTAGAACCTTGCCTAAAAAAGGTATGTTAGCCATACCCCTGATTTTCTGGGCAGGTAAAGCCTATCAGCATTGCTACATGGATGCAGTGCAAAATGGATGGTTATTAGTTTTCTCATTTTTCTTTCCAGGTTATTCAGTGTGCCCGATGATCGGTATGGCCCAGGCTTTGATGGTATTGCTGCTATTCAGTTTACTCTTCAGATGTTTTCCGACCCTCTGAGTGTATTCTTTGCTGTCACGATGCCCAGTGATCCAGTTAGTGCCTGCCCTCTCTAGGAGAAGCTTGGCCCTGTTAGGATGCTGAGTTCGTGCAACGGCCAAGTGAATACTACCGTGTGGGCACAAAACACTGGTAGCAAGCGTTTCAACAGTAAACTAAAACAAGTTTATTATTATACACAAGCAATGCTAAAAGGAAAATAAGGTTCAGGTATTTGTTGGTTTAACTCAGGTTTAACTCAGTAAGTCTCTTAAGGCTAGGAGCTACCCCTTTCTCTAAAGGAAAATAGTTCCCCTTTTAAAAGACAAACCTCTCCACATTCCTTCCCCTCTGGCTTGCTCTGCCACAGCTCAAGCCAAGCCAGTGTACCAGAACGTGGCTCCAGATGATCACAAGGCCCAGTCCGTCCTTGCTTGTCCGATCATCCAGCCTGGTCAGTTGCTATTGAAGTCTTCCTTCAAGATCTTCCAGCCAAAAGACCCCTGGTCAGCTACTGGTTCCAGCTCCCTCAGGATTCAGCTCTCTTCTCCTTTCAGCTCTTGTATCAGCATGAAGACCTAGTCTGCTGTCTGCTGTGTTCCTTTATACCCATATCCCTGACCCTGATTGGCTGTAACCTCCTGGGGAAAACTGCTGCCATAAAATGCTGCTGGAAACTCCTGATTGGTGGGAACTCCTGCTCTAGCCCCTCCAGCACTCAGATCCCCAGACAGCTTTTCCCTCCAGAAAGCAGCTGCACCCAATCATTGCAGCAGGGCCCGCACAGGATTTCCCGCCATTTTTGCAGCCTCTGCCCCAGTCTTGCAACAAGCTGTTTGCAACAAGGCTGGCTATTGCAGCTTTGCAAGAAGCCTGCAAAGCCCAAAAGCAAAACAGTTGGCAGCCTGTACCCTGAAACCGTCACATTTGCTGAGCACACTTTTCACATGTCCATGCTTGTTGTTGTCAGTTGCAACATGCCCAGATATTTGTAGGCTTTGGGCTGGTGGCACCTCATTGCTTGTCCATTAGGTACATGTAAGTGGAGAAATTTGCCTAGTCCATGAAAACAAATAGTTACTCCTCCACAAAGCCAGCTGGGTGACCCTGGGCCAGTCACAGCTCTCTCCTGAGCTCTCATAGCCCCACCCACCTCACAGGGAGTTCTATTGTGGGGAGAAGAATAGAAAAGCTTTTGTCGGCCACTTTGAGTCCCCTTAAATGGTTAAGAAAAGTGGAGTAGAAAAGCCAACTCTTCTTCCATGCATGAACATTCTCTGGATTGACTAAGTGTGGAGCATGCACACATGTGAAGCATGCAACTCATGCACTTACTTTTACCTGCCCAGGAGCCAGTAAGGCTCCAGGTTGGCCTATTCACACCTCTTATGGTGCAGAGGAGCATGTGTTGTGCTGCACAATTTGCACGCATGTTGCCCCAGTGATGGCACGGGTGCATGTGAACTGGTGTTATAACCAGGAACTGAAGATGGCAGTGCATGGACATTACTGGTACTACTGGTAGGAGTCTGGATGCATGGAAGAACACTAGTGCAAATTCTTAGTTGCTGTCCATGGACAGATAGCAAAGTGTGGATTTCCCCCAGGTCAAAGCCCTTCTCATCCAGCATTCTGTCACACAGTGGCCCTACAATGCTCCTGCATATTTTCACAAAGGCAAAACCTTCTCTTGATCCTACTAGCCCTTACAGGTATTATAAATTTAGTATTACCTAATTCACTAGAAATTTAGGTGATTTCCACACTTAGCTGAACAAGTCTGGATCAGAGTGTCCTGCTCTAATTTGGTTCAAGGAATCTCTCCCAGTGCAGATGGGCCTTTCTGTGGCATGGACAAGGCTGCCTACAGCAGTCCTGAAGATCACACTAGCTTTGGAACCAGCCTCTGAAGACTCCAAAGTTCCTAGCTTTAGAGCCCCCAGGGGACTAATTTTGGCAGTGTGTCTTCTTTCACCACTAAAACTGGTCCCCCCGGGATATCAGACCATGGAGAGATTTGCGCTGGAATATGACATGCAATACCACTTCTTCACAGTAACTTGAAAAATGTATTCAAACTGATCTCTGTGCATGAAAAAAATGCAATTAAAGTCAGATTCCTCATGCTTTGGCCACATATAAGGTGGGAAAAAATGTAAATAAATTTAAAAAAATTACTGGATATCAACAGCAGCCAGTTTTCACATTGGGTGTTATGGCTACGTCTGATTAATAAAATGCATTAAAAGAACTTTGCTAATAATAACACATCATATGTTTTATTATGTATGCTGTACTTGGGGAATAAATTTGTATTGCTCAGTTTAATCTTATTTTGAGGTTACACATGATAGGAATAGTTTTTTTCAAGTAAAGCCAAGTACTTACATACATTGTGAAATCTGTATTTTACATCAAGAAGTGTTGATGATGGCGGAATCTGAAAAGGAAAATGTGTACTTTTAAAACTCTTCTTTTTTTTTAATACAGTATTTTAAAAATCCCAGTGGAACATTTAAAAACAAACATCCCCTTATCAAGCAAAGTCATTTCCTATCCGATGGACATAGTTCAGTTTTAAGCACTAACGTATCTCATTAAGCTAGAAGCACTGTTGATGAAAGAAAATATTCCATGGAAGCTGTTTTTTATATTAAAAAAGCTGATCAACAAAGCCTGAAACCGTACCATATTATTATCTATGCAACATATATCTGTACACTCACCTTGTCTAATACACAAATCTGCTTTCTGTTTTGGACATCAAGAATCTCCACTTCTAAATAAGTTATTTTTGAACGTTTCAGAACTGGTGGCGGTTTCAGGTGGCCAGCAGAAAGTACAAGTTGAGACAAACTGACGAAATTCATGTCATTTGACAGCAATGGCAGTGGAGCTCCATGTGTGGTAAAATCTCTCCTCTTCTCTGTACTGCTGGGCTTTTTTCTTCTGAACATGACCAGGACAGAGCGCTAGGGCCTGTCGTGTTAACAAGGGGCGCCTCCAAGGAGGAATCTGCTCTCTGGGCACCAGTTAAATACGAGCACAGACCAATGGAACACAAAAGGTCAAGTGGCATTCCATTTGGAGAGTCTTCAGTTTTATATAGCAGGCTTGGAAACAATAGCTGTCTAATCCATAGCTATATTTAGCTGACCATTGTGATATGCTGTCTTACCAATTTTTAAAATACATCATTTTATACATGATATTTGCAACACTACGTTCTGCTCAGTTCTTTATTTTGGTCATCTTAAATTTCAGACAAGATCCCTAAAAAAGACTCAGAGCTATAAATGAAGCAAAATGCAGTCATTATCTGTAGAAGCTGTATGTAAGCAGACAATTTCTGATAATTAAAGTGAAATGTCACACACTGAGAAATGTTTCTTAATACAAAGCATGTCTGGAATGAAGGCCCTTTCACCGTTCAGCAGTCATAATGGCTCCTCATGCTTTGGGACTCTGCCTCCACCTGCCGCTACGCTGCCTCTGTCCCAGAAAATCCAAGAGGCTACGCAGCCGTCCTGGTCATCTGGGACCTTTGCATTATTTCTTTGTGTGAATTCTACATTGCGGTGGTGTGGAGCAGTGTGGTTGCTGCTATGCATATGCACTGTGCCTTGCAATCCCTGCACAGTGCGTGGCGGAAGTGACCATAGATCTTCCTGTGGAGACGTGGACAGTCCAGGACAGACTCCCCACACTGCCAGTGCTGCAAGTTAAGTTTTGGATGATGCCGGCATTTGTGGCGTGAATGTTGCCACCGTCCCACTTCAGTTAAGGGCGAAAAGGCACTATATTAGCTAAGCCTGCTAATATTCCAATTTAATATTTTCACTGAGGGTAAAATATTGTCAGTTATCCCATTAAGTTCAGAATGTACTTTGGTAGACTTTTTGTTATAATTATATCATTATGGGATGTGGTAGCAAAAGCATAGAAGTGGTGTTCCTGGTTTCTAGCCTTAATTAAATATATGTGCACATATACAACATGCACACAGAAATCTATCTATCTATCTATCTATCTATCTATCTATCTATCTATCTATCTATCTATCTATCTATCTATCTATCTATCTATCTATCTATCTATTGGGTATGTGTATATTGTCTTTATTAATCTGTGTTTGGACCCCCCAGATGTCAAAAAAGACCATTATTTGGAGAAGCTGGCATTTCCCTTGGGAGCCAGTGAGATCGCTCAGTCCCATATCATCATGACAATTTACATTTAAAATAGAAAGGAAACAAAAAGTGGAAAAGGAAGGAAAAGAGAGGAAAAACAAGATAAAAATATATATCCATTTTCATATCTCCCCCTATTACTTCACATCTTTTGACAATTCCAAAATCAATATATCTTTTTTTTCCTTGCTCAGAAAGCTAATAAGGGCTTTACAATTTTTCAGAACTGATGAAAAAAATCACTTTACTAGCCTATTGTCCATGGTAAGGACCATTGCACTTGACCTCATCATTTGCAATAGCTTAAGATCTGGGCAGGTGGATCTGCACTTGCAGGAGGCATTTACTGCAAGAAACGCCCCCTGCCTGCCCATATGTTCACCTATTGCAAACTAGCTTTGGTGCATGAAATTGTCCACCATATGCAAATTAACATTAACTAGAAGCTTACCTGACACGTCCACACCACCATTCACACCATTTCCAGTGCGAGGGGTTATCTGAGGTGCCGTGCAAGTGCACTGGCATCTCAGATGATCCCAAACGTGACTGTGTGTGCACAGAGTGTCTTCATCACCTTGACAACAGCTCCAGCGCACGCGCAGTTGCACTGAACACAACTAACAAAACGGTGGTGCCCTGTCAGAGATCGGATACATGACCAGATTCAGGTGAGTGTCTGGTTAGGCATTCCTAAGTGTGAACACCAGTACACATTAGTCTGTTATGCACTTTTCCTGCCCAGTGGATGGGAAGCGAAGTCCAGAAACAACCCTGGTTTCAACTGTATATTAATCTTTTAAGATTTTTTGCATAAAAGTATTGTAATGTCTGCCACCAGATGTAAAGGCTGCCACCAGTTGTAATGGCTGCCTCTCTCGGATATAACGTTTCAGGGTAAGTTACTTTACTGTTTTGGGTAGCGTGTATTTATATTCTAAAATAATGATTTAAAGTCAGAACTTCCCTTTAAATGAATCTGCACTCTCAGATCCTTAAGGCTTCTTATAAATGTAGCAAAACAGCTAGACTCACTGTCTGAGCTCCTCCCCCCACTCAGCCTAGCTAGCAGTGGGTTAAAGATACGGTATCTCTTCCTTTAAAACTCAAGCTTAACTTGGCTCACTTTGAAAACAGAGTACTCAGACGAATCTTCTTTAAAATAACAAGAAAACAAGTTTATTGTTTACAATGCAAGTTTCACGCAGTTTCTTCTTTGTGTTACACTTAGACACTTCAGTTCATCAAACTGTATAGTCCCCTGCTTCCTCACTCAGCTCAAGGACTCCAATCCTATTCAGATTAATGCCAGCAGCATAAGTAACATATAACCATTTCAATCCTTTTACTTTCTAAACACCGTATATTCACTAATGACTCAGGACTCTATTCCCCAGCTTCCCTCAGGACAGCTTAGAGCCCGTTTCCCTCCTGCTAACCACCCTCTCTGGTCAGTTAACCCCAGGCAGAGAACACTAACAACTCCCTCAGGCTCCCTTAAATATGGGCCTGGCTGGTGAGCTGCAACCTGATTGGTTGATGTTCCTCCAGGATTCTATTTCACCCTCTTTCCTGGAGAGCTGGAATAGCCCCCTCTCTTTACCAACTTACCATTTCTAAATAATCCACTTTGATGACACTTTTAACAGTATAGACAAATAGTTTTCACCACACTTTGTAATTTAACCAAAATAACTTAATTTTGGGTGAGGGGTCCTCGCGGGCACCACAAGTATGAACATAATTTTTTTACCTTTTTCATGTGTCCACCCTGTGTGATAAAATGTTCCTTCATATTTTACATTTCCAAAAAATACTAGGAACATCTTTATAATTTGTTTGTTTATTTGCATTTTTATACCCCCTTCATCCCAATGCTCTCAGACCACAGGCAAATTTGCCCCCTTTTCCCACGCGAAGTCAAAGATCCAGATCTTCAAGATCCCATCTCCAGGAAGACCCCTTGCCTCCCCATGGGCCAGCTAGCATCCATTTGCAAAGGGTGCTGAACAGGGTGCAATGGGGACGTGGAAGAACCCTTTTCTGGCTCCATTTGACAGGAGCTGGAAGAGGGCAGTAGGGAGAGGCAGGCATTGCAGTTGCTTATGCAGCAGCTACGAAGTCTGCCCTGGGTACTGCCAGCAGATTGCCAGGGTCCTTCATGCCCGCACCCTCAACTCCCCCCCCCCCCGGACGTTTGCCCCCTGGCCACCCAGAGTGACAGACGGGCAGGAGAGGGTGCAGCCATCCCTCCCATCTCTCCAGCTCCTGGGAGAGGTGGAGGGGCTTTGGCTGCCAAAGAGCCCCTATGACTGCATGGGGGGGCGGCACATCCAGGTTGCATGGGGAGTGATCAGATGCCAGTCACCTCCCATGCAGCTGGGATCCACCACCCTCCCATGCAGCCATATGGGATCCACCACCCTCCCATGCAGCCATATGGGCTCCTGGGTAGCTCCTATGGCAGCTACAGAGGCTACCTTGCATGGCTACGAAGTCTGTGCAAGCCCCCATAGCTGTCAGTGGGGGCGGAGCTGGCTCCACATGCGCATGCCGATCTACTCCTCCTGGCCCAGCCCCTGGACCCCATCGGCAGGTAAGTAGTGCAGGTGGGTGTCCCCTAATGGAATCTTCACGCATGAAGACCCCATTGTGGCCACCTTTAATCAGGTCCACAAGAAAGTTGCCCACATCGGTAGTCACCATTTGCATCGGTGAACAAACAAAAGAATGCAGTGAATTTGCCCAGGATGTGGTTCCCTCCCCGGATTTGTCCAGGTACTTACCTGAAGTGCATAGAGCGTCCGGATGCTGATACCAGATATGATCAGGAAAAATAAAATATGATTCGCCATATATGATTGGGAGAAATTCTGGTGTAAAGGCATCATGACAGGAATTTGGTCATAAATCCTTAAACTGGGTTCCTTCAGAGCTTTAAGACTAGGCTTATAATTGGAACAAGAAGAGGCTCGGACCATGGAAGAAGTATTCATAATCTAAAATATTGCTAAAAAGGAAAAAAAAGGGAGATCTGTGGTTTAAAAAGGACAGATTTTTCCTTCACTCAGAGGATCTGACCTAGGAAAAGGTGTAATCTCTCAGGTGACTCATTGAAAGAGATTAGAAGATGCCTTGGGCACCAGGTAGAAATGCAAACGTTTTGTCTGTGTACACATGGGTTAGGAATCACTGAGAGAAGACAGTGTTGTTGTTGTTTTTTAAGAGAATCAATGGAAATAATTTCTGAGAGGTATTGTTTGGAATAATCCTGAATTTGGATTTATTTTAAAAAAAGATTTGCTAAGCCTGCATGAAGCTATTCACCATTATGTTATTAATTTGAAGAAAAACAGGAAAACAAAGATAATGGCTTTTGGAGTCAAAAATTACTGCTTACTCTGGAGAAGACAGTGGTTAACAGGGGTTTGATGGGATTAAAAGTTTGGGGAAAACAGCTTGGAGAATGAATAGTAGAAGGAGTTATTCCTTTTAGGATAGAAGCTAATCCAGGGCATAGTATATGTTTTCTGGGGATATCTGCAAGCTAATTTTCATCTTTTGGTATGAAGGAGAAGCCACAGGAAATTTTGAGATCTTTTGTCATGAATTCATCTTTACTCATTAACAAAGAGTAATGGAGGAAAAAGAGAAGAATCATCAGTTTTCATAGCCCATGGTGTGTGTGACATGGGAATTACCACTCGTGTGCCCACAACATTTCTTTTTTTATAACCAATGGTCCATCACTCAATTTTGGATGTGTGGCATGAAGGCTCAGTACACCTTTATGTTTTGGGCATTTTTGGGGGGGTGTTTGTGAATGGTCATCGTAAGTTTTTATGATGGTGATTTTGTGATTTTTATTTTCATTTTTGCTAAGGCTTAGTTGTTGCTACAAACTGATGATACCTCACTCCAAATCTCCTGATGATCTCTGGTTTCATATACCAAAGAGACATCCTCTTACAGTAATTTTCTTTGAGACTATAACCAGAGGCCAGTTCATATTTAACTTTGTACAGTGGTATTACACTGAAGGTGAGTTCAGGGACAGGAACAGTGCCTGCACCACAAGTGCTGGTAGCATCCCCAGCTCATCTAGAGGTGCAGAAGAGGCAGACAAAAGTTTCATTGGGGAGGAATCCTGCTCATTTTTGTGTTAGTGAATTTAACAAACGTTAAGTGTTTGTGAATTTAAGAGTCATCCCTGTAAAATATTCAGCAAACAGACCTTTCCAGCTTGTCACCATCTTCCATTTTAATACCCATAAATAGAATGGGAAATACAGGGAGGTCATTTTCTGCCTCCCCCCAAAAGAATGTAGATATGTGTGAAAATGGAAATTTTTTAAACCCTTTTTCTTGTATTCTCAGAGACCGCTTTAGCCTGCTGCTTAGTCATATAGGTTTTCTCATTCTCACCTTCCTAAGGATAAACGGTGTCCTGTTTTGGATCTATAGCACTTTTGATTATTCACTTATCATAGTTAGTTGCTGCTCCTGTCAATCTGCCATCACTTTTGTGTCCTTCACATTCCGAGCTTCTTCTTGGAAACAGAATGTTTCCCTCGGAGGAGCACCATTGATAAGGGAGCCTCTGAATGAATGGTACCGTCTGGTGCTGGGAAATAGGCCTGTTACAATTGATCCAGAATTTAAGTACGTGTCGGTCTTCAGATAATTGAACTGTATTTAGGCTTGATGTCGCTGTCACTTCAGTGGCAGTGATTGAATCCAACAATTGCCTGATATCAGAAAAGAATGAAGGGTTTCTAATATCTGTAGAAAAATAAAAACATGTCTCAGAACTAAATAAACACAAAAAACAAAAGCATGCAATGAGTTTGCCCAGGATGTTGACAACTTCTGGCAACACTCTGTACAGATTGCATGCCCTCATACACAGGGATTATCTATAGGCTGCAATCTCAGAGTTGAGTAACATTTGTGGAGTAAGACCGCCTTGCAGCCACTCTGCAATGTGTCCTCATGCCACAGAACTGTATCACGTAACAAGCCCTCAGCTTGAACAAGATAATGAGTTCCACGTATCAAAAAGTACAATTCTCAAATAACAGCTTTCCAAGTCGCATGACTTCCAGTAGTCATTTTTCAGCTGGGATGAGGGGTGGGTAGCACTAAGTGTAAAACAAAAACAAAAAAATCTGTAATATATACTCAAACGTAAATAATTCAGGAAGTGGGATCACCTCCCTCTGCTATTTCCAACACCAGTCTTTTCTGGCATGATTTCATCACAGTACACGATGAACTTAATATGGAATATTTAAAGAAGGAAAATGAAACAATATGAAACAAAATTGTTGATTTTAACAAAGGTTTTAGTTATCTAGGAATGGCCAACAAAACAAGATAGGTCCCTGATACCGCTAGAACAGGGGTGTCAAATGCATTTTCACCGATCAGCCTTATGGCTGTCTTCAAAGGGCCATCACTAATTTATGCAACTATATAAATGTAACTATGCCGGTTCTGTGTGTGCGCACGCGATGGTGCAGAGAAGCACTCCAAGGCCCATTTCTTTCATTCCATCTCAGAAAGCGCGATGGAGTTAGAAGCCCCCAGATTTCAGGTACGCATTAGGGGGAGCCCCGCAGTGCGCATGTTTTGATGGTGGTGGCATCTGTTCCCAGAGAGCGGGGCATTGTCTCAGAGGTCAACCAGACCTGCCCTTTCCCTTCTCCTCCTCCCTCCATTGACACCTGTGGAGGCCATGGAAGGGGCTTCTGAATCCCAGCTAGGTTTCCTCCCCCCCCCCTTGGCCACTGGGCAGCAGCTGGGGCACATCTCCTCCTAGCTGTTTGGCCACCAGGGGGTGCCACATACTCACCTGCCAGTCCACTTGCTTCAGCTCCCCCCCCCCACAGTTAGTCACCTAGCCACCTGACAGCTGCAGTGATGCCCTGAGGTGGAGCAGCCACGGCCCCATCCCCACCCTGCTCCAGTGGCATTCCCTTCCTTCCTGATCCACCCACTGCCAGTGCCTGCCAGCCAGTGGAGCCCAGAGCATTGATGAGACAGTGATGTCTGCAGAATAGAAGAAGGACCCTGGTGGTGGCAGCAGTGGCAGCAGCAGCAGCAGCAGCAGCAGCAGCTCAAGACGCCCCAAGGTGATCAGGCTGCTGCCTGGTCAGCGCCCATGGTGCATTGCAGTTGAGCCCAGCGCAGCCGCCCTGCCTCCAGGGCCTGCAAGCGTGTGAGGCCTGGTGAATCCAGGCGGGGGTGAGGATGAGGGCAACACAGCGGAGTGGGCAGAGTGGGCATTGCAGTCCACCAGCCCTAGGAAAAGGGCAGCAGCAGGAGTGGTGGGGTGAGAGGGAGAGGCAGCTGAAGGGTCCCCCATGAGAAGGAGGCCACTGGGGGCCCCGCACACATGGGGGCAATCATCCCACGGACAGCATGGGGAACAGCCAGGCAGGGTGGAGGCACAGAGCAGATGAGTGCCCAGCAAGGTTCCACCTGCCTTCTTGTCTTGGGAGGGCTGGGGAGGCTTTTGGTTTGACCCCCTCCCCTGGCCATGGAATGTCCCTCACAGCAGGGGGGCCGATAGGTAACCCTCAGGTTGTGGGTGGAACACTCGGTCTGAGCTCATTTGTAACATGGTAGACCTAATTACAAACTTTATTTCTCATCAGCCGGCAAGCCACAAAAAACAAGGCCACAGGTTGAATTTGGCCCCCGGGCTGTGTGTTTGACACACATACACTAGAATGAGAGCAAAACCAAAACAGTTGCATTTCATGTTTTAAAAGTAGACTGAGAGACAGAACATGCACAGGTCATAATAATCAACAAGTATCAAGCCTCCCCTTCCTGTTAATAGTCCTATAGTAGAGACTCAAGTACAGTATGTCTCTGTAATCGTGCTCCTAACTGCTGTGAATGTATAATTGATGCTGTGCAGTAGGAGGGCCAAAACACAACATAGTTCTCTGCCTTGTTTACAGTCAAATACTGTTCCTATTGAAGACTTAAAGAGCTTTGAAATCATTTTGAATATTCACCATTCCCAAAGTTTCAAAAGGCAGTTTCTGAGGATTAAAGTTCCCAAAACGCAGAATATCTATATTTGAATCAAAAGAGATCTTGTGGCTGGATTTAGAAATAATCCTCACTATTTAGTAAATGAGAATGCAAGCAATTTGGGGGGGAAGGGGGCCATGCTTTAGGGACGTTCTCAGTTTCCCCTGATCCAATGATAAGTCGTGATTTTGTGAGATGTAGTGAGTGTCTGATTTTACAAAGAGGGACTCCAGCAATTGTGAAACGTTGGTGGCTTCCTCCCTCCTTTCCTTCCCTGCCATTTCACAAGATTCTAGCTTGATTCTGGAGCAGGGAAAAGGGAGAAAACAAATTTTAGGTGCAAGCCCCCCCCTCCCTCCCCTCTGCTTCACTGTCACAGAGCAGGACAAAATGTGGACAAGGGGTGCCAGTAGCTGGGCAACCCGAACTCCTTCTTGCTTGGCTTGCCTGCTTTGTGGTGCACCTGCCCAAGACCTGTCTCCACCCTCCAGAACAGAAACCCTCTTTGATGATCCTGGACAGACATGGTTTTAGCACCAGGAGAGGGAGGGGGGGAAACGGCTAAGCAGCCCCACCTGGGAAACAACAACAATTCAAAAGTGTAGTAAGTGCTTTCCCCAGTGCAGCCTAGAGGGAGCAAGGAGACTTTGTTCGTGTGTAAAAAGCTCCTTTCGATTATAAGAATAAAGGGAAAGTGATATTGTTGGCTTCCTCCCTGCTTCCTTCCTTGATCGCCTCTGTGCAAAGCTCCATTATAAGAAAAAAGGTTTATATAGGGGGTGGAGTTTGAATTCTCCGTCTTGATGAAGTCGGGGAATGGCAGTGTCCAATAGCTGGCTGCATGGGGAGGGGGTTCTGCTGAGGGGAGGGCAGAGAGGAGGGGGTTCCTTCCCTGTCAGGCACTGAAGAATAGTGTTATAAGGTAACAGTGGGAATGCAAAAAAACCCAGACGTCTCTATTGAAAACCAGCCCTTGACACAAAATCTTTTGTAGACGACCTAATTCTGGGTCAGGGTTTCGTGTGTAGCAGAGCAGCTCCCTCACTGTGATCTATTGAAAGTCAGCCCTTGACACAAAATCATTTGTAGATTAATCATCCATGCTGATTAAAAACAACAACCTGGTTTAAATCTGGTTTAAACTGCTGCATGAGAATCTGGCCTGGGAGAGTCACAGTCACCAAAACATCAGGTTAAAAAAAAGAGAGAATGGGGTTTTCAAAAAGTCAACAAGAGTATCTTGAAACTAGGCAAACAACTGAACAAAAATGTCGCAAGGACAGAGTGTACTGCGAAATGCTAGGCTCCATAGTAGCTAAGTAGCAATTCTTCTTTTAGCTCTTGGTCAAGAAGGGAAGAATTGAACTCATAAACCAGATTGAGGGGGCAAGGATTTCTTTTGAAATGCAAGTCACAAGCTTTGTAACAGGAAAAAGAGTTATAGGGTCTTTCTGCATTTTCATGGCTTGTTCTGGACCAATGGACCTGGACCAGCACAGCTCATTGTTCTGGAAAATTGTACAGCAAGATCTGAAAGAGTATCATCTACCCCAATGTTAAACAACACCGATAGACCATACCCACAGAACCACAGATGTATCTGGGAGGTACCATAATCAGGCAGGACATTGTTTGCCATTGGCATAGAACCAGTGGCAAAATTGAGAGGTCAAGTGGTCAGCGTTGTCACATCACCACAAAAGACAGGCAAGAAATCTTGAGACCATTCTTGGAGGGATTGGCCTAGAAGGAAAAGTTTTGGACTCTATCTTAAATGAGACTCTAGCCTGTAAACTTGGTGTAGTTGGGAGTCATTAAAAAAAGCCTTGGTATTTCCACCACCCTAGAACTGACAGGTGTAGCAAAAGGGGTGGATTTGCTTGGACAATTGATAACACAGCGGATTGGTGTGGAAGAGGAAATTATTGAAGATTTAGGCGTTCCCCCTCAATACAGTGCACACAACTGAAGAATAACCTAATTGCTTTTCCTACCCAGGTCACCCCATCAAGTTTGATGGGACATTTACACCCTGAAGGGACAAATTTGCATTCTGCTAAGGGAAAGATATTCTGATGCCACTGAATATCCTGCAACGTTCATCAGGATCACTGGTGCCTCCTGGAAAGACATGATTCCAGCTGTTAGAATTTCTTGAGATATAGGGGTGTTCATGAATATTCGTATTATTTATTATTCGAATGAATTTGAACAAATTCAGGCATTCAACTCAAATAGAATGTTGGCACATTTGTATGCTGACATTCAAATTTGAATAGGATTCTGAAAACATTCGTACAAATATCTGTGACAGTTGAGTGCTTCCCCACCAGGTGGCACTCTTAAGGTTTGTATGTGTAGATTCGAATGTGAAATATACATACTGTATGGCTGCCATTAAGATCTATTAACAGCAGCTGCATACAGTTTGGTTTACCTCATCACCCAAATCTAGAGAGAAATGTTGTTCGTGTTAAATGGCAACAACAGTCCTTATCATCTGGATTTCATCTCTGTACTGCCACAACAAGAAGGAGAAATACACTTTGCATTTGCCATTTGCTGCTCAACTCAGAGCTTCAGCCCAAAGCAGCTCTGCTAAACTTCGATCCTGATTCGTGTCTTAACTAAGGTACAGAGCCAACAAACTGCACTTCTGTAACCTTACTCCTCCAGAGTTCAACCTGAAAACTTCACTAGATTCCGCTTCAGGAGCAGCCTCCTATCTCAAGTCGTCATCACCTCTGAGGGTGAGAATTGTGTGCTCTTGACTAGGCTAAGCTTTCCCTGGGTTAGTTTGGGTAGAATTAGGTCTGTTTTTTCCCTTTTTCCACTCTTACTCTTGCAATCCATTGAAACTGTCAAATTTGTCCTAAAGTAACGCTATTCATTAATAAGGGGTGCTGCAGCAGCCCTGAATTCTCTTATTTGACTCTGCATGTGAGCATTAAGTTTTGGGAGTAGAACATCTATTGAGGCTGCTTCCCACTAGTGTTTTGCTGTCTTTTGACACTGACAGTCATCTGATTCTGGTCAGACTTGATGTTTTGCCATTTCTGTGCCACTTTAAAAGTTTCTCCTTCTGTTTTAATAAAGTATTTGAAGACTATAAACTTTGAATGTTTCCCTTTGCCTGCTCTATGTTTTTATGGTACACTGGGTCAATCTACCATTTTTAAAGCCTTAGCCTTAAGATCCTGCATCGAGAGTCTGTGGCTGGGTAGAGCTATTTCCCCCACTAAAATCAGTACCTGTGGTATTAAGGGAACAACCTCAGAGGCCTTAGGGTGCTCCCATCTACTTTCATGTGCCTTGGTGGGGGGATTAATGGAAACTGGCCATCTTAAGAGATCTGAATTGCACAGAGCCAGCAATGTAAATGACTGCGTTAACACTGGAAGTCTTACCTTTTCCAAAAACTTATATAAGTTGTCTCAGACATAAACTTACTTGAAATAATAGGAAATATTTTTATGCTTTTAAACCTAATTAGGTATTATGGAGGAGGGTGAAAGAATAATTATGATGATCATTAATGCTTAATGTGTATAAATATATGAAGTTAGACTAAGCAATGGAATGAAGAAGGCCATGGCTTTCAGCTGATTTAAATTGACCACTATAGAAATAAGTATGTAAATTTGATTGTGTAACTACATTTTCTGCACTGTCATGTTTTATTAGCACAGAAATGTTCATTACTATGGCATCCAAAGAAGGCCATAAAGAACTTTCATGAAGAAGATAATGAGAATGGGTTACATTTGTATTAATTTCTACATTCTCATTACAAGGTTTTTAATGAGAAAGGATTAATTTTCTGCCATCTTCCACTCATTGCAACTCAGCCAAGAGAATGAGGTATCAGAAGTTTAATGCTTAATTTATATTCATTTATAAATTTAATTTATATTAACCTTTTAACCAAATTATTTTATACTTTGGTGGTCATTCAGTTGTTGCCTCCTTTTTTAGCTTTACAGGCCAACCTACTTAGATGCAGGAAAAATTCCCTAAACAACTGAAACTGAGAAAGGCAGAAAAAGCAGTATAATATAGTTTAAATAATGTTTCTTCATGCAGCAAACACACAAAGCACTGATGTATGATACAAAGAATGGAGAATTGTTGCACTCATGAGCTGAAAAATAGCAACCTGAGTTGGGACAAAGTAAGATTAAGACTGTCTACAATAGAAATAGTACATTTCAGTGACAGTATACTTTTTTCCCCCAAGGGTAATATTTGCGTATGCATAGGTATGTTCGTGGGAGTAGCTATAGCACAGTTGGAAAGCAAAGGCTTGTGAGTTCATTCTCAACATCTACCCAGAAGATGGCATCTTTTTATTAAAAAGAAAGAAACTGCATGAAGGCACAATCCAAATAGGGCATTAAGCTGGCTCACGTTGCCGCAACGCTTGACTAAACCAGTCTAACATTAATTCACTTTAAATAATCCCAAGGCCATTTTGAATGTTTAATCCATTTTAAATAATTCTAAGACTACCTTTTCAGTATGATTTGATTTATCCCTCCCATTTGGATGCACAGAAGAAAAAGGAAGCAACTCAATGGGTAAAATCCCACTTGGAATTGCTGCAATGAACACAAAAATGGCTGGGTGAAATCCTCTTTTGTGACCAAAGTTCCACTTGAACCAGTGTCCTGTCAATATCTGCCGGTCAGTTGTCCTTTTCCTGTTCTTCCAGACTGCATGTCAATGCAGTTTAAAACAAACAAACAAACAATCCCTCTCCTATATTTATGAGCATAGATCCAAATATTTAAGTGCGTAAAGAGAAACAGCAGAACACTAAATACTAAAATAGTTTTTTAGTAACGAGAAGCTGTCGAGAGATGGTTAGTCCTTTTTATTAAAGGGGTACAAGAGAGATGGGTTACACTGGAACCTAAATGAACCTGCTGGCGCTTAAAATTAAAAAGGTTGCAGAGCAGATTTTAACTGATCCCTGGGGGAAAGCCGACAGGAGCTGGGCAGCATCCAGTTTGGGAAAGTGCACTAACAAGTCAGGAGAGCCAGAAATATGCACCTAACGCTTAGCGAAATGGGGGATTAGTCAATAGTATGCAAGCAGACCTGCTAAATGACTGTTCCATGGAAAAAATGGTCATGGAACCAACCAGGGGAAATGCAGTCCTGGACTTGATCCTAAGTAATGCTCAGGACCTGGTAAAGGACGTCACTGTAGCTGATCCAATTGGGAACAGTGACCACAATGCAATAACCTTCAACTTAAATACAGGGAGTAAGTCCTTAATAAAGTCTAACACAGAGGCCTTAAACTTTCATAAGGGAAACTTCCCCAAAATGAGGAAATTAGTGAAAAGGAA
This sequence comes from Aspidoscelis tigris stejnegeri, assembly GCA_023333525.1. Taxonomy (NCBI): domain Eukaryota; kingdom Metazoa; phylum Chordata; class Lepidosauria; order Squamata; family Teiidae; genus Aspidoscelis; species Aspidoscelis tigris. The sequence goes on from JALMGA010000008.1 coordinate 138,756, forward strand.
ATTGAAAGGGAAAGTCAAAAGAGCTGAATCACTTCAAAATGCATGGAGACTACTTAAAAACACAATAATGGAAGTGCAACTAGAATGCATACCTAAAAGAAGAAAGGGGACTTCTAGGTCCAAGAAGAAACTAATATGGCTCACAAGTTCAGTAGATGAAGTCATTACATAAGAACATAAGAACACAAGAGAAGCCTTGCTGGATCAGGCCACAGCCCATCTAGCCCAGCATCCTGTCGCACACAGTGGCCCACCAAATGCTCATGGGCATCTCAAGCAGAGACAAGGACAAACCTTTTCCTGCTCTAGAAGCCCAGCAAATGGCCTTAGAAACACCCCGGTTCCCCACCCCCCAGCCTGAAAGATGCACCTAGGCATTCATTCTAGTAGCCATTGATACATCTGTCATCCATAAATTTGTCTAACCCTACCTTAAAGCCATCTAGACTGGTAGCTGTCACCACCTCTTCCGGCAGCAAATTCCAAAAACCGATGATCCTCTGGGTGAAGAAATACTTCCCTTTGTCGGATCTGACTCCTACCCATCAGCTTTATAGAGTGCCCCCTGGTTCTAGTATTGTGTGATAGAGAAAAGAAATTTTCTCTATCCACCTTTTCTATACCATGCATAATTTTATATACTTCAGTCAGGTCCCCTCTTAAATGCCGTCTCTCCATGCTGAAGAGGCCTACACGTTGCAGCCTGGTTTCGTAAGGGAGGTGTTCCAGCCCCTTAATCATTCTGGTTTCCCTTCTCTGCACCTTCTCTAGTTCCATGATATCCTTTTTGAGGTGTGGTGACCAGAATTGTACACAATATTCCAAATGTGGCCTCATCAAAGATTTATAAAGAGGCAAAATGACACTTGCTGACTTATTTTCTATTCCCTTCCTCATTATTCCCAGCATTGAATTAGCTTTTTTTGCTGCTGCTGCGCACTGGGTTGACACCTTCATTGAACTGTCCACCAGAACCTCAAGATCCCTTTCCTGGTGTGTTCCAGAAAGCTCAGACCCCATCAGTTTATAGATATAATTTGGATTGTTGGCCCCAATGTGCATTACTTTGCACTTGTTAAGATTAAAGCACATCTGCCACTTGGTTGCCCACTCACCCAATGCTAAGAGATTCCTCTGGAGCTCTTGGCAATCTCTTTCGGATTTTACTACCCTAAATAATTTAGTATCATTAGCAAACTTTGCTATTTTACTATGCACCCCTTCTTCTAGATCATTGATGAATAAATTAAAAAGCATTGGTCCCAATACTGAGCCTTGAGGGACCCCACTTTTTACTTCTTTCCACCCTGAGAATTTGCAGTTTATTGCTACTCTCTGCTTCCTGCCCTTAAGCCAGTCACAAATCCAGGACAGAACCTGTCCTTTTATTCCATGGCTGATGAGTTTACTCAGTAGCCTTTGATGTGGGACTTTGTCAAAAGCCTTCTGAAAGTCCAGATAGACAATGTCTACTGGTTCGCCTTTATCCACATGTTTATTTTTTTCCATTCATTTTTTATTTATTTTCATTAATACATTTCCATACATAATTATATACCACTGCAATAATTTTAGTGAATTTTCCATATGACTTCCTCTGTTCTTCAGACTCTTCTTCTAATCTTTTACATTTTTCTCCCTTCGTCTACTTGTTACTTTTTCTCCTAAAGACCAAAGCCTTCCGTCAAAATACCCGTTCCCTGAAGTTGTATAAAAAGTCCTCAATCTTCTATAAACTTGTTCACTGTTTTATCTTTTAATAAGTTCATCAATTTGATTATCCATTTTTCTTCTCTAGGTAAATCTTCTTGCTTCCATTTTTCTGCATATAACAATCTGGCAGCTGTTACCATATACAATATCAAAGTCTTCATTTCGCTTAAACTTTCATCAACAACGCCCAATAGAAATAATTCTGGTTTAAACTCAAAATTAATGTTCAAAATTTGTCTCATCCAGCACCATATTATTTTCCAGTTTTTTTTGCTTTCTCACATGTCCACCACATATGATAAAAATGTACCATCTACCTTTTTACATTTCCAACATTTTGTTGACATATGATACATTTTTCCAAGCTTATACGGTGTTAAGTACCATCTATACATCATCTTGTAAATATTCTCCTTCAATGTCACACAGGCGGTAAATTTTATGTCTTTAACCCAAAGTTTTTCCCATTGCTCCATTTGGATATTGTACCCAAAGTTCCTTGCCCACATAATCATACAGTCTTTAACCTGATCATGTTCCATTTCTATTTGAAGTAAAACTTTATACATCATACCAATGGTACCTCTTTCTGCCTTACGCAGATTGCTTTCCCACTCTTGTTTTACCCATTCAGAGTTTATATTCTCCTTATCATTTCTGAAAATATCTACGAGCTGTATATATGTAAACCATTTGTACATTTTTCCCTTCTAAATTTAATTGTTCTCTTGTTTTGATATCATATTCACATCATCTTTTTTATACAACAGATCTTCATATCTCAGCCATGACTTTTTTTTCCCAAACTCTTTTACCAATGCTTCTTGTGGTGAGGCCCAAAGAGGACTTTTCATATACAATTTGTTTTTATAATTCAACCAAGTTTTATACAATGCATTTCTTATAAAATGTTTTCTAAAATCCACATTAACTCTTGTCTTATTATACCACAGATATCCATGCCAACCAAATCTTAAATCCTCTCCCTCCAATTGTAATAACCTTTGGTCTTTCAGCCAGAACCACTTCGCAATCCATCCTATACATGAAGCTGCATAGTATAATTTAAAGTTCGGTAATCCAAAGCTGCCTCTTTCTTTAGAGTCTTGTATTAGTTTAAATTTTATTCTAGGTTTTTTTCCTTGCTGTAAAAATTTCGCTAAGTCTTTCTGCCAATTCATAAAGTCTTTAGCGTTGTTTATAATTGGTAGGACTTGGAATAAAAACATCATTCTCAGTAGTATATTCATTTTGATCAGCGAAATCCTACCCAACAGAGACAGCTGTAAATTCGACCACTTTAACAAATCCTGTTTAATCCCTGCCCATGTCTTCAGGTAGTTATTCTTATACAACACTATATTTTGATTAGTTAGAAATATCCCTAAGTACTTAACTTTTTTTTCTACAACAAACTTTGATTTCATTTTAAATAGCTCCTGTTGTTCTTTCATCATATTTTTCACTAGGACTTTTGTTTTTGTTTCATTCACTTTCAATCCAGCCGTTTTCCCGTTGTTTTGGATTTCTTTTCTAAGTTCTTCTACTATTTGGCTCTGTTAAGATTATTGCTAAATTATCGGCAAAAGCTCTTAATTTATATTCTTCTTTCTTTACTTTAAGTCCTTTGATATCCACATTTCTTCTAATAGCTCTATTCAGAACTTCTAGAGTTAATATAAATAACAGCAGTGGTAATGGACATCCTTGTCTAGTCCCTTTTCGTATTTCAAATTTGTTCATCAAATCCCCATTGATCACAAGCTGTGCCTGATGTTTTGTGTAAATTGCTTTGATTCCAATGCTAAAAGCATCACCAAAGTTCATTTTTTCCAAGACCTGAAAGAGAAAATTCCAGTTCACATTGTCATTCTCTGCATCCAGGAAGACAATTGTGGCTTGCACTTCATTATGTTTTTCCAGATATTCAATTACAACTACTATTATTCTCGTATTGTCTTTCATATGCCTATTGGGTAGAAATCCCGCTTGATCCTCATGTATGATATCCTTCAGTACTTGCTTCAGCCTATTCGCCATTCTTTATCCACATGTTTATTGACACTCTCAAAGAATTCCAACAAGTTTGGGAGGCATGATTTACCTTTGCAGAAGCCATGTTGGCTTTTGTTCAGCAATGCTTGCTCCTCCATGTGCATGCTAATTTTGTCTTTAATAATGGTTTCCTACACCTTACATGGAACCGACGTTAAGCTAACTGGTCTGTAATTGCCTGGATCACCACTGGATCCTTTTTTGAAGATTGGTGTTACATTTGCTACCCTCCAGTCCTCATTAAAAACAAGAAGAGTTCATTTAGAAAATGGAAGGCTAGTCCTAATGAGGATAACAGGAGGGAACATAGACATTGGCAACACAAATGCAAGATGATCTTTAGGAAAGCTAAGAAAGATTTTGAGGAGCACATTGCTAAAAACATCAAAAGAAATAACAAGAACGTCTATAAGTATATCAGAAGTAGGAATCCAACCAGGAAAGCAGTTGGACCATTAGGTCGCATTCTCATAGGGACCAAAATTCCGACTGGATTTGGACTTGGCATCCAGAAGTCCCATTGAATTTGCTAGTAGTCAGAATCAGGGCCTTGAAAAGAAAAATTATCTTATGCTCCATTACTTTTGGCAATCTGCCAAGAATTCTTAAGAACAGATAAAAGCCGCTGGTTTAAGAAGCCAGAAAACAATTAAAGAGAAAAAGCTGATAAGGACTTTTTAATGAGCATAATATCTTCTGGAAAAAGTAAATTAACTTGTCTGTAAGGGGAGGGGGATAAAGAGGAGAAAAAAGTTAAAAATTACAGGAAGTAGTATTCCTATATGGACGTTCAACTCCTCTCTACTTGATGGTACAAGTGAACCAAATTAATATAATAAAAAGTTCAGCCACTAGATGGCAGCAAAGAATAAGAAATGAAAATCATTTACTTCTAAAGAAAGAAAAATTGAGAAGTTATTCACCTGCTGGTTTTTGGAAACATTATAACATCTTTAAACAATAAATAAATACATAAAAAGTAAATATGGCTATGAAACCAAAGACAAGATCCTCGCAACTCTGATGTTAACCTGCTTATCAACAGATTGGAAGATAAGATGTCCCAATGGACAGTTCAAATAAGTGCTCAATTTCAGCAAACAAATTCACACCTTAAAAATTTGGAGGAATCTCTGCAAGAGATAAAATCAGACATGAACTCTACAAAATCAGAGATTATACAGCTACAAGGAGAACTACAAGGAATACAGCGGAGGACGGAAGATTGCACTGTACGGGTAGATAAGGTGGAAAAAGAACAGATGATGGTTAAACTCAGAGAGTTTGAATACATACTGAGATTCAGGAATGTATCAGAAACAATAGTGGATGTGAAAAAATGGATTATTGAAAGTCTAATCAGGCTGTTACAAATACAAGAAGAAGAGCTGGCAAGAGATGTGGACCGGGCCTTTAGGGTCAATTCTAGATTCACAACTCAAAACAAAGCCCCAAGCGACGTCCTAGTCTATTTCATCAAAAAATTTACTGGTGATAGAGTCCTACAGAGACAGTATGGGAACCCATTGAACACGGAAGAAGGGCAAGTAATTGTTTTTAAAGAGATTCAAAGAGAAATACTACAGAAAAGAAAGGAATATAAGCAACTAAATACATTACTGAAAAAGAATGGAATTCAGTACAGATGGGACCTACCGGAAGGCATCATTTTTACATTTAAGCAACAAAGATTTCGCTTGAATTATTTGGAAAAAATGCAAGACTTTCTATCAAAGAAAGGGAAAGAGCTGGAAGAGAGGCAACAATTACAATCCCTTGATGCAAGTCCCCTGGATGCACAGAGGAGCTGGAGCATCAAATTAGATGATATCGCTTGATATATAATAACTCAAATCAAAAATAGATCTAGAAACTAAAATATTATCACTGAATGTTAACAGACTGAACGAACCAAAAAAGAGGAAGAGAATATTTGAAAAACTCAGAAAATTAAATTTAGATATAATATGTATAGAAGAAACACACATCACCCAAAGAGATAAAAAATACCTGATTCAGAAAAAATTAGGGATGGAATTTATTGCCTCAGGTACAAAAAAGAATGGGGTGGTGATATATATAGAACAACATTTAAGTCTACAAATGAGGTTTAAAGATGCTGAAGGCAGATATATTGGAATAAAAATCAATCTGCAAGGCACAAAAATCCTATTGCTGGGGATATATGCCCCACATACAGAAAAAAAGGCCTTTTACCAAAAGATTCTGAAGGAAGTAAAAGATCATAATTATGAAAATTGGTGTTTATTGGGAGATTGGAATGGAGTGATTAATCCAGAAATTGATAAAACACCAACTAGAAGTACTATGGCACTACAGGGCAAGCTTCCAAAAATCTTCTTTGAATTGAGGGAATACTTGCAGCTAGTTGATATATGGAGGTTCCAAAATGGTAACGCAAAGGAATTTACATTCTTTTCACATAGACATTCCTCTCTATCAAGAATTGATATTATTTTTCTGTCTAAAAGTTTGGTGAATAAAGTTGTAACAGCAGATATTTTACCAAAGACTTTTGCAGATCACAACCCAGTGAAGATAGTGCAGGTTTGATGTATAAAGTTTTATTAGAAATCGAAATGGAACATGAACAGGTTAAAGATTGTATGATTACACTGGCAAGAAACTTCGGATACAATATCCAAATGGACCAAAGGGAGAAATTGTGGGTAAAAGATTCACGACTTGTATGTCATTGAAAGAGAAGATATACAAGATGATGTATAGATGGTATTTAACACCACATAAGTTGGGAAAAATGTATCAAAACATGTCTACGAGGTGTTGGGAATATAAAAACGTAGAGGGCACTTTTTATCATATGTGGTGGACATGTGAAAAAACAAGAAAGTATTGGGCGGCAATAGGTAACTTGATGAGACGAATCTTTAAAAATATTATGTTTAAACCATAATTGTTTTTGCTGGGAATAGTAGATGAGAATTTAAATGGTATAAAGACTTTGATATTATATATGGTCACTGCAGCCAGATTGTTATATGCACAGAAATGGAAGAAGGAGGAATTACTAACAGAGGAGGAATGGCTAATTAAACTGATTGAGATCGCTGAAATGGACAAATTGACGAATCTGTTAAAGGACAGAACAGTGAATAAGTTTCTGGAAGATTGGAGCCCCCTTATCAAATTTCTACAGGACTTGGAGGTGATGACCGAAGATTTCAGCTAACATATATGGAAAAGAGCATAAGGCATATATGAGGAGCATAGACTTAATTTGATTAGAAGAAGAGTCAGAAGAATGGAGGAAGTCATGTATAAAATTGTTAAAGTAGTTTAATAATGGGATGTGGAAAATATTCTTGTTGTAATGATGTGAAACTTAAAAAATAAATGAAAAAGGAATCTGGGAAGGGCCATTCCCATGCCAGTTCTGTTTCCCTGGATTGTCTGCATCCAGTTTTTCCAATTCAGTCCAGATATTAGTGCAAGTGAAAAGACGAGTGAAGGAGGAGAGCCACTGCCTGGGATGAGTGAGCGAAGCAAGTGAAATGAGAAGGTTGGATAGAATAAGGAAATCAAGCTGATGAGTGAAGTGAGTGGGGGTATGAAGGGGGGGAGGCTGCCCCACAGATTCGGCAGCATCGGGTGGCAGTCATGCATGCAATGGAGTGGGGTGGAGAAGGGAGAAGGGACAAGGAAAGAAGGCAGCTGAGGATGGCAGCGGTGGCAGCTCCTGTCCTCAAAAACCGCTGTGCTACACCATTCACAAGTGTGCTTCTGCCCACTTGCAGGATCAGTTTGGTAACAGCCTGATCTGCACTTGGTTCTCTTCCCAAAACCTGCAGCAGAACCTGGATTACTCCGGACCAGAGTAATCTGGGTTCGCGGTAGATGGGAACCTGCCCTTAGATGGTAAAGGACAGAAAGGGATAATTAAAGAAGACATGGAGATTGCAGTTTGCTCAGTGTCGATTCCATGTAAAATGATGGAAACCGTCATTAAAGCTAAAGTTAGTGTGCAAATGGAGGAGCAAATATTGCTGAACAAAAGCCAGCATGGCTTCTGCAAAGGTAAATCTTCTCTTTTAAACTTGTTGGAATTCTCTGACAGTGTCAACAAACACATGGATAAAGGCGAACCAGTAGATATTGTCAATCTGGACTTTCAGAAGGCTTTTGACAAAGTCCCACATCAAAGGCTACCGAGTAAACTCATCAGCCATGGAATAAAAGGATAGGTTCTGTCCTAGATTTGTGGCTGGCTTAAGGATAGGAAGTAGTAATAAACAGCCAATTCTTAGGGTGGAAAGAGGTAAAAAGTGGGGTCCCTCAAGGCTCAGTATTGGGACCAATGCTTTTTAATTTATTCATCAATGATCTAGAAGAAGGAGTACACAGGAAAATAGCAAAGTTTGCTGATGATACTAAATTATTTAAGGTAGTAAATCTGAAAGAGATTGCCAAGAGCTCCAGAGGGATCTCTTAGCATTGGGTGAGTGGGCAACCAAGTGGCAAATGTGCTTTAATTTTAACAGGTGTAAAGTAATGCACATTGGGGCCAAAAATCCAAATTATGTCTATACCCTTATGGGGTCTGAGCTTTCTGCAACACACCGGGAAGGGATCTCAGGGTTCTGGTAGACAGTTCAATGAAGGTGTATACAATTCTGGCCATCACACCTCAAGAAGGATATTGTGGAAGTGGAAAAGGTACAGAAAAGGGCAACCAGAATGATTAAGGGGCTGGAACACCTCCCTTACAAAATCAGAGTGCAACCTCTTATGCCTGTTCAGTCTGGAGAGACGGCATTTAAGAGGGTTACCTTATTGAAGTATATAAAATTATGCACGGTATAGAAAAGGTGGATAGAGAAAATTTATTTTCTTTATCACACAACACTATTACCATGGGGCACTCTATGAAGCTGATGGGTAGGAGAATCAGATCCGACAGGGGGAAGTATTTCTTCACCCAGAAGGTCATCGGTTTATGGAATGTGCTGCCGGAAGAGGTGGTAACAGATACCAGCCTAGACGGCTTTAAGGTAGGGTTATACAAATTTATGAATGACAGATGTATCAATGGCTACTAGAACGAATGCTTAGGTACATCTTTCAGGTTGGGGGGACAAGCATGACGCTTCCAAGGCTATTTGCTGGGATTCGAGAGCAGGAAAAGGTTTGTCCTAGCCTCTGCTTGAGATGCCCATGAACATTTGGTGGGTCACTGTGTATGAAGGGACATTGGACTAGATGGGCTGTGGCCTGATCCAGCAGGGCTTCTCTTATGTTCTTATGACGCTCCGCTGACAAGGGGACTGGATTCATTAGCATACTCCACTACAGTCTTGTCCTCCTGCTTCGGGCATTGTAATTTGCCCAGTGCATCTTTGTGCCTGAATGGGTCCTCAATTCTATCTCACAAGCTCAGCATGAATGTCTCTAGGGAATCTGGTTCTACTTCCTGAACATTATAGACATACACCAATCATTCAGTAACCCCACCTTCCAGTTGCCCAGACACAAACCTCACTTCTGCTGCTTCAGAGGGATGATCTTACTGATTAGATTGGCAAACTCTACACAGCTTCTGTTGAAGTGCTTTGAACTTGGCTCAGGTTGCTGGTTCCTTATCCCTTTGGTTTTATCTTCACGGACCAGGTCCACTGGTCAATTGATTTCTCTGCCACGAAGGACATGGGCCCTTGTGGTGCCTGCCTGATGTGCACTCCATTATCTAGGCTGGACTCAGCCTTGCAGGAGTGAAGGGCATGCCAGCAATTTATACTCCCCATTTATACTCCATCTCATCCATCTCTGCCCTTAAATGAAAGTACTTGATACTTATCAATAATATACAGCCAGCAGGTGCCCTTGAATTCCGCACCATAAGATCTTGGTAGCAGACACTGCAGTCTTCCCCAAAATATTCCTTCATCTCCTCCCTGTCAGCCAACCAGCATAATATCTTACATAGGAGTACATATAAATACATGTGTCAGGCTGATTGGGTCGAATTCCTTGGGAAGACAGGTGACATGGCTGACTGAGTATTGTAGATATGTAAATGTTAGAAATGCAGCAGTTGTATAGGTCAGGGCACTGCTGACAAAAGTATGATATGCTTGTTCTGTAATGAACCAAGTCTTATTGCTATTTATAGTAATTGAGCTGAATATCACATGCAGTCACATAGCAGTGAGCAAAACATTATTGCAGGGAACAGAAATAGAACAAATTAACATGGCACTTACTAACAGGAACTGATAGAATGTTAATTTCTTAAAAAGTCGATGAGCTAACTGAACTCTTTACATCTGTCACCAAAGGAGATGATATGCAACAATTTCATTTCACTTTCCGTAAAAGTCTGAATACTGATGAGAAAGAGGAATTGTAGGCCTGATGTTAGAATTGAAATATGAGCAAATCATCCACCTGATATGAAAAAGTCTGGTTATTAATAAACACATGTGCAGATTCATAAGTCCTAGTTATTTCACACAGGTAATTGCAAAATGTGGTGACCATGTATGTTGCCAGTGGGACCATGGTAACTCAGACTAAATATAAAAGGAAAGCATAAACTGAAGCTATCCAGCTTCATCATGCCAGCTTAATTCACAATGTCAGCTGACAGTCTTTTATTTATAAATGCATTTTCATCTAAAATAATTTTAATTTGGAAATAAAAGCTGGTTAAAGATGTTGAATGTCAAACTGGCATGGGAAGTTTGTCAATGTTCTTACTATCAGAGATCTGATTATGTTAATTATTTTTCCAACATTGTAACCTGAGGCCAGATTCAGTCAAGGAGTTCAAAGCAGGGATGTGAATGAATATTCGTAACATTCACTATTTGTACACGAATCAAATGTTACAATATTCATACGTACATTAACATTTGTATGAATAGTTCAGTCATTCATGTTAATAGTTTGGACATTCATTAAATGGGGAGGTGGGAAAGCTGCAATGGATCCAGAGTGCATTTGGCATGGATAGAGAGGGGATTAAAAGTGGATTCAGGTAGGATTTGACGCTTTCAGAGTGGATTTGTAATGGGATACCTATCAGATGCCTATCAGATACACATGCGTTCATGTCGGATATGTATCAGGTACCTATCGGATATGTATTCATTTGTGTTGGATATTTGTATGAATACATTCGTATCAAATAGAATCCTACCACATTTGAGAGGTATCTATCCATACAAATACGGATTTGCTAACATTTGATTCAATGCGAATTGAATGTCAAAAAACCCATTTGTGTGCAACCCTAGTTTAAAGGGCTATATGATCTCCTCTGTCTTCCTTTTCCTGCCTTGGACAGCCTAAGATTCCTCATACCACCACTCCACCCTAGGAAAAAAAACACCAACCTATAAATGAACTAGTTTTGGGGAAACTCTATCTTCCCTTGCAATCCAGAACAGGGAAATACTGCCCAATCTTCCTTGGGCTTCTAATCTATTCAGTGCTTTGGGTGAAAGCAAGCATAAGATTGGGAGGTAAGTGACCACGTGGAATATTTGTGAAGGGAACCAGTTTAGACCAGACAAACACAGCTTGGTAGTGGGATCCAAATGGGTTAAAGGAAAATTAGTACAGAGCCACTCAAAATGCTCCCAGTTCTGTAGGCACCCTTTCTCTCTGCTGAATGAAACTGCCTCTTGGTCTAGTGGTGAGGGAGCCGAACTCTTATCTGGGAATACTGGGTTCGATTCCGCCCTCCCCCATGAAGCCAGCTGGGTGGCCTTGGGCTAGTCACAGCTCTCTTCTGAGCTCTCACAGCCAGACCTACCTCACAGGGTATTCTGTTGTGGGAAGAAGAACAGAAGCCTTGTCAGTCACTGTGAGTCCCCTTAAATGGGTGAGAAAAGGGGAGGGAAAGCCAACTTCTCTTCATTGTCAGGCTTCTGCTCCTGTACTATTCCAATTGTGTGTTTTTTTTAAATGATCTCTTATTAAAATAGTTATTTGGTGAAAACTGCCGTGGTCCCTCTTTGTTTCCCCTTCCTTCATAATCCATGCCAACTTATTGATCCCTACTCAAGATCCTACTTGGGTGAACTGGCAGCTAATTTCCCCAGTACAAACCAGTTCAAGTAACCAAGAACTGGAAGAAAAACACTGTTAATAACATTTTTAAAAAAGAGATTTGAAGAAGATCAAGGATGTTGCAAATCTGTCAACTAAACATCTGTTTTTAGAAAGGTTATGGAAGCGATTACTAAAAGTATCTACAAGTATCTTCTCTTTTACAAGAGAAATTCTTGCCTAATTTTTCTTTTCTTTTTTGAAGTATCAATATATATGCAGACCAGGCAGTGTGGGATTATGGGTTGGGTCATGAGAATGGGGGGAAGGTAAATGGCAATTATCCATTTGTCTCTGGTGTTGTTGAGTGAAGTAAAAAGAAACCACTGCTTTCTGGAAATACAGCCCTCAATGGCCCAGGGTTAGAAATGAGCAGCAGTGAAATGACCCGGTTGCTAATAAGTTTTTCAGGTTGAGAAAAACAAGTATGTGTCCTGGTCATTCTGACATTTGCATTATAAAACACACTCAAAATGAACTTGCTCGTTCCCACTTTTGACTTTTCCCAAGCTATACTTGAGAAGGTCATAATAGGGTATTGGCAATGTTTCCCAAATATTTTTAATACAGTAATAATAATTAGATGACTTCAATATGCATAGTAAATGCTGGAGGAGAAGGAGAAATGATAGAATAATTTATATTAAAAAATTTTGCCCACATGGGGATATTTTATTAAATTAAAAATTAGGCTCTTAGCACTTCAGCAAAAGTGCTGATAAGAAATATGACAGACAAGGAACAGGAACTGTTTTTAGAAAAGTCTGGATTTGCCATAGAAAAGAAAGTTAAATATTTAGGAGTAATATTGACTAAACAAAACATAGCACTGTACAAGAACAATTATATGAAAACGTGGTCGGGAATAATAGAGGACTTAGATAGGTGGTCAAAGTTGAGCTTATCATTAATGGGCAGAATTTCAGTAATCAAAATGAATGTCCTTCCAAGAATGATGTTTTTATTCCAAACCTTACCAATAGTAATTAGTGAAAAAGACTTTAGAAAATGGCAAAAGGATATGTCTAAGTTTATCTGGCAAGGGAAAAAACCAAGAATAAAATTTAAACTGATGCAGGATCTGAAAGAAAGAGGAGGACTGGGCTTACCTAATTTGAAAATCTACCACGCAGCCTGTAGTTTAAATTGGATAGCAAAATGGTTCTGGCTGGATGATAACAGATTATTAAAATTGGAGGGGCATGATTTGAGGTTTGGATGGCATGGGTATTTGTGGTACGATAAAGTAAAAGTCAATTCTGATTTCAAAAACCACTTTGTAAGAAATGCTCTGTATAGGATTTGGCAAAAGTACAAAAGTAACTTGTATAGAAAAATTCCGCTGTGGGTCTCCCCACATGAAGGAATATTAAGGGAATTTGGGGGAAGAGATAAATGGGTCAAATATGAGGATCTGCTAAAGAAAAATGAACTTACAAGGGAATTTACTATAAAAACAAGAGAGCAGCTAAACCAAGAGGGAAAAAATATACAATGGTTTACGTATACGCAACTTAAAAATATTTATGGAGAAGACAAAAACAGAATGAATTTTGAATGGGACAAACAAAAGTGGGAACTACAATTAAAATCAGCTGAAAAAGGAATAATTGGGGTGATCTATAAAGTATTGTTACAGATGGACCTAGAACAAGAACAGGTCAAAGAATGTATGATTACGTGGGCAAGAAATTTTGGGTACAATATTAATATGGATCAGTGGGAGAAATTATGGAGAAAGGATATGAAATTCACTATGTGTACTGTGTTAAAAGAAAACATATTTAAGATGATGTACAGATGGTACCTAACCCCTTATAAACTGTCTAAGATTTATCATGCCATGCCCAATAGGTGTTGGAAATGTGGGACCAATGTGGGAACATTTTACCACATGTGGTGGACATGTGGAGTAGCAATAAAATACTGGAAGAAAATTCATCTAGCAATGGGAAATATATTAAAAACTACGATTCCATTTAAAACAGAATTTTTTCTACTAGGAATAATAGACAGTAATTTAGACCCCCTGAATACTTTGATTATGTACATGGTTACTGCTGCGAGAATAATATATGCAAAAAAATTGAAAACACCAGAAATACCCTCAGTAGACAATTGGTTAATTAAACTGTCTGAATATGCTGAAATGGATAAATTGACAAATCTCCTAAAAGAAAGAACAACAGAAAAATATTTAAAAGACTGGAAACCCTACATCGAATTTCTACAAGAAGAAGGATTAACAGCAGCAGGTTTCGATTAACTCTTCTTTTTTTCAAGGAACGGCCGAATTGGATGACACTAGAACAACAGGATAAGATCCTGGAAAAACGGAGGAAGTCACCAGTTGCAAAAAATGGACAATTATATGTTAATTGGGAAAAAGGGGTGATGATGAAACCCTGAAGTTTTAATATATTGTAGTATCAAAAAGTAAATAAAAAATATCTGAAAAAAAATAAAAAATAAAAATTAGGCTGATTTGCTCACATGGCATCTGACACTGCCTCATTGACCTCGCAGCTCCCCCTCCTGGACTCCCTCAGCTGTGATCACCCAACTCTGAAGCCATCCATCTGCCATTAGGAAATACAGTTGTACAATATCATGTGTTTTTCACTATAGACCCCCCCTCCAGAATTTGACAATATATGACACCTCCTTGGTTCTTTTGCCCTGCTTGGCCTCAACAGTTCTCAGCGTAGAGATAAGGAAGAAATGTTTAGTGAAAGGTTTATGAGACACAAATGTCTTCAAGGTTAGGCAAGGCTGGAAGAGGGAGGTGCCAGCTTGAAAAATCATAAAATCTTGACTGGATAGAATTAGGAGGAATATGTCTGAAGTGTATATATTTCTGTTGATTTGGATGGCTTATCAATAGGCTGCTCATGCAATCTCAGTGAAGAACTTTATCAATTCTGCAATTGTCTTGGTTTGGTAGCTGACACTGGGAATTATATTGAAAGCTTGTATTTTTTTCCTCTCAGATATGTTGGTAGAATGAATATTTGTAAAATAATTTGAAATGCACTAATTATTTTCTACATGTCATCCAAGCTTTCTGGCAATTGGTTACAGAGCAGTCCTAATGCATTTTTCATGCTCTAGTATTCTCAGTGTATTTGCCAGTAAGATTTCTAGATGTGAGAAAAGATCATAGTATTCCAGTGTTTGAACAGGAATGTAAAATAGAATAAAACATGACAAAGATTAGCTTGATTTATCTTAGCCTATTCTCCTTTTCATATATTCAGTACCTGTGTGGGAGAAAAGGCGAGAGATGAAATCACTGCATTAGCCACTTCCTTTTGTTTGGACAGTGCAATACCCTCTCTGTAGCCCAGTGGAAGCTGCTGCTGCCTCCGCCCTCACGCTTTCCTCTCTCACGCATCTTTCAGCACCTTGGAGAGCAGGCAAGAGGGGAGCTGCTGGAAACCCAAGATCACAGGCTTCATCTCAGCCATTTAGAAGGAAAGAGGAACAAGAATGAGAGTTGCTATAAATGCCGTTAAGCTCTTTTCTTCCTCGCTGCTCTTTGCATACTGGCTCAGTGTTTAGAGAGCATGCTCATCAGGCAGTCTTGAGCAGTGAGGGCTGACAGAGCTCCCAGGTGACAAAGAAGAAAGATACCCACAAAGATCTCACAATCCAGTTTTTAGGAGGCTGGGTCTGGATTGTAGGAATAGAGGAAGTTCATCTTCCCCCCTCCAGCCTTGCCAGGAGGATGCAGACGGTGGTGCAGCCGGGGTTCCAGCATCCTATTGGCTTGTAAAATTTCTTCACGCTGCCTTTCCCTGTGGGAGTGTTTGTCTTTGGAGAATTATCCTGATGTGACCCAACCTAACTTTGGAATAATGGGGATCTTTTGGGCTTACATTGGATTCCTTTTCCTGTCAGTATTATACATTCAGCAAGGACTTTCTTCTCAAGGTAAGAGGTGCTCCACGTCGAACATCAACTGGGAGGGTCTTTGGTGGCCACCACAGGGAAAGGATATGACTTATTTGGAAAAAAGAATTATCTTTTTTTCTCACTAAAGTCTTTTTCTTGCACCATTAACGTTCACCTAAATTGTGTGTGAAACAAATGTGCACATTTTGCAAATATGAACATAATGTAGTTAGCAGAGTAGATGCAATGTTGCTTCAGCGAGATGACATTCAAAACTAAAAAATGGATAGGCAAGTGTTTCTCGTTTATAGTGTGACTGCTGTGTATGTTTCAACTGTTCTCTTCAGGATTTATTCCCAAACTATGGAAATGAGATCCTGTCTCCCTTAAATAGTACTAACCAGAATATTACTCCTCCCTTTTAAAAAATTGCTCTGTTTTCTATATTCTCAGACCTTGGTGTGTGTTTTGTGTAATTCTTTATTCTTCTTAGCCCTAGTGCACATTTTGCTCGCACAATCATCCTGATAAAATTTCCTCTCGCATTCCGAGTAGCTTCTCCTTTCTGCAGAACTGATTCAGCTGTTAAGAGACATGAAGGCTGAAGGATCATTTCAGCACCATGATTAGATTATAACATGCAACACGCATTCCCACATATTTAAATGCAGAGGAGATAGCAGAAATCGGAGGAAAGAAGGCAGATTGAGAATGCAGAAATGTGGTCTTTTCCTTCTAGATACAATGGACCTTAGAAATAGGGAGTGAGTAGGAAAGGAGCTTTTGAGGCAGGTTTGTCTTGAAAGTGACTATTTTAAGCAATAAAGGCTACTTGGGCTTTCCTTATGTAACATAGCTACAAAATAACTCACATTTTAGGGACTTTTCAGTATGTCACCTGTCAGAACTAACAAAGTGTGGGAGCAAGTGCACTGAAAAATGAAAGTACACATTTCCTCCAATCTTAATTATTGAGGTTAATTGACTATCTCATTCTTAATAGTTTTCTAAGTGCAGAGAAAGTGTCTAAAGGAAGTTACACCAAGACAGATTGTGGCATCATGAAATTTCCTGTAGTATGTCTTAATGATGCAAGGATGTTACTAAAACTGCAATTTATTATTGTTTTTCCTCATTATTGAAATATTATTATTACCATTACTATTAAGACATGCTAGGAAACTACAACTCCTCATTTGAATCCAGAGACATTTTTTTAAACCCCTCGAAACCTACGCTAATGGCTTATACAGTATTTAACAATTCATATACTAAATCCTCATATACAAAACAAACAGCTGGGTCACATATGAAATATTCATAGGCTAAGAAAGTGCTTTATTGATTCTATACATTTTTTTGGTAAATAATCCAGGGTACATGAAATAATTTACTGTACTTCCGATGGCCATAAGATTGCAGGAAATATTAATAGTGGTGAAAATTGTGGGAGAGAAAAACCAATAAGATCTTCTTCTGTTTTTCAGCCAGATTTACTGAATTCCCTCAAAATGTCACAACTACGGAGGGGCAGAATGTGGAGATGTCCTGTGCATTCCAGAGTGGTTCTGCCTCAGTATACCTGGAAATCCAGTGGTGGTTTCTACAGGCAGCTGAGGACCAAGAACCTGGTGTAGAGGTATGAGGAACTCAAGTAGTGGTTCACTAACCCTGAAATCTTATGCAAGATGGCCACCCATAATGTAGAAAGAAAGCAGGAGGCAGGAGGAATGTTTTTGAATTTCCTCTGTTTTTAAGGTTTAATTTTCTCAAAGATTGATAAAATCAGATAGTGACTGAAAACCATCTCAGAAAGAATAGAACACTGAAGTCTATTTCAGTTTGATTTTTAAGAGCTCAATAAACATACAAATATAATGGATCCTGCAGGCATAATTATAAATAGCTATATTCCATCAATGGCAAGGTAAAGTTCTGTTATAAATGCATTCGGTTAGATTTGCAAACCTTGATATGCATGCATATCACAGAAAAGCTAAATCTCAAATTATTTCTTTAAAGAAGACAGCTCACTGCAGCTCTTCCAACTCGTAAGTCTCATTCTATCTCTTATCATTACAAACGTGCAAACACATTTTGTATAGTGATTTTCAGAACTCATATAGGGCTTCTTTGTAGCCTAAACACATCTCTTTGATTACAGACAATATTCCACCTTGAGGCTGAGACAGAATGGCATATTTTCATTACGTTTACCATGTCTATTTGTCTGTTCCCTAACAGTCATCCCTCCCCATAAAATATTTATGCTAAAGGCATTGTTATGTATCCAGACTGCTTCAGAATCCATAATTTTGCTGCAGAAAAACAAACATGTATGAACCTGTTAGAGCAGTGCCCTTCTCTTCCAGATCTGCTCACAGGCATTGAATAAAGCTTAATTTGAATTGATCAGCTTTGAGTCACATCTCACACTGACTAACTGTAGCAAAAAGAAATGGTGTCTCTCTATAGGTGGCAGACACGCACGTGAATATTTACTACCACCACCAACAACAAAAATGTCTGTTTTTAATAGCAATTCCTAGCAGTTTTAAAGATTTTTTCTAGTCCCAGAAGGTTCACTGTTTTGCACAAACTCAGCCTGACGTCTTGGTCTGAGGCATAAACTCAAATGGATCTGAGGAGGCAGGCCCACAATGAATTTCTACACTTATTCACACCAGGTGTGCTGAAGTGCCATTTTTAATGTGCACCTCCAAAGTGAATTTTGTATTTAGACGCTTACCAACAAATGCATGGACCTGAACCCATTTTTCTTCTCAATGAGTTGTTTTATATTTAGTTTTAATAAAAGCAAACTTACAATAGATTTGGCCTTTCCAGTGTATTAAGAATGAGATAATTGCTTCATATGATAACAAAAAATTATCAGTGGTAACTGATCTTTGACAGTAATCCAAATATTTAGAGAAATTCAATGGATAATTATTTTTCCTTGTTCCCTTTCCCATCTCTGCCTTCTTGAGACATTTGCTGTTTCATACATATACAAACGTATTTACCAAGTGGTATTTTGCATTTATCTGGTGCAGGATGGTCAGCTCCAAAATGCATCATATGTACATTGGAGCAGAATGCAAACACCAGGAGCCTTCGAGCCAAAATAGCGGAACTAGAAAGCTCAGTTACGGAAAATAGGATTGATATTATTGGCATAACTGAAACCTGGTGGACCAGTGAAAACCAATGGGATACAGTCATCCCAGGTTACAAACTGTACAGGAAAGACAGGGAAGGGCAGCATGGAGGTGGTGCAGCCTTGTATATTAAAGAAGAGATAGAATCTTATGAACTGGAATGTCCAGGTGAGTCTGACTCTTCCACAGAAGCAGTGTGGGTAAAAATACCAAGCCGAAAAGGAAGTCTAACAATAGGGACATGCTACCATCCTCCCAACCATACGCCCGAAGGAGATGAACAACTGGAGAAGGAGGTAAAGGAGGTATCCCATAAAGATAGGGTGGTTATAATGGGGGACTTCAATTATCCTCACATAGACTGGGTGAACTCCTGTTCAACTCAGGATAGAGAGAGAAAATTCCTAGATCTACTTAATGACTGTTCCATGGAACAAATGGTCATGGAACCAACTGGGGGAAAGGCAGTCTTGGACTTGATCCTAAGAAATGCTCAGGACCTGGTAAAGGATGTCGCTGTAGCTCATCCAGTTGGGAATAGTGACCACAATGCAATAACCTTCAACTTAAATACAGGGAGTAAGTTCTTAATACAGTTTAACACAAAGACCTTAAACTTTCATTAGGGAAACTTCCTCAAAATGAGATAATTAGTAAAAAGGAAATTGAAAGGGAAAGTTAGAAGAGTTCAATCACTTCAAAACCACAATAATGGAAGTTCAACTGGAACGCATACCTAGAAGAAGAAAGGGGACTTCTGGGTCCAAGAAGAAACAAATGCAGTAGATGAAGTCATTAAAAACAAGAAGAGTTCATTTAGAAAATGGAAGGCTTGTCCAAATGAGGAGAACAGAAGTAGGAATCCAACCAGGAAAGCAGTTGGACCATTAGATGGTAAAGGACATTAAGGGATAATTAAAGAAGACACAGAAATTGCAGAGAGACTAAACAAATTCTTTGCCTCCGTATTCACAGAGGAAGACAGAAGATACATGCCAGTAGCTGAGCCTGTATTTTTTGAAGAATTAAACTGGACAGAGATAACCAAGGAAGAGTTCCTTGCATGGCTTAATAAACTAAATGTTAACAAGTCACCGGGACCAGATGGTATTCATCCAAGAGTCCTTAAGGAACTCAAATGGGAAATTGCCGACCTTCTAGCAAAAATATATAATCTTTCCCTAACATCAGGCTCCGTACCTGAGGACTGGAGGGTAGCAAATGTAACACCAATCTTCAAAAAAGGATCCAGGGGTGATCCAGGCAATTACAGACCAGTTAGCTTAACGTTGGTTCCATGTAAGGTGATGGAAACCATCATTAAAGACAAAATTAGTGTGCACATGGAGGAGCAAGCATTGCTGAACAAAAGGCAACATGGCTTCTGCAAAGGTAAATCATGCCTCATAAACTTGTTGGAATTCTTTGAGAGTGTCAATAAACACGTGGATAAAGGTGAACCAGTAGACATTGTCTGACTGGACTTTCAGATGGCTTTTGACAAAGTTCCACATCAAAGGCTACTGGGTAAACTCATCAGCCATGGAATATTTATTTATTTATTTATTATTTACATTTCTATCCTGCCCAATACCCAAAGGTCTCTGGGCGGGTAACAGCAGATTATTGAAAGACATTAAAAATTCAGCACATATAAAACAATATACAATATGTTTAAAATGATAGTGTCTGTATTGGGCGAGGGAACATTAACAGCTCAGCCAAAGGCCAGGGCAAAGAGGTGCATCTTCACTGCCCTCCTAAATATATATAAGGAAGGGGCCTGACGCACCTCGAAGGGGAGGCTATTCCATAGTCTGGAGGCCATCACAGAAAAGGCTCTCTCCTGGGTGCCCACCAACCTCACTGTTGAAGGTGGTGGGACAACCAGGAGGGCCTCACCACTCGATCTTAAAGCACGGGCAGGTCGATACGGGAGAAGGCGTTCCTTTAGATATTTGGGCCCCAAGTCATTTAGGGCCTTATAAGTCAGAGTCAAAACCTTGAATTGGGCTCGGTAGCGAATTGGCAGCCAGTGCAGTTCTTTTAAGACCAGCGTGATGTGCATTTTGCACTAGCTGCAACTTCCGAACTGTCTTCAAGGGCAGCCCCATGGAGAGTGCATTACAGTAGTCCAATCTAGAGGTTACCAGACCATGGATAACTGTGGCCAAGTCATCTCTGTCCAGAAGAGGCTTCAGTTGACGAACTAGCTGTAGTTGGGAATAGGCACTCCTGACCACAGCCTCCACTTGAGCTTCAAGTGTTAGCGTGGAGTCCAGGAGAACCCCTAAGTTACGCACCCATCCCTTCCAGGGTATTGCAACCCCTTCAAGGACAGGATGTCTCCCAACTACGCGGACCCGAGATCCTGTGACACACAGCACCTCTGTCTTGTTTGGATTCAGCTTCAATTTATTCACCCTCATCCAGCCCATTACTGCCTCCAGACACCTGTCAAGGACTTCAACCGCCTCTCCTGATTCAGATGGTACGGAGAGATAGAGCTGGGTATCATCTGCATACTGATGACACCGTACTTCAAATCTCCTAATGACCTCTCTCAACGGCTTCATATAGATGTTAAATAGCATGGGAGATAAGATCGATCCCTGATGAACCCCACAAGTGGGTTCCCAGGGAGTCAAAACAGTATCTCCCACAGCCACTATCTGGGGTCTATACTGAAGATAGGAGCAGAACCAGTGCCAAGCATTGCCTCTCACTCCTAAACTCCGTAGTCTCTCCAAAAGGATACCATGGTCAATGGTATCAAAAGCCGCTGAGAGGTCCAGGAGAACCAACAGGGTAGCATTCCCCCTGTCCCTCTCCCGAAGAAGGTCATCAACCAGGGCGACCAAGGCAGTTTCCGTCCCATGACCAGGTCTGAAGCCAGATTGAAATGGGTCTAGATAATCAGCTTCTTCCAAGCATGCTTGCAGTTGGACAGCGACAGCCCTCTCCAGAACCTTGCCTAGAAAAGGTATATTTGTCACCGGGCGATAGTTGTTTAGGTCTTCCGGATCCAGGGAGGCCCTCTTCAGGAGGGGGGGGACCACAGCCTTTTTCAGGGCCAATGGGACCACTCCATCCCTCAGAGAGGCATTCACTACCTCCTGGATCCACCCGGTCATACCTTGTTGGCTAGTTTTTATCAGCCATGAAGGGCAGGGTTCCAGAGAGCATGTCGTCGGCCCCACCCCTGCAAGCAGCTTGTCCACATCCTCAGGCTGCAACAATTGAAACTGATCCAACCAACCAGGACCAGACAGTTCTCTGGACACCTCATCTGGACTCTGTCCAATTGTGACATCCAATCCCCTACGAATCTGGGCGACTTTGTCATCAAAGTGCTTTGCAAATTTGTCACAGCAGATATTGCTTGGCCCTGGCTCATGCTTCATTGAGCTTGGTTTTATGAGGCCATTTACTATTCTGAAAAGCTCTGCTGGACGGCTACTTGAGGACGCAATGGTGGCGGAGAAAAAGTTCTTTTTTGCTGCCATCACTGCCACGTGGTAGGCACAATAGTGTACTCTAACCCGTGTTCGGTCAGATTCACAGCCAGATTTACGCCACTTGCATTCTAGCATTCGACCTTCCTCTTTCATAGCCCGTAGTTCCATGGAATACCAAGAAGCTTTTCGGGCTCCACAAGCATGCCGAGGGCACTTAAGAGCGATCGTGTCAATAGCCCTGCTCATCTCTTGATTCCAGAGAGAAACCAGGGCTTCAACAGGAGTGCCAGACATACCAACCGGAAAATCCCCCAGAGCATTCAGGAATCGCTCGGATTCCATAAGTCTCCGGAGGCGGACCATCTCAATAGGTCCCACTTCCCCACAGAGGGGAGTTGCCATAGTAAGTCTAAACTTCACCAGTGAATGATCCGTCCATGACAACGGGTTGACAGTCAGCCCTCCTATCAATGGATACTCACCAATCTGCTCTGAGGCAAAAACCAAATCAAGGGTGTGACCTGCTATATGAGTCGGGTCAGATACAAATTGAGACAGCCCCATGGTTGTCATGGAGGACATGAAGAACTGAGCTGGTCCACTGAGCGTAGCCTCAGCATGGACGTTGAAATCCCCCAACACCACCGTGGCAGAGGCTTCCAACACCACATCTGAGACCACCTCAGCCAGCTCAGATAGGGAGGATGCCGGGCAGTGGGGTGAACGGTACACCAGCAGCATCCCTATCCTGTCTCTCTGGCCCAATAGCATAAACAGGTCCTCAACCCCTGTCACAGTGCGAATTGGTCGTCTGGTGAGGGAGATGGAAGTCTGATGGACTACAGCAACACCCCCTCTCTTCCCCTCCCCTCAGGTCTGGAACAGTGCTGCACTGAGTATCCTGGGGGACAAAGCCGGGCAAGACTAGGCCCACCCAATTCATCCACCGAGGTCTCAGTAATGCATGCCAGATCAGCCCCTTCATCCACAGTCAAGTCATATATGGCAGATGTTTTATTCTGGACCGATCTGGCATTCAAGAGCAGCATGGCCAGAGCAGAGGGCTGGTTGGCAGACCTCCCCAAACTCTGTTGGCTGGGAAGCGGAACAGAAGGAGTGATAGCTTCAATACATCTGCCACCCCTTCTCCTAATCTGTCTCTTCTGCTTCCCAATGCCATATCTCCCACTGCCCATTACTACTGTGATAGCGGTCCCCTGACACACGTCTCCCCCTCCTGCCCAGCCTTGGCACATGTTTCCCTACCCAGGCACAGCACACGCACACACGCGCACAAACACATAAACACACACACACAAACAAACAAAAAACAAAAACAAAAAACAAAAACAGACTTGCACGAAATGAATAATACATACACTCAGTTAAAACAATAAACTATTAACAATTAAAACATCAGTTCTAAAAACTGAACCCTAGCCCACAATTTAAAATGCCCACCCCATGGGAGGGCAAGGGCAGATGCTCAGGGAGAGCAGATGGGCAGTTCTCCTCTTCCCTCCCTTCCACCTGATATCATAGCCTGGATGGTGGGTGGGGCCAAAAACAACCCACAGGAGGCAGCAGAATTCCTTCCACCCTCAGCCGGAGATGTTATATGGCTTGCTGGAAAAGGGCGTGGCCCAGGTAAGTCCAGAAGGCAGCAGGGTTCCTTCCTCCCTCAGCCAGAGATGTTATAAGGCTGGCTAGCTGGAAAAGGGCGTGGCCCAGGTAAGTCCAGGAGGCAGCAGAATTCCTTCCACCCTCAGCTGGAGATGTTATATGGCTCGCTGGAAAAGGGCGTGGCCCAGGTAAAAGGACAGGTTCTGTCCTGGATTTGTAATTGGCTTAAGGGCAGAAAGCAGACAGAAGCAATAAAGGGCAAATTCTCAGGGTGGAAAGAGGTAAAAAGTGGGGTCCCTCAAGGCTCAGTGTTGGGACGAATGCTTTTTAATTTATTCATCAATGATCTAGAAGAAGGGGTACATAGTAAAATAGCAAAGTTTGCTGATGATACAAAATTATTTAGGGTAGTAAAAACCAAAAGAGATTGCCAAGAGCTCCAGAGGGATCTCTTAGCATTGGGTGAGTGGGCAACCAAGTGGCAAATGTGCTTTAATCTTAACAAGGGCAAAGTAATGCACATGGGGGCTAAGAATCTGAATTATGTCTATACCCTTATGGGGTCTGAGCTTTCTGCAACACACCAGGAAGGGATCTCAGGGTTCTGGTAGAAATCTATGTGGTGTACAATTCTGGTCACCACACCTCAAAAAGGATATTGAGGAACTAGAGAAGGTGCAGAGAAGGGCAACCAGAATGATTAAGGGGCTGGAACACCTCCCTTATGAAACCAGGCTGCAACATCCAGGCCTCTTCAGTCTGGAGAGACGGCGTTTAAGAGGGGACCTGATTGAAGTATATAAAATTATGCATGGTATAGAAAAGGTGGATAGAGATGGCCACTAGAATGAATGCCTAGGCTGGAGGGGGGGAGGGGGCACTTCTAAGGCCATTTGCTGGGATTTGAGAGCAGGCAAAGGTTCGTCTGTGTCTCTGCTTGAGAGGCCCATGGGCATTTGGTGGGCCACTGTGTGGGACGGGATGCTGGACTGGATGGGCGGTGGCCTGATCCAGCAGGGCTTCTCTTATATTCTTATGTAATGGCTCCATGCATCCCATAGGATCCTGGAGTTGGCCATGCACATTATAAGCTTGTAGCATGAAAACGTGCTCCACATTTGTACTAGCACAGGGCTGTTTCTTTTGCGCCTCTTCTCGGTGGGAGAAGTGCTGGAGGAGCATGTTCTTGCCTGCTCACTGTGCCGATCCTCAGGATGCGAACATGGCTGCCATCTGGTAGCCATTTGCATTTAAGGTAAGTTTTGGTGAGCAATTGGTAAGGGTTCCCAGGGCCATTTTGTCCAAGGTTTCTCACAACCAGAAAGCCAAATACGAAAAGGCCCTTGGTTGAGCTGTGTATAGAACTATTTAAAAAAGGAATTACTTTCTTTGGATTACTTTGTGTAGTGCTTCCACCTATGGAAGGAACATAATCCCCCCCCCCCCCACACACTCTGCTTCTCTCCTTAGAAGCCCAAAAAAGAAATAGAACAAAACCCTCCCAAAATCATGAGAAGTGATGGTTTTTCACTTCTATTTTAACTACTAAACACTAATAGTATCAAAAGAATATGTGATACATCAAGGTGTCAATTTATTAGAACTTATTTTGATCTGCATGCATTTTTATTATATCTCGTGTGTTATGATATGGTACCTGGACTAATCAATACATTCTTTGATTTTGATATTGATGAATCATTGCTAACTAATTTGATTTAAATTAATCTGTTAAGGCCTTAAAGGCTTTTCCTTTTTGCTCAGAAATGAGCCCCAAAGCTCTTTTTTAAAAAATAAGGAGAGGGGAAAAAGGTTAATTTTACGAATTAAAGTTTTAATGAAACTTGCATGCCATTCATATTGAGAAGCTCTCTTGGGCCGCTTCCCCATGCAAGCTGTTTGGCTCTGATTGGGCATGCGTGGGACCAGGAGCAGGTCCAAGATCAAATCTTGCCGGTAATACAGGTTGGGCGCAGGTTGAGTGAAGGTGCAGCCATCCCCATGCAAACTGCACCAAACCCAGGCATGGGAGAGCAACGCCAACTCCTCTCCACCACCTTTCTCTTAGTTGGAAGCTGGATTGATGTCAGCCCACCCCTGTGTCGCCAACTGCAAATGCCGCATCCCCCACTCCCTAAGTGGCACAGAAAGCCCGTACTCTGGCTGGGGGTTACAGAAAAAAAAAAGTTTAATAAATTTTAAAATAATTTTTAAAAACTCAAAGCTGCTATGAGGTTTGACGGCAGTTGAACAGCCGAACAGTTTTGCACACCTCCACTCCACTGGAAACTGCGAGAACACCTGGGAAGCTTAAGGGGGAGAAAATCAAGCCAGTATCCTGCCTGCCTTGGTGATCAGGATTTTTTCACTCCCCAAAAATCTCAGTGGTTGCGATCTCCAATGTACAGGG
Organism: Aspidoscelis tigris stejnegeri; assembly: GCA_023333525.1. Lineage (NCBI taxonomy): Eukaryota > Metazoa > Chordata > Lepidosauria > Squamata > Teiidae > Aspidoscelis > Aspidoscelis tigris. The sequence goes on from JALMGA010000008.1 coordinate 165,161, forward strand.
CTTGAATGGCAAGTACACCCCACCTCCCAATGCCGTGAACACCAATCTCCTCCTCAAATAGCCCGGGACTGTCCTCATGCTCACTGATTTTGGTACCAGACCAAATGTGCATGGGGACGTGGCCATATTCTCAATTAGAAAAGGACTACAATTTTACTGCTACCTTATTTCCATGCTTGTCTATAGCGTTTGTAATGCCAAAAATCATCATCTGCACACAGCAGTGGTATACACCAGCCATTGATAGAACTCAAACTGGCATGGCTTCACTTGAAATTCATGGAGTTGTGACAAATCAACATTCTGGTGCATGTTGAGATTGGGTGAACAACATTGGTGAACTGGGAGGGCACTAATTTAAGGGATGTGCCCCACACGGGTGGCCAATTTGCATATATGTATTTGCTGGCCTAAGATGCACTGGAATATAGTATAAAAAAGTTTTCCATTCTTAAACAGGTGGAACTACTACCAGAAAAAGATTTGGACAATGATGGAACAAAGATAAGTGTAAGTGCTAGATCTTTTCTGCTTGTATTGCACTCTGTAATTAGCTGACTGCTATATTTTTAAGAAAGCAGCAGCAGCAGCAAATAAAGGGGTGTTTTTGCACTTGGATGGGAAAGGTGCATTAGAGACTAACATGTACTAACGTTTGCACTTAGAAAGGAATGCTAGTACATGATAACCTAACCCTAACATGACCAGAGAGTTATCTGTGTCCAGTCACATATCTGATCCTCCGCAGGGCACTGCCATTTTGGTAGCGGTGCCCTGTGTGACTGAGCATGCTCCGGTGCCATCGTCACAGTGACGATGATGGTCTGCATGTATGCAGTTGTGTCAGGGGTCATCTGAGGTGTTGGCACATTTGCATGAAACCTTGGATTACCCCCCGCACACTGGAAACAGTGAAGATGGTTGCTGGTGGACACGTACGTTTCTGGCCACGATAGGCAAACCGCTAGTTTATAATTAGTTAACATCTGAGCAGGCGGGGGCATTTGTAGGCAGTAGATGCCCAGATGTTAACTAATTATAAACTAAGAGGCAAAGTATGAATTGGCCTACGGAATGGAGTTTATTTTTGGTGCCTTTCCTAAACCCTTTATGCTATATGGTATGTGGATAAATATTTTGCCTTCCACCCCTCCCTCCCAAGAAAAGACTGTTTGACTCTTAATTTTTTTTCTTGCATGTGCTTATCCATGTGGATGGGCTGCCAGTAGATTTCTACTTAGAAACTCCATAGAAAATCAGAAGTAGTGTAGGGGTTTGGACTCTGTAGCCCTAAATGACACTTCCAACTCTATGTTTCTATGATTCTGTCATCAAAACACTGACTGTGATTCTTTTGTTCTGTGAGAGCCTATCCAACCCCAATAAAAAGTGGAGAAAATAATTCACCAATGTTGGTTTTTAGTTAATCACCATTTATGTAACTTTTAATGAATAAACATAAACATATCCCAACCATTCCTCTCAATCAGTCACACAAGTTCTCACCAGTCAAGAAATCTTCCCCCATCAGTTGATCAAGCTGAAGTTGAAGACAATGGATGATGGAAGCCTGTAGATCCACATGCATACTGATAATTTCCACATCTGTTCTTTTAAGGACATTTGCTGCTGGCATGATCAGGACTTTCCCAGGACTTTCCCCAAAATCATATGTTTGGCTCTGTTCATCAATTTGGCTTTGCTTAACAGTTTCAAGTCCAATAATTAGCTATGGACTCCAATAACAAGATATTCCCAGGCAAAGCCCAGTAAACAACTGGAAAGTTCCCACTTAGTCATCATTGTTTCAAAAGTTCATTCTCTGTCCTGAATCTGGGAAATTTTCATCCATTTTTCAGGTTTCTGACTGGCTACTTCAGCCAATGGTGGCCCACATACTCTACATTCACTCCTAAATGGAGTCTCTGATGTCAATTCATTCTATTCCTGGGATCCAAGGACAAATACTATTGCAGTTGCTGTCTCTGTAATTAGGGTCCACTGCCTATATTGTACTAAAACCGCATTATAAAAATTGGAAGGCTTTACAATCTGATTAAGTTTTGTGTTCTAATCTGCATATAAATCCAGGACAATAACATTGTGCTAGTCATTTTAAAATATGTACCAAATAAATTTCTCTATCATCTCTAAATGGAATTAAAAGCTGCATTAAAGTTTCTTTTTAGAAACGTACATAAACTTGGGTTCTAAGGTTCAGTTCAGTTTGAATCAAATCAAAGCTCCTTGAGTTTGATTCAATCTACAAACAGGGTCAAACAGTTTGAGATTAAAGTTTTAAAAACATATTGGAAATGCGTTATAAAACACCTGTTTAAAGAGCAAAGTGAAGTCAAACTCAAATAGTTCAAATTATCTGGTTCAACTGAGTAACCCTGGTTTGGTTCAAATCAAACCAGTGCCTTTCAAAGTGGTTCAGATTGACTTGTTTAATTAATTCAAAAGGAATTTGCACATCTTTATTTTCTTTGGTATTCAAGGTAAAAATGTTTAAAAGCTTTAGGACATTTGCTTTTTTTCCTCAAAAGCCTATTTTCCTTTCATTCAAATTCTGTACAAAGATAATGATGATGATGAAGTTGATACAAATGAATTGTTCCGTTTTATTATTTTAGATCTGCAATTAGTGGGTGTCTAGTTCCATTTCACTTACCTACAAGCAATTAATTCAGTAATGGAATTTTTCATTGATCATCTTACGCAGAGTGTTTAGAACTGTCAAAAATTATATGTCAAATTGTATTCCGTAAACATTAATTATTAAAATATCTCTGGCAGATGTATGTATCACAGTTTATTTACTTTTTTCATTTGGGTACCATTACACTAAACCTGTGTGTTTAAATTGTATATGAGCATGGTTCTGACATAATTTTTAGACATCAACTCTTGTAAAGTGAGCTGTGATTAAGACTGCAGTCCTAGCCACTTCAGACTTGGAATACACCGCAAAGAAAGGCCCTTTGAAACATACAGAAGAAAATATTTGCACTGGTAATTTTCATTACTTTCAATAAGAATTAGCAACAGTTGATTAATTGGAACCTGTTGCTTGAATAAAGGGACTTAAACCTTGCATCCACTTCCCCTTCTTGCAGGAATGACTATTATGTTTAGTTAAAACAGAAGTAGGCTTGAACAATACTGCAGCCTTATTGTCTCTGTTTTAGTCCCTGGTTCTCTTTCGGTTTTAGCTGTCTTTAATCTACCAGCTATAATGGCCACCAGAGATCAATGGAAAGTAGGATTAGTAAATGAGACATTATCTTACTAGTAACGCACTCTAGTAAAATTCAAGCAAAATTCCTTACCCCCTGTCATAGACATTCAAAGTATAGACTACAAACTGATAATTTAATGCTTAAAATAATGCTATATAACTAATATAAAACTACCAAGAAAAGTCAAATATTTTACTAAACCAATCTCCATGAAAAAATGGCATTTATTTTGTAATCAAGCACATACAAGAATTACTGATAAAATCTGTCGTGAGTTAAGTCTGGTTGTGCAGTTTTAAGGTGACAACTGCTGAGGTTCAATCAATTTGCTCTATTTTTTGCATTTTTGTAAAATCTTTTTTGTAAAATCAATTTTTTAAAATCTTCAAAGATAATTCAAAGGCAACTTGAGCAAATACAAAAATACAGCTTTCAAATGATAAATTTCATTGAAGTGAAGGGGAAAACCCTTTGCCTTTTTGCAAACCTTTGCCCTCCTTCTGTAAATAAGGAGGCTTACCTTTGCTCACACAGTCCCCCTTCTAGTGCACCCCACTTCATGTCCTGCTGCCCTGACCTCATCCCACCCCACCTCCCACTGTGTCTTGGCTCTCCCCACCCACCCTCCTGCCCACTTCTCCCCTATGTTCGTTCAGCTTTCATTCTAAAAAATCTATTGTCCAATATGCAAGAATGTATAATTTTCTTAAAATCTCTATTTTGTACCATAGTGAACTAGAAAAAGAGGTGAATATGCATACCTGTTCTTTCTTGTTAAAAATGGTCTTTTGAAGATTTTTCATTGTTCTGATAATTTTGAACTTCACTGTATTATTAGACCATATTGGTAAATGAAGGAAAATAGTCTGAAACAGAAGTGGAAGAGGTTATGGCTGAAACCACTCTAAAGTCCTGTTTTGTGAAAAATGGACAAAGTCAAGGTTTGTTCTCTTTCAATGTTCTTTCAAGGCAAAGTTGTTTCCATTTGATGTGATACTGTTATTTCTGGAAATTTTGCAGACGGTGAAAGTACAAGGAAATGACATCTCTCATAAGCTGCAGATTTCCAAAGTGAGGAAAAAGGATGAAGGACTATATGAATGCAGGGTGACTGATGCTAATTATGGAGATCTGCAAGAACATAAAGTCCAGGCTTATCTCAAGGTCAATGCCAACAGCCACTCCCAACGAATGCAGGCCTTTGAAGCTTCCCCAATGTGGCTACAGGATAAACCCCGTAAGAACATCTCAGTTGTCATTCCCAGGAGCATGCAAAACTCTGCCAATCAACGTACGCACCCAACGTCTAGCCCTCAAGCAGATGCCAAAATCCCCAAACAAAGCCCACAATCAGGTATGAAAAACCATTTTGAACATTTGAAGGATTATTTTGCTAATGACTCTGGGAACTGATTCTAAAACAGACAAATTTTTAAAAATGCTATAATAATGTTTGCCAGAAACATTCTGCATCCTCACATTTAAACCAAAAACCATGAAACCATACTACATGAAAATTCATAGTTCTTTGATCTCCATTGTTATTTTCATTGTTAGGTAAAAGGGTCTTTCCGCACTTACCTTTGGTCTGAATTTTGAACAGTAGAGAGGACCCACCCTCCTAGTACATTTACACAAAATGAAGCATAAAATTGGCCACCAGGCGTAGTTTAAACCTTAAATACCCATAGACCTCAATAAAGAAGTCTAGCAGTGTACTGGGGCTGTGGGAGACCCAAGTCAATGGCATCCTTGTTGTGTAACCAAAATGTGTCCCTTGTATGAGCTTCTTAATCGTGAGGAGACACAAATCTGGACCAGATCCAGACCCACAGTTTCAGATCACAGCAAGTAAGCACTAAGGATGTGCATGAATTTTTGTGTGTATATTCAATTCGTATCAAACTGAACGCAAGAAAATTGGTATTCATTTGAATAGATCCCCTTTGTATGGATTCATATTCCATACGAATGTTCAATCGCATAGAAATCCCACATGAATCCCATACAAATCCCTTAGAGTTCCACAGAGCTTAGCATAAGCCTGTACTCCACACCATCTGTGGTTTCTGTAGCTTCTTACCTAACAAATAAAAGATAATTCAATAACTACATAAGGCAATCCTATTTAATCCTGGGATTATAAAGACAAGGACCACAGAGGATCAATAAACATGGCTTGATCAGTCATTTATTAAACCTAGCTTAATCAAAGTATCAGATTCCAATAAAGACTAAAAAACTGAATAAAAGTAACTATGAAGTTCCAAAAGATTTAGAACTATACCTAGAGAATGTTGCTATTATGTTGCCAAGGAAGTAGGATTTCTTTTTCCAGGTAAAAAACCTGAAATACACGTGGGCTTTCCTAGAGGTACCAATAATGTTGAAAAAAATGCCAAGTCTTAATAAGGTGACATATTTGTTTACTATTTGCTGTGGTGAAGGTTGTGGAAAATAGTAATATATGCAATAAAAATTGTCTCTTGTCTTATGATATTGTTAAGTTAAAATTTAAAAGATAAGTTATTGTCAGATAATAAAATATAACAATATATTATGGAGCGATGAAAAGTGTTCTTTGAAAAGCATTAAAAGACAATAATACATGTTCTGGTAAGTCAAATGTGCAAGTTAAAGACCATGATCATCATTTTATCAAAGTAGGCTGAACTAATATGAATGAATGAATTTTATTTATGGTCACAGACCAAAATCAGAAAATAAAACGATCCTATCTGCTGTCTGAACTTGTTCTCAGTATGCTTGCAGTCAGGCAGAACTTGGCCACAGTCCAAGTGTTCTGGTTGTCTTGGAATGGGTGTTTCAGACAGTTTTCTTCCCCTATTGTTAGAGTTTGGGACATGATGGGAGTGATGAGAATTGTGTGAGCCTCCTGGTAGAAGAGACAATATAGTAATGTGTGAACTACATCTTCTACTTGGCTGAGACTGCATGGGCAGATACGTTCAGAGTAGTGGACACCTTCGAATCTACCCTGAAGGATAGCTGAGGGCAAACATTAAATCTCACCCAGGTGTACACCTTCCTATATTTGGGAATGTGCAATTTGTATAGGTAGCTGGCCGGGATGACAAGTTTTCCATTTTCTTTTATAAATGGATAACCAGCTATGGTGCTCAAATGTTCTTGGTCAAATGTCCACCAGTTTTATAGGAGAATCTAGTAATTGCTTTCACATTCCTTTGGGCATTCGCTGTAACACTTTTGATGTGTATGGACCAGTTATTCCTTGTGTTAAAATTGATTCCTAAATATTTGAACAATGTAAATGGGTGAGTACTAATCTTCCAGTTACACCTGACTTTCTTTTTTGTGAACACTGTGACTTTTGACTTTGTGTATATTATCAATTCTGCGCAATTCTGGCTCTTTAAAAGTTCTGACCTTTAGAAAGGGAAAGGAAGGAAAGCTGCTGCAGGTTCAGGGAGATGTGTGAATGTTTAAGGCTGTGTGTGCAGGTGGCAGCGGCAGCAGAGCCAGGATGCTTTTCTCAGAGGGAACCCCTGCTGGGGATGGTGGCTGTGGAGGTGGAGTGGGTGAATGGGGCTAGAGTTGCCGCTGCTGCTGTGTGCCATGGGCAGTGGGGAGAGGAAGGGAAAGAATTGCTTTCCCCAATCCGTTTTTGGAAGCGTTTTAAGTGTTTAGAGTGGGGACGGAAAATCGAGGTTGAATCGGATTGCCAGATGCTCTTTGCTTCCTTTTAACGTGCTTTACATATCAATGCAAATCCCAATGTAAATCTCAATGTATATTCTGTTTTATTTCTTCAATGGGAACTCGCCCTAAGTGTTGTGTTCAAAGATTGTGAATTTCAGTCATTTATTACAGTCCACACTATGGAAGTGCTTTGGAACTGTAGTGAAGACAGTTGCAGGTAGGCAAGGGGGGGCACCCAGGCATCTGAAAGGGAGATGGGGAGTGAGTGATAGAATTCCACCAGCCAATGAGTGAGTGGCAGGCCCAGGATGGGGACAAGGCTTGAAATAAGAGAGGAAGCCTAATGGCAGTGAAGGAGAGAAGTAGCTGAAATGTCTGAAGATAAGGAGTTGAAGCAGAGAAGGGAATTGCAAAGTAGTTTAGGAAGGAGTTGCTGAGGAAAGGAGCGTAGTCAAAGTACTTACGTGGCTGAGTCCTATATTACAGTGAATTGTCAAGAGGCATGAAAATCTTTGCCTTCAGTCAGTGATAGGCTCAGAGCAGTGGGAGGGACCTGTCCTTGGAGATTAGGCCTGGATAGACAGGCAGTTACCCGTGAAAGGACGTAAGTAGGAGAAACTGTTGGCTCTGGTCCTGTCTAGTGAAACAGGCAGGCAGCACAAAGAATAAAATTTGAATATCAGAAAGGACTTGTTAGTTTGCGTGATCAAAGTTACACTTGCAATTGAAACCAAGCTGTACAGAGGAAGTGCACAAACTAAGTGTTACATAATAAAGCTGTGTTTGAAGTTATAAAAAGCAACATTTCAAGGAGCTCTCATTGTCCAAGAACTACTTCACACATCATAAAAGGGGATTAGAGAGAGGGAAAGTGGCGCACTTTGCTGAGGCCGTGAAACACACACGTGGAGTGGCTGGGCCCAAGAAGCAGCAACACAAGCTACCAACCAAATTAAAGCAAGGTTAACACTCTGTGTAGGACAACCACGAATTCTGAAATCCCTGAGTTTATATCATTATACTAAAAATCAACTGCTTAGCTGCAGTGAAGGGGAGGCATCACACAAGACACCAGCCGATGGCCTTGAATTAGAAGAGGGGGGCTTAGTGGCGGGAGTGGTGGTGCACAAGGACCCAAAGAGCACGTTGTCAGCCGCACCCCCACAAACAGCTTGTCCGTGTCCTCAGGCCGCAATAATTGAAATTGATCCAAAAAAATTGGACCGGACAGTTCTCTAGTAGACTTAAAAAATAAGAGGCCTTTTCGCAGAAGGCCTTCTGGAATGCACGTAGAACACATTGGGATGGAGCATTAACTCCTCTGGGCCGGCAGCTTCATTCTGGGCCACCCCACCCCACCCCGCCCCACCCCGTCCCAACGCATCTACATGCGTTCCAGTTTCAGAGCACAAAAAAGTGCTCTGAAACTGTCCCGGTGTGTTTGGTCCGTCCCGGTGCATTCCCAGCTGTACCAGAGGGAAAGCATTCACACGCTCTCTCTCCGTGACAGCTGGGCTCCTTCCCCGGCCTCCCCCATTGGCTCCCTTGGAGCCAGGGTTGGATAGCCCTTGCGCCTCCCTTCCCAGATCGGGCCCCTGCAGCGAGCGGGAACCACCCACTCACTCACCCCCCACCCTGGGGGCATGCCCGCATGCCCACTCCTTACCTGATGGTTGCCGGGACACTACTCTCGCAATCATGTCAGCCACGATTTTTGCCTGTGCGCGGAGGTCCCTAATTGGCCAGGCATGATTGCTTCAATTGGCCATCTGCGCAGGCATGGGTGCTGGCCAATCAGGGACCACCTCGTGCCCAGGCACAAAGCACAGCCGGCCCAATCATGACAGTAGTGACCCAGGGACCACCAGGTAAGGAGCGGGCACATGGGCACATCCCCGGGGCAGGGTGATGGGTGGTGGTGGGCTTCCTGCTAGCTGCAGGGACCCAATCTGGGCCCCTGAAGTGCATGTGAACCCAGGAAAGGGATATGCAAGGGCTGTCTACCCCTGGCTCCAAGGGAGCCAATGGGGGGAGGCCGAGGGCGGGACTTGTGAGTCCCGAGATGGCTGTTCAGCCCAAACATATCTGAGACAGTTTTCCATCTGCATGTAGGTAGGCAAAAGATGTGTTTGCAACACGTTCTTTACCTGCCTGTGTGGATGGAAAACTGTCTTAGAGGCGTTTGGGCCAAAGCGCTATACGGCGTTTTAGCTGTAATGCGAAGAGGCCTCCGGTCTACAATTTTGTGCTAACGCTCCTTGATCTGGAGGAAAAAGCATCCGCACATAGAACAGATGCAGGAAGTGTAGGTGATAGAAGTAGAAATATGCTCAAGTGGAAGGGAAGGGAAAAACCCTTTGCTTTCTTGTGAAAGGAGAAACCCTGAAAATAAGAGGTTCACCTTTGCTCCCAGTGTCCATTCCCTGCCTATGAACACTGTTCTATGGAGAAGTTCACAAACTCAAGTTCTAAAGGTTAGTTGGAATTAAATCAAACTTCCCTGAATTCAGCTTGATCTAAAATCAGAGGTTTTTTTTTTAAAAAATCAATTGGAAGCACATGGAAGAAAGGCCTACTTAAAGGGCAAGCTGCAGTTGAACTTGAACACCTCAAATTGAATTGTCCTGTTTCACAGAATGATCTTGGTTAGAGTTGGGGTCAGTCCCTTTCAAACCACTTAAATTAAATTTGAATGTATACATTCCTACTGTTCCCTTAGAAAGTAAGACAAAATTCATAGGAGTGATAATCTCTATTGCTTTTTTGCTTCAGTTACTATAGCTAGTTTTACATTTTGTTTTATTTAGCAGTACAGTCATAGTGCCAGATGGATTTGCATTTCTATAGCAACTAAATGCATTTATTTTCATTACTATGTGTCCAGGATCAAACACCTTCCTCCAAAATGAACACGTAGGTGGTATAGTGAACCTAATGATTTTCATGGAGACCTGCATAGACATGGAAGTATATGAGATGAAAAGCCAATATAGTAAACTGTATTCTGCAAGTAATATTTGATGATCTACTGGGAAAATAGAAAACAGATTTAAGTTAATTTTACTTTCAAAATTCAGATCTTCTTTAACTTGCACATGACTTTAAAAATTGTGATTTAAACTTGAATTTAATACAATGGAAATAGGTATATTTGTTATGATCTTAAATAGATTGGGTGTCATACTGAGAAAGAGATGAAACCAATTCTTTTTGAACTGAGCCTTATTTTAGATTATATCCCAGAATAGGGCCCTAATCCAAATTAAAGACCAGTGCAGAAAGGTTCCAAGTCAATTCCTAACTCTGAATGGAACATAATGATCCTAATCGGAGTGCAATGCCTCAACTCCTGTTTGAAATGGCAGCTCCTGGTTTCCACCTTTGAACAAGAAGGTGTTCTGAAGAGGTGCTCTCAAGGGCCTCCATTGAAAACAGAAATTGTATCCTCAGAAAATGGGGTTGTGCAATCACTGCAAAGCAAGTATTACCACCACAAATGGAAATGCAGTGGTAGAAGGTGCCTTACCAGGTAAGTGGAAAAACTGTGAGACAATCCTAATTATGTAGAATGCTTGAATACATTTGGTGCAACTGAACTTGAACCTTTCACATGATATTGGAGTATGCAGCCAGATCCGTACATCCTGAAATGACTAATGCCAAACGATGGCCCAAGGTGTACCTGCACTGGAAATGTGAAAATGTCTAGGGTCTTCATCATATCCTGGTCTACTCCCAGGGACAGAATCCACTCCCAGGAACACTTCTTTTGCAGACTGAGAAAAACAGCTGGGTAGCTGCTGGAGTAATTCACTTGCCTGGGTCCATGTTGCAAAATGTAAAAAAAGAAAAGAAAAAAAAAGCCAATTTATGGGACCATTTCTGGCACTTTGTAACACTGAACTAGTTAGAAACTTCAGTGCTGGGGATCTTTCCTTCTCTGTTTTCAGAGTTTGCAAGACTATTCCACACTTGGGCTGAAGCAAGCCCGCCAACCTAGTAGCAGTCCATGCTGTGTAAGGCCTGCAAAAAACTATGCACTCACAATTTTCAGGACTGCAAATGTATTAGAGCAAAAACACAACAAAGGGACTCTAAATAAAATCAGTTCTGACAGCTGTCTCTACATTTCAATTGATATCTCTTAAAAGGTCTCATTGTATTCTTCCATCTAAATAGAATTAAATATTTTAATAATGATTATCATACTACCATCTCACAGGCTGGGTCTATGTACCAACTCTGAGTAGGCTACAATTCACTGCAGCATGTTTTAAAGGTTTGATGGAATATTCATTTTGTAGATGTACCTTACCCTAGGATCTTCCTAATGTCTGCCAAAAATATTTTCCAATAAAGATTTTTTTCAAAAACTAGCATACTTACAAAGTAACTTTTCAGTTTCTTCTATATATAATTTGAACTAGCTGGTTTTTCAGTTTGTTTCCCCTATCATGTGGTAATTGTTGAAAAAAGAGAAGGCGTTCAAGAGAACTTAACAACGAACCTCCATGGGACTGAAGTACTTTATGTTGTTGTTTACGGTACATGCCAAGACAGCCATGGGCACAAGTGCACAAACATAAACAAAATGTATATGTTTAAAACTACCTTATAAAGAAGCATTGGAAAACTGCAAGATGAGCGAATATCTTGTAACTTCTTCCGCAGGTGCGAGGATAGCTACAAGCCATGGACTTTCTGTCCTGCTTCTTGTTTGTGGCTTTGTGAAGGGTGCTTTGCTATAGTCTAAAAAGTACTGACTTTTTCCAATATCACTTTCTCTTCTTAAAGCAAAGAGCAAATCTCCTGTAAAACCTACAGAGCGGACAGCAAAGTTGACCTTAACTTCCAACCACCTCCCTGCACCCAATGCGCTCTAATTCTCTTCGCAAAGGAGCACCTTCCGCTGGCGAAATACAAAAAGAGAGAAAAGACTAATCTCTGAATGTCTTTATTTGAAATGTATAACTGGCATTTTCTTTTATGTGAACTGGAGTGCCATAAAATAACATTGTTCAATGGGACATTTTCTGTGATTTTTCTTTCCTTTTATTTTAATCTGAATGCAGTATTGATTTCCCTTGATAACTCATTGGCTTCAGATTTTTAGTAGAATTGCACTGAACATTTGTTCTCACACAGGGAGGAAAATTGTATCCAAAAACTCTCTCCAAATTGTAACTTAAAACTTGTTCATAACATATGTAAAACACTATTTTTGTGATAACAAATGGAAAACACAGTTGAGTTTGGAGAGTATTTTTCTTTTTAGATGACAATTTGGCAAGACTACAGAACTGTTATTTGTAAAAGAGAACTACATCCCTGAAAGATGTGCATGAAAGTGCTGGAGCCTCCCCAGGGGATCCTTCTTTCATTTCATCTCTGCCTCTCGTCACTCTTCTTGCTCCCCTCCCCTCCCCTTGATGGTGTCAGTTACTGGCCCTGATGAATCCCTGAGGAGCACTTAACAGTTTCTATAAATACATCTCTTATTTGTATGTGTTCTCTTTATGTTGGTCTGTTACTCTAATTTCACAATGCCTGTATATGCAAACCTGACAAATTCTGTAAATTGCTTACACTATATGTGATATAACATCAAAGCAGACGTTCCATGATTCATTGTGCAAGCTGGTTTTTAATATTATCTAAATGCCACTGAGGGCATTTGTTTTCTTTCCAACAGGTGCTTTTAATTTCTAATTCAGAACTATGTGAAATTTTGTAACTCTTGCATCCATTTTTCATTGGTTTAAGTCCTTGCAAATAGCAACCAGTACAGCCCTCTGTTTATTCTGTAAAAAAAAAATGCACATTAAAATTTGTTATTGTCTTCAAGCAGTGGTTCTGTTGCCTGAGTAGCCTTTTCATTTATTACCATTACAAGAATGATTTTGATTTTATGACCTGGAAATAGCAGATCTATAAACATATCACAGCATGCAAAAAAGGGAAAATATATATTTTTAAAAAATTATGAGTATGAAGAAAGAATTTAATAGAAATTAATAGAATTTTAGATATCAGAACATTATGAACAAAAGAAATCCATTTATTACATAAATTTATTTATTACATAAATAAATAAAGCAATGTAGACTGTGTGCTCCCGGAATCCCTCATGATCTGGCCTCTGAACAGAAATTCTTACAGAACAGAAAGGAAAGAAGCTGCAGTGGAAACAGTGTTACCAGTTGTAGAGTAAAATTTTGGATAATTTGGAACTGCAAAAATAAACCCAAATTTAAACTCCAAGATCATTTCAAGTGTTTTTTTTAAAAAATGAAAAATGCCATAAACAGAGACAAAAACTCATTCCAAACATCAAGGGCCAGTATTTCTTATAAAATCACTGAAAATAATTTATTAGAAATACAAAAGGAAGCTTTAAAATAAATTGTGAAGCCATCTCATAAGCACATCTCATTTAAACGTTTAAAAGAATAACGATAAACATGCAAAACCCCAAAACATTGCCAAATAAAACAGCATTTCATATTGAGGTGTCTTTCCGCATTAAACCGAATCCACCCCATTTTATTGAGACAACCAGTTTGTAACTGCATCAAAAAATTCCCCAGTATTTAATTAAAATTCCCTTTTATGAATAAAAATATGGAAATGAGAATAAAGTTCCAATACGAACAATTTCAAACTTTAGAGAAAGCCAGAAAAGCCAGAAAATGATAGAAAATTAGCCCCAGTGCTGGAAAAGAATTCACTAAACTTAGCCCAAAATTAAGAAAAATAGAGAGGGATAAATGTCTCACGAATCCATGTGCTCTTAAGGTATCTTTTTAAGGATGCCTTCAACTATCTTCAGAATCTCCATCATTGCAAAAACTATTGTTGCCAAGATTCAGCAAAACTATTCCCATTTTAGAAATCCCAAACTGATTCCCAAAAAGGAGTAAAAATCTTCAAATCAAAATGAAATGATTTTAAAAATGACCCATTCTATCTCTCTGATCCCCCCCCAAAAAAAACCCAGACCGTATGTTTCTCTCAGCACCAAAACTCTAGCTGCTGCCTTAGGTTGTTTTCCTACCACACTCCTTTAATCCGGATCTAAGAAGATCCGGATCTAAGGAATGGGTACTTCCCTTAATTCAGATCAAGTTCAAATTTCCAATTTTCCCCTTATCACCTCATTTCATCTTTATAATTAGTAGAGGATGATCTAACAGCCCAAAAATGTTTTTTAAAATTTCTATTAGGAGTATAAATTGTAACTAATATTACTTACCATTCATCAATCCCTTAATAAATACATATCTACTTTCCTTATCTTTTTTCAGTTGTCATAAAGTACTTCAAAGATAACAGTACCCCTAACCATTAATTAATATATCTGTAATTAGGGCTGTGCACAAATGCATTTTTTCCCTTCGAATTCGAGTCGAATTAACTATTTGAAAATTCAATTTGATTTGAATTTTAAAAATCCAGACTTTCACAAATCCAATTTGAATCTGGATTATTTGGATCTGTACATTTGAAAATCTGATTTGAATTTGAAAATTCAAATGTTGGCAATACTCGTATCCATTTTTCAAATTTGCACGAATCCGTTTTCATCATATGCATCCTGTTTTCATCCCACATTATAAGCACAAATGCACATATTATTTGTATGTGATATATGCGGATCTGTTAATTTGAATTATTCAAAAATCTGTATCGGATTTTCAAAACTTGGAAATTCATTCAAACAGTGGCAGCGCGCCCTAAAGAGTGCTGGTTCGCCGGACCCATAACGCTGGGGAAAGTAAAAGATTTTGTTTTTAAGAGAGAGAAAGAGACATAATGAAATACAGAATTTTTTGGCCAATCAGAAAAATGGCTTGTAACACTCTGTATTTCAATTGGAGGAAGTGTCAAATTTGAAACCTCTCTGGGTTCGGCGATCCAGCCAATCAGGAGGTTTCAAATTCTTACAAGTCACGCCCCCTCCTTCCCCATAAGAACAGATGCTTTTCAGCGCCATTTTCTGTTTCAGTTTTGTTTGGAGAAGAGGGAGACTGGAAGGAAGGTAAGAGGCTGCCTATCCCCTGCGCGCCAACTTTGCCCAGGGTCTGGGCTCCCCGGGGTGGGCCCCCTTCCTTGGCCGGGTGGCCTGTGGTGGGCCGAGAGCCGCCCGCCACCTCCTCGTTTCTTGAGGGCCAGGTCCCTCTGCTTCCCCCATCCCATCCACCAGCAACGGCTGCCTTCCCTGCTTGTCCCCGCAAGCAGATTCGCCGCGCCGCTGCCCCCCTTGGCCCTGACTTGCTTGCAGGGCCCAGAAACGGGGCGAGTGAGGCCGGGGCAGCGCAGCCAGGGTGCAGTTTGGCTTCTGTTTTCCCCAGGCAGACCAGCGATGCCATCCCTTCTGTTGTGGAGTGAGCAGTGCTGCTCCAGGCTCACTCGACCGGTTTCTGGGCCCTGCGAGTGAGGCAGGGCAAAGGGGGGGGGGAAGCGGTGCGCCTTCTGTTCTCTCCAATGCCATCCCTTCCATTGCGGAGCGGGCAGAGAACTTGGCCCTGCCTCGCTCACAGGGCCCAGAAACGGGCCGAGCGGGCCCGGCGCGGCTTGGCGTGGCACGCCTTCTGTTCTCCGCTCGCTCCGATGGCATTGCTGGTCTGCCTGGGGAGAACAGAAGCCAAGCTGTGCCACCCCGGGCTCGCTCACCCTGTTTCTGGGCCCTGCAAGCAAGGCAGGGCTAAGGGGGAGAGGCGGCATGCCTTCTGTTCTCCACTTGCTCCGCAATGGAAGGGATGGCATCGGGGAGAACAGAAGGCGCGCCGCCTCTCCCCCTTAGCCCTGCCTTGCTCGCAGGGCCCAGAAACGGGCTGAGCGAGCCCAGGACGGCACAGAGCAGCTTCTGTTCTCCGCTTGGAGGGGCAGATTGGCCGCAGCTGGAGGCCCCAAGGCAGGTGGAATTAAAGTCCTGCCGATGTGCCTCTCTCCACGAGCGGAGAAATGAAGACCCCCCACACACCTTGCGTCCCTCGTTCCCTTGGGTGGGGCTTCGTTCCTCCACTGGTGGAGAGAGGCACATCGGCAGGACCATTTCCGCCCTTCCCCACAAAGCCAGCTGGTTGACTTCGGGGGAGCTCTTCTGAGCTCTCACAGCAGTCCCACCTAAATCCCCTTAAATGGGTGAGAAAAGCGGTGTAAAAAAGCCAACTGTACTGTCTGTCTGCTGGTGACTGTGTAAAAGTATCTGCTTTTCCAAGCTAAAACTCATTTCCTTTTAAAATTTGTTTATTGTTATTAATTTTGATAGGATGGAAAAAGGTGGAGGCTCTAGGAGGGACAGTTTTTCCCTACTGCACATACTATTGTCTTATGCTGACAAGACTGAAATGGAGAAGTAATAGCCTCAGATAAGGAAGGTAGCTTTCATGCACTGGAGGAAGGGAATGGACTTCCTAGTCTCTAAAGAACAAAACCAAAAAACATAATAGCCTAAGGCTTCCAATTGGGTGATGTGACTTAGAGGTAGTCAAAATGTTTAATTGAAATTAGTAGAAAACAGCAATGAAAAGATCTTATTTTGGTCAGATTGCACATTTTTGAAGCAGTGATAGATTAATCGTCCCTAATTATTTGAATCAGGAAGGTGTGACCTGTAGCATTCAATGGTCCAACCAAGAACCCCTCAGCATTTTGATTGGAAATCAATGACAGTTGCTTTTCATCTGCACCATGCTGGGTTATATTGCAATGAATGGCATTAATTTTTATTTTGAGGGGGGGGGGAATGCTGCCTTCAACATTTTGGTAGACAAAGGACATAAGGACATAAGGACATAAGAGAAGCCTTGCTGGATCAGGCCACAGCCCATCTAGTCCAGCATCCTGTCGCACACAGTGGCCCACCAAATGCTCATGGGCATCTCAAGCAGAGACAAGGACAAACCTTCTCCTGCTCTCGAGTCCCAGCAGATGGCCCTAGAAGCGCCCCATTTCCTCCCCCCCCCCTCAGCCTGAAAGATGCACCTAGGCATTCGTTCTAGTAGCCATTGATACATCTGTCATCCATAAATTTGTCTAACCCTACCTTAAAGCCATTGAGACTGGTAGCTGTCACCACCTCTTCTGGCAGCACATTCCATAGGCCGATGACCCTCTGTGTGAAGAAATACTTCCCCCTGTCAGACCTTACGCTCCTACCCAACAGCTTCATAGAGTGCCCCCTGGTTCTAGTGTTGTGCGATAGAGAAAAGAAATTTTCTCTATCCACCTTTTCTATGCCGTGCATAATTTTATATACTTCAATCAGGTCCCCTCTCAAACGCCGTCTCTCCAGACTGAAGAGGCCTAGACGTTGCAGCCTGGTTTCGTAAGGGAGGTGTTCCAGACCCTTAATCATTCTGGTTGCCCTTCTCTGCACCTTCTCTAGTTCCACAATATCCTTTTTGAGGTGTGGTGACCAGAATTGTACACAGTATTCCAAATGTGGCCTCACTATAGATTTATAAAGGGGCAAAATGACACTTGCTGACTTATTTTCTATTCCCTTCCTAATTATTCCCAGCATTGAATTTGCTTTTTTTGCTGCTGCCGCACACTGGGTTGACACCTTCATTGAACTGTCCACCAAAACCCCGAGATCCCTTTCCTGGCGTGTTGCAGAAAGCTCAGACCCCATCAGTTTATAGACGTAATTTGGATTCTTGGCCCCAATGTGCATTACTTTACACTTGTTAAGATTAAAGCACATTTGCCACTTGGTTGCCCACTCACCCAATGCTAAGAGATCCCTCTGGAGCTCTTGGCAATCTCTTTCAGATTTTACTACCCTAAATAATTTAGTATCATCAGCAAACTTTGCTATTTTACTATGTACCCCTTTTTCTAGATCATTGATGAATAAATTAAAAAGCATTGGTCCCAGTACTGAGCCTTGAGGGACCCCACTTTTTACTTCTTTCCACCCTGAGAAATTGCCGTTTACTACTACTCTCTGCTTTCTGCCCTTAAGCCAGTCACAAATCCAGGACAGAACCTGTCCTTTTATTCCATGGCTGGTGAGTTTACTCAGTAGCCTTTGATGTGGGACTTTGTCAAAAGCCTTCTGAAAGTCCAGATAGACAATGTCTACTGGTTCACCTTTATCCACGTGTTTATTGACACTCTCAAAGAATTCCAACAAATTTGTGAGGCATGATTTACCTTTGCAGAAGCCATGCTGGCTTTTGTTCAGCAATGCCTGCTGCTCCATATGCACACTAATTTTGTCTTTAATAATGGTTTCCATCACCTTACACGGAACTGACGTTAAGCTAACTGGTCTGTAGTTGCCTGGATCACCCCTGGATCCTTTTTTGAATATTGGTGTTACATTTGCTACCCTCCAGTCCTCAGGTACGGAGCCTGATGCAGAGATGCAAAGTCCAATGCAGAGATGTTATGCTCTGAAAGTCAGCAGCTTTATCTTGGGGCCTTTCCACACTGGCTCTAAAAACGGATTTAGAGCCAGATGTGGAACGCATTTAGACTTGGCTTTCGCATAGGGGCCGGAATTAGGACCCCTTTGAGTAAGCCGTGTCCGCATATCGGCAGGCAAAAATGGTTGTTTGAACCGGTTTTGCCGCCGAAATCCTACCCAGATGTAAGACCTGAAAAAATCAGGTCTTACATCTGGCTTTCCCCCTGAAAACGGTTTGGAAACGAACGTTTCTGCACCGGAGGGGGAAAAGCCGGATTGCCGGTGCATGCCCAGCTCTCAGAGAGAGGCAGAGCGCATGCTCTGCCATTCTGACAGCTGGGCAAGCCTGGCAGCCAGCTTCCCTGCCTTTCCCTCGCCAGAGAACGGAGAATCCTCTGTTCTCTGGTGAGGGCAAGGCACCCCCACTCCTGTCACCCCAACCCCATGAACAGCCCCCTTCTACGTACCTGATCGCCTGCATTTCGATCGTGAGTCTCAGAGGGACAGCAGCAATCGCGCGCGCGTGTGCGCGCGCCATTGCTCTGACGGCCCTCCAGGCAGCCCAGGACTACATTTCCCAGCGTCCCTGGGCTGCTGGGGCCGTCAGAGCCGGGGAACACATCAGCTTGGCTGTGGTCCCACCTAAGAAGGATTTATCCAGCTTCAATCCACTTTCACAGCCAGAGAAGACATTAGCCAAGTGTGACCAGTAATTTTCTTATCACATTGGCTGCAGTCACACCTCAGGTTTAATCCAGCTTCATTGCACTTTAAGACTCAGCCAGGGAACACATCAGATTGGCTGTGGTTCCACCAATGTGGTTCTGAGACTTTCTGACCCATGGATCTGCCCAGCGACCTCTTAGGCTCCACCCAGCAACCTCTTAGGCTCCACCCAGCGAACTCTTAGACTCCGCCCAGCGACCTCAGCGGCCCCGCCTCCCTGGGACTTAGGGCTGTGAACACCCAGCCCTGAAGCCCACCAGCCGCCACTGCATTCAAATGTATAAATTTGGATTTTCGAAAATCCAATTTGAATCTGAATGTCAATATTTGATGGATTTGAAGCAAATTTTTGAATTTTTGAATATCCATGCATATTCCTATCTGTAATAAACCAGCAATTCACTACCGAGCCCAATTCAGGGTGTTAACTCTGACTTATAAGACCCTAAATGACTTGGGACTCAAATATCTAAGGGAATGCTTTTTCCCATACTGACCTGCCCATGCCTTAAGAACTAGCGGTGAGGCCCTCCTGGTTGTCCCACTGCCTTCAGTAGTGAGGCTGGTGGGCATCTGGGAGAGGGCCTTCTCAGTAATGGCCCCAGGCTATGGAATAGTCTCCCTCTTTAGGCGCATCACACCCTTTGTCTATTCAGGAAG
Source organism: Aspidoscelis tigris stejnegeri (assembly GCA_023333525.1). Taxonomy (NCBI): domain Eukaryota; kingdom Metazoa; phylum Chordata; class Lepidosauria; order Squamata; family Teiidae; genus Aspidoscelis; species Aspidoscelis tigris. The sequence goes on from JALMGA010000008.1 coordinate 184,889, forward strand.
GTGGTGAAGATGCACCTCTTTGCCCTGGCTTTTCGCTAATGTGATTATGTTTCCTTCCTCCCACTGCAGATAAAATTATTTTAATATTTAGAATATTGTTTTAATTATGCTGAATCTTTTAAGTGTTTTAATGTATATTATTTTTAATATACATCGTTTTGTAATTTGTTGTTTTAAAGGTTGTTACCTGCCCTGAGACCTTTGAGTATAGGGTGGGATAGAAATAAAATAATAAAACAAAATAAATAAAATAAAATTAAGCTGTTAGTTCCCTGACTCTCAAGATGTCTAGTTTAGACATTCCATGTCTGACCACATCCAGCTTACCTCGGTTCACAGATCTTACATTCCAAGTTCCTATGCAACATTGTTCTTTAGAGCATCAGACTTTCAACACCAGACACACACACAGTCAGGCCTCTTTCAGCTTTGCTCCAGCCATTTCACTTTTTCTAGCGCTACCTTTACTTGCCCTCCACTCTTCCCCAGTAATGTTTGAATACCTTCTGATCTGAGAGGCTCATCCAGTGTCAGAACATTTCTTCTGAAGTGCTTTTCCATGAGGTTGTCTTAGCAAGGACATTGAAGTAGGTTGCCATTTCCTCCTCCAGGGGCCTGTCCATTTTGGGCAGCCCTGCATGGCATAGCCACATTGAATTATGCAAGTCTCTGTACCACAGCAAGGTAGCAATCCATGAAGGGGACATGACTGTTGTTTTTCAGCAGTGCACTATGGCACACCACTGAATGGCACCCCCTTTCCTGACAGCTGGGGAAATTCCTAGCCTTTGGGGATGAGGGGTGTTGTTCATTGGCACAGCATAGTGCATTGCTGAAAAATACCCCTCCAAGTCCTGGGCCATGGAACTTTTTCTTGTAGCCATTGTGGCTGTGGGGGGTTGACTGCAAAGTTCATAAAAGCTTCTCAGCCTGAGGAGTCTTGGGGTGGATCAACACTATCTGCACAGAAGCTATTCAACCAGCCCATGCCTCCAAAAGATCTGGATCAGTGGGGGCACTGATCCAGATTTACTCCTTGTAAGTACGGAAAAAGCCAAAAGTTTTCAGATGCTGGATTCCTTAAGGTGCCCCCCCCCTCGTTTACTTGCAGTTCTCAGTGTGAATGAAGTCTGGGGTGAGTGAAGGAGAGGCGGCGCAGAAACCCAAATTGAAAACGGCAGTTTAACTCCTTTTCACTTTTCAAAATGGTTCTTCAGGAACCTTCTGCAGTTTTCTGTGGCCCAGACACCCGTGCAGCCTCACAATCCAATCTTGACTTCACGTGATCCTGCTGTACTAGTAGACCATTCTATAGCACAGACAAGACATCCAGCCCACTGCAATCGTGGCTACACAATCACAGAGTTGGAAGGGACCCCCAAGGTCTTCAGGTCTTCCCCTGCTTAATGTTTAATGCACCCTGGACAGAAGCCCCCCCCCCCAGCCCCTGCTACCACTTCTGTGTTATGAGTTGTTGTTGTTATTAAGTAGGGATTTTTGCACACTTTGGTAAATAAGGCATAAGCAACCATATGTCAGGGTGGAGAAAGAAAGAAAGAAACTTTTCCAATGACATATTGTATTTTAGCATTAATTATAACAAAACATTGCACATTTCCCTTTGTTTGTGTTAAAATTAAGGTATTGCTATCTTTCTTAAAGCTATTTTGGAATAGCAATTTTTGCCTCACATAAAAGCTATTCCATCAAAGATATGATGGTTTTTACATGGTGCATTGACCATGTTTTCAATAGTTCCTTATTATGTCTAAGATAAATGGATAGCAGATAATGTTTATTAAAATTAAGTAGTTACATTATATATAGAACGATGCTTAACAGAGGAACAGATGGTTAATGGGCTGTGACTAGCCACAAATGAGTTTGCAACTTTTATGGCATGAATTTATCAACAGATAGTAAAATTATTCTGGACAAGACCAGAGTCTGTGCATAATCTAATTTTAGATCCCCTCTCTCCTTGCCCTTCTCCAGATAATATGAACAATATGATTGAATCACATTGCTGGAAACAATTGAGGAGAACTGACAAATTCATAAGGCTTCAGACCGTGAAATGCCAATTGGTCCAATCACAGATCCATTTATCATGCCAGTTGAAATGTTATTAAAGCATAATTTATCATCTTTCCTACAGTGATAACTGCAGCTTGGAAAAGGCCCAGTTCTGCAAGAGAAAGAATCAACCCCAGTAAGTTTATTTTAGTGCTGTGCTAAAAACTACTGAAAGTGTCCTGCCTCTGCAAAAAGACTCCCCTTTTCTCTTTGCGAATAAGTGGCAGAATTACTTTGCAAGGGCTTTTACTTTCCTGTTATTTAAGATGAGAAGATGTCGAGGTAGAAAAGTCTGTTGCTGCTACACCTGAAATTTTTTACTTCAAGGCAGGAAAGCAAAAAGCAAAGTGTCTGGGCCAGACTTCACTAAACCAGTTATGTTGTTGCAAGGGGTGGACTGACGAGGATATATATTGTATAGTATTACAATCCATGGCGTTTTAGCAAAGTTAAGTTACCTTGAGCTGTATCACTTGCATTTGAATAAACACTTGGCGATGCAGTGGACCAATTGCATCATAGTGTGGGTGGCTCGTATGGAGGTAGTTCACATCCACTGATGTGGAACAGGGCTTATGCATCTGCACTGTATTGCTCTTTAGCCACTCAACGGAGACACTTCTGCCTGTGGCTGATGCAGATCTGAGGCCTATTCGCAGTTAGGCCTCTGGTGAATAATTAGCAGAGCTCTGGGACAGGCCATTCACATTCTGGGACGGCTAGTTCCACCCAAAAGCACCCTGCGCTGTCCCAGAGCTGTGCTAATTGAGGGCTAATTGGGGCATGAAATTGTGCTCCAAACCCGGCCCAAGGTTAGCCCCCGGCATCCCAGAGCTGTACGGTAGGAAGAGTATTTGCACACTCCCTGCCGGGCAGCTCAGGAAGCCCATCCCGGGATGCTGCTATTGGCCACTATTGGTCTTGCTGCGTGGGAGCCCAGTTCTGGGGGAAGGTTGAGGTACCACGGGCTCCTGCTGCCCTGGGGTGTATGCCGTCTCCCAGCCCCACACACACTACTTACCTTTCCATGCCCCTGGCTTGATCCAGGTGGGGCCCTGTGCTTGCCGGGAGCAATCTTCTGCATTCTGCACAGGTGCACACTGCGGCAGATTGTTCCCACCCTGAACGTCTGATGTTAAAACAACAGATTACAACCCCAAAACAATAATATACATAAAACCATTGTTCTGCTTATTAGGACAAACCTTCCATTTTCTAAACTAACTTTTCTTCTTTAACAACTGCCTATACTACACTTGGTTTCCTCTTGGACCTGGAAGTTCCTTTTCTTCTTCTAGGTATGCAATCTAATTGTGCTTCCGTTATTGTGTTTTTAGTCTCCATGCACTTTGGAGACTAATTAAACTTCTGCTTTCAATTTCCTTTCTACTAATTTCCTCATTTTGGAGGAGTTTCCCTTATGAAAATTTAAGGTCTCTGCGTTAGACTTTATTAAGAACTTACTCCCTGTATTTAAGTTGAAAGTTATTGCACTGTGGTTGCTGTTCCCAATTGGATCAGCTACAGTGAAGTCCTTTACCAGGTCCTGAGCATTACTTAGGATCAAGTCCAGGACTGCATTTCCCCTGGTTGGTTCTGTGACCATTTCAATATCTTCAATAAATATCAGAAAAGCTCTTTACCTGAAATGTTCGATAGGATTAATGTGTTTTGATTGGAACTATTGTTCCTACTTTGGAGTCCAGTCATCAGCTCCAGTGTGGTAATCAGAATCTTCTTTGTCCTGAAGACAAGAGTTCTCACAGCCATTTATTCCCTTTGTTTCCTTCCTGCCACTACTCTCTCCTGAATGAAATACTTAGCCTCCACCCTATGGACTGAACCCTTTGTTTAATTTCCCTACCTCTCTTCTCACCAAAGATTGGCCGTTTCCTTGCTTGCTATCCTTCTAGCTGTTCCTGTTGCTACCAGCTTGCTTATATTTCTGAAAGAGCAGGGGAAAGTCCATCGGCCACACTGATTTAGGCTAAAAGTGCAACTCTGTAAGTCTGCTGCTACAGAGTTGTGCAATTTTCCACTCCAGTGAAGAGATTTCCTGGACCAACCTCATCATGCCCTTCTGAACTCCCCTCCCCACTCCCCTTCACATTGCCAAGGGTGAGAAATTACTGCTTCTCACTAGGTTAGGGTTTTTTAAAGCCCAAAAGCACTAAATATCTTTTGGCAGGGTACTTTGTCAGACTTACCTAATTTCTCCACTAGACCACAACCCATAACAGAATCTGTTTACCCAAAGGCCCGAGTGAAGGCATAAGCCTTCCCTCTTCAACACAGGGCGCATCCGCATGCAAGCCAGCTGATGCGATTTGGACACGTGTGATAAAAATCCACGTTGTAATGCGGAATAAAGCGTCTCCATGTGGTTTGGGGCAACACAGATCCAAAACGTAACTGCCTGTCCCCATGGAACGGCAGGAACGGCAGCAGCGGTGAGGAGCATTGCCGTATCCCCTCATCTGCCCGCTGGCAGAGAGAGTGAGTGAGGTTATTTTCCCATTCTTCCCTTCCTCCCCTGCCAGCTATGGACAAGGAGGGGATGAATGGGAAAATAACCTTGCTTGCTCTGCGTGCATTTGCTTGACAGTTCATCTGCTTCAGCACAAACTTGTTGCCTTCCCAGCACATAAACATCTGCTCTGCCCCTGACACAAGAAACTCTATACTCATCAAACCACTTTTGACAAAGCCCACACCATCATGTTGGTTCTATGTGAATTCCCCTTCCCTGGAGGTGACCCTTGTGTTGGGTTACCAGACCCAAGATCTATATGGTGACAAAAATGCCCCCACACTAGGGCCCAGCATGGTTCTCTGTCACTGGAATGACCCTCCATGCTACCTGCTGTCATAGTGATCCAAATGGCTTCTCTGCAATCTTCACCATTCACCTGTAAGAATCATTGATTCAGTCTAAAGCAACTCCATCCAACTTTGACTCTGGAACGTTAATTCTCACCTCTTGTTGCCAAAGTAGGCTCTTGCTGAGCCTCTGGCTCCTCTTCCCTGGTTTCTGGATACATCCCAGAACCACATTGTCTTTGTGGACAGAGATAAGAACTCTAACACAACACTTTGCTAGAAGATGAGATTATCTGTGTAGTTCCTTTCTAGTCTAGGGCTTTCAGGTTTGCCCTTTTATTCCCTCTGCAACAGTTTTTTTAGATTCCTGTCAAAATCCATTCATCTTTTGCCCACTCCTATTCATAAGTTGCACATTGCTGTCAAGGTTCTGGACCTGTGAAAAAAAGGTCCTCTGTAGGTGAAATCCCTGTAACTGTGCTTGCCAGTAATAGGGATATGCACAAATATTTGAAATATTCAGAATTTGATTGAATGTGGCTGAATTCAGACATTTGAATTCGAATTGAATGTCCACGCTTTCATTTTTAAAAAATTTGAATATGAATATTGCAAATCATTTGTAGGAATATTTGATTTGCATTTAATGATACTAATGTCAACAACAACTGTACATATCCGTACGCATCTTATTCATATCCTGCAGGGCTAAACTCTTTATATAACTTTTTAACTACAGACATCCAGGTTCTCTGGTACCAATTATTACAGCGTACAGAGCAAAACCTATCCTAATTGCTGACCTACGGAGCATAAATCTGGGGGTTTTCAAACATCTTTCAGTTGGAACAAACTCAGACCCATTTCTTAAGAAGGATGCTAGATATCAATAATACCAAACCTGCTTCTGCAGTCAGAGCAGAACTTGGGATTCAAGCTATCCAATGCTCTATTAAAATCAAAATATTTAACTTCTGGATACGCTTACTCTCCATGCCTGGAAATAGAATATGAAGAATGTGCATGGAAGAGCAATACAGGAATGAGAACATTTATAACTGGGTCCATAAACTACATGGTGAGATTTCCTGTTGTGGTCTGTCCTTGCAAACACTAGGGCCTACTAGTCAAATAGCAAAAGAGTGCTTCAAGCAGCGAGTAAGGGACATCAGTGCTCAAAGCGATATTGGGAGCCTTTCCAACATAAAATCACTGAAATGGTTGGCACAAATGAAATCTATTTTACAAATTGAAAAATACTTGGTCTACAAAATACCCCACTCATTAAGACTACATTTTACTTATGCACAATTCAAATTAATTGACTCTACATTGAAGTACGGTAGATATCATCAGATACCTTATGAAGATAGACTGTGCGTCTGTGGGGCGCCAGAGGTTCAAAACCTTCTACACATTTTGTTTACATGTCCCCTGTATTCCCTAATAAAAACAACATATCTGGATCCCTTTCTGCAAATTATAGCTCATTGGAATACAGAGCATAAAGTGACCTATCTTTTACAGGGAGAGAACTTTCAGGCAATGTACAAGGTAGCCTTGTACTTGGCTAAAGCAGCTCGACTTAGGAAATCTTTTATCGAGCTTAATGGAGTGCCTTGTAAGGGTGATGAGGATAAGTAATAACGATGACATACACAGACTTGATTTTATTTTTGTATGGTTTTATCCCGGTATATTTGTAACTTGATATGGTCAGGAGACTAATCAATAAAGATTATTCATTCATTCATATCCTTACACATCTGTACAGATATGTACAGGATGAAAACAGGATGCGTACAGATGCGTACAAATGTTGTTGACTTTCGTATCATCAAATAGGTATCGAATACTTGTACAAATAGATACGAACGTATTTGAATTGGTTCAAATTTTAATATATTCAGTTTTTCTCTATTTGTACGAATTTGGACATCTGAATGTTCGATTCGAATCGAATGTCAAAAATTGCATTCGTGCACACTGCTAGCCATTAGTCAGAATGTGGTTGATTGTTTCATTGGCTTCTTTACAGAGTCTACACTTTGGGTCTTCTGCTGATTTCTCAGTTACAGCTTTGATGACATTCGTTCTGATGTCTTGTTCCTGTGCAGCAAAAATTAGTCCCTCTGTTTTCTTCTTGAATGTTCCATTGGTCAGCCACAACCAGGTCTTTTCCATATCCACTTTGTCTTTAATTTTCTCCAAGAACTGTCCATGCAGTACTTTGTTGTGCCAACTATCTGTCTGACATTGAAGTACAGTTTTTTTGGTACTGGTTCTTGGTTTGCTGCACTTTAAGAAGCTTCCTGTTGTTCACTTCAATCAGGGCTAATTCTTGGCTTTCTTTCACATAGTCTGCCCATGCATGGATCTCTTCTTCTACTGTCTGCCTCACTTGCAAACGTCCTCTGCCAGGTGTTTCTCTAGGCAAGTACAACCTGGTGATATTACTGCGGGGATGTAATCCATGGTGTATTGTCATCTATTTCCTTGTTTTTCTGTCCAGATTGTCAAGCTCCGTCTGTGTCCAGTTCACAATTCCAGCAGTGTATCTGGTAACAGGTATGGCCCAAGCATTTATGGTCTTGATAGTGTTGCTGCCATTCAGTTTGCTTTTTAAAAATTTTCTGGCCCTCTTGATGTATTCTTTACTGACCATAATTTTCACATGCTTGATGTCGTCCAGTTGCAAAATTCCTAGGTATCTGTAGGCTTCCGTCTGGTGGCATTTAATGACTTGTCCATTTGGCATTTCAGTGCCTTCACTTAATCTTCCAGAATAATGAACATGCAATATATGACGAGGTGGGAGTAACATATTAAAGAGTTGATATGTGAGAGGTGGAGTGGTGAGAATGGGACTCAAAGGCTGTGTTTCCATTGAAATTTTTAAGTGAATTGAATCTGTTTTCAGAGCTGAGCATTAAGGATTAGAGGAATCTGAAGTTTCTGAGGATTAAAGGTCCCCAAATGCGTAATATCTATATTTGGATAAAATGAAGTCTCACAATGGGATTTAGAAATAATCCTCGCTTTTTGTGAATGGGAACACAAACATTTTTGGGGGGGGAAGGGAGGGACATTATCTTCAGTTCCTCCAACCCAGTAATCACCCATTATTTCCCTCTTTTTTCTCCCAGCTGTAGCAGCTAAAGCAGAGCCGGCAAATACTGTTACAGCAGGGGATTCTGACAATCACAGAGAAGAGGGGTTCTTTTCTATCTCTCCCTCCCATCTCCTTGCTGCTTTATCCATGGAGAGTCTGGTTTTAAAGACACAGCAATCAGAAAGACTTGGCCTTTTTGCATTGAGCCAACTCTGCACAAAGCTGGTTCCTTCATCCCTCCTTCCTTGTGACATTGTATATGAGACTATACTTCCTCCCTTAATTTCCTCACTCCCTTCCCTCTATTCTAGGACCTTAATCAGGGTCATGCTTACATGGGGGTGGGGTTTGGATCCCCACCCCATAAAGTCAGGGTATGATGCAAAAGAGAGGGGGGTTCCCCCCCATGAATCCGCTTGATAAGCTATAAATGAGGATGTGAAAAAACAGAGCTCAATGTGGATTAAATTTATCTGGATTTAAAGCCGTACTAAATTGTGCAGTGGGGATGCAGCCAAAGTATCTTGTCTAATGGGAGAAATGAGGTGTTTGTATCAGGGAGAGGAATAAAAGGGATTAGGTTGGCTAATGAAGCTCCGTGCCTTTTGTTTATGGTGTCCATAAAACTTTCTGCTACTTCACCAGGTCTGGTGACTTGACTATTGGAGTATTTCTAACAACGACAATTTATGTTAATGAAACTTTAAACAGTTGCAAATGTTATCTACTATACAAGAACTCAGAGTCTCTGCTTGGATTCTCTTTTTCATGCAACAGTTTTCCTTTCTATAAACTGCACGGCCTTTGTCTATGTGTCGAATGTCACGTTCTGTTCACAAGGCTTCTTTCTAGTATCTACTTTCTTGCCCTTAGCCCATCACTATTAGTGCCAAATAAATTCTGTCTCATACTGGTATTCCAGACTATTTTTCATCCAGCCAGTATCTCCAACATAATCATGTTATACCAACACTTTATTTCTTTTTTTAACCACACTGTATGAGAATGAGACACCGTCCCCTGTGTAAAGGCCGCCTCTCAGTCGGGTAGCGATTTTATATATCTTTATATTTGGTAGAGTGGTAGCGTTGGTTTTACTTTTTAGATTAAAACTCTGTTATTCCCTTCCAAGAGACACGCCTTTCATTTCCCTTTCTCTGCTATTGATAATAATGTTGCCTCCTTCCTGGTGCTGCAGCAGACATCTCCTCCCCCCACTCTGCCTCGCTAGCAGTGGGTTACAGTATCTGTTTAGAACTCCAGCCTAACTTGACTCACTTTGAAAACAGAGTACTCAGTTGAAGCTTCTTTAAAATAACAAGAAAACAAGTTTATTGTGTACAGCTTTCTTAATAATAAACAGGTAAGTTCACTATGTCAATCACAGGTCCATTCACCCTTCTGACTGAACTGTCCCCAGCTTCCTCACTCAGCCCAAGGACTCCAGTCCTATTCAGATTAATGCCAGCAGCATAAGTAACGTCTAACCATTTCAATTCTTTTACTTTCTAAACACCGTATATTCACTAATGACTCAGGACTCTATTCCCCAGCTTCCCTCAGGACAGCTTAGAGCCCGTTTCCCTCCTGTTAACCACCCTCTGGTCAGTTAACCCCAGGCAGAGAACACTAACAACTCCCTCAGGCTCCCTTACATATGGGCCTGGCTGGCTAGCTTCACCCTGATTGGTTGAGGCTCTGCCAGGAGTTTATTTCACACTCCCTCCTGGAAAGCTTGACTAGCCTCTCCCTTAAGCTACTTACCATTTCAAAAAATCCACTTTGGTGACACTTTTAACAGTATGGACAATGCATTCTCATAACACTTTGTATTTTTAGGTAAAATAACTTAGTTTTGAGGTTGAGGGGTCCTAGTGGGCACCACACCCTGTCCTCCCCATGTCAAACAATAGCACATGCTGCTATAGAAGGAGTATAACAGGCCTGAGTAGCAATATACACCACTGTTGTTACATGTTCAACTGGAATTATAGGCATTGCTGCTATATGGTACGTTTTGTCATATTCTTCTTAAGGAATTCAAGTGCAAACACATTACATTGTGATAGCCAGGATATAAATGTTTTTAAATAAATAGATAAATTCCATAATAATGAATGACATGCATAGATACATTCTGATTACATTTGTTAAATCCCATACAATTGTCAGTATCTGAGAATTCATCTTCAAAACTGAAGTGATGTCATAATGTATGACATCAGCAAAAGTCTTGACATGAACAAAAATGTCATAGTTACTGATGCTTTCAAAGTTCTGCAAGTTTAGATAATTATAGCAGCAGGACCATATGGGGGGAATATGAGAGATGTAGCACTTCCCTCTCCCAAGATAGAAGTGGCTTTTTAATTCTGTTGATATCCATGAGCCTATTCTTTTTTTAAAATTGCCCTAACAAAGTCAAATTGTGCTCATCACATTAGGTTTAGCTTAATAGGGCACCATGGATCCTAAAAGTGTTGGTGATCTTCAAACCTTACTCAATCTATACAAACAGGATCCAACACTCCTTAGAGCAAAACAACTGAATTTCCTAAGAGATTCACTAGAAAGCATGGGAGACACCATCTCGGGGTTCCAGAGAATTGAAGTCTTTCCTTTGAGACTTGGAAAAGATGGACAGAAGACAGGAGAGCAACTTACAAGTGAAGAGAGTGATATAGAGATGGATGAGGAAGGAATTATTAAACCAGATGAAGATGAACCCCAGGAAATGGGTGATGAGGGTATGGAAGTGACAAATGATATGAAAAGTAAAGCTGAGAAGAAGAAAGAAGAAGCCTACACTGCTATGGAAATGGGAGAGTTGCAAAATGCTATTGAACTGTTCACAGAGGCTATCAAGTTGAATCCTCAATCGTCTCTCTTGTACGCCAGCCGAGCCAGTGCCTTTGTCAAAATGCAAAAGCCTAATGCTGCCATTAGAGATTGCAACAAGGCCTCAGAACTCAACCCTGATGATGCGCAGGCCTACAAATGGAGAGGGAAGGCACACATGCTTTTGGGCCACTGGGAGGAAGCTGCTGAGGACCTTGCTTTAGCCTGCATGTGGGACAATGATGAAGACAGCAATGCTCTGCTGAAGGAAGTTCAACCTCGAGCTCTGAAGATGACGGAGCACCACAACAAATATAAAAGAAAGCGTACCCTGAAGCAGATCCAGATGATCCAGAAGACTCTAGATTGGATCAAAGGGGTCCTTGAAGAACAAGAAAAGGCACAAAGTGAAGAAAATACTTGGCAGTGGTTGACTCGGATCTGTCGTAGGTATTTGGACTTTTTTATGGCCGTTATAGATCCAAGGATTATCCTAGCCTGGCTGGATGTAACCTGGAATCCAGACAACATCTGCAAATATCGTGACAACCACAAGTTTATGAAATTCATTGGACAAGTTGATTAAATGTTGAGGCCAGTCATAAATAAGGCTTTCATTAAATTAAAATTGTAGTGTGTGGCATTATATGGCCCTTTCTTTGAATGAATGCGAATTCAATACTGTGAAGTTTAATCTAGGGATATCAAGCTCAGATGGGTTTCAAAGTAAAGGTTGTTTGTTAGCAGATGCCTACAGTATAGCAGCATGATCTCCTGTATAGGAACTTGCAGATAGCTGGAGTTTGGAGGGATCAGAAGTTAAGCTCCTGTCACTGCCTAAGGGCCTTTCACTCTCTTGTTAGGAGGAAAGGCCAGCAACTTCTGGGATAGAACAGGGATCTGCACTTTCACATACCCAATCCATCCCAAACTTACCTGGCAGCTATCATGGCAACTGGGCAACACAGTACCCAGCTGCAGGAAGAGGTGCAAAGGGGTGTGTGCAGGAGAATACTGCGTCTTAAACATGGTCTTTCTTCACTTGGCCCACAAGTCAACACGCAATGTACTCCCAGGGTTAGGGTTACCATGCAGGAGCCCACTGTAAGAACACACATGCTCGTGTGAACCCAGCTTAACGAGTCCTGCCCTATTCTGTCCCCCCGGTGAGCCCATTCACACCCCTATGGTGCATGGAAGGGGATGTGACGTAGTGTGCAAGTTTGCTGGAGGAGGCGGTGTGCATGCATGTTGTTCCAGTGACAGTGTCAGCACATGTGCACTCATGGCAACATCCAAATGTGTCAGGAGAGGGATGACGTGGACTAGCATTCATGAGTGCAAATGCCGGTACACGCATGGGCAAGCTCACCTTTCCCGTCCCCCAGCGGGACAGGTAGTATGAATTTGCCTACAGGTACTATAGCTTGACTCTTTCAAAATGGATTCTTTCAAGAACGACCCTGGTCTGGTACAAAGGTTCTGGTCTGCTGCTTGTACATCCAACCTAATTATAAAGTCCAGTCCATAGTCTGGAGGTGTCTGCACCTTTACAGAACCTGCCTTAGTTGGCATAGCTCCCTCAGGCCTCAGGATTCTGAGGAATACATGGTAATAGGGTGTGCATTGGTGAACGACATTTCACATATAAGCATCTTACAGAATGATGAAATAACGCTTAAGTAGATATATCAAAATGAACCATGAGATCTTAGGAATGAAGCATACCTGATATTAGAATATACTGCTACTTCTGAGTGGTTTCTGCAGAGAGGCAATACGGTTGGAGATGGGCACAAAGATTTGAAACGTTTGAAATACATAGGCATTTGTATGAATTTGAACGTTCGCAGGTGAATCAAAAGGGTCTACATTCGCAGGGCTCCCATTCATCCACAAATCTAACACACCTGTCTGTGGGGGTGCAATTTGCCCATCTCAGCTAAAGCAACTCTTGCTAATGCAACTAGGCCAAAGGATACATCCTGGGTCACTGTAACTTTCTTAATATCTCTCTCAAGGAAGTCATAACATCCACAGTACATGTAAACAATGTGCAGCATCCAAGAATGCTGACACAAGTTGCCCACATGCACAGAGACAGGCTTCTATTGGTCCTCACCATAACACCATATATGGCATTTCCTATGAAAGCATTATCCTTACATTTAGGCTGCTATATACTGGTTCTGTCCAGTTCTCTTGTTGTAACCAAATATGGGTTTACTGATGGTACTTATCCATTGTTCAGAGAAACTGTATAAAAAGCCTTGTCATGTCTTAATAAAGGCGGCTTACTTCTTTCACTTGGCAACCATCCTGTGTGTGAGTCCTAAATCATTACTACACCTGTCCTTTGCTGATGCACTCCTTCCCTGTAAATGCAGTTCTTGCTGTCAGGCACTCTGGGGCTGAACTAGGCCTTCCAAAGGCCCAGGCACGTCTCCAAATGGCCTCCTTCAGCCTTGGGAGTGGCGAGTGTGATGCAGTGGCAGTGACGGTGACAATGAAGAAAGGTGAGGGGGGAGCGAGGCAGGATGGGGGGGAAAGCATGGGCGCTCCCTTTGTGCACAAACTTTACATAGGGGAGACATGGGCTTCATAAAAGCATTAAAAGGATGGTTGTTGTTTCATTTTGGCCCTGTCCCCAAGCAATTTAAAGTCTTCTAAAACTTTTCTTTTGCCTCTGAGCGCCCCCATGCCAGGGTTTTTAACGAACTTCCAGAGCTACAAAATGAGGAAATCCTGCAACAAAAAAAGTGCCCTTTAAATGAGACTTTCAGAGCTCTTTTTGGAAGTTGTGGGTTTTCCTCGAAACATTTACCTTGGGGACGCTCCGTGGCAAAAGGGGCGGGGATTGCCGCCTGCACACACAGCAGTAACACAAGCAGCTTCCCTTTCTAAAGCTCAGAACTAAAGAGCCAGAATCGCACAGAATTGCAACATTGTTGCAATCGCTGTGAGGTGTGAAATGGGTGGATTATTGCTAGGGGTGGATTTTGACAGCAATAACAAGGAAAGTGGTGAGTGAATGAGCGATCGTGCACTGGATAAGGTGAATTTTGACAGCAATAACAGGGATAGTGGTGAGTGAATGAGCGATTGTGCGCTGGACAGGGTGGATTTTGACAGCGATAACAGGGGAAAGTGGTGAGAGTGAATGTTTGCCGGCATGAGAAGCCATTTTGGGGGACAGAAGATCTGGGAGACGAACAGAGAACCGATGGCTGTTTTTCCTTTGGACTTGTCAGGGATTGTCTTCCTGGTTGTGGCCGCGCCAAGCGCAGTCCCTCCCCATTCCCGCTGGCACCCTATCAACAAGAGCAGGGGCGGGGAGAAAAAGATGCGCGCAAAGAAAACAGGGATCCCATGGGGACGGAAGGTGCGTTAAAAAGGCACATTTTGCTGAGCCTCATGAGGACGCTTATTCCTGATTTGCGTGGCACTTTTAAAGTCCACTGCAATAGAGTGACAGTAGACAGTAGAGAAGTAAATAAGTCTTTTGGGGATGCAGCCTTTGTTTCATGTTAATCAAAACCTACAAAATCCTGTGGGAAAAGTCCATGATCAGAATGTTGCAGAACTGGATGCCAGAACTGTAAGAGATTGCAAAGCGCTCCAGAGGGATCGCTTAGCACTGGGTGAGTGGGCAACCAAGTGGCTAATGTGCTTTAATCAGAATAAGTGCAAAGGAATGCACATCGGGGCCAACAATCCAAATTATGTCTATAAACCGATGGGGGCTGAGCTTTCTGAAACACACCAGGAGAGGGATCTTGGGGTTCTGGTGGACAGCTCAGCGAAGGTGCCAGTCCAGTGTGTAGCAGCAGCAAAAAAAGCAAATCCAATGCAGGGAATAATTAGGGAGGGAATAGAAAACAAGTCAGCAAGTGTCATTTTGCCTCTTTGTAAATCTATGATGAGGCCAAATTTGGAATATTGTGTACAATTCTGGTCACCACATCTCAAAAAGGATATTGTGGAACTAGAGAAGGTGCAGAAAAGGGCAAGCAGAATGATTAAGGGGCTGGAACAAGATCCCTTACAAAATCAGGCTGCAACGTCTAGGTCTCTTCAGCCTGGAAAGACGGTGTTTAAGAGGGGATGCATGCGTGGTACAGAACAGATGGATAGATAATTTTTTCTCTATCGTACAGCACTAGAACCAGGGGGCATCTATGAAGCTGATGGGTAGGAGATTCGAATCAGACGAGGGGAAGGATTTCTTCACTCAGAGGGTCATCAGTCTATGGAATTTGCTGCCGGAAAAAGTGGTAACAGCTACCAACATAGATGGCTTTAAGGGAGGGTTAGACAGATTTATGGATGCCAGATGTATCAGTGGTTCCTAGAATGGCTGCCTAAGTACATCTTTCAGGCTGTGGGGACAAGCAGGATGCTTCTAAGGCCATTTGCTTGATTTTAGAAGAGGAGAAGTCTCTGCTTGAGATGCCCACAGATGGGCCACTGTGTGCAAAAAGATGCTGGACTAGATGGGCTCTCTCTCTTCAAGCTAGTAGTAAAGAGATGGACTCCAGCATCTCTAGACATGTATATCTGATGGAAATAAGTTATAAAACTCACAAGTTATGTTGAACAGATCAAGAAGTTGTATGCTCCAAGTCTGTTCTTCAGCCTGCTCTCTGCTATTATAATAGTTTTCTGGGTGAAAAAGAAAACAACAGTAATATCTTGAGCTAGAGGCAAATTCTGCACCTAGGGTGTGTCCAGCTTGCGCTCATTGCCTAGGACAGTAAGCACAAAACTTCTCACTCAGCTCAGCAACAAGGCCATGCAACTCACGTTTGTGCCACCAGACTGAACTGTTACGCTGAATCTGTTTTCTCAAATTCTGTTTCACGTCCAGAGGGTGAGATCCATGTGGTTTAGGGTTTCCCTTGGGTAGCTTTAGGGCTAGGTCCCTGCATCCCAAAACACACACAGAGAAACAAGCCCCGGCTTGGGTTTTCTGCTTTTATTGTCCTTCCATATTTGTTGTACTGTGATTTGCCTTTTCTTCTTCCATACAAATGTCAGCAGCCGGCCTATTGCTGCCTTGCTTTTATATTGCCATTTGAAGCCTTCTGCTGTGTAGTCAATAAAGTTTTATTTTCATTGTTCAAAGAACCTTGATGTTGTTGCTTTCCTGTTATCTTGTCATTCTGGCTAATTCTCTGTTATTAAAAAATTACTTCAGCTATAAATGATCCTACTGAAGTCCTCATGTCTGGGTTTGAACTAATTTTTACCCACATTAATTACCCCAGAGCTCATCTATAACAGAACTTGAATGAAACCTAGGAGGACTCAAATATTTATGCCTGGCCATTAGTAGGAATGCCAGGCTCAGCTGTAATTTTCTCAAGGTGGTATATTATCAATATTTCTCATCCTCATCTTCATTTTATTTTCTTAACTGCACTTTGGGCCTCGTCACACTTAACTTCAGTGGGATGGTGACCACTGGAGTTAACTTCAGGACCACCCTCAATTTACCTATGGCCATTTGAGGTGCAGATGGCCTGACCCAGACCATCCAAATAGCCGTAGCAACTACAGTGGCACCTTCTGCCATGGGCCTGACAATTGCTATGGCAATCACAACACGCCACTGCCCTAACCCCACATAGCATTTGCACCTGGAATTGGTGTGAACACTACACACTGCTCTGCAGTTTTGAAGGACTGGGGCACCCACCCTTGCATGCTCCAGACTGCAGCATGCACATGGAGCAACCCAGAGCAAGTGAGGGTGTCCCGACTGCATAGGTGCCAAGAGGTCCTCTGTTTCAGCTGTCACATTATCATTTGCTCCCATTTTAAGTGTTTAGGTCCTAGTATTGGTTCCTAGTATTCTACAAATTACCATCCTTTGGATTACTGTTGTCTTTTAAAACTTTACTGAGACTCTTATTAAGATCCACAAGGTAGCAAAGTAGTATTAACATCTACAATTCCCATATCCTTAAACAAAGCTGTCAATACTTATAGACCACAAGGACTGTAGTCCACATATAAACTTTTTCAAAATATTTCTGGCTACACATATATAAGATAAAACTCTTTTTAATGCTGAATTAAAAAGTCTCCTTGTTAAGAAGTTAGAGAACCCTGATCCTAAATTTAGAAAACAAAAGGCAGAATGATTGTTTTCACACTTATTATTTGTTCCTCTGTCATTATACTCTGCTGCTGAATCACGTGTGCTCTGAAATACCTCAATCTGAAAATCACATCTGAATATCATTATATAGATTTATTATTAACTGGCTTCAATATTTGCCACTGATTAATAATGTGTAAACGTAATATGAAAGTTAACATTTTATTCTATTTTACAACATATGAAACCATCCCATTGTTCTTCAAAATATCGAAAGTAATTCAGCAAAAGAAGTTAAACAAAAGAGTCAGAAATGATGCTTTCTAAGTGTGGGTTTAATAGGTATGAAGTCGCTTAATGTTGGCCTTCAAATTAAAGTTTCCGTGTGAATAATCAGATTTTTTTTCCGGTATTTGTAGATGTTTTCTGGATTCCAGACAACATCCAGGAATGCTATCATTACCCTTGGATCTAAAAAGGTACGGAAAGATTTGAGATGCTTCTGGCTTGCTTTAGCTATTTCTCCCCAGACACTGTCCTCTGTCTGTTTTAGGTTTTGGTCCTCTAGAGCTTGTCTAACTTTCTTCAGTTTTTCTTGAATCTCCCATAACTCTTGCTTTTGCTCACACTTTTGGTGATACTCTGTAATCTTCTGGATTTTAATTTGCACCATTTGAAGCAAAGCACATGTTTCTTCATCATGATCCAGTTCTAACGCTCTTGTAAAGTCCTTTGCAGCTTTCTCCCAATGTCCTAGGAGCATGTGGGCTTTCCCTAGGCATTTATGTGGTTGTGCAGATTTTTTGTTGATTTCAGAAGCCTTGTTACAGTCTCTGATGGCTGCATTAGGCTTCTTCAGTTTTACAAAAACACTTGCTCTGTTCACATATGTGACACATGATTGAGGGTTTAACTTGATTGCATCTGTAAACAATTCAACAGCTCTTTGGAGATCACCTTTGTCAACAGCATCAAAAGCTTCTTCCCTTTTTTCCTCAGCTTGATCCATCATCTCACTGGTCAGTCTTACACTATCATCTCCCATTTCTTGGAGTATGTCTTGGCCTGGTTCAGTGATCTCACTGTATTCATCAATTTCAAAATCACTTTCATCACTGTCCCTGGCTTCTGGGTTTTCTTCTTCTTCTTCAATTACTATTCTTCCAGAGGCATCTGAATAGGTACATAATACATTCTCCACGTGAAGCCTCAATAGGGCAAGTTGTTTAGCTCCCACAAGCCCAGGTTCTTGGCTATATGCTTTTGCCAGAGCCTCAAGATTCTTCAATTTCTGGAGGTCCATAATAATGTAATTGAATACCATCAAGAGCAATCCTTTCAGAAGAGTGAAACTAAACACATATTGTAAATGAAGCCCTTTATCTCTCTTCCAACTGGCATAAAAGGGTTATCTTTCCATCTCACAACCTGTTGTTGTCACAATCCCTGAGTACCCAGAGGATGTCATCAGGGCTGACAAATCGGCTCTTAAAGCATCATAACTTGCTGCAAACTTCACAATGTAGCTTCAGCTCCACAGTAAGGGGATCATGGAGTATGGGCACATAACATACTACACCATATAAAAAACCCCAAAACTTAAATGTATACAAGTACTTCTATACCAAATTATTACTCATTCAAATCTGTTTAAAGTTTACATACTACTATGTAAGTCGACAAATTTTCCACCTGACAAATCCCAGCTCCTAATCTCTTCAAAGCTCCCTCAAAAATTCTGCCTTTTTCATAAGCTTTCAGGGCTTCCTGGATTCCCCCTTGCATTTCACAACTCCACACAAAGCTCTCCAGTGCTCTTTAAAATCGGTGCCTGCCCTGCCTTGGCTGTAGCCCAGGCCCACATAGAAATTAAACTCACATAATATACAATTAAATAAAAATATATATTCATATAAAAGGGCAACCAGAATGATTAAGGGTCTGGAACACCTCCCTTATGAAATAAGACTGCAATGTCTAGGTCTCTTCAGCCTGGAAAGACAGTGTTTAAGAGGGGACCTGATTGAAGTATATAAAATCATGCATGGTATCACCCAGTACTAGTACCAGGGGGCACTCTATGAAGCTCATGGGTAGGAGAGTCAGATCAGACAAGGAGAAGTATTTCTTCACCCTGAGGGCTGGACAAATCCATGGATGACCGGTGTATCAATTGCTATTAGAATAGATGCCTAGGTACACCCTCGGGGCTGGGGAGGCAGGAAGGATACCTCTGAAGGCAATTTGCAGGGATTCAAAAGCAGGTGAAGGTTTTGCCTTTGTCTTCTGCTTGAGATATACATAAACAATAAGTGGACCACTGTGTGAGACAAGATGCTGGACTAGATGAGTTTTTCTTATGTTCTTATGAATATTACTCTATTTTTTAAAGCTGCGGTTTCATGTCAGTAAGCCAACTGCTGGGGGAGGGCACATGCGTGCATGGACCGAAGGCAACTGAAACTGCTATGCTCCATACCCCCCTGCCGAAAATAAACAAACTAAAGAAGAAAACCGGGCCATAAACCTCTTTTACCTCAGTGGGGAGCTGGGGGAAAACCTTCCGACCCCCCCCAAGGAAAAACAAGTGAAGATGGGGGTTCTGCCCATCTGAAAAAGCTGAAAAAGTGAGTGGCAGCCAATGGCGAGAAAGATAAAATGGAGATGCGCTCGGCAGCCGTGGCCAGGTAGCAAACGCAGGACGCGCTGAAGGCTCTCCCACCCTCAGTAGCCGTGGGTAAGACCCTTATTGAGACCTCAGAACTCATTATGCTAGTTAAAGCTACTATCAAACAGGAATTGAATGAACAATACTCTCAATTTAACCAAAAACTAGACTCAATTAATAATGCTATAACAGAAATCAAGGAAACATCCTCTGGGGCCTTTGATAGAGCCACTGAGACTCAGGCCAATGTAGAAGAATTATCTGAAATAGCGTATAGGTTGAAAGACCAGATTCTTGATTTGCAATCTAGAAGTCACAGGAATAATCTTAGACTTCATAACCTCTGTGAAGGGACTGGAGAAAAAAAATATGATAGACTTTTTAATCTCCTGGTGGGCAGAAAAATACCTTGATCTTAATATACAGAGAACAGACATTGCATGGGCCCACCATAGTCTCTGCATGAACCCCCCTTCAGATAACCCCCCACAGGACATTGTGATTGCATTTGAAACTTTCAACATCAAACTTAAAGCACTTTGGGCATTTTCTTCTCCCATCAACCCCTTATCCTATGAGGGCCAGCAAATATCTATTTTTCAAGATGTTGCGCCTGAAATTCTGGACAGGAGGCGGCTGTTCCACCCCATAACACAGCTCTTGCAAAAGAATAATTTTAGATACAGATGGAGCCATCCATGTTTCCTGATTATTACAGACAAAAATGGTAAACAACAGAGCAGACACTCTGGAAGATGCAGATCAACTGTGGCATCAGTGAAATATTAGACCAATAGCCTCTACCAACCTGGAGCTGCCACAGAAAAAGATCTCCAGTACAAATGACTTCAGATGGTATCTCAAAGCCCCTTTGGGCCAACATACAAAGATGGCCAACACATTACAAGATAGACAAATCACAGACCTATTTTGACCCAATCATGGAAAACCGACATCACGAGGATCTGCTGAACAGTGACTCTTGGGCTTCAAAGATATGTTAGTAGTCCTGACATTCACTTAAATATTTGGCCTAAATATTTATGTTTGAAACTTAGAGAAACTACAATATATCCCAGGATATCTATTACAGGTTGTAAGGTGGTGGGGGGGGGAGAGGGTTGGGAACGTTTGAGGGTTATCAGTATCAGGCCGACATTATGTGGGTATATGCCCTCCAATATACCCTACAATGTTGATATGGACATGGAGTCCATCTTGGGAGGATTTCTCCCTAGCTGCTGTGGGAGTCCCTGTTTGGGAATGTTGACCTTATGGTCTTGGATGTTTGTTGTATGTGATGTTAGAAGTTGTTGTGAGTGCATGTCTTACTGAGGAATCTGAGTTCAAGTTTATATTAAGTTTCTATGGAGGTTTTCTTTTTTTCAACTCTATTTTACATCACATGGGTTTGAAATTTGAGAAATATGATGAAATATCCACAATGAATCCAGATATCTATGACCCACGTTAAAGCAAAAACTTTAAACATTCATGGAATTAATAATCCCACAAAATGCAGAGAGCTTCAATCATATTTGCACAAATTTATTTCCTGCAGGAGACCCATATATCCATAGAATCTAGGAAAATGTTCAGCCATCCTCAGTATTTAATGTTGGAAAAAGTCCAGAAGGATCCGAAAGGACGTTACATCTTTCTCAAAGGCATGCTAAACAATACGCCCTTGACCTTAGCCAACATATATTCCCCCAATTCACTTCACTCTTCTTTCCTACACAACATCCTACAGAAACTAGAATGCTTTTCTATTGGCAGCAGACCCTATACTAGATAAAACCTCAAGTTCTTACCAAACTACCCATAGGTCAAAGAAAGGAGCAAACAAATTGATTGATAAGTTTGGTTATCCTCTAAACTCTGGCATTTTAGTCCCTCTTTAATAAATTGGAGCTCATCTAAAGGAAAAATTATTTTGACCTCAATAAGACACCTGATATGCCTTTCATCTTGGTGTGTGTGTGGGGAGAATGAAACCGGTGATTTGGGGCATCTGTATTTCGGAAAGCTCTTGGCAACAAAAGGTGACTGAAAAGCAAAGGGTATCGCTAACAGATGAAACTAAGGATTTGGAAACTCTATATAGGCGCCTAGGTTCCAAGAAACTCTATGACAAGCTTCAAAGTAAGCGTCAAGAACTGAGATTAGAAACAGAGACTGATGCCAAGAATCAGCTATTCTTGAAACATAAGGCCTTCTCACAAGGGAATAAAAATTCAAAATTTCTTGCTATGTTAAGAAGAGATTGAAAAACCATGTAAAAAATAATTCAGATCTATACTGATCAATCCCAAATTATGGATATTATGCTACAATTTTACAGAGAGCTGCATTCCCCCTTTTCTTCACGTTCCAACCTCCCTGTATCTCTTCTTATCTGTTTTCACCTCTTTTACCCCCTCTAACCATTCAACAAAAGGAACATCTTGATGCAGAGATTATGACATCTGAAGTGGAGGATGCTATTAAACACCTGAAGAATAATAAAACCCCTGGGGCTGACGTATTTTCTTCAGTTTTCTACCAATCTTCCTCCTCCACATTAAGCCCCAATTGGTAAATCTGTTTAATATAGTTCTGCAGACTGGGTCTGTCCCAGACTCAGGGACTGAATCTCTTACAGTAACTGGTTTGAAAAAAGGAAAAGCACCTGAATACGTCACATCATATAGACCCACAGCACTGTTAAATGTTGATTTTAAGCTGCTCTCACATATATTGTCAAAATAATGTCAAGGAACCAGTGCTGCCAAGACCACCAGAGGTGGCTGAATGATGATATGAATTCATGTAGCCTGTGGGCCCATTGGGCAATAGCACTGAAATTTAGATTGTATGTTCCAGTGATGGACAGAGGCACCTGAGTTGCTGAAGTTGTTCCTGGCAGGGCTGCTGGCTGGGTCACCAGTATTAAGCCATGATAGTGGTGAGGACTATTGTGCCTGAAATCATGTCTGGCTTCTCCTCACTCAATATTTAGGTTTTTCCCCCCCTCTACTAGTTCATAACTGTATTCCAACAAGAGGATCCATATTGGAAGAGGAAGTGTTCTATATTGACCTTGGGGCATACACTCTCAGTGACCCCCTAATTGTTCACGATGAACAATTCTTAGAGATGATAGGAGTCTATGGATAACCATGTTTCAAGATACATGTTCCCAGCAAAAGAATTTTTGCAGTGAAAAAGTTGTAAAAGCCCCTTCAAATACCAAGATAAATAGAAGCCCCTTCTCCCCCCCCTTTCTGCCTTTTCCCTGCCATATGGAGCTTTTGCAAGGCTGGCGAAGGAGAGGGGAGCTTTATATCTGCAGAACAAAGCCACACCCACAGCTGGCTGCCATTGGCCAGAATGCTAGACCTCTACCTCACATAGCCTGGTGTCGTCCACATGTGGAGAAAATAAAGCGGACTTGGATTCAAAAAGGGGGCAGAGTCTTGTTTTCATCAGGACTCCCTCCCCCCCCCAATTTAAGCAGGATAGTCCTCATAAAATCTGGGAATAGGGAATTGCATGGGGACAATGGGTGCTGGATTCAATTCAGATTAATTACAGTGGCCATGGGGAATTTGAATTGAATTTGGATTAACACAGCCATGGGGACACACCCTAAACGTACTCTCACTACTTGGAAAGTATGGCAGAAAAACGTAGCTCCCCTCTTTCACCGTTAATCCCATTATACCTCATGTCCCCCAGTCCCAAGAATATATCCAGCAATACAAGGAAGGCTTTAAAAGCGATGGGGTGCTATACTATATAGGATCTCGGGAAGCCAGAAAGGGTTACAACTTCGCTGGTTAGAGGTACTATCTTTAAATAGTTATATTAACTGGACATCTAATAACTTTTTTTTAGGTAGATCTTTGACTGTCTATGAATATATAATGAGGAACTGCAAACTGTCAGACAGAGGATGATCATCAAGATTATATAATATGATTTTAGATTATAACCTAACTGATTTATCAGGAACCAAATTGTTATGAGAAACAGATTGTTCAATAAATCTTGAAAGTGCTATCTGGTCAAGGTTACTGGGGAAAACGTACCATACTATTAAGTCCCAAGGGGAAAGAGAACTTTCACTTAAGGCGCTGTTTTGCTGATACAGGGCCCCACTGTTCTTCCATCTTATAAAGAGAATTACCTCACCATTTTGCTGACACAGTTGTAAACAGGTGGGAACATAGATGCTTGTTGGTGGGGCTGTCCTTATATTCAGCCCTTTGGGGGGGGGGTTCAGGAAAAGATAATAGTTATAATGCAACAAAATGTTACGCTAACCCTGACTATGGTTTTCCTACTATTATTCCAAGAC
The DNA here is from genome assembly GCA_023333525.1 of Aspidoscelis tigris stejnegeri. Taxonomy (NCBI): domain Eukaryota; kingdom Metazoa; phylum Chordata; class Lepidosauria; order Squamata; family Teiidae; genus Aspidoscelis; species Aspidoscelis tigris. The sequence goes on from JALMGA010000008.1 coordinate 208,848, forward strand.
ATAAGTGCCACATTTAAATATAAAGCTTTTATTAAGTCATTGGTGACTGCTCTAGAGCAGAGATTGCTATGCAGAGGAAAACGGTGACCCTCTTAACAAAAGATACATGGTTAATATGGATTTGGATAATTGCTTTAAATGACTTGATAACTGTCCATATGGCCAAGATGATGCTGAAAAAGAACAATCTTGGATTTTGGAGAAATGGACTTCCCTGTTGGACAAGGTTAAAACAGAAAACCATTTGAGACCAAACTCTTCTTTTATGTCATCTTTTGTGACCCATAAGTTACAAAAAGCATTTTCATACCTATTCCCACAGTGATACAGCTTCAAAATTCACACCAGAATGTTTCGTGGTTTTGTATTGTTGTTTATAATTTTTCTATTCAGATTGTAATATCATTACAGTTCTACACTGTTATGTTATATGTTGAATGTAATAAATAAATATATATTTTTTAAAAGAGTAAAAAAAAAGAACTAGGTCTGGCATATTCTGGCTGTATAGCTGTCATATCAACAAATTCGATGCCAGACTAAATGACACCATGCGGATAATTATAAGGTGTATTAAAATCACTTGTTGGTTACCTGTACTGAGCCATATTGCACCTCTAGATTTGTGAAGAAAACATGTTCTTATGAAAGAATATCTTAAAAATTCTCAACAACCCTCTGCTTCCAATATACTCTGATATTCCACGAATATCAGTCGGGAGACTTAAATCTAGAGAACCTCCATTAGTCTTAGCAGAACAAATAAGGAACAGGTTTAACATTAACTTTCCGTGGAAAGAGGATGGTCTGCCAAGCGCCCAGATTTATGGAAGATCCCACAACACAAACAGCTGGCTTTCACCTACCATGACTGTCCTGAGAAACACTAAATAGGATCCACACATCTCACGGCATCCGCCAGGAATCATTATGCCTATGGGGTAAAACATCTTCCCCTTATTGTGATTGTTGAGCTGCACATCAGACTGTTGACCATATCGTGACCAGCTGTGAACTGAGGGCCTATTCAGGATTGGTGTCAGACTTTTTTTAAACAAGATGCTTACTTGTAACTCCTATTTTAACTTCCTATTTTAATTGTTGTTAGTCCATGTGTTGCTGCCATATGATAAATAAATAAATCATGAAGCTAGAATATCCGCATTTCCTTTTTAAGAGTTCTGTGGAATATGAGTTAACCCATAGTTTACTATGAGATAACTATATTCAAATAGTGTCTTTCAATTAAAAAAGATACAAAGGAAGGAAGGAAGGAAGGAAGGAGAAAATGCTTTGGGATTACTTCTTGTGCTCAGAGGAAACATTGCCATCTGTTTCTCTATTTTTCAAAGTAAAGACGTTCTGAAAAGGAACAAGATAAACTGAATGCCTTTCATTTAAATCCTCAGCTGTTCCAACCCTCAAGGGTTTTAATTGTGTAATTGGAACACTCAAGGCTCTGCTGCATATTCAGGACTGGCCACTTTCAAATTGTCCATCATTAATGGAACACTTGTACCATTATAAAATCTCTCTCTTTTTTTTTAGTTTTTTAAAATGATTTTGTTTGAAATGCTTATTTGCCCCATCAGTTCATTGTGAGGCCTAAATGCTGCTGCAAAGATTATTATTATGGTGCCATATTTGTTATTTACTTAATGGTAGGTTTCAGTTAATGCACCCTCTTATTTGATCAAAAAGAAAATGGGACATCAATAAGATTGCTACCATCATTAGGATGCAATTAAGCATGTGAAAGAATAATATCATAGGAACTATGTTGGGTATAGCTATTTAAAGACTTTCAGACAATTTTCTGTAATGAGTATATATAATATATAGTGATTCTATTAACACAGTGCTAGCACTTGTTAGCATCCCAAAATTTATTTCCCTTTTCTCTAATTTTTTCTTAAATGATCATCCAGGGTAAATGATGTCATAGAGAACTGTTTTGTTGCTTTGCTCACATTATTTTAACAGAAGCACATATTGATTTAGCATTAAAACCAGGAAGAACTTTCGGTCTCAGTTTAAGTAGTCTCTGGGCTAGGCTAATTCCCCCACTTAACATGAATTATTTCTCAACACCTTTCCTTATCACTTCATGCCATAGAAACTCAGGGTCATGGGCAGGATTGCTGTTAAGATAGATAAGAGAGGCAAAACTATGGCCATCTTGACATCTTACCCTATGTTAACTTATCCCATTGGTCTGCTACCATGGACCCTGCCAGAACCAGAATCTGTCCCATGAACACCTGAAGCCCCATCTGTACCCTGAGCCACCATCACAGTTTCTCAAGCTACTCTGTCACTGTAGACCCTGGGCATTTGATGGGCATAGAGTTCAATGCATTTGATGGCACATCAGCCTAACTGCAGCCTAACTATTGAATTGCACCAATTTCAGTATATTTGGGCATGAAGCTATAAAGTGTTTCCAAAATACTCCCCAAGAAACCTTTTCAGCCAATTAACTAACCAGCTGAAAGCCCAGTTTTAAGAGGGCTTCTGTGATATTCCTGAGATGTTAATGCTTCAAATAAACCCTGAATCTACAGCCATCTTGCAGCATAACTGGAGAGAAATCCAAAAACAGGAAGTATGCAGGTGTTATGTCCAGCAAAATGGCAGCGACAGTTAAAGTAAGGGATCCATTTTCCAAATGCATTGAGCCCAAAATTCCTCCAAAAGGAAGGCAACAGGGTTTTTGTGCCTTTGCAGGGAGAAGGAGAAGGAGAAGAGTTGGCTTTTCTACCCTGCTTTTCTCATCCATTTAAGGGGACTCAAAGTGGCTGACAAAGCTTTTCTATTCTTCTCCCCACAACAGACGCCCTGTGAGGTAGGTGGGGCTGTGAGAGCTCAGAAGAGAGCTGTGAGTAGCCCAGGGTCACCCAGCTGGTTTCATGCGGGAGGGCAGAATCGAATCCAGTATTCCCAGATAAGAGTATGGCTCCCTAACCACTAGACCAAACTGGGTCACCAAGGGAGGGAGATTTAGTTGCCAATACACATTTTTTTCTATATCTATGGCTCCAATTGAATGTGAAATGGAGAGGTTTTATCCCTGTAGAAAGGAATGTGCAGGATATAAAGTCAAAAGCCCCGCTGACTCAGACACAGAACTCTTTGGACACTTTGGCTTTGTCCCCATGCAACCGTTTGGCACTCTTTGGGTGCTGTTTGGGCACACATGTGCCAGATGTGGGACCGGGAACACATCTCAGGCATCCCTATGTCATTCCCAGCAACGCAGGACAGGTACGGGCTGGGCGCAGATGGAGGCGTCCCCATGAGAACCATGCTGAACCCTGGTACGGGGGACCAACATTACCTCCTCTCCGCCCCCTCTCTCCTCATTGGAAGCCGGATTGATGTCAGCCCACCCCTGTGCCGCATCCCCCCTCCCTTGGCGGCACTGACAGACAGGACTGGGGTGGGAGGCATGGAAACAAGTAAAAATCAAGCTTCATTCATAATAACAACTTTTTTAAAAAAATTTAAACACCGAAAGCTGCTATGAGGTTTAGTGGCAGTAGGCGCTTCAGCAGTTTTGCGCACCTCTGCACCACCAGAGACCGCAAGAACACCCGTCAACTTAAAATCAGGCCTTTATTTATGATCACCTTTTTGATAGGGGAAATGAGGGTTGCGAATGGAACAGAAATCAAGCCATAGGGATGAATAGGGATGCTGCTGGTGTACCGTTCACCCCACTGCCCAGCATCCTCCTTGTCTGAGCTGGCTGAGGTGGTTTCGGAGGTGGTATTGGAAGCCCCTGCCACGGTGGTGTTGGGGGATTTCAACGTCCACGCCGAGACTACACTTATTGGAGCAGCTCAGTTCTTTATGGCCTCCATGACAACCATGGGGCTGTCTCAGCTTGTTTCTGGTCCAACCCATCGAGCAGGCCACACCCTTGACTTGGTTTTTGCCTCTGAACGAATTGATGGCTATCCGTTGATAGGAGGGCTGACTATCAGCCCTTTGTCATGGACGGATCACTCACTGGTGAGGTTTGGACTTACAGCGGCAGTCCCTCTCTGTGGGGTCAGAGGACCTATTGAGTTGGTCCGCCCCCGGAGACTTATGGAATCTCAACGATTCCTGAATGCCCTGGGGGATTTTCCAGTTGGCATGTCTGGTGCTCCTGTTGAAGCTCTGACCTCTCTCTGGAATCAGGAGATGACCAGGACTATTGACACGATCGCTCCCAAGTGCCCTCGGTCTGCTTGCAGAGCCCAGAAAGCTCCTTGGTACTCCACGGAGCTCCGGGCCATGAAACAGGAAGGTCGACGGCTAGAGCGCAAGTGGCGTAAATCTGGCTGCGAATCTGACCGAACACGAGTTAGAGCACACTATCGTGCCTACCACGTGGGGGTGATGGTGGTGAAAAGTAGTTTTTTCTCCACCGCCATTGCGTCCTCGAGTAGCCATCCAGCGGAGCTCTTTAGAGTAGTAAAGGGCTCAATAAAACGTGAGCCTCAGCCATCTAATATCTGCTGTGACAGTTTTGCAAAGCACTTTGAGGACAAAGTTGCTCAGATTCATAGGGGATTCGATGTCACAATTGGACTTAGTCCAGGGGAGGCGTCCGGAGCACTGTCTGGTCCAATTATTTTGGTTCAGTTTCAATTATTGTGGCCTGAGGATGTGGACAAGCTGCTTGCAGGGGTGCGGCCAACAACGTGCTCTCTGGATCCCTGCCCTTCTTGGCTGATTAAAACTAGCAGGCAAGGTATGACCGGGTGGGTCCAGGAAGTGGTAAATGCCTCTCTGAGAGAGGGGGTGGTTCCATTGGCCCTTAAACAGGCTGTGGTGCGCCCCCTCCTGAAGAAGGTCTCCCTGGATCCAGAAGATTTAAACAACTATCGCCCGGTGGCCAACATACCTTTTCTAGGCAAGGTTCTAGAGAAGTTTGTCGCTGTTCAGCTGCAGGCATGCTTGGAAGAAGCTGATTATCTAGACCCATTTCAATCTGGCTTTAGACCCGGTCATGGCACGGAAACCACCTTGGTCGCCCTGGTCGATGATCTTCTCCGGGAGAAAGACAGAGGGAATGCTACCCTGCTGGTTCTTCTGGACCTCTCAGCGGCTTTTGATACCATTGACCACGGTATCCTCCTGGAGAGGCTACGGAGTTTAGGAGTTGGAGGCAGAGCTTGGCGCTGGTTCCGCTCCTATCCCCAGAGCCGATCTCAGATAGTGCTGATGGGAGAGAATGAGTCGACACCCTGGGAACTCACTTGTGGGGTTCCCCAGGGGTCAATCTTATCTCCCATGTTATTTAATATCTACATGAAGCCGCTGGGAGAGATCATCAGGAGTTTTGGAGTGAGGTGCCATCAATACGCAGATGATACCCAGCTCTATCTCTCTGTGCCATCTGAATCAGGAGAGGTGGTAGAAGTGCTTGACAGGTGCCTAGAGGCGGTAATGGGCTGGATGAGGGCCAATAAATTGAAAATGAATCCAGACAAGACAGAGGTGCTGTGTGCTACAGGCTCTCGGGTCCAAGTAGTTGGGAGATACCCTGTCCTTAATAGAGTTACTATATCCGGGAAGGAACAGGTGCGAAATTTGGGGGTACTCCTGGACTCTGCGCTAACACTTGAAGCTCAGGTGGAGGCCGTGGCCAGGAGTGCCTACTCCCAACTACGGTTGGTACCTCAACTGAAACCTTTTTTGGATAGAGATGACCTGGCCACAGTTATCCACGCTCTGGTAACCTCCAGGTTGGACTATTGTAATGCGCTCTACATGGGGCTGCCCTTGAAGACGGTTCGGAAGTTGCAGCTGGTGCAAAATGCAGCTGCCCGAGTGCTGACCGGTACAGCTAACCGGACGCATATCACACCGGTTCTAAAAGAACTGCACTGGCTGCCAATTCATTTCTGAGCCCAATTCAAGGTGCTAACTCTGACTTATAAGGCCCTAAATGTCTTGGGCCCCAGATATCTAAAGGAGCGCCTTCTCCCATATAAACCTGCCCATGTCTTAAGATCTGCAGGAGAAGCCCTCCTGGTTGTCCCACCGCCTTCAGCGGTTAGGCGGGTGGGCACCCGGGAGAGGGCCTTCTCAGTAGTGGCCCCCAGGCTATGGAATGGTCTCCCCTTGGAGGTGCGTCAGGCCCCTTCTTTGTTTACATTCAGAAAGGTGGTAAAGACGCACCTCTTCACTCAGGCCTTTGGCTAAATGCTCTTTATTCGTCCCTCCTTCCAAACACCACTGTTTTAAACTGTTTTTGTATTGTTTTTATTCTTATTCTTATTATCATGTTCGTTTCTAAATCTTACGCTGGTTTTATTATTGTGTGATACAATTTTTAGTGTGCTTGTTCTTAATTGTCGTAAGCCGCCCAGAGACCCTCGGGTATGGGGCGGGATATAAATATAAATAAATAAATAATTATGCAGCCTGCCTAGGCATTCTTGAAATGGGGTTGGAATTGCCTCCATGGAAATGGCAGAAAATTAAAAAACCAAGCTCAGGGTGAGCAGTAGCAAGCAGTCCAGTTCCAAAGTCCATTGGGGGTTAAAGAGTTAAGCAAAGTCAGGGAAAGCTGGGGTAAAAGTTATCAGAGAGGTGAAAGTTATCAGAGAGCTAGCGTTGTCAGTAATAATTCAATAATCAAGGGTCACAAGGTCCAGGAGCTGCAGATTTATGAGCATTTTGCCTGCAGCAGTTCCTGTTCAGTCTGAGAGGCTCTTAAGTAGAGCTGTAGAAGGCGCCCCTCTTTTGCCGCAGCTGCTGTTTGACCTGCAGATGCTTGGAGCTTCTTAGGTTTTCTCGGTGTGGCTGGAGAAAGCTCTGCAAAGGTCACAGCTCAGCATCTTCACTTGAGGTATCTCCAACTTGGGAGACAAGATCATTGTTTATGTTTGAATCTTGAAGCACTCCTTCCTCACCCTGGTTGGCAGGGAAGCTTGTCACAACTTGGTTAGCATGTCCAACACCCTCCTCCTCAGAGGAGGGCTAATGGCATGAGGCATGACAGGCCCTTTGTCAGGTTCAGCCCTGTGGCTTTTGTTGTATTCCTCAGGCATCGAGTACATCCTGAGTCAATCAACCCTACCACCTCCATTCCTCCTATACCCTTAGAGTTTTTAAGCTGTACCTTGGTGAGAAAATGAGTAGCATTCTCATTCACCCTCTATAATGAGCACCAGATGGATTCACTCTGCCCTATGGTGCTCTTTAGAAAAGCTTCCCCTTGTTTCCTTCTGGCTCCTCATCTTATCACTGGACTCAAAGAGCCCGTCTCCTCCAGATCCTCACTCTGCTGTGTTGGTAGGATTGTAAACACTGCCCTGGCCACATCATAATCTTCCTACAGCCCTCGGGTTCTGGTTTCAGATATTGAGTTTCTGTTCCTTTGGCATTCATTGGAGCACTGGTCTCAGAGGTGGATTGTTGCAGATGCCCTGCTGCCAAGTCTGCTTGAACTGCACTATGGACAGTGCATCAGGTGAGGCCAGTCTCGTTTCCCTTCTTTGAAGCACTCCTGATTTGTCATCACAGGACTTGCCTTTTGTAAGTATATTGGGTCTTCCAAGTTCTGAAGCTGAAATAAAACAAGGCAGAGAAGTAAAATAATAGTTTTATTCTGAGAGTTCAAGGGCCACTGATACAAAGCAATAATCTTTGTATCAATATAGTTGTACAGGCAGGCAAATAGAACAGCATCATTCACTAAATTTTCAATTGAACTCTCAAAGAGACATGTGCATGAATGCATTTTTGACATTTGATTTGTTTGAAAATCCCTATTTGTACAAATAGATCACATTCAAATGCGGTAAAATTAGATTAGATAAGAATGTATTTGAACATATTCATACAAATATTTTATACATATTGGGTACGAATGAATACGTATCCAATTCATATCCATAATGTATCCCGCACACCAGGGACCAGTCCCTGTAGGTTGCATGGGGACCGATCCAGTCCGGACTGCAGTCCAGAGAGGTGAGCATGCTGGGGGGGGGGAAGCACACACCCCAGGTGATGGAGGGCTCTGGGAAAGCCCTCACATGCTGCTGCTACCCTGGAAGACTGGGATGGACCGGGGTAGTTCGAACCCACCCCTGGCATTGGACTGCTAACCAGCACATCACAGAGTGATGTGGTCCATAGCGCCCATGGTGGAAACCTGGGGGTGGGACTCCTGAGCTGCCCAGCAGGAAGTAATGTGGATGGTCTCACTGTTGGACAGCTCAGGTAAGCCTGGGATGGATGTGGAGCATGATTTGATTCAGGTGCTTCCAATAACTTTATGAACCTGGCCTTCACTAAGCACCATAACATCCCCCTCCAGTCATTACCAGAACCCTGCCCTGTGGAAATTATTGATGGCTGGCTTCTCCATTCAGGACCTGTGAAGCAGCAGACCATGCCACTACGCATGGAGATCCAGGGACACATGGAGACCCTGCAGTTCTCCCTGGCCACGGTGCTGCACTTCCCTGTAGTCCTAGGAATGCCCTGGTTGGTCAAGCACAACCCACATATATCCTGAGGCGTTTTCGCACTAAGGCAAAGACGCCTCGGAACGCTTCCCCCCGAACGGGTTGAGAACACTTTCCTGTTCACACAAGGGCAGGTAAGGAACGCTTTGAGAGCAGTTCTCTTATCTGCCAGTGCTCGAGGGGGCGGCCCCTCATTGGCTGGGCACCCGCCTGGCTTCTATTGCCCATCTGAGCATGTGTGGGTACTCAGCCAATGAGGGGCCACCCCCTCGAGCGTGCTCAGAAGGGCCCGGCCTTCCTACACAGAATGGAGCCTGCAGGAGAAGGTAAGACCCTTGGGATGGGTTGGGGGCTTTTGGCTGGGCTTCCTGCCCACCCCCGGAGCCCGATCTGGGGTTCGGGAGCGAGCAGGAACCCAGGGACAGAAGGCAGCTGGCTGCCCACACTGGGTCCATAGGAGACAATGGGAGCAGCCCGGGGGAGGGGCCGAGCTGTCGCAGGGAGAGAGCATGTGAATGCTTTCTCTCTGGGACGGGTCGGAACGCGCAGATGGTTTCAGAGCATTGGAATGGAATGGATCCCGCCGCCCACAAGAGCGAATGCTGCGTCCCGACGTGCCCTCCATGCGTTCGAAAAACCCCTGTGCGAAAAGGCTTCTGGACTCAGCAAAAGGTGCTCTTCGCTTCAGAACACTGCCAGAAACACTGCTGGCCAGACTGGCTCACTGGTATGGTGGTGCCAGAACCTCCGGTTGTCTTGCCAGAGAAATACCGGGACTAAGCGAATGTTGCGATGAACCCCCTGCCACTAGGCCACTAGTTGCCCTGCTATGAGAACCACCCTAATATTCCAGTGGCAGAGAGCACCCAATACCGAGTGTACACGGTGCTGTCAGGTGCAAAGCACTCATGCCAATGCCTCCCACTTGAACTACTTACTCTGGAAAGATCACTTACTCAACTGTATCTTTAAGCTAATTTATTATTTACAGGTATTTACTTATCTACATGAATAGTCAACTTATTGCAAGTAAAGGAATATTCTTAAAGTCAGCTTAATTCACCTTCAGTTCACTAAATTGGTGTGTAGCCTAAACAAACTTTCTTCCTATGTCAATGAAAGAGTTCTAATAGTCCCTGGGCTTCCAACTCTGCCTGACTCTCCTCACACAAGGCAGTCCCAGCTCTCATGCCTGAGACCTGCCTCTCCTAAGCCAGAAACTAGACAGTTTCCTCAGCCTCAGGCTGCCAGACAACATTCTCTGTAGCCTCACACCTTATACCCTTGATGGGAGACAAGCCCCTCACAGAGTTAAGACTCCCGTCTCTCTGCACCCATCCCTTCATCCCCTGAATGGCTGTGTACAGCCTATCCACAGTCCCCTGACTCAAAAGTCCTGGGTTGGGAACAGGAGCTCTGCAAACTAATTCACTTGCTCCCCTGCTGGATTCACCATCCAACTTCCATCTAACCCCCCAACCAAGAATTACCTCAGAACCTTCCTTTTATATAAGTCCCCCCTCCACACACACACTCCTATTGGCTAGGAAGAATCAGCGGACTCTCCCTCTGGGTTGTGACCACACACCCCTGGGTCTTCTTGTGTTCCGCATGGTCCTAAACAAACACCAATAGTGCGAAAAAGAGGTATTTTAGAAGTAACCTAGGTCGCAGCCTGCCTTGTGATCGCCACAGATGTCTTTGACAAAAAGAAGGCAGACCACCCTCCTCCCCACCATGAGTATGACTGTGCCATCGACCTGGTCTCTGGGCCCCCTGTATCGGCGGGGCGCCTCTATTCGCTGGCAGATCCAGAGCTTGCTGCCCTCCGGGAGTTCCTGGAAACCAATCTTCGTCAGGGTTTCATACTCCACCTCCCCACCTGGGGCCCCAGTGCTCTTCATGCGCAAAAAAAGTGGAGAGCTCTGCTTGTGCAATGACTACTGTGCCCTCAACCATATCACCATCCACAACCGGTATCCCCTGCCCTTGGTTCATGAACTCTTAAAAAGTGTGTGCACAGCGAGGGTGTTCACCAAGCTGGATTTATGTGGCACTTACAATTTAATCAGGATATGCGCAGGGGACAAGTGGAAGACTGCTTTTTCTATCCATTATGGGCATTATAAATACAGCGTGATACCTTTTGGTCTGTGTAATGCACCGGTGGTGTTCCAGCGGTTCGTGAACGAGGCCTTTTGGGATTATTTGAACCAGTTTGTGGTTATTTACTTGGATGATTTTTTGATCTATTCCCCAAATCAAGAGTCCCATGATGCTCATGTCCGGGCAGTCCTTCAATGCCTGCACGAAACCACCCGTACACCAAGCTGGAGAAATGTGCCTTTAACCTCCAGGAGGTTGAGTTCCTAGGCTACAGGATTTCAGCCCAGGGCATTACCATGGATCTTGCCAAGATGGAGGCAGTGACCTCCTGGCAACCCCCTGGTAGCCAGAAGGATGTACTTCCTGGGGTTTGCCAACTTCTATAGGCGGTTCATCCTGAACTTCACTGCTGTTGCTCCTCCTTCGGGGCAAGACTCCCTTCCACTGGACTCCAGAGGCACAGCAAGCCTTCCAGGGCCCATCCTGCAGCACCCCGACCCCGGCAAGCCTTTCACAGTCCAGGCGGACTTGTCCAACATCGCCATCGGAGCCGTCCTGCTACAACCTGACCCTGCTGGAGGCTACTTCCTCCTGTGTGCCTACTATTCACACCAGCTCTCCCCGCCAGAACAAAACTATATCATTTGGGAATGGGAGCTGCTGGCCATCAAGGCAGCCTTTGAGACTTGGATACATTTGTTAGAGGGGGGCGCTCACCCCGTTGAGGTACAAACTGACCACTGGAACCTGCAGTCCTTTCAGACAGCCCAGAAGTTGAACCAACGACAGCAGCGCTGGTCCTTATTCTCCAGGTTCAACTTCCGCCCGGGCTATGTGCCGCAGTCCCAGAACCGGCAGGCAGACACCCTATCACAGAAACCAGAGTATACCATCTCCCCAGACCAAGAAGCCTTGTCCACCATCCTACGCCATGAACACTGGGCCACTGGACCAGATCCCGGGCCATTGAGCATACAGATCTGAGACGCACAACAGCATGACCCACTGGTCACCCAGCATGCCCATGACCCCATATACACTCCACAATGGCCTTCTTCACCACCGTGGGCATCTATATGTCCCAGCCAGGAAGTGCCATGAGGCCATGCTCCAACAGTGCCATGACAGCCCTACCGCTGGGCACTTTGGTCTCTTCAAGACACTCCGCACAGTGCTCCGTGACTTGGTGGCCATGAGTATGCACAGAGGTAGAGGAGTATGTGACCACCTGCCCTGTGTGATGACAGGCAAAGGACCCCCCGGGGAAGCCATCAGGCCTGCTCCAACCACTACCCACTCCTCCTGGGCCCTGGAAGGTCATTTCAGTGGACTTCATTATGGATCTGCCAGCTTCCAAGGGTCATAGTACCGTCCTGGTATTTGTTGATTTATTCACAAATATGGCCCACTTCGTGCCCTGCCCACCACCAAAACTATGGCCCAGCTTTTCCTTCGGCAGGTGTTTCACTTGCACAGGCTGCTGGAGGGGATAGTCTCCGACTGCGGGTCCCAATTCACCGCCCAGTTCTGGAAGCACCTGCTGACTCAGTTACAGATCCATCCCCACACTGGAACAGTACCTGCATTGTTATACCAACTACCAACAGGACAACTGGTTGGAACTTCTACCCTTGGCCAAGTTTGCTTATAACAACGCGCTCCATGCCTCCACACAATAGACACCCTTCTGGGCCAACTATGGTTTCCACCCATGGGCATTCCCAGCTCTGACCCCACAATCCACCATGCCTGCAGCCAACGACTGGCTCCAAGAACTGCACATAGCCCAGGCCTATTGTCAGAGCAGTTGCAGCAGGCCAATGAGGACTATAAGTGGGCCGCGGTTGCCAAGCAGCTACCGGGACCTCCACTGGCCATGGGGGATCACGTTTGTCTCTCTACCAGCCACCTGCTACAGAGCCAGGCATGTAGGAAGCTGGCTTCCCAGTTTGTCAGTCTTTACCCCATCATTGCCCAAATAAACCCAGTGGCATTTCACTTCCAGCTCCCACCAGGCCTCAAGGTCCACCCTGTGTTTCACCGCTTACTCCTCATCCCTGCCAACAACACCTGTCTGGATAATCATCCACCACCGCTACTGCCAGTGCTTGTGGATGACCACGAGGAATTCAAGGTGGCCCAGATCCTGGACTCCCGGCTGCGTCAGAGCAGGCTAGAGTACCTCATTGACAGGCTAGGCTATGGGCCTGAGGAGTGTTCCTGGGAGCCCACCTCTGAGGTCCATGCCCCAGGCCTCATTGCACAGTTTCATAGCTAGTACCTGCACAAGCCTGTCCTGCCTGGTCCAGAGTGAGGGGGCGTCTGGGGGGGAAGTGGTGTCATGCCCCATTTAGCCTCCTCGGAGGAAGTTCTGCCTGCAGTGTCACCACAGACTGAGAAGCAACCACAGCATGGCATATAGACATTGAGGGGCTGAGGCCAGTTTCAGGGGAGCATGCAGACAGCTTTGACAATGAAGCTACAAGCAGTGAGCCTCATGAAAGGCCTCCCCCTCACCTCCTGAGACAACAGAAGCAGCTGAAGCGCAGATCAGAACAATTAGCTCAGCTGAACCGTGGTTGGGGTAATGATTCCTTTACTTATTGAGCAAACACATCTTGCTTCAGTGTTGCAGACAACTTCATGCAACTCTGTGTCTGTGCTCTGACTTTGGACTCCTTGTGACTTGCTGATCCTTTGGACTGACTGACCCTTGCTGACTTTCTAAACCCCTTGACCCTGGCCTGCAACTGACCTTGAATACCCTCTGAGTAAGCTGTGCGAGTGTTTGCCTGTTTGCCTTGCCTGTCTGAGACATGCCAGTACCCTAGGATGTAATTCATCTGGGCCTGCAGATCACAGAGTACTGGCTAGAAGTTACCTCTTTTTTATCCTGGATCCTCAGAGTGTCAAGTGAAATTGTTCCCTTGCTCCCACACCAACATGGCATTGGCTTGAGTTCTGGGTAGCTCAGAAAACTTGTGCTCCACTCTGAAAGTGTCAAATCTGACCTAAATTCACTTGTAACCCACTCTCGATCCATGTCAAATGCACTCTCGATCCATTTCCCATCTCCCCAGTTTCAGAAATTTCCGAACTATTCGTATGAATGTTCCAAAACATTCGTATTCATAGAAATATTAATGTACAAATGGCTTAACATTCAGTCTGTGTATGAATGTCTGAATATGGCTGAATTCATACAAATAACAAATGTTATGAATATTCAATCACATCCCAAATTGAAATCCTCCCTTTTGATTGTGCCATTTGAAGTAGGTGTGATCAGCAAATACATAGGTGTAGGAAAAGTGATGTAATTCTTATTCCACTCTTGCCCAAATATGTTTTTTTCTTTCCTCTTGGGCAGATGTGACTTGGGGCACATGGCCTTATACTGGAATATACCCCAGAATAGGGACCTACTATGATGCAGACTATGGAAGGCCCCAGGTGACCCCTTCCATAGTGTCATGTCCCAAGCAGGCAGTAACAGTGAAGCACTTGCGCACACACACACCCAACTAGCAACAGCAAGACGCCAAGTCAGTTTCCAGAGTTCTTGGGGATATAGAGTATGCAGAGTCAGTGTACCAGAGAATTGTAGTAAGTTGGGAAGTCAGTAAGTCATCAAGAATCAGGGTTCACATGAGTTGGGGGTTGCCAAGGAGATTCTTTGTTTGCAGTGGCAGGTGCAGAATTGGGCGTTTCTTAAGTAGGACTCAGAGAGTCATGCCCCACCGGCACAGCTGTTTTGCAGGGAGGTGAGGTGAGCAGCACAGCTGTTGTCATTCTCTCCAGAGAGAATTTGGCTCTGGGCACTGTGTATCATCTGAATCTGAACTGGGGGAGGGGGGCAGAAGCAGTTTCAAAGACTGGCCCCTGAGGTGCGCCTCTGTCATTTTGGCTTGCAGGAGTGGGACCTTCCTCCGAGGAGTTGGAGAGGACACAAGGCATGACACTTGTTATGTAATGACATTTTTGTACCCATTAATGGGTACTTAATGGGTACTTCTAGTGACAGTGGAAAAACACCCATAGTCTGCATTAGCTTGTGGCTACCAGACCACTATCCCAAGATATATTCTAGAATAAGATCAAGTGCAGAAAGGGCCCTTCACGGGTATAATGTTGTCGATGGGATTATGTCTGCAGTACCCTAGCAGCACAAAAGTGTGATGTTGGCATAATGATAGTTGTATACTTCAGATAAAGCCAATCAAGCCAAGAACAGTTTCTCAATTTAAATTCCATTGTCTTTGCCTGACATTCTTTAATAGGAATTGTTCTTGATGTTTACTTTGTAATAAAGTTTGGTCTAGGTGGTAAATAATTCTTATTGTTCTTCCTTCTGGTGTTAACATTATCAGTCCAGACCTGAAGAGATTATGAGGGAATTCAGTGCCTCCTTTCACTGGGAGGCAAACCTACCTCCTACTAATAGGATTTTTCAGTATTAATCATTTCTTATCATCTGCTGATGGAGTTATTTGTTATGCCAAGGTATTTCCCTTGCCTGCTTTTTATTTATGCTCCTTGCTAAATATTTCTCACCCAACACACAGACACACACTCTTCCATGGTTGAAGGGGATTTGAAATCAAATACTAATGTTCTAGCCTGAGACTGTAGCAACTACATTATATTAGCCCTCAGTTATTTTATTTATTTATTTGTTTGTTTACATTTCTATCCCGCCCCATACCCGAAGATCTCTGGGTGGGTGACGATTCACAGATTCACAGATCACAGATTCTGTGAAAGGACGACATACAGTAAATTCACCATAGCCTTGTATAAGGCACACTGATGGATCTAGCACATTTGAAAGATTACTTGCAAATATAATGAGAATCATTTGCAGAAAAAAAGCATATAAGTCAGCTGTGGCTTTTAAAAACAAATAAAAAACAGATTAGTCTACACCGATATAGCTTTTGCAGGATTCTGTTCAATAAGTAGATATCCTACCCCCGCTTCTGCTCAGTTTCTAATATAGTCTATATTAAAATGAAATTAACTATGTAAGTTTCAAACCCAAACCACAGATATTAAAATCAAGTTCATATGGTGATAAGCAAATTAACCTTGGGGAAAAAGCTTATAAGAGCCTTGATTTCTGCCCTGTGTTAATTCCATTTTATCTAATGTATTTTCCGTATACAGACTAAATGCTGCAGTTTCCTTGAAGCAGTAGCACCATCTACAGCTTATTTGAAAATAAGAATTGCATTACACATTACTTCATTGGTGAGTACATTGGCACAGTATATGACGATGGCTTTAAAACTTACTTACTTTAAAAGTGATGTCTCTGATTTGGTACGTTTCAGTTCAATAGCAGGGCTAGACTGATCATATGCTGAAGATCCTATGTGGCACATAATATTTAAAACATTTTCAGGCTAATAGAATGAAGAAGAAGAAGTTGCTTTTGTACCCCGCTTTTCTCACCCATTTAAGGGGACTCAAAGTGGTTGACAAAGCTTTCTATTCTCCCCACAAGAGACACCCTGTGAGGTTGGTGGGGCTGTGAGAGCTCAGAAGAGAGCTGTGACTTGCCCAAGGTCACCCAGCTGGCTTCACGGGGGAGGGCAGAATCAAGCCCGGTATTCCCAGATAAGAGTCCGGCTCCCTAACCACTAGACCAAGCTGGCTCAGGAGCTTGTTTGCACATCCTGTTGCGTGCTAGGAAGACAGTGAGAATCACCATGATCAATTGGGCTAAGCAGCTTTAGATGTTAAGCTCTAGAGGCTCATTTGCATAACCTGCTCGTTCTTTCCGTGCTGGTGCTGGTGCTAGCATGCATGCATGCATGCGGCAACGCTGTCTCTCTCCAGGACACAGTCCATCATGTGACCATCTGGCACATCTTCCAAACTGGGAGAGTCGTAAATGAGCCTGTCTGGAGCCTTACTGGCTCAGGTGCAGGTTCATGCGCAGAGCACTCAATCACTCTCCACACTCCTGCACGGAAGGGGTAATTTCTGATTCAGAAAGAGCTCCTTGAAGCGCAGACGCTCTGTTTGGGAGGCAACTAGTGGGCCAAGTGTGAGGAGGCCTCTGGTTCCAATCCAGATTACGCCCTCCTTCCAGCCTGACTGATAATTAACTCTGCCTATAAGGCACTTTCTATCTCATCATCAGATCCTGGGTGATACCCAAGTCATTCCTATGATCTGTCCAAACAGATCTAGTCCATCCAAAGAACCCATCCACACAGAAAAACAGATCTTCTCCCAGGAACAATCTTCACTAGACTGAAAGAGAAAAGTGGAGAGAGGAAAAGGATTCTCATTGATCTCTTTCCCTTTAGCAGAGTCCAAAAGCTCAGGCCTGGATTTCACACCGCAGACGGTGCCCTGAGGCTTGGAAGCAAACTAAGAGGTCAGTGGAAGGCAACAGAGCAAAGGAAACGTGGAACATCCCACAATCCTCACTTCCCAATAGTACAGCTCTTTGCTGGGTAGCCGAGAGCTTGATAGCTCAGAGGTTGTAGAGCAGAGTTAAGAAGGATATGTGAGGAGGAGAGGCGGGCACGAATACTTGTAAATTCAAAATTTGTCCAAATTCATCTGAAGATTGCATTCAAATTCAAGTCGAATGTCAGAACCTTTGTATGAACCTTCGTGACATTCGTGAACCTGGGAAGGTGGGAAAGTGGCTGTGCCAGTCACATCCGTAGTGGATCCAGAGTAGATTCAAAGTGGATTCAGGGCAGATTTGATGTGTTCAGAGTGGATACGTAGGGGATTTGTAGCAGGGCTTCAAATCAAATTCGTACTGAACATTACGAATCAAATTCAAATCCTGCCACATTTGAAGGGGGTCTATTTGAACGAATACAAATTTTCTTGCATTTGATTAGATATGAATCTACACACACACACACAATTTTTTGCACATCCCTAGTTAGGAGCCACACTCCGGTGTAATTAATTTAGGGAAAGATTACCCCAAACTAAGGCACAAGTACTCCAAAGGGATCGCAAAAACTGATTTTAATGACAGACAATTAGCTAGAATGTTAAAATAACTGCAAAGCAACAAGATCAAGGTTCTTTGAAAAACAGAAATAAAACTTGATTTAATACACACTGTGAGGCTTCAGGTGGCAATGGCGTAAGAAGAAGGCAGCCTTTGGTCTGGCTGCTGAAATTGGTAGCAAAGAAGAAAAGTCAAAGCGCCATGCAAGTATCAAAGAATGACAGGAGCATAAAAGCCAAGTGGGCATGGGCCTGTGTGCGTGCGCGTGAGTTGGAACGGGGGAGGGCAGCCCTCACCTCACCTATGGCAGGGAACCCTGAACTGCACAGACCTTACTGTCCAGACATGAAACAGGACCGGAGTTTATGGATTTGGTATAGCTGTTGTTGGGAGATGGCAGAACAGGGATTGCACACAAGCCACCCTGTGTCGCCTCCCTCAGGCCACTGACAGCAACCTGGCCAGAATAGTGTCCAAAGGGTGGCTCTGGGCTGAAGTGGAAAAACGTTTCTAGGTAGCAGGCACAGGGAGCCTGGCGTGTGTCCGGACACCATCTTTGCTTCGGTGTGTGTGCGCGCTGGCGCCGTGACCTGGACAACATCACGTACTTGTGCTGGTACTGGCATGTCACGTGACACACCAGCGCGGTTGCACGATGCACAATGTTCTCCTCCATGCACCACAGAGGTAGAGATGGTTCACCGGAGGGCAGGACCAGTCGGGGAAGGTCAAGGTAAGCGCAGATGGGCAACTTTGATGGTGCTCCGATGCACTTGACCCCTGGTGCGCTCCTGCGCAGAAGGGGCTAATTCTGAGTCGGAAACGGCGGCTTGCGGGACGGATGCTCCACCCGGGAGCGCACCGCAGGCCAACTTGGCGGGCCAAGTGCAGAAAGGTCCCGGGTTCGAGGACTCTGCAGAAGAAGTTTCCTCTTCCGGGCGACGGGGGTGACGAAGAGGCGGGGAGCTCAGCTGCCTCATGTGTTTCCAGAAGGGCGCAAGCAGGCAGGGGCAGTCCTTCAAAATCTCCTCCCGCTCCGCCCTCGGACCGGCGTTTCATAGGCAAGGCCTTCAGCCCCGATGGTCAGCTTGGGGGCAGAGTGGGGGAAGGGGGGGTCGCTCCCGCCCCCGCCCCCACGCGTTTGGTTCCCGGCGCAGCATCTGTCGCTTCTTAGGGTCAAGCACTTTGCCGGTGACCGGCGCTTCCCTCCTCCCCCTCCCCCTCCCCCTCCCCGGGCTTTCAGGAGCCCGCCAGGGGGCGCCCGCTCCCCGCCGCAGCAGCATCGGCTCTGCCTTGGCACGGCTACGGTGCACCAACGAACGAGCGAGCGAGCGAGCGAACGAGTGAGCGAGCGAACGACCGGCCGGGGGCGGGGCGGGGCGGGGCGGGGCGGGGGAGCGGCGGTTTCCCGGCAGCGTTTGCTCCTCCCTCCCTCCCTCCCTCCCTCCCTCTCGCGCGCCGCCGCCTCCCGTTGATCCGTCTTCCCGGCCGAGTGGCTCCTTGCGCGCCGCCCGGGAGTTTCGCCGCCGCCGCCGCCGTCCTTCCCCTTCCCCCGCGCGGCCTCCCCTCCCCTCCCCTCCCGTCCCGTCCCGTCCCCTCCCCGGCCCGCGCGATGGGCGCCGCGACGCTGCTCTGCCGGGTGCAGTTCCTGGACGACACGGAGCCCTTCAGCAGCACCAGCTTCCCCGAGCCCAGCCGCCCGCCCGCCTTCCCCTTCAGGGCCGACGTGCCCCTGGGCGCCCAGCTGCCCGCGCTCCACCGCCTGCTCGGCGCCCCCCACAAGGTACGGCGGCGCGCGGCGCTGGCTCTCCCCACCGGGCCGGCGGGGGGGGCGAGGGGCTTTGGGTGGCGCCGCACGCGAGGGGCCCGCCGGGGGGGGCGGCGGGGGGCGGCGGTGGGCGGTGGGCGGCCCGCCCAAGTCCGGCGCCGAACAAAGGGGGCGGGCGCGGCGGGGCTGGGGGGGCGGCGGCGGGCTGCGGAGGCAGCGACCGGGCACGCCGGACGGAGGCGAAAGGCTGAGCCCGTCTGGCCTGGCGGTCAGGGAGCCGGACTCTCGCCTGGGGAGAGCGGGCCCGGTGACTCCGCCTCCCGCACGAAGCCGGCTGAGGGACCTTGGGCTGGTCACAGCTCTCTCCTGAGCTCTCCCAGCCCCACCCGCCTCACAGGGTGTCCGTGGCGGGGAGAAGAACGGGCGTCTCGTCAGCCGCTCTGGGCCCCCTTCTTGGGCCCGGGAGGCCGCAGCGACCTGCGCTTGGGAAGTGGAGCGCCGCCCCCTCCGCCCCCCACTGCTGACGGCGATGGCCGGGGAGGGGCTGCAGGGACCCTCGACCCTCAGCCGCCGGGGGCCGCGAAGATGGCGGCACGGGAGTAACTCGGGGGGCGAGGCGCGCCCGTGGACCTGTGTGGCGCCTTAGAGCGACGTCCACGCGCGCTCCAGAGCTGTTCGGCTTCGGGGTTCGCGGAGAACCCGGTGTGAGTTTGGGGCAGTTGTCGTCTGTGGGCTCCCGGGGTCGGAAGGACGTTTAAGGCTTCGGGCACAAAGTTTTATTTTATGCCGTGGGCTGTTCTGGTGTATTTGTCAGGTTAAACCAAAAAGCTGGCCCTAAGTTTTATCAAACGTTGTTTATTTATTACTGCTGACTTGAGAGTGCCTGAATGTCAAACACCCGTTTCGCATACATAATTGTGAAACGCTGCGTGTGTTTTATAGGGCAAGGTAAATATTTGAGAAAACTGTGAATTGAAGCAGATTTGGAGGATCGTTCGCACCTTCCTGTACGTTGTTGTGCAAATATTACGTGTTGTTCGGTTGCGTTCAGCTATTTACGACCCCTTCAGCGGGGCCCCCCTGCTCTCCACTGCCCTTGAAGTCCGTCCAGGCTCGGCCATCTCATCCTCTGCCCTTTCCTACTCCTCTCGCTTTCCATCTTTTCCAGTGACTGTTTGAGCTTTAGCATTTGTCCTTCCAGTGAACAGTAGGGGTTGATTACTTTTGGTATGCACTGATATGATATTGTTGCAACCCAAAAGTCTCCTCCAGTGGCACAGCTCTTGTGGTCCAGCTCTTACAGCCATTCCTTCTTATTGTGTATCTGAGGCGATCTGGCTCCTGCGTCCAGCAAGGGGTTGAACCAAGGTAGCCTTAGTAATCTTTCATGGCTATAAGCTGCCTTTAGTCTGGTTGTATAATTATGGTACGCTCTATGGCACAAAGTGGAAAGCGTGTGGAGGATTTTGGAATGGGACAGTACTATCCTGGGTGTTGATTCAGAAGTCCCAATAAATTATACTGGACTTTATCTTCACTTTATTTAGCATGTTCTTTCCCTTAGCTGAAATTACTTTTGGGGTATTTATGCTGAAGAAGAAGATTATTAAAATTTGGTGTTTACTGGTACATTTATGCAGTTTTGGTGATTACTGGTACATTTATGCAGTTTTCTTGGCAATAAGATAGAAATGAATTGCCTTTGACTCATAGGAAAATGTTGGGAATTGAACCTTTTTTTTGGTGAGTGAGCTCGCAACAAGCAAGGAGGTTGTCAGAATTCAGAAGTAAACAGTATTGATCCAGTATTGGACAGATGCTGAGAAGTAATATGTGCTTCTTTTTACATTTTCACAGAACCACAGCATGTTCTTGTTTTTTTCTTAGTTAAAACAAACATTTTTGGCCCTTGAACAGCTGGGCTGCTTGTTCCATGTGTGTTGAAGGAATTTTTTTTGATTGGAAATCCACTAAGAAAAGAAAAGTGGGGGGGGGGGGGAGACACGACTTACGTGCATTTGACCATGACAGGCATTTTCCTTAATTGATTACCAGTGTTTTGTAGGTTTCTGTAGAGATTGTTGTTCACCTTCACAAACCTTTACAGACGCTTCTCTCATGTTTAAACTGGTGCTATTTTACAGGTCTTGTGAGCTGACACTTATGCAGAAGCTTAGGTAAAAATAGCCATTAAATCTACTGTCCTTGGAACAGTTAGTGTCTTTTCAAAAGCTGTGGCAAAGTACTGAAAGAAAGCAGCACTTTTGCAAAACTGCCCTTGTGTTCTGTGTTTGTGTTAAATGTAGATCCTGGTACTTGTAATTTCCCACACTGAACATTGTTATTAGCCAGAATTGTTGATACAAAAATTCCACACAATAAATTTTTGAAATGTTGAATTTGTTTTAAGTTAAGGATGGTGACTGGAATAAGTTAAAGACTATTAAAAAGAGGTTTTGAGAAGGAATTGAATGAGAAAAGTAGAAATACCACCAACATAGGATCTTTTAAGAGCACCTTAGATGGTGACTGAATGCTTTAAGGCAGTGGTTCTCAACCTTCTTAATGGAGTTCCTCATGTTGTGGAGACCCCCAACCACAGGGGCAGAGCAGCTGGGAGGTGGGAGGGAAGGGCAGCGGGAGGCTCGTCGCGACCCCTCTGAAAGGGTAATTCGACCCCCAAAGGGGTCCCGACCCCCAGGTTGAGAACCACTGCTTTAAGGAAATGGCTTTGCATATTAAGAGAACAATTACAGCAGTGTAAAAAGCCCTTATATTAAAATGAAAGTTTTTAATTTCTTCATGCCAATTGATGGCTGAGGATAGATTCCTGGGGTTGTGCCTTGATGAACAACTTAGACATGAGATTGGTTACTCATATTTTTTTTCTTAATAGAATCATAGAGTTGGAAGGGATCTCTAGGGTCATTCAGTCCAACCCCCTGCTCAATGCAGAATTTCATAAAGCACTCCAGACAGATGTCTGTCAATCCTCTGCTTGACCCATTTACCAGTGTAGTTTTCCTATTTATAGTGATCATTCAGGCAAGCAGATTTCGAAGCAACGTGTACTAGACATCAGTGCACAAAATTGCATTGCTGTATTTCCTGGCTTCAAATCATTCAGATGGCTGGATTGTACTAAAAAGTCCTACCAGATTGAAAAGTATTTTTTTTAATGGTAAAAGCAGTTCTTAGGTCTACTTTAAATTATTTGATTCTGTGGTGGAACATAAGAGATTCCATTTTCTCCCTTATAAAAAGACTATGTATTTGTCACACATCAGCTATTGAAGACTTAGGTCATAATCTGTACTCCTCCATGTGAATACTAGGTCTGGAATCTTCCTTAGAATATTTGACACATTGAGGGGTAGATGGGAAAACTCCAAGTTACACATAGGTTTGTTTTATTTTTGCAAGAAAAATTAGAAAAACATTTTTTGAGTGAAATGGAGTTCTTTGTTCAGGAGATGAAACTGTGGATCTCAGAATTACTTTGATCCTTTCTTCGGTTAGCGTACTCCTGGTTTTGATATGAAGAAGAAAGAGTTGGCTTTTCTGCCCCACTTTTCTCACCCATTTAAGGAGACTAAAAGTGGCTGACAAACCTTCTGTTCTCCACACAACAGAGCACTCGGTGAGGTGGGTGGGGCTGTAACTAGCCCAAGGTCACCCAGCTGACTTCGTAGGAGGGCGGCATCAAACCTGTTATTCCCCGCTAAGAGTCTGGCTCTTTAACTACTAGACCATACTGGCTCAAAGGACTGATCACAGGACAAGCTGATCGTAGGACTAATCAATAAAGTTGTTGATTATGTGGTGGCTGGAGGTCTCCTCTACATATGCGTAGACTCATTGCAGTGCACATGATTATGGATCATGTTTTCTATCCGAGTATCCCATATAATGTCTGATTAACCTCTCAAGTATATCTTGCGTGGTTTTCTTATTCATTCATTTAAATAGTACTATGAGATTGAATAATAATTTGTTTCCCTCAGGGGAAACAAATGAAAAAAACCTGACCTGTGCTTAGAATGTTATCTTCATCAAGTCAACCAGTTACAAGAGATTGTAAAGCTCACACAATTTTGTAGCTTTTTGAGGGAAAGTGAAGGGCCTCAAATGTGCCGTCACCGTAGAGGCAAAATGGCACTTGCTGACTTGTTTTCTATTCCCTTCCTAATTATTCCTAGTGTTAAATTAGCTTTATTTTTTTGGCCATTGCTGTGCACTGGGCTGACATTTTCATTGTGCTGTCCTCCGGAACCCCAAGATCCCTTTTCTGGTTGTTGCAGAAAGCTCAACCCCCATCAGTTTGTAAACATAATTAGGATACTTTGCATTTATTAATACTGAAATACATTTGTCACTTGGTTGCCTTCTCACCCAATGGCAAGAAATCCCTCAGTTTTTACTATCCTTAATACTTTAGTATCATCAGCAAACTTTGCTATCTTACTATGTACCCCTTCTTCTAGATAATTTATGAATAAATTAAGCACTGGTCCCAGTATTGAACCTTGGGGCCCCCCACTTTTCACCTCTTTCCACCCTGGGAATTGGCCTATACCAATATGTCTAAATAGAGAGGAGCCTGCCTTTGGGGAAGGGGGAAGAGTATGCTAAAGGTTATTATTGTTTTGTATGCATGTAATAGTTAAAACTGATGTTGATTGTTATTCTGTTTGGAAATTGAAAAATAATTGACTATCTTGGAAAAAGTACCTTTATTTTGCAAAATTCCCTGGTCTAGTTAATATCTTAACATTAGCTTAATATCATCCTTTCACCACGGATGGTATAAAACTATCATGTGAAAATCAAATATATATAAGATACTTTATCTAGCTACCAACACAGTTGCTATCAGGGTGGAACATATTTTCACATATGGTAGTCATCTCTGATAATCTCAACCTTCTACAGTAAGATACAAGAGGAAATCAACAAGATCCTGAGAGCACATATTGGTTTTACTGCAGAATTGTACTTATGAGATCTGTAGTCAGCCCCTAACATAGATTTAAAATACAAATTCCTTTTGCCATTTTTGTTATTAGCAGTGTAATGAACTACAGCAAAAAACTAGAAAGACAAAAATTACCCTACTGAAGAAAAATGCCATGCATGCTTAAGGAATATTGGGTTAGGAGAAAAGATAACAAAACTAAGAACATCAGCAAAACAGCCAGGATAGACAAATTTGTGCAAGAATTGTACCCCTTCATTGAAGCATCAGCATCAGATACATTTCTGTAACTCTTGTGTGCTCAGTCACAAAAAGGTGAATCACAGAAGTGAAATACTTATTCAGCAAATCTCAGCTCAGATTGATGCGCATACATGGCTCAAAAGGACAATTACTTGCCTTCACACATAAGGGCAATTGGACACAGGATAAAAGGATTTAGTAAAACAAAAAGGGGAAGAAGAAAAATGCACAAGAAGTCTGCAGCTTAAAGGCGCAGTGGCTATGACCCCACTGAACAAATTTTCACTATAATTACATAAGGAACAGAATATATTTTGTATTTCATAATAATTACAGGAAGATGACAGGTAGGTTTCTGAGGCTGTCAGTAATATCAGAATAGCAATATACTATAAACAAGAATGACATCACTGTGGATCTCGACTAGGGATGTGCACGAAGCTCATTTCCCCCATTTGATTTGATGTAAAGTTTACTCCAATTCCCAGGTGCGGGAGGTGCAGATGCACCTCTGAAAGGCTACTTGGGCCTTGGAGGAGCACGCAAATGGCGCGTGGCCAGGGGTGGGCTGATCCAGCGTACATCAAAGCTCCAATGAAGGGCGGATCCATTTGATTCACAGGCCAACGAGGGCCTACACGTCTAGGCCCTTTAAATTAGCCCCCTGAATGTTGAAATATAATAGTGTAAATATTCATGCATGCATATTCCTAATCTAGACTACATGCAAAAGAAGTAAAGTGGTAGAAGTTTTTCAGCTTTGTAACTACTATTACAAGAAGTTTTGGTTTTAACTAATCTTCATTTTTAAAGATGTCATGTAGGTCACCTTTTAACCTACACTTAAAACAGTTGCTATTTAGTCTTTTCATCACATTTGCACAGTGTTGCAATAGCTGTTATAATAGCCAGAGTCCATTATGATTCTATGTGATATGCTTTTTCATCTAAAGAAAGAACAGTGCCAGATTGGGAGCATTCTTGATAGCTGCTGCATGACCTTCTTTGAATCTGGAGTGATGACCTCGAGGCAATAATGCATATCCAGAAACATCAGATTTATCTTACAGTCATATTTAGGAATCTGAAAAAACATAAGCTGCTAATCATGTTATTTTTCTATTAGTCAGCACTAATATTTGGTAGTCCTACTAATGCATGATAATTTCTTCCAAGTAAAATTCTGCAAAAATCCGCTGCTTGAAGAAACACCAGAATTGTCATTTACATCATCTCAAGAATGCATAGCAAAAAGAAGAAAAAGAACTTCCAAGTCCAAAAAGAAACCAATGTGACTCATAAGTGCAGTACAGGAAAACATTAAAAAATAAGAAAAATTCATTTAGAAAATCGAAGGTTTGTCCTAACAAGAACGGAAGGGAATATAGACACTGGCAACACAAATATGGTGCAACTATCAGGAATGCTAAGAAAGATTGAGGAGCACACTGCTAAAAACATCAAAAGAAATAACAAGAATTTCTATAAGGAAAGCAGTTATACAACAGCCAGAAAGGAATACCTCCCTTAATCCGATCTAAGAAATGGGTCCTTCAGCTAATCCAGATTTAGTAGATCTGGATATAAGGAGGTGCCCAATGTGTCCCCATAGGTGATGTAGCACCCTATAGCAATGCGTGCTAGGCCTGCTCACAGTGGCAACATCAGAGAACCCATGTGGCGATTCTGGCTCTACCCATGGTGGACCTGTCTGTCACCTCATGTTTTGGGGGGGGGGCAACGCACAGGGAGCAAACTCCAGAGCTGCTCTGGAGAATCTTCAAAGATTGTGGCAAATTGCTCTGGAGATTCTCCAGAGCTTGGCCAAAGCTGCATAGAAAGGCCTCGTAGAAATGGCCTAAGCTCTGAAGTGTGTGCCATTCTCCGGAGTTTTCATCAGAGCCATCTTCAGACGTTAGGCAAGAGGTTCAAAGTTTTGGGTTTTGGGGCATCCCCCCCCATACGTGCCCCCCCCGAACCTGCCCCTAGACCCCATTGCTTGATCGTGGTGCGAACACACACCGTATAATCTGGATTTCTTGGCTGAAGACCGGATTGTAGACCCCATGGGGTCTACAGGAAATCCAGATTATAGGTCCTGAAGGACCCATTTAATCCGGATTTCCCTAGTACAGGTGGAAACAAATGTGGCTCTAATGGGGTCTGCAGTGGAAACGGGGTCTTCCTGCTGTGAGCCTAATGGTTCCTTAATGGGTAGTTAGTGCTATTGGGAAAACCCCCTAAATGAATTCTTTGCTTCTGTATTCATGGAGGAAGACAGAGGGCATGTGCCAGTAGCTGAGTCTATATTTTCAGAAGAATTAAATTGGATAAACAGGGAAGAGGTCCTTGTGTGTGTTAATACAATAAATGTTAACAAATTACTGGGACCAGATAACAATCATCCAGGAGTTCTTAAGGAATTCAAATATGAAAATGCTGATCTTCTAGCAAAACTATACAATCTTTCCCCAAGATCAAGCTCTGTGCCCTAAAGACTGGAGGGTAGTAAATGTTCCGTCTTCAAAAAGGATCCAGGAGTGATCCCGTTAGCTGAACGTAGGTTCCATGTAAGGTGATGGAAACAGTCATTAAAAGTAAAGTTAGTGCACACCTGGAGGATCATGCATTGTTGAAGCAAAGTGGTGGCTTTTGTAAAGGTAAATCAAATTGTTAGAATTCTTTGAGAGTGTCAATAAACATGTGGATAAAGGTGAACCAGTAAACATTGTCTATCTGAACTTTCAGAAGGCTTTTGTTATAGTTATTATATCATCATCATCCCACCCTATACCTGAAGGTCTCAGGGCAGGTAACAGCATTTTAAAAAAGATATAAATATTAAAACAACGAAACTATATATAAAAACAAGTGTCTGTCAAGTGGGAGGAGACAATATATTCCCATTTAACCACAGGCCAGGGCAAAAAATGCATCTTCACTGCCTTCCTAAACATACAATGAAGGGGCCTGACACACCTCAAGGGGGAGACTTCCATAACCTAGGGGCCATCACTGAGAAGGCCCTCTCCTGGGTGCCCAGCCCCTTTACTACTGAGGGTGGTGGGATGACCAAGAAGGCCTCCCCTCTAGATCTTAAGGCATGGACAGTTTGACAGGGGAAAAGATGTTCCTTTAAATATTTGGGACCCAAGTCATTTCAGGCCTTATAAGTCCAATTCAACACCTTGAATTGGGCACGGTAGTGAATCGGCAGCCAATGCAACTTTTTTTAAGACTGGTGTGACGTGCGTGCTGCCAGCTGTCCCAGGGTGTTTTTCCACTTAGCACTAGAGTGGAAAAACACCCCCAGTCAACAATCTAGGAGCTGCAGCTTCCAAACAGTCTTCAAGGGCAGCCCCATGTACAGCACGTTACAATAATCTAGTCTGGAGGTTACCAGAGCATGAATAACTGTGGCCAAAAAGGGATTCAACTGACAAGCCAGCTGTAGTTGGGAATCGGCACTCTTGACCACAGCCTCCACCTGAGCTTCAAGCATCATTGCAGAGTCCAGGAGTACCCTCAAAGTTTGCACCTGTCCCTTCCAGGGTATTACACCTCCATCAAGGGCAGGGTGTCGCCCGTTCCACCCATTACCACCTCCAGGCACCTGTCAAGCACTTCAGCTGCTGCTTCTGATTCACATGGCACAGAGAGATGGAGCTGGGTATCTGCGTACTGATGGCACCTCTCTCCAAACCACATTGTTTCTTTTCATTTATAAGGGATTCCATAAAATTTTGCTTTTACTTCCATTTTATCCACTTTTGTTTCGAAATGTGTTTGGCGCTTTAGTGCAGCTTCTGTTGCTGTGATAGGGCTCTTTGGCGTGAGTGGAGTAGCATCCCTCTCTTGTCTGACTCTAATTTCAAGTTCTTTGCATTTTGCCTCTAGCTTGGTAAAAACTGTCTTGGCATCCGTTTCCCTCTGGGCACTGCTTTCCTAGCATCACACATTACTTGTTGTTGTACCTCACTTATAGTGAAGTATGTATTAATTTCACCTCAGACGGAAATAACGGGGGAATTCAGGTGCGTCTTTTGAGGCATTTGAGTTCTGCATCCATGGTGATTTGTAACAATACTGTGACACCCTTAGAGAGCACTGTTTGTTTTGGATGCTAACTTCTTGATGATTAAGATATATTTGAGTCTAGAGAATGATTGATGCCAGAGAAATAATAAGTGTAGACTTCAGGGGTAGGTCCCTTCAGGAGTTTAACAGGCCAAATTTGTGCAGTATTTGTTTGCTTTTACATTTTAATGCAGTCATGGTTACTTTGCTAGTGTTGCCCCCAGTGTCCTGTTAGGTCCCCTGCAATGATCTTTTCTTCAGCAAAAGTGAGCAGCTTGTTAACTACGCATTGTAAAAATGAACTCGGATTTACATTTGGAGTATATACAGATTCTGCTATGTATTTCACCTCACGAGGATCACCTCTTAGGAATATGTAGCATCGAAAAGGAAATTCTTACTCAGAGTGATAGTCTGCTAGATTTTCTTGTGGCTGGAGTTGAAAATTCTTATGAAGTATAAAGAGGTTTAGTAATGTTTTATTCTAATACCCTCAGAACATTTCTACTATATGTTTTTGCTGATCACACCCACCTCAAACTCGTATTATAGGTAATAAAGATACATCATGAATGAAATTAAAATTAAGATGTTAATGTCTTTTATTGTATTCTGATTATTTGTAACTTGAAGCCCTTAGAAGAAAACTGAGTGCGTTAATAAAGGCTTTTTCACACTGGGCCTTATTCTGGGATATATTCCAGAATAAAGGTAAGTGCAGATAGGCCCCAGGATTGGGTTATGCATTTATATAAGAGTCCAAGAACATATCTGTGAAAGCGGTTTAACCAGTTTAACTGAGGCTATTGCTGTCTCTTTGGGAGCCCTGACTGAATTGCTGTATGATCATTAGGGCTCCAAATGAAATTATTTCAATCATAATGAAGAATATCCTCCTCCTACTTGTTGTGACATTCCTAGGTCAGCTTTATAGTTTTTTTCTTTCAGTGCCGATCCAGACATTGAAGAATTAAGAATTTAGGTTTCTCCTTATGGAAAACTTACAAGATTGAGCTTTCTGCAACACACCAGGAAAGGGATCTCGAGGTTCTGGTGGACAGTTCAATGAAGGTGTTAACCCAGTGTGCAGCAGCAGCAAAAAAGGCAAATCCAGTGCTGGGAATAATTAGGAAGGGAATAGAAAATAAGTCAGCAAGTGTCATTTTGCCCCTTTATAAATCTATGGTGAGGCCACATTTGGAATATTGTGTACAATTCTCAAAAAGGATATTGTGGAACTAGAGAAGGTACAGAGAAGGGCAACCAGAATGATTAAGGGGCTGGAACACCTCCCTTACGAAACCAGGCTGCAACGTCTAGGCCTCTTCAGTCTGGAGAGACGGCGTTTAAGAGGGGACCTGATTGAAGTATATAAAATTATGCATGGTATAGAAAGGGTGGATAGAGAAAGTTTCTTTTCTCTATCACACAATACTAGAACCAGGGGGCATCTATGAAGCTGAATGGTAGGAGAGTCAGGTCTGACAGGGCGAAGTATTTCTTCACCCAGAGGGTCATCAGCTTATGGAATGTGCTGCCGGAAGAGGTGGTGACAGCTACCAGTCTAGATGGCTTTAAGGTAGGGTTAGACAAATTTATGAATGACAGATGTATCAATGGCTACTAGAATGGATGCCTAGGTACATCTTTCAGGCTGGGGTGGGTGAGGGAAGCAGGATGCTTCTAAGGCCATTTGCTGGGATTCGAGAGCAGGAGAAGGTTTGTCTTTGTCTCTGCTTGAGATGCCCATGAGCATTTGGTGTGCCACTGCGTGCAACAGGATGCTGGACTAGATGGGTTGTGGCCTGATCCAGCAGGGCTTCTCTTAGGTTCTTAAGATTACTGAACTGCAATGCTGTTTGTTCCTCACTTTCTTGTTTTGCCTTCTTGAGGAAGTTTGTCATTGTTTCTTGTCTTCTGTCACTTGAAATGGCTTATTCTGGCCATATGAAAACAACAAACAATCCCTATAGAAGGATAGATCCAAAAAACAAAAAAAGGAAACTGAAAAGATCTGTTGAAGGATTTTGCGCCCTATAGTAATAGATATATACTCTACCTAGTATGTCAAAAGACACGAATACATGGCTACGATCAAGTTAAAACATTTACATACATTCAGTATGAAGTTCACCTTACAGCAGGGATGTCAAAGATGTGGCCCGTGGGCTGTATGAATACGGCCTGCGGCCGCCGCGCACCACTGCTGCCGCCCTCTCCATGGAGCGCCGCTGAGGCAGCTCCAGCCTCGGATGCGCGAAGTCGCCGCCACTGCCGACAACGACGCCCCCACCGGCCGGGGAATTCCCCACTCGTAGGCGAGGGGGGCGGCAGAGCAGGGCTGCTGCTGCCGACGCCGACGACGAGCGGGCGGAGGCGGCGCTTTGTATCTGGCGGTGGCGGGGAGATCCGCCCTGGCCGTCCCCGCTGTTCCCTCAAGCCCGGCCTTCCCGTCCGGGCGACGCAGCAGGAGCCGCCGCCGCCACCGCAGTAAATGTGTGCCCCGGCGGCGCTCGCTTCCCACTTCCCACTGTCAGGAGGAAAGAAGCGCCTTCTCACAGCCAGCAGGGCGATGCACGGAGGAGGAGACCGGAAAGCGCCATGCGCGCCCCTCGCCCACCGCCCCTCCCTCAGACGCCGGGGGGCTCGGCCAGCGCGCAGCCGGCCCACCACGCACCCACCCGGCTGGCCGGCCGCTCGCTCGCCCGCCCTGCATCGCCTCGCCTCGCCTCGCCTCCCCGAGCTAAGCGCGCGCCAAGGGAAGAGCCGCTTTGGCCGGGTAACCCCCAGGCACTTCGAGGCGAGCCCTGCTTGGGAGGGGCTCTCCAGCTCCCAGCCCGCCAGGGTCAGAAGGCGCAGCTGTCCTCCTTGGGCGCGAAGGAGGCGAGGCGAGCACGCGCACGGCGGGACCCTCCACTGCCCGAGTGCGCGGGCTCCACCATGGACAGCCAGCCCCTCCTGTGCCCTAGCCACGCCCTGGCCACGCCCTCAGCCCCTCCTCTGTGCCCTAGCCATGCCCCCGGTCACGCCCCCGGTCACGCCCCCTGGCCCTCACAGTACTTTTTTTTTTAATCCGGCCCGCTGCAAAATTGAGTTTGACACCTCTGCCTTACAGTTTCAGAATTAAGAATCAAATAGCAAATATTAAAAAGGCTTTAAAATATGCACTTAACATAACAAACGTGACTGAACTTGTTTTTGGTAGACGAATGTGTAAATATCTGTATATTTTGCAATATCCTATGTCATATCTCCAAGCAGGCGAACCCCCGCACAGCGACAACTCCTTAGAAAACAAGGTTTATTCCTTCAGCATCTCTAGGAGAGGACTCGTGCGTAGGAATTGGCTCCGCTCTTTAAATATTACACTAACAAACAAATCTTATACAGGTGGTAAAAAGAAAAGACCCAACTTAAGGAACATACACCACATCGAACAACAAGAGATACACCCTAAGAAATCACTATAACAATATCTATAAAATATATCAATAAAAATATATATACTTTTAATACAATATCATCAACAGTAACCTGGGGCCAGAGGACACCAGAGGCCTATTCGCACTTGGCTTTATTCTGGAATATATCATGGAATAGGGACTTGCTGTCCATATGATAGTGCAGGCTTTACCAGCTCCAAAGTGAGGTCCGCCAGAGTCTGCATTAGCATGTGGACCACAGATCCCTAACCTGAGATATACTCCAGAAAAAGGCCAAGTGCGAATAGGCCCCAGTACTTAGCCTGCTGGTGGGGATGGTCTTTACCCCCATCCATCTTCACAGCACATATCTTTCTGAGAGAAACACAGATCTGCCTCATGAATTATATATGCTGGATACCTCTCTGGTGCTGAATCTACATGTGCTTCTGAAAATTATTACAATTTTAATTAGATTCCCCAATATCATCTAACAGTTCATCAGCAAACTGAAAAGATTGAACAGTTGACTCATGCTGTGCTAACTCAAGACTTTCCAGTGCTTGCTTCTGTGGCCATAAGTGACGCCTGTTATAAAGACATTAGGGGTTCACATATATTTTAAGAGTGTGGTTGCTAACATTTTCCATGACTGCAGCAGGAAGTCACACTTTCTTCTGATCTCTACATTCCATGTTTGATCATAAAAATGTTTTTGTCTCTTCTGAATTTTCTGAAGACCTTGCTGCGCATCAGTAGGAGTCTTGGGCTGTAACAGCTTATGTTACTTGTAGCTTACTCCTTAACGTCCTGCCCATCAGTATTTGCACAGGTGAATATAACATTCCTGTAACTGGTGTGATGGATGAATCCGAATGTGAGTGAGTGAGAATGGCTAAGAAAAGATGGAGACACGCAATGCACCTGTCTCTTCCAGGAAAGGAGTGTGAAAGCTATAAAAGAAAGGAAACGTACTGTAACACCAGTTATGAAACAATGAGCCACTTCTGAGTGTAAGAGGAAGAAAGTCACAAGCCGCAGTGTGGCTCCCAGGGCATCGTGAGGCCTGACTGATCGCCGTCCTCAGCGACAGCCATTGAGTGTGCGTGAGGATTGGATGACTGAGCGTGTGAGAGAGCTCTCTTGATGCATCGTATATAATTAATGTATTATAATAAATTTTACATGAATAGGGCATAAATCCAAATTTGGTGTCTTTGGTATTAGTTCAAATTTCTCAATAGTTCTGGTTAGTGTCACATCAGTATCTCTTCCTATACCCAAAAGAACCCAGGCCGTAATTGGGCCGTGACAGGTGTACTCCCATATTCCAGCAACGCCAGATGTAGATCCCCACCAGCTACCCATGTCTTCTTCATAAGCTTCCGCATTGCTCGCTTTGCCATTCCATTAGATTTCACATACCTTGGACTACTAAAACATTGCTCAAAATCCCATTCTTTAGCAAACATCTGAAATTCCCTACTGGCAAAGGTTACATTGTCACTCATGACTATCCTTGGTACTCCATGGCAAGTAAATACAGATTAGTCCTACCAGTAACCATCGTTGTTGCTTTGCCAGGTAAACTCACTGCTTCTGGGTATCCTGAAAAATAATCAGTCAGTAAAAGAAAAGATACATTGTCGTGTTCAAAAATATCTATTCCCACTTTTTCCCTTGGTACTTCAGGAATCTCATGTGTTACAAATTGCTCTTTCTGATTATTTGGAGCAAAATGAGCACATATATAACAGTTTACAACAATTTTCTCAATGACTCTTGACATGCCAGGCTAAAACATCAACCCTCTGCCTTTGGCTTTTGTTCTCTGAATACCTTGGTGTGACTCGTGAAGCTGAGAAAGGATCTTCTGCCTTTCAGACACTGGAATAATGGTTCTCTCTCCCATGAATAATTTTTTTCTACTGGAAAAATACCTGGCTAAAGACATAAGAAACGGTGATCCAACCCAATTTAAGTTATTGTTTTCTTATCAGTGTTGATGTTTTGATCATGGTAACTTTTATAAGCAGCAGATAGTTGGAGCTATAGTGGCGATTTATATGCCACCGGGAGTACACCTTGGGCGTAGCCTTGATTGATAGTTTCACCATATTTTTATTTGACAATCATCTCAAATAAAAGACTGAAATAAAAGATATAGTTATCCCATGTGATCAGTACTGGTTCCAACAGATAGCCATAATATAGATCCTTCAGTTGATGGAAAAGATACCATCTGCCTTTGAAAGCAGCATAGATTTGATTTTGACTATGAAAGGTCAAGCTTACCCATTCTTGCATGCACGGACTCCTATTCGCTTTCAGATTTAAAGCATAGATTAAAAAAGCCATGCCCTTCCCAATCAATTTTGGTACCATTCCGCCAGTTATAGTGCTTACTGGTTCACTGTAAGTAAAAACTTTTTGGTTGTTTGCTTACATTTATTTATTGATCAAATTATATAAGAAAAGTATTCAAAGCATAGGAATGCCATATATTGGCACTGACAATATAAACATAACTTCAGTGGCTTCGATAGCTTGTAATACCTTGGAGCCAGGCAAAGTGTGGAACCAAATTAATTTTCTGCAAATTTTGGTAATTTTTTTTCTTTTTAAAGCAAATGAAATTATTATACTTCCATGGCTGTTGCAAAACGTGTATTAACCTCTGCATTATAGATGGGATTGAGCTTTTGCAATCTTTTTCTTACTCTTCACTTTCATAATTTGTTGCCTGGGGAATTAAGGTTTTAAACTTGCAGAATGAAACAGTTACTGCGAAAACAACAATCATAGAATGTAGCTGTACTTTTTTCTTCCTAGTGAACATAACAGTGGGTGAGAGAGATGGAAAGTCTTTCAGTGATACACAATTACTTTTTAATAGTTGGCCGACAAAATTCCCTTTGCTGCCAAACTGGTCTGTTATATTTGCATGTGAGACTTAGCAAAGGTTTGGAATAAACTGCTTCAGAGGCAGACATGAGACCTTATATAGAATTTTGAGGGAAAACAGCATGAGTTCCCGGGTGTTTCTTTTGGCGTAAACACAAAAGTGTTACTTTTCCTTGATTTGTTTTTCTCTTTGTGAGGAGGCGACAAATGAGTAGATAGCTTGTAGAGAGGTAGTGGCAGTAATTCTGTGTTACAGCATCTTTGTGTGCAGAAAACCCCTGAAGAAGGCAACTGCAAATCAGTTTTTGTGTCTTAAGGGTCAAGCTAGAATTTAAGTGGGTTAAGATGGAGCTGCATCCCTGAACTTAACCTGTGTGCGACAGTATCAGCTAACAGCAGTCCAGCCAAAACATTGGGCGTTTCCTAAGTCTTGTGAAAAACCACATTACTCTTAAGTTGTGGTTCCATTCTTGCACGACTTGCCAGGTTATCTGGCATCTGGTGGGAAAAGGGAAGGCGTGTTTTTGATAGCACCATAAAGAAGTTTAATTCAAAAAGGTGCAACTTAGGGCAGATGAGTGAATTTGCATCCCTGCGTGCTGTTAAATATTGATCTTAGAAATGTACGTGGTACTTGTAAATAGTCTGTATTGGGACTCTGAATGCACTCAGTGCTTAATGAGGCCAACAGTTGTAACTGGACTTGGGGTACAAGTTCAAAAGCTCCCACAGGCAGTTTATTTTGAACATATGGATGGGCAGCCTGTGGTGGGAGCCCTGGTAACCACTTGTACTCAGCCATTGTTTTGGGGGACCAGTGCACGCTACCAGCTGGTCCTGGGGATGAACAGGTTGTGGACACAACCCTACAAGCAAACAAAACCCTGGACTTCTGACTTTTGCAAATCTGAGCTTTTTTCCCTTTATATTTGAATTGTTCACTTTTATAATACATTGATTTTTACACATTTCCATTCAACTAATTTCCAAATATTCAGCCCATTCATGCCCCTCACCCCCCAGATGGGATGCCCGTTCTTATATTCCATTCTTTTCCATACTGGGGATTGCTTTTATTATTCCTTGTATCAATGGGTTCCTCACTCTTTGCCCCGGGTCTGGCATTACTCTTTTCCAGGTGATCATTGAAGATAATGTTATCAAATGTCCCATGTATTACAATCCCTTTCCCTTGGGAATTTGAATAACATTTGTTCTGTATATAATTACACCATTCTTTTTATTTTCTTTCCTTAGGTTTTCCAGTTCTTTACTATAACTGTCTTTGCTGCTATTAACAATTGCTGAATTATATAATGGTTCTCCATTTGTATTTGGTGCTCAGATTTATATAGTAAACATGTTCTTTTGTTCAGATGATATTTGTGCCTACTATTCTATTAATTTCTTTACCAATTTCCCCCCAGTATTTTTATGCCTTCTTACATTTCCACCATAAATGGATGCAAGTTCCTCTATGTATTAATTGGCAAGGCGTTCTGTTCCACTTATTGATAAACTTTATCTTTAGTTCTTTGATTTTGCTATTCTTGCCTATATAGTCCACACTTGGCCAACTAGTTGCCTTGCAGCGCGCTGCTAGATGGAAGGAAGAGCATCTGCACTTTAAGGAAGCGCATTTGAATGTCTTCCAGCTTGAAAGACATGCTGGATGGTTACTTGGCATCCTGCACAAACATGCTGATGCATCAGATTGCCCTGGTGAAGGCGCCGGCGCAAATGTACCGGCACTTGGACCAGCGAAAAAAGGTTGCAGTGCCTGGGCACCCAATTGCACTGATGTTAGGTCTCCAGACATGTGGGGTAAGGGATGGTGTGTACTAGCATTTTCTAGAAGAAGTCCAAGTGTGAGAGGGCCCCTAGTCTACGAAAGCTTATGCTATGAACTTCTTTCTCTTTGTCAGTGTCTAAGGGGCTACCAGACACCTTTGCTTACTGTAATCCTTGTGAGATTACATCTGAATTATAATTAAGCAAGCACTTGTCACTTCATTCATGTTCCTAAGGGTGATAAGGCCACTTGACCCAGCCTCACCACTTACATGAGCTTCCTTTAGTGCACATCTCACTCTTGAGATGCCCTTTCCAGCTGTTCCTAGACCCAAAGGAAGTGAGGTACTTTGGGTGCTGTGATGGAGCTTAATGTAATACTGTGTCACGGCGGACTGCCTGGACCCTGCCAGATCTGCAAACAAAAGGGGCATCCAACAAGTGAGAGTAAGGTAAAGTAAGCTCAGGCTTACTTGCTTTATGGCAAGTACGGGTTTAAGAAAAGGCCTGTGTGGACCAGGCAAACATAACACTGAGCTTTTCCTTGATTTTTGGAAAATTACAGGTAAGATTGTTTGGAGAGTATATTATTTGTCTTTTCCTCAAAAACAATAGTGAGCAGTGGCACATTTCTTTTTCTCTTGCAGCTTGATGATTGTGCATTGCAGCTATCTCATAATGGTACCTATTTGGATTTAGAATCCACCTTGGCAGAACAAAAGGATGAATTAGAAGGTTTTCAGGATGATTCTGGGTAAGTTATTTACATTCATGATTGTGTATTTCCAATAAATATGGAACTCTGATCCTATTGATGTTTTGAAACTGAAGCAGAAAAAGAAAGCACATAAGGAATGTTTCCTTTTTATTGAATTGTGTATCAAGTGCTGTATTATTCCATCTCTCCCAGATGATAAACATAATCTGACCGTGTTTGTTGGGTTCAGTTTATCTTGATATCATTAGGTTGAGTTTGACTCATGGTGAATGTGTGGCAAATGCTCATCATTTTCACCTGTTCCTAGCAAGATCTTCAAGTGGTTTCTTTGAGCTCATACATCCAGTTTGTGCATTATCTTCCCCCTTTTCTGTTTTTTCACCCTTGGAAACAATATTTTCTTCCAGTCCTTTAGTTACTTCCATCATATGCTCAAAATGTGTTCCTGCTTGATAATAGGTAACTTGAGGTATTCTCTGATATTCTTTATAACTTCCTCCTGATTCATAAGTCAGAATCGTTTGTCTTCTTCCTCCTGACCTGTTTTTGTCCTTTTCCCTCATGAAGCTTGTACCTTCTCGTTACTGAGCATCATGGATCTTCTGAATGAAAGATTGAAGGCAACCTCTTCACGGCTCTAAAGCTGGTTGATTGCACGACTGTGATGCGGATGTGGAATTGCTGTGCAGCAAAGAGTTGTGAAAAGGCTCTAGTAGTTACTTCTAGGACACGCCTCGTAGCTTTACTACGTTTCATTTTTTAGTGTGATCTATAAGTCAAAAACATTGCTGTAGTCAGTGAAGGAAAGGTAAACCTATATTTAGTATTGTCGTCTTCTCTCCATCTTATGTTAGCTCTCTGATACTATGTTTCTCTGCTTCTTCAGCCCGTTCTATTGACATCTCTTTTTATGCGAGACTCTATTTCTTGTAAAATCTTATATTTCATGCTTGTTGCTACTGGGAAGAAGGAAAGTTCTAGGAGCTGGAGTTTTGACAGCTCAGGAAGTATTTTATCTATGCTTGGTACTTTCTTGCTTTGGAACTGCTCCAACTCCCATCCTTCATATCTCAGGCCCCTTTTGCACTTGGCCTTACTCTGGAATATATCTGGGGATGCATGCAGACATTGTCAGGCCTTGCTTGGGACCGCTTTAGCGTACACTAGCATGCAGGCAGCAGCCCTTTACTGGGATGTGTTGCAGAATAAGGCTGAGAGTGGAAAGGCCCTCAGTTTTTAATGAGATTGATTGCTGAATGTATTCTCTAAAATTCAGTTTTTACAGGGTTTCTGGGTAGTCTGTTTATCTTTGACCTTATTTACTTCTAACAAGTATTTTCTACGCTTATGTTTTGACCTGTTGTAGCTGAGAACTTCCCTGGAAATAGATGATGTCCATGAATATTCATAACTTTTGAAATTTGTATAAATTCAGCTGAATTTGGCCATTCAAATTCAATGTTGGTACATTAGAAGATTGAGATTTGAATTTGAATCAAATGTTTCAATGCATTCATACAAAGCTTCGTTTTAGGATTCATATCTAACATTTGTATTAATTCATATGGAACATTCCGTTGAATTCAAATCCTACCACATTTGAAGGGATTTATTCAAATGAATACAATTTTCTTGCATTTGATTTGATATGAATCGAATACAGAAAAAACATAAGTGCACATCCCTATACAAGATTAGTTAGCAGTGTTGCTTGTTTTTGAGCAAGGCCTTGGTCTCCAAATATGTGGCAATTTTATATTCCTCTGTTTGCTGGTCTCTCTTCAAAGACACAGTGAAGTGGTCCAGCTGCTTGATGAAACTCTACTGGAAGGCTATTCTACAAGCTGGGAACCACTCCAGAGAATGCCTCCCCTCAAACAAGACTTCTCATGCTTCATTGAGCAAGATTTTATAAGACCATTCACCATTCTGAAGAGGTCTGCTGGATGGCTATTCGATGACGTAATGGTGGTGGAGAAGCTCCTTTTAGGCGCCACCACTGCCACGTGGTAGGCACAATAATGTGCTCTAACCTGTGTTCGGTCAGACTCCCGACTGGATTTGCGCCACCTTCGCTCTAGCCTTTGAACTTCCTGTTTCATCACCTGTAGCTCCATGAAATATCAAGGAACTTTTTGGGATCTCCAGGCACGCAGAGGGCACTTGAGAGTAATGGTTTCGATAGCCCTGCTCATCTCCTGATTCCAAAGAGAGACCAAAGCTTTGACTGGAGCACCAGCCATGCCAACTGGAAGATCCCCATGGGCATTCAGAAATCACTCAGATTCTATAAGTGTCTGAGGGAAGACAATCTCAATTGGTCCCCCAACCCCACAGAGGGGTTCTGCCACATACAAAAACCACCTCCTTTAATAGTTTACATAGATAACATAACAATGTTTATTTATAATACCCCTTCCACCAAAGGATGGAACAAAATAATGTATACAATCATCACATCAGAGAAAGTAAAAAAAAGCCATTTCAGTAAATAAAACCTCAAATCAGCAGTGTACAGAATTCTAATAATGCTATGTAATCTAAGAAATGACAATACACAGTATCAAATAAGAAAATAAACAATAGGAGAAGCTAAACAGAAATTACAGCAAAGCAGCAGCAACACCAACTCAGGCGATTTCCTTTTCTTCCATCTTCAGCTGGAACATACACTTAGAGGAAGCCATGGCAAAGGCTCCAATCTCACAGGTGCAGCTACAGTTTTTATGTCCATCCAGGGGGAGGGTGTGGTGAAGGCCACAGTCTCACAGGTGCAGCACAAGTTGTTTCTCCAGTTGCTTAGGTCAAATATCAGGCAAGATGGTTACAGCACAGCTCCGTGGTACACCACTTTGAAATTATATTTTAAGGAAGTGTTATATAAATATTTTAAGTAATTAAAATAAAAATAATGAACAGCTGTATGGGTCTTGTCCACATCAGGCCTTAGAATTGGAAATGATTCATAAAACTTGAGCAGTGAATGCCTTGGACACCTCACCAGACACTAAATCAAAATCAGCATTCAAGGCAGCACAAAGATGAGCAATTTTATTCTTTAAGCACCTTGTAAATGTTTCACAGCAGGCTTCTGGGGGATCTAATCTTGTGTGTTTTTTCACTAACATTCTTCCAGGAAATCTTGGGATGGACAGACAATTCCTCATTTTCTAGTTATCTATACAGAGTCCCTACCTTATACCAGGGCCACCCACAGGGATGTTTCGTTTTGATATTGGCAAACTGATGAGGACACCAGTTCGACCTTTTTGTTTTTTGCTCCAAAACAATTTGCAGAATACACAGATATGAGGCAAGATGTTGCCACCCACCAGTATCCAGGGAAGGGTTCTTCACAGAGTTCAGTACTGAACACATTGACATACTGATTCAGAACTCAGGAGCAGGGGAGCCAGCGGCAGACACCCAGGCAAGGGTCTTTCACATGCTGCACTGCTGAGACACTTGTGCCACCCTATCCCTCAGCCACAACACTGCACATAGAGGCAGGACCTGGATGTTTTCATAGGAAATTTCACAGGAATTAAGGAACTTTGGAGGGGGGCACCCACTTGTATTTAGACTCGGAGCTGAAGGGAGGGCACACGGGAAAGAGCACCACCAAGAATATGTCAGGATTGCCATTTCCCAGCAGGAACTTGATTTGGAGCTTTAGGCAACAGGACTTGAATCAGGACTTGGCAACAGACCTTTTTAGTGGTGGAAGGCACTAAGCAAAGATTTGCCTTAGCAGCAACACATAGAACAAGGACTTGGCAGGTCAGTGTTTTTTCAGCCACGGAGGCAGGCACCCAGCAGAGACTATCCAGGACATAACTGTGTGCTGTATGGGTGGATCTGCTTCATTTCCTTGAGAAACCTTGTAAATGCC
This sequence comes from Aspidoscelis tigris stejnegeri, assembly GCA_023333525.1. Lineage (NCBI taxonomy): Eukaryota > Metazoa > Chordata > Lepidosauria > Squamata > Teiidae > Aspidoscelis > Aspidoscelis tigris. Next base: position 250,206 of record JALMGA010000008.1, read on the forward strand.
TCTGCATCTGCCAGAGCGATCTCTTTTACCAGCTGCCGCTGGCTCCCCTTCTCCTGAGTTCTGAATCAGATGCTCAAAGATCTGCTTGGCCTTACCACAGATAATTTGAGTGGTCAGGGCATCTTCTTTTGGTTCTGGTCCTCTGTTCAAAAGTTCAGAACTTTCCCCACCTTCAACCTTAAGGGGTGTTGTGTCCTGAAGCGCCTAATCTTTGAGGAAGCAGCCCTTCTGGCCACATTAATGTCATAATTTGGGGGGATGGTCCTGATGGTCAGCTCCCTGATTCTGAAGAGTGTTCTCACTCTAAGCGTGTCCAGGATGTTGATCTTGACTGTAAGACCTCATTCTTTTCACTTTGAGGTCTTCTGGGGCTACTTCCATAATAAAAGTAAGCCTTGAAGCCGTCTTTTATTATGCCTCCCCGCAAAAATCCTCTACACCAAAAACACCCCAAAGCAAAAACAAAGACCGTTACCACACCCTCCCACCTCCAAATGCACAGACCCAAATCACCAACTGCAGCACAGACACATTTTAGCACACAGGCAACAGCACACAAAATTAATCCAAACCTCACAAAAACACCCCAAACCGCCATGGAATATGCAAACCAATTACTCAGTCCGCTTCATGTTCAGAAACTCTCAGACACGCAAGATCAGTCAAACTACATGACTAAACAGTTGTATTCCACCTGTATTCCTTTTCAACTATGATAACACACACCAGACAGGCAGATTATTTTTTCTAATCTGTCTAATGCATCATCTAATGTAATCATAAATTTTTTTATGCCATTGTTTCAAGAGTTTGTCTGAATATTTTGAATGTTGCACTGTCTCTTACTGCTCTGCATAAATCAGGGATTTTATCGTTTTTATTATTAACTTTTAATAATTTTATTAGAGACCTGTGAGTTATGTAAGCAAACCTTCTTTCCTTAATAATTTCTTGTTTTTTATAGCAGAATGTTTTCGCTTTATCATAATGCCACCACATATTGGCAGCCCCTCCAAGATGTGCCCTTTTTTATTGTAGCCAATTTACTAGGTGTTAAAAAACATTTGCATATTATTTTCAAATATATATATTTTATTTTCATGTTCTGGGTCCAATTTATCTCCTTTACCACTTGTGATTTCCAAGAGTCATCTGGAATTAAGCAACCTGTATCATATTCCCATAATCCATTAGTTTCTGATGTCAGGTCTTTTGGTTGTTCCTGATGCTTAATATACCTGGAACAGGGCATAAGAGCCCCCAAAATGCTACAAATAAGATATACATGTTCAGTTGGGACAAATGTTCTTTACTTCTGGGGCTTTTTTACATAGGTTATTAATGAATTAAAGTGCAACCAAAACTTTTTATTAGTTTCTGTGATGTTTTAATTGTTCTGTCTTCAGAGATTTCAAACCTTGATTGTAAAGAGCCTTTAATAATATATTGATGCTGTTGCAGAATCTCTGAAAGTTCCATCAAGTAACCTTTACTTTTCCCCCCATAACAACCTCAATATTGATTAATGGAGATATTATCAGGAGTAATAATTGCCATTTTTTCTATGTTTGTAATGCAGTTTGTGTGATTTTGTTTAGGCTCCTTGTTAACTAAATTACTATTTTCTGTTTTGCTTTTTTCCTGTATTTGACCTCTCTGCTGCTTTTACTCTATGTACATTCATCATTTGTGTGAATGTCTCAAAACAAAGATTTATATTGAGAAATCTCCAGCCTCTCATTTTGCTCTTGATACCATTTCTGTGCTATACAATATTTTGTAGCATGGAATACAAATTCCATCAATATCTTATTATTTTTTGGGAAACAATCTTTTGGGGGAGGTATTGGCAAGCACTGAAATGAAAAAAATTGGAAGAATTTTTCATTTTTACCAGTAGTAGTTTACCAGATCTAATTTATTAACATTTTTGTAACTCTTCCTAAATATCTAATGACTTTGTTTTGAATTATGAGCCCTAATTTTTATTTTCACAATTTAACTGCCCTCTAGAGTTCAAAACATTCTCCTTTTTCCATCATTCCAGCAGTTGTTAGTTCCTTGTTATGGGAGAATCTTTATGAGCTGTATGGTATTTCATCGGCAATTATTTTTGTTATGTTCCTTGTCTTTTCACCCATGCTGCTTTTGTGTGCGTCTTCCTCTTATCACAGTTTTCGTACTTTCCCCTGTTACAAATTAATACTAAAATATACTTGAACATCCTCCCTTAATTCTTTAATTAAGGAGGAAATTTCCAGACTGTTTCTTTAATCAGAGTATGTTTTAACTCTGTTTTTATATGTATTAATGGTTTGAGTGATGCTTGCAGCAGTGGACCATTGTTGCCAATTCTTTTGATATCAATATATAATCTTAGAGTGTGTATTATGGGTGTTTTTCCACTGTCACTAAAAGTACCCATTAAGTACCCATTAATGGGTACATACTGGCGTTTTTGTACCCATTAATGGGTACTTCTAGTGACAGTGCAAAAACACCCTATGTTTAGTAGAAAAAAAGAGGAATTTAATGGAGATCTTTTAATGTGAATGAGTCCACAAATCCTTTATCTCTAATCCTTTATTGTATCTGTTTCCCATTGCCTCTGTGGCATATCCTGGTCTTTTTTGATTATCTATGTCAGGGTTGATTACCATATTCAGGGTTCCTTTTATTCTGCGCTGAGGGAACCTCAGTGTCCCGTCTGGCGTCTTTTGGAATTCCGTCGTTTGTTTCTTATTAGCTGCACGCAGTGTGGCTAATGTTAGGCGCTCTCCACATAGCTTCCCTTTCAAGGCCAAGTATCTACCATGCTTGTCCATTAGCTTGCCCTCCCCTGAGAAGAGGATATCCTGAGAAATTAATATAGCTTTCCCTCTATATTTAGATATGTCTTCTACTGCATATTCTTTGTAAAAGCTTTTTATCCTTACATGCAGGGGTCTGATGGATCTCCTGACAGAATGCAACCTTTAGATGCATCTACTTTAGTGGATTATAAATTACTTTTCTCTTTTTATTAGTATTAAGGTTATTAACATTATATAATGCAATCTGAAATGGCTTTGAAAGCAACCCATGCTGACCTCCCAATCTCTACTGTTTTTGTTTAAATTTCTTGTACTTTCCTGAGCCACTACACATTTTGTGTATTTGAGCTGATATAACTTTTCTTAATCTATACTTGCCGTGTGCTCTCCCCCTTCTTTCCCCTCCCTTCTCTGCAATGTAGAAGAATATAGATTTTCTTGGCAAAGTGTGTCATTTCCTGATTCAAGGCCCACCAGCAGGACAGGCGCATACGCTCGGCTGCCCTCAGAGCTCATGGCCCTTGGAGTCAGTGCTGATGGCTGTTCATCATGGCAAATGTGTCATATGTTAAAGTTTAATATTCCCATTTAGATCTTATTTTTCTTTGCATTTCTTAGCAATCTAATAAGGTCACCAATATTTCACCCTTTGATAAAACATATTGGTCCTCATTTATTAATTTCTGTAATTTTTTCAAGTCTGTTTGCCATAATTTTAGTAAATACCTTATAATCCTGTTTGTTAAGATTGATAGCCCTGAAAGATTTGTGATTTGGTTTTAAAATACTTATAATATCAGAATCTTACCAAGAAATTAGTAAACAGTAAATGGCTTGCAGTCTGATTGAGTAATTTTTGAAGATAGGGAACCAGTTTTCCTTTAAATATCTTTTTAAAAGAAAAATGAAGGTCCATCTGGTCCCGGTATCTTTCCTGTTTAAATTTTTAATCACTTTCATTCTGTTTTCTTGATTAATCATTTAATTGTTGATTTATCTCCATTTAATTTTCTATTTATATGTACTGCTTCTCCCTCAGTCAAATGGCCATCATACAAATTATCATTTGTGCCATTATTACACAATGGGTGCTTTTCCACCACGCTCCTTTAATCCGGATCTAAGAAGATCCGGATCTAAGGAATGGGTACTTCCCTTAATCCGGATCTAGTAGATCCAGATTAAGAAGAAGAGTTGGCCTTTCTACCCCACTTTTCTCACCCATTTAAGGGGATTCAAAGCGGCTGACAAAGCTGTGCTATTCTTCTCCCCACAACAGAACACCCTGTGAGGTGGATGGGGCTGTGAGAGTTCAGCAGAGAGCTGTGACTAGCCCAAGGTCACCCAGCTGGCTTCATGGGGGAGGGTGGAATCGAACTCGGTATTCACAGATAAGAGTCCAGTACCCAGTGTGTTTCCATGGGTGGTCTAGCACCCAAAAGCAATGGGTGCTAGCCTGCCTGCTGCGGAAACACTGGAGCACCCATGTGACAAATCCGGATTGACCCACAAGGGGTCTGCCTGTTACCCCAGGTGTCTTGGGGGACAGAGGGTGGAGTCTCCAAAGTTGCCTTCGGAGATTAGCACAGGCTCCGAAGTCCCTCTGAAAGCAACTTTGGAGATTAGCACAGGCTCCAAAGAAAAAACCCTTGCAAGAGCTATGCAGCTGTCAAAGGCTGCAAAGGCTCCGAAGGGTCTTTGAAGTTAGCAGCATCAAAAGCACCCAGGATGGAGCTGGGCGAAGAGTCTGCAGCTGACAGTGCGGCAAAGGGGAAAGCGAAGAAAGGGAAGATTTCTAAAAACAGGCAGGAGAGCCTGTCTGTTTTAAAGGGCTCTCGCGTCTATTTTTAAAAATCTTCCTTGCTCTTTACAGCTCCTATACGCAACTAACAGTTGCCGAGCTGGGTGCCCTATACCCACCTGGCAGCTGGACTCTGCAAGAGCAGGAGCTAGCAAGGAGCTCATTAATTATGCACCTCTTACTGCTTGAATGAGTCAGCCTCCCTGCAAGGAGCTGATTAACAGGCAGCTCCAAAGGGTTGCAGGGAGTTGAAATTTCTCTCTTCCAGGGGGGCAGTAAGGTTACCTCCCTGAGAAAGAGAGAAAACTCAAGCCTCTGCACCCCCCTACTCCCTTGCTTTTACTCCCCTTTTGAGGCAAGCAAGGGGCTTGCCTGGGAAAGGGAGCAAAATCACAATCCGGTGAGATCCACCATGCTTCCAAGAAACCCCTGGCCACATATCCTCAGCTGCCCAGCCTTTCCTGAGATCTGCCCCTAACTTCAAAGATCTTTCGGAGCCTTTGCAGCCTTTGACAGTTGCATTGCTCTCCCAAGGGGTTCTTCTTCGGAGCCTGTGCTATTCTCCGAAGTTGCCTTCGGAGGGACTTCGGAGGGACTCCGAAGTCTTGACTTTGGGGCATCCCCCCCATGGGTGCCTCCTCCTCCCCCCCAGAGCCTCCTCTAGGCCCCATTGCCAGATTGTAGTGGAAACAGGCTCCCTACCATCCGGATTTTAAGGCTGAAGACCCCATTGTAGGCCCCTTTATTGGGGTCTACACGAAATCCGGATCGTAGGTCCGGAAGGACCCATATGATCCGGATTTCCCTAGCTGTGGTGGAGACAAACGTGTCCCTAGTGGGGTCTGTGGTGTAAATGGGATCATCCGGCTCTCAGCCAAATGGGTCCTTAATGGGTGCTTCAATGGGTACTTAGTGACAGTGGGAAAACACCCTTTGTCCTCCACATTCTCTGTTTTACCCTTCTTATTTTTCAACTTACTTAGTATTTGTTCTCTTTAAATTTCTTGCCATTATTTTAAATTCATTTTTATACTTAGTTGTTTCCTCAATGCTATATTTTCATCCAAAACCATCTAATTTTTCTTCCTTATTTTTGTGTGTGCCTATTGTAGACTTAACTTTTGTAAGATTAAGTTGTAACATTTCTGTCTTGAATCAAGTTGTCTCTGTGTTTCTTCCCTTTCCCTTTTATGCCAATTTCCATTGCTATTCTACTGTGTCACATATCAGTCTCATTTATTTCAAAAAATCTTTCTGTTACATCCTCCATTTCTGTTTATTTTTGACATTCATAATCACATAAGGGTCAAATTTTGATGTACTGTCTCTGCATTTTTTGTGTAACCTTCAATAGTAAAGGTATATGACCTGAGTTTCATATTGGTTTGACTTCAAAAATTTTATTTTTACTGCTTTCTTTTACCAATTCGTATTCACAAGTTTTTCATATCTGGGGAAATAGTAATCCTCATGAGGTACTTGCCCACATATGTTCATTTGCATCTAATAAATTACATTTTTCTAGCATGTTTTTCTTCTCTAGTTCTGGTTTGTTGATTAGATTGCCACCCAGATTATTGATTTAAATCTCTTCTTAAATACAGTTTTCCTTCCCTTAGATCATTTAAGTGTATCTTTGTCTTTGCAAAAATTATGTTTGATCTTTGTTGGGTGCAGAAACTGATATAATGTCACCATTTGATTGTTAAATTTTACCTTGATAAATTTATATATCTCACCTCTCTCCCTTTCTTATGATCAATATACCATACTCAGAAATAGTCCCATCGTTTTATAAATGTCTTGGTTTCCTTTTGCCTCTAGATTGATATTGTAATCCGCAAGTTATACAATTGACTCTGATTGTTTTTGTTGAGTATCTCTTGTATTAGGGCTATACTGATTGTATTAATTTTACACAATTTATGCAGTCTATCTTTCTATCGATCTGTCTGTCCCATACCTGAAGGTCTCAGGGCGGGTAACAACTTTTAAAATCCAAAACATTAAAACAATAAGCAATCTATATTAAGACAATAGTGTCTGCAAATAACTACTAATGGCTACAAGCGGGAAGGGAAAAGGCATCTCCATTTAGCCAGAGGTCAGGGCAAAGAGGTACGTCTTCACTGCCTTCCTGAACATATACAGTGAGGGAGCCTGACACACATCAAGAGGGAGATTATTCCATAGCCTGGGGGCAACCCTCAGGTTCCCACCCGTTTTACTGCTGAAGGTAGTGGGACAATCAAGAGGGCCTCCCCTCCAGTTCTAAACGCATAAGCAGGTCGATATGGGAGAAGGTGTTCTTTCAGATATTTGAGGCCCACGTCATTTAGGGCCTTGTAAGTCAAGGTTATCACCTTGAATTGGGCTTGGTAGTGAATTAGCAGCCAGTGCAATTCTTTTAAGACTGGCGTGATGTGTGTCCAGCTAGCTGTCCTGGTCAACAGCCTAGCAGGTGCGTTTGCCCTAGCTGCTGCTTCTGAACTGTCGTCAGTGGCAGCCCCTTGTAGAGTGTGTTACATTAGTCCAATCTAGAGGTTATCAGGGCATGGGTAACTGTGGCCAGGTCATCTCTGTCCATCAGCCATAGTTGGGAATAGGCACTCCTGGCTAGGGCCTCCACCTGAGCTTCAAGTGTTAGCACCCAGATTTTGAACCTGTCCCTTCCAGGGCATTACAGCCCCATCAAGGTCTTATGATACCAAACACACTGCTACAGTATCAACTGTAAGCAAATGTGGAGTAAAATTTGGATAATTTGGATTATTTTTGAAGCCAAAAAAACACTGAATTTAAACCTCCCCAGGGGAATAGGTAGTTGGATCGTTTTACATAGGCTTTAATAACGAGAATTATCATAAGACAGAGGCAACAATCATTTTAAACTCAACGGCCAGTTAAATCAGTGTAAAGACTTTATTTAGAAATACAGAAAAGAAGTTCAGATGAAATATAAAGCCATATCAGAAACATATTTCATTAGAACATTTAAAACAAAACAAAGATGAGCATGCAAGAACTTTAAACATGACTAAATAACTAAATATCTTATATTAAAGTAGCTTTATGTATTAAATTGATAATTTCAATTTTGGGAGAGAAATGTACCCAAGCCAGCAAGGAGATAGGAAAATCACCCTTAACACTAAAAATATTACCTAACCCAAAGTCCAAACAATAAAAAGAAACTATAAGAATAGAGAGAAGTAAGGAGGAATGGAATAAAAATTAAAAATCTGCTCTCACCACTGTGTCTCAGTACCCAAAAACTGTAGATGTGGGATTCCAGCTGATCTGTGCTTCTTCAGGAACAAAAATAAAAATAAATGATCCTCCCTTATTAACCTGATCTCCAAAAATAAGTAAAATGTCTCCAAGTTAAAAACAAATGCTATTTAAAATGGACTTTTGCAATTGCTTTGGCCAGAAAAAAACCTCCACAACTTCCAAAATTTAAAAGGCAGCTCTTGCAGCAAAACTCCACCCACTTTCTGTGTAGCAGAAAGATGAAAAGTAGGAGGGGGGGGGTAATGGAGAAATTTCTCCAGGTCTCTCTAGTTTCCCCTGACAGGAAAAAAAGGAAGACAAAAACCATCTCTTTTCTGCCTTTTTTTTATAGCCCCAAAATTGGAACCTTAAACTGCTGATTGGTTCTACCCTTGTTAATGAATAAAAATGTGTACGTGACTCCAGTCTCCTCATAGGTTCTTCCCCCCAAAAAATACAAATTAACCCAAACTTAACATTTCCTAATGAAGCAAACAATACCGGTAAACAGGAAAAAATATATCTGAAACTCAGATATTTTATTTCCCTTGTTTTAGGTCTAAAAGGATTATTCCTCTTCCCCTAGGCCAATGGTTTATTCTAGCCATTAAAAGAGATTATCCTAGAGGACACTGGTTTAATCATTGCTCTCTTCCACAATGGAAATGCCCCTCAATGAAATTCCACAGAAAAAGAAGAAATGAATAGGATATTTAGAAAAAAACCCTCTTACTTTAAAATAAGGCTGAATAATTTCTTATTTAAAAAGAAACCCCATTAAACTTCTGTTTCTCCTTCAGAAAATAAGGGAGAACTCAACTTTTCTTAATGTGAAACCATGCTTATGTTATATTGTCCCTGCCTGATTGCAAAAATTCTTGTATACCTTAAATTAACATTTCTAATTAGCACCTCTACTGGCTCACTTAATCCCTTCAACTAGACTCAGTGTATGCTGACATCAGCAAACTCTTACCCAGTTCTGTTAAGAAGTAAACCAAGCCACATTCAATATGAAATCTTACATCCTAGTACTGGCAACTTTTTCCATTTAGGTAGTAATTCCAATTCCTATATACATTATTTTACCAAATCTTTCCCAAAAATCCATTCCATTTTATTCTTTATTACTTTATTAAAATTAGACAAACCCATCTCTGTCCCAGATTCCATGGTTTTCTTTCCCCTTCATTATTTAAAAAAAATCTGTTACCCAAAAAAGAAAGAAAACAAAGGTCATCCAGGTGTCAGCATTCCTTCTTGACTTAATTAAGATTAAATCTCAAGCGTTGTCTTCTTGAATTCAGACTTTTAATCTTTTGCAAACAGCCAGCCTGTGACTTGAGAGAGAGAAAAAATCATGTCTTTTTGAATATCAGGCTTGTCTTTTTCCAATATGGAGTCAGTCTTGCTATTTTAAGGCCTTTCCACGTTTCATGGTCTGCCTTTAGCTTCTAATTATGCCAATTATAAAGCCAAATTCATACATCAAAACCCTGCATATTTCAAATTCAGGTTTTGCAGTTAACATTTCTTATGATACTTGCACATCCAAAGTTGATCTGGTAACAAAGGACAGGATGCTTCCCAACTACACAGACCAGGGACCCTGTGATTCAGCTTCAATTTATTGGCCCCCATCCAGCCCATTACTGCCTCCTGGCACCTGTCAAACCCTGAATCTCCTGATTCAGATGGCACAGAGAAATAGACTGGGTATCATCTGCATATTGCTGGCACCTCACTCCAGATCTCCTGAAGACCTCTCCCAGCAGCTTCATGTAGATATTAAAGAGCATGGGAGACAAGATTGACCCCTGAGGAATGCCACAAGTGAGTTCTGGATCCAGGGAGGCCGTTTTCAGGAGGGGGCACAGCACTGCCTGTTTAAGGGATGGTGGAACCACCCCATCCATCAGGGAGGCATTCAGTACTCCCTGAATCCACCTGGTCATACCTTGCTGGCAAGCATTTAACAACCAGGAGGGGCAAGGGTCCGGTGAGCACGTCATCAGCTGAACCCCTACAAGTAGCTTGTCCACATCCTCAGGCTACAATAATTGAAACTAATCCAAGGAAACTGTACCAGACAGTGCTCTGGACACCTCTTTTGGACTAAATTTACAATTTTCCCCCATGAATCTGAGTGACTTTGCCATCAAAGTGCTTTTCAAATATGTCACAGCAGATATTACATGGTCGTTGCCCACACTTTTATAAGGCCATTCACCACTCTGAAGAGCTTTGCTGGACGGCTACTCTAGGATGCAATGGTGGCAGAGAAAAAGCTGCTTTTAGCTGCCGCCACCGCCACGTGGTAGGCATGATAGTGGGTTCTATCCCGTGTTTGGTCAGACTCACAACTGGATTTATGCCACTTGTGCTCCAGCTGTCCATCTTCCTGTTTCATTGCCTGTAGCTCCATGGAGGACCAGGGTGCTTTTCAGTAAGCATCTCTTATCTGCTTTTGTTGTGTACTGTCCCTAAAATAAATTACAAATACAAGCAAGTCTAAAATTTTTGGCGTCTGGAAAATTTTTTTACAAACTGATAATAAACTATTAACAACCTGCAACTTATTCTACAACTCTGTTGCATTTTTTCCATCGTCGCAAAGGAAACTACATTACAGCCACAATCAGGACATTCAATGCAAAATGTAAACTCCAGTTACTGTATGTTTTCCTGATCAGCTTTCAAAGCCAAATTTCTAAAATCTCTTTTGTGTTTTCCCGTTTGTGCCTCAGCCGCTTCTACCTTGCTGGAGAAGGCCAGCTCCCTTGTGCTCACAAGCTTGGCTCATACCTCAGTATTTAAAAGTACCAACAAATTTCTGAGCTCCTTGTTGCAGGATAACCATGTTAGCCAATAATCTAAAATAGTAACTCATAAACTCTTCTCAGGCTCTGCCAGACATTCATCTCTGTTAGGCCCTAAGCCAGATGCAAGCAAGGATTAAATGGCATTACAGCACAAGAGCTGATAAGCAAAGCCAGTAGCCTTATGAACCGGTGATTTTTGTACTTCCATTTCCTTGTACACTTCAGATGCCTTTTTATCTAAAAAAAAATAACCGTTAATAAATTTAGAACTAGAAAACCAGATGCTGATGGAAGGTTTGAAGGATTTTCCTTAGATCAGAGACTATGTCTGAGCAAGAATGGGGAGATGGAGTCTGTGGAGCATGTTATTTGGTATGTTTATGCAGGCACCCAACTAGGGCTGTTCTTTGCTATTTTAAGTCAAAGGCCATTCAAATACTGCTTTAGCCACTCTTAGGGGTTGTTTCCGCTGCACCATTATTTCAGGTTTTAATCCGTGTCTTTTAAATCAACAGTAAGCTCTGCATTTTTGTGATCCCACTGGCAGCTTATTTTCAGGGGGAAAAACCATCCCCCTCTCTTTTTCATCCTACCCTGGGCGGGGATCCGAACTGCGGGGAAGCAGAGAGGGAGGGAGAAGGCCAAGTGGAAGGAAGGAAGGAAGGGGGGGGAGCAGGATGGAAGCCTCCAAAGTCTCCCTCTTTGCAAAATTGGGAATCACCATGGGGAATCCGAGAGGCAAAAGGTGTGGGTGGAAGGAAGGAAGGAAGATGGAAACCTCCAAAGTCTCGATGGCTGGCAGGAGTCCCTTTTTGACAAAGTAGGCACCAGCTTCGTGCATCATCAACACACTGCGAAATGGCAGACATTTTAAAGTCTTTCCGATCCCTGCTTAAATAAAATTAGACTCTCCCGGGGCTATGCTCTAAAACCTTGCTAGAATGTATTGTCCGATCTCTGGTAACATTGCAAGCTGCTTACTTTCAGCCAAGCACGTAATGGGGAGAGGGAGGAAAGGGAAGGAAATTGCAGCGTATCATTGGATCTGATAAGCTGAAAGTATGCAGCCTTTGAAGAGCCGACACACTTTCACAGCCCCCAGGAGGGGAGCTGCCAGTTTGAGCTTCGGGTGAGAACCAAAAGGCAATAGGATTCTTTCCACCCTCCTTCATTTTCTCTTCTAAAGATGAAAGGGGAGATGGAGCACTGAATGGCAGAATACAGCCAGATCTCATTAACAAACAGCTGGGGAAACAGGTGAAATCCTGGCTTAACATTGGCTCAGGGGAAAGTGAATAGAATGCCCCTAAGTCATGCTTCCACACCTACAACAAAACTGCTTGTGTGCCCATTGACAAATGAGGATTATTTCTAAGTCCTGCACTGAGAGTTCTTTTCATTCAAATACAGCCAATCCATGTTATGAGACCTTTAATCCTTGGAAACTGTGGATTCATCTGATCTTGTGGGAACGTTCAGCTTTGAAAATGATTTCAAAGCTCTTTGAATCTTAAATAGGGACACAGCCTCAGTGCAAGATACATCTCCCAATTAGGGATGTGCACGAATGTTCTAAACATTCAAAATTTGATTGAATTCAATCAAATGTGGACATTCAAACTCAAATAGAATGTCTACACATTTGAATTTAAACATCTGAACAAATTTTGACTGTTCTGAACCATTCATTTGAATGATTTGAAACATTTGAATATATATATATATATATATATATTTTTGAACATTTGAATATAGATGCGTATGTACAGATATGAATGTTCATATGCGTGTGTACACATATGTATCTGTACGCATCTCATACGTATCTCATGTTGTGCCAACAGATACGTATGACACATACAAATGTCGTTGACATCCATATCTTCAAATACGAATGTTGCCGACCCTTCTATCTTCAGATTCGAATCTAACATTCAAATGAGTAGATCTGAATGTAGTCTATTCAAATCGGATTTTGTTGCATTAGGATTCTAAACATTTGAATTGAATTGAATGTTTTGACATTCGATTTGAATAAAAAATTCAAAAGCAAAAAAAAAAAATAGTGCATATCCCTACTCTCAATACTCCCCTGGCCACTGTCAAAGTTTTAGCCCTCTTGCATGGGAAAGCATGTAAATAGGAATCATCATAAATACGAGTTCAAGAATTGTACTTTTGAATTCCCAGGCCACGTCCCCATGCAAACCATTTGGTTCTGATTGGGCTCGTATTTGACCAGGTGCAGGACTGAGATCAAATGTTGCCTGTCCCCATGCCATTCCCGGTAACGTGGGCTGGGTGAAGATACAGCCATCCCCATGCAAACTGTGCCATACCCCGGCATAGGGGAACAGCGCTATCTACTTTCCGCCCCCTCTCTCCTCATTGGAAGTTGGATTGCCGCCACCCCACCCTTGTGCATCCCCCCCCCCTTAGTGCCACAGAGAAGCCAGGACTGAACGGCGAAAATAATAATTTAAAAAACCCAGCTGTTTGAGGAAAGCCGCTATGAGGTTTGGTGGCAGTTGAGTAGTTTTGCGCAGCTGTGCTCCATCCGGGAACCACGAGAACACCCGGCAAGCTTAAAAGGGAGAAAAATCAAGTCATTATCATGACCACCTTGGCGATCAGGAAATGGGAATGGAATATTTGCCATGAAAAAGGGAGAACAATGAAGCTGTTATCCTGCCTGCCTTGGCAATTGGGGAAGGGGGGTGGGATACTTGTATAAAAGAGTCTCATGGGGCAGTGAAGGCCATTTGACCCCCCTCATCATTTTGGCTTTAACACCATTTACTTCCCCAAAATCTTAGCAGTTGCAATTTCCAGTGGACTGGATAGGAACAGTGAACACAGGACATGAAACCCCACCTCACAATGAAGCGAGCCCCAAATAACCCAGGAACGTCTCAATGCACAGGCTTGGCTTGCAAAGCAATGCGTGCCAAGACACCAAACTGTGACAAGAACTGTTTTTTCCAGTACCAAATTTGGTCCTGGTTTGGTCCTAGTTTGGGTGATTTGGTCCGTGGAAACTGGACCAAGTCTAAAATGCGTGGGGACGCCCCTACCCAAACCCGATTTTGATTCTTATTAAATTGTGCATGGGGGTACTCTGATAACATCAGAAATTTTTAAAGTTTTGATGTAGTTTTGATGTATAAACATATGTTAATTTTTCATCTGCATACAAATTCTGGGCAGCTATTATTCTGAGTAATTTGACCTATTCAAGAGCTGATCTGTTAATCATTCTGATTTAATTGTGTTTATGTAGGTCATCAAATGTCAAATGCCTCTTTTGGAACATGAAAATATTAAAATGATTTTTAAAAAAATAAAAGGTAGAAGATCAAAACTCAGGTGCTTCAGCATGTGCCAGCTGACTCTTTGGCTAATATGAAGGACCTTCAGTGGACTCCTATTCATCTACAACTGTTTTAAAATACAATTCTTGAATTCGTATTTATGATTATTTTGCCAGATAGCTTATCTGGATACAGCCCACAGTTACCACTCCCTCTGTAAACTCAAGTCTGATTCCCAAATTGGTTTTTTCAAACTGATTTTTTGTCATATTGTAAGTGATAACTTATTTCTCCTTTGTCCTGATTTATTATGTTATCGCCTTGTCAATTGTCATTCTAACGCCCGTTTGTTTCTTCTGAGGCTCCTTACTTTCTTGATTCTACAGTTTTACTTGGGTTCTGTTTCGTTACCCAGTTAAATCACTTCCCATGCTTAGTGATGGATCATTTTTTAATGATTAGCAGTGCTGGTTCAAATGCAAAAGCTTGGGTATTTCTTTGATTGGAAAGAAAAGCTCTCGTACTTGGTAGAGTTCACCTTGAAAGTAAGATGAACATTACAAGCTTCTGGTGCCAGAGAAGGGCCGTTTCATCTCCCATTTATCTGGTTGCTGTTCGGATGATGGAGATGACCAGTCTAAGCAGGGGAAGTTTATTCCCCTCTTTTCCTTCTCATTAGCATCTGGAATGTCCCCGAAATCTTGTTAAATGTATTTTTCTACGGTGTTTGACAGAACCTTTTAAATAAATCCCTCTTTTTTCTGCCCCTTGTTGCTAGTTTATGGGGCCTGGAGAACCAGAGTCCAAACTGTGGCTTTTGGCAAAGAAGAAATTAAATCAATCTGTTACTTTTACTAGCTTGCTACTACTAATTATTTTAAAATTCTTAATTACTGTATTTAAGTCTGTATGACCTGTGCTTTTTGCAAAATCTTTTACTTCAAGTTCATGCATTTTTTAAAAAAATACTGTGCTGAGTTCTCAAATCTATTAAAGTGTTGTGGAATTATCATACGCCATGCTCATCATCCCTCTCCTCTCTTCCCTTCCATCAGCAAAGGCAAAAAGCACAGTATAATTTTGAGGACCCAGCTTTCAGTCAGAGTACATGCCTGCATTGGTAAGTGAACTTCAGAGTGTTTATTTGGGGAAATATGTGTATATAACAGACATAATGCACCCCTACAAAATTGTTTCCATTCCTGTAATTCTGGGGAAACAGTTGGAGGCAAATGCTTAGAGAGTGTGGCTCTAGCGCAGTGATGGTGAACCTTTTGAATTCGGTGTGTCAAAATTCACAAGAAAACCTAGCTTAACTCAGATGCTGTGTCACATCTAGAAATATCCATAATTTTGTGATATTTGTAGCTCTAGTAAAAGTTATATTTTTGATATATGTATTTTATTAAAAGCAGAAACAAATAATTCTTTACATTTGCTAAATCTTCAATTGAAAGTTGGTATTTCTTACACTTCAAGAACAAGCAAACACTACGCGCCCAGGTGCCAGGGTGACCATGTGTGTCACCCAAAAGGGCTTGGCGTGTCACCTGTGACACGTGTGTCATAGGTTGGCCATCACTGATCTAGCGCCTGCCCATGGGTACAGTTCTTGTTATCTGAAGAAGTAAGGCTTGAATTACCGACAAGCATTCTTGCTTGCATTCACTGAGTTTCAACTTTTTGTGGAAGAGAAAACCTGCACATCTAGCAATGATCTGTCCTCTAGAGAGATTAAGTGGTTAGAAGTAATCCCTTTTCTGTTGTTCGTTCTCCAGCGTGTGGCATTGGAGTGTGTGCGTATTCCTTCAGAGTTATCTTTCAAGTAGAACAGGAGTATAGCTTCTAGTTGCTGAACTGTTAAAATGTGTGACTCTTCTTGACCATAGCACACCAGACCCTTCTGTGCTCTACTGTCTCCCAAAGTTTGCCCAGGCTCATGTCTGCTGCTTCCATGACACTATCTGTCCATCTCACCCTTTGCCATTCTCTTCTGCTTTGGCCTTCACTTCACTGATGTAATGTCCCTGTGATCCATGGGAGCCAGAAGTTTTCTTCAGCCCCACAATTTTAAAGTGTCAATTCTTCAGCACTCATCCTTCCTTGTGGTCAGACTCTCACAACCACACATTAATTCTGAGAAAACTATAGCTTTGGCTGTGAGAGTCTTTGTTGTCAGAGTGTCGTCACTGTTATTTAGTATGCTGTCCAGATTTACCAGAGGCTTAGCATCTTTTAATTTCATGGCTGCAATCACTATCTGCAGAGATTTTTGAGCTCAAGAAAATCAACTCTGTCACTGCTTCCATTTATTTCCCATCTGTTTGCCAGGAAGAAATGGAACCATGTGCCATGATCTTAGTTGTTTTTAATGTTGAGCTTCAAGGCAGCTTTTTCACACTCCTTTTTTACCCTTATCGAGAGGTTCCTCAGTTTCTCTTCACTTTCTACCATCAGATCATCTGAAAAGAGAACTATTAACAACCTCAGATATTCAGTCTTAATTTTGACTTTTGATTCATCTAGCCTGGGCATTTCACATAATGTATTCTGCATATAATTTAATTAAATATAAACCCTTGTTACATAAGAACATAAGAGAAGCCTTGCTGGATCAGGCCACAGCCCATCTAGTTCAGCATCCTGTCGCACACAGTGGCCCACCAAATGCTCATGGGCATCTCAAGCAGAGACAAGGACAAACCTTCTCCTGCTCTTGAGTCCCAGCAGATGGCCTTAGAAGCGCCCCAGTTCCTCCCCCACTCGGCCTGAAAGATGCATCTAGGCATTCGTTCTAGTAGCCATTGATACATCTGTCATCCATAAATTTGTCTAACCCTACCTTAACGCCATCTTGTTGTCTTCCTTTCCCAATCTTGAATCAATTGGTCGTTCCATGTTTGGTTCTAACTGTTGCTTCTTGACCACCCACATATAGGTTCCTCAGGAGACAGGTAAAGTACCCCCACTTCTTTAACAACTTAGCACAGTTTGTTTTGGTCTACATAGTCAAAGGATTTAGTATAGTCAGTGAAGCTGAAATAAATGTTTGTCTGGAACTTCCTTGCTTTCTCCACAATCCAACTGCTTCTTTAAAAGCCACCTTGTAGTTCTGGTAGTTCTCCATTCACATACTGATGAAACCTAGCTTGCAGGATGTTGAACAATTGTTTGGTAGTTTCAATCTGAACTTTTCAAAATGGCAAATGTTGGGTTTTCCAAATTTGCTGGCATATTGATTGTGTACTTTGATAGCATCGTGTTTTAGGATTTTAAATAGTTTAACTGGAATTCCATTACTTCTTCTAGCCTTGTTGTTAATAATGCATCCTAAGGTCTACTTGACTTCACTCTGCAGAGTGTCTGGCTCTTAGTCAATGACCCACATTGTGGTTCTCAGTATGGATAGGATCTTACTTGTATAGTTCTTCTGTGTATTCTTACAACCTCTTCTTAATTTCTTCTTTTGTTTACTATCACTTTTGTCTTTTATCATTGTAGTACTCATTCCCTTGATATATCCAATTTTCTTATTAAGAAGGCCTTCTTATCTGTCCTTGCTGTTCTCTGGAAATCCTCCATATAAATCTGGGTATATTTTTCCTGCTGTCTCTTCCCTTTTGCTTTCCTTCATTCCTTAGTTATTTGCAAAGCCTCATCAGACAACCGTTTCGCTTTCTTGCTTTTCTCTTTGAGAGTTTTTTTTTGCCACTGCTTGTACAATGTTATGAACGTAGTTCTTCAGGCGCTGACCTCTTAAATCTATTCGTCACCGCCAGTGCATGCTCATAAGGGAAGTTACTTAGTCATGAAAAGAACAAAGTATACCCTCTTTGAATTCTATGTTTTTTACACATCAGAACATAATAAAAAAGCTGGTCTGTAGAAGGGCTTAAAATTACATGAATAAAATCTCAGTTGTTTCATTATTTTGTTCAACAAAAATGAAGCTAAAATGGAAAGGCCATGTGTGAGAAAGTAAAGACACCCCATGAATCAATAGCTTGTAAAACCATCTTTAGCAGCAATAACATGAAGTAGTTTTCTGTATAACTTTCTCAGTCTCTCACATGGTTCTAGAGTAATTTTGCCTCACTCTTCAGTTAATTGCAGTTTGTAGGCATTCATGTATGCACAGCTCTCTTAAGATCCCACCTCAGCACTTCAGTTGGATTGTGCCCTTGACTTGGACTGGGCCATTGCAGCCCCTTGATTCTTTTCTTTTCCAGACGTCCTGTGGTAGATTTGCTGGTGTGCTGGTCATTGTCCAGTTGCAGGACTGACTTTTGGCCAAGCTTTATCTGTTGGACAGATGACCTCACATTTCACTCTGCTGTGCTTTTTATATAGTATGACTGAAAGGTACCCAGGTCCTATGGCTGCAAAAAAACTCAAATCTAACGTATTTTCCTGCGTATAACACGGGGTTTTAACCCCAAAAAATCTTCTGAAAAGTTGGGGGTCGTCTTATACACCAGTAATACCCTCACCCGGGTCCTGCTAGCCACAGCTGCCAGCACAAAACTGGGGTGCAGCCTAAACCGAGCCTTGGACTTGGGGAGAGACAGCAGCCTTACCTGCTAATCCCATTCATGTGGCTTGTAGCTTTCCTTCTGGTGCCGACATGAGGAAAAAACCTTGCTAAACGGAGAGAAATATGAAGAATCCTGCCCCCATTTTCTCTTCTCTGCTTTAGAAGAGTCTGCCCCTCTAGCGCGAGATTCATCTATGATCCAGTTGGGGAGGGGTTGAAAGCAGAGAGGCTTTTGAAGAGAAAATGATGGCAGGATTCTTCATATTTCGCTCGGTGGAACTCCCCCTCCCCTACAGGATCGTAGACGAATCGCGCTAGACAGGCAGACTCCAAAGCTGCATTACAGCCACAGATCTTTATCTGAGCAAGGTTTTTCCCTTGCTTCCGCACCAGAAGGAAAGCTACAAGCCACATGATTGGGATTAGCAGGTAAGGCTGCCATCTCTCCCCAAGTCCGAGGCTCAGTTTAGGCTGCACCCCAGTTTTGCAAAATCTCCATTTTAAGTAGAAAAATTGGGGGTCGTCTTATACACCCAGTTGTGTTATACGCCGGAAAATACGGGTACTACTATGCTTGACAGTTGGTACGATGTGTTTTTACTAATATGTTTGATTTTGCCAAGCATAAATGCGTTATGGCCGACGAACATTGTTCTAGAAGTCTTGTGCCAGGTTCATTTTAGAAAGGAGAGGCTTTCTTCTTGCAACCCTTCCAGACAAGCCATACTTGTTCAGTTCTTTTTCTAATTGTACTTTTATGAGCATGAATATTTAACATGTTACCTGAGGCCCATAGAGCTGTAGTTCTTCAGCTTTCTTCAAATTTTTGAAACTGCTGGAACATCCACTCCTGGGAAGATTGTCAACTGTCTTGAGTGCTTTCCGCTTGTGAATAATGTTTCTCATTGTTGAACGTTGGACTTCAAATTGTTCAGAAATGGGCAGCAACAATTACTTTTCTAAGATCATTTCTAATGTCTTTCCTCCTCGGTGTTGCATTAATAAACGCTGGAATGTCCCAGTCCAACAAACTGCCAGAATTTCTGCTTTTATAGAGATGGTCACACTTGTTGATGATCGATCAATCAAGGGCATTTGATTAGCAGCATCTGGCTGTTACTTACCCTCTGAACTCCTATGGAAGCAGTAGGGGTGTTCTTAATTTTTCACACACTGCATCTGCATTTTGACCTAGTTTATGTTAAATAAATAAAGACACAGTATAATTTGTCATGTGCTGTTGCTCATTTTAAATCTTCTAAGGACCAGGTGCTTTTCATATAATTCAAAGCTTCATCAAGCTTCAGGGCTAGTGCAGGGGCTGGTTGTGTACATGGCGCTGTTCCAGACCACACATGGCTGTGTTCTGAACCAGGACCCTTTCTGCACTAGGTCTTATTCTGGATTATATCTCAGAGTAGGGACCTGTAATCTGCATGCCGGTGGAAACTACAGCAGATCCCGCCCAGGATGTTCTGAAGTCTGTACCAGGACGCAGATGGCAGATCCCTATTCTGAGACAGAATCCAGAATAAAGCCCAGTGCAGAAAGGGTCCAGCTGGCTTCATCACTTCAGGCTCCTTAGATTGCCTCAGACTTGCTTATCTGCTCATAAATTAGGGGAACTCAAGGAATATTCACTTGTTGTTTCAGAGCCATATACCTTTTCTTTTTGCAAGTGTTCAAGTCCATGACCACAATGTATTTGCTGTGTTGTGAATGTTTGTTTCCACTGAATTCACCTAGGCATGCTGGTTTGAAATGGAAAGGTGTAGAATGTTTGGCTGGCAAGAAGTTTCTGTATTTTAAGAGCAGATCATATTTATTGCCTTAAATCATGCAGCTCTTGGGTGGTCCTTAATGCTAAGTCACTTACTAGAAATGGTAATTGCTGTCAAAAGGGAAGCCAGATTAAACGTGTGAGTAGAGGTCACTTCATGCATATCAAATTCTGTCGGCTCAGCACAAGGAAATGCATCATTTTGAGTGCTCTGTGTGTTTCAGATATTTCGTGTCTTTATAATGAAGCATGACAGCTGATAATACAAGGGAATACTTGGCAATCTGTAGTGGATTGGATTTACATGAAAGTCTTTGTGCATGAACTCAGAAATAAGTTTCTCATAATCCTGGTTCTTTTTTGGTTAAATTTCAAAAGTATAACGTCATACAATGCGATACAGCTTTTATGAAATTCAGCAAGAGAGCTTTATGATTATACAAATTAGGAAGGGGCAGCCTGGCCTTAAACGTAACAGATTCTGACTGACATCAGAATTCAGAGGAGTCAGGAGGCACATTCTGTAGAAATAAAATGAGTATTTTTATGACTAGTATGTACAGATGTGCACCAATGTGGTTTTTTTTGCATTCTAATTTGAGTCGAATCGAATGTCAAAACATTTGATTGAAATGTTTAAAATCTGAATGTTAAAAAAAACTGATTCGGATCCATAGCATTCATTTGAATGTTAGATTCGTATTTAAACATACGAATGTCAACAACATTCATATCTGTTATGCATTCTGTTTTATCCTGTACGCATCCCGTTTTCATCCCATATTATAAGTGCAACTGCATACAGATACGTATATTTGTTATCTATACATTCGAATGTTTTGAATCATTTGAACAAAAGTTTCAGAATATCCGAAATCTGTTTGAATGTCTAAGTTCAAATGTTAAGAAATCTGATTTAAATTTGAATGTCAACATTCGTCAGATTCGAATCAAATTTTTGAATATTCGTGCAGATCCCTAGTCGTATGTACTTTCCACTCAGTGCTGTCTTCAGATCTTTTGCCGCAGGGGTGTGTAAAGTCCAGTCTGTACCAAGGGTGCTGGGAGCGCCTGCAAAGCAGCGTTCTGGGTCTTTGTTTGCTCAGGCAAAGGGAAGACTTTCAATTGCCCCATTGACTTCACTGCCATGTGCTTTTGATGTGAACGCTGTCACTGGTCAAGTGAAGATACATATGCATCAAGGAGTATGTCAGAGGAAGAAAGTAGTTTCCTGCCCATCTGCTTTCACCTGACGTATGCCGCCACACCTGTCTTCTTTCATTATCTAATGAAGCAGATCTGTCTTCAAATAATGTGTCAGGAGAAGCTGGTTAGTTTTTAGAACTGCACAGAATATGCTGTAAAAATTATTTCCTCTCCCCCCCCCTTGACTATGAGAGGACAGCAAACCTGCAAAACCCTTCCCCTACATTTTTGTATAACTTATGTAATTTTGGAGATTTTGGTAGTATAGTGAACACCCCATCCTTTTAAAATTTATTTTGCTCTGTCTATATAGAAGCTAGAGGTCTAGCTATCTTTTTGATATCTTGGGACGCTAGGTATGACTGAGGAAGTATAACAAAAGTAGGCACCTA
Source organism: Aspidoscelis tigris stejnegeri (assembly GCA_023333525.1). Lineage (NCBI taxonomy): Eukaryota > Metazoa > Chordata > Lepidosauria > Squamata > Teiidae > Aspidoscelis > Aspidoscelis tigris. The sequence continues at coordinate 272,138 of JALMGA010000008.1, forward strand.
TTTTAGATAGCTGAAAGACTGGAATTTGAGGATCTCAGCAAGTTGGAAAAGGATTGTAGCCAAAGCTATTTTTCTTTAGTCTTCTTGTTTGTACCCTGAGCAATCTTAAGCTTTAAAAAGATCAGGAAAGATGAAATCAGCATATGTGGTTTGTTGCTTGTTAAGTCATTGAGATCTGCAGGTGAAGATGGAACTGGCAGTGATAGCAGTCCAAAATTGGGGAAGTAGCAGCTTTTTGTTGTTGGAAGTTTACTTCAAACATCTACCACCTCTCCAAACCCTGGCACCGTGGAGCAGCGCCCCCTCCTCTCCGCCCCCCCTCTCTTCATTGGAAGCCAGATTGATGTCAGCCCACCCCTGTGCTGCCAGCTGCAAATGCCAAATCCCCCCTCCATTGGCAGCATAGGAAGCCAGGGCTGGGTTGGGAGGCACGGAAAAAAAGTTGAAATAAAGCTTAATAACAATAATAAATTTATAAATAATTTTTAAAGACCAAAACCGCTATGAGGTTTAGAGGCAGTTAGGCGCTTGAGCAGTTCTGCGCACCTCCACTCCACCAGGAACTGCAAGAACACCCGGCAACTTTAAAAGAGAGAAAATCAAGCCCTTATTTCATGATCGCCTTGGCGATCGGGAAACAGGGTTGAAAATTTTTGGAATTGGAACAAAAATCAAACCATTATCCTGCCTGCTTTGGCAATCGGGAAACAGAGGTAGAAATATTTCTGTGAAAAATGCACAAAAATTAAGCCATTATCGTGCCTGCCTTGGTGATCGGGATTTTTCTACTCCCCAAAAATGTCAGCGGCTGCGATCTCCAATGCACATGGCAGGGAACAGCAAGCACACCCCACCTCCCAGTGACGTGAGCACCAATCTCCCAGGATAGCCCAGGACCGTCCCCATGCGTAGTTGGTGGTTAAGTTTTAGATTGGTCTTCTGCATGAGGTGTTTTTCTGTTGTCCCAGTGATCATATCAAGACCACCACACAGAGACCCAAATACAAGGATATGGAGACTTGCTTCTGGAGCGGCATGTCAGCCTTTATTGATAAAAGATCACACAAGAACGTGTGCAGATGCTTGCCTAGGTGCCACCATCTTGTGTCTGGATGCCAGTGCCACTGTGCATGCAGTGACACTGTCACCGGAAAAATGGCGACTTGCCACACATGCGCGCTGGTGCCAGCACGTCATGTGATGCACTGGCACGCTTGCACAATGGTTGTGTGCCCCTCCATGCACCATACAGGTGTGGATGGGCTCACCGGTGGATGCAAGGGGACACGATACATCAACGTGTGGAGCATGAAATCGTGCTTCACCCATAGTTTGCTTCCAGTGAGCTCCTGCATGGAAGGGGTTGGAAACGGCCCTTTCCAGTGCAGATGCTCCATCTGGGGGTACACTGGAAGCAAACTACAGGACCAGATGTAGAAAGACTCTGGTAGCAGTTGGTACAGTAATTAGGCACTCAGTGTTCTTGGTAAAAAGAATAAAATGTTTCTTCCTCATATGTTGTTTGAAGTGAGTGCAGTGTCAGATTTTCACATTACTATAATTAACAAGTCAGATACGAAAAAGTAATGACAGCTGCTTGGTGTCTTTCTAGGTTCACGCTGAGCTTCATCTCCTTAAAGGATCTCATAGCCTACAAAATAGAATCTCTTGCAAAAGACGGCCACCGTAGTATTCCTCCTGCTCCCTAGTTCTTAGGTCTTAAGTTTCACACTGGAAATGACATCAGCTTAAAGGATTTGCTGTTGTTTTCATTTTTGTAATTTTGCAGAAATTTAAATGTAATGTTATCTTTTCACGGAAAAAGAAGAAAGGTTTGTTAATGGCTAGCACTTCAGGTTTTATGTAATAATTTACTGAGTATCATTTTTATTAGCAGTTTAAGAGAACCATAAGATTAAATTAACTCCTAGATGGTTTAAATAAAGAGTTATTAGAATTAGAAGGGAAAATATAGCTTTGCCCAGATTTCTGCATATTTTTTTTTTAGAAAAGCCACTCAGCAAATCTTTTGGAAACCAGGGGTTTTTCCACACTGTGCTCCAACATCCGGATCTTCAAGATCTCGATGTCCAGGAGACCCCTCTGCTTCTGCACAGGCCCTCTAGCACCTATTGCGGAAGCACCGCACGCCTTCGGAGGCCTGGATCAGGCTGCAGGAGGACATGCTGCTGCTGCTGCCGCCTCCACCCCTGGCGACGGCGGTGCGGCGACCTCAGCCATGCCCCCAAGGTGACCCTCGCTCCGCCATCTCCCCTCCCCCAACCCTGGTGGCCCAGCAAAGCAGCTGTCACTGGAACAAGGGGTGTGGTGAAGGTTGCAATCACAGCCATGTCGCCACGTCTCCTCCCCTGGTGACAGCTGCTTTGCTGGGCCATTAGGTCTGGGGGGGGGGGGGGAGATGCCAATGCAGATCGCCATCTCCCCCCCTGCCTCCACTGCTCCGGCTAGCTTTCCCATGCCCCAGGAGGCTGCTCTGTCACTGGGAAAGAGGATGTGTGAGGCGGCAGGGGAAGGAGGCAGTCACGCCCCTCCCCCGATGACAGCTGCGTGTCTTCCAAGACACGCAGCTGTCATCAGGGGAGGGGGCATGGCTGCCTTCTCCCTCTGCAGCCCCCGTCTCCCGCCTCCTCCTCCACAGCAGTGAAGCAGCCCCTGGGGAAGAGGTGGAGGAGGAGGCGACAACGGCAGCCCATTGCTGAAGAGGAGCAGCCACATGGGTGGCGGAGGAGGAAGACTTGCCGCTGTCGCTGCCCCTCCTCCTCTCTAGCAATGGGGCTTCAATAGCAGGTGAAGGCGAAGACAAACTCCTCCCGCTACCTGCCATGGATGCCCCATCACTGGAAAGGAGCAGCTGCATCATGGGGAGGCAGGGGCTGCTGCCTCTGTCTCCCCCCCCCCGCACTGCATCGCTAGTGGGGTGACAGCCGTGCCTCCATCTCCCACGACCACCACTCTGGACTGTGCCGGAGTCCTCTGACAACTACGGAGGCCATGCAGGCCTCCGTAGTTGTCAGTGGCAGGGTGGAGCTTGCGCGACCTGCGCGTGCATCTCTGTTCCTGCCAGGCCCATCCGGAAGACCCCATCTGCATGGTAAGTCTGCGGGTGTGTGGGTCTATAATCCGGTTTCAAGCCTGAAGACCGGATTGTAGACCCAATTTTTTAGGTCTTCTGGTAATCCGTATTTAGGGTCCTGAAGATCCCATTAGAGCTGGAATTGGGAGGCTGTTGTGCGGAGACGCATCCCTCTTCCGGTTCTAATGGGTTCTTCTGTGCAGAAGGATCTTTTAGGATCCGTCCCGCATGGGTCCTTAATGGGTCCCTAATGGGGTTTTAACGGCCAGTGCGGAAACACTCTAGGTTCCTTCTGCATGGTACCTTAAATGGCTCATGGCTCCCTTGGTGTTGGAATTAGTGATTTCCGATAGGTGGCACAATTAGCAACACCTGATATAACTGCCAACAAATGACTTCCCTCGGTCACGTTATTGAGAAGGTGAGTGCAAATACTAATGAAGTTTCCTTTGTTTTAAAAGCTGTTTACTCGTAGAAGAATAGTTGGCTTTTCTACCCCACTTTTCTCACCCATTTAAGGGAACGCAAAGCGTCTCACAAAGCTTTCTGTTCTTCTCCCCACAACAGACACCCTGTGAGGTATGTGGTGCTGTGAGAGCCCAAGAGAGAACTGTGACTGGCCCAAGGTCACCCAGCTAGCTTCACGTAGGAGTGTGGAATCAAAAGTGTCTGGCTCCTCAACTGCTAGACCAAACTGCTTGTTTTTTTGTTTCTCCACGGAGTGACTCTGAGCAGTGTTTCTCTGTCATATGATGGGCTGTTTGCTAATCATCTTTCTCCTTAGACCAGTGATGGTGAACCTTTTGAGCTCGGTGTGTCAAAATTCACAAGAAAACCTAGCTTAACTCGGGTGCTGTGTCACATCAAGAAATATCCATAATTTTGTGATATTTGTGGCCCTGGTAAAAAAGTTATATTTTTGATATATGTATTTTATTAAAAGCAAAAACAAATAATTCTTTACATTAGTGACTTTTGTGGCCAAATCTTCAATTGAAAGTTGGTATTTTGTACCCTTCAAGAACAAGCAAGCACTACATGCCCAGGTGCCAGGGTGGCCATGTGTGTCACCCAAAAGGGCTTGGCGTGTCACTTGTGACACGCGTGTCATAGGTTGGCCATCACCGCCTTAGACGCTTTTCATTGCATGTGCAGTTTAACAAACTCCGACTCAGCTAATTTTGCTGCGTGCCTGTGCTTTGCGCTAATAACCAAATGGAAAGATGCAAAAATGTTGCACGGGAAACGAAGTGAAAGAGCTGATTACATACTCGATGCGGAGTTGCAGCGTTCCCATAGAATGGCCATTGGCACCAGTCACCACAATACCTTCTTTTTCCACATATACCTTTATTGTACCTTAACAGAATTAGAATAATTGGAAAACAAGATAAAAACCCACGATAGAAGAATGGCTGATAAAATTATTATATTTGGCAGCAATGGACAAGCTCTTCCTTAATTAGAGAAAAACCTTTTAATTTCTTTTTCTAAAAATTGGGGACCCTTTTATTTTTAAATGGAATGCTTCGTGAATTTGCCTGTCACCCTTGTGCAGGGGCCATGCTAATCTTCTCTGAATTAAATTGGGAACCTTCATTAACTGTCTGTAAAAGTGAAGATACAGTATCTTTGGGATCTGAAGGCTAGATTATTTATGATAATCAAAGAGGGTGTGCAGTCAGAAGTCACTAGACTTTTTTAGTAGTTTTCTTCTTCCCTTTTCTTCCTCTTCCTCCTCCTTTTTGATCAATGTAGTGTGTATTATTTTTAATGTTTTTTGGACATTTCAATAAAAATATTTTTAAAAAACAGAAAAGAAAAGGTAAATTTTCATAAATGTGCCAGTTTCTTGAGGGATAAAACCACAGTTGCAATAAAATACATATTTATGTGATTGTAGCATGTTAAGAACTTCTCTGATGTAGTGTGCTGGACCTTTAGGAGGCTACTCAGCTGCTGAGTCTTGGTGCCTTTGGCTATTTCACTGGAGGTTGGGCTAGAATAAAGAAGTGAGGTAGCTAGAGAACTTGCCACAGGGCAAAAAGGTTCACTGAACACATTTCAGTGGCTGCCATGCCCATCAGCCAGCCAGATAGCTAGTGAGGAGCAGTGTGGATGCTTCTAGGGTTTGTGGATCTGAGGCCTTGTCTTAAGCAGCCCCTTCCTTTTCCCATGCTAAAGTTACTGCTACTTTAAATTTGCTTTCTGGGAAATGATATATTACAGGCAAGTCAAAGTATTTTGGCCTTACGTTGTTTCAGAGCCAGAAATAAACCTCTTGATAGCGGTTCTGTTTAAAGCCACTCGTCTCAAAGAGTAATGTTCCCTTTCCCTTAATTTATTTAGCACGTATGGCAAGAAGAAGTAAACTAGAATTTGCTATAAAATATCAGAAAACCAATCTCAACATGTTTAATATGGCTTATATTTTTCAATTTGGCACATAAGAGATCATTTTCTAGACTTACTGTTGATATTTCACTTGGGTACTTCATATATATGGGGAGAATGTCAGTAGATATGTGATCACATTATGATGTGTTTCAGCTCCAACCTCAGAAGTCTTGTTTTGTTTTGTTCTGTTTAGTTTACAAGAACTATAAGAAAAAGAAATGAACATTGGCTTCAGAAATTTTATAAAATTTTATAAAATTTATAAAACCAAAGGGAGTTCTAGTTTAAAAGACAAGGGATAAAACAGTCCTAAGATGATATGCAGATCAAAGCAGAAAGCCAGAGGAAAGCTACCTTCGTAGAGACCTTGAGATCACCCTTCTGCCCCCATCCCAACCCAGTATTGCTACTTTCCAGAGGTCTTTTCGCACTACAGCTGAATGGCTGTAATGAACTAAGGCTAGGACACGCGGAGACAGATTCCCCATTCACATGTAGGCAGGTAAGGAATGCGTGTGAAAGGAGAACCTGTCCCCACGTGTCCTAGCCCAAAAAGGCCGGCACAGGGGTGGGACCCTACTCCCAGGCCTGTCCGGATTGGGTCCAACTGGACCCAGGGGCAGGCAGGCCTGTCCTGGTCCTTCCTGGGTTCCTGTGGGTTCTAGGGGACCAGATTGGGTTCCCTAGAGCCCGCGGAACCCCCCGGGCCACAGTCTACATGGGGACGTGCGTGCTTGTGAGGCTCTTACCTCGTGCTCGCCAGGTTCCGATTGGCTAGCTGTCGTTCTAGGCGGCCCAACCAGGCGCACAGCACCGCCTGCCTGCTCACAGTTTCGGGACCCGGCGAGCATGAGGTAAATGCCTCTTGCACGAGCGCATCCCCACGTTTGCCTGGACCTGGGGGGGGGGTGCCCCCAGGGGGTTCCTGCAGGAACCCAGGTGAGATGCGCGATTGGCCTGCCCAGTAGGGAGGGGGCGTGCAAAAGTGTTCCCTCCCTAACAGCTGCAAGATGGCTGGGGATGTGAATGCCCTGGGCTGGGTGTAGAGAATGTTTTCGTGGGCACCCTGGGACGGGCTGGGGCATCAAACAGAACCACGTATCCAGCAGAGCAAACGCTCTGTCCCAGGGAATCCTTCACGTGTTCTGTCGGCCCTCATCCAAATAGGCCTCAGGTTCCCAATTAGTCTTTAGGAGACTTTGGCTCCAACTCTGCTCCCGCAAATTGCAGCAGGTGCTTGATATCACCTTATGGTGCACCTTATGAATACTTCAAACACTTAAAATACAAAAAAAATAAACATATTAAACTTGTTAAGATAGAAAAAATTAGAACCAATCAAAGAGGTCATCTAGTGGGGAAAGCCAGGGTAAATAGTCTTTTTTATTCCCCCCCCCCAAAAAAAAAATGTATCCGCTATAAGATTACTCAAGAATAATTCAAGATTATTCAAGAATTACTGAGGAATCCTTCCCTCCACAGCATCTCAGATGGACCTTTCAGCCAGCTCTGGAGGATCTTAAAATCTGGGAGGAATGGAATTGGCTAAGATGATGTTTCAAGATGCCCAGGGCCAGAGCCGTTTGCAGCATTTATAACATAAAGTTAGCACCTAGAATTAGACCTTATTTGCAGGCAGCAGCCCCTGTAGCACAGGAGTAACGTGTGACTTGTCTCCTGAGCGCAGTCAGCAGCATGCTGCACTAGCTAGTTTCTGGACTCTTAACTGTGAGCCTTTCACAGTGTGCTTTGCAGTAATCCAGTACAGTGTTAGGTGTTCCCTTGACTTTTATTGGAGATTTGTAGAAATAATTTTTTTAGAGGTTTTATTTTTATTCTTATATCCTGCTTTTCTTCCCGAGAGCTCAACACAGCTTGCATGATTTTGTTCTCCATTTATCTTCACAATAACTCTATGAAGTAAATTAGGTTAGAGGCAGCCACTGGCCTAAGATGCACTTCCATAGCTAGATAGGAATTTAAACCAAGGGTCTCATAGGCCTCAGCCTGTCCAGCACGGCTAGCTACCTGCCATAATATTTGTTTGTAAGATCTCTGCCACCTATGGGATTGTGTATATGTATATAATGGCTGTCTATTGACAGTTGACTCCCCCCTCCCTGCTGAGGTCAAGTGATACGTTTGTGTTTGAAGGTTCTGGCTCCAAGTTTAAACTGGTTTTGAAAGACAGTTATTGTTCATTGGTTAAGGGCCAAACCCCGCCCAGCTATGAAACATAGAAATATACTGGGCTTTCTGTTCCAAGTTGCTCCCAACGAGAAATGTCCTAACGCTGAGCTGAAATAAATCACTGTTCATCTTTTTAAAGAAAGAGTCTTGTGGTCTCTCTTTGCCAGCCTGACACGTTGTTGGGGGCCTTTGGATCCCTTACTGAGGCAGCTGCCTTCTGAGGGGATCTGCAGCGTGACTGAATCTACAGCATCAGGGGCCAAAATGTCCTCCGAATAGGTAGCAGAGGGCCTGATGGACTAGCCCTGGACAAGCAGACCCTCGCCATGGGACAGCCCAAGCAACTCGGCTTGGGAACCAGCGAGAAGAAACCAAAAGGATGAAATCACTAACCTCATAGCAGAAAATATGAGGCAGAAATTGGATGAGTAGGACCTCCTCATACAATGCATGACTCAAGAGCTGAAAGAACTATGGGGCCCAGGAGACGGGCAACCCACCCGAACTGAAGGCCCTGCCCAGCTGCCAGCCATACCTGCGCTGACCCCTTGAGGGACAACTGGCCCTCAATCAAAGAACCAGGTTGCAGAGACTTGCCCATAAGATTTGCTGGTGAGCCCTCAAAACTATCGTTTTTTCTGACCCAAGTGGCAGAATTTTTTTCAGAGTATGGGCACACCTTTCCAACTGAGGTGGCCAAGGTTCGGTTCCTCAGTGCCCGGTTGGAGGGTGCCGCGGCTGACTGGGTGATGGAGATCCACAACGCCGATGGCCCAGAGCTAAGATCACTCACTGCTCTCATCAGCAGCCTCAGAGACCGTTTTGAGGACCCATTCTGTTGGGACGAGGCCCTCTATCAGCTGCAGCAGCACTCCGGTTCCGTGGCTGACTATGCCAGGAAGTTTCGAGAGCTGGTTGCTGCTCTTCCAGAATGGCTGGAAGCGGACAGGGTGTTGCAGTTTCATCAGGGCCTTTGCCCAGAGTTTTTGGAATGTGCCATCCTGCGGGATGAGCCTGCCACCCTTCTGGGCTGGGTTCGCCTGGACGGGGATGTCGAAGCTAAGCTCCAAAGTGTAGAGCTGACAAAGCGCCACCAGGCAGCTCTGGACCTGATCACCGTTAAAAGCCGTCCAGCAATGAGAGATGGCTGCCTGCCTACAGCTGGCCCAGACAGGGGTGACTGCGACCGCTCAGGACTCTGTTTCTCCTGTGGAGTAGAGGCCACATCACTGCATGGTGCCCTACTCAGTTTCCCACCACCTGAGGAGCAGGGCTCACCACCAGCCCGTTGCCAGTTCCCGCCAAAGGAGCAGCGCCTGCTACCAGTTTTCAGCTCGGCACAATGCTCCCCACCCGGTCCTGCCCCATGCTCATCCAGGACACCCACCCGCCCACCTCAGGATGCTCGAGGCCCACTGCCACTCATCAGAGGAGCATCCACTGTCTTCGCATCGCCTGTTGAGGACTTCAAGGAGGACAGCTATGGTTTGCCAGGAAATTACTATACCCTGCTCTGAGCGGCACCGTTGAGCAGGTGGAGCCATCCAGGTGCCCGGAGGAAGGGGTGAGTGCCCAACCCCTTGCTTTTACAGTACAGTTGCATTTACGCCACTCAGAGGGTGGGAGACTGATATGTGTCCATGGTTTACTGGACTCAGGTGCTCCAGGAGCTTGGTTCTCCCCCAAGTACTGGACCTTCTTAGAACTGAGGTTTGCAAATTGCTGCAACCCAAGACATTTACCCAGATGGACGGCAGACCTATGACCGGGGGCCCTGTTACTGACGCCTCTACTCCCTTGTTGATAGGGCTTGGGACCCATTGGGAGTGGGCTCAGCTTGTGTTTGCCCCAGCTATTACATACCGTGTCATTTTGGGACTCTTGTGGCACACCGCCACCAGCCACTGATTGACTGGGGGTCTGGGGCCATTGACTTTGTCTCCACTCTATGTAAAGCGCATACCTGGGATTGCTGTATGGCAGCCAAATTTGCCAAGGGTACACAGAGTACCCAGCTCCCAGATGTACCTTCTGTCGCAGCAGCACCAATCAACATGACCATGCCCGATGATGTCCACCTGTTGGCTGAGCCTGGCCCCGCCTTCACCTTGCCTCCTGAGTATTCGGACTGGGCTGACGTGTTTGGAGAGGCGGGAGCTGATGTTTTGCCACGTCACAGGGATTTTGACAGTGTCATAGACCTACTTCTGGGGGCCATTTTGCCTAAACCCGGGATGTAACACATGACACAGCAAGTTCAAAGGAGAGCTACCAAGATGGTGAACGGTCTGCAAACCATGTCCTATGAGGAACGGCTTAATGAACTAGGAATGTTTAGTCTAACAAAAAGAAGACTGAGAGGAGACATGATAGCTGTCTACAAATACCTCAAGGGTTGTCACAAGGCAGAGGGATCAGCCCTTTCTCACTCTCTCAAGGAAGGACTAGAAACAATGGGGTGAAACTGCAGGGGAAAAGATTTAGTTTAGATGTTAGGAAAAAATTTCTAACAGTAAGAGTGATCAACCAGTGGAACAGGCTGCCACGGGAGGTGGTTGGTTCCCCTTCGATGGAGGTCTTCAAGCAGAGACTGGACAGCCATCTGTCTGAGATGCTTTAGGAGATCCTGCCTTGAGCAGGGGGTTGGACTCGATGACCCAGGAGGTCCCCTCCAACTCTACCATTCTATGATTCTGTGATTCTATAAATGGCTGCTCTCAGAGACTTGGTAGACAGTAATCTGGCAAAAGGCTTTATCCAGCCTTCGCAGTCCTCAATTGCCGCTCCCGTATTGGTATCTCCTAAGAAGTCCGGCGAGCTGCCCCTTTGTACAGATTTCAGGGGCCTGAATGCCATCTCTATGGTCAATTGCTACCCCTTACCAATTATTGATGACCTTTTAGGGTATCTGGCCCAAGGAAAAATATTTACAAAATTGGATTTAAAAACTGCTTATTACAGGGTCTGTGTAAAGGAGCGGTATGAGTGGAAGACGGCCTTTTCCACCCCACGCTAGGTTTATGAATACCTTGTGATGCTCTTTGGTCTCCCAGGGGCACCAGGTATTTTTATGCAACTTATCAACTTTGCTTTGCATGACTTATTGTATAATGGAGTCTTGGTTTACCTGGATGATGAGACTCTCCTTTTCTCATGCAGATCAAATCTACTTATGTTTTTTATGAACCAAAATTCTGATGCCACAGGAAGCAAGAACCGAAACCTCTCTTGAAGAATGCTTGTTAGTTCATTTATATTTCTATTCTGCCTTATACCCAAAGGCATATGCTGGTAGTGTACTTCACCGATCTGATATTTACAAATCTTTCTTCCCAAATGTCATACTTCGTTTTAAAAATCTGTCTGGTTGTCAGTCGGTGCTTGCTAGTACTCAGAGGGTGGCTTTCCAGTAGTCTCTTATTGAGATACTAGAAAGATCTGTGGTATCTTAGGTTCACAGCGACAGCCACTTAACTACGTTCTGCTCCAGGTGCAGAAAGTGTAACATTTCTGTCACGTAGTGCAGTGGCTAGAATGTTGAGCTGTGTCAGGCTGGCAAAAAATGGCCATGAGACTCTTCCTTTAAAAAGATGAACAGTGATTTATTTCAGCTCAGCGTTAGGACATTTCTTGTTGGGAGCAACTTGGAACAGAAAGCCCAACATATTTCTATGTATCATAGCTGGGCGGGGTTTGGCCCTTAACCAATGAACAATAACTGTCTTTCAAAACCAGTTTAAACTTGGAGCCAGAACCTCAAAGACAAATGTATCACTTGACCTCAGCAGGGAGTGGGGAGTCAACTGTCATTTCCAAAACAACAGGCAGCCATTACAGACATGTATACAGAATCCCATAGGTGGCAGAGATCTTAAATACAAATATTATGGCAGGCAGCTACCCCTGCCTGACAGTAATATTTGAATAGTGCAGATGGAAGTAGTGTGAAGACAGCATGTGTGTTGCCATCTTCCCCAGCTGTAAGAGGACTTTATCTTTGGCATACCTCATCAACGCTGACTTCTCATGGTAGATAAGAAATACTGGGCAACTAGTGATAACACTTCAAGGGAAGATACAGTAATGCTTAGATAGGAGGCTGGAAGGTGGAGTGGTTGAGGGGGGTAAGTAATCAAGTTATTGTACTTTGCAGTGTGGATCTTATTAATAAACAAAGATGTTGTTTTTATCAAAACTCTCTGTGTCCTTGCCTTTTCTTACATGGGGTCCTGGATGGTAGTCCTGACAGAAACCTTCCAGAATTGGAGCCAAGTGGGGCTTGGGCCTAGGTATCTTGTGGTTGCCATGGGAAAGTGAGTGATATACCTAAGCAAGCACTTAGGGCTGTCAGAGATGATGGGGCAATGAGACATGCCTTGGCAACTTCTCCCTGCTGCTGAAAGTGGTGGAGCACAATCGTTGACAGTGTTCCCTTGGGATTTTGTAGTGAATGTTGTTAGGAAGAGTGCTCTGGGACTAACTGGTTTCAGTGGGGAAAATACCTCTACCCAGCCCTAGACTCTAAAATGCAGGATCTTCAGGCAAAAGTTTTTAAAGCAGTAAATTAACTCGGTGAACTGTAAAATAAAAGACAGTGTAAAGCCTCACACAGTATTCTTAGAAAACAAATAGAAAACTTTACCAGAAGCACAGTAAAAATACCTCCAAATAGTTTAAAATAACAAAACTGTCGATTTTAGCAAATTCAAACATACAGCAGGACAGGCAAAATCCTTGTAGTCTGGGGAGTTCTGTGCAAGTGGAGCTGTGCTCCATCAACTCAGCTATGATTAAATGCAACTGGATGCAACCGGATAAGCTCCTGTTTCAGTCAGACAAGGAGGGCTTTCTAGAAGACTCCCTGGGTGTTTCCGCATTAGCTGCGGAAACTGGATTAAACACCCCCCCCCCAAGTAAGATTAAAGACACTTACCTTAAACAGCTTCTGCATTGGAGTCCTCTTCTGTGACCCTTTGCGGAGGCCACTTCTGCATTTTGGCGTGCAAGACCAGTTTTTAAAACCGGTTTTGCTGCCAAAATCCAGATTAAATTGAAGACCTGAAAAATCAGGTCTTCAATCTGTCACTTCGCCTGGATGTGTGCAGAAGCAGGAGGCTTCCACACATGGCCAGGCAAAGGGGCAGATTCCCTCCGTCCGCCATGTTGGGAAGGGCGAAAGTAAAACTGCCTGATTCCAAAGCTCTTCCCCCAGAAACACGAGATGACTGGCAGCTCTGTGCTTCAGTCCTGTGGCTCCAGGGGCAGCGCGCAAGCCAGAGGACATTTGGAATGGGTGCTGATTTGACAGCACAGCACCCATTCCATCTGTCTTCCCGAATCCGCCCTCCCCGCATGTGTGCGGACACACAGGGGTCCCTCAGATCCATCACTATTTGTGACGGATCTTCGGGAGGATGGATTGCTGAAAAGTGGATCTTTTTAGATCCACTTTTGGCGGCAAATGCAGAAACACCCTCTGAGAACTACTTTCTTTACTACTCTGGACAAAAGGGGCCAATCCTAACTCTAAAACTCAGTCCAGGGGTGGGGGCTCATGTGAGGGCAATACCTCTCTATGAAAAGGAAGTAGAGAGTGGACAAAGGTGGGGTTGTTCAACTGAAGCCTTAATAAGGTGTTTCCTTCTCATTTATAGCTGTTTTTGGACTGTTGTGCCATGTTCCAGGTTCTGTGAACCTAAGCTTTTGGATACAGCTGTAATATCCATCTTCAGACAATTTTACTCTTAGATGAGTCGAAGGTGACTGGTGTCTTCCTAGATCTTGTTTTCTTTCTTACACATGTCTACAGTTTGACAGTTCTCCCTTTGTTTGAGTTGTTGATGAGTCATTGGTCTTTTCTTGGCTGTACTCTGTTGGCATTGTTTCCTTTGTATGGAAGTGTTAATGGTGGATCGTTGTGGCATACCTATTTATTATGTATTAGCGGAGTCCCTGGGGGTGAGTGACCAGTGTGTTGTGTGTTTGCAGAACTCAGGTGTGAATCTCTGTTTGGCTTGTTTCTGTGCAAAGGTTTCCATTTTGCTGAGAAACAGCCTTTGGCCCCTGTTAAAGTTGTTGGGATGTTGGGCCTCACTGATAGCCAGTTCCAGAAATCCCTTTACCTTGGCTATGGTTTCTGTTTGTTCAATTAAGATCTTGTGGTTTTCAGACCATGCATGTTCTGCTATTGCTGATTTGTCAGTCTACATGCGTTGCACATGTCTTTCGTGTTCACATTTTCTTTTTTTCTAGATACCCTTTCCTGGATTTGCACGGTATTTTATAAATGCTTTGAGTATGACGAGGGTTGAGATTGTCTTCTGCTAATCTTAGTATTTGACTGAATTTGGTGGTAGGTTTATAGACTGTGTGTATACCCTTTTTGTGTAATAACTTACCTATCCAGTCTGTTACTTGTCAGATGTATGGTAGGAAAGCTTTTCCCCCCAGTTCTTCCTGTTCTTGTTGTTTCCAGTGTCTGTTGGGATTGATGTCTGCTTTGCAGTGTCCATTTGCTAAGAGTGCTTCCTTTAGGTGTTCTCCTTTGGCCGCTAGGTACTCTGGTTCTGCAATTTTTGTTGCCCTCTCCATTAGGGTCCTGATCATTGTCCTCTTCTGTGCAGGGTGATGGTTCGACTTGGAATGCAGGTACCTGTCTTTCTGAGGGGGGTTTCTGTACACCATATGTCCTAGTTTTCCTGTCTTCTTCTTACCAGAACATCTAGGAAAGGCAGTTCACCTCCTTCCTCCTTTTCTATGGTGAACCTGATGTTGTGAATGCTGTAAAGGTAATTGAGAAGCTCTTCTAGTTTGTCCTCATCATATGGCCATACAGCAAATGCATCATCCACATATCTGTACCACAAGGTTGGTTTAAATACAACATTCTCCAGGGCATTGTTCTCAGAATTCTCCCTGTAGAAGTTGGCTATGGCTGGGCTGAGTGGACTCCCCATGGCTATTCCCTCCTTTTGTTCATAGTAATCACCATTCCAAAGGAAGCAACTTGTCCTTATCAGTTTTATTTCTTCAGGTTTGAACTGTGGTTCCAGCAGCCTGAGCATGCCCTCCAGAGGGGGTACATTGTTGAATAGTGACTTGACATCAAAACCTACCATTATATCTGTGTCCTTTAGTTTGGTGCTGTCAGTTTTCTGAATAAAAACGGTAGGAGTTTTGTATGTGATGTGCAGATCTTCCTGTTAATGTTCCTTCCTTTGGTAAATGTGACCAGCTAGAAGTGCATACTTCTGGATATGCAAATTAAATTGTACACAAAGGCGCAATATTGACACTGATAGATGACATTTACCTTAGACAAAAGCCAGCCATTGGTTAGGACAGTCTTCCATTACTTGGTTGCTGCCTGGCATTCTTGACAGGAGTCTTCTAGAAGGTTTTCCAAACAGGCTTCTTAACAAAAGGCTGGTTTGGAATGCCAGATAACTTTCAATAGTATCTCTTTTTGGTTTCTGTCCAAAGAATATAACTGCTATCAGGCTGTCTGAATGGATTATTCCCTCTTGGGTTAGGTTCTGTTTCTTATGCAAACATCTTTACAAGCTTCTGCTCTGAGCACAAACGACATATTTTGCAATACCTAGTTGTCCTTATAAAAATCAGGCCTGACTTT
Source organism: Aspidoscelis tigris stejnegeri (assembly GCA_023333525.1). Classification (NCBI taxonomy): domain Eukaryota; kingdom Metazoa; phylum Chordata; class Lepidosauria; order Squamata; family Teiidae; genus Aspidoscelis; species Aspidoscelis tigris. Next base: position 287,452 of record JALMGA010000008.1, read on the forward strand.
TCAATATGGGTCCCAGTATTTCAAGATGGATTCTGGTCTAATACAAGGTCCAGGCCACTGCTAGTCAGTTTCTCTGTACTTATGGCCAATGTGCCATTCATATTGTTCAGTCCTGGTTTCTGTCAGGGTCAATGAGCTTATGATCTTATCTGAAAATGGCTTTGGGCTTTTCAAGTTCAGATAAGCTGAAGGATTCATCTCTGTCAGGAAATGTGATTCCATACACCCCAGAATTCTTTTATTCTTCTTCTCACTTTCATTTTTATTGTGTTAGGTTCATGTTTTAATTTGATGCTCGCATAAAATGTGAGAATATATGCAATGAGATCAAGCTGCCACATGGGTCAGAAAGTTCATTCTTCTTGGTTAAGAGATCTGGAAGAAGAAAGATCCCAATCTCCAGCCCCCTTTCCCCATCCTATGACCCAAACTGCTTCCAGGAGAGAAGAAAGGGAGGTTTTGGTTCAATGCTCTGGATGGCTCTTTTGAATAGTACATAGTCATGAGAAAAACACATTCTTTTAAATCTATAGTTTAGTGCATCAGGACATAATAAGAAAAAAGCTGGGCCACAGAAGAGCTTAACATTACATAAATACAATATTAGATGAATAAGAACGTGCAGCAGATTCCACTGTTTCATTATTTATTCAACCAAAAGGAAGCCAAAATGGAAAAGCCGTGAGTAAAACACCAAATACATCCCACAAATCAATAGCTTATAGAACCACATTTAGCAGCAATAATATGAAATAATCATTTTCTGTATGACTTTATCTGTCTCTTGCGTCATTCAGGAGCAATTTTGGCCCACACTCATTTACAACATTGCCTCAGTTCACTGAGGCTTGTGGGTGCTCATTCATGCACAGCTCTCTTAAGGTCCCATCAGGAAATTTCAATTGGGTTGTGGTCTGGACTTTGACTGGCCATTATAACACCTTGATTTGTTTCTTTTTCAGCCATTCTGGTGTATATTTGCTGGTGTGCTTGAGATCGCCAACTTTCAGCCAAGCTTTAGCTCTTGGATAGATGGCCTCACATCTGATTCTAGAATACTCTGGTATACAGAGGAGTTCATGGTTGACTCGGTGACGGCGCGTTGCATTATGCCAAACATCGCCACTTTGTTCTCACCTGTCCAAAGGACGTTCCAAAAGTCTTCTGGTTTGTTCAGATGCAACTTTGCAAACTTAAGCCAAGCTACCATGTTCTTTTTAGAAAGGAGACAATTTCTCCTGGCAACCATTCCAAACAAGGATAATTGTTCAGCTTTTTTCCCCCTAATTGTACTGTCGTGAACTTGAACGTTTAACATGCTAACTAAGGCCTGTGGAGTCTTGGGTTTATTGCAGTTACTTAAGCGTTGCACAGTTTGGCCTTGGGGTGAATTTGCAGGAACATCCAACCCTGGGAAGATTGTCAACTGCCTTGAATGTTTTCCACTTGTAAATAATTTTTCTTACTGTTGAATGATGGGCTTTGGATTGTTTGGAAATGGCCTTATGACCCTTCCCAGATTGAAGGGCAGTAACAATTGCTTCTCTGAGATCATTGCTGATGTCTTTCCTACTTAGCATTGTGTTAACACAAGCCAGAATGCCCCAGACCAGCAAACCGCCAGAACTTCTGCTTTTTTAGGGGTGGCCACGCTTGCTAATGATCAGTTAATCACCGACATTTGATCAGTAGCACCTGGCTGCTACTTACCCTCTTAATTCCTATGGAAGAAGTAAGGGTGTTCTTAATTTTTCACACGCTGCTTCTGTATTTTGTCAAATGTTGTTGTTCGTCTGAGGTTGTATTTAACCAATTTTAAGACCTTCTAAGGACAGACGTTTTTCATTATGTCCTGGTTTCTAAAACCATAGAATTCAAGCAGGGTGTACGTTGGTTTTCTAATGACTGCATATGCTATGTAGGGATGTGCACGGATGGGATTTTTTGTTTCGGTTCATATTGAATTGAGCGCAAGAAAATTCATGTTCATTCTAATAGATCTTCAAATGCAGTAGGATTCACATTTGATATGAATGCTTGATATGAATTTGATTAAAATCCCCACTATGAATCTAATACAACACCCCTAAATATCTCATATGAATCCCCTACATTTGCACTACATATCCGCCCAGAACATGCCAAATCTACTTTGAGTTTGCTCTCAATCCACTTTGAATCCACTCTGGATCTATTGCAGATGTGCCTGGCACAACTGCGTTCCCACCTCCCCAGGTTCACAAATATAACAAAGCTTTTAATGAATGTAACAAAGCGTTCAATTTGAATTCAAATGTCAGTCTTTGAATGTGTCAACGTTTGATTCTAATTTGAATGTCCAAATTCAGATGAATTTTGAATGTTATGAATATTCATGCACATCCTTAATGTTGTATATGTTTCAGACTGAAACTGCTGGAATGAAAATCAGTCAAGGGTATCAGAAAGATTTCCAAATTCTAGGTGCAAGCAATTTCAGTTACGATAGATCTGGATTCTGTTAATTTATAATTGTCCTCTCATCTCTCCTCTTCAGCTATTGCCATCATAACTGAATTAAGCTTGAGGCCTCAGGGTGTCGACCTATAAGACCAGCTAGAACATTACTGCAGCAAATAATAGTATCCTCACTCCAGTAAACCTCTCCCCCCCATTTGCCTGCCATACTGGGTCAGATCCTCCAATCAAAGAATCCCCAAAGACAAACTTGATTTTATTTCTACCACTAAAAATACAGCACACTTGGTCTAGTCTGATTGATTGCACAAAAGGGAGGAATAAGGACAAGGCTGGATGTCTGCATAAGTATACTTCTCTCCTCAAAAATAATTCTGTTTAACGCCAGGGACATTTCAGATCTGAGCTTGAGACACCAAGGTCCTTTCCTCACTGCCTCTTATTGTGGAACAAATTCTGAAACACTGTGCAAAAGTTGACATGTTAGTGTGGATTAGGCCAAGCCCTGCACACTTGATCTGCAATGGATGAAGTGTGGACCCAGGCTAGGGTGCCAAAAATGATACCCTAGCCTGGTATAAGTGTCTAGAGCAGTCCAGTGCTGGTATACTGGACGATGGAGGCAAATGGAGAGCATCCTCCCATGGTCCTGTATACTACAGGTGACCCAAGCCATCAGAAGTGAGCCCATCCCCAAACTCACTGGGCCAGAAACTCCAAGGGCTCAGAGGTACCAGTGAGGGCTGGAGTGGAATGGCCCATTTGTCCCAGCTTGGGATGAGTTGCTTGTTCTGGGACAGTGGAGGCTGTCCTGTCCTAGAACAGTCCACATAAGTGTTGAAATGGTCTAAGAGGCGAAAACTCTTCACTGGCCTTATCTCAGATTATATCCCAGAATAGGGGCCTGCCATTCTAGATTATATCCTTGGTGGGGCCTGCCATAGAGTGCACCACCAAGGAGATAGGCTCTTATTCTGGGATAAAACAAGAAATAAGCCCCAAGATAAACCCTGCTCAAAAGAGAAGCACCATCAAGAGCACCGAGCACTCATTTCCTTTCTAGCCATTAATCTTGGTTTTGGCTCCTTCTTTCCTTCCCTCCTTTATTTCCTTTTGGGTGTTCCCTGCCAGTCCCTTCTTGAGCTGATGTTTTAAAGTTTTTCCTGCTGAATTGACTATCCTCAAAAGGCTGCCAAAGAATCAGAAAATTAGCCTGCTCTAAGCAGTGGTCCTGATTGCTGCAGAAATAGGCTGAAAGTCTCCAGTACAAGAAACGCCTGTTTTACCCCAGATTTTTTGTTTTCTGTGATCTCATCTCAATTTTCCCAATTATTCTGGGATATCCAAATATAGTGGGATAAGTAGCTAACATGTGGATGCAGCCTTAGTCACAGAAACAGTCCGCCTCAGGACTTAAGATCCAGATCAGGGCATCTTTTTTATTCTGTTTATTTGTATACTGCCTTTCCATTGTATGCTTGGTCCATTAGCAGCCTGTCAAAATGTAAAAAATGAAATATAAATTTAGTGTATTTAACTCTAGCCCTAAAGTTGACAATGTTCTCATCCCACTTTTTCTAGCCTAGAATGTTCACGGGGGGAGGAGAGCGGCAGACGGGCGTGTCACTGATCCTGCCTGTGGGCATCTCGTTTCCTTTTGTGTGCTCCACTATTGTGAGTTAGGAAAACTTACTACCCTTCTATATTTTTAAGTAGTGTGCAAGTTTGTCAACAGAGCTATTAGCAAAGGTTTGGTTTAGATGCTGTTTATCTATGTTAACAAAACTCACCCCTTCACTTCTGGGGGGAAACCCCCTGGGAAGCGGAGGGTGTGTGTGACTCCATTTTGGATGCCAGATCTCTCCCTAACCTTGCCAGCGCATTACGGCGGCCCTATTGCGGAACCACAGCAAAGGCGCCAACATGATGTCGCCGTCGCTGGCTACAGGGAGCGTAGATCTAAAGCAGTTAGGACTGGGGAAGAGATGGCGGTACGAACCGTGGATGGCGCACGCAGCACCTCCCTCAGAGTTCCTCAAGCGCAGGAAGGCTCACAGTCTGAAGGTCTTCCCTTTGTGCAAACTGAGTACTCTGTGTGATGATACATTCCTGGTCGTCAGCAGCACGAATGCTGGTGTCATAATATTTTTTGTGCACTGTCCAAATATTAACTAATTTCTCCATGAATATATTAAATGTGATTTGGAATGGACGTAGGAACTCATATTTTAAATTCAGTCCAAATCACAATTAACAGAACAGAATTATCAATTGAAAAAGTAGTTTGAGAGCTGTGTGGAAGAATATTGTTTTAAAATATATTTGAATGGTACTTGAGTAATATTTAGAAAGGCTATTAGTTAAAGAGTCCATCAAAATAAGAATTTCTATGTCTTGTTCACAAGTGTTCTTGCATGAAATGTACTGCAAAGGAGACAAGGAACAGGTGTTGTGTGTGACATGTTTCCACTCTACATTAGGAAAGCCCAAAAATAGCTGCTGATGCTTAGTGAGCAGCTGCCTTACCCTATCCTTATTACTTTGTAGTCAGACTGTCCCTGGGGAATTTAGAGGTATGCGTTGCAGAGCATGCCCATGGCAATGTTAGAAGTTAAAGATTAATCTGGCCGGTTACGTTTTATACGGTTAAGCATTTTGCTGTGTATATAACCGAATTTATTTTATAAACCTTTAATAGTAAAAGTTAATAGACTTTGTTTGCATAAAATATGCACTCAGAATGCTTATAGCTCATCTTATGTCTGAAGATCTGATTTGTGGAGTTTCAGAACATCTTTCTGAGAAAGCGTGAAATATGTTACCCACATGACCTACTCATATATGTACAGTGGGCCAGTGGGCATGCATCTGTAAGATTTAAGAACTAGTGGGTTCTTCAAGGATCGATCTTATATTCTATGCTCTAACTCCTATATGAAGCCACTGGGACAGGGCATCTGGAGTTTTGGAGTGAGATGTCATCAGTATTGCTGCCCTGCACGGTATAAAGCTGAGCAGAGGATGAAGAAACGTCCGTGCCAGCCCACGTTGGCATGCGTATGCTGTGCCCCACCAGGCAAGGCATAAAGCTGAGCGGAAGAGCAAGGCACCCACTGCCAGCCAGCATTGGTGTGTGTCTGTTGCTGCTCCGCCTCTGTTTAATTCTACATGGAATCCAAATGTGTTCCAAACCTCTGATGGTTTAAGAACCGGCAAGAAGGAGTGCAGAGTAGCACTCAGCTTGGAGAGGGGAAAGGAGGAGGAGCACCTGGCGTTGTGGCCTCTTTTCCTCCTCCCCCAATGTTTTGTGTAATTTCATAGCGTGTTATTTTGTTTATATATAATTTTATGTTATTTCTTTTATGTATGATGTATTACTTTGTATTGTATTTTTCGTGGTTGCTGTAAACCGCCTTGAGTAATTTATTAGAAAGGCAGTATACAAATAAACTGAATGAATGAATATGCAGGTGACACTCAGTTCTATATCTCCATGCTGTCTGAATCAGACGAGGTGGTCAGAGTTCTTGACAGGTACCTAGAGGTACCATTAGGCTAGATGGGGACCAGTAAACTGAAATTGAATGCAGACAAGATGGAGGTGCTGCGTGTTACAAGGTCATAGGTCCATAAAGAAGCAAAGTGCCTTGTTCTTGGTGGGGTTACTTTGCCCAGGAAGGGACAGGTGCATAATTTAGAAGAAGAAGAAGAGTTGGCTTTTCTACCCAGCTTTTCTCATCCATTTAAGGGGACTCAAAGCAGCTGACAGTTTTCTATTCTTCTCCTCACAACAGAACACCTTGTGAAGTAGGTGGGGCTGTGAGAGCTCAGAAGAGAGCTGTGACTAGCCCAGTGTCACGCAGCTGGCTTCACGGGGGAGGGCAGAATCAAACCTGGTATTCCCAGATAAGAGTCGGGCTCCCTAACCACACTTTGGCAATCGTCAGGAGTTACTATTTCTACCTGTGGCTGCTCCATCAACTATGGTTCTTTTAGGAGAAAGAAAGTCTGGCTACAATAACCCATGCCTTGGAAACTTCCAGATTTGACTGTTGTGATGCATTCTACGTATGGGGCTACGCTTGAAGATGGTTTAGAACGGTGATGGCCAACCTATGACACGCGTGTCACAGGTGACACGCCAAGCCCTTTTGGGTGACACACCTGGTCCCCCTGGCATCTGGGCGTGTAGTGCTTGGTTGTTCTTGAAGTGTACGAAATACCAACTTTCAATTGAAGATTCAGTGACAAAAGTCACTAAAGTAAAAAATATTTGTTTTTGCTTTTAATAAAATACATATATCAAAAATATAACTTTTTTACTAGAGCTACAATTATCACAAAATTATGGATATTTCTAGATGTGACACAGCACCCAAGTTAAGCTAGGTTTTCTTGCGAATTTTGACACACCGAGCTCAAAAGGTTCGCCATCACTGGTTTAGAAGCTGGACCTGGTGCAGAATGCAGCAGCTAGACTGCTAACTGGCACTGCTAATCCTAAAAGAAATGTGGGGGCTGTCTGTTTTCTAGCAAGCCCAGGGCAAGGTATTAACGTTAACTTATAAGGCCTTAACTGACACTACTAGAGATGCACTTTTAAATAATTAGGATTTTTTAAATTTTTATGCTAGGCAAACGAGAAAATAAGAAATAAGGTCCATAGTTCTTAGATTTTTTTAAAGACAGAATCTAGAAGATTCTACACTGTTGGAAACTTCTGTAATCAGCACTTTCACCATGAGTCACGGCATGGACCGAACAGCTGAATGAAGAGATCCACTCTCAGACTCATTCTTTGGTTAGGCACAATGTTTCATAGGCTCAAGCAAGATTACGGCTTTCTCAGCATGGACAGCTGAGTCAGTCCAGTTTCTCCGTTGTTAGTTGATCAGACAGTCCTATTATAATCTTGATGAATCATGGACTATGCATAAACAGCAAATATAGGTTGTGACAAAATTCCTGCAGTATCAGCGTCCACCAGCTCCTTGCTACCAACCACTCAGATCACAAAAAGAGTAAAAATGTAGGAAGTATGGAGATGTGCTCCAACGACTCTAATACACAGTATATTCTGGCGGATAAGACTACTTTTTAACCCAGGAAAACCTTCTCAAAAATCGAGGGTCGTCTTATACGCCGGGTGTCGTCTTCTTATATGGCGAGTATATCCCAAATTCTATATTTTAACAGAAAAAGTTGGGGGTCATCTTATACATCCAGTCGTCTTATATGCCGGAATATACAGTAGTTGTTACTATGCTTAACTAAGGACTTTCTTTAAAAATCTCAACTCTGAAATTGTTGGAGGAAGAAAAACAAAGAAACCAAAACCGCAATAGCAACAATGAATGAATGAATGAATGAATGAATGAATGAATGAATGATCGCTCTTAAAGGAACAGGGATATCAAGGACCATTTAAACAGATGAAAACTTTTCCAGTATCACTGGCTCCCTGTCCACTGAACTGAAAATTACAGATCAGTCTAAAACAACACATGCAAAAATAGAACAAACTGTATTTTTTTCCTTTTTAAATTCAGAACCACGGCAACCAAACCATGTAGAAAGTCAGTACTGTCACTCAAAGAGCCTGCCATACAAGCTATAATTACTGGATTGCAAAACAAGTTTATTTCAAGGATATACAAGTTTTTTATAGAACATATGCAATTATTACTTTGGAACAAAAAATGAAAAAAAAGGAATCCCAAGCAAAAATGATGAGAGCTCTCTAGCTGCCCAGGAGCATGGAGGCCTCAGGCAGGGAGGACATCAAGCTGAGGAAGAGGGACAGGCTCCCTTAGTTGGGACCCCTTCCTTAGCGGAAGTGCCTGTATCCTCTTGCACCAAGGATATCCCTCCATGGATAGCAGGAGGATGGTTTCTTGTAGTAGGTGATTAGAATATAGAGAGGTGGGTTTGCGATGGGCGTGTTGACCGCATGCCTGCTAGGTGCAAAGGTTGCAGACATCATGTGGCATCTAGATAGGTTGGTAGACGGTGCTAGGGAGGAGCCAGTGGTCACGGTACATGTCGGTACCAGTGATGTTGGGAAGGCAAATTTAGGTTGTTAGGCAGAAGACTAAAGTCAGGAACTCCAGGGTTGCATTCTCAGAAATGCTCCCTGTTCCACGTGCAGGACCAGTTAGATAGGCAGAGCTCAGGAGCCTCAATGCGTGGATGAGGCAGTGGTGTTGGGAGGAGGGGTTTGGATTTGTAAGGAACTGGGGAACATTTTGGGACAAGCCAAACCTGGGTTACACTTGAACCAAAATGGAACCAGACTGTTGATGCTTAACATTAAAAAGGTCGCAGAACAGCTTTAAAAAAAAGAAGAGGAAAAGAAAGGCAGGGAAGGTGACGTGCTTTATGCAGAATTATAAAGTTATATCTAACTTTATCTAAAGGACCATATCTAACAACTTGAATACATGAAGGAGCAAAAGCATATCTATTAAGGTAACAACAGTAATCAGCCTGGTGCTCATAAATGTTAGCAAATAGATTGTTTCTCAGGAAATAGATACGAAGTTAACATCAAATATGCACCAAGAAAATTCTGTAATGTGAAGTATGAGAAAAAGTTTAGATATAAGCCAGTGGTTCTCAACCTGGGGGTCGGGACCCCTTTGGGGGTCAAACTATCCTTTCCGAGGGGTCGCAACAAGTCTCCCGCCGCCCTTCCCTCCCACTTCCCAGCTGCTCCACCCCCGTGGTTGGGGGTCTCCACAACAGGAGGAACTCTAATAAGGGGTCGCGGCATTAGGAAGGTTGAGAACCACTGATTTAAGCTGACATGCTGGTTTAATCGAGACAAAAGCACACCCAGTCAATGCTAATACCATAGATATCCAGTAAGGGAGATACAATGTTTTTTTGAAAAGTCTTGTCCTATTTGGAGTGGGGCAGAGAGACAGATTTGTAGTTTGGGCATGCTCCTGGATTTTCAAGTAATAATTGTGGTCATCAGCCCTTCTGTCCAGTTTAGATAACTCCATAAGTGAAGAGTACCTGAAGTTATACAAGTGCTCTAAAAATAATATTTAGCACTTTGCATATCTTCACTATGTAACTAGAAAATAGAATCATAGAATGGTAGAGTTGGAGGGGACCTCCTGGGTCATCGAGTCCAACCCCCTGCTCAAGGCAGGATCTCCTTGAGCTAGATTCACAGCTGAGCCCATATATGCACAGACTGTGCAGCAAACTAAAACGGGGCTTTCTCCACAGTGATTCCTGAATTCTAAAAGCTTCCCATTTGTGAAATTCAGCAGACTCCAGTCTCGAGATTTCAGTTCAAAATCCATTTAATCGATTTTATATGTGTTCATCCTAACACACTTTATGCACCAGTCAGTCTACACAATATTACAAAGCAGTTTAAATCATGATGATAGTGGTTGTAGTGTAACCTAGATCTTCCTGCTAATTCTTAGTGGGAACAGTACATTCTGTTTTTGGTTTTTATGCTTCATAACATTAGCAGCGCTTGCATTTCTTCTCTTAATCGCCATAGCTTGTAAAATGATTAGGTCTCAGCTGCAGTTCCCAGGTGTTGATGCCTAGACCTCCCTACCTGGCCCTATGTTCTGTCCAAAAGCACTCTACTCACTAGAACAAAAAGCTTCCCACCATTCAAATCTTCTCAAATTTCACTAGGCTAATAAGGGAAAAAGTGGTAAGAGGAGGGGTCCTTGCTATCAGATGGATCTCTGAACCATGCAAAGTCAAAGACTGGCTATTAAATGCACAGAAGAGTGAATGTTCTACTAGGAAAACTCAGAAGCCAAGCAGGAACCACGAGAAGGGAAGGGATGGAAAAGTAGGATACTCCATGATCCTCCCAAAGTGCACCGTGCTTCGCTGAGTGGCTAGGAGCTTGGAGGTCTGGAGGTCCATATGGAGCTAGAAGGTGAAAGCAGGAGAAGGACAAAAGAGGGAAATCGTGATTCCCAAGTGATTCCACAGTAGCAAAGCTGCATAGCAGTGCACAAGTGATATTCATTAGGAGCTAAGGTGGAGGGCATTATTAGAGTTTTGCTCGGAAGAGCATGAGACTTCTTCACTGGTTTCAGTCAGCAGAAGAGAAAGGCAAGTGTCAGCAATCTTTTGAGAAGCCAAGGAGAAGGAGGAGCTGAAGAAGACAATGCATTTTCTCAGTCCCTATGATCTCATGCCAGCACCAGGCTTGGTGAGGGAACAAGGAGAAAGGGTATGTTGGAGGTTCCAAGGATCCAGTGGTGAAGGAGGGTGCTACCAGCCAGTAGTCTACAATCTTGGGCAGGAAAGCAGGGCAAGGTGGATGATCTCATGGTACTCTCTTCTGTAGTGGAGGAAGTGATACTCATGGAGGGGGAAAAACCATCTCTGTTCTAGCAAAGATAGTGTGAGGAAGACCACTTCTGTGATGTTCATAGTGATGAGGGGAAACCAGCTGATGAATGGGACATACCCTTGGCAAGGTTGGAAGAGTAGCAAGAGATTAGCTGACAAAAAAAACTGCACTTTCGGAATAAGGATTTGGTTTGTAGATTAATTTGGGCTGCACAGAGGGTGACAATGGGTGTTTTTCCACTGTCACTAAAAGTACCCATTTCGTACCCATTAATGGGTACAAAATGGCATTTTTGTACCCGTTAATGGGTACTTCTAGTGACAGTGGAAAAACACCCTAGAAGTACCCATTAAGTACCCATTAATGGGTACAAAAATGCCAATACGTACCCATTAATGGGTACTTAATGGGTACTTTTAGTGACAGTGGAAAACCAGCCAATGATTGGGTGGAAGGATAAAACCAAATGGACGATTGGAGGATGGTACACTTGTGTGATTGACCTGTTTAATTTTGATCTTTTTAAGGAAAGGCGCAACGTGTATTTGGAAGAGTGAATTCATATAAGGGTAGTAGATATTTGAAGCAAGCTGTTAGATTCCAGAAATGTATTAGTACCAAGTATTCTTCGAGATGGACTTGGCAGCATTTCTCACCTGAGCCAGCAGACAGCTTGTTAGTTAAGTGAAAGTTACATAGAATTATCTTTACTTGGGTGTATCTTTGTGATGCATGCTGGATGTAATTTTTTTTGTTAATAAAGCAAAGAAAGAACAAAAACACTTTTGGTTAAGCAAAATTCAAATATACTTTGGCCCTGGGCATCAGAGGTAATAGTGAGGTTAGCAAATATCACATAAGCAGTTGTTGACAGTAAGGAAAGTAGCTTGCAAATAAAGAAGACTATAAACTAATTAGTTAGGCAGTCACCCACAATAACAAAAGCCATGTTAAGGCAATGCAAACCTTGAGGTGAAATGTAAGGCAAGTCCAGATATTTACATTACTATCAGAGCTGTCTGACCGAATCAAGTTGACTGGGCTAGGATTTTTCCCATTTTCCTGTAGTCTTCTCTTTGTGAGCAAACTCTGGAGTGATTGAAGGGTGGCGCAGAAACTCATTTTCAAAATGACAACTTCATTCCTGTTGCTTTCCAAAATGGCTCTTAAGGTGCTTTTCATAGCTTTCTGTGGTTCAGAACCTGACACAGCCTTGGAGTGCATAGTTCTCAGGGCATTGAGAACAAGCAAAGGTGCAGAAAAGGGAAACCAGGATGATTAAGGGGTGGAATACCTCTCTTACGAAATCAGAGTGCAACGTCTAGGCCTCTTCAGTCTGGAAAGATGGCATTTAAGAGAGGGGACCTGATTGAAGTGTATGAAATCATGCACGGTGTAGAACAGGTGGATAGAGAACATTTCTTTCCTATATCACACAACACTAGAACCAGGAGGCATCTATGAAGCTGATGGGTAGAAGAGCTGGACCAGACAAGAGGAAATATTTCTTCACCCAGAGGGTCATCAGTTTATGGAATTTGCTGCCGGAAGAAGTGGTAACAGCTACCTGCCTGGATGACTTTAAGTTAGTGGTTCCCAAAGTTGCCTGGGCTACGACCCATCTAATATAAGTTTACTAACTCGGGACCCACCTCTAGGAAATTTAACCGTTACCAATATGAATAAAGGACTTTTCAAATAACAAACAAAGTTTTAATACAATTTTTTTATTACTTAATTAAATAATTACATCAAAAAAGTTATTTCAAATACGGTTAAATTTCCTAGAGGTGGGTCCTGACCCACAGTTTGGGAAACCCTGCTTTAAGGAAAGGTTAGACAAATTCATGGATGACAGATGTATCAATGGCTACTAGAATGAATGCCTGAGTGCATCTTTCAGGCTGTGGGGGACAAGCAGGATGCTTCTAAGGCCATTTGCTGGGATTCAAGATCAGGAGAATGTTTGCCCTTGTCTCTGCTTGAGATGCCAATGGGCAATTGGTGGGCCACTTTGTGAGGCAAGATCATACAATCATAGATTTATAGAGTTGGAATGGACCTCTAGGTTCATCCAGGCCAACCCCATGCTCAATGCAGGATTGCCTAAACCATATCAGATAGATGTAGGTCCAACCTCTACTTGAAGATCTCCAGTGAAGGAGAGCTAACCGCCTCCCGTGGCACCTATTCCATTGACAGACTGCCCCACTGGACACTGGACTAATTGGGCTGTGGCCTGATCCAGCAGGGCTCCTCTTATGTTCTTATGTCTCACAGGACAGGGTCTTCAGAGGAGCACTGGTACTTACAGAGATCCTGGCTGTTACCACAGAAAATACTCCCTTTGATCTTAACTGATGATAAATATATTAGATGGATACAGGAAAAGTGCACTGAAAAGGGAAGTTCATGAGTTAGCCAATAATATTATTACCATCTTACTGACAAAAACAAAGTTAATATGTGAGCCATGTTTTGCCCTCTCCCCATGATTTTTACGTCCTCTTACAAAGTGGTCATTTAATTTGTCCAGTATTCATTGGAAGAATAGTATGCTGTTATAATGTGCTTTATATGTTTCCTGAAAGACTTCATTTATTTTACATTATTCCTTCTGTTACAAGATGTTGGTTTCATCTTAGTAGTAAGATATGCAGAATAGCTTCAAGTAATGCCTCAGTTTAGCACCTGCAGCCACCTTTGATTCCCATAGAAGAATAAACTCTGATGCCTTAAGGAATGCATTCATCTTAGAAATGTTTCCAGGGGCCTGTCCCCAAGCAATTTAAAGTGTGCTAAAAATCTTCTTTTGCCTCTAAATGCCCCCATGCCAGGGTTTTTAATGAGCTTCCAGCGCAGGAAAACCCGCGACAAAATACGTGCCCTTTAAAGAAGAGTTTCATCGCTCTTTCTGGAAGTCGCAGGTTTTCCTCGCAACATTTACCTTTCCTTTGTAAAGGTCAGAACTTTCAAAGAGCCAGAATTGTTCAGAATTGCAACATTGTGATCAGGTGTGAAGTGGGTGATCTGTGAAAGTGTTAAGAGTAAATGAGCGCACAATCGCACAGCCGATGGCTGCAGCCAAACCATTTTGAACAGAGAACAGAGTGAAACTAAGTGCTGAGAGTGAATGAGCGAGCGATCGCTCTCTTTGTCGGCACGGGAAGCCATTTCGGGGGACGGAGATCTGGCTATTTTTCCTTTGAACAAGAGAGGGGGTGGTGAGAGAAAGATGAGGGGAAAGAAAACACGCTTCTATGGGGACAGAAGGTGCGTTTTAAATGCTCGTTTTGCTGAGCCTCATGCGGATGCTTATTCTGGAAGTGCAGGGCACTTTTAAAGTCCGCTTGAGTACAGTGACAGTAGAGGGAGACTAGAGAGGCAAATAAGTCTTTTGGGGATTCAGTCCATGTTTAATTTTTGGTCTTAATTACCCAGGAGGGGGAGAACAGGTGTGCATATTAGCTATGAAAGATGCTGAAATATCACTTGTGATTTCTCTGAAAAGCCTTCACAGCTGTGGGCTCTCCCCAAACTGGTCACATTAGACACAAAGATGTCAATGAAGTAATAATAGTAGTCTTTTGAACCCTCCATTGAATATTTTTAGGGCTGTGCTTGGTTTTCCAAAACACAGGAGGTGATAGAACTTTAAATGTAAAAGGGAACATTGAATCAAGTTACCTAAAGTCTGCATAAGGATTTCAAATTATAACAGGTTAACAATGAGGATTTGCTATCATTTGCCAAATCACAAGGTTCAAAATGACCTGGATAACACACCTCGTAACTTGAGATAGTCAAACCAACTTTCTAGTGTAAGCCTATGAACCCCCCAAACCCTCTTTTCTCCCTCTAAACCAGGCACCATACACTGACAAGCAAGACTGTCTTTGTAAAGGCCGCCTCTCCACCCTTATCTATTTCATATATATATTTATCTTTATTTGGTAGTGTGGTAGCGTTTTGTTTACTTGTAAATCAAACTCTGTTATTTCCTTCCAAGAGGCGCACCTTCCATTTCCTTTTCCCTACTCTTTGGCTTGATAATAATGTTGCCTCCCTTCTGATGCTGCAGCAGACAGCACCCTGCCCCGACTCTGCCAATCTCCAGCAGTGGGTTGGATACAGTTACTGTTTAGAACTCTGGCCCTATTTGGCTCCCTTTATAAACAGAACTCGACGAAGCTTCTTTGAAACAACAAGAACATGTGTTTATTGAATACAGATTAAGTTTAAAGTCAGCTTCTTCTCACAGTTAGTTACACGTGGTTACTTTTGCTGTCAAGCAGTTCAGTCTTTCACTTTTACACTAAGTCAAAAGACTCTACAAGTTCACAAATAAAATTTCAATCAGTTCAGAATTTGTTAGCTTTCCTTTTAAATAACTTCACAAGCTTAGCATTCATATACTAAAAGACTCAGGACCCTAACTTTAGCCTCCTCAGCTAAGAGCCCGTTTCTCCCCTTCGTTAACCTCCCTGATTAACGACCCCGGGCAGAGAACAGAAATTGTTCCCTCAGGCCCCCTTAAATATGGGCCTGGCTGGCTAGCTTCGCCCTGATTGGCTGAGCTCCGCCTGGATGCAAATTCAACCCCTCCCCTTGGAGTGCTCAACTAGCCCCTCCCTTAGGCTACTTACCCTTGTGAAAATACACTTTGGCGACACTTTTAAGCGTCTAGACTTACTGTGTTCGCCACACTTTGCATTTTAAACTAAAAAACATACTTTTGGGATTGAGGGGTCCTAGCGGGCATCACAGTCTTATATGGCACTTTAGCATGAGACTGAATGTGCAGATCTGATAAAATATGTATATATTATCAAGATCCTGTGCCAGGCCAGATAGTAGATTTTTTTCTATAAGATATAAAATCTTAAAAGCAGGAGGAGCTGGAGATTCCTCAGTCCCATCCAGTACTACAAATGTACATCTGACAGGCCCAGGAGGAAGGATAATCTTCTGAGGTTAGAAAACAAAGAATGACATAGCAGCCTTTGTTTAACTATGGGATGCTGGAAGGAACGTATTGGAGCCAGAAACTATTCCTATTTGATTGGACCATTGCCTGCAGGGGAAGATGGAGCCTTTCATCCACCTTCTTGTCCCCATTTAAAAAACCCTTCTCCATTTACCTGAATGGAACCTCCCCTGGGTTGGGCCTGGGAGGAGTCCTTGACCACAGACATAAAACCTGCCTGGCCCTTCCTTATTTTCTCCTCCTCCCACCTGGATATCACCTGGTCCTCAGGTTCGTGCTGCCACATATGTTCTCTGCTCCTGCTTTGAAGAATCCGCCTGAGTGAGAAACCAAGTTGTAGGCAGAACGGGCTGTTCTTAGAAATAAGCTATTTTCTTCCTTTTCTCCCCTACTTTTCTAGATTGCCAGGTGTGTGTTTTTTAAACTGATACCTGGGAATCTGTATTGCTTATGCTTTGGGGGTGGAGCCCTCTTAATTTTTTTTTATATTATTATTCTTTTGATATTATTAAAAACCATTTTTCCTGTTAAGAAAGCAGACTCTGGGTTTCTTTTCTTGCTGTTTATTCAAGCCTCTACGTAAGATCCCAAGCGTGTCCTCAGCGAGCCATTTCCCCAAAAACATCAGGGCAGCTCATAACACTAGTCTTGTCAAATATGTACCATGCAAATGTCTCTTGGTTTGGAGAACTGACTATATAAAGTATATATTCAAAACAAATCATCCTTTAATATTCTTGTCAAAGATTAAGTTTGTGTAGCTAGGAAATATCATGTGCTGTTCACATTAATGAATTAGTTCCTGGGGTGGAATGATTAACACACATCTCTACCTTTAGCCACAAGAATAGTATTTTGTGCTGGGAGTTTGTTGACATAAGGAAGAAGGTAACACAGTTGCTGTGAAGTCCATACATCTTTTTCTCAGTGCCAAGAACTGCTTGGGAGGTATACAGACAAATGCCGAAGGGCCTCATGTTGGCTGAGGAAGCCCAGCAAATGTCCCTACTTTCACAAAAACAGAATCAGAACTTTTTTGCTTTCAAAACGTGTATTTTCTCTTCCTACAAAACCCAAAGGGGGAAAGCCAGTAAGGATGCGACAGGGTTTCTGTAGAAATAATCTTTAATGTGATGTTTTCAAGAGATCTCAGTAGTTGACAGGCTCTTCAACACATCTCACTTACTTGCATTTAACTGACCTTGTTGGTCAACAGTACATATATGGCTTGTTAGTTTTCATTTCTTGTAGATTTCTCATAATGATAAGCTTTATGGCTGTCTTTATATGCTATTCTTACAAAAATCGTATTGAAAAATAGAAAACAGAATGAATGATTTCTCGTGGTTCACTGTTGTCAAAGGGAATCGTATTACCAGACTGGATTACAGTAAACTGGCTACTATATTTGATGGCAGTAAAATTATTTTGCTTGCTGAATTCTAAGTGATATTGCATTTCAGAGGCACTAATTGGCATATGCACCCTTATTATCAATCAAGGACTGTATTGTGAATAAATGAAAGAAAAGTAAAATGTTTGAAGAATTTTTCAGAATTGGCATTACAGAGGGTTAGTTCTCTTTGGACATAAATACTAATCCAGGGAATCTTCAGTTGTAAGAAACAGTGTTTCTCTTTTCCTTTTGCAGAAGTTTAATGTCATTGTGTAGATACTATAATTGACCTTTACTACTTCCAATGTGTTTTCTTTCAGAAAAACTATACAATTCTAATGGACGGGAGCTGAGGCGGGCCTTATTCTCCTTAAAACAAATATTTCAAGTAAGCAAGCATTCTTCTGAAGCTGTTTTCTTTGTTCTGAAATTGTTGTTGATAGTTTGACCAAAATAACTTCTGCTGTAAGCTTTAGCAGCCTCCATTTATTTATTTCCCATTCAATGACATTTTGCTCATATCCACATAATATATGTTTAATACCACACCAAGAGAATTCTTAAGAGCACAGTAGGAATATTTTAATCCACAAATCAGCACCTTGTACTTCCTGGCTGCTTCTACATTCTGCATGTCGCCACAGGACACGAAGCATCCTTCGTGGCTCAAATCAAAGTACTCGGACTCGATTCAGAAGCAATCGTCATGACAGCTGTTGCTGTGGACTAACTTCAGAGGCTGAGAATGAAGTTTAGGATGATGAATTTATTTTAAGCACAGTACATATGGCTTATTCTCTGTATTTGGAATAATGGGATTTAACAAAAATTTCACAGGAATAGAAACTGGGACAAAAGATAATCAACTGCTGGATGTTGCGGCTGCTGCTTCTCTTTAGAGTTTGTAACCAAGTTGCTTTGGAAATTCATGGCTGCATCCGGATGTAGGTTACTTATTCTATGACCTTCTGGATATTCTGGAATATTCAATATAGCAGAATAAGTAACCAATGTATGTATGTAGCCTGATAGTCTCCAGATCAAAATAGTCTCTGAGTTTGCCAAAAGTTTAGCAAGAGTTCTATTTATTTATAAAATGTTAAAACTCCTCCCTCAGAAATATTTCTTCTTGAAGACAAGTTACTAGCCTCAAATTACAATCCCAGGAGAATATTCTCAGCCAGAAACAAAGAGCAGTGCATTCTATACAGAGGAGACTACTTTCTATTCTCGGTGGGCTAGTGTGAAGGAAAAGTGATTGATCTGTTTCATGCTCATTAGTATATCAGAAAAAAACATGTAATATTTGGGGCTAGACCTTTGCCGTTTGGAAATGTAAAATTACTTTGGTGCAAATAGATTACAGAATTGTGAAAGTAGGTATTCCATGGCTAAGAGCATCTCTCAGAACCATGTTCAGTCTTTGCTGTCCAATGAATGAAAAGAAATGGAACGATTTCTAGTCTGAAATTTGGGGGGGAATTTTGGCTGCCCAAACACTCATCTCTCCAACTGGTGTAACATCTCCACAGATAGTTTGTCTTAGCAATGGTTGCAGTCTATCACCTTCATGGCAGCAGTAATGAAAAGAGCCTCATTGTTCATTTGGAAATAGGACCGGCAGCATCAGCCATAGATATGTCCTTGTTTACTAGTCTACAGTGAAAGAAAGTAAAGAGGTGTGTCTTCCGCTGTTGCTGGTCTGCAAGTTAGTTCTGAAATGCATCCTTGCTTTGAAGGTAGCACTGGAACTGGGGATCCTGGACATTGCTTCCCTGCATACTCTGTACAGGAAGGATATTACCCTCCTGTTAAAGTTGGTCCGTGGGGGCATCTTATCAGTGCAAGCACCTTGGCCGCCAGTGGAAGCCAGCATTCTCCATCACAGATAGTAGCTGATCATTCAGAGCCGTTGTCCAGGTAAAAAGATACTGATGTGGGCAGACATATTGCCTATGGTGATGACTTGCCCATTGTGCCAAATTCTACATCTGTCATATAACAGGAGTGACAGCATGACCTCTTGCTAAGGGTATGTTATGAGATACCCGAGTATAGGGCAGAATAGAAATACAAATAAATAAATAATAGGCCAGGTTTTGGGACTGAGACAGCTCTGATTGCTTTAGTAGATGACCTACATCTCGAGTTAAATAAAGGGAAAGTGTCGCCTTTAATACTGTTAGATCTGTCAGCAGCTTTTGATACTGTTGACCATGGTATTCTCCTCAGACATTTAGTAGAATTAGGGGTAGGAGGCATTGTACTACAATGGTTTCACTCCTATTTAGAAGAGTGGTTTCAGAAAGTCATGTTGGGAGATTCCTCTTCAAACTCCTGGCCACTGTATTGTGGAGTACCTCAAGGTTTGGTTCTATCCCCTATACTATTCAAAATCTGGGAGAAATCATCAGGAGTTTTGGTGTGAAATGTCATCAATATACTGTTGATCCTCAGCTTTATTATTCATTTTCACCAGATTCCAAGAAAGCTGTTTATGTGGTAGACCCAGTGCCTGAATGCTGTCAGAGTATGGATGAAAACTAATAACATGAAACTCAGTGGAGAAAAACCAGAGGTGCTCCTGGCCAACCGGAATTCAGATACAAAGATAGGTTTCCAGGCAGTTGTGGATGGGATTTCCCTTCCACTAGAAACACAAGTTCGCAGGCTAGGGCTAGCTCAGGTCGCATCAGTGTCCAGGAGTGCTTTTGCAGAGCTTAAGCTAGTATGGCAATTATGCCCATTTTTGGATAGGTCAGTCCTGGCCACAGTAATCCATGCTTTAGTCACATCGCGGCTGGATTACTGTAGTGCACTGTATGTGGGGCTCCCGTTGAAAACTGTCCAAAAACCTAAGCTAGTTCAAAGAATGGCTGCCAGGTTATCAACTGGGGGCAGTTATAGAGAACTTACAACTCCTCTACTGAAAGAACTTTACTGGCTTCCAATCCCTTTCAGGTCACTATTTAAACTGGCTGTGTTAACTTATAAAATCTCTGAATAACTTGGGACCAGGATGCCTCCAAAACCATCTTATATTTTATCATCCTGCTAGGCCACTCAGATCAACCTCTAGGGCCTTCCTCTCTGTCCCCTCCACCTCCTAGGCTCAATTGGTTAGAACTAGGGCAGTGATGGTGAACCTTTTGAGCTCAGTGTGTCAAAATTTGCACGAAAACGTAGCTTAACTCAGGTGCTGTGTCACATCTAGAAATATCCATAATTCTGTGATATTTGTAGCTCTAGTAAAAACGTTATATTTTTGATATATGTATTTTATTAAAAGCAAAAACAAATAATTCTTTACATTAGTGACTTTTGTTGCTAAATCTTCAATTGAAAGTTGGTATTTCATACACTTCAAGAACAAGCAAGCACCACACGCCCAGGTGCCAGGGTGACCATGTGTGTCACCCAAAAGGGCTTGGCGTGTCACCTGTGACACGCGTGTCATAGGTTGGCCATCACCGAACTAGGGTGAGAGCCTTCTTGGTAGCTGCCCCCAAACTTTGGAATGCCCTCCCTAAGGAGGCCAGGCTGGCTACATCTCTACCCGTCTTTCATAGGCAGGTGAAAACATTTTTATTTTGGAAAGCTTTTAACTAAATGGCCAACTCTTAACCTGTTTTTAGTGTAAGTTATGGTGTTTTATATACTTTTATGGTATTTTGATATGTTTTTATTCACATTTTATTACTTGTTTATATATATGGGTAGTTTTATTTTTTTTAATTATCTTTTTTTATTTGTTTTCTATGAGCATTTATATCACAGTTCAATACATAAATGTAATTAATTCTAATACAATGCTCTGATGTTTTCCATGTGACTCCCTCCGTTCTTCAGATTCATCTTCTAGTAATCTTTTTACAGTCTACTCCGTCTTTATACCTGTTATTCTTTCTTTGAAGGCCACAACCTTCCATCATACTTCCCAGTCCCTGAAGAGGTTCAATAAAGTATCTCCAAGCCTTTATAATCTTATTCACTGTTTTGCTCTTAATAGTCTCACCAATTACTTCCTGTTTTTTCCTCATTTCCAGCAACCTTATAAGTTTCACAAAACCAGTTTTAATTATACTTTTCCATCCTACTTGACTCTTAAGACTAAATCAGTCAGGGACCTGTCTAAGATTAATATATTATTGTAACCCACCCTGAGACCTTTGGGTATAGGGCGGGATAGAAATACAAATAAATAAATAAATAAATAAATAAATAAATAAATAATACCTAGACAATATTATTCATATACTATTTTAAGAAGTAAGCTTATATTTTTCTAATATATCCTTCTTGCTTATTATTTCGCTCATTCTATATTTCTACCTAAAATAAACACATAACATAACACAAATTGCCTTTATATTAACCTTTAGTATCCTAAAGTCTATTCTATACATTAAACAATATTTCTGTTATTACCTTACTAAAGTTAATAAATTCATATAATACCAATTACCTTGACCTTAATTACCTTAACTTCTAAGACTCTTATAAAATTTATTTCCCTTATACAAATAATTTTTTCTCTTTATATTCCATTCTTATTCTACCCTAATTTACAAGAATTACAAGTTGCTAACACGCATATTTTATTTAACCATATACTATTAACCTTCTAACATCTGTATAGCTTACTTCTTAAAATTTATATCAATAGTTATTTTTACTCTCTTCTTATACTTTCTTTCTCAAACATGCCCCCCACCCTCTCAATTTACTCATTTTTTAAGTTATGCCTATTGCATAAATGTCCATAGATATCAGCTTTCCAGGATCAAATGTTACTTCCATACAAACACATGGGTCCATCTCTCCCAATCTGGAGAGCTTTGCTTCCCTTATGAAGTGGCTTGTATTTATCTGTTCGTATTTTCTAGAATATTTTCTTTGTCTCTTTGGTCTCTCTCGACGCTTGCTCTTAACTGACTGCCGGAGGCGCTGTTCCACTTTTTCTTTCTTCTTCTTAGCTCTTTTATTCATCTCTAGTTTCCTCTCTTCTAGTTTCTCTTGGTTATCTTGGCTATCTTTTCGTTTTGCAGTTTCCACGAACTTTTTCATTCTGTTATTCATGTTACCCCATTGCATGTCTATTTGGTTAAAAATAAGTTTCATTTTTGCAAGAGTTTTTTGCAGATTTCTCTTATTCAGCATCTTTTCTGGCATTTGTTGTTTCCTTTTTGGAAAATTTTCCAAACACAATTTTTTCGAAATGTAGGATTTATTTCTAAAAACATTTATCTTTGTTTCCAGTATTCATTTATCAATGTAAAGATATAACTGTCAGTATATCTTTCCTCCTGTTCTCTCAATGGTTCTGTTTCGTTACGACTGATTCTTAGCTGCTAGCCAACATTCTTAAATGAATCTTTCTTATCTTAATGTTTTTCCAGAGTCTATCTTTTTGTTCAACTCTCGTGCTCATAAAATTTTTAGTCTTCAGGCTGTATACAAACTCTTTTTTTCTCCTTATTAAGTTCTTGGAAAACTGCCAAGACGTGACGCAGTTTCTTTTGTAAGAAAATATCTCTCAGATAAATCATTTGAACGCCTTAATTCTTAGAATTTGCTTAGTATATTAGTTTCCTTTAATCTTCTCCCAGTAAATCAAATTCAAACATTTGTACTTATCTTGGTATGAAGTATCGGTCTGAGACTTTGACTCGCTATCCAGCGGTCAGGAGGGGTGTTCAAAATTCTCTTTCAGTTAAAAAAACTTTGATAAGGGGAGTCCTTCAGTCTTCCATCACTCAGAAGACTTTCACACCAAAAAATGCTTGCCCAGTTTGCATTTTCTGGTGATAGCAAGCTGAATGCCTGCAAAGCGAAATTTCTCTGCCTCCAGTCTTGGCTCCTTCTTCCCGGAAGTCCGGTAGTTTTAATTTTATATATTATTGTATTGCTGTTTAATTATATGTGGCACCTTGAGTTCCCATCTGGGAAAAAGGCGGGATAAATAAATAAAATAAAATAATGCTTCAGTAGGACTAATGATAGTTTAGAGTTTATTAGAATGTTTTTGCCAGGTCACTTGATTTGGTGAAAAAAGAAGAAAGAATGTAAAACTTTAAAATCCTAAAGGTAATGCGAATATTTTAAAGACAAATCATCAAAATAATTAAAACATTAACAATAGGGCAGAAATTTAAAAATAGGGAATCCTCTTCAATAGCAAAAGCCAGACTGTAGTTAGCACATTCTCAGGAGACTCTGAATGACATATGAAGAGTAATCTTGGCTTATTGCTGGGGCAGATTGTTCCAGAGTCCGGGAGCCACCACTGCAAAAAGCCCAGTGTCCCCTTTTAATTGCAGGCTGTCTTTGTCACTGCTGGTGCCTTCTGGGAAGCAGAACTACCGCTTCTGTCAGTCTAGAGCTGTGGAAGTCCAGGAAGTGGTTTGTATTCTTCTCCAGTCTTTGCCTGTGGGGCTGTGGCTGAGAGGTATCTTCTCTTCAGCTGCAGAAGGAAGCTTAGCCTCCAGTATAGGGGATAGGCCCCCTGTACTGATGTTGGTTACTGAGATCCTCCTGGCAGCCGGATCCCATAACTACGTCTTGAGTAGAAGCAAACTTGTGAGCAGCCCTCTGCAGTGGCCAAAATCCCTCCTTTCATCATAGGGCTTGGCAGACTCCATTATCTAGTTTATTTGCTCTTGGCTTTTAAATGAAATATAAACCCCATCTGGTTATATAACGTATCTTTCCGCTTTAAGAACATAAAGAGAATCCCTACTAGTTCGTCCCACAACCTGTCTAATCCAATATCCTGTTTTGTCCCAAGAACAATGCTATGGACTTTGGGTGTAGTAAGGCCTCTGGCCCTCAGGAACACAGCCTGAACAAAGGACTTGTCCACAAACTTCTTAGATTTTTAAAAGCTTTACTTGTTACGAACACAAATAAACAAGAACTTAAACTCATCAATAGTCTTTCTTAAATACTTTCTTTGTTTTATCTTGTAGCTTCCTTTCTCTTCTTTGTCAATTAACTTTCTGTAGTAGACTATCTCTGTTTTCTGTAGGTTGATTCCTATACTTTTGTGGACTAAGGCCTGTATTTTGTCAAAGGAAATTGCTCTCTCCAGGTCTGAGCTGACTGAAAGCTTACTACACAACTAACTAGAACTGGCTAGAGAGGCAGTATATGACCCTAGAATTTCCCCACAAGCTGTAGATCTCAATTCCCCCTCCTGCACTAAAGCATAGAAAAATCTAAAATAACTTTAACTTAATATATGTCTCAGAACATCAAAGATGCTCCGGAGACATGACACTCCCCACCGAGTGCCTCTTGGTCTTCTGAAGCAGACAACAAATGCAAAATCTTCACTTGCTCTGGATTCCCGGAAAATGATCTTTAGAGGCCGTTTTGCAAACAGCTGTACTGATTGCAAAATCAAAAAAATCAAATTTTAGAACTATGGTGTAAATTGCTTCTTGTACATTAAGATTATGCATAGTGACTCATTTATTTCTTTTTCTCTCCCTTCCCCTCCTGATAGGATGACAAGGATTTGGTTCATGAATTTGTTATGGCAGAGGGCCTAACTTGTTTAATAAAAGTGGGTGCAGAGGCTGACCAGAACTACCAGAATTACATCTTGCGAGGTACAGAAATTTATTTCACAAACTGTATTAAGTTGTACTGTTTCTAAAATTGGTGATACACTGTGTGTGGATGTATCTGATACTGTTTTAAGTTATTTCTTTAAAACTTTATAGTTAATGTCCTGTGGTGCTTGTTCTCCTAGTGTTTGTACAATTCCTTGACAGTTCCTTGATATCCATGATCTGCTGTGCCCTGATCTGAATAGGAACTAGATCTCCATAAGGCTGGAGATCCTGGCCATGAACAATCCAGAATGGAGACAATCCCATGCTGCTCTGCATGGTGGTGTTATAGGCAAACTCTGCATGTGGCAGCAATCCCATCCAGTCATCCTGCTGCCAAGATCTGACTGATGCTTCATCTTTGGCCATCTGTCTGCAGATGGTGAGTTCTGGGCAGTTCTGCATGTTCAGGAAGATCTCCAAAACATTGAGGTGAACTGAGTGCTGCTGTTGCTCATGGTCTTGGATGGAACACTGTGGAACCATGAACAGCTTTGCCAACACCAGCGCAGTGGTCAGAGAGTGGCACAGTATAAAATGGAACTGCTTTTTAAAAAAGTCTTGCTTTCTAAGAGGTCTTGATGTTCACCCAGAGCTTAGGTAAGTCGGTAGAGGCTGTGCCTACCCTACTGCTTCTTGGTGGCAGCATAAACTGGACAGCTGTGGATGTACTGCTCACCATCCTCCCGCATCCCCAGCCGTCAGAACTGCTGATGTGAAAGGTGAAGAAATTTGACAAAGCCAAAGTGACCAACAGGTCCCTTCAGGTCCTTCAAAATATATGTCTTATCCTCTTTCAGAGAAACTTCTTTGTCCATGACAAACTCCTACTTGTGACTCAGAAGCCAGGAGTCATTGACTAACACATTTTGTGCTTGCCAGGAACCTTGGTGTCAGAACACCATGGCTGTGGGAGGGTCTGCTTCTTGGAATGCATAGTCTTATCCTGCTGACCTCGTCTCCCCATGAGAACGGTTAGCAGCAAGATGACTGTGTTCCCCAAGTGAAGACACAGGCCAAGTTGACAGCAATGAATGCACTCCTTCCAGTCTCAGGGATCCCTCGAAGCTGTCCATCTGAGCTTGTCACTGCCTTGCGGTCAGAACACTCTTTTGCCTGGTTTCCATCTCACCAACAAGGCAAACCCATCCCATCTGGGATGCTGGTTCCTTCTGGAGTAGTGACTATTCTGGGATGTCTGGGTTCAAGCTGTCAATAATTTTGGGGTCTTCATTAACTCTGACTATTGGCAGAAGTCATTTGCATACGCAAGAGATTGATCTGTCCTTTTGATGGAGCTTCTTGGAAGTGGTTAAATGTCTCCTCCCACTGAAGTGGGTCCAGAGGGTAATCATGAAGCTGCATTGTAGTCATCCATGTCAACCAGCCACTCCACTTCCCTGAAGCTCCACTGATACATAGTAGACTTCATCAGCCTTGCTGTGAAGTGCGTGACCATAGCCATCTGTGTCAGAAATAATGGGAGCTTTTTAGGGCTTCCATGAAAAGTGACTTTCAGTTCTTTGAAATGTGGCCACAGCTCCTTCAGCTAGATGGGCCACAACCCAAATACATTTTCACAGTGAAATGCACCTTCTGGCAGCTAACCAGCCTTTGTGGCAGCAACACCTTCTTTGCATTAGATACGGAGTGGCTTGCCCTCGGGTGTGTCCCCAGCCAAAACTTGAGTCACCCGCCATTTCATGTTCTCCTTGAGGGTAGTGATTCCAGCTCAAATGTTTCCTGGTGTCTGTTGCACCAGCCCATAGCTGGGTTCATCTGGAGTCATAATCTTGTAAGTTGCCCAGTGCCCACCTGGGTAAGCCTGTAGTAGTAGTAGTATTAGTAGCAGCAGCAGCAGCAGCAGCAGTAGTAGTCATAGGGTGAGCCTGTAGTAGTAGTAGAAGAAGAAAAAGAAGAAGAGTTGGCTTTTCTACCCCACTTTTCTCACCCATTTAAGGGAACTCAAAGCGGCTGACAAAGCTTTCTGTTCTTCTCTTCTGAGCTCTCACAGCTCTCACAGGGTGTCTGTTGTGGGGAGAAGAATAGAAAAGCTTTTTCAGCCACTTTGAGTCCCCTTAAATGGGTGAGAAAAACAGGGTAGAAAAGTCAACTCTTCTTCTTCTTCCTCTTCTGCTACATTATATTTCTTTCTGACAAACTTTACTTTTGTTTAATAGTGGTAGATTGTCTGATAAAAAATGGCAAAATCATGTAGAAAAAGTTATCAAAATTCAAGTGCTACTGCAAAGTCTACCAGATATGATCAAATCCCTTAGTTCTGGAAGAAGTTTTTCATGGATTGTTCAGTAGCATATAAAAATAGGGTCCTCTGTTGAGAATTATTATGGTTCCTCTGCATGGCGCATATTAAGAGGCCAGGCTTTTTATGATCATTCTGACTGGCAGTCGGAACACTAGGAACTAACAAAATCCAGAATTTACCTCGACTCCTGGCCAATTCTCTGTCCTTGTAATGTGTGTGTGTTGCTTTGAAGTTTTTGTTCTGTGTTGCTCCTTAATTTGAAAAAGGTGTGTATGTGACAAAAATGCATTTTATATTTTCCTGTGTCGTGCTTCACGTGGGCAACTTAATAATCTTATTTGATTTTGATCAAAATACAGGATTTTTTACGTCAAAAAGAAACAAATATCGCACCTGGGTAACAGTTGCCCTGATAAGCAAATATGCTAAAGTATTGTGGGATTTCTGACTACAAACTGATAAACATCTTGCAGATGATACTCCTGACATACCTGTGAAAAGCCATGTGTGGATTGTCAGTGTGGCAGTATCTGGCCGTAGCAGAGTTGAGTCTGGAAAAGAGCTACAAGGGGAAATGTAGAGTCTGTGGCAAGGGAAGATGATGGTTCTATAAACAGTTCTTGGTACACTTGATGTAGTTCCAAAACAACTGGACCAACATCTTAACACTTTGGACGTAGATGGACACTGTCCATCAGAATGCAGCACTACTAGGAACAAGAGGTATTTTTTATGAATAGTTGTCCTTATCTTTGGTTCTTGGAAAGGATCCAATAGTCAGTATGAAACCAATCATAAACATCCACAGACTGTGTGAAGGTAAAACGATGATGATGATGGTGATGATGATAGCTACTAATATAATCTATTGTCCTCCTTTGAAGTGATTTAAATAAACATTTTATGGTACTGTGTTCTCTTAATTACTGTATCTCTTAATTCTCACCTAAACATCCGATATCAGTTTTGAACGTATCTGCCAGGTATGGCATGGATGCACTCACAAGTCACATCTACTAGAAATATATTTACATGGCATTCCCATAACAATACATTTAATCCACAAGAGTTGAACTTATTTGGAATCACTAACTTTCCTTATTTTCTTTATCTCCTTAGCACTTGGGCAAATTATGCTCTATGTAGATGGGATGAATGGAGTAATAAATCATACTGAAACAATCCAGTGGCTGTACACTCTTATTGGGTCAAAGGTGAGGACACTTCCATTAACTGAACATTTGATGAGAATTTTACTTTACTTCTGCCAGTATAAATAACTCAAAAACACTGAACACCAAAAAGATTATTTATTTATTTACATTTTTATTAGTTTTATTAGTCTGTTTTATTCGACTGATGTTTCCTGTCAACCAGAGAAGTATAGACTGCATTAAGATACAGGCCCTTTTTGAAGAGCCTTATTCCAGGTTCTGTCCTGGAACAGAGAGCTTCCATCACATGCTGGTGCAGAGCATGGCAGCCCGTGAGTTGCTTATACTTAGAAAAAGGATTTAAAAAGACACAGACATTGAAATAAAAGATAGCTGTAGCAGTGATTAATGAAAGACACAAGCAGCTAAAGAAAGAACTTCACAGAACTCACAGCATCTGTGGCTTTCAGTACCACCATTAACTACTGTGACTGAATCCAAAATAAACTCTTTAAAATTTT
Organism: Aspidoscelis tigris stejnegeri; assembly: GCA_023333525.1. Taxonomy (NCBI): domain Eukaryota; kingdom Metazoa; phylum Chordata; class Lepidosauria; order Squamata; family Teiidae; genus Aspidoscelis; species Aspidoscelis tigris. The sequence continues at coordinate 316,193 of JALMGA010000008.1, forward strand.
GTCTTCTTGATCTTCAGACCAGAGCCAGATGGCAAAATATCAGAGTGAAAGGTTTACAGGAGGGCACTGAACGAGGAAATGTAAAGCAATTTCTGGCTGACTGGTGGTGGAGTTAATATACTGGATATTTCCAATGATTTACAAGATATTCGGCAAGCACATAGAATCTTACAGGCTTGTACAAATTCTTCCAAACCTCTGTACAATGTTATAATATTTGAGACTTAAAAAAGAGACAAACGTTTAGAGTACTTACTGATATAGAAACAAGGTCAGACATGCCACAAGTTTCTCCAGTGTTGTACATTTGTTTAAATGATTCTTGCTATATGACATGGCGTTTTGCACCACCTATTAACAGTAATTGGTATACATTTCTTTTAATTTTGTATCAACAACTTTCTAACAGATATTGTCTGGTATTCCTCTTTTTAGATTGCTTCCCATAATTGTTTTTGTTCTTCAAAGATGCTTTGGTTTCTATTAAGAGCTGGTGTATTTGAGGAGTGAATCTCTTGAGTGAAGATACACTAGTCTTAATAATTTTTTCAAAAGACATAAGAAACCTGCTCATAGTGGCTTGAATGTCCTTTGATGGCAATGCTTTAATAATTTGTATTTTTGCCCACCATTGTTTGGCAACAAAAGTTTGTTGTTTTATGGATTTCCTGTCGTAAAAATACCCCATGGATTACAGCCACTCTAATCCCCTCCCCAAGAAGCTTATTTCATCAGGTGAGCAAGCAAGGAAACCCTTCTTGCCTTATCGGATCTAGAGAAAGATAAATGGCACTTTCAACAACGGTGTTTCACTACTGTATTCCACTTTGGTGAATTCCCTCTAGATCCATGCTTTGCCTACTGATCTGTAAGAGGTCGGTAAACTTCAGAAAGAGGAAAGCATGTCTACAAACGGCACGTGATGAGCTTTTCTCTTAACACTTTTCAGTTTCGTCTGGTAGTGAAGACAGCACTGAAACTGCTTCTTGTTTTTGTGGAGTACACCGAATCCAACGCTCCACTTCTAATCCAAGCAGTATCAATTGCAGATAAGAAGAGGGGTGAGTTGCTAAATACTATTATCTGTCAGTAATTATGTTTCAAATGTGAATATGGAGCTGCTCTGTAATAAATAATATTTTGTACTCACTCAAGAACAGATTCCAAAGATTGGGCAAATGTAGCATCCATTTTGAATGTTGTGGACGTCTATGAGTTAGATGTTTATTGTCAAACATCCAGAAAATGGAAGTTAGGACAGGCTAGGCTTCTTGTTCACATGTATTTGTCAGAAGAGAAGACCCAAATTTAACGTACACAGAATCTGTGTCACACCATAAAGTTTAGTGCCTAGGACCCATCCGCATGGAACACAGTATCAGGCTCTATTTACTTTATTAAGAATCAGACATATTAACTAAGTAATCTTTTTTTTTTCAAGTAGTTTGTGATAAAGTCTCTCATCAGAGACTTCTCCATAACCTCAAAACTAAAGGTAAAGGTATGGAGTAAAAGAAAAGGTATAGGCATGTGCACAAATGGAACATTCAAGTTCAGTTATGGTGGGGAAATATGAGCATCTCAAGATTTCTATTATCTAAACCCATTTCAATCTGGCTTCAGTCCTGGTTATGGCACAGAAACTGTCCCTAGTTGATGACCTCCTCTGGGAGAAAGACGGGGAATGCTACCCTATCCTGGACCTCTCAGCGGCTTTTGATACCATTGACTACGGTATCCTCGGAGGCAGTGCTCTGCATTGGTTCAGCTCTTATCTCCAGAGCTGATCTCAGATAGTGATTGTGGGAGATACTGATTCAACACCCTGAGAACCCATTTGTGGGGTTCCCCAAGGGTCTGTCTTATCTCCCATGCTATTTAACATCTACATGAAGTTGCTAGGGGAGGTCATTAGGAGATTAGGAGTGAGGTGTCACCAGTATGCAGATGATACCCAGCTCTGACTCTCTGTGCCATCTGAATCAGGAGAGGCGGTTGAAGTGCTTGATTTGGTGGGCTACTCTGTGCGATGGGATGCTGGATTGGATGGGCTGTGGCCTGATCCAGCAGGGCTACTCTTATGTTCTTGTGTTCTCTCCAAATAGCCCGGGACCATCCCCGTGAGCAGGCCTGGCTCACAAAGCAATATGTGCCGAACCCACAAACCGTGCCCAGACCTGTTTTTTCAAGCACCAAGTTTGGTCTGTGGAAATTGGACCAAATCTAAAATGCGTGGGGATACCCCTTGCCAAACCCAATGTCGGTTCGGAAGAAAATGTGCACGGGGACCTGCCCATAGATTCTGCATTTGCTTAGTATCAAGAGATAAGGATACTTTTTCATTAGTCTAGCTCTGCACTTCAAGATTGAACTGATGGAGAAAGATAGGAATATCTAGGAGTGTTTATGTGTGAAATATATGTGTATATGTGTGAAAAAATGTGGAAAGGCAGCTGCAATGTATATGCCATTTTGATTGTACTTTCTCATGCATTGATTCTATCAATAGATACTGAAACGCTGCTAGAATTGCAAATTTCTATATCCTCATCCTTTCTTAATCTGGTGGTCTTCACAGGCAGCAACATAAACTATATAAGCTCCATATAGTTTCCACTGTGTAGTGATGATTTGCATTTATGGGGTGCTGTTTGATTCTATTTTCTAATGGTATATGCTTTTTTTAGGACTAAAGCCATGGTCCAATGTTATAGAGATCCTGGAAGAAAAAGATGGGATAGACACAGAACTTTTAGTTTATGTAATGACTTTAGTGAACAAGGTTTGTTTCATTATGTGTTAATATGAACAATAAGAAGGATTTTTTAAAATGGTTTTAAAATAGTTTGATTTTCTCTTTGCTTTAATTTGTTTATATTGTATCCTTTTGTTCTCAGCTCTTTCAGTTTTGCTGTTAATTTCTACCAGTAAGAAAGATTAGGATCTGCATAGGGTCCTTATGGGTAAACTTGGCTCCTGTGAGATAGAATTGTGCACTGCTCAGTGTGGGGCTCCACAGACGTACAAGCAGCCGCTGCCATCCCTTCATAAGTGTGCGTTGGAGCTCTGTAAATGGGGCTCGCTGGGTGCCAACCTTGCTGGTCTGGAAATCATTTTGGTGTCCCACTGCCACCATTCTAGTAAACCTACCCGGTCTGCTATCTGATGGCCTGTGCCCTGTGGCTTAATGAGGAATCACCAAGGCAGCTGCAGGCATGTGGACTTCATGCCGCAACGTCAAGACTAGCGTCTGGTTGGGGCTGCATCTAAAGTCACACAATTTTTCAAAGCAAACATTTTTTAATTATTGTAGTCTTAAGGCAAATGGTTCTGAATGCTATTCTTAAGTACTACTGATTTCTATAGAGAAAAAAATCCTTTGAAATAGCAGTATTAAAAATGTTTAAGATTGATTACATCATTCCACTGATAATACTGTATAAAAAAACTATTAGATGCCATTAAGGCCTCAGTACTTTGTAGCTTTTTCAAGATAGACTAAACTTCTCTATTTTCTGAGGTAACTTATCTTACGTCACAATTTGAAGAGACCACGATCTATAGTAAAATAATAGCTGTGCAACTCACCTTCATTACATGGGGGTTTATAGTACCTAAAATTTCATAGTATCTAAAATCTACCAGGCATTAATAGAATACGGCAACCTCTGTGGCTTTACAGCCTCATAGGACGTGAGGAGGCAAATAATGCCAGAGGACTAGCAGAATCTTTCAAGAGTAAACCAGCCTATGTGAACTCCACCTGAAAGTGATATTTAGGTGGCACATCACCCTCGTACAACTGTCTGGAGCAATTAACTTGAATAACACTAATTATTGGTACCAATGTTAGGAATGTGTAAAAGTGACCCACTTTTCGCAGGAAACAGCCTTGGAACTGAACTACAATATTAAAGTCAAGTTCATCCTACAACCAGAGACATGGCTCTTAAATCTCTTCACTGGTTCAAATAAAGATCAAAAACAAAAAGTATTTCTAAAATTTGCATTTGCCATGTGCAAAAAACCTGACAGCAAAAAACTATTTGAAATAAGTGCTTGGTACAGAATTATTGTGGGACACATAGATCACAGAATTACCTGGCAACAAAGGAAAAACAAATATAATAACCCAATTTTACAATTTTTGGGAGAGTCTGCTCTCACTATGAATGTGCAGGCAGATTCAGTTTGTCAACCACCTTGCTCTGTAGAGGTGGCTCAGAGGGCCCACAGGCCAGTTAGAGAGTCTCTCAGTAAATTCTTATCTTAGGTCCCTAATTTAGTTCTTGTTTTGCTTTTATTAGTTTACAGCTGTATCCAGCTGTTAACATGGTCACAATTAATGTTCTTTCTTTAAGATGGATACTATAATATTGTATTACACAAATTATTGTTACTGTAACTCTGTTGAAAGTCTACTAGGTTTTTGAGGGGAAAAGTTATGCTAAACTTTTTTTTCTTAGTAAGCAAACTGGATTAAGCCAACTAACTTGGAACTTAATTAAATTTGGTAAACATTTTCTTTTTAAATGTAATGTTAGGTAACTGTGCTTTCCTGCCTTTAAGTGGCTCACACTTATGTTGTCTGTAACGGTTAAATTTTCTCTCATAATGTGTATTGAGTTTTTGGATTCTTACTGGTAGACCTTAAGAATCTAATTTGGGCATTCTGTTCAATTTTATGTTTCTGATTATCCAAATGATAAAGTGGTAGTCTAGTAAATATTGTATTTTATTTTATTAAAATTCCATCAATGTCATACCTTGAAAAAATCTATTCTCTTCACCGTTTTCCTCAGTGGAGGGCAAGCAGCATCTACATGTTTTTAAGATTTAGCATCCTAAGCCAACAAGTCAAAGATGAACTGAGACAAGTTTTGGGTTCCAGCTATAAGTACCTCTTGCCTCTCTCTCTGGCCCTCTGCCTTTCAGTCTGATATGCATGACGCTGGATGTGTCTGTCAGTGAGGAAGATTAATTTGTTCCGGAACAAAGGGATAAGATGCTTTCCCTTTTGACTTTCAGGTGTTGTCTGGCTTGCCAGATCAGGATTCCTTCTATGATGTTGTCGACTGTCTGGAAGAACTAGGTATTGCAGCTATTTCCCAGAGACACTTACACAAGAAAGGAGCAGACGTAGACTTAATAGAGCAGTTCAGCATTTATGAGGTAACAGAACAGACCCTCGGTACTACGGGCATTTAACTGTGTGGGCACTTAGTGAAATTAACTTTTTCTTGGATAATTTTACTAGTACTTCAAAGTTAAATAATAAAACAAAAGTACTGGTGCTAAACTATTTTAGCAACAATATTTCTGTAATTAAAATAGTTATGAACTTCTTCTGACTTTGTTTATAAAAGTGTCAGTACCAAACTTGTGAAACCACAGGCAGAAAATAGATACAATGTTAGTTGGGGGGAAATCCAGCATTTAAATTGGAATAGTTTTGTGGTCTTTTTGCAGCAATTATCTATAAAAGATGCAACACTTACTGCTTTTGTGCAAGATTGCCAGAATAGTAGATACCTTCAAAGTATGGATCAAGAGATGTTTACTAAGAATACCATGGACTACAAAAACAAATCAGTCAGTCCTGGATCAAATAACAATTACTTTCCTGAGGCACTGATTGTCAGAAACTGTCCGGGAAAGCTGCCAGCACCCACACAAGCACACAGCTGATAAGAGACAGCTCACTTGCCTAGGCAGCTCCTTCAGAAACACAGTCAAATGAGGTCCACAGAGAAGTGGTCAGGATACAGTCCAAAGTCCAGGGTTTACGAGAGCAATCCAACAGTCCGGTCGGAGGTCAAGGTAGCCAAGTATTCAAGGTCTAGGGGTCAGGTACAGCAGCCTTCTCTAAAGGAAAACAAATAGTTTCTGACAAAGGGCTTGGGCGTCTGCCTGGGGTTTTATCTTTACAGATTCAGTTCACAGCTGTAGGTGATCTGCGTATCTCTCTGCAAGTCTTTTTGTTCGTCTTAACCCTTCCTTCTCTGCTCTCCTTTGCTTAAAGCTAGGGATCTCTGAGCTCTGCTGTTCCATGTCTCTCACATCCTGCACTTTTGCTGTGGTAAGGCTGGGCTGCTGAACCCCAGGCTCCAATGGGGCTGGGGGGTCAGAACTGGGTCCTGGCACCACCTCAGGTTCCTCCTGTACCTGAGGAAGTGAGTCCTCCTCATCCTCTGAGTCCTCCTCCTGGCTGACCATGATAGAAACTCAAGTTTTTTGGGCATGTGATGCAAGCAAGATTGAGGCTGCATTCACAACCTAAGGTTTAAATCAGCTTCAGTCCACTTTCAGAATGAGAAACATATATGCCACATGACTAGCTGTTATATTTTGGCATTCTCTAATTCAGAAAAGCTTTTTTTGTGTTAGATAATGTAGAAAGAAAATAATTGATCACTTTGCTGTTTTGTTGTTCCACTCTGAAAGTAGACTGAAGCTGGATTAACACTGAGGTGTGAACGCAGCCTGAGAAAAGGCAGATAGCAAGTAAGAGCCCTTTCTGCATTCAGTTAAGGCGGCCCTTAATCTGGGTCACAGGTCTCCTGATCCACATGTTTGTTTGTTTATATTTCTATCCCACCCTTCACACAGAGGTCTCAGGGCGGGTAACAACATTTAAAATCAAATATATTAAAACAATAAAAGCATATTTAAAAACAACAGATGGAGACAGATCCAGGTTAAGGAGCCCCTTAAATCTGGATCTGTTGTAGACCTGCTCAGTTAGAACCTTATTCCAAATTATGGGAAGCAGGCAGATGATAATGCCTCTGCGATTCGGAACTACCGGGGGGACGCTTTTCAGCTGACCTCTTCCCCCAGGTTCCAAGGTTAGCAACTATTGTTAGAGATGTGCACAATTTTTGTGTGTGTTCTATTTGAATCAGACTGAATGCAAAGGAAATTCTCATTCATTTGAATGTGGTGAAATTCACATCTGACTCAGATCCACTGTGGATGAAGTTTTATGAAGGAGAAGATGAAGAAATTCCAGAAAATATCCTTGGAAAAGCTACATGGTCTTGCTGAAAACCAATCGAAACGGCAAGCATTTATCAATATAAACACCAGAAGTTGAACATAATTTGGTGGTACCTAACAATACCATAATACTAACAATACCTACTGTACATGAAGGATTGAATGTGAACTTGAGAGTGAGCCCATGTTGTTGGACTTTATAGACTAAATGCCCTGTAGCTGGGAAGGATCAGATTCTTGTTCATGTATTTGAAATTAATTTACTTTAGGGAGAACCAGTTGTAGTCTAATGATGGGACTGTCGTGAAGACCTAGAGGTTAAGTAAGATAAAATGCACCACACTGACCAGAACTGAAAAATCCATACCGTTATTTTAACAATACACATTTGCCTCTCCCTCACTCAGATGACACTGAGGCATGAAGATGGAGATGACACTGGTGAACCTCCTCCTGCTGTCCGCAAGGACCGAAGAAGAACCAGTCTTGGCTGCAGTGAGCGAAGGGGACTTGAGCGTAGGAGGAGCCGGAGGCATTCTGCCCAGAGCCTCAGGAGCACTTTGTCGGCGCCTCCCAGCCCTTGTGCTCAGGCAGGTTCCATCGATAGCCACCTGTATGGCACTGAAGGTCTCAGTGAGAAGTAAGTGCAAGTAAAGGGAGATGGAGGAGTTGCTGAGGGCTTTTTTTTTAAAAAAAAAATTAAATGCTAGAATATGTACATACAAAATTAGCATCATACATTAAAGGTGGGGGGAAGTACTAAAGAATGAGCAGTATGGAAAAAAGAAAAGAATTCACAGTAATATCAGTGAATGAATAAGTTAATTGAATAGTCAAATGACTGTAACAATGTACAAATTACTAAAATTAACATAAAACTTGAGAGTGAGGAAAACAAGCAGGTAGAAATAAAAATTAGTAGCTTATCTTTCTTCCGTGTCCTTATCTCCCTTGTTAGATCTGTAACATCATCACAAAATAAGGCAACCTTCATAAGAATGTGTACATTAGCTTATTTGCATCAGGTAACCTCCCAGCATGCTCTGTGTTTCAGGAGAGTCTCCAAATGGTGCTTCTTTGCTTTGCTGTAGGTCTGAGGCCTTTTTACACTACAGCTGAATGGCTGTAGTGAACTAAGGCCAGGCCACTCGGGGAGGCTTTCCCCATTCACACCTAGGCAGGTGCCTACACAGAGACGCATGTGCGTGAGAGACACTTGCCTCGTGGTCACCAGCTTTGAACTCACCCAGTGGCACCGGCTCTGGTTGTCCAGCGACCCCACATGGGCTGCTGGCCAATCAGAGCTGGTGGCACCCGGAGACGCACAGTGCCACAGGCTGAGCTGGGTCAGTTCGAAGCCGGCGACCACAAGGTAAGCGTCTCTCTCTCTCGCACTCACATCCCTGCTGTAATGCCCACGTATATGCCCCGATCCTAAAAAGTAAGTTTTAATATTTAAATACAAAGTGTTGTCAGAATGGATTGTCTAGACAGTAAAAGTGTTGCCAAACAGTGTTAAATGGGAAGGATAAGTTAAGCAAGGGAGGGGCTATCCTAGCTCTCCAGGAGGGAGGGGGGATGGAACCTTGGTGAAGGAGCAGCCAATAAGATTGAAGTTAGTGCGGCAGGCTGGTATTTAAGGCAGAGGTAACAGTGGGGGTTCTCTGCCTGGGGTTAACTGACCAGAGGGTGGTTAACAGGAGGGAAACGGGCTCTCTAGGCTGTCCTGAGGGAAGCTGGGGAAAAGAGTCCCGAGTCATTAGTGAATATATGGTGTTTAGAAAGTAAAAGGATTGAAATGGTTATACGTTACTTATGCTACTGGCATTAATCTGAATAGGGTTGGAGTCCTTGGGCTGAGTGAGGAAGCTGGGGACAGTTCAGTCAGAAGGGTGAATTGACCTGTGATTGACATAGTGAACTTACCTGCTTATTAAGAAAGCTGTAACCAATAAACTTATTTATTGTTTGTTAAACGTGGAACAGTCTGGCTTTCTCTCATATAGAGTATTTTAAAGTCAAGCCTGCTTAAGGAAAGGGAAACTGTATCTTTGAGACACAGTCTGTGAGCCAGTCTGTGGGGGAAGAGGCTGTCTGCTGCAGCACCAGGAAGGAGGCAACATTATTATCAAACTTAATAGCGGGGAAAGGGAAATGAGAGGCGTGTCTCTTGGAAGGGAATTACATTCAGAGTTTTAATCCAGAAATTAAAACCAACGCTACCACACTACCAAAGATCTATAAAATCACTACCCAACCGAGAGGCGGCCTCGCAACTGCATAGGCCCCCAGCCCAGGGTGGGGTAGGGGTTGTGGAAGGCCTCTGCTGGGCTCAGCCGTCTAGATCTAGGCGGTTGAGGCCCGCAAAGGCCGAAGATCGAATCCGATGGGCTGACAGATGCGGTGCTGTGTGTGGTAGACGGGTTCCACGTGGTCAGCACTTTGGGTGGGCTCTGTCTACCACACAAGCACCACATCACCCCGGCCAAAGACAGCTCCAGCCCGGTCTCGCCCTGTCCTCGAAAGGAGCCGGGGGAGATCGAACGGGTGTTCCCCCGACTGCTGCAGTCCCGATCGGACTTCAGCAACCAGCATTGAGCCATCCCCCCCAAGTGTGTGCTGCCTCACCTTGCTGGGTCCGGGGTTCGAACCACACACGACCTGGGGATTGATCTGCCTTGGTCTGCCCAGTCTACTGAAGTACGTGTGCCCGTGCAGACCACGGCAGATCAATCCCCAGGCTGCGCGAGGAGCATCCCGGGCCCAGCAAGGTGAGTTAATTGCACAGGCCTGCCAGCTGCTGTGCTGGTTTTGGCCCAATAGCGGCAGCAGGGGACGGGGACTGCAGCTGTTCAGGGGGAGCGTGTGAATGGTCTCCCTCCTGAACAGCTGTGGGACGGCCTGGGACGGCCAGGAACGGTTGTAGAGAACAATCAAGTGCTCTACACCCAGAATGTGTCCAGAATGCCTAGGGACGGGCTGGGGTGGTTCTGAAGGGAACCGCTGGCCCAGCTGTGTGTCTGCTCCATTCCAGGGTGTTCTACACACGTTCCAGAAGGCTTAGTGCGAAAAGGCCTCTGGCCATCAAGCAGTATAGATCCTCAGTAGCTTCTGACCCACAAATGCACAGTCTTTTCAAAGTAAGGCATTTGCTATCTTCCACTTTTTACCATAGAGTCAAGTTGTTCAAAGTAACACCAAATATATGTTCAGGCTTGTGGTTAGAGTGCTGGACTCATTAAAACTGAATATATTAAAATAATAAGATATATTAAAACAACAGTGTCTGCAAGTGGGGAGGGAAAGTGTATTCCCATTTAACTGAAGGCCAGAGCAAAGAGGTGCATCTTCACCGCCTTCCTGAACATATACAGTGAAGGAGCCTGACGCACCTCAAGGGGGAGACTATTCCATAGCCTGTGGGCCATCACTGAGAAGGCCCTCTCCTAGGTGCCCACCACCTTTCCTGCTGAGGGTGGTGGGACAATGGGCCTCCCCTCCAGATCTTAAGGCACGGGCAGGTCAGTATGGGAGGATCCCCAAGTCATTATTCCTCAATATTTGAAATGTCATTGCATCTAATAAATAGCACGTCTGGTGTCCATTTACCACTCTCCTTCCACCCAAACACCATGCTACCATCATTAGTTGTTCCATACAGAACCCCTCCACTCCTATTCAAGCTCTATAACAATGCATTAAGCAAATTTCCTTAGTCAAAATTACTGGTCTTTATTCTACTTGCACAATTTTCCATATTTTCTCTTGAATCCCTTCCCAAAACTTCTGTCACTCCCCACAATTTCAGAATTAGATGAATCATTCAGCTCAAGTTGACAACTCAGCTTATTCTTGACGAAAGGAATTTGTTCTGCGCTTACATACAGTTCTATGCCACAGCTAAACCAATAGAATTGTTTCCCAACACATAGTAGCTATTTACACTGTGAATACAACTTTAAACCAACGAGAGTGTTTCTTTCTGCATCTTACATAGTGGCGACACCAGGCTGTGGCCAATTCCATCCCTTCACACCTAAATGTGTCAGTTCCTTTCAGTGGAGCCTCCAGCTACTCATAATATGTACAGAAGATATTTCAGATTAAAAGCCTTACATACCATGCCTATTTACAAACCTTAAAGCACTGTGTACATTGGGAAGTTTCATTTTTACACTACAGGGCAGTGCCCTAATAGTAATATATTTTGTGACATCTATGGTCTAATTGTAGCAGAAAACAACTGTGTCAGGCATGACAACACTGACATATACCTTGAAAAATATTCTGCATCTATACAACAGTATAAATCATAGAGTCATAGAGTTGGAAGGGACCAACCCCCTGCTCACTGCAGGATTTCCTAAACTGCCCCAGACAGATGTCGGTCCAGCCTCTGCTTGAAGACCTTCACTGAAGGAGAAATCACTTCCAAATGCAGCCTTCCAGGGGGAAGGTAGGTAGATTTGAGGAGTTTATGTTGTATTAGGTTAGGGATTGAGACAGGCTGAGAGGGGGTGTAGTCTTCGGGATCCCAGGGAGGAGGGGTGAGCTAGCCCAGGGGCCGGCCAATCAGAGAACGAGGAGAGTGGGCAAGGCCTTTTGAAAAGCCTGTGCGGTTCTGTTGCAATCCGGCTTTGCAACCTGAATCCTTGGCTCTGGGAAACCTGGGGGAGGTAGTTTATGGCTACCTCGGTCTTGGCTGCAGTCCTGAGAACCACAGCGATACGTGGTTACAACCCAAGAGGCTGCAACGATCTTGGTACCAGTTTACTGGTACGATCCACTGGGTGTTACGAAAGTAAATCCCTTATTAGCCACCGGCATGCTATAAGGGATCACCATGTGCTGTTATGGTGATTTAAAGACAGAGAGCACAGGAGAAAGAAGTTAGGCGGGAGACAAGATGAGCTGGAAAGAGGAAGTTTATTACTCTGCAAAGCTTTTTATATCCCCCACAAGAAGGCGGGGAAGGAAATGACCTCAGGATAAAATCCAGGTAGGTGATAGGTGAAATGCATCATCTGGGCAGGTCAGAAGTCCTTCTGATGTCATATCCTGTGGCAGGCAGGAAGAAGGAAGGTTGTTTTTTTATGCTTGCCATGTGGCTGGGTGGCCATTCTGCCCTCAGGCTAAAAGTCCATCCCCTGCTGGTGCCAAATGTGCACTGCAAGCTTCTGGAAGCAGGGAGAATCCTTTTACCCGGAGGCTAGAGAAGCTGGTGGAAAACCTGGGCAAACTTGCAATTGCTACACGGTTTGGAATAACTGTTCTTGATCTCATGACTGACTGGGGGTTGGAGTAGGACCTGAGGAAAGATGGGAAGGCTCCTCACTAGTTCTCTTAACTGAAACGCTCGTAAGTTCTGAGACTGTTACAGCTAACCAAGTTATAGCAATAAAGCGAGGTTCTTACGTTGTTCCTGTTGAGGCTTGTGCGTGTGTGTGTGTGTGTTGCGGAGGGGGAGGATTGTTGGCAAGGGGTGAGGCGGCTGAGTCAATTTTAATAGTCCGAGCCCAGTAATGGAAGAGACTGAGGCGCCCTGGCAAGGCGTGAGGGTAGCCCCAGCCGTGATGCCGCAGTTGCCTGTGACTGCGTTGCATAATCTGGCAAATGGAAAGGGAATGCACAGTTCAGTGTTCCTATCTGTAGGTGAGAAGAGACAGTGGCCTTCAGCAGTGTATAAAAAGTTCACCAGGCAAGAGAAAATAAAATATTGTTATTACCTGCAAGAGAGCTCAATGACATATCAGTTGGTTTTAATATAATGTTCGAACTTGTGGAAGAGGTTGCCACAATGAATTGTCTTGAAGAGCTGCCAGACACTAAAAACTGGCGTCTGGTGGGCAAAGCTGGGGCCTGTCCTGGGAAGCTGCCAGCACACACACCAACACACAGCTGATAAGAGACTGCTCGGCGAAAGTATCTGCCAAGCTGCCCAGGGAGCTCCTTCAACAGCACAGCCCAAATGAAGTCCAAAGAAGAAGTCAAGAAGTCTGAAGTCCAGGGTTAACAAGAGCAATACAAACGGTCAAATCCGAGGTCAGGGCAGCCAGAAGGGTGGTCAGTGAGTCGGTTCCGAAGTCTGGGAATTCCAAGCAGTCAAAGGTCTAGGAGTCAGACACAGCAGCCTTCTCTTAAGGAAAACAAATAGTCTCTGACAAGAGGCCTGGGTGTCCGCTGGGTGTTTTATCTCTAAGTCCCTGATCACAGCTGCTGATTGCCTAATAAGCGTCTTTGTGCAAGTCTTTTAGAACACCTCAGACCTTCCCTTTCTGCTTGCCTCTGCATAAAGGTCTCAGTGGTCTCAGTGCTCTGCTGCTCTGTGTCTCCTAAGTCTTGCACTTCTGCTGTGGTGAGGCTAGGTTGCTGAACCCCAGGCTCCACTGGGGCTGGGAGATCAGAACTGGGTCCTGGCACCACCTCAGGTTCACTTCCTCACCTGAGGAAGTGGGTCCTCCTCCTCCTCCTCCTGGCTGACCATGGGCGTTTTTCCACTGTCACTAATGGGTACTTCTAGTGACAGTGGAAAAATACCCCATGACAGGGCCAGTAGACAAACCCAAAGCTATGTTGGGTGTCTGCTGACTTTCCCCCCGAAATGCTATATTTAACAAAATGTAGGAGTTACGACACTTTCTTAAAATATCTGGTATATTTGCATTGTTCCAGAATCTGCTTGACCTCCTACTGATGTAGCACTAGCTTGTTCAGCCATATTTGCACCGATAAAAGGAGGGCACATGATTTTTAAAAAAGGGGGGGGGCACAGCACTTGCCAAGGACCTGGAAGCCTGGAAGTTTCCCAGAGGAGAAATGGCTGCTTCCGCTATAGAGTCAGCATTTTCCTCATCATCTGGGAGAAGCCCAAGGCCATACAGATGCTGTTAACATTAGTCTTGAAAGAGAGATGTCCTTTCAGTCTTTGGTAAGCACAGTCCTTGCCTTAGAACTTTATTTTTTTGTCCTTTGCTTTGCCATCTTCCTTTTCTAATGGTTTTATTTTTCTGAGTGCATCTTTTCTTCTCATATTTCTGTCTGTCTGTCTGTGTGCCCTTTCACCTTGGTTTGATCCTAGAGATGAAGAGGAGGAAGAGGAGCAACAAGTCACAGAATCTAATACAGAGGATGAGAGGGAGGAAGACTCTGCTTGGGAAGTGAAAGGAAGGTACTAGGATCACGTGCTCCCAGATATCTTAAAGTGCAGTTGAACTGAGTCTCAGTAACTTCAGGAAATAACAAAAAGCTTCAGAAAATGCATTATTTTGGAGATAAAGCAGAAGAGGAACATTTCTAAAAAGGAAGAATCTTTGCCCCCTTTTCTTTATTGAAGTTTGTTTCTCGTTAAATAGCTTCCCACTATATCTTCCTGTTCTGCATCCATGTTAGTTTTTGGTCAAAAGCATCACAAATATAATGAAATTTCTTTTAGATATTCTTGTTCCAGTCATCATCATTTAAAAATATATGCTGTACAGGTTAAAATATACAGATAGGATTTGCATGGTGCCTGTCCTCCTATAGCACATTTGGTGTGCAGAATGAGAGCAGCACCCACATAGACCTCACTGGGCATTTCAGTGCTACTGCTCCACCTTTCTCCTCAGCGATCTCATCAACACAACTGTGTTAAGTGAACTTCCTGGCTGCCACAGTTGCAACCAGAGAATCCATAGGCACCACCTTGATGCCTTAGGGACTGTCTCAAGCTACAGTCCTAACAGGTGGGGTGAGGGTGGTAACAGTGCTCCACTGCTTTAAGAGGAGCACTACAAAGCTAGCAGTCCTTGTAATTTTCAGGGGGAAGAGTGTTGTGCTTTTAAGGCTCTTCCCTCCCCCCACATGCAGGTCTCGACATAGATAAAATAAGACAAAAGGTATATCATATTCTGTTGCCTTATTTAGTGATGGGTCTAGTCAAAATAGGCTCACAAACAAAGCATGGCAGAATTATGAAAATAAAATAAAATAAGTAGTGGCGGGGTTCCTTTAAAGAAAGGTAAAGGACACTTTTGCTTGGTTATGAGAGAGCCAGAGTTACAATTAAGCAACATACCTGGGAAATGGAGTTACAGGGCTTTTTTGCATGAGCACTAAGGCCCCAATTAAGACCCCATTCAGAACCCAACTGGTACCAGTCAGGAAGACCCTGTTTCCACCTGGACCACATTTAAGGCCCCACCTGGCCTTAATTTCATGTGGACCCATTTAAAGGCGTCCACATTCCAGTCTTCAGGCATCTGCACCACTTAATGGCTGCCACGGGCTCCAGGGGCTGGGTCACCAGGAGCAGAGCTGTGCAGGCGCTGCCCCACCACCCGCAGCTACAGAGTCTTGCACAGGCTTTGTAGCTGAAAGTAGGTTCCTGCCCAGGGGGGAGGTAAGTGGCAGTCACAACTGCCAGCTTTGGCTGGCAGCCAGGATAGTCACCCCAGTGCTCCCTCCCCCACTGCTGCCACCTTTCTCCTCCTCCTCCCCAGCACCAGAGCAGTCTCCTTTGGGGGGGGGCTGGCAGTGGTGGGAGCAGCAGAGGTGGCAACAGTTGCAGCCGTATTGGCAGAAGTGGCTGCAATCTCCGCCTCTGTCGCCTCTGCCACCCACCCACCCAAAGCCACTGTCACCTCCAGCACCCCACGATAGCACCGGGTGAGGGGTGGAGGTGACGGAGGCAGCGGTCACCACTGTCGCCGCCGCAAGCCTCCCCCCACCCCCAGGAAGCTGCTTCGATACTGGGGAAGAGGAGGCGGGAGGTGATTGCCACTGCCCCGGACCCTGGTGCCCTTATGCCCAAGCAGCCGCCATTGGGATTACGGCTGCTTCAGCCGGGGGGGGGGGGCATCAGGGCAGGGGCAGGGGACTTGCCTCCACTGCTCCCTCCATTGTGGCTGGCTCAGGGGTGTTGCAAGGCACAAGTGCCCCCCCCACCTCTGCCACTCTGGGTGGCAGTAGAGGGACAAGTGCCACCTCCGCTGCTGCCACTACCACCATCCGGATTGGCAGAGGTGGTGCTTGTGCCTCGCCACCCCCCATCCCCCCAATGCAGCTGCAATGGGGGGAGCGGAGGAGGAGAAGGCCAGCCCCTACCCCCCGATGTGGCTTCTTCAGCGGTGAGCCGGGCAGCACCATCCATAGCGGTGCCCCTCAAGCCCAGCGGCTGTCCCCAATCAATCAGCGCCACTTGCCCACCCAGCACAGGCTTTGTAGCTGCTGCATAAACAGCTACGAAGCCATGCCTCCACCCTGCCCTCTGTCTGGGGTGGAGGGAGCAATTGACTGTGGTGCAGTACCCCTTCCAGCTCTGGCTACATGGAGTGTCGGAATGGGTGCCACAGCATCACCTTGCCTAGCACCCATTGCAGTTGGGTGCTAGCGGGCCATGGTGGGTCTAGAACAGTTGAGTGAGATAGCTAGGTACACAGATATTAAAGTAAGTGTGAGGTTGTTCACCCTAACAAAATACCTATCTAAGCTTGAATGTTTCTAAACTTAGGAAAGCTTTCACTTTAGTTAGATTTAATGTACTGCCATCAACACTCACTCCTTAAGGGCAGATTAGGAGGAATGCTTTATTTAGACCAAGTAAGTCCATGGAGACTGGATGCGGTGGAAATTGCTGCTTGTATACTCATGCACTGTTACTTTTACAGGAAGATTCCAGGATGAGGAGATTACGATTTAAAGTATCCAACAGATGATAGACAAATCTATGATTACATTAATGTGGCTAAGTTTTGTGCTGCAGCTATAAAATTAAGAAGCGATTGTGTCGACATCCCATTCATTCTCTTGGCAAAAAATCATTTTTCTATTTGGGGCATAACCCAATGCTCTTGTAGTCATTTTCCCTTTTAATAAATCCTGTTGTGCACCCTTCAGCCAAGGCGGATCTCACTTTCCTCTCTGAACTATTTAGGGTTCATAAAATAATTTAACTCCTTTCACTTAAAAGGACTGCACTGGCTGCTTCACTCTCAAGCCTCGCGCTAAAGAGCACACCACTTTCCGTTTACTTCCATAAATATTATGGAAGAGCATCTCTAATCGCCACCCGTGGTACCCTCTCTCCTGCTAGCTTTCCCTTAGCTTAAAGCTACAGGATCCCTTTCTCCTCGGTGGTCCTCAGGGCTTAACAATAAATACTGTAGTCAAGAGTTCTTTATAAACATGAAATCTTAGTCTTTATTGGTTTACAACTGTTGTGTATAGTTGAATTAATTAAATAAATAAATAAAGCCTTCAGATAACACACAACATTCAACAACCTAACAAACAAGGCTGCCTAAGAATTCCCCTTGGCTATTTCCCAGCCCTAAGAATTCTGGACCTATGTGAGTGTTCCTTCCCTCAGGTCATGGAAAGGTTTCACCCTGTCCTCCTGCCCTGAGAAATCCCAGTCATAGAACAACTTTCCCTCTTAGAAGGTGCCTCATATACCACCCACCTGGCATGAGCCAACCCCTGATTGGCTGTGCCTGTGGGCCCTTGGTATACTAATTAGGAAAGCCTAGCCCACTGCTTACCTCTTCTTATAGTCATCTCATAGTACAGTGGTTCTCAACCGGTGGGTCGTGACCCCTTTGGGGATCAATCTATTCTTTCACAGGGGTCATCTAAGACCATCGGAAAAATAATTTATAGTTGGGGGTTAGGGTTAGGGGATCACCACAACATGAGGAACTGTATTAAAGGGTCATGGCATTAGGAAGGTTGAGAACCACTGTCATAGTAAAAGGCATTACAGTTAATAAATACTTTTAAATACATTGCAAACAACTCACAATAAATACATTAAATAGGCATGAGGCATCACAAATCCTTTTCCAAAAATACATTTCTTTTCCTTTCCTTTGTTTCTTTAACTTAAAATTAACTGATTTGTTGATCATAATTGCCACCCCTCTAGATTCTGAATTTTCCCTTCATTCAATTATGGAAATGCTCATTCTGTATAATTTACCAATGGATATTTTCCTCTTTTTCTTCTGTGCACTTCCTGGAATAAGACAATATTTGTATGAGATTTTCTAAGTAACTTTAACATTCTTTATTTTTTACATTATTATTGAGACAATTTATATTTCTTAACTTCTGACATAATTTCCCTCTTCTTACCTTCCTGGACTTGCATTAGTGCATCCCTTTTTCCCCACATCTTCCAATCCCTTTTACTTCATCATTTCCCCTTCCAGCCCCACCCATTTCTCTGCTGCTCCTTACTCCAGATAGAGACGGCACATGAGACTTAGCTCTGCTCATAGAGGAGCCCTTCTTCAGGCCCAGCATTGTTCTTACCCTGAGATGACATTCCTGTGGATTCTCTCCACCTCCTCTTAATGTATTGTATATTTCCATTGACCTATCATTTTGCCCAATTGTTTTATTTTGCATCTGTACCCTGAGCCAGTTTGGTCTTGTGCTTAGGATGCCGGATGGTTGGCTTCCGGTTTTGAAGAGAAGGTAGCTTGCAGTGGTAAGCAAATTGCTTAGCAGGACTTCACCATAAATAACGCTGAAGAATGTAATTTGTCAGCATTCTTCAGCTGATTTATTTCTCCGAGATACGGAGGAACGAAGGGAATTCTTTCTTCGAGCAGTTTTTAACAGCTCGACCCCAACAGAGCAAGTTGCTGTGACAGATACAGAAAGGAACTAAGTCATCAATCCTGCACAGTGGAGGCCTATCCAAGAGCTGGCCCTCTTTGGTAATTCTACAATCAAGAAGATCAACCTAAAGTTTGAAAAACATCTTAAGATATACTGATTTACTCTGGAGGCCTGGCTAGCGGCCAAGAGAAAATTAAGGCAAGAAAGTGAAACCAAAAGAAAAGGAAGCAAAGAAAGAAAAAGGTACTTGGAATCTATCTGTATAAGCCTTTTAATGAACTAGGAAAGTTAATATAAAATATTTCAAAACAAACCTTATCGGAGGGATCTATTGAGGAAACAGGAAAAGACTAGATTTTTGAAAACATAGTGACATTTGACATCTGCTAAGTAGTACAGGTCACTGGCATTGACACTTGCTGGCTTGTTTATATTCCCTTCCTAATTCTTTCTAGCACTGAATTAGCTTTTTTCCCACTGCTGTGCATTGGGCTAACATCTTCATTGAACTGTTCACCAGAACCCCAAGATCCCTTTCCTGGGGTGTTGCAGAAAATTCATCCCTCTAGCCTTATAGACATAATTAGGATTCTTTGCCCCAATGTGCTTTAGTTTGCGCTTATTAAGATTAAAACACATTTGCCACTTGGCTGCTCATTCACCCAGTGCCAAGAGATCCCTCTGAAGCTCTCCACACTCTTTCAGTTTATTTTCCTGAATAATTTGGTATCGTCAGCTAACTCTGCTGTCTTACCCTTTCTTGCTATGTACTGCCCCTTCTAGATCTTTGTGAGTATATTAAAAAGTATTGGTTTCAATACAGAACCTTAGGAGACTCCACTACTTTCCACTGTGAGAACTGGCCATTTATTACTACTCTCTGCTTCCTATTAGGGATGTTCAAGAATATTCGAAGACATTCAAAATTTGATCGAGTTCAAATTCAAATCAAATGTCCATAGATTCCGATTTAAACATTCAAACAGTTTTCAATTTTTGAATCTATTTGTTTAAATTATTCGGTCATTCATATGTGTCCTGGTTCGTACATGAGGCGTACTTGCACATGCGCATCTTTCCCACATCCATACGCATTTATACAGATCCGTAGGGACAAAAACAGTTTCTATACAGGATGAATACAGACATGTACAGATGGATACGGGATGCGCAACGATGCGTACAGGTGCATACATAAGTGCAAATTTGAATTGAAAATTTGAACGAATAGATTCAAATTTGCTTAATTTGAATAGAATTTGGGGAAATTCAAATTTTAGATATTCAAATTGGATTTTTAGATATTTGATTTGAATCTGATTGAATCCTGAAAATTGCATTCATGCACACCCCTACTTCCTTTCCTTAATGCTAGTCAACAATCCAGGACAGAACCTGTCCTTTTATTCCATGGCTGATGAATTTATTCTGTAGCCTTTGATGAGGGATTTTGTCAAAAGCCTTCTGGAAGTCCAGAGGTTCATTAATACTCTCAGAGAATTCTAATACTTTTGCAGAAGGGGTGCTGACTTTCTTTCAACAATGTTTGCTCCTCTATGTGTACACTAATTTTATCTTTAATGACGGTCTCCATCATTTTGCATGGAACTGACTTTAAGCTACCTGATCTTTAATTTCCAGGACCACTCCTGAATCCTTTTTTGAAGATCGATGTTACATTTGCTATCCTCCAGTCTTGAAGCACAGAGCCCAATGTTAGGGAAAGATTATATAGTTTGCTAGGAGATCAGCAATTTCACATTTGAGTTCCTTAAGAATTCTTGAATTAATGCCATCTGGTCCTGGTGATTTGTTACCGTTTAGTTTATTAAGACAAGTGAGGACCTCTTCCCTGGCTACCTCTATCCAGTTTGAATCTTTTGAAAGTATAGGCTCAGCTGCTGTCACGTGCCCTTTGTCTTCCTCCATGAAGTTTTAGTTTCTCTGCCATCTCTGTGTCTTCTTTAATTACCCCTTTCTGTTCATTGTCATCTAATGGTCCAACTGCTTTCCTGGTTGGATTCCTACTTCTGATACACTTATAGAAGTTCCTGTTATTTCTTTGGGTGTTTTTAGTAATGTGCTCCTCAAAATCTTTCTTAGCGTTCCTGATTATCCATGTTGCATTTGTGTTGCCAATGTCTATGTTCCCTCCTGTTCTCCTCATTAGGACAAGCTTTCCATTTTCTAAAATAACTTTTTTTCTTTTTAATGACTTCCTTTACTGCACTTAGTGCCATTAATTGGAGGATTGTATTTGTTTTGAAAAATTGTATTCATTACAATACATGACCACCACTGGCCCAGGCAGGACACGACTGGTTTCGCTGTATTTGCAGTTCATCAGGTGCCCGCAGCCTGTGTTCCAAGTTCTATTCCCTTATGGGGATTTGAACTCCTGGGCTGGTGCACATGCGAATGTTAGGTATATGGTGCACCGGCCTAGGTGGCTTCAGAAGGAGGCAACCCTTTTAAAGCTATATAGGAACCTTTCTGCATAAGAGAGAAATCTGAAGGAAGGATAATTACCTGGAAAAGTTACTATGTAGGTCTAAATTTTATTCATATTCCTTGGTAGTATAGTATCCAAATATTTCATCTGATTATCTGGAACCTTAGGGCATAATTTTTGCTTCACTTGTAGTTGAATCATAGGATTTATATGAAATTAAGTCTGAAGTCTAGGTGAGCAAAGGGTAGAGGACCCTGGGTGATTATAGCTGTATCATTTTCAAAATCAAGTGTTTTAATTGCTTGTGTCCCCAGTTGATGCTTTTATATTTGATTCTCCTGCCAGATCACGTTGAGGATGGTTCTAAGGCAGTGATGGCCAACCTGTGACACATGTGTCACAGGCGACACGCCAAGCCCTTTTCGGTGACACACATGGTCACCCTGGCACCTGGGCGTGTAGTGCTTGCTTGTTCTTGAAGTGTACGAAATACCAACTTTCAATTGAAGATTTAGCAAATGTAAAGAATTATTTGTTTTTGCTTTTAATAAAATACATATCAAAAATATAACTTTTTCACTAGAGCTACAAATATCACAAAATTATGGATATTTCTAGATGTGACACAGCACTCGAGTTAAGCTAGCTTTTCTTGTGAATTTTAACACACCGAGCTCAAAAGGTTCACCATCATTGTTCTAAGGCTATATTGAATAGATGGGCTGACAAGGGACATTCCTGCTCCGTTCCCCTCTGCATTGGAAACTTTGTTGAAAATGTATTTTTTACTTGAATCGACTCATTATTTTTGTACCTGTGTTGACCTTAATGCCAAATTGCATTAATTTTAAGATTTGAAGCAAATAAGTTTGTGACAGAGTCAAAAGCTTTCACAGTGTTGCGCATTCGTAGTGCCAGTGGCCTTTTGCTATAGTTACTATGGCAGAATACTTGTACAGCTGTTCTAAGCAGGTCAGCCATGTATCATCCAGGCACAAAACACAAGTGAACTAGGTGATTTGTGTTCTCATCTATTCTGGTGAAAAATTTCAAATCCTAATTTATTAAGGCTACAGGTCTCTACAATTATGGATATCTAATTGTGTCCCTAGTTTAAGAATCAGAAGAATAGCATTTCTCCAAGACAAAGACATCATACAATTATCTAATTATATAATTATTCTAAATGTGGTATGAAGGTTTCCTGAAAAGGCTTCATAAAACAAAACCATGATTCCATCTTCCCCTGGACATTTTGAGACTGATAACTTTTTTATCTGATTCATTATTTATTGCCTTGATGTTGGTCTGTTCAGTAAATCGCATTATTCCTTAGTATTTCCCCTTGTTTTCTAAATTCCTCTTCTACTATGTCATCATAATTCTCAGTGCTTTCATACAAATCTTGATAAAATATTCTCATAGTTTCAGCTATTTTGTTATCAGATTTACTAAATGCTCCATCCTTGTTGATTAATACTTTAACATATACTGCGCATCATGGTATGACCCTAAGCTACTTAAGCTTAAGGCAGTGGTTGGCAAACTTATTAGTCAGAAGAGCCAAATATCAACAATACAACGACTGAAATTTCTTTTGAGAGCCAAATTATTTAAACTTAAACTATATATGTAGGTACATTGTTATTAACTTAATTGGGGTACTCCTAAGCTGGAAGAGCCACACTCAAGGGGCCAAAGGGCCGCATGTGGCTCCCGAACCGTGGTTTGCCCACCCCTGGCTTAAGGGATATCATTCAGTCCAGTAAGAATAAGTGATTGTGAATCAGTTGCACCTGTTTTGGTGCAAATGATAGTGACAATAGGTGCACTGGATGAGCAGCAGCAAGATAGCTTTCCAGGTGGTGGCGCCCAGCCCCGCTTCGCGCCCCAGCCCGACCGGCCCAGCCCTCAGAGCCCCTATCTATCATTCCTCACAGAGGGCCTTTCTGCACTTGACCCAGTAGTTGCCTTCAGTGTGCTCCCAGACACACTGCACTTGAAGGAGTGACTTCAGGCCCAGAAAGGCCTCCTTCCCTGCAGGAGCACACTGGAAGGTGACTTTGTGGAGCGCAATTTCGTGCTACGCGCATGCACTTACCTTCTCCAGTGCCAGAGTCAGTAAGGCTATGGATGTTGTATTTGCACCTATTCCAGGTGCTGTAGGGTCACATGACACATCATGCAAGCACACTGGCACATCAGTTGACCTGGAATGCAGGCACACATGCAGAGATGGCACACACGCACTGGTGCCAGGATCTGGATCTGGTGGGGCACAGGCACACATCTGCATCTAAGGTAAGTCTGCAGGTGCGTGGGGGAGGGAACACGTGTACTGGTGTGAATGCTACTACACGTGGAGGCAAGTTCACCTTTCCTGTCCCCCAAACGGGACAGGAAGTGTGAATCTGCCCAGATTCTTCTCTAGTTTTGTGCTTTTTGGTGTCCTTGTTCCTGGTCACATGAAACGCAGAACTTGCAGCCCATTCAGGTTGCGCAGGTAGTCCAGCTCTTCCTCCATCACAAAAAGGTTTGATGTGTCTCCCAGAAGAGTCTCAAGAGCTTGGAGCAGATTCCAGGCCATGGGCTATTAAGAAAGAACAGGAGGAACACTTCCAGAGACTTCCCAAAATACTTCCAGTGGGCTACTGGTGCATATCTTTCTGACCAACTGTCAGAAGCAAAATCCACGAGGGTTGCCTGTGCTCGCAGCCCAGCCCCATCCAACTCAATTGGCATTTGTCAGAAAACTCCAGAATTGGTAGGTCCATCATTGGCACCCCATTCTCTTCACATTTGAGAGTAGGTTTACATTGAGTACATGTGAGAGATATTGAAAAGTCTGGAGATACCTTAGTGCGCATTATTCTGCCTGCAACATCATCCAGCTTGACCAGTTTGGTGGGGAGTTGGTGGTGGCCTGGGGAGGCGTCTCCTTGGAGTCACACCAACCGCCATGATTGTTCTTAGGTACAAGAGCCATAGACCCAGTGGGCCCTGGGTTCCTCCTGGTGCAGGACAATATCTGGCCTCATGTGGCCAGAGTTTGTAGGCTGTTCCTGGATAATGAAGGCATTGATTCCATTGACTGACCAACATGTTCCAAGGACCTGAATCCAATTGAAAATCTCTTGGACATTATGTATCAGTGCATCCAGTGCCACCAGGTAGTGCCAGAAACTATCCAGGAGCTCACTGATGCCCTGATCCAGGTCTGAGAGATCCTTGAGGACATTAGCTGCCATCTTGTCAGGAGCATACCTAGACATCGTCAGTGGTGCGTATAGGCACTTGGGGGCCATAATCCTACTGTGTCACATTATGAGTTGCCATAATGAAATTCATGCAGACTGGATCTGCCTAGGTTGGGTGATATGGGATCCAGCCCTCATTGTCCGTTGACACATCATCTTGTTCTCAGCAAATTACACAATATCAGAAACGATTTTCAACTTGAGTCTTTCATTTGTCAACATCTGATGTATGATTTAAGTGTTGCCTTAATTTTTTGTCTTTCTTGTTACCTCACTAGATATTTAGAGCTTCTGTTCATCTTGTTATATTCCTCATGCTTAAATGTGCAAGCATGCTATCAAATTAGGTTCTAGTAATTCTAGCTCTTTTCTACATCTTAATTGGTGATAGATTTTTCTTCTTGGCACACATTAAAATGTGTATTCTTTAGCATCTCCATTTATAGATCTATAATGGTCTGATATACTGCACCTTTGCAGAAAGATTTCTATTTGCTAGGTTTGGATTTGAATGAAATCTATCAAGCTCTGCATTGACGACTAGTTTCAAGTCTTTCTAGTACCTTAGACTCTGCGGAAAGTTTTTCTAGTTTTTAAAGAATTTGCATCAGAAACTGTTTCTACTTTTGAGGTTATTGGTGTGCTGTCAATTAGTATTTTAAAAACACACACCCTCTCATATCAGTTTTCTTCATCTTAACCAATAAAACAATTTTGTTTTCTATTAGGATAGCTACGCCCCTGAGTTAGAAGATCCTGGGGCTTTACATTGAGTATAAAATTGCTCTAGGAAGCAATTTTATAGCTGTGTGTGCATGGAATTCATGTCTCTCTTGGAACAAGGGAGTTCCAGGGGAGTAATTCAGTAATTGTTGTATTTTCTGACATTTTGAACTAGAATTCAACCCTTTCACTCTGTACAATATTATATTTATGCCAGACATATTTAGTCCCATATTTGTACAGCACTTAACTTAGTGCAGTTCTCTTCTACGCCACCACAGCACTCCCTTCCCCCCTTCTCCTCTTTTTTCCGTATGGATGTCGTGCCAGCTGTTGCAGTCCGGCCAAACCAGGGTCTTCTGCTTACCTCTCACTGCTACCCAGTCAGCTTCCCCTTCTTTAGCAGAAGTGCTCACGGTTGTTCGTTTCCCGGTCAGCATACGAGGGATTGTATAAGTATGCTTAAACTCAGTAAAGAGAGGACAATGTTATATACGTTTTTACTTAATTGGTGAACATGCATTAAGAATGAAAAGGTGCTGTGCACCACTTAATAATTCCAGCTTTCCTCCCCCCAAACTTGTGGCTTATAAAGTTAGGTACCAGATTAAGTTTTGGGGTGGTTGCTTTTAGCTTTTGCAAGCATTATTTTGTTTTCCCCCATGAATTGTTGGCCATTATGTTTTATAATCAATTGGCCTTGGAGCCCCCAACAGTATTCCACCAGCCCTCTAGACAGGTGAAAAGTTGAGTCTTTTGCATAGTTACTCCGGGAGGCAAATTCTGGTATATCAGCAACTGTATTCCATCGTACCAAATTCTCCCTTAATGCTCTCAGTGCCTCAAATGCCTTGGTCTTTTTAGTATGAGTCTCAAAGGAAATTATTAGATTGTCGGGAGGTTTACTATCATCATGTCTTTGTCAAAGAGCTGCATGGGCTCTTTGAATATCCTCTGCGGAGATCTTTACTTCTGGGATGATCTCCGCCCATCATTTGATTAAAAATTATTTCGTATTATTATTTTCAGTGTCCTCTTTTAAAGCTCTTATCGAAAATTCTTCCTACGAGCTCTCCTTTGGGCATGAAGCGGTTGTACTTTCACCTGGGTAAGTCCGGTTTTTATGTCTGTTAATGATTTTTCATTGCTTACCATCATGGTGTGCACCGAAGAGACTGTTTTCATCATCGTTTTGAGCTCTTGGATGGCCAGCATTGACAGCATGAATTTGTCAGAATCTTTCCTGAGTTTGTCCACATCCTTTTGAAGGAGACACATAAAGTCTGAAGTTCCAAAGAGAGCGTTTCTTCCTCTTGAGTTCTGTCCTCCACTCCCTCTATAGTATAGTGAGTTGTGGCATCTTCTGTCTGCTCCACCATAGTTGCTGCTGGAGAGATGAGGTTCTGCAGGGTTCTTTCAGTAACTAATAGCTAGTATTGTAATTGCACCTGTTTACACAGCATGGGAAGGTTGTACAGATTATTTCAAAGCAGCGCAGGGGAGTTCCAGTTTCTGCATCTGTTGTCTTGTTCACACATTCAGACTCCCTTGCTGAGATATTTCTCAGTCTGTGCTGGACGGCACTTCGTTGGGTGACGGGGCTCAAAATGTTTTGTTGTTCAAGTTAGTTAATAAGGAGATGACAGGGATAGTTCCAACAATAGGTCATAAGAGCCTTTTGGAGACAGATAATTGTTTTGTTAAACTGCCTTCTGTAACTTATTACCTTCAGGTGGAAGATTCTGAAACACTGCTATGGAATTGTCTTTGATTGTAAATCTTGAATGCTATCTATATCTCAGTTTTCTTGTGGGTTTCAAAAGCAATCACTATATCCTGGGGATGGGGTTTTGACTCAGATTGGGCACAGAATGTTCAGTGAGTTGGTTGTATGTCAGTAGCAAGTGCGGAAACCTCCAAAATAGTCTCCACCACTCCAACAAGAGGCTTTTAATATTTCTGTATTCCTGCCTTTCCTCTGTTCCACAATGTTCTGGCACCTCTCTCATGACTGAACATCAGTTTCATTTTGGTGTTTTGAAGCTCCAACTTAAGATCATCAGTTTGTTGCCTGTAGTGAGGGCTTGTGCCTCAGGCACAGTTGCAAAAGTATCTTTTAAGACTTTTTCAAAATTATCACAGCATTTCAGGACTCATTTAAAAGCAATGCTGAAAGCTTTTTGCAGTAGTATCCTAAGTTTCAACAGTTTCAGAGATAGAATTATATAATCTGTAGCTCCCAGCAGGACTGCCTGTGTAGGGCCCCATCTCCATGCAATAAAAAGCCCGTTAAAAAGCTTCTTTTGCCACAGAGCGTCTGCATGGACAGTTTTTCCGGGCTTCCAGCGCCACAAAGGAGGAAAACCCGCGGAATAAAGACCCCACTTTAAACAAGTCTACCAACGCACTTTTTGGTAGTCGTGGGTTTTTGTAGCAACATGGAGCATGTAGATGCTCCGTGGCAAAAGAGGTATTGGGGCAGGAATTGCCGGCCAGAGAGATCATCTCTCTCTCTCTTTTTTCTTTTTTTTGCCTCTCATCCACAGCCAGCATTCAAGATCTATGAAAACAGTAGGCAGGGATTCCAGTCACATAAGATACATTGTAATGAATTGCTTCCACCCGCAAGTGAAAGCGTTGAGAGTGAATGAGCACACGATTGCTCAATCGCTGGCTGGGGAGGCATTTTGGCAGCCGGAGATCTTGTAAATAGCGTAATGAATTCCTTCCACCCGAGCGCTGGCTGCAGCCCAGCTGCCTTTGCAGGCAGGGGAGACAGATGGATGGCTATTTTTCTTTTGGACTTGTTGGGGGTTGTCTTCCTGGTTGTGGCCGCGCAGAGCATAGCCCCTCCCCATTCCTGCAAGCACCCTATCAACCAGAGAAGGGGTGGGGAGAAAAAGATGCGGGCAAAGAAAACACGCTTCCATGGGGATGGTTGGTGCATTTTAAACACGTGTTTTGCTGTGCCTCATGGAGATGCTTAATTTGGCATTGAATGGCATTTTTAAAGTCTGCTGCAATAGAGGGACAATAGAGAAACAAAAAAGTACCATGAAGACAGGGCTTAGGTTTCATAGTCGGTATTCTGGTCCAGATGTTAGGAAAGTTAACTCAGTATAAAGTATCAAAACTAACAGCGAGCCAATATTTTATTAAATTTGGTTTCAGTCTGATCTGTTGCATCAGAGTATCCATGAATTTTATGGCAGGTCAATGTGATTTAATAGTTATGGTCAGTTATTTCACAATTGAGAAAGTTGCTCAGGAGAAATACAACAAGTCTGGTGCCTTGTGCATGCGCCAAAGTACTTGATTTAAAAAACCCCTAATTGCTATAAATTCCCCCGTAAGGTGCACAGGTGCATATACAGATGTGTGACCTTGGAGCTCGTCCTTTGGCCCGTAGTGGTCTCAGAGTTTTCTGACAGCTGCTTTCTCAGTCCCCATCTTGTGTCCTAAATCCTACCCCTACTTGTTTCATTTCATTGGAATGATCTTGACAACAAGTGATTAAGAGGAGGCAGGGCTAGGCAGGCAGGGGGTTGGGAAGGTGGCTGTCAGAAAATCTGTAGGATAGTGGAAGCCAAAGTGTATTGGCTTTCAGCTTGTGAATAGTAGTTTATTGTTCTGCCTGTCTTCCTTTAAAGGGAATATTGTCAACTAATGTCTTTTTCGGAGTAGAAAAATGTGGTATAGGTATTAATCAGATTTTATTAATCTGGTGCAGGTATTAATCAGATTTTTGCATTGACCCCAAGCAAATGACTAAAAAACAGGGTCCATGGGAGTTGGCATTCACAAACACTGAAAAGTCACTTCAAAAGGTAGCATGTGACAGTTGGCATTCCCAAGCCGCCTCTGTTCCACATAAAAGGCCAGAAATGTACTTAGGAATTCCGTTTTCTGGCAGCTACCAGCTGCTTTTGATATTTCTTAAATTGTCTTGTCTAAAGATGCAGCTGTAGTGTGGTGGTGGAGAATGTTCCTTTGCTTGGGAACAATCCAGCTTAACACTTACGAATAAAGAGGACAGGGGCAGGGTTTAGCACACGAGGAGGAGACTGAGAAAGCAGAGGCCTTCCACAGCAGGGTTTTTTTAACATGCGGAGAACACGCGGCGACGCAGCATACGCACTGCCGGGATGGCTGAGCCGCCCCAGCCCGTCCCTGAGTGCTCTCCGCGCGTTCGAGATTCAGAGCAGTTAAAAGTACTCTGCATCCATCTCCGCGTGTTCCAAGCGCCCCCGGCCATCCAGGGAGGGAAGCATTCACACACGCTTCCCTCCCTGACAGCCGTGGGCGGGCACACCCCCGCCACCATTGGCCGAAAATCGGTGCTGACTCTGGTAGACGGGACCCACAGGCCCAGTCTACCGGGAGTGCGTTCGCCTGCGTGATGGTAAGCCTGACCCGGCAAGGTGAGTGATGGCGACACCGAGATCGGCTTCCCTTCAGCCCTTTCTGCGGTGGGGTGGGCACGATCTGCCACTGTGTATGGGCCAGGGGCTGTGGGACTCTTGGGTAGACCAGACCCCGTGGGTCTGGTTTACCAAGATCCCCCAACCCCCGGGCAAATGCGGCAGATCACGAGCCTCTGTGGGGTCGAGCCGCCTGGACCGAGGCGGCTAAGCCCCGCAGACCCCCTCCAATGGCCCCCACCCTGAGGCCCAGGGATGCACACGCATGCACACAACACTTACCTCCTCGCTGTCCTGGCTGCATGCACCATGTGCGCGTGGCGCGGCTTCTGATTGGGCAGGCTGCTCCCGTGTGTGAATGGGTAAAGCATCCCAAAGTGACTTAGCCCAAGTGCATTACAGCCATTCCAGGTGTGTCAGAGGAGGCCTTTGGCTTACAACTGTTCAGCTGAAGTGATCAGGTATTCCCAGAGAAAAGAGAGAAGAAAGATGCAGAATAAGTAGTGCGCAGACCATATGAAACATGAAAGAAGGAAATGTGAACCACACATTTGGTAAAACTGCCGGGAGTAAAGCGAAACAGGGATCGAACTCAAAGATCGAACAATTGCAAGAAAGAAAATATTTGGAAAGTTACCCCCCATTTCTCAGGAAGTCAGC
Source organism: Aspidoscelis tigris stejnegeri (assembly GCA_023333525.1). Lineage (NCBI taxonomy): Eukaryota > Metazoa > Chordata > Lepidosauria > Squamata > Teiidae > Aspidoscelis > Aspidoscelis tigris. The sequence continues at coordinate 346,309 of JALMGA010000008.1, forward strand.
AGACAACATCTTGAAGTTTTGAGACTGGCAGCAAGGAATAACCAATAGGACTGACTTTCACAAATTCATTAGCTGCAGGTTTTAAGATGGATTTTATAATTATAGCCTTTTGTAGTATGTTACTGGGGGAGTCGTACGTTAACGTATGCTCATTTCTTCTTGCCTCCAGTCTCTGCAGTTCTGGCAGCTTCAGATACAGCAGCTGCAGTTCCAGTCCCTCTTCCCCTCTGCTACCTCATCCTGGGTCAAGTGGGCCTCGCTGTGCTGTGTCCCTGTCACCATCTCAAGACGCCAGAATGGAGAGGTACGTAAGAAAATACAGTGGAATCCAATGTATTTTTTTCATTCTTAATAGAATCCCGGTAGATTTCTCGCTTGGATTCTTCAAGTAAAAAACTTGTCTCCAGACACATTTAAAAGTTTGCTGTCCCTTTGCGGCGGCAGAGCAGGCCACTGGCCAGGTCACAATCGGAGTTTGCAGTTCCGTCGCTCACTTCCACACATGCGCCCAGCCGGCCGCTCTTCCTGCCTTTCCTCCCCGACTGCGGGGCAAGCCGACTCCCGCGCTGCTCCTCCGTCGAGCCCTTTGCCGTGCGGACGATAAACGCTCCTCCGCCCTCCGAGCACGATGGGGCTTGTTTGCCTTGCAGTCAGGGAGGAAAGGCAGGAAGAGCGGCCGGCTGTGTGCAAACAAACTGCAAAATCCCGAGGGAGGAAGTGCGCCGGAAGCCTAGATGGGTTTTGCTGTTCGATTGTTTTAGCCTTATGGCCTCCTTTCTGCCTGCTTCCCACCCACCCCCAGCCTGGATGGGGTTTGTCTGTTTGCCTCACCCACTCACTAAGGTAGAGGGAGGTAGTGGTGGGTTGCGTGGCGGTTGGCTGTGACCTTGAATGGAGCCAGGATTGAAGGGAGGTCACAGCATCCTTGACCTCTAAGCACCTAAAATATCATCTCCCCTCATGCTGACATGACCATTCTGCTGCTGTGAAGGGAATGGGGATTTTTAAATGTGTCTGGAGGTACCTGAAGCATCTCTGCCCACCTTAGCCTAATTGACAAATGTAACATTATGCGCATGCGGTTTGAGCAAGTGTTATCTGAACCCAGTTGTCATTCACTTTGGTTAGAAGGTAACACAGATGCTCAAAAAGAACTAAATGATGCTGCTTTGAGAAATTATAGTTCTTACAAGAACTGAAAAATGTTAATATCATATAGAGGGAAATAATTATATTTATCATGGGGAAAGGACGTTGAAGTATGTCAGCTTAATAGTGTTTGCATTCAGCACACAGAGCCGATAAGTGTGTATGAAGTTGCCAATAACAGAGTCCTGGTTGCATTCCCAATGGAAGGTTTTATTGCTTGATGGCTATGTCACAAAGTGACCAAGTTCGTTTATAGAGTCAGAGCAGTCGACCCAGAGAAGCAAAAGTGTCTTCATGGACAGAGGCACCAATAAGACAGAGAATGCCAGATCTGGATTTTTCACTATTCATATAACTTTTATTTCATATAAACGTATACTTGGTACCAAGAGCCATTCGCTCACACAATCACATGCACATACTTACACAATCTTTCTCAAGAATTGAAAGGTGACAGATGCTCCGTTGCAGCTGGTCCAGAGCATGCGATACTCAGCAAGTGGTGCTTCTTTTATAATCCCCTCTTTCTTTTTTGAACGGTTGTTCATAAGAACATAAGAGAAGCCTTGCTGGATCAGGCCACAGCCCATCTAGTCCAGCATCCCGTCGCACACAGTGGCCCACCAAATGCTCATGGGTATCTCAAGCAGAGACAAGGACAAACCTCCTGCTCTCGAGTCCCAGCAGATGGCCCTAGAAGCGCCCCAGTTCCTCCCCCCCCCCCAGCCTGAAAGATGCACCTAGGCATTCGTTCTAGTAACCATTGATACGTCTGTCATCCATAAAATTGTCTAACCCTACCTTAAACCCATCTAGACTGGTAGCTGTCACCACCTCTTCCGGCAGCACATTTCATAAGCCGATGACCCTCTGGGTGAAGAAATACTTCCCCCTGTCAGACCTTATTCTCCTACTCATCAGCTTCATAGAGTGCCCACTGGTTCTAGTGTTGTACAATAGAGAAAAGAAATTTTCTCTATCCACCTTTTCTATACCGTGCATAATTTTATATACTTCAATCAAGTCCCCTCTTAAATGCCGTCTCTCCATGCTGAAGAGGCCTAGACGTTGCAGCCTGGTTTCGTAAGGGAGGTGTTCCAGACCCTTAATCATTCTGGTTGCCCTTCTCTGCACCTTCTCTAGTTCCACAATATCCTTTTTGAGGTGCGGTGACCAGAATTGTACACAATATTCCAAATGTGGCCTCGCTATAGATTTATAAAGGGGCAAAATGACACTTGCTGACTTATTTTCTATTCCCTTCCCAATTATTCCCAGCATTGAATTTGCTTTCTTTGCTGCTGCCACGCACTGGGTTGACACCTTCATGGAACTGTCCACCAGAACTCCGAGATCCCTTTCCTGGTGTGTTGCAGAAAGCTCAGACCCCATCAGTTTATAGACGTAATTCGGATTCTTGGCTCCGATGTGCATTACTTTGCACTTGTTAAGATTAAAGCACATTTGCCACTTGGTTGCCCACTCACCCAATGCTAAGAGATCCCTCTGGAGCTCTTGGCAATCTCTTTCAGATTTTGCTACCCTAAATAATTTAGTGTCATCAGCGAACTTTGCTATTTTACTATGTACCCCTTCTTCTAGATCATTGATGAATAAATTAAAAAGCATTGGTCCCAATACTGAGCCTTGAGGGACCCCACTTTTTACTTCTTTCCACCCTGAGAATTTGCCGTTTATTACTACTCTCTGGTTTCTGCCCTTAAGCCAGTCACAAATCCAGGACAGAACCTGTCCTTTTATTCCATGGCTGGTGTGTTTACTCAGTAGCCTTTGATGTGGGACTTTGTCAAAAGCCTTCTGAAAGTCCAGATAGACAATGTCTACTGGTTCACCTTTATCCACGTATTTATTGACACTCTCAAAGAATTCCAACAAATTTGTGAGCCATGATTTACCTTTGCAGAAGCCATGCTGACTTTTGTTTAGAAATGCTTGCTCCTCCATATGCACACTAATTTTGTCTTTAATAATGGTTTCCATCACCTTACATGGAATTGATGTTAAGCTAACTGGTCTGTAATTGCCTGGATCACCCCTGGATCCTTTTTTGAAGATTGGTGTTACATTTGCTACCCTCCGGTCCTCAGGTACGGAGCCTGATGTTAGGGAAAGATTATATATTTTTGCTAGAAGTTCGGCAATTTCCCATTTGAGTTCCTTAAGGACTCTTGGATGAATACCTTCTGGTCCCGGTGACTTGTTAACATTTAGTTTATTAAGACATGCAAGGACCTCTTCCTTGGTTATTTCTGTACAGTTTAACTCTTCAGAAAATACAGGCTCAGCTACTGGCATGTGTCTTCTGTCTTCCTCCATGAATACGGAAGCAAAAAATTCGTTTAGTCTCTCTGCAATCTCCGTGTCTTCTTTAATTACCCCTTTCTGTCCTTTACCATCTAGTGGTCCAACTGCTCTCCTGGTTGGATTCCTACTTCTGATATACTTATAGAAGTTCTTGTTATTTCTTTTGATGTTTTTAGCAATGTGCTCCTCAAAATCTTTCTTAGCTTTCCTAACGGCCGTCTTGCATTCGTGTTGCCAGTTTCTATGTTCCCTCCTGTTCTCCTCATTTGGACAAGCCTTCCATTTCTTAAATGAACTCTTCTTGTCTTTAATGACTTCATCTACTGCATTTGTGAGCCACATTGGTTTCTTCTTGGACCTAGAAGTCCCCTTTCTTCTTTTAGGAATGCATTCTAGTTGTACTTCCATTATTGTGTTTTTAAGTAGTCTCCATGCATTTTGAAATGATTGAACTCTTGACTTTCCCTTTCATTTTCATTTTCACTAATTTCCTCATTTTGGGGAAGTTTCCCTTATGAAAGTTTAAGGTCTCTGTGTTAGACTTTATTAAGAACTTACTCCCTGTATTTAAGTTGAAGGTTATTGCATTGTGGTCACTGTTCCCAATTGGATCAGCTACAGTGACGTCCTTTACCAGGTCCTGAGCATTACTTAGGATCAAGTCCAGGACTGCATTTCCCCTGGTTGGTTCCATGACCATTTGCTCCATGGAACAGTCATTTAGCAGGTCTAGGAATTTTCTCTCTCTTTCCTGAGTTGAACAGGAGTTCACCCAGTCTATGTGAGGATAATTGAAGTCCCCCATTATAACTACCCTATCTTTATGGGCTACCTCCTTTACCTCCTTCTCCAATTGTTCATCTCCTTCGGACGTATGGTTGGGAGGACGGTAGCATGTCCCTATTGTTAGACTTCCTTTTTGGCTTGGTATTTTTATCCACACTGCTTCTGTGGAAGAGCCAGACTCACTTGGACATTCCAGTTCATAAGATTCTATCTCTTCTTTAATATACAAGGCTACACCACCTCCATGTCGCCCTTCCCTGTCTTTCCTGTACAGTTTGTATCCTGGGATGACTGTATCCCATTGGTTTTCACTGGTCCACCAGGTTTCAGTTCGCATAACTCATCTGTCAGCTGGTAGTTGGTTTGCAGTTTTCCTTGATCATGTAGTTTCTCATTCTTCCTTTGATCCGAGTAAGTTAACTTTCTTCTCCTCAGTTCACGTTCTGTTGTGCAAGTATACTAGACCAGGGATAGGCAAACTCATTAGTCAAGAGAGCCAAATATCAACAGTTCAGTGATTGAAATTTCTTTTGAGAGCCAAATTGAGGTCATGGGGCGGGGCCACTGAGGTCACGGAGCGGGGCCAGGGCACAGAAAGATAAAGAACAAAATAATTTATGAATGGAACTGAACTCATCTCATGAAATGAATAACAATATAAACCTTTTTCTGCATGCATGTCCACACTCACATATTGGCTTATCTAAGTGCCATAGGATTTGCAGCAGAAAAATTGCTAGTGAACGAATCACAAATCAGGCCGTAGCCCATCTAGTCCAGCATCCTTCCTCACACGATACACCCTCTGACGGCTAGGACCTGCTTAGATCAGCAGTTAAAGCTGGCAGCAAAAGCAGAAGGAAACTTAAAAGCCCGGGTTTGGTTGACTGCAACTACAGATGCTTGAAATTAAGCTGTTAGGCTGTATTCACACCTGAGTTTTAATCCAGTTTGAGACTACTTTCCAAGTGAGAAAATGTATCAGCAAAAGGAATAATCATTTTCTGTCCTCTTTATCCAGTCCAAAGATGGCTTTTCCAGGTTAGGTAATGCAGAAAGAAAACAGCTTGAGACTTCGCTGATGCATTATCTCACTCTGAAAGTGCATTGAAGCTGGATTAAATAGCTTCATCTCAAGGTTGGAAGGTGTGGCAATTCATAGTTTGATGCTGGCAGAAAGCCCATTTTGCTGACATCTAGGCCTAAGGTCAACTCGCCACGTAGCACCTCTACTACACTCAGATGTGTTGACCTACAGATTCTAACATTACACAATTTAATGAAGAAGAAGAGTTGGCTTTTCTGCCTCACTTTTCTCACCCATTTTCTCTGCTACATAAAACCCCAAGACCATTCTATAAGCAGGCCCTGTCTCTTCACAGTCTTGATAGGAAGACAAACTACAGCAAATTTTCTTCTTTATATTTAATTTGTTTGGTTTGGTTTTGTATTGTTTTATTTGAAGTTTTTAAAAAGCACAAGGGAAAAAAGTCTGTAAGTGTGCTCATATGTCACAAACATAAAGGAAAGAAGCCAAACTTCCTCTGAATAACAAGGAAAAGGAGAGTGATGAATACTTATTATATTGAGAAATGCTCCACAAAATAATTCATTCCCTGTTTTTCAGGTCTTCATTGGGTGGTCTTCTAACATCATCTTATCGACAGCACCAAGAGTCTTTGGCAGCAGAAAGAGAGAGGCGACGTCAGGAGAGAGAGGAGAGACTGCAAAGGATAGAACGTGAAGAAAGAAATAAATTCAAGTAAGAGAAAAAGTATTTTGTGGTTCATTATCTCTATTGCCACCTCTTCCGGCAGCAGATTCCATAAACCGATGACCCTCTGGGTCGGTGATGGCCAACCTATGACACGCGTGTCACAGGTGACACGCCAAGCCCTTTTGGGTGACACACCTGGCCACCCTGGCACCTGGGCGCGGGGTGCTTGCTTGCTCTTGAAGTGTACGAAATATCATTCACGTTCATAGACTGTGGGTGCGTGTGTATAGGTCTGGGTGAAGAAATACTTCCCCCTGTCAGACCTTATTCTCCTACCCATCAGCTTCATAGAGTGCCCCCTGGTTCTAGTGTTGTGCAATAGAGAAAAGAAATTTTCTCTATCCACCTTTTCGATACCATGCATTATTTTATATACTTCAATCAGGTCCCCTCTTAAACGACATCTCTCCAGACTTGAAGAGGCTAGACGTTGCAGCCTCATTTGTAAGGGAGGTGTTCCTGATCCTTAACCATTCTGGTTGCCCTTTTCTGCACCTTTTCCATTTCCATAATATCCTTTTTGAGGTGTGGCGACCAGAATTGTACACAATATTCCAAATGTAGCCTCACCAAAGATTTAAAAAGAGGCAAAATGACATTTGCTGACTTATTTTCTACTCCCTTCCTAATTATTCCCAGCATTGAATTAGCTTTTTTCGCTGCTGCTGCTGCATACTGGCGTGACACCTTCATTGAACTGTCCACCAAAACCCCAAGATCCCTTTCCTGGCGTGTTGCAGAAAGCTCAGACCCCATCAGTTTATAGACGTGATTTGGATTTTTGGCCCTGATGTGCATTACTTTGCACTCATTAAGATTAAAACACATTTGCCACTTGGTTGCCCACTCACACTATGCTAAGAGATCCCTCTGGAACCCTTTCAGTTTTTACTACCCTAAATAATTTAGTATCATCAACAAACTTTGCTATTTTACTGTGTACCCCTTCTGAAAGTCCAGATAGGCAATGTCTACTGGTTCACTTTTATCCACGTGTTTATTGACACTCTCAAAGAATTCCAGCAAGTTTGTAAGGCATGATTTACCTTTGCAGGAGCCATGCTGGCTTTTGTTCAGCAATGCTTGCTCCTCCATGTGCACATCTTTAAGGATGGTTTCCATCACCTTATGTGGAACCGATGTTAAGCTAACTGGTCTGTAATTGCCTGGATCAACCTTAAATCCTTTTTTGAAGAGGAAAATCAGATGCCAGGTAGTCAGAAATGACACAGTTGGCAGTAAGAACTAAATAAAGGCAATGACAGAGAGAATGGGTTGAAGAGTTAGAACAGTGGTTCTCAACCTTCCCAATGCCTTGACCCCGCAATGCAGCTCCCCATGCTTCAGGGACCCCCCCGGCCATGGGGGCGGGGCCGATGGGGCCAGGGGGCGGGGCCAGGGCACAGAAAGACAAAGAACAAAACAAATAAAATAATTCATGCATGGAACTGACCTATCCAAGCACCATAGGGATTCGCAGCAGAAAAATTGCCAATGAAAGAACCACAAATCAGGCCACAGCTCTTGCTGACACTGAAAAACCTTTATATACCTGTAGTATGGTTCCCACCACAGCAAACCTCCAAACTCAACCATGCAAAACAGAAGTTTCCCTCCCAAAGCAACCAGAGGAAGGAGGGAAGGGAGGGACGGAGGAAGGTTTGGGGGCCGGACTCCAGGCTGGTTAATCATTGCCACAGAGTCAGGCCAGGCCGCCAGGGAGGCGCTGAGGGCAAGGTCAGAACTGGCTTTGGAGGAGGCCGGTTGACCCTCAACCCTTTCCAAATGACACATGCAGGGAATCTTATCTGCCCCTTCCTCTTACACAGGGTAGGGTCACACTTCAGGTTTCGTCCAGCTTCATTCCATTATCAGGGTGGGAGAATACATCGGCAAAATGCCAAGCTGCTTTCTTCCAGGGTTAAATAGCTCAGCCTGTGGTCACACTTCAGATTTATTCTGGCTTGGGTCCACTTTCAGAGCAGAATGTTACATCAGTAAATTCCCCTCTGGGGTAGATAATGTGGAAAGAAATGCACTGGTCACTTTGCTGTGTTCTGCCACTCTGAGGGTGGACTGAAGCTGGATTAAACCTTAGGTGTGACCGCAGATCGCTGGGGAAGAGAAGAAGAGTTGGCTTTTCTACTCTGCCTTTCTCACCCATTTAAGGGGACTCAAAGCAGCTGACAAACCTTCTGTTCTTCTTCACACTCCAGATACTCTGTGAGATGGGTGGGGCTGTGAGAGCTCAGACAGCTGTGACTAGCCCAAGGCCACCCAGCTGGCTTCATGGAAGAAGAAGAGGAAGAGTTGGCTTTTCTATCTGGATTGCAGAGAGTTTTTAATGGTGCAATGCATCCTGAGACCTTCAGTATACTGGAGGATAAAAATTTGAATGAATGAGCCTTTTAATTCCACCCCATTGTTCCCAGAGCTGCCTTGAGCCTGTTGCCCATTAAAGGGCCAAGTGAGGAGACTGTAGGCTTTTTCGCACTATACCCGTTCCATTTGGAACGGGTGTAGGACGGGTAGCCTAAGACACTTCAGGACGCTTTCAGCATTCACACACAGGAGTGTAGGAACGCGTATAAACGCATTCCGGCGCGCCTGTGTGCGAATGCTAAAAGCGTTCAGCACTAAGTTAGCCGGCAAAGGCCGGCCAGGGGCGGGGATACAGCCAGTGAGGCTCCCTCCGATTGGGTGCGAGCACCCAAGGGGCGGGCAGGCCCTGTGCAGCCGGCACGAACGTGCCCAGGTATCCGGGCACCCACCCTGGGGCAGCTGCCTATGGGGCAGGAGCCCTTCGGAGATCTCGAAGGCTTCCCCGCCACCCCGATCGCTGCCGTCTGTGCGGTGTAGGCGCATGGAGTAGGGGTTCCTCACCCCTAGCCAGCCCGGCATCGGCCTCCTTCCACCCCGGAAAGGGGCTACAGGAAGCCGAAGCTGCCGGCTCCCCAACTCTGGCAGCTGCAGTGGAGCTGCCGGGGCCGGGAAGGACCTACCTCCCCCCCACGGAAGGCTATCACCTTCCTTGCTGGGGAATGCGGGAGTGATCGCGCAGCCTCGGCGAGGCTGGTAGACGGCAAAGGGTCCCCTCGAATCGTGGGTCCCCTCGCCGCCTACCAGCCTCTGTGCCCAGCCCAGTAGATGGAGCGGGGACCCACAATTCGAATTGTGGGTCCCCTCGCTGTCTACCAGTCTTGCCGCGGCTGCGCGATCGCTTCTGCAGCCCGGCAAGGCAGGCAATCAGCCTGACCGCCATCAGCTGCTGGCCCGATTTTCGGCCAATGCTGATGGGGGAGGCATGCCCGCGGCTGTCAGGGAGAGAAGCATGTGCGAATGCTTCTCTCCCCAAACGGCCGCGGACGCTTCGTACGTGCGGGAACAGATGTAGAGCACTTTAAAGTGCTCTACATCTCGAACACGCGGAAGACAGCCCGGGATGAGCGGGACGCAAACCCGGCTGCAGCAATGTGAATGCCGCGTTCTGGGCTGTCTTCCGCTTGTCCCAAAACCGCGTGTGCGAAAAGGCCTTGTCTCTGCAACCACTTCAGTGCAATTGTCCTGGGGGAGCCCTTCTGAGGTGGCTTCTCTCTCCGCATGTCAGGGCAGTCCAGGGCTTGGACAAAAGTTTCCAGCAGACAGGTGGGCGCTGAATCAGCAGCAGCCCCTTCCATTGTCCGCTGCTGGTTTCAACTACCCAGACAATCAATCTCCATGGCTGGAGACCCAACCAAGCAGACAGGCGAGCTTGGGAAAAGCCAGCCAGGGGACTTGGGCTAGTCACAGCTCTCTTTCTGAGCTTTCACAGCCCCACCTGCCCCACAGGTTGGAGAAGAAGAGTTGGCTTTTCTACCAAGCTTTTCTCACTCGTTCAAGGGACTCAAAGCGGCTGACAAAGCTTCTGTTCTTCTCCTCACAACAGGCACCCTGTGAAGCAGGTGGGGTTGTGAAAGCTCAGAAAGAGCTGTGACTAGGCTGGCTTCATGGAGGAAGAAGAAGAGAGTTGGCTTTTCTACTCTGCTCTTCTCACCCATTTAAGGGGACTCAAAGCGGCTGACAAAGCTTTTCTATTCTTCTCCCCACAACAGATGCCCTGTTTGGTGCATGGGGCTTTGAGAGCTCATTAGAGAGCTCTGCCTTGCCCAAGACCACCCAGCCGGCTTCATGGAGGAAGAAAAAGAGTTGGGTTTCTACCCCTCTTTTCTCACCCATTTAAGGGGACTCAAAGCGGCTGACAAACCTTCTGTTCTTCTCCCCACAACAGAACACTCTGCGAGTGCTCCGAAGGGGAGCTGTGACAGGGCCCCCACCCAGCCACAGATGCTGTTGGAGGGTGGGGGAGAGCATGCGCGGGCTGAAAAGATGCCTCCGGGCCCCACCGAGTTAGTCACCTGGCCGCGCAGCCGCCCACTCGCTCGCCCACTCACTCGCTCGCCCGGCCGCCTGTGGATGCCCAATGGCCGCCCCTCTACTTGCCTGCTGGCGGCCTCCTTCTCTCACCTGCTGCGAGCGAGGAATCTCTGGCAAAGGAAGACAGACAACAGCGGGCGGGCGGATTTCCCGCGCTTAACTTTGCCTTCGCTGAAGCCGCTCCCACTCAGCACCGGCAGGAGCCGCTGTGAGGGAAGCGCGTGCGCGAGAGAGAGAGGATGGAATGGGCGGGCGGAGGGGGCAGTGACAGGAATCTCTCTCTCTCTCTCTCTCCCCTCACACGCGGCTGTGTAAGGGAGGGCGAGGCGAAACCGTGCTGAGGAGAGGCTGGGGAGGTGGAGGAGGAGGAGGAGGCTGCGGGGGGGGGCACGGCAGGGGGGCACGGGGGGGCCCTGCGGGAGACTTTGTGACCCCGCCCAAATGTCTAATCGACCCCAAAAGGGGTCGCGACCCACAGGTTGAGAACCGTTGAGTTAGAATGAGATTGGAGGTTAAAAGAAGCTAAAAAGAGAAGTGAAACGGGAGGATGAGGGAGTTTGGGGATCATCGAGGTGGATATTAAAATCACTTAGGATCAAAGTGGGACCTGCATCCGACAAAAAGATCGTCAGCCAGGACTCAAAACCAGCAAGGAACTGGGTGGTAGGACCAGGTGGACGGTGAATAACTGCCACCCAGAGCTGTAAAGGGAGAAAGAGTCTAATGGAGTGGGACTCAAACGAAGAAAAACAATAGCTGGGGGAAAAGAAAGAACTTGGAAATGACAGGAATTAGATAATAGGATACCGATCCCTTCCTCCTCAACCCTTGGGGCAGCTGGTATGGGTGAAAGAAAGACCGCCAAAAGAAAGTGCAGCAGAAGCGGCCGTGTCGTGGGCCGGAAGCCAGGTTTAGTCTTTAAGCTGCTTCTAGACCCTCTATTCTAGTACTGATGCAAAGTAACATGGTTACATCTTTGAATTCTGTCCTCTTGGACCACGTTTGCTAGGTGTTCCAGCTATCATGTGCAAGGGGTGTACCTGGCTTGGATGGATTATGAGCCATCCAAGTCGGCAGCTTACACATCCCTAAATAAAGAGTTCTCAGAGTCTTAGGCAAACAGTTTTCTCAGCAGTTCTACACAATACTGCAAGAAAAGCATGGGTACCACTCCCGAATTATGGATCTCCTCAGTTTGTTATAATAATGACAGAATAAGTTAACTCATATGACAGAATCACACACTTTATCTAAATCATTGAATACGCTCAACTCCTTAATAACCCTAAGTTGCTGTTGACCGATCATGGATCATCATCAAGGAAAGGGAAAGGATATTTTAGTTTCCATAGCAATAATTGCACGAGGTTTTTATTTGTCAAATCGTATATGGCAAAATTGAAGGCAAATGCCTATATAATAAGTGCTTACTTGAGCTGTTTCATGCCACATTTTCCTCTGCACAGATTAACAGTGAATTGCATTGGATAGTCTGCTTTTAAAAAATAAATCACATATTTTTTTCTTAAAGAGCTTTTAATTACTGCTGTAAAGTTCTGTTGATGCTTATTTTGTTCTGTTTTCCTTTTCTTCTTTCCCTGTAATTGTATGCATGTCTGTCTGTTTCATAGTCGTAATTATCTAGATAAAAGAGAGGAACTAAGGCAAGCAAGAGAAGAGAGGTTTGTATACTTACCACTGTTTTGACTGCTTTACATTTCTCTTCTGTTAGGAAGTGTTCTACTTTGTAATATGTTTTAACTCAGGGTTGCAAAGCATGACTTAATCGAGGAATATACAAAATACAGTACCATTTCAATATAGAAAGTACAGGAAGCCCTTGACATTCATGGGGGTTCTAATTTCAGAAACTCTTATGTTGACAGCTTAGCCACTGAATGGCCATTTTGCATGCTTTCTGGTACCAAAGCCCTGGCTGCTTGCATATTTCACTGACCCTGCTCTACCTTTTTATTTATTTTATTTTATTTATTTATTTCTATTCCGCCCTATACGCAAATGTCTCAGAGTGGGTTACAATATTATATTAATCTTAGAGAGGTCCCTGCCCTCAGGCTTACAATCTAAAGAGACAAGAAACAAAAGGAAAATGGTGTGGGAGGGAAGAGGGACACTCTGGCAGCAACAGTGTCCTTGCAATGGTAAAATACTTTTCTTTGTCTCCTCCATTCCCCACAGGCAAGATGGCTCCTTCATGTGGTGGTGACACTTGGGAGGGAGGGGTCCATGCTGGGGACTTGGTGGAAAGTGCTCACCCAGTTTGCTTCTCTCTTCTTACTGTAGAGATAAGAAGACAGTGGATAGAATTAATTGGATTTGTTTCAGACTACCACATCAACAAGACCTTGGAGGCTGGGGGATGTTTTTTGGTGGGCCTGCTATGGCACATTGCTGAAAAGTTGTGGATGAGCGCTGCACTGTGAGATTGAGGTGCAGGACCGTGGGACAAAACTCCATAGAAATGGCATTGCTCTGATGGGTCATCTTCAAAGCCTGTGCCATTTTCTGGAGTTTCTTCAGAGCTGTCTTTGGAGATTATGCACTGGCTTCGGAGCTTCAGGTTTCAGGGCAACCCCCATGGGTGCCCACCAGGGCCCCCCTTAGACCCCATTGCCCGATTGCGGTGGAAACACGCTCCGTATAATCCAGATTTGATGCCCGAGGACCCTATTGTAGACCCCAACGTGGTCTACAAGAAACCAGGATTATAGGTCCTGAAGGACCCATTTAATCCAGATTTCCCTAGAACGGGTAGAAACAAATGTGGCTCTGATGGGGTCTGCAGTGGAAATGGGATCTTCCTGCTCTGAGCCTAATGGGTCCTTAATGGGTCCCTAATGGGTCCTTAATGGGTACTTAGTCCTAGTGGGAAAAAACCTGTGTCAAGAATTCCTCATCTTGCCTGGCTGGGAAGCCTGCCTGAGTTTGGCTGGGTATTGCAACTCTTCCTTCATCCTTGGAAGAAGGGCTGCTGGCAACAGGGGGCATGGCACCAGGTCAGGTAGAAGGTGGAGGGGTGGCGACAACAATGCCAGGAGTGCACCCAGGGGAATATGCTTGGCCTTGCTGCCTTCCACCAGGAGCACCCTCCAAGTTAGGACAGTCAACCACGCAAAGCAGAACCAGCAGGCGAAATGCACTTCTGCGCAAAAGCCCCAGCCTGATCAAAGTGTGGAGCTGGGCCTCCCCAGCCCAGACCACATCATGTTTGAGTGGTGGGTGCAAAGCCAATCAGGGAGAGGAATGGGAAGATTAGTGGATAAGGGGAGGAGAGGAAAAGATCCTGTTTCCCCTGCTGGGGACTTGAGCATTTTCCGTGGGAACTGCAGTCTTCAAACTGATGCCGTTTTATTGTGAAGCAAATGGGAACGGCCAGAATGCCCACTTGGTTCTGAAGGAAACTCAATCCATATTAAAGTAGTCCAGTGGGAATGCAGCCTGTATGTAGTTAAACTGTTAAACCTACTGAGAAGTTCAATAACTTTTTCTATCATCCTGCAGCGCTATCTAGTGGTTGAAATCATACATTGCTTTTATCCAAATCTGATTCAGAGTTCAGTTTTCCACCATATTACTTTGAATTTTTCCTTTATCCTATTAAACATTGACTAGAGACTTTTATCTTCTCTATTTCTTGTTAATTTTGCAGTTCTGGGCTTGGAAATCTTTTCCATTTCTCACGTACTACTTTACTACATAAAAAATCTCATCCAAATGAGTTTTCAGCAGTTTGCTGCTTCTGAAGCTCTAATTTCTGTTAGTGTTTCACAGACTTCCCCTTTAGAAACTACTAGGGAGCATCAAAAAAATCTAGAAAAGTGACACTAGTAAAAGCTTTCATCCCCAAAGGAGGCTCCCTTAGGTAACTTGGGCTTGATGTTTTTATCTGGTAGCACATAGTTATTTGCCCCATCACATTCCCTCATAGACTTTCCTTTGATTTTCACTGGAATGCTGCGTCTTGCTACCCCAAGGTGGGCAATTCTACCTTCTCATTTATTAAAGAAGGCAAATTGCAGTCAGGAATGATTCTACCCAGCGTATAGTGCCATTTCAATTTTGCTAGGAGAGTCTCTCTTCCCACACTTTATTTCACCATTGTCTCACTGAAAGCTGCATTGAAACCGCTTGGCCTGAAGTTCAGAAAGCTTTACTTTGCTAAAGAGACTTTCATAAACTGGGAATTCTGGAAATCTTTCCCTTCCCTTCTAAACTTTGACATCTCCCTTTTCTTCTGCTTATCATCCTCAATCTGATGGACTTCATCTAGTCCAGCATTCTGTTGCACAAAGTGGGCCACCAATTGCCCATGGGCATCTCGAGCAGAGACAAGGGCAAAACTTCTCCTGCTCTTGAATCCCAGCAAATGGCCTTAGAGGCCTCCTGCTTAGATAAAGCCTGAAAGGTGTACTTAGGCATCCATTCTAGTAGCCATTGATAGATCTCCCATCCATAAACTTATCTAAGCCTTCCTTAAAGCTGTCTAGGCTGGTAGCTGTTACCACCTCCTCCAGAAGCAAACTCCATAAACTGATGACCCTCTGGGTGAAGAAATACTTTTCATTGTCTGATCCAACTCTCCAGAGGTGGCCAATCTCTCTTTCAGGTGGCCAATCAAGGAGGGCAAACAACCATGGTGGAATGCCTTCTCTGTGCTTCAGCCACTGAAATCTGGCAATGAAAGCTTTAGTCCACTGTCCAGATTTTCATAACCCCAGAAGTCCAGCTGGTCTTTTCCTTTATATTCTTAGCCTTAAAAATGCAGGTCCCAACATCCAGCTAGACCATAGAACCATAGAATCACAGAGTTGGAGGGGACCTCTTGGGACATCAAGTCCAATCCCCTGTTCAATGCAGGAGTTCCTAAACCATCCCAGACAGATGTAGGTCCACCCTCTGCTTGAAGACCTCCAGGGAAGGAGAACCCACTACCTCTTGTGACAACCTATTCCACTGACTGATTGTCCTCACTGACAGGAAGTTTTTTCTTATATCTAATCATTCTGTTGCTTCTAGTCCTCCCATCTTGTGCAAGTGAGAATAGGGATAATCCCTCTGCACTGTGACGGCCCTTCAGATACTTGAAGACTGTGATCATGTCTCCTCAGTCTTCCCTTCTGTAGGCTAAGCATTCCTAGGTCCTTCGACCTTTTCCAGACCACTAATGCACGAAGCATCAATCAGCCTTTTACCTTACATGATGGACTTGTGAGAAAACTAAAAAATATTGGGTAGAAATACATTCACCTATACAACCGATTTTCAACACAAACATTCAATTGAAACCAGAATCTTTTCTTCTAGGTGTATTAGATGAAACTATGGGAAAGACTTGTTGAAAATTACTGCAGTATATGGTCACAGTGGCAAGATTATTATATGTGCAGGAATTGAAGAGCACTCTGCATCAGGGTGAAGATCTCTCAGTCTCCAAGCCAGGCTCATGTCTAGCAAGACAGAACAAATTCCTTGTGGGTGAACCTCGTGGCATCGTCTGCTTTCAGTGCCTCGTTTTCTTCTCTCACTTGGGTGATCTCGGCCCAGGGTCAGTGTCAGCAAACTTCTGCTAGTCTGACAGTTGCCAGAGTGTGACTGCCTGGCATCTAGCAGAAGCTGCGGTTTCGTGTCCTTCTGTGGGCGCCTTAACCATATTGCAAGCGGATGGTGATCTTTATTTAGTCAGTACCACCATTCCATGACCCTAACACAAGGACAAGCAGATTTGCTTCTGTATCAGCATGTCAGTGTTCATTGATAAAATATCACGCAAGAATGAGTGCCAGCAAACACATAAACATTCTTGCTAATATCCATTTCTTCCCAAGAGCAGTGACCTTGGAATGAAAAGCTTAGTTAATTCTGCACCCAACATTCCACTTATTGTTCTAGCAAGGGAAAAGCTGGAACTGTGAAATATGTAAGCAGGCATGGCATGGCTTTTTCCAGATTGGACGATGGCCATGCAGCTACTTAGTCTGATGAATTATGGGTGCGTCCCCATAAGGGCTAAAATCTGGGGTGGATTTGGATTCGGCATTGGGGGTTCCCATTAAATCCCTCAATGCTCCGAATCCACTCTGGATTTTCCAGCCCTGTCCCCATGTCGGTTTTCTTTCCCTCCTCCTCCTAACGTCCTCAGCTGCCTTCCTTCCTTTTCCCTCCCCCTGTTTCCAAAAGAAAAGGCTGGCTAGGTTTAAAGCCGAGCGAAGGAGGACAGCCGGTGGCCGGGTTAGTGAGCGAGGGGGTGCACGGAGGGGAGGCCGCCTCTCGGATGCGGCTCCCCCTCGCTCACTTACCCGGCCACCGGCTGTCCTCCTTCGCTCGGCTGAGGAGGAGGAGGAGGAGGCTGGTAGCGGCAGCGGCGCGCTGCGCTGCACCATTCACAGGTGTGCTTGTGTGCACCTGCGGGTTCTGTGGGAACAGCCTGACCCGTGCCTGTGAGTCATCCAGAGTAGAATAAAAAAGATCACTCAGCTTTTGGATTTTAAAGCAGATCCTAAATTCAGCCATATCCGCTCTAAAAAGCAACCCAGGCCAACAGGACCACCAGCATCCACCTGATTCTTACTCAACAGAAGTTCTCAAGAAGCTGGCATTAAATAAGCATTTTCTCTCTAGAATCAAGGAAAAAGAGAAAAGCTTTCCTGTGTTTACATATGGACAGCGTTCACACTAGCGAATGCTAGAATGCACCAGCCCACCCTCTGTGCATCTGGACACTTACCTCAAGGGCAGACGTGTGCCTGGCGCCCAGATGCCCACTCCACTGCATTTTCGCTGTCCCCGGAACAACGTGCTGTGCGTGCACACTGATGGCGGCGTGTCACGTGACACACTTGCGAGGTCCATCGTGTGCCCCTCCGTGCACCAAGGAGGCGTGGATGGAATCACAGGTGGACATGACTGGACAAGGTAAGTCCAGTCCACAGGCAGTTGGCTTCCGGTGTGCTCCTGCCCTGGAGGGGCCCCTTCCGACTCCATCTGGGAGCACACTGCAAGCAAACTGCAGGGCCAAGTGCAGAACCCCGCCCCCGGCATGCCTAGTGAGTAACACTGATTTGAGACAGCAAGTGTCATTTGGATCTGTCCTGAGAGACTGAGAGCAAGTCACCTTCCACACCACAGAGCTCTACCCCAGCCATAAAAAGGGCACTTCCTCTCAGCTTGTAACAACACCGCCAAAGTCCTAAGGCTCAGGAATGCATGTGGTCCTGTAAGCAGAATGATCCAGAATAGCTAAGTGTCAGTGCTATGGCCACTGTGCTGCCATCTTTACTGGTTCCCAGGGCCTTTTCACACTTGCCTCGTAGGGATGCTGTGGGACACTCCAGGTCACTCCATCTGCCACTGCAACGCCACCTCCAAAGGCAGGGAGCACTTAGTGAGCTCCTGGATGCAACATTGGTGCATTCTTCCGATGCAGATGCTTCGTGTGTGCGGGGCAGGACAGCTGCAGCTGTGTCGATGCACAACATGTTGCAATTCCTGTGGCAACAGCTGGGTGTGAGGTGGAAGCTGCAGCTGCCATGGCCATGGTGACTTGAACAGTCTGCTATGGACCATCTGCAGCACAAGTCAGAGACAGTCCCGGCCCTGGCGGTGTGAACGTGGGCCGCTGTCCCTGGACTCCACTGTGCTAGAATGGTATACGCAGATCATCCTAGTCAATCAGTGCAAAAAGGCCCCCAGACTCAGCCAGGCTGGCTTATTTTTCTCCCATCTTGCTGGGTAGCCTGGTATGCAGATAAGATGGACAAGAAATATAATTGTTATAAAAACCTGTCCATGTTCTGTTATTCAGTGGAGAAGTGTGGGAAAGGGAAATGACTGAGATGCTTCACATGTTCAGTGCTTCCTTTCGACCTGTCTTCTTTTATTGTCATAAAATGAGAGAACATGCCTCAGCCACACCACTTTGTTTGTAACTTTGGGTCCAGGGTGGTAATTCTTCATATTTCTCTTTTATTAAAATTTTACCACAAATTAAAAGAGAAAAATCATTTACACACTCTTCCCATCATTACATTAATAGAAATTCCCTTGACTTCCTCCGCTTGTCTGACTTCTGTATTCTGTATCCATCCTTTGTTGCTCCGCATCTTTGTCTCTCCTTGGTTTCCTGTCTATTCTTTATCCTCACTCGAACCCATCTGTCGTCAATTTGAGCTCTGTCAGATATTCAATAAATGGGGACCAGTCTCTCATAAATTTATCAGTTGATCTGTCATTTAATAAATTTGTTAATTTGTCTATTTCTGCCAAATCAGTCATCTTAATTAGCAATTCTTCTCCCGATGGTATCTCTTCTTCCTTCCATTTCTGAGCATACAATAATCTTGCAGCTGTCACCATACACAAAATTAACCAGTTTACACTTTCTAATGTATTATCTACAATCCCCAACAGAAACAATTCTGGATTAAACCTAAAGTTCCTTTTCAAAATTCTTGACATCAAGTTATGTATCATAACCCAATACTTCTTTGCCTTTTTACACGTCCACCACATATGATAAAAGGTCCCTTCAATTTTTTTACATTTCCAACATTTAGTAGACATATTTTGATAAACTTTCCCCAATTTATGTGTTAAATACCATCTATACATCATTTTCTACATATTTTATTTCAATAACATACAGGAAGTAAATTTCATATCTTTTACCCGTAATTTCTCCCGTTGATCCATTTGAATATTATATCCAAAATTTCTGGCCCAAGTAATCATACATTCTTTGACCTGCTCATGTTCCATTTCAATTTGAAGCAATATTTTATACATCACACCAATCATACCTTTTTCAGCCTTATTTAATTTTGTCTCCCATTCCTGTTTTTCCCACTCAAAATTTACACTGTCTTTATCTTTTCTATATATGTCTCTTAATTGTAAATAAGAGAACCATTGTATATTTATCCCTTCCTGATTCAATTGTTCTCTTGTTTTTATTTCATATTCATTACCGCCCTCAGTTTTATACAACATATCTTCATATTTCAACCAAGTTCCTCCATCACTGAGTTCCCTTAATAAACCTTCATGTGGGGAGACCCACAATGGCATTTTGCTATAGAGCTTGTTTTTATAATTCACCACGTTTTATACAATGCATTTCTTACAAAATGATTTTTAAAATCAGCATTAACTTTCGATTTTCCATACCACAAATATCCATGCCAGCAATATCTTAACCCTTCTCCCTCCAATTGTAATAGTCTTTTGTCTTTCAACCAAAACCACTTCGCAATCCATACCATGCAGGATGCTGCATGATATAGTTTAAAATTCGGTACTCCAAAACCTCCTCTTTCTTTAGAGTCTTGCATCAACTTAAATCTTATTCTCGTTTCTTTCCCTTGCCATAAGGATTTGGATATGTCTTTTTCCCAGTTCTTGAATTCCTTGATATTGTTTACTATAGGTACGGATTGAAATAAAAACATCATCCTCAGGAATATGTTCATTTTTATGACTGAAATCCGACCCATCAGTGACAACTGTAAATTAGACCATTTCAGAAGATCTTGTTTTATCTCAACCCATGTTTTCGAATTATTGTTCTTGTATAGTGCAACATTTTTCTTAGACAGGGTTAAATATTTCACTTTTTTTTCAATTGCAAATCCAGATTTCATTTGAAAGATTCCTTGTTGAGTCTCTGACATATTTTTTGTCAGGACTTTAGTCTTGTTCTGATTCTCTTTTAGACCTGCCACACAACCATAAGTTTGCATTTCTTTTAACAATTCCTCAATTGAGTTATTAGGCTTTGTTAATATTATGGCTAGATCATCAGCAAATGCTCTTAATTTAAATCTTCTCTTTTAATTTTTAAACCTTTAATGTCTTGGTTTCTCCTAACTGCTCTATTTAATACTTCCAATGTCAAGATGTACAGAAGAAGTGATAATGGACATCCTTGTCTAGTACCCTTTTGAATCTCAAAGTTTCTTGTCGGTTCACCATTTATTAAAATCTGTGCCTGTTGCACCAGACTGAGTCCTTTAAACCACAAGGGGCAACTGTCCTTTTGGAGCAAAGCCAGACTTGGTTTAGGCAAGCTCTCCTAGGCCCTCTTGGGCATGGGTGGACAGGATGTTGGCGGCTAGGATACAGGAGCTTCAAGCAGCATTAGCAGCCAGTGAGATTGACCCTTCAGAGTGCTGTAAGACTGGAGTAGAACCTCCAGCTGTAAGCACAGCGTGCTGGTTTAGCATGTAAACTTCCGAGCTGAGTGAATCGATTTGGCAATTCATCCAAAGCAGGCTTTATCGCTTAGTTGTTGCGGAGTTACAAACTGGATATAGAATATATGATGAATGAATGCTTGGATTTGAGTAAATACAATGATTATTACTATTAAGTGAATAAATGCATGTTCGTATGAGAACTACGTTTCAAAGAAGACTGAAGGTCAGAAAGGAGAAGAGCAAGAGGAATAACTGCTTCAGAGAGTGGTGTATATAATAAACTGAGTCTGATCAGTGAAACTCCTATAATAAACTGGCTGCAGCTATTTTCGTCCTTGGGCCTGCCGTGGGATCTCTGTCCTCGCTCCGTGCCTCAGATTGGGCCTCCGACAGTTCCTGCAGGAGGGAAGCTGAGAGGACATGACGAAACTGATCTGCAAGGAGCTGTTGCTCTGGAGGACCAGGACCAGGACCTCAAGGACGTAGAAGTGGACCCAGTGCTTGGGGCCATCTGCTTCCAGCAGAAATCAGCTAAGAAAATGGGTGCCGCTACCTCACACCACACGTTCCAGTTTCTCCAGCCTGCAATTGCAACCATGACTTCCCCAGTCTAATAAAACATGACAGTTTACTCATTCTGTTGTCCAGCCAACCCAGGGATGACAGTGTGAAAGTTTTGTGAGTGGGTATCTCAGTGACAAGAGTGGGACTAAGCCACCCAGGGGTACGCCAAAGCTCCACAGTGGCTGGCTCCAATCCACTCCAGCCCTGTAGTCTCCTGAATGGGGAAAGGAAATCCAGTTCAGGGTAGCGGAACGCAAGGAACTTGAGGTCAGGGCTAGAGACAGTGATGTGGGGAATGAAGACAAGTGGGACCTAGGCAGGTCTTTTGATTGCAAACACTGGCCAGCGTTCCTCAAGGACCTGGATCCCACTGTAGGGTGGGATGGCCACTCCCTGCACTCTGCCCGACGGATGCTGAGCCAATAGACCTATTCTAGACAAGTAGTAGAGCGTTGGGTTCTTTTTAGCAAAACCTCTCGAGATAAGGATAATATTTTTGACTGTTGTCTCAAAAGAGTAATTTGGTTTCATCTTGTAGAGGCAAATGCCCAACCCAGTTAGGCTACAATACTTTTAAATATAAACCGTCATGGCTGCTGCACTCAGTCACTTCCTGCTGTTTTTTCTTTAGACTTATGCAGGGTGTTTGATTCCTTGGACCGTGATTATTTATCTTATTTATTATGTAAATATGATTTTGGACCCAAATATATTTCAGCCTTGTTTGCGGTTTATAAAAAATGCTCCAGCTTCTGTCCAGTTAAATAACCACACACCAGTAGTTTCCCCATAGAAAGCACCCTCATTTCCAGCCCTCTTTGCCTTAGCCAGGGATTGCCAGCAATTAAAAGCAACTATGAGATACAAGGATATACAGTAAAGAAACTCAGTTTAAAACATTTATTTGCATATGATATTCTTTTATTTTCCAATTCACCCCTTCAGTCTGTTCTGTCACTGCTTCAAACTCAGGATAAATTTTATAAGGCTTTGGGACCGAAGGTTAACCAAAGCAAGTGAACTGTTACGTTCCAATCTATTCCTCCATTTGCTCTCGGTTCTAGGGCACATTGCCACAACTAAAGTGAAGATCGCGCCCCTTCTTAGGTTCCTTAGAATGCACCTGGTCTCTCTGCCACAAAGGATGCTTGGCAAATTTGAAATTATAATTAACAACTACGTGTGGCAGTAAAGAAAGCCAGGCTTACAAAATCTAAGATGTAGGCCTAAAGCACCAGGGGGGGTGGGAGGTGTACTTAGATGCCTTCCATATCTGCCAACTTTCAGGATCAGCCTGGATCCTGCCCTCCTATGGCTGCCCGTTGAGCTGTCTGAGTTTCCTACCTTCATAGAATCTCCATGCTTTGCCCCAGTTGATCTAAAAATAATTATGCATCATCAGCCTACTGAAATTAACAAATGAAAATGATTATAAAAGAATATGGAGCACAAAACGGGTAGTGGGGAGGAAATAGAATAGTTCTCCTTCCTGATCCTGAGGCAACAGTTCACCGGAGTCAGCTACCCTTTCTCAATGTTTAGGTGAATTATTACTTGAAGAAGCAGAGGCTGACATTTTTTGGCAAGCGTGCTGAAGTTCTTTCCTGAAGTTCCTGCATATACACTGTCAGCCTGTGCCTTGAGCTGAATTTACTCTGCCTAATAAGGCAGAGAGCAAGCGCACAGAAGAGATGTGTAGAACTGAGCCCTGGACCGTCCTGTAATCGGAGAGCAACTTGATTCTGTCAAACAGGCTGTTAATTCCTAGTACCTGGGTCACTTTTGAACCCCACTGGATCATTTGCAGATCAATATAGGCTTGCTTTACTGAGTTTATTAGTCACAATAGTACACAGCACTTAATTATACAACAAGCAAACGGGAGGTTTTGTTTTCGTCCGCGTGGCTCACTTGCCTTTCCTTCTGCAGATGCACTGTGGCTGGACCGTTCAGTTGCTCTTAATACAAGATACTGTAGAATTAATTGAACCACTCAGAGAGGACTTTCAGTTCTAGCTCTGCTGTGTTCACTGTTTCTTCTCAAACTTTTCCAAGCCAGAAAATCTTTAAGGCTTCATCCTGTACAGGTTACTTTTTTAAACGAGCAAGACTGAAGTGAACCCTTCTTCAGTTTGGGTCTTGGTGAATGCTGTACTATTGCATAGAGTTACAAAACTTCTCATAGTAGGATATTGGAGGTAAAAGATCTAGTTATCTTGATGTGGAAAGTTAACTTTGAATCTTTTTGAGTAGTTCGCTTCTGAGTAAGGCAAACAGAAGCCTGTTTTTATATCTGCATTTGCAAGCGTATTCCATGAGCAAATAATGATGGATAAAATTAGCAGACATCTGGAAGACCAGCCTATTTCAAAGTTATTTTGGTCTGATCTTATAAAGTATTGTATGGAGAATGTGATTGGTAGCTGGTCTTAATAAACAGTTAGCAAGTCTTGCCTGCCTAAAATGCAAAACAGATGTATCTTTGTTCTTTTTCAAGTGACTTTGATGAATAAACTATATGTGACGTCATATCCAAGCTATTGAATGTCTTGATTCCAGCTGATTTTTTTAAGTTTCCATTTTAGACTCTAGAGAGAACAAACTGAATTCCAGTGTGTTGCTGTTAGATCAAATGGAAGCAGGTTCAGAGACACAGTTTTTCATCCAACCTATTTTAAAGTGATATTGTTTTCTAAAAGGTATGTTTTAGAAAAACACTGAAGTTTTCTGTCTCTTCATCACTTGGAGATCTGGGAGACATTTCTGTGAGGGAGAAAGAAAACAGGCAAGAGCTGATGCATTTTTCCAGACAGAAGAAGGCAATTTTCCTTAAACTACATAATCTGAAGAGTGCTTAACAGTATTTTGTTGTGGACATGAGCTATGCAAACTATTTTATTGCCTTTGCTTTGGGAAGGATTGCTCTGGGTGCATTTCCTTCCACCACTGAATATTAACAGGAAGCCAAACCCTCCAAGCAGAATTTTCAGTCATCAATAAACATCAGCTACTACTTTCTCTTTCTTTACGGAATCCCTTTGGAATTTATCTTCCAGATACAAACACTTGGAGAAATTGGCAGCTGAAGAATATGAAAAGGAACTGAGAGTTCGGAATTTGTATAGGGGAAGAAGTGAGTTCTCCTTGAATTTAAGTCCATCTTGTGCCAGTCGATCTTCCACAGATTCTCAAGAGGAACCAAAGACCCCTGAGACACCTTGCAGGACACTTCAGGACCCAGAAGGTAAGTGACAGGAGACCTTGAAAGGAAAAGGAACATCTAATAGTTTCTTATAGTTTAAGCAGATACTATGGAAGAGATTACAGAATTTCACACATAATAATGTAACAGATTGTTAGGAGTTAGATTTCTTTTTCCTGAATTCACAACAACTATTATGTTGTATTTGAAATTAGTTTCCAATTGCTGTTGTTGCAAAATTGTATTTTTCATAATATACTGTAATTAGACACTGTAATCATTACAGTTCTTACAGGGAAATGTAAGCAGGTACGTCTTCACAGACTTGATTTTAGCAAGATTGTGTCCTGAAGTAGCAGCCCCTATGGTAGGCCTTGATCCAAATAATCAGTAGATAAAGTTTCCAGGTTCCTTGGAGAACTTAAAGGGTCTCTTCCACATCATACTCAAAAGCCCTGCGTGATAGTTAGTAAGCTACAGTATAGGTTTCTGAAGTAATGTGTGTAACACAGAAAATAAGAAACCTTATAAATGTATTTTTTTTAGATTTTAATTAAAGTTGGCAATCTTGCTTAATATATTTAACTACAACAGTAGGATTACAATGAAACTAGTACATGGACTGATTTTTGGTTGCTAAAAACCCATCTTAAAGTGTCCAGACGGTTGAATGCTAAAAACTATTTTTCAGCTAAAGCAGCACTCAAAAGGAGAAGTTGCACTCTGAGGATGTAGGCATATAATCTTATTTATGTAAGATCACATACCTTAGGCAGAGGACGATGAAGATTACACAGAAATTCCCAGTTGGGAAGTTTGTAATGGATCTGCCACTGGAGTTAATATTTAAAGCCTCCATTCTCCACTGGACAGCCTTAATCACAGAAGTTGTCCAAAGCAGCAAAGGAAGATTGACTAATAATATATTTTTGGATCTGTCCTAAACCACTGTGGTTTAGAGGAGCTAGATGATACCACCAAATACCTGCTACCTGGTAGGGGTGGAACTTTGTGGCAGTAGCTGCACTTTCCCTTAGCCCAAATAGTCTACTCGATTAAATTGAGGCTGACTTCCCCATTTGTAAAATAGTGTGTACCATCAGCTCTATTCAATATTCTTTTTTTCTTGTCATTTGAAAACATTATTTGACTTGTAGTTTGTGAAGCTAAAGAAAACAGATTTACTTCATTGTCTGTGTGATGGTTCCGTGTGTCTTGATTTGATGGCGTCTTTGTGGTGACCTCAGTTTTATTATTTTATTTGTTGAAAGAGATAATTTAAATGAAGGGTGGATATTGCATGCTAACTTAGATGTTCTTCCAAAGTTAATCTTTAGTTGCATAGTTTCTTCCCTGTGTTACGATTTTTAATTTCTTTCTTAGTATTAGATCACTAACAAAGGCAGGATGCCTGTGAAATCACTCTTGTTCAGAGTGCCAGTTATTCAAATTCAATGTCAGACATTTAAAAAGTAATTTAAATCTTTGTTTAGAGAGCTACTCTTTTATAATAAACTTTAAAGCATATGATTTTGGGAATTATTTCAACTGTTTCATTATAAAATAGAGCATTTTGGTAAATGTCTGATGTATAACAAACACACATGTTTACTTCTAGCTGCCGTACCCTGGATTTACCTTTAGCAGGTGTTTAGGGTTTTGCAAGGGAAAGAGTGGCAAAATCTACCCAGTAGATAACTGTGCAAAACCTTTGTAAGTAGCTTTATATCTGTAGCAGTCCATGAGCATAGCTGGAAGCACCACTTCCTGCCTAAAACCCAACTTTCATCTTCCTTTGAAGTCGATGTGGCACCAGCAAATTCTCCTTTGAGTCAAAGGAAGCTCACAGACTTGATTACAGCAAAGGCTTGTACCCACCCATGCTAGCCACGACCGATTTCCGTATATCTTAAAGGCAAATAAGATAACAGCAGGAAGAAAAAAGGAAAAGATCTCTACCCTCCAACATAAGGACGTTTAATTTTTCTGTCTTCAACTGGATCTCCCTATTTCTTTAAAAATGCAGTCTTAACCATAATTGGCAAAAAATAAATTATTTCAGTGCCATTTGTTTGCCGACATACAATATAAGGGCTGCACAGATGAGGAATCAGATTACTGTTGTGATGTCAGAATATAAACTAGTTTGTACCCATACTCACTTGAATGAAAGTATTTTTAGATCTGGAAAAATTTATTACCATGGGAATGGTGAATGCTAGAGAAATGGAATTACCTTTCTGTCATTATTATGAAAAACTTCAGTGGTTCTCAGAAGACGGAACTGAGAAGGAATGCCTGACCGATGGGTGTGTCTTCGGCTACTTCTTCAGGTGCATCAAACTCTAAAGGCCAGCGCCCCCAGGCCGTGCCCCGGTTCGTCTGTCGCTTTTCTGCAGGACTGCAAGGATCTCACTCTGTTTTATGGAACTTAGGCTTCGTGGCCTATCCCTGATCTCTATACCTTTCTTCAATCTATTGCTGCCTAAGGAGCTGGCTAGCTTTTCTCTCGGCCTCCTTCTTCCACAAAGGTCCAAGCGCTACAGGGTCTTACCACCCGTATTCAGGGTAAGACTGTATTGGAGCCCTACCATGTCTTAAAGCTCAGCCCGACCATCGCTCCGGGCACCCGATCCCATCCAGGCATGGCTGAACCAACTAATGAGGAACCTACAGGTCTCCAGACCGATAGCCAACCCGTCCCTCAGGGGAAAGATGCCACCGTTCCCCACCACCACCCATCCTGGATAGCAGAAATAAGGCAAGCTGTGGCAGGGGGGGATGAGAGATTTTTTTAAACAAAAAGCCCAATTGCTTCCTGTGGATAAGCCAGCAACCCTCGGCTCGGCTTCAGAGGGAAGAGAAGGGCTTGAGCCAAGCTTATCAGGTCCCTCCCTGGAGGATATCTTCAGAGAGGACTCTGATGGCTCTCTGGAGAAGGCAGCCCCCAAGAGAAGTAAGAGGCACCTACCCCCAGAGGCTGAAGACACTGCTTCAATTTTGCCTCAACGGCCCAAGAAAAAGGTGGCAAAATCCTCCTGCTCAATGTCCGTTGTAGCGAGCACCCCGGCCCCTCGCCGGAGCACAGAGAAGGAGGAGAACAAACGCCGCAAATCCAAAAGAATCCACGCCTTTTCTGGGGAAGTGACGCGGCAAACCCAGAGCGGCAAGGGGAAAGTGGAAGTGCCTACCCCATCCACAGACTGCTCTAGGAAGCAGTCAGACCATAGAGAGGAGCTGAACTCCTCCTCTGCAGGGACTGCCGGCAATCGGCAATCAGGCTCTAAGGGAAGCAAAACCCCACCGAAGGAGCAAATAAAGGGCACACCGCTCCCACCAGAGCTTCATCTGCTGCCCCTTCAGCAGCTCGGGGCTCCTCCTCTGCCCCCCTCCTCATCTAAGCCGGGGGAAAGATGCAGCAGGGAGCTCAGCCACAGCCCGCGACCTGGCAGATCCTGCAAGGCTTCAGTCTCCCCTAGGTCTCGCAAGTCTCCTACCCCCCCCCCCAGATGCAGCAGGTCTACCCCAGGCAGTGGCAGCCCAGGGAGCAAGGCTGGATTCTCAGACCTGGGATCAGGCTGGGCCTCTGAGGACTTTGAAAGCGAGGGTAGCTGCAGAGAATCAGAGTTGTCTGATGCTGACTCCTGGGAGCAAGGATGTGCAGAGCAATCTAAGGCAGCCTCTGGCTGGGAGTCTGGTGATGCTAATGACCAAGACTGGCCCAAGGACCCTTCTAGACAACCTCCGTTCCCCAGACTCTCAAAACAGGAGGATTTTCCAAAAGTCCAACTGAAGATGCTATCTACCCTGGCCCTGCAACCGGCAGAAGCTCTTCCTGAGGACCTGGCCACAGAGCAAGAGATGCTCCTCATGGCCCCCCAGAGACGCTACCCAGTGGCCCCACTTCCTAAATCATTTAAGGCTATGATCTTAAAGGAATGAAAATTTCCAGCAAGACCTTCTCACATTCCAATAGCTCCAAAGAAACTCTTTAATACAGGATCCGTCAACAAGGAATTCTGGGAAGTGCCCCTTGTGGATGCGCCTTTCTCTGCGCTAGTCTCTCAGTCGGCCGCCCCGAAAGCAGGAGACACCCCTATGAAGGCGCCGGCTGATAAACATGCTAAGGAAAAATTTTGAGGCAATTTCCCTAGTGATGAAAACAAATGCTCAGATATCTCTCTTCTCCAGAGCGGCCTACAAGTGGGCAGATTCGCTGATGGAAGAGGGCACCCTCCCCTCCTCGGCATCCCAACCTCTGAAGTATATCAAGAGGGTCTTAGCTCTGTCAGCTGATGTATACACCGACGCCATGTTCCTAGCCGCCAAAGGCCTAGCCTATTCGGTGTCAGCGTGCCGTGCCCTCTGGGTGAAACATTGGCAGGTGGATGCCACAGCTAAAGCAAACGTGCCCAATGCTCCATTCACAGGCGGCCTTCTCTTCGGGGAAGAACCACTTTGAGACATTTTGGTTGAAGGGAAAGGGAAGAAGAAAACCCTTCCCACGCAGCCTCAACGTGAGTTCAAGGGCAACCAGTGGAAGTCATCCTCTTACAAAAAGTGGTTCCCGCCATCCCACCCTTCCTTCCAACTTTACTTTCGCCCCCCGAGGGATGATTATGGCAGAGCCCAGGGAAAACCTAACTGGGCCAAGCCCAAGTACCAACCCCACCAAGGGAATTCGGGAAGACCACCCTTCCATAATAGTAATAAATGACTAGCTGTGACAGATACCTCCACGGCAGTGGGAGGTCACCTCCACTCCTTTGCTGATGTTTGGTTACATTCCAATGTTTCTGAATGGGTTTATAAAGTTGTTTCCTCTGGTTACATGATTGAGTTTGATTCTTTTCCTCCCTCCCGCATTGTTCAATCCCTTAAAGGGGTTTCAGGGAAAAGGAAAAAGGAGGTTATGAAGGCCCTCCAGAAACTCATCGAGGCCGGAGCTGTTGAACCTGTCCCTGAGCAGGAGCGTTGCTCCAGGGTATACTCCTTCTTTGTGGTTCCAAAGAAGAAGAAAGGTTGGAGATCTATCCTAGACCTCCAGTATGTGAACAGTTTTATCCCACACCAGAAGTTCCGTATGGAGGCTCGGCAAACAATTAGGGAGGCCATTGCCGTTAATCACCTGTTATTCTCATATGATTTATCCAATGCCTATTTTCATATCCCAATAAGGGATTGCTTGCGCAGATTTGTACAGTTTGCCCTTGGCTCAAGCCACTGGCAGTTCACCTCTCTCGCTTTTGGGCTCAAATTGGTCCCAAGGGTCTTTTCCAAAATTCTAAACCCATTGGTCCGAGAAATGAGGGTCCAGGGCATTTCAGCCTTTGCGTATCTGATGATATTCTCATATCTGCGCCCTCTATGGGCAGAGCGAGGCATGATGTCCTTCAGGCTGCGCACATCCTCACTTCTCATGGTTTCCTGATCAATTGGGGAAAAAGTTCCCAAATTCCTTCCTACAGCATTGAGCATCTAGGTGCTCACATTAACACAAGGACAGGTCTAATAGCCCCATCAGGGGAGAGGGTGGATGCCATTTCTATAAAGGCAATTTCACTTAGTGGTGCAACCTCGGCCCCCCTTAATGTGTTATCTTCCTTCCTGGGGAAGCTCATCTCTGTTATTGACTTAGTTCAAGGGGCCCACTTCTTTGCTAGACCATTACAATGGCTCCTTCTTCCCCTATCGAGAGACATCGCTAGGAAATTATCTAGGAGAATTGGGATTCCAGAAGTAGTACGGGAGTCCTTTCGCTGGTGGGGAAATCGTGGCAATCTCACGAAAGGATGCCCACTAGCTACCCCTGAGGGGATTACCATCACTACTGATGCTAGCCTGAAGGGCTGGGGAGCCCGCTGCTTGGGCAGGATGGCCCAGGGCACCTGGTCTGATAGGAAAAGGACCCATTCAATAAACTGGTTAGAGCTTAAGGCTATATACCTGGCCCCGTTGTCTTTCTCCAGGCTAACTCCACAGCTCAGGCCCATATCACTAGAAAAGGGGGAACCAGATCAAGATCTCTAATGACTCTTTCAGAGGAAGTTTTTCTGTGGGCGGAGGCTGTTAGATCATTATCTTCTTTACACATCCAGGGGGACTTAAATTCACAGGCAGATGCTCTCAGCCGCTGTCTTCTACTGACCACGGAGTGATCACTGAACCCCGAAGTCTTCGCAGAGTTGACCTCGAGATGGGGAACCCCAGTGATGGACCTGTTTGCCTCTCCCTGCAACAACCAGGTTCCTCGCTTCTTATCTCTCTTCCGCCACCCGGAGGCTGAAGGAGTGGATGCCATCTCACACCCATGGCCACTGGGGTTACTCTATGCCTTTCCACCTTTACCCCTAATATCCAAGTTTCTGGCTAGACTCAGGCGCACTAGGGCATCTGACATTCTGGTGGCACCATACTGGCCGTGTTGGCCATGGTTCACTCAAATATCGGGCATGGCTCTAGAGGGTCCGGTTTTCTTGCCCAACAGAAAGGATCTCTTACTTCAGGATGGAGTCCAACACCCGGACTCGGAATGGTTGTGCATGACTGCCTGATTGCTCAGAGGTGGCGGCTAGAGTCGTGTGGTTACTCTGAGGGAGTCATCTCCACTATTTTAGCGGACAAAAAAAGGGTCCACGCTACGCCTGTATAATGTCACTTGGAGAAAGTTTGTAAATTGGGCCAAGTCAAGTGGTTTTGATCCCCTTAACCTATCTGAAGACCAAGTTCTGTCCTTCCTCTTCAAGGGGTTTCAAATGAAGCTTTCCCACAGCACTCTTAAGAGAAATATTGCATCTAAAGCATCAGTAATTGACATTATTAGGCCAACCCCAAGATCTCAACACCCTCACATTAAAAGATTTCTCAGAGCAATTAAAATTAATTCTCCAAGGGTGGTCCATCGTTTTCCCTCCTGGAAACTCCACGTGGTCTTGGAGGCTATTTCTTCTAGCCCATTCGAACCCTTGGAATCCGCTACATGGCCTCACCTTACGTACAAGATAGTTTTCTTAGTGGCCATGGTATCAGCCCGCAGGGTGTTGGAACTAGCGACCTTGTCCATAGCAGGTCAATGCCTAGAAATAACGCCAGTATCCCTGGTCTTAAGGATAATCCCTGAATTTAGCCCCAAAGTAAACACAGCCTTCCATAAAAAGCGGGAAATTCACTTACCTTCCCTATGGCTCGATGATGGCTGGGCCTGGCATCCCTTGGATGTCAAGAGGGCTATTTGCGTATATATGGATAGGACAAGCTCTTTCCATAAATCGGACGCCCTCTTCGTTCTTTTTCACCAACAGAAGAAGGGACAAAAGGCATCCCCAAAGGTGATTGCATCTTGGATTGTAAATTGTGTCCAGGATGCATACAACTTCCTGGGGAAGAAGCCCCCAGGGAACATTTGGGCTCATTCCACCAGGTCAGCGGCTACTTCAGCCGCCTTCCATAACAAGGC
Organism: Aspidoscelis tigris stejnegeri; assembly: GCA_023333525.1. Classification (NCBI taxonomy): domain Eukaryota; kingdom Metazoa; phylum Chordata; class Lepidosauria; order Squamata; family Teiidae; genus Aspidoscelis; species Aspidoscelis tigris. The sequence goes on from JALMGA010000008.1 coordinate 378,192, forward strand.
CTCATGGGACGAAATCTGTAGGGCTGCTACGTGGAAGAACTCTTCCACATTTATCCGTCACTACAAATTGGACTCTTTTAGGTCTGCAGAGTTAGACTTCAGGAGGAGAGTACTGTCCAAGCACACGATGTGATCTCAGTCCCCAGTCTCCCTCCCTATGTGTCCTGATCTTGGGTACCTCCCACTGGTCAGGCATTCCTTCTCAGTTCCGTCTTCTGAGAAAAGAACACTGGTACTTACCATATGGTGGTGGTCTGGAAGACGGAGAGAGAAGGAATGCCAGGCCCGACCCTCGACTAGGGAATGGGCTTGGGGACTCTCCTCAGTATCCTCGTTTTTGTTGATATATTGACAGAGTGAATAAAAAATTGAATCCAGTCATGTCTCAGTGTCAATCCTTTATTCCTTACTTTGCTCCAGAAGGACTGGGGCATGGCTTGGGGGTGCTGGCTTTTATAGTTTGATGCGCCATCAGTCGCTTTCCTGCAGAAGTAGCCTAAGACACATCCATTGGTCCGGCATTCATTCTCTCTCCGTCTTCTAGAACATCACCATATGGTAAGTACCGGTGTTCTTTTCTAAGGGTGTCTTTCCACTGCGCTTCTGGATCTAAGAAATGGGTACATTCCTCAATCCGGATCTAGTAGATCCAGATTAAGGGAAACACATGTTTCCATGGGAGGTGTAGCACCCATTAGCAATGGGTGCTAACCTCCCTGCCGTGGAAACACTTTTGCACCCATCTGAGGAATCCGGATCGACCCCCAAGGGGTCTGACCGTCACCCCAGGTGTCTCGGGGGACAGGGGGGTACACTCTTCAAACTCCCTCCGAAGACACCGGCACAGACTTCGGAGCCATTCCGGAGTCCCTTCGGAACATCTCCAAGGTCAGTGCTGATCTCTTCGGAGAGACTGGCGGCGAGACTCCAAAGTATGCCGATCGCTTCAGAGGGAAGTCCACACGGTCTGCGCTAATAGCGAACAGACCGCGCTGACAGCTCCGGAGCCTCTCCGAAGTCTTTCCCAATCTCTTCGGAGTCATTTTGGAATGATTTCAAAATGACTCTGAAATCACTTCAAATATGGGATTTCAGGGCTCCCCCCCATGGGTGCATCTCCTCCCCCTAGCCTCCTCTGGACCCCATTGCCTGTTTCTCATGGAAGCTTCTTTAACCTGGATTTTCTGGCTGAAGATCCCATTGTAGACTCCATTAATGGGGTCTACAGAAAATCCGGATTAAATGCAGAAAAGTACCCATTTGATCCGGATTTCCTGACTGGTGGTGGAAACAATCGGGTCCCAGATGGGTGCTGTGGTGGAAATGGGGTCATCCGGCTCACACGCAAATGAGTCCTTAATGGGTGCAAAAATGGGTACTTTCTGACAGTAGAAAAACACCCTAAAAATAAGAATCATTACATCTAAAGCTTATTTTCAAAATCATTTAATATTATTTTATTAATGTCTATTCAGCAATATACAAAACAAATTCACCCACAGTCAAAGAAAATATATAACAGAAAATTTCAATATTGTGGCCCCTATGAAACATTCTCCTTTGTCTCTCTATTGTCAGCTTAATGAATGCAGCCTTATTTGGCATGTCTAAACCCAATACACTTTTAGACAGCTAATTAAATGGCTGTAACAGTGTAACATTTGGACATAGTCCAAACAAGGCATCTGGTCCAGTTTGCTTGGATCAGTTTCAGTTATTGCAGCCTGAGAATGTGGACAAGCTACTTGCAGGGCTATGGCCAACGACATGCTCTCTGGGCCCCTGTCCCTCCTGGCTGATAAAAACTAACCAACAAGGTATGACCGGGTGGATCCAGGAAGTAGTGAATGTCTCTCTGAGGGATGGTGTGGTTCCACCGGTCCTGAAACAGCCTGTGGTGCAACCTCTCCTGAAGGGGGCTTCCCTGGAACCAGAAGACTTTAAGAACTATTGCCTGGTGGCTAACATACCTTTTTTAGGCAAGATTCTAGAGAGGGCTCTCATTGTTCAACTGCAGACATGTTTGGAAGCCAGACCCATTTGAATCTGGCACAGAAACCGCCCTGGTCGTCCTCTGGGAGAGAGACGGGGGAACGCTACCCTGCTATTTAACATCTACATGAAGCCACTGGGAGAGGTCCAGATGTTTGGGCCCCAAACATCTAAAGGAACACCTCCCATATTGACCTGCCTGTGCATTAAGATTTGCAGGGAAGGCCCTCCTGGTTGTCCCACCACCCTCAGTAGTGAAACGGGTGGGCACCGGGGAAAGGGCCTTTTCAGTAATGGCCCCCAGGTTATGGAATAGCCTCCCCCTCGAAGTGCGTCAGGCCCCTTCTCTGTATATATACAGGGAGGCAGTGAAGTCACATCTCTTTGCTCTGGCTTTTGGCTAATGTGATCATACTTTCCCCCTATTGCAGATACTGTTATTTTAATATTTAGGATATTGTTTTAAATATGCTGAATCTTTTAAGTGTTTTTATGTATATTATTGTTTTTAATATATATCGGTTTGTAATTTGTTGTTTTAAAGGTTGTTACCCACCCGGAGACCCTTGGCTATAGGGCAGGATAGAAATATAATTAATTAATTAATTAAATGTCGTGAAATCAGCAATTGAGCAGCATAGAGAAGATAATGTATCAAAACTTTTTGGGACAAATATTAAGTGATAAAAAATTGTGCAATTGGAAGAGCTCTGGAGAAGCACGCTATTTGTTTTTTCAGAGTCTGAAGAAGAAATTTGGGAACTTTCACCCAAAAAACTTTAACTGGTGGATGTTCCCCATATTAAACGAGAAGTTAGGTGACCCTAGACGTTTCTCCCAATACTGTACATTCTGATTTTCACAGATCTTGCCTGATTGAAATGGTGATATATTTTGGATGAAAATCCCTTTATTTCACCATTCATATTTTTCACAAAAATGTCAAAGGGTAGAGATCAGATGATTGCAAATTGTACATTTAAATCATTTAGGGAATATTACTTCCAGCACATTTTTTCATGGCATTTAAATACATGTAAAATGAAATTTACTGCAATTTTGTGATCTTTGAGAATAGTGGGTAGAAAAGCCATCTCCTCCTCCTCCTCCTTCTTCAACATCATCTTTGGCTGAAGGAACAACATTCCGTCCCCAAGCAGCCAGTGTCACTGTAGATAGATAGATAGATAGATAGATAGATAGATAGATAGATAGATAGATAGATAGATAGATAGATAGATAGATAGATAGATAGATAGATAGATAGATAGATAGATAGATAGATAGATATCCATCTCTCATTAGCCCCAGCCAGGCATTGGCAATGCTAATGGATACTGAGAGATGTAGTCCAATAGCACCTGATTTATGCTCTAGTTTATCTTTAGAGATCCAGGGCATAAACTTCTAAGATAGGACCTCTCCGCACTTGGCAAGAAGAGACACTCTGATTATTGTTCCAGACTGAGCAGGAACATCTCCATGTGTGGCGTAGAGCACATTTTCACGCTCCACAACCTACCTAGCGATCAGCCAGGACAGCCTTGCATGCTTCATTCATTTTCCCTACTCATCTGAATTCTTATCAGAAAAATATATTATTAAGATCTATAGATAGCCAAGGCATCATTGTTATATTAGATCCATTACAAGAATAAGACAAGTGTGGCACCCATCCCCCAGCGCGAGTCGCCTTCCACTCTTTTGAAATTTTATGTTCTTGGTAGCGTGTTTATTATTGTGGTCTGTCCAAGCCTTGCGCCAGCAAAGCTCTCCTCTTCCCCTGCCTGCTCCTGGAAGCTCCTGCTGCTTGTTGCCCCTCACTTCTTCTTCCCTGGTTCCTGAGGAGAGAGCGCCTTGCAGCTGTAATGTTCTCCTGGCTTAAAATATAGTGAAGCTGGCAAAGTTTCGTTAGTAAAACAAAAGAGGAAGCTTTATGCGTACAACTGTAACAGATGTGGAAACAAAATAAACGTTCTGAGGAAGAATACAAATGTCTCCCTACACAAGCACCCTAACTAAACAATCCTTTCTCTCCTGCCCCTTTGGCTTTGTCCCCAGCCTAGAAGGCCTGAAACTACGTTGGGATCGATCCCCCTGAGAGAACCGGCCAGTTTAACCCGCCTTCCTCCCAGGACCCCAGAGCGCAGCCTCTCAGTACCCCTTCTGGCAGGCAGGTTTTATACCCGACGCCTGATTGGTTGAGGCTCTCTGGGCATTCTTTTCCCTCTCCTTTTATTCTAACAAGGGAGGTTTTGCCCCTCCTTTCCTATTGTGCTTCCATACTGATCCTGCATTGAGTGCCTTTTCATTACAGTTTGAATTACACCAACCAACACTGGAGTTTGGCGTAGGCACCACAACAAGTAATAAGAGAATTTATAAAATGTAGGTAGATGATTTCTGCACTACACAAAGTTCACCTGCATGTTCTCATTTCCATCATTTTTGTTCATGGAGCTGTCCGTTTGCTTGTTTTTTTCATTGTGCGGCATATGTTCTAATATGCAGAGATGGCTAGTTTAGCTGAAAGTAATGAAACTGAATTAATGGATTTCACTGTATCTGTGAGGAAATGAGGAAGAGAAAATCACCTTCCCTGTTAACAATGTGCAATAGATGACAGCCAATTCATAGAGTCATAGAGTTGGAAGGGACCGTTAGGGTCATCCAACACCCTGCTTAATGCAGGATTTGCTAAATCATCCTGGACACATGTAGGTCCAGCCTCTGCTTGAAGACCTCCAGCGAAGGAGAACCCACCACCTCCCATGGCAAACTCTTCCACTGACCAATAACCCTCAGAGCGCGTTTTCATGGGATGCCTTATATTGTTTCCCCGAAACCGAAATAATTGAACCGGGTTGAAACTGTCTCCACGGCTTTCAACTTGATCCGATTCATCCGCATCCCGAGGGCATCCCGATGCCACCCTTATCTCGGATTCAATCATCGGAGTCCCCACGGCAATCCTGTCCTCCCTGCCCATTGCCAGTCATGGTGCCCACCCCCTCTCTCTGATTGCTGTTCCTTCCCAGGATCAGCCCCTCTCACTTAGTTCAAAGTAACAGAGATCAGACCTCTCCCCCGGCTGATGGGGATGGTTGAAAGGGGTGAGGAAGGAGGTGAAAAATGAACCAGATGTATTGGAAGGGAAATTTAACAAGAGATGTGGGGGGGGGGGGATGTAGCAAAAGTGTCTGATTTTATAGCTGTCATGAAAGCCTGCCTGCTCCCACCCTCCCTTCCCTGTGCCGCATCCGTGCCTTTTTTGCCTCTTTGTTCTGATCAGCTGTAGCGATCTGCACTAAACTCTGTAAAATTCTGTCTGCTTCCTCCCACCCTCATGGCTGTGCAGCTCTCCGCCTCCTTTCCTCTGCACCACCTTTCCCTCCCCCTTTTCTTCCAGCTTTGTGCTCTTCCCTCATCACCCCCATCGAAGAAGTCTGGATCCCCCTTTCCCACCCGTGCTTCCCTCGTGCCGAGAGGCTGGGCTGGAGGGGACCAAGGGGCTTTTTCATTGCTCAGGGCACACAGCAGCAGCAGCAAGTAAAGCCCCATTCCTTTAAACATTAATACAGAATCTCAGCTGCTTCCCTTCCTTTCACTTTCTAAAGGTCTGAACTTCTGAAATTGCGCAAATTTGCAACATTGTTAATCGGGAGTGAAGTTGTTCCCTTGCTACACTGTAGCGCTGCTGTGTGAAGGCTGTCCTTGCTTTGGTCTCCTGAGGGGTGGAAGAAGATCGGTGTGTGTGTGTGTGTGTGTGTGTGTAGGGGCAAGAAAGGTGCCCGATCCTTGGGTGCAGAGGCACCTGTTCTCCGGGTGCAGAGAGGCAAAAGGGGAGAAGAGGTTTCTATTTAATCTTACCCACACTCTCTCTAAAGGGGCTTCTCTTTATTCTCAAAGGGACCCTCAATCACCCCCTTTTTTAATTAAAAGGGGACCCTTTAAGGCATCGATCAGGGAGGAGGGATCCCTCGGGAAGCTTTTCTCCACGTGTCTTGAATTTATTTTATTTTTTAATAGCCACTGAATGCGCCAAAGGGAAAGAAAAGGCGCATGGAGGATCCGCTGGGCGAACAGAAAGGGGAGAAAAAGGAACGGAGGGGCCAGACGTAAAGCGGCTTCACCAGGCTGTTCTTGCCACCGCAGCCGCTGCCGCCAGCTGCTCGGAAAGAGCTCTGCTGGGGAGAAGAAGAAGAGGAGGAGGAAAAAGCCGGGGCGCTGGAGGGTCATCATTTCCTCCATGCCTGGCTTAGCTCGCCCGGTCTGGAAACCCTAAACACACCCACCAATGACGTGCCCAGAATACGGACAGCCATTGGATACAGTGCGATTGGGGGAGGGGCACCCTGAACACGGAATTTCATCCCTGAAAACGGTACTGTCCACACAGTAAAAAGATTAAACACGTTTCAAGTGCACGATCCGGAGTGAGACCTGTTGAAATCAGGATTGAGATTCAGAACGGTTTGGCGTGGTTTAACACGGAAAAAGCGTGTTAAGCCAAACTGCCGTCTGGACTCAGAGGACTCAAAACGTTTTGAATTCGAAATAACGTTGCTGTGAAGACGCGGCCTCAGTGTCAGGAAGTTTCTCCTAATATCTAATCTGCATTGACTCTCTTGAAGTTTCATCCCATTGTTTCTAGTCCTCCCATATTGTGTAAGTGAGAATAGGGACGATCTTTCTGCACTGTGACGGCCCTTCAGAGACTTGAAGACCGCTATCATGTCTCCTCTCAGTCTTCTCTTCTGTAGGCTAAACATTCCTAGATCCTTCCACTGTTCCTTGTAGGACATGGTTTCCAGACCCCTAACCATTGTGGTAGCCCTACTATGGACTTGCTCCAAAGGAACAGCAGTATGTTATGTGTCAAACTTTTGGAAGTTCAGTTTGCATCAGATGCCAAATGTTTTAAGCAGCTTTTCTGAAATAATGAGTGTGAGTAAACAAAAGCTTTCTGTTTGGCTGAGTGCTCCACACTACCACTTCCAAGCTGTGCTATTTCTCGTCCAGTCCACCTGCTTGTCTCTTTTATGCATGGACATTCCACGTGAGGTAAAAAGAAAAAGGAAAAATGCATGGTAAAAAAATGTTTTCAGTAACAATGTAAATAGCAGGAAAAATCTTTGTGCATTTTTTTATTATTTCCTCCTCTCTTTTTTATTAAACATCTTGAAATGATTCTGTGCTTTAAGTACCCAGTGTGCTTATATATTTTGGACCTGAAATGTTGAAATCATATATATCTAACATGAAATTTCTGAGGGATTTCTGAAGCATCCCTCACACTCTAAAGGCAACTTTCTTTTTTCACCCATTTGAAGAAATGAAGGCTGATGGAACACACTTGCCTAAGTGAAACTTTCTCCATTATTTTTTTCACCAGTGAGTGCCAGTGATCCTGAATGTGATCCAGAACCTGAGCCGGAGCCAGAAACAAAAGCCGAACAGGAAGAGAAGACGGAGCTGGTGCCGGGCCCAGGAGCACCTCAGGAAGTGGAGGCAGAGAAGGAGACGGTGGTGCGAGGGGCAGAGGCAGAGGCAGAAGGGAGCGGAGTGCTCAGTGACAAAGAGAGACAGAATGAAGAAGTCAATGAGAAAGATAATTGTTCAGCGTCCAGCATATCCTCCGCGAGCAGCACTTTAGAAAGGGAAGAAAAGTTAACCAGTGACAATGAAACTGGTAAAGTCTTTCTTTCCGTAACAGTTTACTTTTTTGTTATGTTAAAGCAGAATTTGTTTTTTAAAAATGAATTACTGGTCCCATTTTGTCCCACCCTGATGTGTTCCATTAAGGTCTCAGTTCAGGTATTTTTACTCAGAGTCACGGAAGAATAAGTTCTCAAAAAATTACTAATACAGACACTGTCATGTAAGAGATTCCTTGTGAGTTAGTCATTTTGCAACCATCACAGACATGCATGCTTCCAAGCCTTTTTAATTCACATCCAGAACAGAAAATGTGCAAAATATTTCCTGTTAATTTTTTCTGTCCCAAAATTGACATTGTATAAGACAAATATCCACAAACTGGAGTTGCCCTCAAAAGAAAATAGCACCGTTCAGGAAAGCAGGCTTTTTTTCTGTTTTTTTAAACTATGTTAATCCACACTGTGGCATGGTAGCAAATTATTGCTCCTTACTTAAAAGCACAGATAGGAGTAATTGCCTGCTTCTGGCTCCTGATTACTGTACAGAGACTAAGGCTGTCTCCAGATGGTAGAAAATGGCTACTTATAGACTGCTGGGTCTCAGCAAGAAAACGTACCCTCGCTCTTTGGACTCTTAAATCTGTCAACCGCTCTGCCTGCGTACACGATCGCACCCTCAGTTATTCCTGCTTCCGCTGCGTAGAATGAAAGACATCTGTATAACTTTAGTTAATCTAATTCAGGAAGGTTCAGACAAGCTCAGAAATTGCATAATGGTAGTCTGTGAAAGCTTCTTTGGACAAAGAACTCGGTGTAATGATTATAATATATTACGGTTGCGTTCAGTCAGGACCTAAATTTTCTCAGGACAGTATTGGGATCGCTAAGTGTATGTGTGGCAATAGCCTTAGGATACAAAGATGAAATCCTGCAGTCTTGCTATTCCAGGAAAAATAACTCTCAAGCCAGATTTTCCAGAATAGCAATATAGGCTTGTTCATTAATTAATTTATTATTTATATTTATATCCTGCCCTATACCTGAAGGTCTCAGGGTGGGTAACAACCTTTAAAACAGCAAAATCAATATATATTAAAAACAGTAAAATACATAAAAACACTATTAAAAATGTCAACATATTTAAAAGGATATCCTAAATATTAAAACAACAGTAGTAGTATCTGTATGAAGGCTTGCTCCTGGGAGTCTGTCTTGAAAATGGTCACTATGGATGTGTGCAGCCAAAACGGAGTCGAAAATGGCCTCCAGCCGTGCAAGGGGGGCGGTATTTCACACCATCAAAATACCCATAAATAAGAGCTGCACCATCACAGCAGGAAGTGCCCAGACAGACAAGGGCACTTATCTGCTGCTTTCTGGTAGACGATGAGAGGCAGTTTATTTTTATTTATTTATTTATTATTAATATTTCAGTCCAGCCCTATACCTGAAGGTCTCAGGGTGGGTAACAACATTAAAATCCACCATGTCAATATATATATATATTAAAACAATAAAAACCATCACAGCATTTAAAATCCAATATGTTAAAAATAAAACAATCTCAATTAAAACTGGTGTTTACGGTGGGGGAAACATGACTGACATTTAGCCGAAGGCCTGAGCAGAGGTGCATCTTCACCGCCTTCCTGAACGTAAACGGAGAAGGAGCCCAACGCACCACAAGGGGGAGACTATTCCACAGCTTTGGGGCCATTACCGAGAAGGCCCTTTCCCGGGTGCCCACCAGCCTCACTACTGAAAGTGGTGGAGCAACCAGGAGGGCCTCCCCTGTAGATCTTAGGGCACGGGCAGGTCGGTATGGGAGAAGGTGTTCTTTTAGATATTTGGGCCCCAAGTCATTTGGGGCCTTATAAGTCAAACACCTTAAATTGGGCTCAGTAGTAAATTGGCAGCCAATGGAGCCCTTCTGAAACCAGTGTGATGTGCATCCGGCTAGCTGTCCGGGTCAGCACCCTGGCAGCTGCATTTTACACTAGCTGCAACTTCTGAACTGTCTTCAAGGGCAGCCCATGTAGAGTGCATTACAATAGTCCAACCTAGAGGTTACCAGAGCATGGATAACTGTCGCCAAGTCATCTCTGTTGAAAAAAGGCTTCAGTTGACATAACACTCCTGGCCACGGCATGTACCTGAACTTCAAGCGTCAGGGTGGAATCCAGGAGTACCCCCAAGTTACTTCCGGGGCATTGCGACCCCTTCAAGGACAGGATGACTCCCAACTACATGGACCCAAGACCCTGTGACACACAGCACCTCTGTCTTGTCTGGATTCAGCTTCAATTTATTGGCCCTCATCCTGCCCATTGCCGCCTCCAGGCACCTGCCAAGCACGTCAACAACCTCTCCCGGTTCAGATGGTACAGAGAGAAAGAGCTGGGGATCATCTGCATATTGATGACACCTCACTCCAAATCTCCTGATGACCACTCCCAGTGGCTTCATATAGATCCTGCATTTTCCTTTCACCAAATGAAAATTCAGGTGACACCCAAAATTACTAAATAAGAGGAAAAAAGAGGGGGGTTGGCTGCCATTCCCTTCTTAACTAAGCAGCATAATGTTCTTCCAGCCATTAAGTGATAGTCTGATCCTTATGGATCAGGGCAGGCAGGGCTGGACATCAAGGAGCACTTGCTAGCCAGGCAGTTCTTTAGAGTGGCAGTCTAATAACGCATCATCATTTCGTGGAAGGCTCAATTGAAGAGGAGCTCTTACTGATATTATTTTTTCACATGTATTGTGGAGTCCTGCAGGCATCTAGCAAGCTATGGAAGGAACTTGAATAGCCATCTTGAAAAGCACAAGGTGAGACTCCCCGCTTCTCCCCAGGGATGAGACTCCATTCATAAGAAAAGACAAAGATCGTGAGTCAATGGGAAATCCTTGGGAATTCAGCAGTGGAATGCAAGATTGTTCTATAGAAAGCCCCACTTGGTTTTATCTTTCATCCACTAAAGGCTGTGGGAGTAATGTAATCAGTTGCCTAGCTAGGTTTTCCATTGTCGTACTTGGTTCGCGTCATTCTGGGTGATTGTGAAGAATTGATTAAGTTGTCGCCGTTTCCATTTCCACGTTCCTTTCCTTGCAGCAGATACCACTGAATCTCACACCCTCACCTCTGTACGTTTGAGTGTATAGATTTTCAACTCATTTTCCCACCGGTCCCCTTCCTATCCTCTTCCAAACTTAGCCCAGAGGGTATGAAAAGCCCCAGTTTTGCCCCATATGTTGCATGGTTTTCTTCCCCTCACTGCTACATTGAACTGAACTGAACAAGAGCTGACATCACTTAAGGAGTGAACTGTGAGCTCATCTACTGTGAGCTCATCTACGTATAATCTGCTGAAGAATTGCAGATTACAGGTTGGTGGCTGTCCCTGCCTTGCTGGAGCTCTCTCCTCACTGTCTGAACTTGACTCCTTCAGCTCCTCCTGCTGAAGCTGAAGAGGGACGTTTTGCTTCTCCAGAACACTGCTTTGGTGCTGCTGTTCAGCTCTCATTTTAGGTTCTCCTCTCTCTCTTTAGCTATGGAACTTCCAAACCTGAAGCTCCGCTGCAGACCTAGGGATCCATGGGGTTCAATTGTTGGTGGGGCTGCTGCTGCCGCCACTGCCGCTGCTGCTCCTGATCTCTCTCTATGCTGGGACTCCTGCTGTGGGTGCCTCTGAGGGTCTGGCAGTGGGGCTTGTGGGACTGGCCCAAGGCCACTGGGGGCCACTAACAACATCTGCTGGCTCTCCATGTGTATGTGGCTCGCTACTGAAGAGGGTGAAGTCCACCCTCACTGTCCTCACTGTTCGTTGTGTTTTTTAATGGGAGATGGGTGAGTGGTGGGAGTTATTAATTTCAGAGGAAGGCAGTTGAATGTTTTTAAAACTGCTTCTTTTAACTTATGGGGCCTTTCTGCACTTGGCCCCATAATCTGCATGCAATACACTCCCATCGCTTTCCAGCTCAGAAACGCCCCCTTCTGCGCAGGAAGGTACTGCACTCAAGCTATATGTGGAGCACATAGAGAAAGTGCTCCACACATAGACTTACCTGGGCCAGAGATGGCTTTTCCCACTATTGGTGAATGCAAATGCCAGTACATACCAAAGGAATTCACCATTCCTGTCTCCCAGATGAAGCGGTAAGCGGAAACTTCCCCACGTGCTGTTTATTATTGTTTTATCTTACTTAAAAAGTGTTCTCTTTTATGAGGAGGGAATCATGTGCCACAGAAGGATAAGCATGGAAGAAGTTTCTCTGGGGCTAGCATTCCTGTGGCGGGTGGCAGGGCAAGATATGGCACTGGGAGGTAGAAGGGAGAGATTAGGAGAGATATGTGTTCAGATCTATCATTCTCTAGACCAACAGAGTGGGGAACGGCCTTATAAGTTCTAATCTGATGAGGCATGGACAGTGCCCATGCAATGTTTGTTAGGACAAATTTGCAAGGCACTTTGAGGGCAAAGTTGCTCAGATGCCAAGGGGATTGGATATCACAGTTGAGAGCAGCCCAGAGGAACAGCCTTTCTGGTCCAGTTATTTTGGATCAGTTTCAGTTGTTGCAGCCTGGGATTTGGCTGACAACGTGTCCTCTGGCTGATAAAAGCTAGCTGGCAAAGTATTACTGGGTGGTTCCAGATAGTACTGAATGCCTCTCTGAGAAATAGGATAGTCCCACTGACTCTTAAACAGGTGGGGGTACACCCCCTCCTCAAAAGGTCCTCCCTGGATCCAGAAGATTTAAACAAGTATCACCAGGTTGCCAATATATCCTTTTGGGCAAGGTATTGGAGAGGGTTGTGGCTGTTCAAATGTAGGCATGCATGGACGAAGATGATTATCTAGACCCATTTCAGTGTAGCTTCAGGTCTGGTTATGGCATGGAAGCCACTTTGGTCACCCTGGTTAATGACCTCTTCTGGGGAGACGGGGAGTGCAACCCCATTGGTTCTCCTGGATATCTCAGCGGTTTTTGATAGCATTGCAACACACTTCCTCCAGGTGTCAAACTCCATAACCTTTCCAAAAGGAAATCATCCTTTTGGAAAGGGCATAGAGTTTGGGAGTTGGAGGAAGTGCGTTGCACTTCGTATCCTGGGAACTCACGTGTAAGGATCTTCAGGGAGAGGTCATCAGCAAATTTGGAGTAAGGTATCATCAATTCACAGACAATATGCAGCTTTGTCTCTCTGTGCCATCTGAATCAGGAGAGGTGGTTGAAGTGCTTGACAAGTGCCAAGAGGGGGGCAATAAATAGAAGTCAAGTAGAGACAAGACCAGAGTGGCAGTGTCGCAAGGGATCCTGTCCTCAATAAAGTTGTCATGCCTTGGAAGGGACAGGTTTGACAGCTCAGACCTCTTCTGGACAGAGATAATTTGGTCACGTTTTCCACGTTCTAGTAACTTTTAGACTAGACTCTTGTAATGCACTGTACATGGGGCTGCCTCTTAAAGATGATTCAGAAGATGTAGCTAAAAGACTGCTGACTGGATGCACATCACAACAGTCTTAAAAGAGCAGGAGGCTTTCCAAACTTGGGCCACTAGTCAACCTCCAGGGTGCTCCCAGACAGAGCATCTGCACTTCAAGGAGCAAATGCTAGTTCATGCGCAGGCAAGTTCAGTTTACCAATTTACCTCTGCACTGGTGCCAATTTGCCTATAACTTATAAGGCCTTAAATGACTTGGCCTAAAAATATCTAAAGCAGGGTTTCCCAAACCCACCTCTAGGAAATTTAACCGTATTTGAAATAACTTTTTTGATGTAATTATTTAATTAAGTAATAAAAAAATTGTATTAAAACTTTGTTTGTTATTTGAAAAGTCCTTTATTCATATTGGTAACGGTTAAATTTCCTAGAGGTGGGTCCCGAGTTGGTAAACTTATATTAGATGGGTCGTAGCCCAGACAACTTTGGGAACCACTGATCTAAAGGGATGGCTTCTTCCATATTGATGCAACGTGTCTGTGTCTTGGGGTCTGTAGAGGAGGCCTTTGTGGTTGTACTTATTGGGACATATCAGGCACCATCGCTTCACTAGTTCAGGAAAGCAGTGAAGATGCATCTCTTTGCCCTGGTCTTTGGCAAAATAAGGAAACAGCTTTTCCTCTCCATTTTAAGGCACTGTTATTGTCTTAATATGTTAACATAAGAACATAAGAGAAGCCTTGCTGGATCAGGCCACAGCCCATCTAGTCCAGCATCCTGTCGCACACAGTGGCCCACCAGTTGCGCATGGGCATCTCAAGCAGAGACAAGGACAAACCTCCTGCTCTCGAGTCCCAGCAGATGGCCTTAGAAGTGCACCAGTTCCTCCCCCCCCCCTCAGCCTGAAGGATGCACCTAGGCATTCGTTCTAGTAGCCTTTGATACATCTGTCATCCATAAATTTGTCTAACCCTACCTTAAAGCCATCCAGACTGGTAGCTGTCACCACCTCTTCCGGCAGCACATTCCATAAGCCGATGACCCTCTGGGTGAAGAAATACTTCCCCCTGTCAGACCTGACTCTCCTACCCATCAGCTTTGTAGAGTGCCCCCTGGTTCTAGTATTGTGTGACAGAGAAAAGAAATTTTCTCTATCCACCTTTTATATACCATGCATAATTTTATATACTTCAATCAGGTCCCCTCTTAAACACCGTCTCTCCAGACTGAAGAGGCCTAGATGTTGCAGCCTGGTTTCGTAAGGGAGGTGTTCCAGACCCTTAATCATTCTGGTTGCCCTTCTCTGCACTTTCCCTAGTTCCACAATATCCTTTTCGAGGTGTGGTGACCAGAATTGTACACAATATTCCAGATGTGGCCTCACTATAGATTTATAAAGGGGCAAAATGACACTTGCTGTCTTATTTTCTATTCCCTTCCTAATTATTCCCAGCATTAAATTTGCTTTTTTTCGCTGCTGCTGCCCACTGGATTGACACCTTCATTGAACTGTCCACCAAAACCCCGAGATCCCTTTCCTGGTGTGTTGCAGAAAGTTCATACCCCATCAGTTTATAGACGTAATTTGGATTCTTGGCTCCGATGTGCATTACTTTGCACTTGTTAAGATTAAAGCACATTTGCCACTTGGTTGCCCACTCACCCAATGCTAAGAGATCCCTCTGGAGCTCTTGGCAATCCCTTTCAGATTTTATTACCCTAAATAATTTAGTATGATCAGCGAACTTTGCTATTTTACTGTGTACCCCTTCTTCTAGATCATTGATGAATAAATTTAAAAGCATTGGTCCCAGTACTGAGCCTTGAGGGACCCCACTTTTTACTTCTTTCCACCCTGAGAATTTGCCATTTATTAATACTCTCTGGTTTCTGCCCTTAAGCCAGTCACAAATCCAGGACAGAACCTGTCCTTTTATTCCATGGCTGATGAGTTTACTCAGTAGCCTTTGATGTGGGACTTTGTCAAAAGCCTTCTGAAAGTCCAGATAGACAATGTCTACTGGTTCACCTTTATCCACGTATTTATTGACACTCTCAAAGAATTCCAACAAGTTTGTGAGGCATGATTTACCTTCGCAGAAGCCATGCTGCCTTTTGTTTAGCAATGCTTGCTCCTCCATATGCACACTAATTTTGTCTTTAATAATGGTTTCCATCACCTTACATGGAACTGACGTTAAGCTAACTGGTCTGTAATTGCCTGGATCACCCCTGGATCCTTTTTTGAAGATTGGTGTTACATTTGCTACCCTCCAGTCCTCAGGTACGGAGCCTGATGTTAGGGAAAGATTATATATTTTTGCTAGAAGGTCGGCAATTTCGCATTTGAGTTCCTTAAGGACTCTTGGATGAATACCATCTGGTCCCGGTGACTTGTTCACATCTAGTTTATTAAGACATGCAAGGACCTCTTCCTTGGTTATTTCTGTACAGTTTAACTCTTCAGAAAATACAGGCTCAGCTACTGGCATGTGTCTTCTGTCTTCCTCCGTGAATACTGAAGCAAAAAATTCGTTTAGTCTCTCTGCAGTCTCCGTTTCTTCTTTAATTACCCCTTTCTGTCCTTTATCATCTAGTGGTCCAACTGCTCTCCTGGTTGGATTCCTACTTCTGATATACTTATAGAAGTTCTTGTTATTTATTTTGATGTTTTTAGCAATGTGCTCCTCAAAATCTTTCTTAGCTTTCCTAATGGCCGTCTTGCATTTGTGTTGCCAGTGTCTATGTTCCCTCCTGTTCTCCTCATTTGGACAAGCCTTGCATTTCCTAAAGGAACTCTTCTTGTCTTTAATGACTTCATCTACTGCATTTGTGAGCCACATTGGTTCATGTTCATTTTTATATTTGATTCTTAATGTTATAACCTGCTATGAGACCTTTGGGTATAGGATCGATAAAAATGCAGGTGAATGAATGAATGAATGAATGAATGAATAAATAAATAAATAAAATCCCTATCCACTGGTCAAGACATCTTCATTGGTCTTGTATTGTGAATATATCCGAAGGTCTATGGTGGTATCCTTCTTGGTTCAGCTCTATAGTTTCCATACCTCCAAACTACCTGGCTTTCAGCCATTTGACAAAGAGCTGTGCTCTCAGGAAGTGAGGATTATCAAATGTTCCAGTTTCTTGTCCTTTTCACTGCTTTCCACTGCCTTTTTCTTTGACTTCCTGCTCTGATGTGCAATTGTGCAATTTGACATACACATGTGAAATTCTGC
This sequence comes from Aspidoscelis tigris stejnegeri, assembly GCA_023333525.1. Taxonomy (NCBI): domain Eukaryota; kingdom Metazoa; phylum Chordata; class Lepidosauria; order Squamata; family Teiidae; genus Aspidoscelis; species Aspidoscelis tigris. Next base: position 394,534 of record JALMGA010000008.1, read on the forward strand.
TTAACATACAGTACTTTGAACTATAAGCCAGTGGTTCCCAAAGTTGTCTGGGCTACGGCCCATCTAATATAAGTTTACCAACTCGGGACCCACCTCTAGGAAATTTAACCGTTACCAATATGAATAAAGGACTTTTCAAATAACAAACAAAGTTTTAATACAATTTTTTAATTAGTTAATTAAATAATTACATCAAAAAAGTTATTTCAAATACTGTTAAATTTCCTAGATGTGGGTCCCAACCCACAGTTTGGGAAACCCTGCTCTAAGCTAATTAACACCCCTGACCTGATCACCGCTTAGATCACAACCATCAGACTAATATCTTAGTTCCTACCTCTCTTATTTCTTCTCAATCTGTATTAACTATTGAGAAGGCAAGTATTCCACCATCTCATCGACGCACCAGGAGAAAGATCTATGCGTACCTGAACTAAGCCTAATAAAACAAAACAAAAAAAATCTAAGAATACTAAAAACATCAAGAACAGAGACTATCACTGGTCTGCAGTTTTTATTTTAAATAGGTTATTATTTCTGCTGGACACTAAAGCTCCAGTGGTAAAACCGTCTAAAGAGCACATTAAACCAGAAATTCTTCCAGCAAATGTAGCAAATCATCCAGGCAATACTCATAAGGCTTCCAGCAGTGGAACAAGTCAGACCGCTGGAATCATCCGTGCACAATGCAACAGCCTTAATAATATTACAAGGACAAGACAATTAGCTGCTTTTCAGAGTAATGTAAATCTTGAGTTCCAAAACCAACCTTCTCAACTACTCTCAGTATCTTAGATCTTGTTCTCAATCTCTCTCTCCTGCCAAACAAAATTGCTATACTACTTTGATCCATACTAATGCTCACCTTCCTCTTTTCCATATATAACTTATTATCAAAACCCCTTTCTTCCCCTTCTCTTATACCTGACGATTTTCTTACTTTCTTTCAGACCAAGATTGATTCAAGATGCTCTGATTTCCCCACCTGTCATTCTCCACCAACCGCAGTCATTCCCCATTTGGCTTCCACGGTTTTTTTCTTCTTTTCCTCCCGTCCCTTCTGATGAGTTAGTTGCTCTACTCAGAACTTCAGTCCCTTGACTTGCTCCCTTGACCCTATTCCTTCTAGACTTCTACCTACTATTGCACCTGTCTTTCTCCCCCATCTTCTCTTTATTCTCAATTATCTTTCCACAAGTTTATTTCCCTCTGAGTTTAAACGGACTATCGTATCCCCTTCTCTCAATCCCATTTATTGCCTAGAACATGTAGTTTACTCACACTGCTTTCTCGCTTTTAGATCCCCTTCAGTCTGGTTTTTGTCCGTTACATTCTTCAGAGACGCTGTTACCAAAATCACAAGGTACCTTCTGTTTCCTAAAGTTAATGGTCTCTACTCCGTCCCTGTTCTCCTTGATCTCTCTGATGCCTTTGATACAGTTGATCACTCTCTTTTACTAGAACTACTCCATGATCTTGGGTTTCAAGGCACGGCTCTTAATTGGTTTACATTTTATCTTTCTAGTCACTTGTTCTCAGTGGCTTTCCATCTTCCTCCCTTATCTCTGTTGGTGTCCCCCAGGGTTCTGTTCTTGCTCCGCTATTGTTTTCTATATATATTCTTTCTCTCGGTCATCTTATTAGATCTCATGGATTACAGCAGTGATGGCTAACCTTTTGAGCTCGGTGTGTCAAAATTTGCAAGAACACCTAGCTTAACTTTGGCACATCTAGAAATATCCATAATTTTGTGATATAGTAAAAAAGTTATATTTTTGATATATGTATTTTATTAAAAGCAAAAACAAATAATTCTTGGCATTAGTGACTTGTTGGTGAATTTTGTTTGCTAAATCTTCAATTGAAAGTTGGTATTTCGTACACTTCAAGAACAAGCAAGCACTACACGCCCAGGTGCCAGAGTGACCATGTATGTCACCCAAAAGGGCTTGGCGTGTCACCTGTGACACACGTGTCATAGGTTGGCCATCACTGGATTACAGTATCATCTGTATGCTGGTGATATCCAGTTATACCTTCCTGTTCCTCTTCTCTCTTCTTCCATTGAACATCGTGTCTCAGCTGGTTTATCAACCATCTTAGACTGGCTGGTCCAACATTGCTTAAAGTTAAATATAGCCAAGACAGAACTTCTTATTTTTCCTCTAAAGAATTCTCCCACCACTTCTTTATCCTCTTTCTCTATCACTGTTGATGACGTTCATATCCACCCAGTCAAGGAATCCTGCAGCCTTGGCTTTATCTTTTGTTGTTTTCTGTCCTTTGAGCCTTACATTTCATCCTTAGCTAAATTATAATATTGCCAAGATTAGACCTTATCTTACAGTTTCCTCAGCCAAACCCATGCTTCAGTTATCTCTCGTTCTGACTGCTGTAATCTTCCTCTGTCTGATCTCCCTTCCTCTCACATGAGTCCCTTAAAGTCCATTCTCCACTCAGCCACTAAAACTGTCTTCATGGCCGATCATTTTGACCATGTTTCTCTGATTTTACATTCTCCATAACCCTTTAGAATTCAGTTTAAATTGCTCATTCTTACCTTTAAAGTTATACACAACCTGACCCCTCCTTAGGGATGTGCATGATTTTTTTTTTAAATGTGATTCATATCAAATCAAATGCAAGAAAATTACCAGCCTACCCCAAGCATTGTGCTCGGTGCACTCCAACCATCTTGTTCAGCCTAGGATCTCGTCCTCTCTATGTCTCTTCTCACTAGCCGCTCCCTAGCTCTGGAATCATCTCCCTCTTCACCTGCAGGCAGCCCCTACTCTTACTGTTTCATTATTTATTTATATTTACATTTCTATCCTGCCCTATACCCTAAAGTCTCAGGGTGGGTAACAGCATTTAAAAACAGACATGTTAAAATAACAGCATATATATATAACAGTATAAAACAATAATGTCTGTGGTGGGGGAAAATTATACCACATGTGGCCAAAGGCCAGAGCAAAGAGTTGTGTCTTCACTGCCTTCTTGAATGTATACAGTCAAGGAGCCTGACACACCTCGAGGGGGAGACCATTCCACAGCCTGGGGGCCATCACTGAAAAGGCCCTCTCTTGAGTGCCCACCCATCTTAACCATTGAGAGTGGTGGGACAACGAGGAGGGCCTCCCCTCCAGATCTTAAGGCACGAGCTGGTTGGTATGGGAGAAGGTGTTCCTTCATTTATTTATATAGCATTTATTTACAGAGTTAGATTTATTCCACATCTAATATAACTTATTTTTATCTTTTTATTCGATTGTAAGCCATTGACAGATTTTACTATGTTGCTTGTTTCAATCTTAAATTGTAAAGCACTATGTATACTAATGGCACTATATAAATAAATAGTTCAATGGTTCAAAATGGCTCAGTTGGTCCCCAAGCCTTTGGACTCTGTGAGAGGGCAGAGATCCTTGCTGAGAGTGACAAGCCTCCTCCTGTCCCCACTTTACCCGTTTAGCCTGGCAAAGGCTTTTCTAAGATAAGACTTTTGTTGCCCCCTTAGAAAGAATAAAGCTTTAGGGATGGATTGTGGGCGTTAGCTGGTGAGGAGGGCCTCACCCAGGATCTGAAGCCAAGATAGAGGGGGTCTTGTGGGTGAAGTTAATTACCAATCAGGTTGGGAGGTGGGCATCACCGTGACTGGGACCAGTTTAAAACCTCTTTAGAATCTTCTAGATAACATTTTTAGACACTGGAGCACAAGCTGCTATTAGAAGACCTCTTGTAGCCTTTTACTGTGTTCAGTTGTTTCAGTTAACAGCCTGTAGAGGACTCATTATACTATAATTGGTGGAAGTCCATTAAAGTACCAGAAATCATTTTGTAATCTAATTATCACCTCTAGCTTGCTTGCTACAATCTTACAGAGTCCTAATCCTGACTGACAATTTAACAAGAGGCCACTGTTCTGTTTGTCTGATTGAGCTATTGCTTTTCACTGATTGCTAATCCAGCCTCAGAATAAAAGTCTCTTTTTTATTTTTCTGTGTGTTCTAATAAAGATTGTTAAATCTGCATTATTCCTGACTCAGAATTCCTCCCTTTCCCTCCTTATCCCCGAGACTCTACCTTGGTCAATCACATTCTGTCTCTTGACTGGCAGTTCGTAAAACCAACTTTTCATCACAGAAGTCCCATTAGGAATAGCTGGAGAGTATTTAAGGTACTCACAAGTATGTCATGAAAGCATGTTATGATACATGCTCCTCCAAATGACTAGACCTATGTACAATTTATCCATTGAGCTTGGTAAGGTATAGTGAGAGATACATCTGCTGTTCTATGTTCCCAAAGATAGGAGTTAACTATTAAGTAGATGATTCTCATCAGCCATCAGCAATTTGTATACATTCTGGAAGTGCCTTAGTACATAAACCCATGCAACATAAATGACTGGAACTAGGTAGTGTTGGCAATCTTAATAAATATTTCCATTGGGAAAAAATTGCAATAAGTGGGTCTGTTGTACTGGCAACAATGCTGGTCATTTCAGGAGCAGCTATTGCAAGCTGCCCACGGCCTATTCTAACCACTAGTCATAGATTTGTAGTCTTTGGACCACCCTAGCCAGAAGAGTGACGTCATCAAAAGCTGTAGCATTAACTTGCCATTTTCCTCTAGCAGTAACCTTTATGGCCAATGAAGCACGAGACTATAATTTCCATTTTCCTCTGTATATTTGACTGGGCCATGTCCAGTTGCTACATCATGGACTCTGCTTTTTCTCTGTGCTGTACAGTTAGGCCTCAGCTGCTAGATAGTAATTAAGAGATAACTGGAATGTTTGGTAATGGGCTGTTTGAGACCCTCTTGAGAGCTGCTGTTGAAATCTACATACATTTATTGCTTATTTCTTCATGACTTTTCATCAATAAAACCTAACATACTGCTGGAATTGCAAGTCTCTGTCTTCCTGTTCATAAGTGTGTGGATGGTGGTCTTCAAATAAACTATGCAGGAACATGACTAATGAGTAAATTGAAGCATTCACCTGTGTGCTGGATTACAGGCAATTCCACACTGGCCAGTACACCAGACCAGAAAGAGTACTAGGAGCCTCCTTTTTGCACGTTGGAGTGTAGTCTATGGGAGGCCCTACCAGTGTAGAGTTGCCCCAAGATTTGACTGGCCTAGAAAACCATGCTTGCTACACCCAACTCCCCTCCAGTTTCTGAGATTCTGGAGTGTAGCTATCCTTCATTATGTTGTTGATTTATCCCATAGATTTGGCTGTTTTTTTATGATTATTATCATAGTCATAGCTCCTGGGGAAAGTCCACAGCTGTATAGCTCCTAGCTAATTTGCCACCCCTCCCATGGGAGTAGTGGGAAGACGACGTACTGACTTGGTCTCTGGCACGGCCACTTGTACTAATCCAGAAATGGCCAACATTTAGGGCTGTTTCCAATCTAGCCAAAACAGACCTTGCTTCTGTGAGATGGAAACTCTTCATGAATTCAACTGTCAGATGATTTACAGAGACATTGAAATATGAATAAAGTTGCTTGATTAGTCAATATTGACCATAAATCATGCATAATTGTTTTCTTTACCACAAAACACTAGAACCAGGGGACATCTATGAAGCTGATGGGTAGGAGAGTCAGATCAGACAAGTGGAAGTATTTATTCAGCCAGAGGGCCATTGATCTATCGAATTTGCTGCCAAAGGAGGTGGTAGCAGCAACAAGCCTACATGGATTTAAGAAAGGGTTAGACAAAGTCACAGGCTGAATTTGCACTTCACCTTATAGTATGTAATTGAGCATAAAAATGCACCCTGCCTGCACACAAGCTCACCAACCATTACCCCAACTTACTTGAAAGCATCCAGCCAGTGAGCAATCACACCTCTGCTGGCTGGGGAGGACATTGGAGCTGCTGCGCAAGCGCACTGGCTGTTCCAATGATCCCCTGATGTGACAGTGACTGCGCAGAATGTCAGCATCATCATAGTGATGGCACTGCTGCATGCGCAGCCATGGAAGGTGCTCCACTCAAGATGGCGGCACCCAGAAGAGGACTGGGCTGGGTATAGATCACAGGTGAGTGATCGATTGCGTATGGGATAGGGCAACATTGACTAGTGATTACAAGTGTGAACACTCGTTAACATTAGTTAATTGCACGCCTTTCCCATCCACAGGTTGGGAAGGGAAGCACCAAAAATTAGCTGGCCCTCATTGTGCTGTTAAAGGAATAATAGAATCAAGGCTTTGTGTGAACAAAGGAAAGGTGAGGGAACACTTAGCTAACATAAATGAATTCAAGTCTCCAGGCCCAGATAAATTACATCCTAGAGTACTGAAGGAATTAGCAGATAAAATTGCTGAACTTCTCTCTGTGATCGTTGAAAATTCCTAGAGAACAGGAGAAGTTCCAGAAGATTGGAGAAGGGCAAGTGTTGTCCCCATCTTCAAAAAAGGGAAGAAAGTGGACCCAGGTAACTACAGGCCTGTGAGCCTGACCTCAATACCAGGCAAGATCCTTGAACAAATTATTAAGCAACATGTGTTCAAGCACGTAGATGGGAATGCAGTAATTAACCAGAGCCGATGCAGATTTGTAACAAACAGGTCATGCCAGATTAATCTAATATCCTTTTATGACAAAATCACTGGATGGGTTGTTTAGGGAAATGCTTTAGTGTACATAGTGTATCTTGACTTCAGCAAAGCATTTGACAAAGTGTCTCATACCATACTTATTGAAAAATTGATCAAATATGGGATAGACAGGACAACTGTTAGGTGGATTTGTAACTGACGTAGTGATCATGCGATCACTAGGCCAGTTATGAATTCGCCTAACAGTCAAAGTCAAAGGGTGGGAATAAATAGCTTCACATCCAATTGGAGGAATGTTTCAAGTGGTGTTTCACAGGGGTCAGTCCTTGGCCCTGTGTATTCAACATTTTTTATAAATGATCTGGATGAGCGAGTCGAAGGGATGCTGATCAAATTTGTGGATGACACAAAGCTAGGAGGACTTGCTAACATTTTGGAGAAGGAGTGTATTCAAAAAGATCTAGATAAGCTTGAACAATGGGCTGAAACTAACAGGATGATGTTTAATAGAGACAAAAGCAAAGTCTTGCTTCTTAAGCATAGCTGCAGTTGCCGTTGTTGAAAACCCTCAAATCGTTGGGTTTTCCGCACACCCCAAATTTCAATCCCAAGGAATTTGGTTTTAACGACCTTAAGAACAGGTCTGATGGATCCTGGGTATCTGTGACTGCATAATTTCTGTTGTGAACAAGCGGCATGACTAGCTTTCATTAAGCAATACTTCCCATGTCTATCAGGCTTATTGAGTGGTAGTTCTTAGGATTAGTTTTGCTCCCTTTTTTGAAGATTGGCACAATAATCCTCATTTTCCAACCACTGGGTACATGGCATTGTTTATGTGGGTAAAAAGACCAGCTAAAATTTGGGCCCACCAAACAATGTTCTGGTTAAAAAGTTCCATAGGGAGGAAATATTTTTCACGTGCTTTGTTACCTTTCAGGTGCCTAATGATTGATTTAACTTTATGTGCCAGGAACAGTTGCCAGGAAAGTAGAGTAGCCCTAAGATTAACTCAGGGGGTGATCCATTGTAACTGACTCAAATGGATTAAATAACTGGCCATAGAAATCTTCCCACTTGGAAGCAGGAACAGGTACATCTAAAGAGAACATCATTTTCCCCCCAGTTTATTAGAGACCAGCTGCAAAAAAGAAAAAAATATGGAATTTCAGGAGGCCTTTTTGCATTACAGCTGAATGGTAGACGGGACCCATGCGGTCAGCCTGGGTACCGTCTAGCAGAGTCCGCGCTTCTGCGTGGACCGCGGCAGATGGCAACCCTGGGGCCAGCAAGGTACATGATTTGCGCGGCCATGCCACCTGTTGGGCCAATTTTGGCCCAATTGTGTGGGGGGGTGCCCCACAGCTGTCAGGGAGGGAGGTGTGTGCGAACACTTCCCTCCCTGGATGGCTGAGGACGGCCGGAACGCACTAAGACACGTGTAGAGTACTTTTTAGTGCTCTACATTTCAAACGCGTCCAGGACACGCCACGACGCTGGGGACGGCCTGGAATGGATCCGGCTGCCTCAAGCATGCGAAAGCAGGCTCCCGGTGTGTCCTAGATGCATTCCAGAAGGCCTTGTGCGAACAGGCCTACAGTATTTTCCGTCGTATAAGACTACTTTTTAACCAGGAAAATCTTCTCAAAAGTCGGGGATCGTCTTATACGCTGGATATCGTCTTCTTATATGGCGAGTATATCCCAAACTCTATATTTTAACTGGAAAAGTTGGGTGTCGACTTATACGCCCAGTCGTCTTATACGTCGGAATATACGGGTAACTATTCAAAGACAATTCCAGGTCTGTCCACACATTGGCATTAAAGGCAGAAGCCACTTTGAAATAAGTAACCTGGAAAGCAGGAGGCACTGATGTATTGGATACATTTTGAATTTTGAAGCCATATCATGTAAAGATGGTTTCTCATTCCCTAGCAAAGGATAGTGACATCGGGGAAGTTTTCAGGTATTTTGCAGGGTTCTTGGAGAGCATATTTGCTGCTGCTCTAGTGAAGCACACATTTGCCAAAAGTCTCAGGTCCATCGATGAACTCCAGAGAGCTGGTACTGTATATGTCAACAATAGTGAATTGATGGTCTGATGCAAAAGAAGTCAGTTTCTTTTTATTCTCTTTCCGTAATGGGATTTGACCACCCTAATGTGAAAACGTAAGACTGCTAGAACTGGATGATTGGATCTTGGAGCATGGAGCATGACATTGTAGGTCTTGGATCCTTCTCAACCAAATGACATTATGAATAAATGAATGTTCCATTTAGATACAACAGGCACAATGCATTTTCTCAGACATTAAAAATGGCTGTAGTTTTACATCTTGTAGAAGACAAGACTTTTGTATTTTGCGGTTGGGAAGTTAAAGAAGCCATCGCCTGGCATGGAGGTTGTGCATATGTAATGTTTGTATGTATTTCTAACTCTGCCAAGCAACCATATTTTTCCCAGTTACTCATATTATTGCATGCATATGTTTGAATGCTCTGCATCTTCATGGGTTTCTGTTAAAATTGTGCTTTCAGGTCCATGGTTACGGGCCATTCAAGATGTTGGCGTGAATGACCACTGCAACGACATTCTCAGCAGTAAGCGTTTCATGCTGGATATGTTGTATGCCCATAAGAAGAAACCCAGAGATGTGGAGGCTAAAGAGTTGGAGGAAAAGAATGCGGAAAAGGCTGCGGTTGCAGCAAGTGAAGATGCCATCAGCCTTGCCGACAGAATCTCAGTCCTGACAGCCACGAAATCAGCCAAAGATGAAATTATCAATAAAACAGATATTGGAAATCTAGACAACCAGGGCAGCGTGAAGGCCTTTGCTGAAAGATTCAACAGTGGTGAACTGGCCAAGACGCCTAACTTTCCTGAAAGTAACGTTAGTGAAATGATCTCCGAAAAATCACCACTACAGTCTAAAAAGGAGTCTGATTATATTTGGGATCAGCTCCTAGCAAATCCAAGGGAACTTAAAATCAAAGACATGGATTTTACAGACTTAAAAGATGAAGACGACGTGGACATATTGGATATAGAACTGAGTCCCGGTGACTCCTTAGCGCCGCCGCCTCCACCCCCACCTTCCTTCATAGATTTGCCTCCCCCTCCCCCTCCCTTGTTGCATGGTTGTCCTCCACTCCCACCCTCTGGTAATTTATTGGCTCCTCCTCCCTTCTTTGGCCCTTCTCAGGCATTAGGGTCCCCGCCACTCCCTAGGGGCCAGCCAGCCTTCATCAAAAAGAAGAAGACAATACGCCTGTTCTGGAACGAAGTGAGGCCATTTGAGTGGCAGCACAATAACAACAACAAAGGCTGCAAAGGATTATTGTGGTCAAAACTGGAACCTATTAAGTTGGACACCTCCAGGCTAGAGCACCTTTTTGAATCTAAATCCAAGGAGCTCCCTGCCACAAAGGTAAATTTCTTGTTATCTGTTGACATTCCTCTTTTATACGTCAGTCTAATTAGCCAGATCTGCATAGTAAAATAATTTTAAAGAGGCTGTAGTGGTATTTCAGTTATGCTTCACATATTCTAAAATATTTTTCAAAACAACCAATAATAGTCATAGTTCCTTATTAGTAACAATTAGGTCTTTCTTTGTGCCTACGTTTGAGACTCACCTTATCCTGGGTCTGGTACCCCACGCCAGGTTTTCTCCCACTCTGTGTGGTATTTCTCCTGTTTTCTAAAATGGCTGCCACATGGCTTAGACTTGTGGCCTCAGTGGAGACATCTCTATGCATCCAGGAATTAGTACAGTGTCAGTGAGGACTGAGAGGCTGTAGCTGCCAGCTAGTTCTCACCTGGAGTTAGTATGACAATTTCCTAGATGATGGTTTGGATTCTCACTCTCAAGATCAAAGACCCTGGGAATGATTCATTCCTACCTGGTGATAGCTGGTCAGATTAACCTTTGGGAAGAGCTACCGGATGGTGTCATACGCCTCTAACGGTGCATAACCAGAGAGAAGTGTACGCTCGGAACCTAACCCAAACAAGCCCATAAAGAGACAGGAGACCAGAGCTGGATTTTTCACTATTCATGTAACATTTATTTTAGCAGCACATAATACAATCAGAGGGATCCCATTCACTCATTCATCCGATACTCACGCAGGTCTACTCCCGTTGGATGATCAGTCCAGCGTAGGGCGATGGGCACATCGTTGCAGCTGTTCCGACGTGCAAGGATCAATTTCCAAAGTCTGGCTTCTTATCCTCTCTACAAGGCGTTTCCGACGCATGCGCAGATATGTTGTTTCTATATTTGCTTTTCCTGTTATTCCGTCTGTCTTTTCCTGTTATTCCGTTATTAGTGACTTCTTTGACCTTGCCACGTTGCAGTTCTTGCTTTGAGTGCCAAATCGCCATTTTATCATGCATTGCGAATCCTTGTTTGGTTTCGGCCTTCACCCATGCACACTATCACACATTCCCCCTCTTGATACTTAAATTTCACAAAACTTAAGGATCATTTAATTTCTTTTTTGGATTATATACATAATTCCATTCAAAATTTAATTGTCTCCGTTTAATAAGTTTTATTCCATATTTTATTTCAGGTCCTATAAATACTACTAATTTTCCATTTACAATTCTCAATAATAAAATGAATACTGGGTACCAGTTCATTATCAAAATTAATAATTTCAATCTTTGGTTATTACTTCCGATCAAACCTGTTTTTGATTTCGGACAGGATCCCATTATATCAGTCTTTTAATTCGATCAAATTCTTCTTTTATTGACTGGAATTCCTGCCAAAATTTGTATAGTTTACACAACATAACAACAATCCATATTATTATGATAATTAAGATTAATATGATGATTACAATAGGATGTATCAATATCTTTAAGAATGTTGATGCTTTTGGTGAATATCCCTTGAAGATATCATACCAATGGTGTTCTGTCAATTTGCTTTCTTCATCAGCAATCCGTTGGAATTCACCATTCTGCATCTGTATTCCTACAAACTGTTTTGTACTCTCATAAACATGTTCTTCTAAATGATTTCTTATCTGTTCGTTTTCTTTAATTAGTTTTTCTAACCTACTAAAGTCTATTCCAATACTTTCATTTATTCTTCCATATTCCAGTGTTAAATTAACAACAGTACTTGTTTGGTGAATGGAGAAATAGACACTTCCTGTTTCACTTAGCTGTACATATGTTACATTACATTTTGTCACTATTTCACCCCTATTCTGCAATTGTCCATCAGACCAGATTAGTGTTTCACTAGCTATTGCTACTATACAACCTATACCATTATCAATTAAAAGTGTTTTCAATTCTAATTTTTGTAATCTACAAATTGCATCGTTGACATCATTCCCACATGGTTCAACTTGCCTGACATCTCCTGGACATATGTATCCAAACTCCCATTTTTCACATTTTCTTAGATTCACAGTACTTTTTACATTTTCTAGTCCTCCTTTTCCCTCATGTTTACATAATATTTTATCTGACAATAATACTGGCTTCCATAAATTATTCCCCACACGAAATGGAATAGATACTGCTTCACATGTCCAATTTCTTTCCATTTTACTTGTCATTTTAAGGGTTTCTTCCGGATGTAAAATCACTTCCCTTATTTCCACATATCTTTCTTGATATGGGTTTATCCCTAAATATTTCCTTAATTTCCCTGTGTGAATAAACATTTCACCATGTTTTCCAAGCAGTGCTATTTCCATTTCGTTTCTCCATTGTAACAACATTTGTTGCATCGTTATACATGAAATGGCTAACACAATTTTTTTATTATTTTCTTGTGCCAAGTTCATTTCTGCATATATGGTTTTGTTTAATTGATCAAATGTCTGTTCAGATAAAACAGCTTCTATTAAATGCCCTCTAAAACTTTGAACAAAATTATCTCCCATCATGTGTAACACTTTCCATTGTAAGCTTCCCAATGCCGCCAACTTATTTGCTTGTTTTTCGATATCCCAAGAATTTGCAACTCCTACTCCAGTCCCTACTCCCCCAAGGATGGTATCAAGAAGGGCCATCTGCTGGGACTCGAGAGCAGGAGAAGGTTTGTCCTTGTCTCTGCTTGAGATGCCCATGAGCATTTGGTGGGCCACTGTGTGCGACAGGATGCTGGACTAGATGGGCTGTGGCCTGATCCAGCAAGGCTTCTCTTATGTTCTTATGTTCTTATCCCTTTTATTCCTTTTCCATCCCTGCTGGAATTGTAACATTGGGTTAGCAAATTTCCCACATTCAGGATATTTTCTTGTGATATTAAAAAGATAAACATTCAAATGTAAATTCCAACTGTGTATTTGACCGTTCATTATAATTTCTATTGGCTGTTGCCATGTTCTCATTATTCTTGGTTGTTTCGATGGCACCACATGTTCAGTTACGTCTTCCATTTGTAAATACTTCCATAACAATTTTCTAGACTTATTAGTTTTAGGAATTTCACATTCACCATTATTTGTTCCATTTACTAATCCCATAAGTACTATTATTCGTACTTCTCCCTTTTTGCAATTATATACAGTTTCTTGATTTTGTATCATCCCAACTACTCATATTCTTTATCAAATCCACATGTATGGGAAGATATAGATCATGGCTATCATGACATTCACTTTTTATTTTCATTTGTTTTATAACTCCCTCCATATAATTTACAGTGATATTTCCTTTATATAATATAGCCGACGTCCATCTTCTAATTACTCCATCCATTCCTTGTTCTTTTATATTAAAAATATTTATTCCCTCACCACTGACTTGCCACAATATCGTCTTATACTCTATTATACTATTGTTAGTACAAGCGGTAGGCAGTACCACAGTTGTGCTGCAAAACCTTTGGTTTGTGTTTGGTTGCACCTGTAATATCAGGACAACACATATTACTCCCAGGATTTCAATTGATTGCGATGGACCCATTTCTGCATACCTTCTACGTCAATCAAATACGTAGTGGGTGGTATCCGATCTAGAATCACATACGGACCTCTCCACCTAGGCCGCAGACAATGTTCCTTCATTCCCAACTTCAAATAAGCCACTTGGCTACCTATAGGAAACATAGACACGTCATTAATTTTTAATTCGGGTTCCTGGTTAACCTCCAGGTTGCCATTGGAGGTAGTGAGCTCTCCTTCACTGGAGGTCTTCAAGCAGAGGCTGGACCTACATCTGTCTTGGATAGTTTAGGAAATCTGGCATTGAGCAGGGAGTTGGACTGGATGACCCTAGAGGTCCCTTCCAACTCAATTATTCAATTATTCTATTTTAAGATGTAAACTCACAAAACAAAGATCTTTTCTGTATCTATATTTTTCTTTTTCTATTTTTTCTTTTCTTTCTCAATCTGTTCTTGTATTTTATCTCTTTTCAGAAAACTTCAGTAAAATGCAGTTCCTTATCAAGAAACCAACATGTTAATTTTAAGCAGAGATTTGCCTTGCTGTTATGTCCTTGTCCTGTCAGCACTAAGGTTGAGGCTATTTGTCTTGATAACAGTGTCCTTCGCAGCCAGAAGGCAGAAATTAAATCAGGGGTGTATCTTATCCTATGTGTTGGTCCAGTGATGAGTTGAGACTGCCATGGGGTCCATGAGATCCTGACACTGAAAGGGCAGTCTTGGCATAAATACTGGACACTCTCAAGACAATTATTCTGTTGTTCTTCAGCACCATGCTAAAAACCACATTCTCCAGCTAGCTCCGGGAGGGGACTGGGTAGCAGCTCCTCCTTTCTCCAGTTCTTCCTAATTATCTATCTTTGATGTAGAAAATCTCAGAATATGACTGGTTAATGCTACATTGAAAAGTAGGTGTCATAGCATATATACATACTGGATGTATATTGTATGTGTCACGCTGCTTGTTCAGAAAGCTAAAATACACATGGAAATTGCCATACAATGAGTGGCCTAGTGGGTGCCTGTCACATATATTGCAATGCACCTCTTGACTGTTCTCTGCTCTTCTTTGTGATAATCTGTATCACTTATTGACTATAAGCATCACCTGACTTCAAGCACTGTTTTATTTCCCCAGAAAACTGCTGCAGATGGCAAACGACAGGAGGTTATCGTGCTGGATTCTAAAAGAAGTAATGCTATTAATATTGGACTGACAGTGCTGCCTCCTCCGAGGACAATCAAGGCTGCCATTTTGAACTTTGATGAGTATGCCTTGAACAAAGAAGGAATAGAGGTACTAAGAAAACACTGGGATTTTCTTTTTGTTCTTTTGAATACATCAGATGCATATCTAAAGGAGTGCCTTCTCCCATATCAACCTGCCCATGTCTTAAGATCTGCAGGAGAGGCCCTCCTGGTTTCAGTGGTGCCTTCTTTGAGGATTCTTTTCCAGAGTGGCAGGATAAGAAAGGGTGAAAGGATGAAAATTCCTTACCCAGAAGTCAGCAGTTAGATCCAGTGGACTATGCTTGATAGTTATCCGAATTGCTGTCTCCCTGGTTATCAGATGAGATCAGCAGAGAAATTTAAGTACTTTTCCTATTCAACTGATCTACCTGTGTATATGAATATGTGAATGAAAATGCAGTACTTCGTTTGAAGGCTTATCTTTTTCAAGTGTTTTTGGGAAAAAGCTGATCTGAAGATTTTAAACAGGCTTGTGGATAATCCTTAGTATTATTCAATAATTTTCTTCATGACATATTTTAGTTTTGTGTTGTGTAAATGTGTATAAAAACTAATCCAGCTATAGTTTGGAAAAGTGGTCTTTTTTGCTTCATCTTTCTAGAAAATTCTCACCATGATTCCCACAGAGGAGGAGAAGCAGAAAATCCAAGAGGCACAACTGGCTAACCCTGATACTCCCTTGGGCAGTGCTGAGCAGTTCCTTCTTATTCTTTCCTCCATCACGGAACTTTCCCCTAGACTTCAGCTCTGGGCATTCAAAATGGATTATGAACTTATCGAAAAGGTGATTTGCTTATTGTTGAATAAATGGAAGTAGTTTCTATAGCTTAATTCAGTTACGTATTCTTAGGGCGAGTTCCCATTGAAGGAATAAAACACAATATACACTGGGATTTATATCAGGAATTAAATTGATATGTAAAACGTGTTAAAAGGAAGCAAACAGCATCTGGCAGTCAGATTCAGCCCTGATTTTCTGTCCCCACTGTCCTACCATTTAAAACGCCTCCCAAAACGGGTTGGGGAAAGCATTCTTTCTCCTCCTGAGCGTTTCCCCACCCCTCTCTCCCCATTGGCTTTGATCCGATGACATGGGGAATCCCAGCTCCCTCCCTCCTGCTTTTGTTGCCCCTTTGAAAGTGGAAAGCTTGTTTGGCAAGGCAAGGCAAGGCAATGCAGCCTTTTGTAGGAAGAAGTATTTTTTAAAACAATCAACTCGGTCCCCTCACCTTCCTTTCCTTTTTAAAAAAGGCTATAGCAATGTAAGATGCTTCAAGCACAGAGAGAGAGAGCAACCCTTTGTCCGAGGCAAAAGAGAAACTTGAAAGGCAGAATCTTCTGATCTCCTTCCCTCTCTCTCTCACTACTGCCCTGTCGGCTCCTTCCTCTTGCCTTTCAGGGAAGCCAAAAACTGCCGGCAATTAGTGTATGTGGGTGTGAAGGAGTATTGCCTGAACTGTTACTTTGTGATCAGGGAGAGGCAGCTGAGAAGGAAACTGCTGAAGAAGCCCAGCACTTCGAAAATCTGGCCATGGGCTGTCCTGTCCTGCTGGGAGAAATCCCACCCATTTCATGACCAATTTGCCCCAATAATGCTGTAGCGTTCCCACAGCAATAAGAAACGTTTTAAAGGCAAAACTGGGGGAAACGCCTGAAAAATCAGGTGTTTATTTAATTCCGTTTTAAAGCCAAATAATCCTCAAGATAGCCCTAAAACTGATTTGTGAATGGGAATGACGAGGATCCAAATCATTTTTAAACTGTTTTACTTGATTGGGGGTGGAAACGGCAAGGATCCAAACCGTTCTTAAACAGTTTTTAAACAGTTTTAAGTGGCAATGGGAACGCAGCCTTAAGGAAATACTTAAGAACAGAAAGAAGAATTTTAGACTTTGGGCACATAAGGGGAATTAGATGTGAAAATACAACTAAATGTGATGTTTGGAAAAATTGACTGCTGTTAAAAAACAATATTGCTATTTCACAGCATCCAAGATCTTCTCCTTTTCATTTTCTTTTATCATCCTGCAGAGATCAACTTTCGATAAAGCTATTAGTATTAAGGAAAAACAGCTAGCTTATGTTACTCACTAATTTAAAACATTTATATACTGCTTTTGTTTAATTTTACAAATTCCAAAGTTTTCAGCAGTGCAAGCATTAAAAAACTATTTAAAACTATACCAAAAATTTGTTTAAAACAGTGTTAAAAATCAGTGAAATAAAACAAGCAAACAACAATTCATAGATGGAGGATTCTGAGGAAGAGAGAGCTTTTCAGTGGGTACCTCCCACGTGCCAGGCATCCCAGTGGGTATTAGCTACCACAGAGAAATCCCAGGTGCAGCCACTGTAATAGTTTATAGGACCTGCAGTTTATAGTACACGCCCCAGGACCTCCACAGTGATTCCAGGGTTTGTTACAAATTTCCTGTGTTCTCTGGAAACCTCACAGGTGAGAAAGTAAATAGTTCCATGGGCACAGGACCTTTAGTTTAAATGCTTTATTTCTAGTGTACAAATCCAGTCCTATTCAGTCCTTCATGCTTCGCTACCAGTTGGCCAGAGGATGGGGAGACTGAGGATAGGAAGAGCTCTTCCCAAATGATATCCATAGTGTGGGCTCTTCCAATCTGAAATCCAGTTGGAGATCAGAGACATTATGTATTATCTTTTTCCCAGGCTAGAAGGAACATTCTTGGCTACATGGATCCTCTGAAGGTGCTCAGGTTTCATCTAATTATAGCCATCCTTCTTGACATTTGGAATAATGCAGTTATTCATCAAAACTAACCTTCTATAATGTTATGCTATTCTGCACTTCGTCCATTGCTTCTTTTTCCAGTTACCAGTAGTATTGTTCTCTACTTTCTCACCTATGTAGGTGCAGTGCAGAAAGAGCCTAAAAGTGAAGTTACTAGTGTGATTACAACAGTGATCAGGCTACACTACCCAATGATGTTCATAACTTATACACCGGCTGTGGTGCCCACACTTAATTATAGTAAATACTAAGTTTATTGTCAATGTATTAAAAGCACATTCAATGTGGAATCTGTGTGGAAAGGGAGACAGCTAGCCAGAACAGGTAAGGAGGGGGCTAAGACTCCCCTATTAGCATAAAGGAGGGGGGAAGGATACCTAGAGAGGGCACAGCCAATCAGACGATGGCTGGTGCCAGGCAGGAGGTATTTAACCCACCACCCAGGAGAGCAAGGGGTTCTATGCTTTGGGGGGGGGAGGTTCAGGTTGTACTGACCTCACTCTGAGGCGATCGCTCTCAGCATAGATCCAAATACTTCTGAGGCTGGGGAAAGGCTAGAGGGGTTCATGTAGAGAAGCCTGGGCGGGATAGGCTGACTGCAGTTTCAGGTTTGTGTGCTAACTGGAACATTTATTAATTCAACTGTGTGCTCAACTTACCTTGATACCTTTAATACTTACCTTATTGATCCCTTCAGTTTATAAACAATATTTTACCTTTCATGTTTTAAAAGGACTCAGAGTGAAGTTTCATTTAGCTAAGAGAACAGTGGGCTCCAAGAAATAGGAAGCCTGTCTCTTTAAGAGGAGGGAACTGGCAGTTGAGAGAACAGGGCCTGGGGAGTTTGTTAAGGAGGCCTCTCTCTGCTAGAGGGAAGAGCAGTTAGTGAATGTGAAGAGTGCCTCGCAGGGCAGGGCAGGGCAGGGCAAGCGCAGCCAGCACCATCTTAATACACTTTTATTTGAAGCAAAAACCTGCCCTGTCTTGTGGGGGCTCCTTCACACCAGCCAAATCCATAACCATAGAGCTCTCTTGGGTCTCTAGTCACAGTGATATTCCAGAATTAACCCAAGCTGCTTCTGTCTTCTTTCCAAAGGAATGTAATCCCTTCTAGAATGGGCGAATTCCCAGTTTCTTTCATCCAGGAATTTCATACCTTACTTGTTATCAAGATTCAGTCTTCGTTTAATGGTGGTCATCCTACCTATATTGCATGTACTCGCAGGCTCAGGAGACTCCTAGGATCTCCTGATGGAGAAATAAAGCTATAACGAGGCCACTACATACAATTCTGGTCATTACACATCAGAAAGGTTGTTGTGGACCGGGAGAACCTAGAGAAACAAGAACGATATTCTATCAGGCTACAAAGCCTAGGGGTGGACATATGTAGGTTTTCACGGCCAGATTCAATCTCATTTGTAGAAGCTTTTGGGTTGTTATGATGTGTTCCAGGTTTCTTCTCCTAAGCTTTAGGATATAGCTGCGATATCCATCTTCAGAGTCTTTGCTCGTCGCCAAGTCAAGGGTGCCTGGTGCCTTGCTGGATCTTGTTTCTCTTCTTATAGATGTCTGCTGGTTGTTTGCCAGCTCTTCCTTTGTTTGAGCTGCTAATGAGTCATTGGTTGCACTCTGGCTGCACCTTGAACGTCTAGGGGCGTTTTCACACTTCCTTTCTCATCCGGTGGATGGGAAAGGTTTGTGATGAACTAACATCTGCTAGCCTTGACTAGTGGATGCTTCAGGTAAGTTCCTGGCAAAGGTTAGTAAGCTGGTAGAGCGTGATTTCATGCTTGACATCTAGCGTGCAATTGGGCAACCGCTGGGTAGTCAGGGGGCATTTCTAGCGTGTGAATGCCTCCTGACAGTGCAGATGCACCTGCCCAGATGTTGCCAATTACATGTTGTGGGCTAAAGTGCGAATTCGGCCTTTTCAGCCTTGAAAGACTGTTTCAAGAGGGGACTTAATTGGAGCTTAGAAAAGGTAGAAGAGGTGTATAGAGAAACATTCTTTCTTTCTGTTATGGAAAAGTAGAACTGGGAGTTATTCTATGAAGCTGGTGGCCAGGAAAGTTAGGACTGACAAAAGGAAGGGTCCCGTCCCCCCCAGAGCAGATCATCAGTGTATAGAATTTACTACAGCTAGAAGAAGAAGAGTTGGCTTTTCTACCCCACTTCTCTCACCCATTTAAGGGGACTTAAAGTGGCTGACAAAGCTTTCTGTTCTTCTCCCCACAACAGACACCCTGTGAGGTAGGTGGGGCTGTGAGAGCTCAGAAGAGAGCTGTAACTTAGCCAAAGGTTGCCCAGCTGGCTTCTTGGGGGAGGATGGAATCGAACCCTGTATTCCCAGACAAGAGTCTGGCTCCCTAACCACTAGACCAAACTGGCTGACTTTAAGAAAGGGCTAGACAAATTCACAGAGATTCTTTGTATAAATGGCTACCAGAAGGGATGCCTAGGAATCACTTCCAGGTCAAAGGGACACAGAGAGGATGGCTCAAAAGGCTATTTGCAACGAGTCAAGAGCAAGTGAGAGTTTAACCTTCATCTTCTGCTTGATAATGTCCAAAAGCTATTGGTGGGCCACTATGTGAAACAGGATGCTGTTCCAGAGATGTTGTCACCTGATCCAACAGGGCTTCTCTTATGTTCCTATGTTCTTAGACCCCAGTATGATCAGCATACTAATGATATCTCACCCCAGACTCCAAGGTGACCAAGACTGATTCTGTTCCTAGACTAGGTCTGAACACAGGCTGAGATGATCAAGATAATTAGCTTCTTTCAAAAGTGCATGCAGCTGCAGAATCACCACCTGCTAAGGAAAGGCAATAATTTGAATACACCAGGTCTAAGGAAAGTTTTTTGAGGAGTGTACAAACAACCGCTTCTCAGCCAACAGCAGCAAAGAAGACATTCATTTGTTCTAGACACATGCAGTTACACTCTGGCTAGCTCCAATAAACCAAGTTGAGCAAGAATTGAGAGACTGCAGGGGTCTTCCACACTGCCAGATTCGCCTCTTCGGAAATAAGCAAGTTCATCTGCAAAGCTAACAGCAAATACATTGTTTTATCTATAAGAAACCACAGCATCACAAGTACAGAGCAATGCATAGTTGAATACTGGGTTCTTTCAGAATACCTGCCAGCAATGTTGACCAAGTTCCCAGTACCTAGTAAGATGGCTGAGCAGTGGCTAACCTTACATCATCCTTCTTACCAAACAAAGCATCCCCCTGCAAGAGAGCCAAGGCAACAAGGGAAGGAGAAGTCAGGATTTCTTAGGAAATCAAGCATTTGACATTTGTATCATCAGAATCAACCGAAAAATGCTCGGAGGCAGGATAGCCAACCAGATATTGGATGTAATCCTGGAACAAGCATGAGTTCAAAATGTCAAAATGTTTGCATTCACCAACCTTAATGGGCGTGCGTGTGAATATGGGCAACGTGGAAGCTCCTTACAAAGCAAGCTGTGGTGGAAAACAAGATTAATTTTCATATTCTTTGATAATTTTATGTGAAAGGTCAAAGAATTAATTCGTTGGATTATCTTGGAAGCATGAGGAAAGCATAGGTGTTTGGAAAACATACTGGAAAACCAACTTTAATACTAGGACGGGGAACATGGACTTTGTTAGCTGCCTCCATCTGAATGGCCTTAGCAGCTTGGACGAAAGAGACTCAGGGGGCATCCCGACATAGCTTTTTAAAGTCCTGGTTTAGTCCTGTTTGGACTATTTTTGGGGACTATTTTTAATCTGAATAGGGTGCCTGTCAATCTGAATATAGCGGTCCCCACAAAAACAGGACTTTTAAATCCCCTCCCCGTGCGAACCCTGCCTGCAATCAAAGCAGCAAAACCTCCCCCTTAACTCTCTAGAGCCGAAGCCAGAGAGCTTAGATTAAAAGCTGGCACTTAAAAAAAAAATCCTAAGTCTGATTACTTTCTCCTTTCACACCTCTCCCTTTTGACATTACCGGGAACTGTGCGCTCAAGCAGATAAGCAAAGCAGCAAACATAGAACGACCAGAGCTGCTTTTTGTAAAGCCTTTTTGCTACAATGTATCTTTGCAAAGCCTTTTTACTTCTAAAACTTATCTTTCTGATAACAAACATCAGAAAAGATACAAATGTCTCCAGCAATAATGTTTTAAAGGCAAATCTGTATCAAGCAGCTCTCACCACTTTTTGCCTTTTTTAAATGGGGCTCTAGCATTCCAAACCTGGCAAGGGAGGGGCAGAGCTGTGCATCTGTGAAATCCCACACACAGCTGGCTGCCATTGGCCAGAAGATTAGACCTCCACCCCAAATAGCCTGGTACCATCTCCATGTGGGGGAAAATAAGCAGACTTGGGTCCAAAAAGGGGACGGAGTCCTGTTTTCATCAGTATTTTTTTCTCTGGATTTTGGCAGGATAGTCCTCATAAAATCTGGGAATGAGAAATTGTATGGGAATGCTGGATATTGAGTTCAGATTCTGTTCGGATTAATACATAAGCAAATGGGGATGGTCCTTCCCAAATTCAGATTCAATTTGGATTAAAATGCATATGGGGACACTCCTTCAGAGACTGAAGGTCAAGGCAAGATGGAAGAGAGAATATCAAAAGAGGAGAGTAAGGTAGGCTTCACAGATAGCTCAGTACCATATACAATTTTAAATTGAGATAACAAAAGAAAAACATGCAGAACTGTTGCAAGCAAATCCTGTTGAAAGTTAGTAAAGCAATAAATTCATTGTTCCAGAGTCTGCTATCCATTGGCCCCAGTTTAAAGGTGGTAGGCAGAATAAAAAGGCAATTCAGTCCCTAAATTGGAAGTAAAATACTTCCAAAATTTGGCCATCATTTGAGATCCACAGTCAGAAATAACAAAGATAGGGCCTCAGGCACCCTGGAAACGTGGCCCAGAAAACAGTTTAGCCAGTTGAGGGCCAAAGGGACTGATTTGCCTGAGATAAAATGAGCCGTGCAGGAAAAATGACCCTGAAAAAAGAGGAAAATTCATGATAAAACCCATAGGTTGAAGAGGTTTCTTAGGCTTATAGTAATATTTTTTTTGCAGTGTTGCAGGGGGAAAGTAGATGTATAATCCAATGTCTTTGTGCATAACAGGCCACAAGTACAGTAATTTAAAGCCTACTGTAGGTGCATCATGGTTGAATTGTCAAATCTGGAAATAGAAGGTAGAGGGAATATAAAACTGAATATCTTTAATAGGTTATTATTGTGGTTCACAAGTTAGTCTTAAAATGGATTTTTTTCTGCTAGAGGGTTGGAAACTTCTAGGGTCACTGTAATTAAACCAAGATGTTTTGGAGACAAGATACTGGAAACAAGTGGTATATCAGAAGGCCAGGATAGAGGTTTGTGGAAAAGGGGTCACCTACATTGTTAGCTGTTCCTTTTTTCAAAGTGAAATCAAAGTGGGCAAAATAGCTGCCCTTGAAGGAGGGTTGATGTGGTGTTTGAAGAGCTTGTAATTGTTAATGATCAAATAAAAACTCCAAAGAGTGCCTCCAAATATTTGGCCACCACTAATTCAGTCGCCTACTAAATAGCTTCATTCTACATGGGTGAGTTGGTGAGAGGCGAATACGTAGGGCTTGCTAGTCTGCCTTACCAGGACCTCTTTCTAACACATTCGCACCCCAGCAACACCACTGGCTTGTCTGAGTAGCAGATTCTGAGTAAAGAGGAGGATAAATTTGTCAAAGGCCAACTGTCAGCTTTCTGTTTGTGTGATTTATGTAAAGGGGGTGTGCCCACAACTGTTTTCATTTCTTGTTCCTGCTTTTAAGTAAAGAAGCTACCACATCAACAAAATTAAGAATAAATTTGGCAAAATGCAGGAATCTCCACACCGCCCTGGCAATAATTCAATGGCACAGTTAAAATCACAGTTGTAGATAATATATCATCATCAGGTAATTGCCTAGTAGGTCTTGCATGCACAGTACTACAATATGGAGTACTATCACGCTCCACACACTGGATGCTAAGTTCTGTTTGTCTGAATGGAATCGCCATTTGCCAGAGTTAAACCTAATGACTTTGGCCCTTTGGGACTCTCAGACCCTTTACACATTATAAATACTACTGCATCGAGTTCCCACTCAAGTTTTAAAACATTTTGGAAATCATTTGTCCCACACCCATTTTTGCTGCTAGCCCACATTATTTTTTTGCTTGCTTTGAATAGATCACAAGAGGAGCAAGAAAGAAAATTAAAGCACCTGCTAGATTGAACAGATTCAATTGTATCAGGGAAATTCTTGCGATTAAGAGAGATGCTCCAGCAGGAAGTTTTTAAAGACTCAAGCCATACGTTGTTACAAAGATTGCACAGCAGCGGCATTTTACACAGAGGCTGCATTCTCACTTAAGTTCTTTAAAACAAAACAAAGCTAAACCTGATGCAAACGCACAATCTGGCCGTCCCCATTTTTTCCTTTTAAATGGCAGTCAGCCATGATGCTGTTCCCACAGAAAACCCTTCAAAAACGCATCAGGAAAAGCAGATCTTTTCTTCCCTTGAGAACCTCTGAGCCTCCATGCTGTCTGCCATCTAACAAAGAGTTGTGTGTTTGGGAAGTGAGGATCGTCAGACTGTAAGAAGAGCTCTGCTGGATCAAGGCACATCCCTTCTAGTCCAGCATCCTGTCCATGGGCATCTCAAGCAGAAAACAAGGGGTATATCTTCATTTGCTCTCAAATCTCTGCAAATGGCCTGCAGAGTGTGTCACTTCCCCTTCCCTGTTGCTATTACCTGGATTTGGCTTCTGAGCCTATACCCAGTCTCTTCATGTGCAGAGGTCTGAGGGTGAGAACTCTCTCTCTGCTTTTGCTTTTCAGCCTAGTAAAGACCTTTTGAGGACTTTGAGGGTGAGAACTGCTCCCATTAGTAGATGTGGGTTTCTCTAACACCTGTTAGCATGATCCAAATATAGAAGCTCTGTGACGGTTTCTGGGTACAGGCTGCAAACTGTTTTGCTTTCTGGCCTTGCAGGCTTCTAGCAAGCTGCAATAGCCAGCCTTGTTGCAAACAGCTTGTTGCAAGACCTGGGCAGAGGCTGCAGAAAGGGCGGGAAATCCTGTGCGGGCCCTGCTGCAATGATTGGTTGCAGCTGCTTTTTGGAGGGAAAAGCTGTCCGGGGATCTGAGTGCTGGAGGGGGCTAGAGGAGGAGTTCCCACCAATCACGCAAGGGGAACAGGCACCTCTATCAGGAGTTTCCAGCAGCATTTTATTGCAGCAGTTTTCCCCAGGAGGTGACAGCCAATCAGGGCCACAGAAAAAAGATATAAAGGAACACAGAGTACAGCAGAGTGTTTCTTCGTGCTGGGACAAGAGCTGAAGGTAACAGAAGAGAGCTGAACCTGAGGGAGCTGGACCAGTAGCTGACCATTGGTCTTTTGGCTGAGTGATTTCTGAAGGAGACAATCGTGAGGATTGTGGCTCTGAGGGAGACTTCACTAGCAACTGACCAGGCTGGATGATCGGTCAGGCAAGGACGGACTGGGCCTTGTGATCATCTAGAGCAGTGGTTCTCAACCTGTGGGTCGCGACCCCATTTGGGGTCGCGCACCCATTTTGGCGGGGTCGCCAAAGGCTCCGCAGGCCCCCCCGCGTCCCCCCCGCCACGCCACTGCCGCGCCGCCACTGCTTTAACGAGAGATCGGCGGCGGCAGGCGGTGATGGCGGTGAAGGGCGCCAGACTGGTGCCTTGCCGCCAGCGCCCTTCGCCCGCTAAAATTCGGCGTTTTGGGAGGACTTCCGGGTCAGGGGGGGAGCGAAAACGATGCCAGCGGCCCTGGCCCCACCCCAACTCCGCCACGCCACGCCCCCCGCCATGCCCCTGGGGTCGCGGAGGCTTGGGGAATCCCATTTTGGGGTCGTGGCTCTCAAAAGGTTGAGAGCCACTGATCTAGAGCCACGTTCTGGTACACTGGCTAGGCTGAGTCAGAGCAAGCCAGAGGGGGAGGAACGTGGAGAGGTTTGTCTTTTAAAAAGGAACTATTTTCCTTTAGAGAAAGGGGAGCTGATAGGCTGGGAAGCTGGTAACCTTAAGAGACTCATAGACTTAAACCAACAAATACCTGAACCTTATTATCTTTCTAGTATTGCTTGTGTATAATAAATAAACTTGTTTTAGTTTACTGCTGAAACGCTTGCTACCAGTGTTTTGTGTCCACGCTGTAGTATTCACTTGGCCGTTGCACGAACTCAGCCTCCTAACAGAGCCAAGCTACTCCCAGAGAGGGCAGGCACTTGCTGGAACGCTGGGCATCGTGACAAACTCCCTTAAATTTCTGTCTTCAACCTGCACTGACTGTGCATTTTGCAGAAAGCAAAGTAGTCTGGGACAAACTCTACAAACCACCGTTCATTTCCCAGGGTAAAACAAAATACATATTTTCAGTTTCATTGTCTTCCTATGTGCCTGTTGCAGGACCATTACAAGTTTCCATTCTGAGGTGCCAAAATTAGTCATATCTTCTGAATATTTTGGATTGTTTTAAGTACTGGTACCTGCAAATTCTCACAAATTTAGAGATGAAGAATAGCAGAATTTTTAAAAAAGTATAGCTATAAAACAGACAAAGTTGTGTTTCTATCATCTGCCTTTTTAGTTGTTTATACCTTTTGTTGTTATACTTTTTTATTGTAGGAGATATTCATTCCTCCCCCCCATATTAAAAAAGAAACAAAAATAGCAAGCAAATTTAGTTAAGCAATTTACTATGCCTGATTCTTGCCTGGGATGCCAGTAAGGTCCAATACATTATACTGTTTGAAAATTCCATCAAGGAAATTCTTTGCAAAGTTAACAACAGTTGAGAGATGTTTATATCCTGTAGCAACCTTCATCACAGTCAAAAATGTGCAATATCCTCAAATTGAGAAGTAATCAAACAGGGATGTCTTACAATTTGAAAAAAATATAGGTTACTGTTAAAATAGGAAATAATGGTAACTTTTGGAAAGCTAAATAACTTAGGGGGTAAAACAGCCAGCAATTTCACATTTGTTGAAGAACAATGCAGAATGTTTGTACTAATTTAAAACAGTAAATCAATACAGAATAATTTTCTTCTTTTTCTCTTAATGGCAGGAGGTTGCAGAGCCACTTCTGGATCTAAAGGAGGGAATGGACCAGCTAGAGAACAATAAGACTTTGGGATTAATCCTTTCTACACTATTAGCCATTGGAAATTTTCTCAATGGAAGCAATGTAAGCTTGGGGGTGGCATGGGAAGGAGTTACCGGGAAAGGAAAGGCACCAAATGTGTCAAGTGCTGTTTACAATGTCTTCCCAGTGTGCCTAGATGTGTTTGCACCAGGGCTTGAAATTCTCTAAAGGAGCCTGGAATTTACACCCTTAAAGATCTCAAAAACACAAGTCAGCAGCCAAAATTCTTGGACGATACCAAGTTGTTGCTGCAGGGATCTCAAATGCATTGAGCCAATAGCAGTTTATAGATTTATTTGTCAAATTAAAACTAATAAATGGCTAGAGAGGGATACTACACCTTACGAATATTCGCTGGATTGCCCCTCACAATTATATAGAATATGAGGTCTTTCCTTACAATTATATAGAACACAATCTGATTTCAAAGTCTCTGAAATGGAAGCACTTAGAACCATGTGGGAGGAAGAATGCCGGATTGTAATTGAGCATGAAACCTGAGGCCTCTTCGCACGAGGGGGTTCTGAACATTCACAGGTCGGGGCGGCCGGATCCATTCCAGACCGCTCCAAGCGTCCCCACACGCTCTCCACGCGTTCCATTTTCAGACAGGAAAAACCTGCTCTGAAAGCGGCTCCGCACATTCGGCACATCCCCAGCTGTGACAGCTGGGCCCCTCCCCCAGCCTCCCCCGATTGGCTGCCTTGCAGCCAGAGGTAGGGAGGCCAGTCGGGCCCCTTCCCTGGGGTCCTGCCACCTGCATCGGCCAGGATCAGGCCGATGCAAGTGGTGGGACACCCAGCCAGCACCCCCCACCCCACCCTGGGGTTGCACCTGCACGTGAACGATGCTTGCCTTCTGCTGCCGGCCCAATTCTGGCTACAATAGGCCAGGGATGTTCTGAGCATGCTCGCGGGGCGGCCCCTCATTGGCCGGGCACCTGCACCTCCTCAGATGGCCAGTTGAGGCCAGGCGGGTGCCCGGCCAATGAGGGGCCGCCCCGTGAGCATACTCAGAATGTCCCCGGCCTATTCTTGCCAGAATTGGGCTGGCAGCAGAAGGCAAGCATCGTTAACACGCACGTGCAACTCCAGGGTGGGGTGGAGGGTCCTGGGAGGGGGTCCTGCCACTTGCGTTGGTCTGATCCTGGCTGATGCAGGTGGCAGAACCCCAGGGAAGGGGCTTGACTGGCCTCCCCACCTCAGGCTGCAAGGCAACCAATCGGGGGAGGCTGCGAGAGGGTCTTCGGCCCAAATGGGTTGAGTACACTTCCCTGTTTGCACGTAGGCAGGGAAAGGACGCGTTTGGAATGTGCCCTTTGCCTGCCAGTGCAGATGGGGAAGTGTACTCAATGTGTTCAGGCTGAAGCATTTTGAGGTGTCTTCACCTTAGTGCAAAAACGCCTCTGGTGTATAATCCTTGGAGGTCTATACAAATCTTTCAAATCTCAAAATAATAGAGAATGAACATTTAAAATTTTGTTTTTTTCATACCAGTCCTCCTCAATCGTATCACAAAAATGATTTCGGTGATGAGCTGCACAGATGCTCAGTTCATGGCACCTTCTTACACATGTGGTGGGAATGTCCCCAAATGAGAAACTTTTGGCTTTTAGGGCTATAACACAAGTTACTATTCTTAACCCTGCATGAGTATTTCTTCTGTTGTTCAAAGAAGAGCAAAAAATTAAACACAAATTGCTTATCAAAAGTTTATTAACCGCTGCCAAAGCAGAAATTGCCCTACACTGGAAGTCAGCAGAACTATCAACTAAAGAACAGTGGCCATGCAGAATATGGGTATTAATTTTAAATTATGTGCTTATCAACCTGGTTTTAAGTTACTGTTATGTTTATTAATGATTTGTTGTACTCTTTATACAGTTGTTACTTTTCTAAAATGGATGATTCTCGTTGTTATTTAGCTACCTTGTTTATATTATACCAATCTTTCTCTAAATCAATACAAAAATAAAAATGTATTAAGTGCAGTTACCCTGCACTCAAGGCGTTTCAGGAATTGTGTGAAGTGAAAACAGGCAAAGGTTTCTCATTGTCGAGCTTTCTAGGGTGTTTTTCCACTGTCACTAGAAGTACCCATTAATGGGTACTTAATGGGTACTTCTAGTGACAGTGGAAAAAACACCCCTAGTTAGCCTCAGTAAGGTAGTCACAGTTCACTCAGGAAATTTCAAAAGGACTTACCCCCTTGAGAAAAGCTTTCCCTTCTTCACAACTTTTTAGTTTCAGAAATCATGAAGGGAACTATAGCCCAGCCTGTCCTAATCATTGACTCTTGTCCTTCCAATAGTTTTGAAAGTGAACAGGACTAGGAAGCTCGCTCACTCCTCTTCTTTTGGTTTTGGGTCTTGCCAGCAACTCAAATTTCATACACAAATTTCTTTTCAATCTCTTTCTACTTTCCTTCCTTCCGTGTGTTTCCCCTAATTCATCTCTTGCAGGGTTAAATCTAATGAAGCATTTCTCAATGTACCATGGTCTCAAGTTGTTCAAGTTCTTATTTGGTTTGGACAAATTGCTACTTCTTTTCTGTTGTGTTTAAATGAAATAAAACTTTTCCAAAGTACAGTATACACCTTTAGATGACTGAGTGGGATGGCAATGGAGGAAAGAAACAGCAAGGGGACAATGGCCTGGGCAGCCACATCAGCCTAATCATCGCTGGGGATCAGTTGGTTGATAGATGTCCCAGCCGGATCACCTTCGCATCCACGTTTAGGTGATCAGTGAAGCCTTGCCCCCTTACCATGTTCTTTAGATAAGGAGGTTGTATCCTCCTGTCTTGAGAAGCAATTAGAAACAGTTCATCATTTCCAGCACATGCCAAGAAATCTGTCTGTTTTTCCCATCTGTTACTCTCTTTGAGTTTTAATGCTGTAATTTTTTTTCTGCCAAAAAAAATCATTTTCTGGTAGATTTCTTAACAGATAAGAGAGTAGTTTGCCATTACCATCTGTTACGTAGAAGCCAGGGACTGGATCTTCTACTTTTCTGGATAGTTACTATCTCACTGAGCTGTGGTTTCTCCATATAGATATAGGGTGGGAAACAATTGGTACATATAAATAAATGTCCTGATTAAACAGATCTTCTATGGTCTTTTGGGAACAATCTCTTACCTTCAAACAAGTACTGTATTTTCCAGCGTATAAGACGACCCCCCAACTTTCCAGTTAAAATATAGAGTTTGGGATATACTCGCCGTATAAGAAGACGACACCCGGCGTATAAGACGACCCCTGACTTTTGAGAAGATTTTCCTGGGTTAAAAAGTAGTCTTATACGCCAGAAAATACAGTATTATGTTTTTCCTGTTGCTTTATTTTCGTTTCTTTTCTCTGTATAGGCCAAAGCATTTGAACTAAGCTACCTTGAGAAAGTTCCAGAAGTGAAGGACACAGTGCATAAGCAATCTCTTCTGCATCATGTCTGCACGATAGTGGTAGAAAAATTCCCAGACAGCACAGACCTTTATTCTGAGATTGGGGCCATCACGAGGTCAGCCAAGGTATGTCTCTCTGCATGAAAATCTCCATTTTCTGCGACAGAAAGAACTTTATAAGGAACAAAAAATGTTTAAGTGTGATATTCAGGGTCTGTTTTCATACCACTTTATTCTTCCTTATAAGCAGTGTGCTTGGAAATTCAGCTTTATGTCATTCACTTGGAATTTTTAGGGTGTAGAGCTTTCTCTGGCATATTTTCTTCATTTTTCTGTCCAATGTTTTTCTCATCATGATTTAAAAAGAGGGAACCTGTTATGAAGCAAATATACTGTTTTTGTGGTTTTACTTACTGAATGCCAGAAAATAGTTAATAGCATTCATTAGAAATCTTCAACCTCAGCAAGCAGTGAATATCAGCTCACACATTTGCAGAGAAACAGAAGACTGTGGAATGGGGTTATTTTATATCCCAAACTCTATGAAAAAGTGAAATTCTGTACTGACCGATACACTGGACCGCCAGGCACACTAGGAGCCTCTCTTCCTGATGCTGTTATGGTCTAAGGGTGCCCCCCCCCCAACTCCTGCTAGTACATTCCAGAGCAGGTGGCATTCAGCCTACCAGTAGACCAGTCTGCTGGTTTACTAGTGGGTGATATACAGGACCACAAAGGTGTGTGGATGACATACTTCTGTAGTCCAGCATACCAGGAGACCTCTGGCACTTATGAGTCAAGGCATGCTGCCACAATGGGCCCCTCAGTCCTTAGAGCTTTCATAGGCTCCCCGCATCAGCTCTGCAACTGGTGTGAGCTTCAGAATCAGTTCAGGGGCTGGAACAGAACAGGCCATTTCAATGTGAACGGTCTTGCTTTGTCCCAGGAGCCATCTGCCCAGCAGTTCTGGTCTACTAAGGTCACGTGTGAGAGAACCTAAAACCTAGCTCCAGCATCGTTCCCCATCTCTGCCAGTGGGCGTTTCTGCATTTGCTTTCCCATCCGTTTGACAAGAAAGGTGCATTGCAGGCTAACACTGACTAGCACTCGCACTAGCCCGTGAACAATCCCCTTTCTTGGGATCCGTTGTGCATCTGATCCTCTGCAGGGCGCTGCCATCTTGGTTGGGGTGTCCTGCATACCAGTGCGTGCACCAGCGCTGTTGCTCCAGTAACGTTGACGTTCTGCACAAGTGCAGTTGCCTCAGGAGGTCACCTGAGGCCCCAGTGTGCTTGCACAGCACCCCTCGGCCAGAAAAAGTGCAGATGGTCACTGCTGGACACTAAAAGTAAGGGACTGGTTGGGAATGGGGAGGGCTGGTTCGCTTGTTGAACAATTGAGGGCACCACAGCTGGTATGCAATTGGGCAACCTCTGGGGGGGGGGCAGGGAGTGTTTCTAATCTGCAAAGGCTTCCTGCAAGTGCAAATGCACCTGCCCAGATGTTGACTAGTTGCATTCTAAGGGTCAAGGTGCAAATTCACCTAGTGCCCTGCTTTCTCCACCTATCTCTTAATGAGAGGGGGCGAAATTAAAACTCTTGATTTTTAGTCATATAATTAAGGAACTGGCTTGTTAGATAAGAAATGAAGTACATTTCCTTACCATAAAAACTTTAAAAAGACTTCAAAAACAAGTCAGTGCACACAAAATTACTTCCAATCTTGTATGTTTTCATGAGCGTTTCATAGAATCACAGCATCATAGAGATGGAAGGGACCTCTAGGGTCATCCAGTCCAACCCCCTGCTCAATGCAGGATTTCCTAAACCATCCCAAATGTCTGTCCAGCCTCTGCTTGAAGATCTCCAGGGAAGGAGAATTCACTACCTCCCATGGCAACCTATTCCACTGACTGATCACCCTCACTGTCAGGAGGTTTTTCCTTATATCTAATCTGTATTGAGTCTCTTGATTTTTCACCCTGTTGTTTCTAGTCTTCCCATCTTGCAAGTGAGAATACGGACAATCCCTCTGCACTGTGACAGCCCTTCAGATACTTGAAGACTGTGATCATGTCTCCTCTCAGTCTTCTCTTCTGCAGGCTAAACATTCCTAGATCCTTCAACGTACCCTCATAGCATGTGCTTTCCAGACCACTAACCATTTTGGTAGCCCTCCTTTGGACTTGCTCTAGTTTGTCAATGTCTCTTTTAATTGGGGTGCCCAGAACTGGACACAGTACTCTAGATGAGGTCTGACCAAGATAGAGGAAAGAGGAATAATTACTTCTCGTGATCTAGACTCTAACCTCCTCTTGAAACATCCTAGGATGATGTTTGCCTTTTTGCAGCTGCATCACATTGTTGACTCTTGTTCATGGTGTGGTCAACCAGATCCTTTTCACTTGTGCTACTACTCAGCCTAATTCCTCCCATCGTGTACTCATTTTCACCATTTTTCTTACCAAGATGTAAGACTTTGCATTTGTCCCTATTAAATACCATCCTGTAAGTTTCAGCCCACTGTTAAAGCTTATCTAGATCTTTTTGAATCCACTCCTTCTCTCCAGTGTTAAGATTTTAGATCTCTGACAAGATAAAGTCAGTGATACTAGTAGAAAGTTTAGCAGAGTAGCATAAAACAACCGCACAGTGAAGCTTGTTCCTGGAATCACTTGCAAGGAAGAGAGAGAGACTTGAATTCATTCCAAAAAGGAAGGTGCTTTAATTTCTGGTGAGTGGGAGTTAGCACTACAAGTGGAGAAAAGGAATGGGTGCATGAAAGCATGAAATAAACAACAGTCAACAGCCCACAACTTACAGAAAGCTTACAGGCAGGTTACAGACAGCTTCAATCATAGATACAGCGATTCAGCCATGGTTACAGTATACATTCATCAAAGTATCATGAAAGCAGTTCTATCGTACTGTAACAAGGACTCAAAGGAAACATAGCTCAGATTATACACACACCACTACATTGTGCAAGTGAACGTAATTAATGTTTCAGCTGCAGCTGAGATAAGGCTAGTTAACAAGAATGTGTTAAAGTCCTAAAGAGAGTGGATTTCTGAAAGCACATTTTACTTAAAGCAGTCCTGACAAGTGTTAGCAACCCGTCCTAGCTTTGTGACCCTTCGACTCCCTCATCCAGATCTTTTATAAAAATATTGAATAGCACTGGACTCAGGATAGACCCCAGTGGCACTCCACTTGAAACATTCCTCCAATTGGATGTGAAGCCATTTACTGCCCATCTTTGAGTGCAACCACTAAGCCATTTACAAAACCAGCTAACAGTTGTCCTCTCTATTCCATATTTGATCAATTTTTCAAGAAGTATAGTATGAGACACTTTGTCAAATGCTTTGCTGAAGTCAAGATACATTATATCTACAGCATTTCCCTGATCAACCCATCCAGTGATTTTGTCATAAAAGGATATTAGATTAGTCTGGCATGATCTGGCAAATCTATGTTAGCTCTGGTTAATTACTGCATTCTCATCTAAGTGCTTGAACACACATTGTTTAATAATTTGTTTGAGGATCTTGCCTGGTATTGAGGTCAGGCTCACAGGCCTGTAGTTACCTGGGTCCACTTTCTTACCTTTTTTGAAGATGGGGACAATATTTGCTCTTCTCCAATCTTCTGGAACTTCACCTGTTCTCCAGGGAATTTCAAACACAGTGAGTGGTTCAGCAGTTATATTTGCTAATTCCTTCAGTGCTCTAGTATGTAATTCATCTGGGCCTGGAGACTTGAATTCATTTATGTTAACTAAGTGTTCCCTCACCTTTTCTTTGTCCACATAGGGCCTTGAATCTCTTGTTCCTTCAACAGTACAGTGAGGGCCAACTTGTTTTTCTTTTCCTTTCTGAGAATTCCTCCACCATTTATTCCTTATTGGTAAGAATTAGATCCAAGATAGTAGATCCCCTTGTATTTTCCTCATACTTTTGACAGATGATGTTATCTGCAAGAGAGGATAAGAATTTATTGGACCTGTGGCTTTTGTCTGGACAGTTAAAATCCCCCACAATTACTATGTCATAATTTCCTGAGAGCTTGGCCATCTGATGTAGAACGAGTTCATCCATATCTTCTGTTTGTCCACACACGTGTTTTAATGATGCCCTTTGTGTTCTCCTTGCTTGTTTCCCATGCTCTGTGCATTGGTATAGGAGCATTTTAGTTTGTGGCAGATGTCTCTTACAGGCTTGACTCCTCTAGTTTCTTTCCTTGCTTTTTTGTCTTTGTTCTTTCCCTTTACTTTTGATAGCCAGATCCTCATTTTGTCTGGACGTTTATATCCCTCCCTCTTTCGCTTTAGTTTAAAGCTCTCCTGATGAGTACAGCAAGGTTACTCCCAAAGATAAGCTTTCCCGTTTTAGTAAGATGCAGCCCATCTCTTGCAAGACCTCTATCATGCAAATACTTCACTCCATGATCTAGGGTTGGAGTACTCAGTTATCCTTTTAGGGTTTCAACTGTGTCCTTATTTTCTTAATGTTTGCCACTGTCAGATGTGTTTTCCTACCATTACACAAAGAACTTCCAAGTTCCAGACTGAATTAGACAAAATTCAAGAGACTTGTCCCCTGGTTGAGCAGAGAGTCACCTTAGCTTTCCGTTGTTGCCTAATCACTGTGATGTCATATTATACTTTGATAACCTGATGAAAATCAACATTCAAAGCAAAAGCCTGTTATGGATTTATCTGTCACTTTCCTTGCAGAAACTAAAAATTAAAAAATAGATTGTATTGGGGGATTTTTTACCTTCCATTTTTGTGCCAGTCTGCCAATGATCTTCTTACACAATATATAATCGAGTTTAGTGCGAATATCCTCATGCTTGCAATGACTGGATTTCTTTTAAATTGTCAGCCCCAGACAAAGACTGCGGCAAGTCCTGTTGCCGCTTTTTGCAGCTGTTACAAAACTAAGATTCTGGTATGAGAAACCATCCAAGTCGCTTCATGGTACAGATTCCAAAAGAATAAGAAATCTCATTTATAAAAAACTGGCAAAAGAAATGAGCATGAAATACTTTCAGAGCCAGGTTACAGTTTAGTTCCATGTGACCATTATATATCTTGCAAAATTCCAAGGAACCAAAGCTATGGAAACTTTAGTATTTTACCTGTTTATTTTATTCCTATGTGAACTTAAGGGAAAGTGGAAAGTATAATTTGGGAAATACATTAGTATGGAATTGGTGTCTCATGCTTCAGAAGAAAAGCTTTCCTTCTGTGGAACCAAATCCATTTTCCAAATCTAAAAATGAAAAATGACTAATATAATTGATAATAATTTTGAATGGAAAATTATGTCAAGGTGGTAGTGTTAGAGACATTATTCTAGAACACGTACATGCGTCCCACAGACTCTGCATTACAAGGGTGCCTAAGTGCCTGGACCATAAATCTTTATGGACCTGGAAAGGCATTTTGAACCAAACTGTAAAAAGATGTTGTTTTAAAAGTGGGATTCAATCCCCCCTTCTCCTGTAGCTACAGAGATAAATCATTAAGAAAGACTGTAAATGCAGAAGGAGGAAACACCCCCAGACATCTAGCACAGGAGGGAGGTTTATCTAAGAGCAAAACCTGTATCTAAGGGCCTTCTCATATTTGCCTTCACAGTGCAAGCATGTGCCAGAGCTTCCCCTGAGCAGTAGATGCCTCGAGCACTCAGAGATCTGCACATTTTCCTTGTATGGGTGAACATGTGACTGGCAGCACATGCCCTGGCAATGGCAGCAGACATGCACCATTGCTGGTGCTGTGTGACAGTGGCATAGTGGTGGCATTTGCGCTTGGGTGACACTTGGTTAGTGCACTTGGGCATCTGCAAGTGCAGACATCTAAAGGATTCCAGTACCCGCTGCCCAGAGACAGGAGGCAAAGTGCGAAAATGCCCCAACAACTAACAAGTCTGACTAGCTTGATCTGCCTTTTGTTCTTCTGTGTCATAGTCAACAGGTATTCATGATCCTGCTTGGCGTCATCTTCTGCTCTCTTTCAGGGTTGTGTGCAGGGTGCAAATCTCCCTGGCACCAAAGATACCCTTTTCTTGTGTTAGGATTTCCAGTTCTCCCTGTTTGTTCCTCATGCTCTGTGCATTGATATGCAAACATCTTAGTTTGTGACAGGGATCTTTTGCAAGCTTGACTCCTCTAGTTTCCCCACAAGCTTTTTGTTTTTGTTATTTATTCTACTTCTGCTAGTAAGATCGTCATCTGTATTCATTAGCTACGTATTTTTCTCTGGTCTTCTTCTTCCTTTTTGCTGTAGTGTAATGTTCTTCTGATGAGTGAAGGAATACTCTTGCCAAAAATATGCTTTCCAGTCTTTGTAAGACGCAGCCAAACCAACTAAAGCTCCCAATATGTAGATCAATCACAGAAAGACAGATAGAATCCCCCCCAAAAGAAACACTTAAAGGCTCACAAATGGGTAGGATATATGGCTGTAACAATGTCCAAGAGTGCCCCATAAGTGCAAATTTTAATAAATACCAATATACAAGATTAAATAAAACCCATATGTACAACTACTTTATGTGTGTACTAAAATAAATACAGTCCAAAATAATAAAGACAAGATGATATCCCATAGAGACCTGATATCAGATGGCCAGATGCATTTCAACCCTCTTGCTCCTGGGTATGTCCATGTACACACAAACAAATGCCTGTGTACATAAAGAAATCTACTTACACTACTGAGATCCCATAAAATCTAAATTATTCAAATCAATACTCACAGCAAATGCCCAATCATTTTCTATAGTGATAAAATAGGAACATAAACATTCCTCAGATCCCAAGGAAAGCAAATGAATATGTAGGTGTATACAATAGATATAAAAATTACAAATGTGAGAATACCAACATATACATAAAAAGTATAATCAG
This sequence comes from Aspidoscelis tigris stejnegeri, assembly GCA_023333525.1. Lineage (NCBI taxonomy): Eukaryota > Metazoa > Chordata > Lepidosauria > Squamata > Teiidae > Aspidoscelis > Aspidoscelis tigris. The sequence goes on from JALMGA010000008.1 coordinate 431,580, forward strand.
AAATCTGCAATTATCTCATGTCTGTATCTGCAAGGTAAGACCTATCTTGTATAATCCCTCTTATTATATATATTATCTAAGGAAAAAAATCAAAATATAAGAGACCCAAACTCTGAAATGGGAATAGATTTTGCAAACATGACAGAAAAGGTAACTCAAACAAACCAATTGACGTTGTCTTTAAATTCACATTAATTCTGTAAATCCACAATAATTCTTTTTTCTGTGAAGATTTAGAGCGAGTGGAAGGGGGGGAATCCATGTTGCTTTAAACTTCGGGCCTGTGAACTGAAGCACAGGTAGATTCCTGTGTTGCCACATGTAAAACCAGTTCATGTCTGTGCTAAATTCAGGGGAACGTTCTGCTTGAGGTGGCTTCTTATGTGTATAATTATGTATATAACAAGCTCACAAATAAACTGTGTCAAAGAATTCCAGTGGCCATTTCCACATGGAATAGACCGTTCTGGCCCACACTGGGACAGCCTAACACTGGAATTGGTATGATGAAGACCTTAGGGATCATCCATTCTCTCCGGCCTGTCAATTGGTACAGTGGGTTGATCCTCCTGTGCAACCCCTCCACGACCACTAGTAGGCACTGTTTTTTCAGGCCATATAAAGCCTGGCACCTGCTCTGCATTCCCAGTTGAACCTGGAGCGAACGACATCTCCCCTGGAGCCAACTGAAGGCAAAAAACCAACATGTTAGTCCACCTGGGAGGGTCCAATTGACGGGCCAGAGAGAATGGATGATCCCTAAGTTCTTCATCATACCATTCTCCAACCGGCCCTTACAATTGGTACAGTGGGACATACCCAAGCAACCCGACTGTGCGGGACAATTCACCAAGCCATACCAGCTCAGTAAGGTAAAAAACAACCTCCCCGCCTGAGGGGCCCCGAGTCTTACCACCTCTGGAACCCATGAGGAGAGGACCCGCTGACCAAACTGACTGTCAGCCGCACAGGAAACGTCCAGTCTGTAATGCCTCGTGAACGTGGATGGGGAGCTCCAAGCCGCCGCCCGACAGATCTTGTCCAACGAAGCTTCTTGACTGAATGCCACACTCGTCGCCTGAGACTTCCGCCAAGGAGCCGTTCTATCCATATAGAGTCTTACCGCCCTGCAGGCATCCAAGGGTGGCCAATCCCAGTCCACTTCCCCTGGTGTGCCCCTGGCCAGCACCGGTAGGTGAATGTCCTGGTCTCGATGGAACGCTGAATCCACCTTCATGCGGAACATCAGGTCCAAACACAACACCAGGCTGCTAGAGGTAAACCTGCAAAGTCCCAGCTCAACGGAGGGAGCTGACAACTCCGAGACTCTTCGTGCAGAACACATGGCAATAAGGAAAACTACTTTATAAGAAATAAATAATCTAGGGGCACCAGAGAACTCCAACACAGCTGAAATGGTGGAAACCTGTTTTCGTAAGGTGTTCAACTTAGGTCCTTTCCTGAGTCCAGCTTGTAAGAAGGCCACTACCTGGGGTGGGGATGGAGCCTCTGGAGGCACCCCTGCCTTTTGACACCAGTCCCAGAAGGCCTTCCAGGCCACATTATATATCCGGTACGTAGAGTCCCTTCAAGATGCCATTACTGTATCAATGGCATCTCTTTCCAGTCCCATTCCTTGTAAACACCTCCTCTGACAAACCACACTGTCAGGGCCAGCCATGATGGGGTGACGAGACTCCTCCCGAGACCACACTCCCTGTGTGGTATGCCCCTGACAGTGACCACCCCAGCCCGAAAGGCTAGAATCCGTGGCGACCTGGACCCTCGGAGGGTCTTGGAACGGCACTCCTTGTTCCAAATTAGCCCACACAGACCACCATTGGAGTGAGGCCAGCACGTGAGGTGGGAGGGAGACCACCAACCCTCGGGCCTCTGCAATCACATCCGTGTAGGGGAGAAGGAACCATTGCAGTTCTCTTGAGTGCAAACGAGCCCACTGACAAATGTCCATCATTGAAATCATGGTACCCTGGAGGGAGGCCAGGGTCATAATATCCTGGGTGAGGCCCAGACTCGACCCACCAGGGCCAGGAGCTTGTCCACCCACTCCGGTGACGGCCTCATCGAATACTCCACAGTGTTCAAGAGGGCTCCCAGGTGTACCAGGGAAGTAGAAGGGGAAAGAGAGCTTTTCTCCCAATTGACCAAGAACCCAAAGGCCTCCAGGGACCGTAGCATGAGCTGGACTGCAGACCCCGCCACCTCCATTGACCTCTCAGCAATTAGCAGGTCATCAAGGTACCCGTACAGTTCGATCCCCCTTAACCTGATATAGCGCAGAACTTCTGCCAGAAGCTTGGTGAAAACACATGGGGAGCTGGCAAGCCCAAAAGGTAACGAGCAGAATTGGAAATCCGCCCCCCCCCCCCCCCAAGGCAGAATCTGAGGAACGGCCTGGAGTCCGAGTGAATCAAAATGTGGTTATAAGCAGAACATAAGTCTAGAGAGCTAAGAGCTACCCCCCCCCCCCCCGGTTGAGATAGCCCCTGATACTACGGAGAGACTCCATTTTAAATTTTCGTTTCCTCACAAATTTATTGACTGCCTTCAAATCCAAGATAGCTTGCAGCAAGCCATCCTTCTTTTCCGCAAAGAACAATATAGAATAGACTCCCTCCCCAACCTGGGAGTCGGGTACAGGCTCAATAACATTGTCAACTAACAGTTTACTGATCGCCTCCCTCACCCTGGTTCGCTTCACCGGGTCGGAGGGAACTGACGAGACTACCAGCCTGTCTTCTGGAACCTGAACAAACTCAATTTTGTAGCCTTGTGAAACCACCGCAAGGGCCCAGGGCTCTGCAACATTATCAGCCCAAAAAGGATTAAAGTGAACCAGGCGGCCCCCCACTGGGGACACGTGGCCATTGCTAGTTCCCCTGGGAGGCAGGCTTGTTAGAACGAAAGGAGCCCTTCCCCTGTTACTGCTTAGGGTGGTAGTTGGAACCCCAGGTGGGCTGTCAGTCCTTTTGATAGAAGGAAGGTCTAGGAGGAGGAGGAGGGGGAGATCTAAAGAACAAGGGCCTCCTAGGTGTGTAGCTCGTTTTCTGCTTACCTTTCCCCCCTCCTGATGCTTTGGAGGCGGGGCCGAGGGTAGTATTTTTTTCTTATCTTTGTTTTCGATGAGAAAATCTTTCAAAACTTCCTCTCCAAAGAGTTTCTGGCCTTGGAAAGGAAGGGCCAGCAGTTTCATCTTGGAATTCGCATCCACATTCCAGTGGTGGAGCCACAAGGCCCTACATGCTGCTGTCCCTGCCCCTGTGGATCTTCTGCAGAGCTACAGCGAATCCAGGGTGGCATCTGCAGCAAAAGCAAGGGCAGGCCTAATGTTCCTCAATGCCAATTTAGCCACGTTGGGAAGGCCCGGAAGCACGATCAGATCATCCGCCCACTTAAGGCCCGCCCTGAGGGATATTGAAGCGGTGGCAGAAGCCCTAGCCGCCAAAGAACAAGATTCAAAACTTTTCTTGAGAAGCACCTCCATGCGCTTCTCAATTGGCTCCTTCAGGGAAACATCCGGGATAACTTGGTTCGAGACCAGGGAGGTCAGAACCAAATCCACTTCCGGCACCCTCGACATCAGAGGAACCGAGTCTAGTTCTCCAAAGTATTTTCTAGGGATTTGTGGTAACTTCTTGTTATTACAGGACAAAAGCCACTCCCCTTTCACCATGTTAGCCAGGGTGGCTGGAATGGGCAAGGTTTGATGGGCTGAAGGAGGGGCCATCATCAGTAACTGCGCCTCTGACTGCAGTTCTGGAGTTTCGGACACCGGGGGGGGGGTGACCTGAAAGGTTGAATAGTCATCGTTAGGAAACAGCCTTTGTGGTGTAAACTGCTCCTCCATCCCTTCCAGGTCCAACCCCTCCGGGTCTTGATCAGAGTCCACTAATTCACCTTCCTCCACCAAGGGACTTGTGGGAACGGGGACAGGAATAGCTGGTTGTGGGGTTGGGCTGGGAGGACTAGCAGGCCCAGGGGTCACGGGACTGGAGGGAGTGGGTGGGAGGCATGGGAATCTGTATCGGGACAGGGGGCTGTGGGCCCTCGGGATGCCCCCTGGAAGAGGGGGCTGTACTGGAAGAGGAGCCAGATCTCTTCAGTCTGTGCTTCTTCTTCCATTTCTTCCTCCTCTTCCTGCTCTGAGGAGAACAGGAAGATGAAGGTGATGGGGAACGGGAGGCTGTGCATGACCGCCACCGCTTGCCCTCCTGCGGACTGCCGTTCCGCCATGGCCAAGAAGATTTCCTCCACGTCCCTCCTGGAGAGTGGTGGATCCAACCTGGGTCCCTCTCTGGCTCGCCCCACCTGGCAGACCTCCTTCCTGGTCCCTCCCTGCAACTGGCAACAATTCTGATTAGCGGACAGGCAGGGGAAGGGAGAGAGGAAAAGCGGGAGTGTCCCGTCAGAAACGGGATCTCCAGGGCTGCAGCCACGGCTGCCCGCGACTGCCCTCTAAGCTGGGTATGGCCCACAGCCTCCCCGGCGAAGGCGCCCCCCCTCCGAGCCAAGCTGCAACAAGGCGACCTCAACCGTGGCTCCGAAAACCGCTCCAACAGGGCTCCTTGGATGTCCGCCGCCAACCCGCGTCGTGAAAAGCCGTCTACGCCGCAGCTACCCATGCCCCAGCGCTCCGCTGCCCGGGACTTGGGTCGCGGGATGAAGAGGGTGAAGGGGGGGTAGGGTCGGCTCTGCTCCGCGCAGGGACGGGCCGCCCAATCTCACCCTCCAACTTGTAGTTCTTTCACGGCTTGGGTTCCAGGAAACACTGGCGTTCTGGACTGCGTGGTGGCTTGGTTTTGCTTTTGCGAGCCACGCGGTCATCCTCGGCGTCCCGGGCGGCCCTCGGAGTTATCCTTCGGGGGAAAGAGCTCTTCACGAAGCGCTGGAACGCTGCCGCCTCTTCCTGGCTGGGCGGGCGTCAGAGCGCAGCTGCAAGGTCAGCCAGCACTTGCAAAGTCCAAGGGGCCCTTTTGGGTCTCGTTCTCAGTCTTCTGGGCCCACTCTCCTGAGCGTGGCCCGGTGTGAAGGAGTGAGCGACCGAGAAAACTGGGAATGCAGAGCAGCACCAGGCTTTATATGGCCTGAAAAAACAGCACCTACTAGTGGTCGTGGAGGGGTTGCGCAGGAGGATCAACCCACTGTACCAATTGTAAGGGCCGGTTGGAGAAGGGCCCTGTCCCAGCTGCCAAACTGTGACCCTTTCGGCCAGGTCCTTTTCAGCAACATGCCCACCTCCAGTATCACTTCTGGCATTGCTTCTCTGTGCATTGACAGAAAGCCCTTCTGGCTTTATTTTGGACTGTGCAGGCATATTCTAGACTATACCCTCTGTAGTCCAGGAGAGTCTACCACAGGATTGGTATGGGATAATATTTCTGGTGCCCTATCCATATTCTAGTCCATAGCTTCATCCACTGTGGATAAATCATGCAAAAGGAGGGGTCAGAACCTGAGCCGATTTACACTAGCACGCAGAAGGCAGCCCCCTGGACCCCTCAGTGGACTGGGATAAGAATCTGCATTTGATCAAAATAAATTCTGAGCTAAGTATCAAACTCTCACATTTTAGTTGTAGCTTCTTGGTAACTGATGATGGGGTATCATCCCAAGCATGCAGCAAAACAAAATGCTTATTAAGCTCATGGACTCATTTGTTTCTTTTTCTGAGCCACATAATATAGATAGCCAATGCATATCTGCCTAGGGATAATGGAAGTTATAACTCACAACTTCTAGAGACAATCATGTTAGTTTGGAGAGAATTTTAATACTTTAGGGCAGCGGTAGGCAAACCATGGCTCGAGAGCCACATGTGGCTCTTTGGCCCCTTGAGTGTGGCTCTTCCAGCCCAGGAGTACCCTAATTAAGTTAATAACAATGTACGTACCTATATAGTTGAAGTTTTAAAAATTTGGCTCTCAAAAGAAATTTCAAATGTTGTATTGTTGATATTTGGCTTTTTTGAGTTTGCCAACCACTGCTCTAGGGGCTTGTCCCCATGCACTCTATACTCGGAAGCAAATCTGAATTTGACTCAGAGTGTCCCCATGCAAAGGCTCCAATGTGGGTTACATGCAGAACAAATTGCCCAAATCTGCAGCAAAATAAATCCCCTTGCAAACTGTTCTTGCTGCAGTTTGGGAGGCAAGCCTGGATTATTTTGGAGGCATGGGGACACTTCTGGGTTATTGGGGGAGGAGATTGGCGCTCGCTTCATTATCAGGCAGGGTTTTGCCTGTGCTCGCTGTTCCTGTCCTGCACGCTGTGATCACAACTGTTTGGGGATTTCTTTTAACAAATGATGATAAAAGAGAAATGATGATGGAGTCAAATGGCACAGAAGTGTCCTTCCAGCTAGTTTTTCCCTGATCACCTGATCGGCAAGCTACGCATGGATAATGGCATGATTTTGCGCACGAGTGCTGCATCACCTTAATGGGCGATGTGCCCATGGCTTCCCTGCACCAGATGCAACGCTGCATCACCTTAATGGGCAACGCATCAGTGGCTTCCCTGCACAAATGCCAGAATTCCTCAAACCTGTTGGGAGTTGGGGGGGCGGGTGCTCATTGTCATATGAAAGTGTGCACCTCCGCTAAACTGTCTCCGAATGTGGCGGCTTCAAGCACTGAGCTGCTTTTCCATCCTATTAATCATGCTTCCTGTTATCACTGTTTATCTTTGCTGTGTGTTGTATGCATAGAGGTGAAACCTGGAGGTGTTTTCCTGTCACTGCTGCAGCAGGCGGGACAGGTTACAGTCAGGTCAACTTGGGTTCCTATCAGGGGAGAGGGAGTGGAAAGAAAAAGATCCGGTTTCCCGATGCAGGGGATTAGCATGGTTTGCATGGGGACTGGTATATTTGGCTTGAACCCGCACTTTCCTCAGTCGCATGGGGACAGGTCAATTCGAACTAGAATCCGTATTGGGAATGACCCATATCCAACCCGAAGTAAATGGAGTGTGTGGGAATGCGCCCTAGGAAACTAAATAATTTGTTAGATTAATAAAGCAGCGTGTTATTATTGGCCCTTCTTTTCAGGTGGACTTTGAACAACTTCGGGACAACTTATTTCAAATGGAGAAAAGGTGCAAAGCATCATGGGATCACCTGAAAGCTATAGCAAAGTATGAGATGAAACCAAGTTTAAAGCAAAAAATGTCTGAGTTCCTTAAAGACTGTGCAGAAAGGATAATTATTTTAAAGATTGTCCACAGAAGAATAATTAACAGGTATGGTAAAGGGTTGGGGTGGAAATCCACCCACAAATTATGTATATTTATTTTTAACGTTTTGACAGCAATTTCCCCCTGTTTTCTGATAATGTTCCAAATACTTTTGGCAAGCTAGACATGCTTTGTGGGCTTCACTGACAGCAAAAATTCCCTGCTTATTCACTTATAGGCAGACAATTAATCATACTTCAGTTTGTGTGGAGGGTCTTTTTCCTCCTCAAATGGGGTACAAACAAAAACTGAGCAGTCGAGCAATGTAAAATGAAGGGTTAGAAGAACTTAGTCAAGATAGGCTGGGCTGAAGAGGGAAGCCTGGGTCTACTCCTCCAGTTACGAGGGCCAGTTCAAACTTGGCCTGGAAGTTCACCCAGGGAATGCTCCCAGATGGAGCGTCTGCACTTGAAGGAGCTCTTTCTTTACCACATCCAGTCCCTTCCTTGTGAGAGCATTCCCCACACGGACTACGCGTGGCGCAGGTTTAGGTCCACCACGCATGCACTTACCTTGCATTAGTGCTGGAGCTGGTAAGATTCCAGGTGCATTCTCGACATGAGACACTGCACAAGCATGCTGACACGCATGCCACATGGTTCCCCAGTGGCGACGCCAGGCATGTACTCTGGTATTGGCACTGATAAGGGGAAATGGCGGCCCCAGGCACCCATCTGCACTTGCAGTAAGCGACCAGATGGGTTTGGGGAGAGTGAGCATGATCTGAGGGTGCCCCAGATACATTTAAACATTTTCATTTCCTTCGCAGCAGCAGGACACGTCACCCGTCACGTCGCAATCAGGGGAGTCAGTCTTTTAGGTGTTTAGAGGTCAAGGATATTGTGACGTCCCCACAAACCTGGTCCTGTTTGAGTGTGCACCCTTAGTAACCTCACCACTGCCACGCAACCCACACTTACCCCCTCCACCTTAGTAAGTAGGTGAGGCAAACAAACAAACAAACCCCATCCAGGCTCAGGGGGGAGGGTAGCAGTTAAGCGAAAAGAAGGCTGTTAAGGGTAAAATAATTACTTTTAAAAAAACATCCAAGGTCGGAGGGGGGCAGGAGCACGGCAAAGGGGCGAGGTGGAGGGGCTCAGAGGAGCAGTGCAGAGAGGGAGGGGCTTTGTTTGCCTTGCAGTCAAGAAGGAAAGTGCTGCGTGCGTGGGGGCATGCGTGGAAGCAAATGACCTGCAAAACCCAGAAGAAAAAAGTGCTATAGAAGCCTAGGTCTGGTTTGCTTTTTAATAGATTATTTTAGCCTTAGGGCCTTCTTTCTGCCTAACTGCCCCCCCCCCCGAGCCTGGATGGGTTTTGTCTGTTTGCCTCACCCACTCACTGAGGTAGAGGGGGCAGGATGGGGCGGGGCGGCAGCTGCGAGGCAGGTACAGGGCGTGCATCAAATAGGCCAGGTGTGTGCGGAGGCCACATCTTCCTTGACCTCTAAGCACCTAAAAGACCGACGCCCCTGACTGTGGCATGTTCTGCTGCTGCAAAGGAAATGCAAATTCTTAAACATGTCTAGAGCAGGGTTTCCCAAACTGTGGGTCGGGACCCACCTCTAGGAAATTTAACCGTATTTGAAATAACTTTTTTGATGTAATTATTTACTTAAGTAATAAAAAAATTGTATTAAAACTTTGTTTGTTATTTGAAAAGTCCTCTATTCATATTGGTAATGGTTAAATTTCCTAGAGGTGGGTCCCGAGTTGGGTCGTAGCCCAGACAACTTTGGGGACCACTGGTCTAGAGGCACCCTAAACATCCGCAGATGTGGGTGCTTAAAGCCTACTTAGGCCATTTCACCCTTTGCTTCCCAGGGACAGGAAGCGAGTGTGGAAAGGCCATGACTGAGGCCACAGGAGGGGCAGAGGCAGGAGGTCAGTGTGTGGACTGCCCTGATAGTCACCGGCTGTTAAAGAAATGTGGGAACCATGGTGAATGGAGCTGCTAAAAGAAGAGGCAGTCAAAGGGAACTCTCCTGGTGCCTGTTGGTCTACAGCCAATGGAAGGGAACTTACCCCATGCCTGCCATGGACTGATCAAGCTGCTGAAGGAGGAGGGAGTGGAAGGGGGTGGCTAGACTGGAAAGAGGGTCCTGCAGAGGATCCTGCTTGGTGTTTTGCCCTTTCAGTTGTCCCACGAAAGAAGGGAAAAAAAGATACCAAGTTAGGTGCTTCCTGAAGGGTCCTCAACCCGGCTGTGCCTGGTCTTGCTTCCTCTTTCAGCACTTTGATGACAAACTGGGGTCAAGCAGGCGAACACCCTCCTCTTGCTTCCACCTGTAGGAGCCTGACTGACTGGGAACAGGCACTGGATAAGAGAACTGCCTCCTCCCATTGCCTCCTTGGCTAGCTCAGCCCTGTGGTTCCCATACTTTTGAAACAGTTCAGTTACTTCCTAGGCGAGTGTCCCCCCAGTTGGCTCCTTATACCATTCCCAGGAGGCCTTTTCACACTACAGTGCAAGGGCTGTAGTGCACGAAGGCTAGGACATGCAGGGGCACATTCCCCATTCACACCTAGGTAGGCAAGGACTGTGTGGGGACGCATTCCTACCTCTCTAGGTGCGAATGCGGAACCCGTCCCCGCTTGAAAAGCCTGGTCCAGGGCCTGTCTCGTCCCTTCCCCAGGTTCCTGTGTGCTCTAGGTGACGTAATTGGGTCCCCTAGAGCCCACAGGAACCCCCCTGGGAACCCACGCCTCCTGGGTATGGGCCTACCCAGGGTCACACGCACGCGCAGACCACTTACCTCTGTATCGCCTTTGCACAGGCATGGGTAACTGACCAATCAGAGCCAGTGGCACGCTCAGACACACAACGCTGCCAGCTGGGCCCGCCACTTCAAACCCAACGATGAAGAGGTAAGTGGCGTGCACGTACATCCCCAGGTAGGCCCGTGCCCAGAGGGCGGGGTGCCCAGGGGGGGGTTCCTGTGGGCTCTAAGGGACCCAATCATGTCACCTAGAGCCCGCAGGAACTGAGGAAGAGACAAGACAGGCCTGCCCGCCTCTGGGTCGAACCTGACCCAATGGTGGCAGGCAGGGGCGGGGCAAATGCTCTCCCTCCCGAACAGGTGTGAGACATCCCGAGACGGCCAGGAACGGGTGTAGAGCACGAACAGAACCTCCGGCCCAGCTGTGCAAATGCTTCGTCCCAGGGCATCCTCCACAAGTTTGAGAGGCCCTCGTGCGAACAGGCCTCTGGTTTCAACCGCACAAATGAGGAGACCATCGCAGACAGAGCTGTACATCCTCCTTTGCCCAGTTTCTTTGGGGGTCTCAGAGCCGAACCTTGCAAAATCAAACAGTATGCATAAATTGGGTCACAATTCACCATGTGAACAGTGGCAAAAGAACAGAATATGTGCAAATCAAGGTTGAATATAAAATGTAAGTGCTTCAAAATCAAAAGTTAAGATTAACAAAGGATTAGTTGCAAGGCACTTTTTTTAAATCACTGAACCCTAACCATGGCGTAGGGCAGTAGGCATCTGTCTCCCCAAACTGATTTTTGTGGATTTTTCAACATTTTATTTGATTGCTCTAATTTCCTGATGATATCAGCATTGGCTTGGTTCTTTTATCAGTATCAGCAATAATTTTAATTTATTAAAGTAGCTATGAATACCAGAATCTGATGTTTGTTGTTGATTTGCTCCATCTTGAAAGAAGGTTGGAGCAAAGTGGAAACATCTCACCTTCTCACTAATGGCAAACGATGCCATCAGTTTTGGTTTGTGAATTTGTGGCATGTTAGTGTAGAGAAACCTAGATTTTATTATTTCCTTGTAAATACAATTTTGCCTCTATTTTGGACTAAAATTTCTCATTTTTCTTTCTAGATTTGTTGAAGTATCTTTACAGGTCCTTTGAAGATTTAATTATGAATAAAGATAAAATTAAAAACACATTCTAACACAGCGTAGTATTTCATCCATTGCTTATTAATGGATGAGATCTTATCCCTTTTAATATCTGTTTTGTCTCTGTATAACTGCAGACTGACTACAGTTTCTTTTCATTTTGTTGTCATTTTGCTTCCAATTTTGTGCCAGAGGTTATGCCAATTCCTCTTTCAAAAATAACTATCCAGTTTATGATAATCTGCTCACTTCTGTTCTGCTGAAATGCTTTGTGAGTTTCCTCAAAACACATAAACTTACCCATACGATGCCTGATCACGTCTGTAACGGCTGAAGAGGCATCTCCAGAAAGGTCGTGGGATATTCTTTCACTTGTCGGAGAACTGCAGCAATGGCTCTTTCTACCTGTCCAGGTTCCACTCCTTCTTGCTATTCATGGGGCATCCTCTGTATGCGATTCGTGACGTCAACATAAATAAGTTCTGCAAAGTTATCAGTGAATTTGCGCTGGAGTATCGCACCACCAGGGATCGGGTCTTGCAGCAGAAGCAGAAACGAGCCAACCACAGGGAGAGAAACAAAACCAGAGGGAAAATGATCACAGATGTAAGTGGCAAAATAAACCTTATTTCATAAAAAACACATAGGAAGTTTTGTTACCAGCAAAACTGGTATACTTGTTATAGACTATTCAAACACCAGACGGGACAGGACAGGAATTGTGCGCTTCCTTGGTCTGGAGCAAGGGTTTCGGAGCCTGAGCGCCACCTCCAACGTGGCAAAGGAGCGACAGGGGCCCGAGTCAGTCGCTGGCAAGGAGGGGTGGGCGGAGCCTGAGATGCAGGCAGGGTTGGACCGGACCGGAGGGCATCCTCATCCTCCCAAGGCAGGTCATACCTCACATCTTATCCCAGAATAGAGTGGATCAGGATAGTTGGACTCCTCAAGGCAAGGCAAGGCAAGCGTGAAAATGTCCTTAAATTTTTAATAGCTGCAAAGAAGGTCAAAAATGCCGCCTGCATTACAAATGATACTTTCTGAAATTTGCTCTTCTGTGTAACCATTAAAAATACTAGAACTATGTCTGGAATTCCGCATGGTACACATTAATTTTAGAAAGTGTCAATAATTATGTCTGCCTGCTACAGGTTCTACTCTATAAATATGTTTCAAGAGATATAAACAAGGGTGGGTCGGTTCAGTCTGGCAGTATCAACACCTTTGAAGTCATAGCAGGCCTTTTCCCTTTAGAACTGCTATTTCTTTTAGTCAAACTGTGATGATGGTGTTTGTCTTGCTCTGGTGACCCATACACACACCTTCCATGCATCTGGTAAGGCAGGAGGCGTTTCTGGGTTGAAAAGCCTCCTACAGGTTGTTACCCTACCATGTACTATGGGGCCAAGTGCAAATTGGCCTCTGGGAATTGACTGTGGCTCCGATTGTGAGCTTCTTATTGCAAAATTCATACTAAAATAGAAGAAAAGAGGAAAAAACAGCAGACCAGGCGGAACTTTGGACAAGAGGGCTTTTGCACTTCAGCCTCCCAGACCATTCAAAACTTTGTCAGTGCTTAACTACGTGTGAATCGCCTCCATTAAGAACTACCAGCTCCTTTCTTTTTAAGATATTTATCTCCTTCCTTTTCAGTGATGCAAAATAGCTTATTTCTTGTTTTTTAAGAATATTTTCCTCATTAATAACCACAAATTAACCTTTTTATCTCTTGCAATCCAAGATTCAATCCCACAAGAAGCCCAGACCAGTTTTAAAGTTTGGTTTTTCCTTTGTGTGTGTTAGTATTTTAATAATTTAATGTCAGTGGATGAAACACCATGCATATAGGGCTGTTTTGTGGAGGGATGTATTTTATGGCTGAATCCCCAAAAGACTTATTTGCCTCTGTAGTCTCCCTCTACTGTCACTGAATTCAAGTGGACTTTAAAAGTGCCCTGCACTTCCAGAATAAGCGTCTGCATGAGGCTCAGCAAAACATGCATTTAAAACGCACCTTCCATCCCCACAGAAGCCTGTTTTCTTTCCCCGCATCTTTTTCTCCCCACCCCCTCTCTTGTTCAAAGGAAAAATAGCCAGATCTCCGTCCCCTGAAATGGCTTCCCGTGCCGACAAAGGGAGCGATCGCTTGCTCATTCACTCTCAGCACTTACTTTCACTCTGTCCTCTCTTCGAAATGGCTTGGCTGCAGCCATCAGGTGTGCGATTGTGTGCTCATTTACTCTTAACACTTTCACAGATGACTCACTTCACACCTGATTACAATGCTGCAATTCTGAGCAATTCTGGCTCTTTGAAAGTTCTGACCTTTACAAAGGAAAGGAAGGGAAGCTGCAGCATTTCTGGGAGATGTATGAATGCTTTATGGCTGTGTGTGCAGGCAGCAATCCCTGCCCCTTTTGCCACGGAGCGTCCCCAAGGTAAATGTTGCAAGGAAAACCCGCGACTTCCAGAAAGAGCAATGAAACTCTTCTTTAAAGGGCACGTATTTTGTCACGGATTTTCCTACTTTTGTAGCGCTGGAAGCTCGTTCAAAACCCTGGCATGGGGGTGCTCAGAGGCCAAAGAAGAGTTTTAGCAGACTTTAAATTGCTTGGGGATAGGCCCTTTGTGTAACAAAAGAGCTTATTAAGAATAGCAAATAAAGCATGCATACTGAATTACCATTTTGAGGTGGCCTTGATCTCCCTGAGTGTTGTGAGGTCCAAAGCAAAACAAACAGCTCCCTTGTGGAAGAAAACACAGCCCTAAAAAGGAGTGTTAACTCACTGTCATTTATTTTCCACACTGCTAATCTTTTCTGTAGAGAGTATGCACAAATCTCCAAGCCAGGGAAAACAAATGCTTTCTTTTTTCTGGAAGAATGTTTTTAGAGAAAAGATGTATTAATTTAGGTAAAATAATACCAAAACAATGTTCTGTTAATAATTGAGTTCGGTTCAACAGACATTACCTGATTTCTAGGCAGAATGTTTCTCATTTTTCAAGTGTTATTTTCCTGAAGGTGTAGTTTTGAACACCACTGTAGCAACAACCGATTTTCTTTAGGCCAACATATGAACCGGAGGCATCCCTTTCCCTAAGGAAAGGGCAAAAGATTTTGAACTCTCTTCCTTTGCCCCAGGCTTCAGTCCCACATGGGCGGAGCCTCGGCTGCTCCCTCTGTCCACAGTGACACCCCACACACACAAATCTTTTTTCAAGATTTTTCTTTGTTCGACAAATCGGCTAAATGGGGGAGAATGAAAAGTAATGGTTGTTGATACTGCTCCTAATTTACATTATTACACAAACACAAGTCTTTCCAATCTTCCTGCTTTCCTTCTGAAATTTGGCCTTTTTCCTGGAGGCCGTTTCGGTCTAGCATCAAGTGTGGGAGTTCTCCGTTGGTTGGAATGAATCCAGACTTATGTCTTTCAGTTCTGGTAAAGGCAGAAGCACGGCTTATTTTGGTTATCCTGGATCATTTCGCATGATGAAGTGAGGATAGGAACTTCCCCCATGCATATCCAAAACATTTAGTGTCTGTTAGACTAAAAATCATGAACTCATAACACTTTGGAATAATTATTTCTCCTGAACAAACAAGCACTTAAGTAACATTATGTTTTAAAGAAACTGGCTGATTCCTGATTTGCCATACAAACCTTCCTCAAACCATAAATATTTGTGAGCATCTTCTTCCACCTTCTGGCAGCATATTCAGTCATCAGTCTATGGGTATTTTTCCACTGTCAGAAAGTACCCATTTTTGCACCCATTAAGGACCCATTTGGGTGTGAGCCGGATGATCCTATTTCCACCACGGCACCCATTTGGGACCCGATTGTTTCAACTGCCGCTGGGGAAATCCGGATCAAATGGGTAGTTTCTGGCCTTTAATCCAGATTTTCTGAAGACCCCATTAATGGGGTCTACAATGGAGTCTTCAGGCAGAAAATCCAGATTAAAGGGAGCCTGTTTCCACACTTGTGTGGCAATGGGGTCTAGAGGAGGCTAGGGGGAGGGGGCACCCATGGGGGGGATCCCCAAAACCTAAGCTTCGAAGTCAGTTTGAAGTCAGTTTGAAGTCTCTGCAAAATAGCTCTGGAGCGTCTTTGAAGTCTGTGCTGATCTACAGAATGAACTTCGAAGTGTCTCCAGAGTGACTCCAAAGTCACTCCGAAGTCATTTTGAAGTTCACTCCGAAGATCAGCACAGACTTCAATGGAGCTGTTTTGCATAGACTTCAAAGTGACTTTGAAATGACTTCTAAATGACTTTGCAGCCACTTCGGAGTTTTCACCCCCTGTCCCCCCAAACACCTGGGGTGACAAGCAGACCCCTCATGGGTAGATCCGGATTTCCAAATGGGTGCTCCGGTGTTTCCATGGCAGGGAGGCTAGCACCCATTGCTATTGGGTGCTAGACCACCCATGGAAACACATTGGGTACTTCCCTTAATCCAGATCTACTAGATCCAGATTAAGGAATGTACCCATTCCTTAGATCCGGATCTTCTTAGATCCGGATTAAAGGAGTGTGGTGGAAAAACACCCTATAAGACCTAAAAGAGATCCTTTTTAAATCCTGATGGCTCCAGGCCCCTACAGGTTGCTTCAATAACAGGTAGAACAATAAATGCACCCCTCCTCTCATGCATCACCCTAATTAAAATCACAGGCAATGCTTTTGATAATTCCTGGCATATCTAATTTATTGCTACGTTGTAGTCTGTATACACCAAACACATCCCACCTGGCATTCGGATAACTGCGTTGCCTTTTGTATAAACATCTAATATTTGATATTAATGGAATCCATAGCAATTTCCTGTAATTGACTTCATGAAACAAAAACTTAGAAAATATCATTATGTGTACCCTTCCATGTAAAAGCATAAAGTAACAGCATACTACATTAAATGCAGTGATCCATTTTAGATTTAAGTTCAAAGAAAAGAGACTTATTTTTCTTAATAAAACCACGAGACAAATTTAAACCACCAATACTGATCTCCATAGAGCATATATTGGGAAATGGCTTCTTTACCTCTTTATTATACCAAAATAGTCCAAAACATCTTTAGCTTACATGGTTCAGCTGCTGGACTAAAACATATCTGGAGCAAATAAATATTTCAATGGGTTATACAGTTTCTCATTTCTAAATATTCTTTTTCATATTTGGGATGCCAATACGACATATGAGTCTTTTAGATGTCTAAATTTTTCATTCGTTCACCATCCTTTCTGTTCCTCTTCTCTCCAGGTTGCCACACCTGTGGAAGACCATTTTAACACTTAGGCTGAGTTTCCATTCAAGGTCTATAAAGCTTTGAAAACTGTGTGGATATCCTTTGACCCCATTCAAATATTGATTCCCGGATTTTCTGAGGAGTAAATAGCCAAAATTCACTTTAAAAAAAAACCCAGAAAAACACCTCTTGCACCTGTTTTTGCAGCAAGTCCGCTTTATTTTTCCCCACTGGGAATGCTACCAAATTATTTCGGGTGGGGATCTGTTCTTTCAGCCAATGCCTGCCAGATGTGGATGGAATTTCACAGCTGTCAAGGTGTCCCCCTCACCATACCTGCTTTGAACACGATCACAAGAAGAAAAAGAAAGCACCAGCCAGCCTCAAAAGATAGAATTGTAGCAAGGAAATTCTTGCTCAGCAGCAGAAATAGTTTTAAAAACTCAAGCTTCAAGCCATACATTGTTGCAAACCTCACAGAAACAGAAAGAGAAAGAACTGTCAGCCTACGTTTTAAGAGAGAATTTGCAATGTTGGTATTCCTGTTTAAGCGCTAACAGGAAGAACCAGCAGGGAGGGAGATTCCATCTGAAAAGGAGAGTGTGAAATTGCTTTGTTCTTTTGCTTTGCTTATTCTACCAGGCAAAATTAATCAGGTCCAGGCTTACAGGGTTTGGATCCCCACCCCATAAAATCAGGGTATGATGCAATAAAGAGAGGGGAGGGGTTTGCCCCTGTAAATCCACATTAAAAGCCATAAATGGGACATGAAAAAATGGATTAAATGCTGATTAAATTAATATGGGTTTAAAACCGCAGTAAAATAGTCTAGTGGGGCTGAGTGGGAGCTTAGCCACAGTCTTTTCAGGGAATTCCAACAATTACAGCATCTTCTTTCCAACGTTGCATTACAGTGTTCTAAGGCAACACTGTTCTAACACTTCTAAATATTAAATCTAGGACTTTGACTTTTTGAAACACAAATTCATTCATCAGCTCAAAATTCACCTAGGTTTACTTTTTCTACCTTGCTTATAATAATCTGAATTCTTCATATTTTATTTTTTGATATTTCCAATTTCATTTGCTTATTTTTCTGCAATAGTTACTAAATTTCCCACTCTTTAATTTCCATTATTATTACTGTTTATCTCCTGTTTTTATTTCAAATGAAATTTGAAGTAATGTCATATTCCAGTTTTTTTCCAGAGGATTCCATAATTATATTTAAATAAGTTTTTTAGATTTAAGGGGATAAAAAATCCTAACTATTTAATACCTCTGGTAGTTGTAGAAATATGGGTGGAAACAAAAATAGGAATAGTGGTTGGAGGTATATTACTCAAGTAAAGATAGTTCTTGTTATAAAGCATTCTTGGACTTGAAAATGGGATGAAAATGGGATTATGTCGTCGGCATAAAAGTTGACTTTAATTTCTTTATTAGGGATTTTATATCCTATTATTGCCGAATTTCTTTTGATATTGCTTGCTAAAGCAAACAGAAAAGGTAATAGAGGACAACCTTGTTTGGTGCCTTGTTATATTAAAAAACGTTGAGAAAGCGTCCTGTTGATTGGGAGACACTATAGATATTAGAGAGCTGGGTGTTGGGAAATGCATTTTATGAAAAACTGAGGGCAGAACTTTATGGTCTAGAGTGTCAAATGCCTTATAAATGTCAAGAGAAAAGAGTCCTAGAGATGTATTATTACTATTATTATAGTTTATTTCTATAGGGAGGTACATGTGTTGAATCAAATCGAGTGTTATTCTAATAGGGTCAGATATTAGCTTATTAGGCATAAACCCATATTGTTCTTCATTTACTACTATACTCAGCAACTGTTTAATCCTATGGGCTAGTACAGTACTCAGTATCTTATAATCTTGATTAAGGTGTGCTATCAGTCGGTAGGAATCTGTTAAATCTTTAGGTCTTCCAGGTTTAATACAGGGTAATATGTAGGATTGTCCCCATGAACAGGCTGGATTACCTCCATTTAATATATCTTTCACTAGGTGAGGGGCTAAGATACCTTTATACATTTTATAAATAGGGGAAGGGAAACCATCTGGGCCTGTGGATTTGTTGTTCTTCAGATTTTTTATTGCTGATTGTATCTCTTTAATTTCAATAGGTTTTGTCAGATATCATTGTTGTTGGGTAGTAAGATGATTGAGTAGTAAGATCAATGTATTGGGAGCCTGAGAAGTTAAAAGTTTGTGCTGATGAGTATAATGATTGGTAAAATTCTTTAAAAGTTTTAACTATTCATTTTTTAGAGCTAATGTCTGAGAGATGGGTTTTCGAATCATGTATATGTAATATTTATCCAGTTTTTGTTTATCTCATATTCCAATTAATGTACCCCAATGAAACATCTACTATCTAGAAACAGATCACAGAACAGAAAACAACTTAGGTTTACCATCTGAAAATATATTCTCTTTTTCAATGATATGAATGTCCTTATAAATTTGAACACGTTCTTTTTTTTCTTTTAAATCTATTACATGACCATAAAACACTTACATCCTCGACATTCAGTACTACAGAGAATTATTCCTTAAACCAATAACACATTGTTATGCCACCCCAGTCTGGTTGAACCATATTTCCCACTCTGTATCAAAGAAGTGTTGGCATGGATGTAAGTTAACTGGAACATATACCCAAATGGTGGTTTTGCCCAACAATTGGCAAATTCTGGAGATTAATATACCAAGAAACAGAAAAACTTTTACAAGTACAATTAGAATTCACTCGAAATATATTTTTGTTACAAATAATACCAAGGACAGAATAGTAAAAAAATTATCTTATTACAAAGATGGCGCAGAGTGAAACAGCCTGATAATGGTGCTCTGTGAGAAATGTATGTGTTTTTAACTTTTAAACTTATATGAGGGACAAATGTATGCCTGCAAGATAATTTTAACTGCTGGGAAAGGGAGTTAAAACTTATTTATAGTGGTTTATAGTGGTTTGAAGCACCGAAGCTCTTTTGTTTGCTTTAGAAAAATCGGCACCTCACTGCAACTCCGTTTCCTTTTGTTTATCTGCGGCAAGATTGGAAATTCCCCTCTTCTATTCTTAGGGGTTTTTTTTAGTTTTTAACTTGTTTGGAAGAACTAGGGCACTGGGTAGCCCTACCTCTTTTATTTCTAAAAAACCTTGAAGCAAATAGACTTTGGTTCAACTCAGGAAAGAGAGAGAAAATTCCTAGACCTGCTAAATGACTGTTCCATGGAACAAATGGTCATGGAACCAACCAGGGGAAATGCAGTCCTGGACTTGATCCTAAGTAATGCTCAGGACCTGGTAAAGGACGTCACTGTAGCTGATCCAATTGGGAACAGTGACCACAATGCAATAACCTTCAACTTAAATACAGGGAGTAAGTTCTTAATAAAGTCTAACACAGAGACCTTAAACTTTCACAAAGGAAACTTCCCCAAAATGAGGAAATTAGTGAAAAGGAAATTGAAAGGGAAAGTCAAAAGAGTTAAATCACTTCAAAATGCATGGAGACTGCTTAAAAACACAGTAACGGAAGTGCAACTAGAATGCATTCCTAAAAGAAGAAAGGGGACTTCTAGGTCCAAGAAGAAACCAATGTGGCTCACAAATGCAGTAGATGAAGTCATTAAAAACAAGAAGAGTTCATTTAGGAAATGGAAGGCTTGTCCAAATGAGGAGAACAGGAGGGAACATAGACACTGGCAACACGAATGCAAGACGGCCATTAGGAAAGCTAAGAAAGATTTTGAGGAGCACATTGCTAAAAACATCAAAAGAAATAACAAGAACTTCTTTAAGTATATCAGAAGTAGGAATCCAACCAGGAGAGCAGTTGGACCACTAGATAGTAAAGGAGAGAAAGGGGTAATTAAAGAAGACACGGAGATTGCAGAGAGACTAAATGAATTTTTTGCTTCCGTATTCACGGAGGAAGACAGAAGACACATGCCAGTAGCTGAGCCTGTGCTTTCTGAAGAGTTAAACTGTACAGAAATAACCAAGGAAGAGATCCTGGCATGTCTTAATAAACTAAATGTTAACAAGTCACCGGGACCAGATGGTATTCATCCAAGAGTCCTTAAGGAACTCAAATGCGAAATTGCCGACCTTCTAGCAAAATTATATAATCTTTCCCTAACATCAGGCTCCGTACCTGAGGACTGGAGGGTAGCAAATGTAACACCAATATTCAAAAAAGGATCCAGGGGTGATCCAGGCAACTACAGACCAGTTAGCTTAACGTCAGTTCCGTGTAAGGTGATGGAAACCATATGGAGCAGCAGGCATTGCTGAACAAAAGCCAGCATGGCTTCTGCAAAGGTAAATCATGCCTCACAAATTTGTTGGAATTCTTTGAGAGTGTCAATAAACACGTGGATAAAGGTGAACCAGTAGACATTGTCTATCTGGACTTTCAGAAGGCTTTTGACAAAGTCCCACATCAAAGGCTACTGAGTAAACTCACCAGCCATGGAATAAAAGGACAGGTTCTGTCCTGGATTTGTGACTGGCTTAAGGGCAGAAAGCAGAGAGTAGTAGTAAACGGCAATTTCTCAGGGTGGAAAGAAGTAAAAAGTGGGGTCCCTCAAGGCTCAGTACTGGGACCAATGCTTTTTAATTTATTCATCAATGATCTAGAAAAAGGGGTACATAGTAAAATAGCAAAGTTTGCTGATGATACTAAATTATTTAGGGTAGTAAAATCTGAAAGAGATTGCCAAGAGCTCCAGAGGGATCTCTTAGCATTGGGTGAGTGGGCAACCAAGTGGCAAATGTGCTTTAATCTTAACAAGTGTAAAGTAATGCACATTGGGGCCAAGAATCCAAATTACGTCTATAAACTGATGGGGTCTGAGCTTTCTGCAACACGCCAGGAAAGGGATCTCGGGGTTTTGGTGGACAGTTCAATGAAGGTGTCAACCCAGTGTGCGGCAGCAGCAAAAAAAGCAAATTCAATGCTGGGAATAATTAGGAAGGGAATAGAAAATAAGTCAGCAAGTGTCATTTTGCCCCTTTATAAATCTATAGTGAGGCCACATTTGGAATACTGTGTACAATTCTGGTCACCACACCTCAAAAAGGATATTGTGGAACTAGAGAAGGTGCAGAGAAGGGCAACCAGAATGATTAAGGGTCTGGAACACCTCCCTTACGAAACCAGGCTGCAACGTCTAGGCCTCTTCAGTCTGGAGAGACGGCGTTTTAGAGGGGACCTGATTGAAGTATATAAAATTATGCACGGCATAGAAAAGGTGGATAGAGAAAATTTCTTTTCTCTGTCGCACAACACTAGAACCAGAGGGCACTCTATGAAGCTGATGGGTAGGAGCGTAAGGTCTGACAGGGGGAAGTATTTCTTCACACAGAGGGTCATCGGCCTATGGAATGGGCTGCCAGAAGAGGTGGTGACGGCTACCAGTCTGGATGGCTTTAAGGTAGGGTTAGACAAATTTATGGATGACAGATGTATCAATGGCTACTAGAACGAATGCCTAGGTGCATCTTTCAGGCTGAGGGGGGGGGAGGAAATGGGGCGCTTCTGGGGCCATCTGCTGGGACTCGAGAGCAGGAGAAGGTTTGTCCTTGTCTCTGCTTGAGATGCCCATGAGCATTTGGTGGGCCACTGTGTGCGACAGGATGCTGGACTAGATGGGCTGTGGCCTGATCCAGCAAGGCTTCTCTTATGTTCTTATGTTCTTATGTTTTTTGCTTTTTAACTTTTTAACTATTTTAAAGTCTGCTCAAGTGCCTTCTTTTAATCTGTTATGAGAAAAAGGAAGAGAGAATGACACTCAGGCACACAGAATGATAAAAGAAAGAGGCTGCCAAGGAAAGAGGGCGATTCTTTATCTGATCTCTTTTGCAAAAACAAATATGAATTGCTCCAAGGTAACTCCAAGGACAGTAGCTGTGAGGAATTAATTGAAGACAAGTTGAAAACAGACAGTGAACACAGCACTGCAATTAACTCACCGGAGCCCAAGGAGAATCTATCCATTTATGAACTTTTTGCAAAGCAAACCTTCTTAACCCATGACACTTTAAACTTAATATGTACTAAATTAGATGACATCCAAAAGTTACTAGGAAATATTAAACTTAACTCTGATGAGCACGTGAATTCTACAACCGGAAGAGCTCTTAAAGAACAACAGGCCTGCATAGATAAGTTATCCTCTGTGACTCAGCAAAGCCAAGCAACTACACAGCACTTTATATCAAACAAAAGACTCAAAATAGGAGTAACTGAACCCCATAATCCTGAAATAAGACACCTAAAATTGAACCTCTGCAAATTGGAATTTTGTATTTCACTCAGTACTTCAAATTGGAACAGATGGGGAAATAAAAACCAAGTGCTACACTCTTTAAGTCTTTTGTTAAACACTCCAATAAAACAGTTACATCTACAGTCTTTGTTATGGCTGCCAAAAGAGCAGCATCACAAAAGCCTTATAATATCTTTCTCCAGTGCTGCAATCCGACAGATGCTACTCTCTGTGCGCTCATATTTGCGTCATAATTATGGAATCTTTATAAACAGACTGTTCGAGGAGACCAGAATAAGGACGCTTATTGGAAATTATACAGCAAGAAAGAGGACAGAATCTAGTACTATAAATTGTTTCTCTGATCCTCAGACAAAGCACCTGGGGAAAGTTTATGAACTACAACTTTCTGGTTACTCTTATTGGGAGAAACAATGTTCTGGCACTAAAATTCTAACAAACTCTGCGAGAACCCTGCCATCAGTTACCAGGTCTAAAACGATTTGGGATGAAGAGGAAATTGCTCTTTTGAGAACTTTTCAAAAATTAAATAAGGCAGAGCAAAAAGTAATAATGGAACGGCTAGAAGATTTACTCATCGCACTAAATGGCTCCTTGAAATTACCGTCACGTTCGTCCCCTGTACTACAAACCCCAACACTTAGTCAGGGTAAACCAAGACCAAGATTGATTAAATCATCACCTAGCAGCTCTAGTAAAAACTGCAATAAACTGCAAAAGAAGCCGCAGAATATTTATTTATTCATTCAAGAATAGGATAGATTCTTTTCTTAACTTAAGAAAGCAACCCCGCCCCAGTAGATCAAATAGAACAACATCAAGTGATAAAAAATTACCTCAAAGCACTGCGGAGAAACCAACAAACAAACAGAATAAGCATAATATGCAAATCAACACTGAAAGTAACAAACTAACAGATTGCTAAGAAATAAAACTGGACGAGACAAGAATACTTGAATTTTTTATACCTCAAACCTGATGAGCTAGGACAAAATGACATCACCACATGGGAACCTGAAACCAATAAGAACTTTTCTTTTAAGCATAATACAAACGGTAGCATCTTCTGGGGAACTGACAAAATCACCAAATTGAAAGACTGACTAAAGTGCTATTAAAAAATTACCTAATTTGATTACATGGAATATAGCAGGATGGGCTGGTGTAGGGGTGTTTTGGTATGCAAAGAGATAGACTCACAGAGGCATAATGCAGTGAAGGTAGAAAGCAAGCAAGCATGCAAGCCAGCTTCTTTTTTATTAACACATCTCAAGGCTTTTATACAGTTTTCTCTGAACAATGGAGAAATACACACAGGAAACCCATATTTGGTTACAGCAAGAGGACTGGACAGAATCAGTATATAACCAGATAAATAACAGCCTAAATGTAAGGATAGTGCTACATAGGAAATGCCATATATGGTGTTATGGTGAGGAATTTCAGGGACCAGTAGAAGCCTTGCTTATGCATGTGGACAGCTCATGTCAGCTACCTTGAGCATTGTATTGTTTACATATACTGTGTTCATATTATGACTTACTGAGACCTTCCTTGAGAGAGATATTTCTAAGTTATAGTGACCCAGGATTTTATCCTTTGGCCTAGTAGCTAGTAACTTTTACTTTAGCTGAAATGGGCAAAATCTCTACCACAGGCTGGAAAAGCTAAATGTCCACAATTCCAAGATTTCCTCGCTGAAAACACTATTGTTGCACTTCAGGAAACCTGGCTCCTTGCTACAGATCACCCAATTCAAATTCCTGGTTTCGTTGGATGGACAAAGCCTGCAGCCAAAATAGCAAAATTCAGCAGACCAAGCGGAGGCCTAGCACTACGGATTAATGGAGAATTAGGTTGGGCTGGAGAAGAAAGCTGAGCAAAGGAGTGAAAAAAGATGCTCAAAAGGGGCTGTAATCTCTGTGAAAAGCCACTGGGTCCCCATACGCTCCCTGTGCAGCAGCAGCAGCACTTGATCCACCCCTCAGCCACAAAAGCAGCTGCATCCTCCTGGGCCGCACGAACTCTTTGCCACCACTGCTGCCACCTCAACCTCCGCTGCCCCTGAGCCCACTGGGTCATCACTGCAGTGCTCAGGCCAGGGCCAAAGTGGCAACTTCTGCTGCCCAGGCAAGAATGCTATCTTCGTGGCCCAATTGCATGCCTGTCAGAGGCAGGATAACAAGATGGCTAGAAAACGCTTAACCAAGTTAAGGAGGAAGCAAAAGAAGTAAAGTGTCCTTCTGTGGGACTTCCTGCCCACAGCTGCCAAGCTCCACAGAACCCCACGCTCTGTTTAGGGGCGGAGAGGAGGAACAAAGGTCACATGTTGAAAACTCAGGCAGGTCATTGGCTTACTTTATTAAACATTCCAAACAGGATGAGTGTTATAAACCAGTTTAGCCAACCACCTGCCCAAATAAATTTCTGATCGGCTGCATTTGAAATTACGCTGCTGAGGAAGGAGGGAGGGAGATTCAGTGATCAGCAAGCACTGTCAATTGAGTTACACATTTCCCCTGCGTATTGGCTGCATCAACACAAATGGAAAACAATTCAAAAGTGACTTAGAGGTACTATCATGCATATAGTAGTGTTTCTCTTTCACCTCTATTCCACATTAAATGCATTTTGCAAGGGCATTTCTGGTTTTAATGTGTATTAAAGCACTAGAATGCAGGCACATGCTGTTTTTGAGCCACATGTGACCTGACCATTGCATAGAACCACTGACCCATGGGAAATGTTCCAAAGGTTTTCCACATGATGGCTGTAACAGTTCACCCCACAGGAACGAGGATTCGGCATGTTTTACTGATATATTGCACAGGTATTAGGCATATTGTGAACATGACATTTTTTAAAAAAAATTATTTATAGTTTTGATATTACACAATAAAACCATCCAGTTACATTCATTACATCATGAACAAGTACACTTTTAACCATCATTCCTACTACCCCCCCCTCCCCTGATGGTGTCGGAGTGATACTTCATTACCGGCTGCTTCCTGCCATCTTTATTGCCAACATGACATAATATGGAGCGGAATGTCTTTCCCTTCTTTTCCCTGCAACAGATTTTTCATGGCGACTTAACGTGGTCCTTGTTAGCAGCATAAAAGGCTCCTGTCTTCCCACTTCTTTCTTCTGTTTATAAACCAAGTTCTGGCTCTTCCACCTCCTCTAGAGGAAAAAGTTATGCTCTTCCCCCCTGGAAAATCTGGGCAGGGTTGGAGCCTATGAGGCTGGTCACTTTTGCTTTATCTCATAGATTGGTCTTTTCATGAGCACTTTGGAGTTACTTATAAGAAACATTGCAATAGATTTGCTTCCACTCTTTGCTAATCAAATTCTGGAGTATATCTGAAGGCCTAGAGATGTAATGGGTAAGGCAATTCTGTCTTAATGATATTGTGGTTGTAACCAGCCCTATTTTTAAAACTCCTCTAACGCTTGGAAAACTTCTCACTATCTGTTAGCATAGCCTTTCTCAAAAATCTGATATAGTAGAGTAAAAAGTAGAGTAAAAAAGTCTCGCTCCATAAAAGTTTGATACAAATGTTCTTGGTAAACATGGGGGCAGGGTTGATAGCCCTCCCCCTCTAGAGTACTTAACGACACTAACAGTTTCAACATATTCTGGGCTCTGAGAAACTTCAGAGTTAGCCACACAAGATGTAACGTTGTACGTTATTTGGTAATTCAACAGCAGCAGAAGAAATAGGTTGTTGTTGTGATTTACGTTATTGTTGTTTTCAAGGATTGGAAATGGATTTGCATTCAACATTTTGTTCTTAAGAAACACCATGAATATCGTTATTGGCTCATATGTTGATAGTATTCTGTTTCCTAAATGTCACTTCCTGTCCTATTCTTCTCTTTCTCCCCCCCCCTCTGGTAGAGTGATGAAGAGGATGACGTGGAGGTATGATTCTGTGAAAGCACTGTGTACTGTGTGATTTACTAATAACAGGGACAGTAAGAACAGTAGGAAAATGTCTGCCTTTTGAAAATCTGAACTAACCTTCTTAACTTAGACTAAGGCTTCATCCACATTACATTTTAGGGTGACTTTGGGTTGCACAGGTGTGTGACGGGTAAACACAGGTGCTCTTATCCATCTTCCATGGAGAAAAAAGGTGATTTACTGGTATGCTGGATGTGTCCATGCCCCACCACCACTGGGGGGTCCCCTCCTTGTGAGGTCAGAATGCTTTTTCCTTGGCTCATTCCTGAAGCTTCAGGGAATCTTTTTGGAAAACTTGTGGAACTTCAAGTCATACCTTCAGGGCATCCCTAGCAATGGGTGGGGTGATGCAGGACACCACAGGATGTAAATCACGACCAATCACAAGGAGTAGAACCGTGTGACATCATGGGAAGGCAATTTGATGATGAAAAAAAGTATTTCGATGGAGGCTGATTGGGGCTATCAGTCTGGACAGCTTCTCCTACTTAACTAAGGTATTTGTGGATGAAGCCTTAGACAGCAGTGTGTTTGGTTTGTAATGTATATTTTTTCCCAGCATGGCGACAGTATACACTGGTTCAGACAGCATGCAAAGCTCCAGAAAAATAGAAATGAGAAGAAACTATGAATCACATTCCACAATACTTTTATTATATTAACTATAAATACCTTAATGATTTACAGTTGTCATTAAATAAAGTGACAAGGGAAGTTGATAAAGGAGCATGCCTCCTTTAGTGCCCATTTGCGTTTGGCCCAGTGGTCCACATGGGGTGAGCTCCCAGCTGGAGCATCTGCGCCTGAAGGAGCTGTTTCCCAACCAGAAGCAGCTTCCTCCGTGCAGGAGCTCAGCCCACATCAACTACACATGGTGCAGATTAAACCACCACCATACTTGCACTTACCTTGGTGAGTGCTGGAGTCAGTCAGGCTCAACTGGACCATTCACATGTCTTCCAGTTTGGAAGACGTGCCAGATGGTCACATGACACATTGTGCAAGTGTGTAGATACGGCGGTTGCTTCAGTGACAGCACCATATGCGCACAGGCTGATGCAGGTACATAAGAGAAGCCCTGCTAGATCAGGCCACTAGTCCAGTATCCTGTTGCAGATTGTATCCAGTGGCCCACCAATTGCCCGTGGGCATCTCAAGCAGAGACAAGGGCAAACCTTTTCCTACTCTCAAATCCCAGCAAATGGCCTTAGAAATATCCTGCCTATCCCCACTGCCTGTAAGATGTATTTAGGCATTGATTCTTGTAGTCATTGATACATCTGTCATCCATAAATTAGTGAGCCAGTTTGGTCTAGTGGTTAGGGAGCCAGACTCTTATCTGGGAATACCGGGTTCAATTCCACCCTCCCCCATGAAGCCAGCTGGGTGACCTTGGGCTAGCCACAGCTCTCTTCTGAGCCCTCACAGCCCCACCTACCTCACAGGGTGTCTGTTGTGGGGAGAAGAATAGAAAAGCTTTGTCAGCCGCTTTGAGTCCCCTTAAATGGGTGAGAAAAGCGGGGTAGAAAAGCCAACTCTTCTTCTTCTTCTTCTTGAAGCCATCTAGGCTGGTAGCTGTTACTGCCTCTTTTGGCAGCAAATTCCATAGACCAATGACCTTCCCCTTCTTTGATCCAACTCTCCTACCCATCAACTTCATAGATGCCCCCTGGTTCTAGTAGATAGAGATGTGTGATAGAGAAAAAAATGTTCTGTATCAACTTTATCTATACAGTGCATGATTTTATATACTTTAATCAGGCCCCCTCTTAAAACACCGTCTCTCCAGGCTGAAGAGGCTAGACGTTGCAGCCTGATTTCATAGGGGAGGTGATCCAGACCTTTAATCACGGATGGTTTGGGGTTTGCACTTTGCTTCCCAGGGACTGTCAGTCCTTCTGCATGCAGATAGTTAGCCTGCTCTGATAAAATGCCGTGTTCCCAAGCCATTTTTCTGAAAAGAAAGCAAATCTTTGCTGCCCGGACAAGACACAGCATCTTTTAAAATAAAAGTTAATTCAGAAGAATACTAGTCTACTGGTTCGCTTTTACTCACGTGTTTATTGACACTCTCAAAGAATTCCAACAAGTTGGTGAGGCATGATTTACCTTTGCAAGAATCCATGTTGGCTTTTGTTCAGCAATGCTTGTTCCTCCATGTGCACACTAATTCTGTCTTTAATGATGGTTTCCATCACCTTACATGGAACCGACGTTAAGCTAACTGGTCTGTAATTGCCTGGATCACCCCTGGATCCTTTTTTGAAGATTGGCGTTACATTCGCTACCCTCCGGTCCTCAGGTACAGAGCCTGATGTCGGGGAAAGATTATATATTTTTGCTAGAAGGTCAGCAATTTTGCATTTGAGTTCCTTAAGGACTCTTGGATGAATACCATCTGGTCCCAGTGACTTGTTAACATTGGTTTATTAAGACTCTTCCTTGGTTGTCTCTGTCCAGTTTAATTCTTCAGAAAATACGGGCTTAGCTACTGGTATGTAAAAATTGCTTTATTGTCCCTTAAATGACTGGGTTCCTCACCTTCCTCCCCAAATAGGTCAATACTCTCCTCTAAGGGTGCATCCCCATGTAGCTTTTTTAGTCCTGGTTTAGTCCTGTTTGGACTATTTTGCGGGGCTATTTTTAATTCAAGTAGAGTGCCTTTCAATTAATATGAATATAGCTGTCCCCACATAAACACGACTTTTAAATCCCCCCTCCCCCCACGCAAACCCTGCCTGCAATCAAGGCAGCAAAACCTCCCCCTTCACTCTCTAGAGTTGAAGCTGGAGAGCTTAAATTAAAAGCTGGCAGTTTGAAAAAAAATCTAATCTCAATTACTTTCTCCTTTCACACCTCTCCCTTTTAACATTACTGGGAACTGTGCGCTCAAGCAGATAAGTGAAGCAGCGAGCCCAGCATAGTTGGAGCTGTTTAGCAAAGCCTTTTTGCTTCTAAAAAGTATCTTTCTGATAACAAGCATCAGAAAAGACACAAATGTTTTCAGCAAAATGGTTCAGCAAAAATGGTTTAAGGGCAAACTGCATCCAGCAGATCTCATCCCTTTTTGCCTTTTTCGAAACGGGCTCTAGCATTGCAAGCCTGGCAAGGGAGTGGGGGAGCTTTGCAACTGTGAAATCCCACCAACAGCTGGCTGCCGTTGGCCAGAAGACTAGACCTCCACCCCAGATAGCTCGGTACCATCCCCATGTGGGGGGGGGGGAGGCGGACTCAGGTTCAAAAAGGGGATGGAGTCTTGTTTTCATCAAGGCTTTTTTTTTTCTTCAGAATTTGGCAGGGTAGTCCTAACAAAATCCAGAATAAGAAATTCCATGGGGATGTCTGGATGCCGAATTTGTATTAATTACACAAATCATGGGGACGGTCCTTCCCAAATTCAGATTGAATTCAGATTAAAATGCAAATGGGGACACACCCTAAGTAGTTATTGGCAATGTTGTAATATATATACCCCATATATCTTAGTTGCTTTTCTCTTTATAATTACACCATTGCTTTTTTTCTTTGCTTGAGGGTTTTACAGTACTAGCTTTTGCTGCTATTAGGAGTTGATGTATAATATAGTGGTTCTCTTTCTGAATCTGTTGATCAAATTTATAAAGTAAATATATTTCTTTTATCCAAATAATTATTTTGTCCATATAATATTTTGTTTATTCATTTCTCAATCTTTCTCCAGTATTTTTGTACTCTTGTACAATTCCACCATAAATACATACAGGTTCCTCTGCTATTACAGTTATCCCAACATTCTGAACTAAAATTTGGTATCGTGTAAGCTAATTGGCTAGGTGTTCTGTTCCATTTATTAATAAATTTTATTTTAAGTTATTTCATTTTGTCATTTCATTAAGGGTGTGGTCTGCTGTGTGAGTCAGGTCAGATACAAACTGAGATAGCCCCATGGTTGTCATGGAGGCCATGAAGAACTGAGCTGGTCCACTGAGGGTAGCCTCAGCATGGATGTTGAAATCCCCTAACACCACCATGGGAGGACCATCTCAGCCAGCTCAGATAGGGAAGATGCTGGGCAGTGAGGTGAAGGGTACACCAGTAGCCTCCCCCCTCCCCTCCCCCCGGTCAAGAACAGTGTTGCACTGAGTAACCTGGAGGACAAAGCCAGGTGAAACAAGGCCCACCCCACTCATCTGCCCAGGTCTCAGTTATACATGTCAGATCAGCTCTTTCTTCAAGAATAAAATCCTGGATAATTGATGTTTTATTCCAGACTGATCTGGCATTCAGAAGCAACACTGTTAAAGTAGGGGGCTTATGGTTGGCAGGCCTCCCCAAACTCTGCTGGCTAGGAGGCAGAACAGAAGGGGAGATAGCTTCAAGATATCTAACGCCCTTTCTCTTAACCCATCTCTTTTGTCCCCCAATACCGTATCTCCCCCTGCCTGATACCATAGTGATGGTGGCCCCCTGGCTGCCTCGGTGATGGTGCCAGCACACACAACGGTTCATACTAGGACACTAGATGGCAGTGTCCAGGTACAGCACCTGCAGTTCAGATAAGTGCCTGGATGTGTGAGAGGAGGGATTATGTGTACTAGCATTCACCAGTGAGTACATGCATGGGCAACTTTACCTTTTCTGTTCCCTGGCCAGGAAGCAAAGTATGGATTTGCCCTTGTTGGAGATAAGGGAGATAAGAATGATGACAACCCAGCCAGGCTTTAGCATTCATGTAGCTAGATCACCATTATAAATCTGAGATGCTTTGTTGAAGTTATATGAGCAAACATATTATTACTTGATGGTAGAGAAAGCATATTCTTCAATTTGTACATTCCTCCCTTCAGATTCCTCCTTATCAGTTTGTTTCTGTGCTGATTCCTGCCCTTCCTAAGGTGCAGCATTTCTACCAAGAGTTATCATAGCTTTCATTAGCCTGTCTATGTTTAGTCTGGTGTGGTGAATCTTCCTTCCAGCTTGGTTCATAGAGAGACTGGGCCTGTTCACACTTGACTTTATTCTGGTGTATGTCCTGGAATAGGGACTGCTGTCCACATACTATTGCAGGCTACAGCAGGCCCCAAGTGAGGCCTGACTGAGTCTGCATTATTGTGTGAACAGCAGATCTGTATCCTGAGATATACTCCAGAATATGGCCATTGTATCTTAATAGAACCAATGTGAATTTCAAGCAAGGTCACTGAACTATCTCTACCTGCTGAGTGGAACCTTTGTTATATTCTCAGGTCAGAAGGTAGTTTGAGGATTATTGCTACTTAATTATCCATTTATTCATTTCCATTTTTATTTGCATACTGCCTTTCAAAAAGGAAATTTTGCCCAAGGCAGTTTATAACAAACAGAAAAAATACAACAAATTCAACAAATTAATACAAGTAAAAAATCAATCTCAATAAATGTTGGAATGAATGACATGGAGACGAGAGCGGAGGAGAGTTGTTGAAGATGGAAGTTCTTTACTAGGCTACACAGTTGCTTATCTTTGCACAGGATACATTGTTATTGGTAAAAGCCAGATAGAATTGGTTAGAGAGGAAACATTGAGATCCTGGCTGAGCTGGAGCGTGAGGTCCTTGTGAACCACTTGCGTAAACCCTGTCCTTCAGCATGGTGCAAGTTTATGCCCTAGAAAGATTAGAAGGGTCAGCATGCTCCAAGCACCTCCTTATGCTGAGGTTTGCCATCCAAGCACGGAAGTCACTCCCACAAATAAATAATCATCACATCAAAGAATAAACAACAAATCAATAAGTTAAAATCAATCTCTGTAAACATGACATCAAAATATATATCATAAGCAATGTCCCCTCTTCCCTTTTTTAGCTTCCAGGAGGAGACATGGCCCAGCTGAACGCAGAGGTGGATTAAGTGTCTGTATTTCTTCATACCAGCCTCTAGGAAGTGAGTGCAGGGCAGATGGAATGCTGGGTTGGGAGTGAGCATCTCTTCCCTCTTTTTATCTCCCCAGAGGAAGGTGCGGCACAGCTGGAGTAGGTGCAGGCCAGATGGAACACCGGATTCCATATTGTGGCTCATAAACATTATTACTGTCTGTTCCCATGGTCTCCTTTGCCCCTCTGAATATGCATGACATACACATGACAGCTGTGTCAGTCTGTGTGCAGGTCAGAGGACAGATTCAGCCTTGCATAGTTCTCATGCTGAGTCAAGGATTGTTAATGCGGCATGCTGCATCCCCCTGTCTTAGAAGAGAAGATCAACCTATTAAGACATCCCACAGGCCTTTCCATTAGCTGAAGCTTCCATGATGCTTTCAATGAAAGGCCTCTGTAGCTTTAGGAAATAATATTAGACATAAAAATACAGGAGTCTCTTTCTCACAAAGCAGAACTATGTCTACTTGTATTCAAGATGTGATCTTTTGATTTGACTATGGTCATGGTTTATTAGAACTGGAGGGTTTTTAAAATTATTTTTTATTATTTTAACACAACTTTAAAACTTCATCTTTCCATTAGTATAAACATAAACATTACATGTTACAGTTATTTATTATTGGTGACTTCCTCCATTCTTCAGAATTCTCCCTTAGGGTGCGTCCCCATGGCCATTTTAATCTGAATTAGATTTGAATTTGGGAAGGAGTATCCTCATGGCCATCACAATTAATCCGAATTGAATCTGAATTTGGCACCCAACGATTCCCTATTCCCAGATTTTATGAAGACTATCCTGCCTAAACACGGAGGAAAAAACACCCCGATGAAAACAGGACTGTGTCCCCTTTTTGGAGTCGAGTCTGCTCTTCCCCCGCTACATGGGGATGATACTGGGCTATTTGGGGTGGAGGTCTAGAATTCTAGCCAATGACAGCCAACTGTGGGTGTTTTTTTTTTTTTTTTTACAGATGTAAAGCTCCCCCTCTTCTTTGCCATGCTTGCAATGAAAACTCCTTATGGCAGGAAAAAGGCAGAAAGAGGGGGAAATTCTTATTTAAAATGGCTTTAACATTTTCGCTGCAAAAATGATTTTAAAAGATTTTTGCTGGGAACATGTATCTTGAGATATGTATAAGACATATGTCTTATGTGTCTTATGAAACATGTATCTTTTGCAAAGTACAGAAGCTTAGAAACACTTGAATTGATACATTGTAATCGTAAAAGAGAAAGCCATGAAAAGGGGAAAGTAATTAGGATCGTGTTTGCTTTTCTTGCAGACAGGGTTTGCAGGGGTTTTTTACGTTGCCTTGCATATCTGCATGAACACAATTTTGGACAGTAATTTCAAAAGGCGTGAAAGGGATGAAAAAGAAAGTGGGGTGTGCAGCTATAATTTATTTTTAAAACTTCCATTTTTGCTTCTTTTCTTGTAGCCAGGGTTTGCACAGGGAGAGGGGGAATTTGAAAGCCTTGCTTCTAACATTTAAAAACGGTCGCAAAACCAGGAGTAAAAAGCTGCATGGGGACAGCTCTATTCAGATTAATTGATTGGCACTCAATCTGGATTAAAAGTAATCCCCAAAAGTAGTCCAAAGGGACTATTTCAAGACTAAATTTCCTGCATCGGGCTGCAGCCTTAGTGTCTCTTCTGGTTTTGCTCCCCTCCAGTGATTTTTCTTCCTTTCAGCTACTGGATAATCACTCAGATCTGACAGTTATTATGCCAGTTCTGTATAGATAGTCAATAAAGGGTCTCCAATTTTTACAAATTCATCTATTGCTCTGTTTTTTATAAAGTTTGTTAATTTGTCCATCTCCGCTAGTTCAGTCATTTTGATTAACCATTCCTTCACAGAGGGAATTTCAGCAGTCTTCAGTTTTTAAGCATAAACAATTCTTGCTGCTGTTACCATATAAAGAATAAAAGAATTCATATTATCTAAGTTTAAGTCTAAATGGTACATTTATTTTTAAAATACTTCTCATTACATTATATACTTGTAGCCATTTTTTTTTTGCTTTTTTACAAGTCCACCACATATGATAAAAAAGTGGTTACACTTTCAACATTTATTAGACATGTCTTGGTATATTTTTGCTAATTTATGCAGTGTTAAGTACCATCTGTACATCATCTTGTATATATTTTCTTTTAATAACATATGAGTAGTAAACTTAATATCTTTTATCAACAGTTTCTCCCATTGTTCCATATGAATACTATATCCAAAATTCTGTTCATGTTCTATATCTATTTGCAATAACATTTTATACAATACACCAGTAGTTCCCCTTTCAGCTTTCTTTAACTGCAATTCCCATTTTTGTTTTTCCAATTCAAAATTTCATCTCTTTATCCTTTCTGTATATATCTGCCAGTTGCGTTTGGGAAATCACTGTATAGCCTTACCCTCTTGATTTAATTGTTCTCTTGTTTTTAAGTTAAATTCATTTGTTACTTCATTTTTACACAATAATTCAGGCCCCTCTTTTCCCAAATTTTTTAAATTAATCCTTCATGTGGAGACACCTACAAAGGTATTTTCCTGTATAAATTATTTTTATATTTTGACCAGCCCCTATACAATGAATTTCTTACATAATAATTTTTGAAGTCAGCATTAACTTTCACTTTGTCATACCACAAATACCCATGCCAAACCTACCTTAAGTCTTCTCCCTCCAATTGTAATCATCTATAATCTTCCAACTGAAACCATTTTGCAATCCAGTTTAGGCAACAAGCAGCATTATATGTTCTTAAATATGCTGGATTTTTAAAATCTTTGTATGGATACCATTGTTTTTATCTGTTGTTTTAAAACTTGTAACCTGCCCTGAGACCTACAGATATAGGGTGGGATATAAATATAAATAATAAATAAAAAAAATATAACCTTAAGTTTGGTAATCCAAATTCCTGTCTTTCCTTAGAATCTTGCATCAATTTGAACCTTATCCTTGGTTTTTCCCTTGCCGAATGAAAGTCGAAAAATCCTTCTGCTATTTTTTGAAGTCCTTTTCATTAATCACAATAGATACCGTTTGAAATAAAAACATCATTCTTGGAAGCAAATTCATTTTTATCACTGAAATCGTGCCCGTTAACAATAGGTTCAACGTTGACCATCTTTGCTTGATTCCTGACCATGTCTTCAAATCATTATTCTGGTATAATGCTATGTTTTGATTGGTCAATGTCACTCCTACATATTTAACTTTCTTTTCAATAACAAATCTTGATTTCTTATGAAAGAATTTACATTCTTCATTTGTCATATTTCTTGCTAGGACTTTTAAACCTGCCACCTTTCCATATGCTTCTATTTCACCATTTAGTTCAGTTAAAATAATAGCTAAATCATCAGCAAAGGCTCTTATATTCTTCTTCGTTAATCTTAACTCATTTAATATCCAAGTTATGTCTAATAGCCCGATTTAAGATTTCCAATATCAGAATAAACAATAAGGGTGAAAGAGGACATCCTTGTCTGGTCCCTTTTTGAATAACAAACTTCTCTGTAATTTTTCAATTTATTATTAACTGTACATGTTGTCTAGTATAAATTGCTTCAACTCCCTTTTGAAATTTTTCTCTAAAGTTCATCTTTCCTAGGAGTTGAAGCATAAAATAACAATTCACATTATCAAAAGCTTTTTTCGCATCCAAAAAGATTATAGCCGCTTGCACCTCGTTGTGCTTTTCCAAATACTCAATAATATCTGACACTATATTATCGTTCATTTTTCTATTTGGAAGAAATCCAGCTTGGTCATCTTGAATGAAACTTAGAACTTGTTTAAGCCTTGAAGCCTATTTGCAAATACTTTATAATCATTATTCAACATTGAGATAGGTCTGTAATTTTTTTATTGAGTTAAATCTTGTCCCTCTTTCGGAATTAAAGTAATATGAGCTTTTCCCCACGAATCTGCTATCTTGCACCTATTCAAAATATTATTCATTCTCTCAACTAATATTGGTATAATTTCTTCTTGGAAGGTCTTATAATGAACTTGAGTTTAAGTAAGATAAGAGCATAAAAGGCTTAACCTCTTATCTTTTATTGATGTCACGATCTAAAATGCATCACCGTTTCATTTAATTATCCCAAATTAAATTCTTCCTACAGTCTGGGAAATTCTCCAGCAGCTGTCCTACACCGCAGTATCAGCCACAGGGGTTGCAATATGCTCAAGATGCTGCAGAACATGAGAACATGAAGGCTGTCCTGAACACTTCATCTCTGAGTGGGGAAGACTCTACTGTATTAGGTGTACGCAATCGAATCAGGACAAATCGAGGTGAATGTTTTAGTTTACTTGCAATGTTGGGATATTTGGCCTTCTTTTTAACAGTGCTGCTGCACATGCTGTGAAGTCTCTAACTGTAATGAGCAGATCAGTACTTATCCACATTTCACTCATATTCCCCCAGAGCA
Organism: Aspidoscelis tigris stejnegeri; assembly: GCA_023333525.1. NCBI lineage: Eukaryota > Metazoa > Chordata > Lepidosauria > Squamata > Teiidae > Aspidoscelis > Aspidoscelis tigris. The sequence continues at coordinate 468,576 of JALMGA010000008.1, forward strand.
TATGGTTTAGGGCAGATTACAATGGATTAAATCAGATTAAAACACAAAACAGTGCTAAAAGAGATTTAAATCGGCCATAAAACACCAACAAAATTAAATTAAAATTACAGCACCCAGGAACTCAATGAATTAAATGGTTGGGTAAAGAAATTCATCTTCATCAAACATCTGAAAGTGCCTAACACACTTCCCACACTACTGAGAAATTTCACTTCGTCATCTGTGGTTAACAGGTACTGTTGTGGCCTGTCCTTTCCCTATTCTGTTTTCCTAGTTAAGAATGTCAGCTTGAACCATTGAGCAAAGCATACAGCGGTATGTTTTATTCAATACTGTAAGTTTTCTAAACCAGAAAGAGAGTTGAAGGAAACCTTTTAAATGCCTGCACACCAACCTCAGAATAAAATAGCTTTCATAAGAAAGGTTTGTCCCAAGGCTGGAAGAGATGGTCCACTTTTGAAAGTCTAGGCACAAGAGAGACTAAGGAACCTAGTGAAAATTAAAAGAAACAAACAAAAACCAGGCAACTGACTATTTCCTTAGTGGGTTGGTTGCGAGGTAGCATCCATGGTGTCCCATTATCCAGCCCACTTGCCGACCCCAGGACCCCATAGGAAACTGAGAGCAACCCTCCGCCCCCCATGATTCTACTTAAAACATTCTGAGAGTTTGACACAACAGTCAAGACATTATTCATTTTGATCCGGCCACTAGATCAGAAAACATAGGCAGATAAAATAATAGAGTAATAAGAGTTTTGACATAAAAATACAAGATATATAAGCTCTATACAAAACTAGTCTCAATGTTAGGCCACAATAGGATGCCCACCCAAATTCCCTAACCTGCTTTTGGGCCCATCTGGCTCAGAAATGGCCCCTGAGCATTGTCCTACAGCACGTTCTGCAACGTGCACTGCGGCAGACCCTCTGATTCACATCTGGAACATGTCTTTATTTTATTTTACTTTATCTGATTTACATTTCTGTCCTATCCTGTGTCCAAATGTCTTGAGGCATCAAACCAGGGCTTTGATGTCTGGATTTAGCATATCTGTTCAACTCCGATTTTATTATAAAAATGGTAAAGATTGGGCATATGTCTCTTTACTGTCTAGAAATCTGTGTGATGATACTATTTCTATTTATTTGATCAAGGCACACAGGTTGTGAGCTATAATTTACCTTGATATAGTTTTATGCAAATTTTTGATGCTCTGCAAGCCACTACAAGGTACAAAACAAACCACAGATCATGCTAGTTCTCATGTCGCGTGTTCTTTTTTGAACTGAATAAGTAGATTATTATTTCCCAACACGGAATTCAAGATCATTGAGGGTTGTGCTTTCCATTTTCCAGGACGAATTGGTTCATGGAATGCTGGCAACGATGATTCACCTAATGTTACAGACGATGCAGCAGATGAAATAATGGATCGCATTGTCAAGTCTGCCACCCAAGTGCCATGTCAGCGAGCAGTGCCAAGAGAACGGAAGAGATCGAGAGCAAACAGAAAGTCATGTAAGTACAACCAATGAACAAGAAGAAGATTAGGGGCCTTTTTGCACTTGGGAAATTCCCAGGGAGGCCCAGGTTTGGAATGGTTTGAGCATCTGCACACGTTGGGGCACCCAAACCATTCATGGCAACATGGTGTTGTTGCCTCTGTGACCGGGTGATGCAGTACGCAATTGCACCTGCTCTGTCCAGTCACACGTTCCAAATGGCTAAAGCCCAGACACTAGTATAACAGGGAATAAAGACTGCTCTTCAAGCGGGGAGCAGCCTGGCACACACAGAGTTCCCCAGCAGATGACTGCCAATAGGCTCTGGTTAGTCTGTTCTCTTTACAGGTGTGTGGATGTGCGTATCACTACCGAAAAGGTTTGTTAGAAGCACCTATTACTGCTATGCAGGAGAGCACAGTAGTAACGTAATTTACTGCAATTTGAAGGCGCTGATGTAATACTTCTGGATAAGTGCAGACGGCCCCTCGGTTGCGCAGGGTTTGAGGCAAGCGGATTGCAGTGGTGGCCAGTTCCCATCCCAAGATCTGGAGGGGCAGTCCAAGCCAGACAGCAGGAACCCCTCTGTCTCTTTTTCAAAAGTTTCTGCACACTGGCAGGACTTCCAGCTACTCTTCCAGTCCTCGGTGATATTACGGCCATATTTTTAAAGTAATGTTTAAACCATAATAGATTGCTGTAAACAAAGTCAAACTATATCCAGACAAAGGACCCTAATGCAAATAAAGAATTCTACTGTTACAATTCTGGCTAATGATACGAAACTGAAATTCTTGACCCTGAAGTCTTCGGTTGAACTACAACCTTCCATACATTGTGATATATTAGTTCTTGAGAGGAGCCTCTAATAATCCTTTGGGTCCATGCTTGAACTTGCATATGGAAACCATTGTCTAGCAAACTGCAGCAGTTCATGTTAATCCCGATCTTTGAGACCATGCATCCCCCTTGTTGATCCACTCTGTCTGCATTAGGCAGAGCATGATCCAGATTAGAAAGGCCTTTAATCTGGATCACTGGTAGACCTGTTTAATCAGGTCTACCAGCAGACCAGTGCGCCTGATCCAGAAAATGGGAGGTGTGCAGAAAGCATGCCTCCCATCTTTAGGACCACTGGGAGGCAATGTCAAAATCCAGCCCCTAGAAGCCCTGAGTCTAGCCTTGGAGGTTTGGGGGTATGGCTGCAAAGTTCTGGCAGTGGCCAGAGTTGCATCTCAGATAATGTTCAACCTGCCACCCTCAAGCATCATCCTTCTCTTAACAGTGCAGTGAAAATGTGCTGCCACCTTGTGGCACTTCTCGACAAGAGAAGCTACGCTCCGTGGGAACTCGGCAGTGCTGGCCTCAGCTCTAGAATGGACAAGCGCACTGCTCATCGTCACATTCTGAGTGTGTGGCATGCAGTGGATGAAGTGATCTTCCTAGCGATGCCTGTGACCTAGAAAGCTTGGAAATTTGGTGTCCCAGGCAGTCCTCCACTTGATAATCCATGAATTCACACAGCTCATCTGTAGTTCATTCATCTTCCGTCATCTCCACATGCAACACTGCCTAGCTGCTCATAACCAGAGAACCCAGCAACCTGAACACAAATTGCCTTCACATCCTACACAGGGTAGGCTTCATCCACGCTTGGGGGCAACCAGGTGGAGTAGCCTGCAAATGCTGACATTCACCAACAAGAACAGCCGGCCATCCAAAATAATCATTCCCCCAGGACAGGTGAACAGCCTGCCTTTCTGCTAGGTGCGCTCACTGCATAAGCAGCTGTCCCCACTTGTGGCAGTTGCCGGCGCATCACCATTAGTTCTAGTGCTACCAGTGGAAGCATAGATGTTCTGGTTTTACTGACCCAAATGTTTCACCATACCACACACCAGAATATGTTTGGAATGTATGCCTCTATTAACCAGTACACTGTACAGGCTTCAGACAGCATGCTTTTCACTATGGTGGAATTAAAAGAGGTCCTGTACCATGTTCCCTTGTTTAGCTGCAGTCTTCCTACTGATAGTTGGGTCTTGGGACAGGATTGCCACAACCCTCTTGCCGTTGCATACAAGCTGTAGGGAGGGAAGATACTGACAAGGTGAGCATTCAGACTTGTTTGGAGCTTCGGGGGCAGGGAGTGAAGCAGGACTTCCTGCAGGTGTGGGCAGGATGCCTTTCTCCAGGTGTCTGTCTTGCTCTAGATGTACTGCTGCCGCTAAGCCTAACTTTAGAATTGCATAAATGTCGCACACTGGTCTGTCGGCAGCAGCAGTTGGGAAGAGGGTTTGCTGGGCAAGCCAAGGAAGGGGAGTCTCCAGGAGCCCAGGCAGCCATAGAGTGCAATGGCCTGCCAGCCCCTTTCACTTGGCCCCTTCCTTCCTCCTCCTCCTCCTCCCAGAGAAAACAACCCAGAACAGAGGATGACTAAATATCATGTCTGACTTCAACCTAATTGTCATATATAGACTACTCACCAGTGCCACAAGGTCATCTTAGCAAATGAACCCCATGGCAGTTTTCTCTTTCTTCCTGTTTCTGGGAAGAGAAAACAGAAGTTGCTGGACACAAGATTGTTAAACAGTGAGGACCTTAAGGTTCCAAAGGAGAGACTGATTTCTTGGGCACAGCTGCAGACAGAGTCCATTCGGAATGTATTTTTTTATTCCAGAAGGAGATTACAAACTAGGTTGTGTCGGGATGATGGCCATCCTACCTGGTACCAGGAATAGCTGAAGCAGGAGGTGGGTGCTGTCGTGTCTCCAGCCACACTCTCGCACAGAAGAGTAGCAGCCATGGTCAGCAAGAATAGCCAGTAGCAACAAAAGTACAAAGCAAAGTACCTTGGGGCTTTAGGATTAAACATGTAGTCAAGAGAGTTCCAGGGTCAAAGATCAGTGTTCAATAGTAAATCAAGAAGCAAGGTCATGGAATGCTGGAGTTGCAGCTTTACAAGCGTTTGTCTGCAGCAAAGCTTATCAGAATGTTCTGCCTTAAATAGGTGGGCCAGAGTCATGCCTCCTTCGCCACAGGTGATGGGTGCAGATTCTAGCTGATTTGCGCAGCTGCTCACACTCACGTCTCAGATTGGTTGGCACAGGGCGTCACCTGGTGTGCTCCGAGCCTGGGCTGCCGTCACTTGGATATACAGGCTCAGCATCCTCGCTAGTTGCTTTTGTCAAGCATTCCTCATCTTGCCTGGCCAGGTAGCCTGCCCGAGCACGGCTGGGCATCACAACTACCCCTTCATCCTTGGAGGAAGGAGCGCTGATGACAGGGGGCATGACAGGTGCATTGAAAAAAGATACAACTTGCTAATTCAAAAGGACTTGATGATCATCCCAGACAAAAATTTGTTGGGTACTAAGATAATCTCCTGAGCACATGAAAGAAAAAGAATAAATGGCTTAAATTAAAAACACACAATTCAGACAGATGTTTACTGGAGGTTTCTGAGCAATCAAAAGAAAGTAGAAGCCAGTGAGATTGTGGACTGAGTCGAAATGCACCCAGCAATGCACTGGTTAAGTTGGGCAACAATCCTGAAACTTGAGTCCTTTCTGCACTAACCTTTAGATATGGATTATAGGGCCTCTAGTCTGGATCCTGTGCCTCCTGATCTGAACATTAATATGGATCAAGAAGGCCCCACCCCTGTTAGTCTGACTCTGGTTGTGACCCACTTGACTTTTAAAATCTGGGTTGGACTTCTTAAATCCAGATTCAGGACTGTGTGCACAATCTGGCCATCCCTATTTGCTTGAGGATAACACGAGCTGCATCTTAATACAGTGGTACCTTGACATACAAGTTTAATTCGTTCCGTAACCTTGCTCTTATGTCCAATCGCTCGTATCTCAAAGCAATTTTCCCATTAATCCATTCCAGCTCCCAAAACACCACCTCAGTTGCTTTTGTTATGTACTGTACTGTATTTACATACTCGTATCTCAAATCTTGCTCTCATCTCAAAGCAAAATATCACTCGCTCGGCGGCTTGTATCTCAAAACACTTATATGTCAGGGCACTTGTATGTCGAGGTACCACTGTACAGCCATTTCCACTCAAACCACAAAATTCCCCAGCACGGAGAGACAGGATCTTTTAATCTCCATGCCTTGTGCAAACCCTGTAAGCCTCCCCCGCTCAGAATGAGCGAAAGGGCAGTCATAAAGCAATCACACTCACCCTTTCAAATCTGATGTTCCCAGTAACGTTACCTCCATTCATGTTATCCAGAAGGCAGCAAGTTTGCGCTGAAGCAGATGAGCAAAAGAATGGACATCACAAACCAATCTCTCCCTTTCAAAACGGAGGCTAATAAAGACAGCTTGCATAGAGGTGGGGAGAGAGAGGCTATTACTCCCCCTTTCATTTTCCCTCCCCTCTGTAAACGGAGGCTCACAAAGTTTTCACCTGTTTTGCCATCCTTGCTAGAAATGTATCTCTTGAGGCTGGTGTTTTAAAAAATTTCCTTTCCCCTCCTCTGCAGTTATATCTCGTAATTGCAGTGTGTTCAAAGCAGGCATGGCAAAGGGAGGGGGGAGACCTCCCGAGCTGTGAAATCCCACCCCCATCTGGCAGGCATTGGCCAGAAGGATAGATCCCTGCCCCAGATAGTCAGGTAGCATTCCCAAAGGCAAAAAAACAGTAGGCTAGGCTCCAAAAGGGGACCGAGAATAAAAAATTAAATGGGATCAGAGGATCCCAAAAATGGGAACGCACCCTCTGTCTGCACAAGATGGAGCCAGATCTGGATAACAAGTCCTTTAATCTGGATTTATTGTAGACCCTCTATATCGGCAGTTCTCAACCTTCCTGATGTTGTGACCCCTTAATGGAGTTCCTCGTGTTGTGGAGACCCCCGACCACGGGGGCGGAGCAGCTGGGAGGTGGGAGGGAAGGGCGTCAGGAGGCTTGTCGCGACCCCTCTGAAAGGGTAATTCGACCCCCAAAGGGGTCCCGACCCCCAGGTTGAGAACCACTGCTCTATATGGTTTGGTAGGCATTTGGATATAACCATATCAGAGCTAAGGGTTGTATTCCAGATCGTAGAAGCCTGGAGGTAGAACAACCAGGAGTTGTCATTCAGTGGTACATCCCCTCCCCCCAACCTCCAAGGTCAGGAATTTTCACTCCAAGCCATCAGGGGGTGGAAGGATGGCTGGGAAGCTCACATGAGCTCTGCAGCCTTGAGGAGGCTCTGATCCAGCCCTTCCCTCCCTGTGATCCAGGTGAATAGATCCAGTGAATTCAGATCTACGGATCCAGATATAAAGTTGATACATGCACTAGGGTCTTATATGGATTCTGCACGTGTAGCAGAGCCTGCTCTGCAAATGTGGCCAGATCTTTTAGTGTAATAAATAATCAAGTTCTTTCTTCTTAGAACTCTGAGGGTGCGTCCCCATGCACGTTTGGTTGGGTACTGAAAATGGGTTTGGCAAGGGGTGCCCCCATGCACTTTTAATTTGGTCCGATTTCAATGGACCAAATTGCTCCAAACCGTACCAGGCCAGGACCCAATTTGGTACCTGAAAAAACAAGTCTAGGCATGGTTTGGGGTCTCGGCACGCATTGCTTAGTGAGCTGAGCCCATACATGGGGACAGTCCTGGGCTATTTTGGGAGGAGATTGGCGCTCCTATCATTGGGAGGTGGGGTGTGCTTGCTGTTCCTGCCCTGTGCATTGGAGATCACAACTGCTGACATTTTTTGGGAGTGAAAAAATCCCGATCACCAAGGCAGGCAGGATAATGGCTTAATTTTTGTCTCATTTCCACAGCAAATATTCCACCCTCATTTCCCAATCGCCAAAGCAGGTAGGATAATGGCTTGGTTTTTTGTTCCTTTTCCACCCATTTCCTGATTGCCAAGGTGATCATGATAACGGCTTGATTTTCTCCCTTTTAAGCTTGCCGGGCATTCTTGCGGTTCCTGGTAGAACGGAGGTGCCCAAAACTGCTCAACCGCCCAACTTCCGCTAAACCTCATAGCGGCTTTGAGTTTTTAAATTTACTTTTAAATTTATTAAACTTAATTTTTTCCCCGCACCTCCCAGCCCAGTCCTGGCTTTCTGTGCCACTTAAGGGATGGGGGAGGGGGATGCAGCGTTTGCAGCTGGCAGCACAGGGGTGGCCTGACGTCAATCTGGCTTCTAATGAGGAGAGAGGGGGTGCTGCTCCTCCGTGCCAGAGTTTGGTGCATGGGGACAGCTGCATCCACACCCAGCCTGTGTTAGCAGGAATGGCATGGGGATGGGCAAGATTCAATCTCGGACCCGCTCCTGGTCCATGCGTGCCCATTCCAAGCCAAACGGCTTGCATGGGAACGTGCCCTGAAATCTCGACTTGAGCCGAGAGATCTAACTGCCTCTTGCCAAGGTTAACAGAAGAGAGAAACAGACCCGCTTCTCTCTTCTTCATGAACCATTTGTTGTTGCTTTCATCTATGAATATTCTTGCTGTTATTAGTAATAATGGAATTAGCTCTTTGGGTAGGCAAGTCTATGCTTAAACTAGAAAAACATATTTTATGAATGACAACATTGCAAATAAAAGCGGAGCTAAGTGCTGATGGTTGGCTGTTTATCAGGAACAGGAAATGCACACCAAACATAGATCTGTGCAAACCAAACAGTAAGGAAATATGAGTTGCCTTCGTCATTACTTTGTACGTTTCATAATTGGTGCATATTCTTCAGTTGCTGCATATTTCATCTGAAAACGTCCATGGATTAAGAAGGATGCTTAACCAGATTGTGCTTAAACAGCTAAGTATCTTGATTTATTAAGTGGGCCTGACCAATGAAAACTTCAAAAATAAAGAAAGTATAACACTCTGTTTTGGATCTGTGATATTCTGGAATGACCTGATAATCATGTTTTTTACTGATGTGTATATTATGCATCTTGACAAAGTAGATGTTGCTGTTGTATAAACAGACACATATATGCGCAATAAAACTTCAGCAAATGTCCTACGTGCATACAGATAGGGATACATATAACTGGAATCTTGGGTGATCACTGTGTCTGTTGGTGTCTATAAAAGCCAAATGAACAGGATTCCATACCTTGTCAAGCGATGTGGTTAGTGCACAAATGCTTAGGAACACCCTGACTTAAGGAGCAGGAGTAATTTTTTATACAAGAGGTGGTTCAGAAGAGAACAGTTTATTAAAGAAAGTGAAGAACAAGCCAAAGGTTCAAAAAGACAAAACTCAAAAACCCTTACAGAATGTCCACATATTTTTCATGAATTAAGTCTCTTCATCTGTTTTAAAGATTAGTAAAGTCAAAATCGAGTTATCAAAATTAATTGGCACTGCATAAAACTTATTCCAAAACTGTGTCATCTATACAAGGGGGATAGTTTTCTGTAAAATAGAAATACGCTTTATAAAGTAGTGCTTTTCCAGTGTACTTCTAGTTGCTGTTCATTACTGTCTGCATTGTGTCTTTGATATTAAACATTTAGTCCATCTGTACTTTGATCTAATAAAGCCTTTTTTCTTTTTCTTTTTTTTCTTTTTTCCTGACGGCTCAGTAAGAAGGACGCTTAAGAATGGATTGACAGCAGAAGAAGCAAAAGCGCTGGGCTTGACGAGCACTTCAGAGGTGCAGGTGTAAGAAGAGGATCCATCCCCAAGAACCGCCTTCAGATGCACGCTCTCTCTCTCTCTCTCTCTCTCTCTCGCTCGCTCTCTCCTCTCTCTCTCTCTCTCGCCTCCTCGCTCTCTCTCTCTTCTCTCTCTCTCTCTCTCTCTCTCTCTCTCTCTCTCGCTCTCTCTCTCTCTCTCTCTCTCTCTCTCTCTCTCTCGCTCTCTCTCCTCTCTCTCTCTCTCTCTCCGCCTCCTCTCTCTCTCGCTCTCTCCTCTCTCGCTCGCTCTCTCTCTCTCTCTCTCTCTCTCTCTCCTCTTCATCTCTCTCTCTCATCCTCCTCTCTCTCTCTCTCGCTCGCTCTCTCTCTCTCTCTCTCTCTCGCTCTCTCTCTCTCTCTCTCTCCTCGCTCTCTCTCTCTCGCTCTCTCTCTCTCGCTCGCTCTCTCTCTCTCTCTCTCTCTCACCCGTCCACACACCCTCGCTGACGCATTGCTGATAGTTTCACCTGTTGCTCTTTGTACTTCCAATCACTATTTTCACTCACTGACATAATAAGAAGCAGGCAAAAAATGTAGACAACCCAAAAGGTTATAGCTTTAGAAATCTGTAACAGAACACAACAAAAATATGTTTGGGAAATAATTTGCTAATACTTGTTCACTGTCTTCTTCATGCTGCATCGATCTTGCATTTCTGTGGTTATCTCATGGCATAATTATTTCATTGCTGCCTTATGCTTTATATTGTAAAGCACTATACCTGTCAGTTCAGTGACAACTCTTTAAATCAGGAAATCAGTGAGCCAGTTTGGTCTAGTGGTTAGGAGCCAGACCCTTATCTGGGAATACCGGGTTCGATTCCACCCTCCCCCATGAAGCCAGCTGGGTGACCTTGGGCTAGTCACAGCTCTCTTCTGAGCCCTCACAGCCCCACCTACCTCACAGGATGTCTGTTGTGGGGAGAAGAATAGAAAAGCTTTGTCAGCCGCTTTGAGTCCCCTTAAATGGGTGAGAAAAGCGGGGTAGAAAAGCCAACTCTTCTTCTTCTTTGTCACCGTGCCCTTTCTAAATGTCACGTGTTAACAGATCTATTTTTTTTCCACAAAAAATGTAAAAATGTCTACCTTTGAATGTACTGGCTGAATAGGGATGTGTTTGTTCTCACCTGCATACATCGGCTGGGTCCAGCTTCAACATTCACTCGTCTTATCTTGCAGGAGAGGATTTTTTTTTACACAAAATCATTATTTTCCATTGCAGTCCTACTTTCATGCGCATGCCTATTCTGTTTAGTAGCACACGTGAATAAGGAGAGCTCAGAGCAACCTCTGTCCTTCACCTCTAAGGATCTGACACACACATGGGCACACACAGACACACACACACAGAGAGCGTCAAAGGAGGTTCTGTTGCCAAGGGCACCATCCACAGGGCCCCTCTGCAGCAGCATCGGCCCCTGAGCCTTCTTGGTTAGCCCAAGAGTGGGCCTGCTCCCTCCCCTCCCCTCCCTTCCCCTCCCCCGTCTGCATGGAAGGACAAGGAGACACTCACTGCCTGCAAATCCTACTCAGCTTTGCTCCAATGAGGGCTGGATGTGGTCTAATTCCAGGTGCATTCCCAGTCCCAATGAGCACGTGGTAACAATAAAATCATCTTTTAAAAAACTAAAGATACATATGTTTAAATCAAAAATAGTAATATATATGCATGTATACAGTGGGAAAATGCATATTTCTGTTGGTGCAGAAGCTATTTTTACCCTCGCTGCTTAAGATTTTAAAATATCCATACACTTGGGCTTCATTCCCACTGTTAATATGAGATGCTCCCAGAATGCCCCTGGGGCAAACATGCTGCTCCCATCAGGCCTTCAGATTCCACCGAAGGCACAAAATTGACACTGAGAGGTGCAAAATGCTCAGGATCAAAGTCAGCCTCGTTCCGTCCAGTTTCTAGCACAGTGCCGAGTCTCACCTCGGATGGTGTCTGCTTGGTACAGTTTAGCACCAATTTAAAAATGGCCACTTTGCAGGGCCATTTTGATCCAGCACTAATAATACACCAGGTAGAAACTCCAAAGCTGCCCCTGAAAGCAGATTTACTTCCTGCTGTTAGTAGACTGTGGTATGACGAGTACATGTGAGAATTTTATTGCACATCTATTTATGAGTTGTAGGTTTTTTTGTTAAAGTTAAGTAACTAATCAGCGCAATAGCTGGCCATGGTCACACCTTCACTTTAAACCTTCTTCAGCCCATCTTCGGATTGCAATGCTCACACCTTTTCATTTTTATTCATTTTATTTTTGGACTTCCCATTCAGGAAAGTCAAAATGGAGGGTAGAAAGTCCACAAATGAAATGGATAGAAATGAAAAGGTGTGAGGATGGGCTGAAGAAGGTTTCGAAAGGGAGGTGTGACCATGGGTACCAAACTCATTCAATGCAGCGTTTCCATTTTCATGAGGTCTCATACAATAGGAATATTTATTTTTATTTTAAATTGTTCCATAATCTACCGTTGCTTCCTCTTACTGATTAGCATACATTTTACTTATCAGTGATGTCAAAGCATGAATTAATAAGGCCACTCCATATACCTTTTTTATTAAAGACAAACGCCGTTTTGGCCCTGACTGCCAAAGATCTGGATCTAGAAGATCTGGATCTTTGAGACGGAGTCGTCTCTGGGATCTGGTCCTTGAAGATCCGGATCATTCCCGTGGATCCGCCAGCACCCGACTGCAGAGCGCCCTGTGGGTGCTGCGGGACGTGTCACAATCAGGCCCCGGGAGGGAGTCCTGCCCGGGTTCCGTGGCTGCATCGGGGGTGGGGGAACTGTGGCCTCCCCGCTGTGCCCTCATCGGCGTGTGGCGGAGGCGGCGGAGGTGATGACTGCAGCCACATCAATGCAGCTGGCCACTGTCGCCACCTCCTCCCTCTGGAGCTGCCCCCCCCAATGAGGCTGCTTTGTTGATGGGGCAGCAGCTGCGGGAGCACTGGGGCGACGATCATCCCCACGAGCTGAAGCAAGTGTCCGCAACCTGCCAACCCTGTGCAGCCACCAAACTGTGGCAGGACTCCCTCCTGGGCAGGAGCGGCCATAGCAGCTGTGAGCCTGCGCTCAGCTTCGTAGAAAGGTATGAAGTTAGTGCGCGCCTCCGTAGCTGCGAGGGGCGGGCAGGGACCACACCACCTCCGCATGCCACTCCACTCCTGCTAGGCGTGCCCCTGGACCCCATCGGCAGGTAAGTCATGTGGACATGCGTCCACTAATCCACTCTTCACAACTGAAGGGGTCCACACAAAATCCAGATTTAAGGGCCTGAAGGACACATTAAATCTGGATTTCTCCAGCCCTTGTGGGGACAGGGCCTTCCAGTTGGGATGCTGAAGTGGTCTACAGAGGGGACAGGGCCTACCTGATTGGTACCAAATGTGTTCCTAAAGGACTCCTCATGGGGTCTTCAGGGCCAGTGCAAAAACAGCCAAACAGTCCTTGGATTGAGAAAACAGTTTAATTCAAAAAACTGTTTTTTAAAAAAATGTCAGTTTGGGCTCTAAGCTTGTAAAAACCCAGCTATTATCTTACTCCCCCACATTACAGTAGGTTCCAATTACATCTATGTTTTAATGCAGCATCAGTTCACCTTCAGAGTGAGAGAAACATCAGGAAGGGCCTTTTTGCACCTGGCTCATTTCTGCATTAGGCAACTGCGCAGTCCTCTCCTTGGCCTCCTTTTCCTGCCGCCATTAATGTGCTCAGTCCGCACAAGTTGGAGGTTAATCTGGATCAGGAGGCCCCAGTGGCTTCCGAGGCTGTGTCACACTTAAGGTTTAATCCAGCCTCAATCCACTTTTGGTGAGGGAATACATTAGCAAAGTGACAAGCTGTTTTCTTCAGTGTTAAATAACTCAGAAAATTCCCCTTTGGGATAGAGAATGTGGAAAGAAAATTACTAGTCACATGACTGATGTGTTCTCTTGCTCTGAAGGTGGACTGAAGCTGGATTAAAACTTAGGTGTGACCGCAGTCCAGAGGCCAATTTGCACTTGGCTTCATAGTATTAGTCTGTGCTGCATTTTCCCATTCCAATGGATGGGAAGCTAAGGATGCATTCCCATAGACATTTAAATCCGAATCAAATCTGAATTCGGTATCAAGTGTTCCCATTTAATTTTTAATTCCTGAATTTCATGTGAACTATCCTGCAGAAATCCATAGAAAAAAAGTCCTGAGAAAAAGTATTCTTGGGCCCCTTTTGGAGCTGAGTCCACTCCCCCCCCAAAAAAAAAACTAGGAACACTTCCAGACTATTTAGGACAGAGATCTAGCCTTCTGGACAATGCCTGCCAGATGTGGGTAGGACTTCACAGCTGTGAAGGTTCCCCCCCTTGCCATGCCAGCAATACTAGAGCCCCAATCAAGAAAAGGCAAAGACTTGGATTTCCCCTTGTGGGGCGGGGGGAGAGCGGCTAGACTCATGGCTCTTAAAACCTTTTTGCTTGATACATATGTATCCCTCTGATAGTTAGCAGCTATAGGGATGTATCTCTCATAGCTACATTTCTAGTAGCTGCTAACAAGGGATACGTATGTATCAAGCAAAAAGGTTTCAAAAGCCAAGCCACTCTCCCCGGCGTGAGTTTCCAGTCTTCTGATTGCACTATGCTCCTTCACTCATATGCTTGAGCGCAAACATAGATGTTAGATGGAGAAAACATTAGCGGGAACTTCAGATCTGAAAGGAAGGGCGTGAAAAGGGGAAAGTGTGATTGCCCTGTGTGTGTCTGTTCTTCCGCTCAGCTGATTGGCCAGGGCAGGCTTACAGGGTTTGCACTAGGAGGGGCAGGGGTTAAAAGGTCCAGTTCCTCCGTGCTGGGGATTTGGGTGGTGGGTGGGAACGGCAATATTCGGGTTCATCCCGGTTTACTGTCAGGCAAATGAGAACAGCTTGGAATGTGAACTCGGCCCTGTATCCAGATTAAAACAGTCCAAAGAGGACTAAACAGGTCCAGTGGGAATGCAGTCTAAATGCAGAAATGCCCCTGGTCTAGTTTAAATCTGGAACACCAATAGAACTTGATTTTAAAAAGGTCTCCTGACATACTGGAGGTGCACTTTGAGCCAGGGCCATTAGTCTCTGGCTGTCAGGGCCAGCATGAGCTTGTGGAAGTGCAGGTCTGGACCGGTGCCTGCTAAATCCAGAACATGGCACTATAGTCATTTTTCTCTCTCACTATATAATCCAAAGGTGGATTTCCTGATTTAGAAAGAAAACAGCTTACACCATAGGGCAAGAAATTAATTGCATCTTTCCCAAATGACAAAAGCCCCAGACCAGGCACCGGCCAGCATGCAGAAATGTTTTGGTAAACTATTTCTTTGTTGCTATTTGGATTTTTTAGTAAGGAAAGGAGAAAGCCATTCAAAGATATTGCACTGTTCTATGTACTTGTATCATCCATTTTGTTCTTTAAATTTTGAGGAGCTATACCCCATATTCCAGACATATTCCCACCTTAGCTTATAAAATTTTGCCTGCAGCAGACTCATATATTTACTGAGGCAGTGAGAGTCCAGTACTGCAGATTATACTGGAGTCAGCACACGCATCAGAAGTCCAGGTTGGAGGTCAGAGCACAGGAAGGCTGGCAGGCCGTTGGTCAGGCCTTGTGTGGCCCAGTTCCCCAAATAACATTTCTAGTGTTATTTTGATGGACAATTAGGCTTTCAAGTAGGATTACTTGGGATTACAAATTCCATTTATTTATTTATTTATTTATTCTCAATTAGCAAGTAAAACACTCTCCAAGGATTCAGTAGAATACTTTTTATAACATGTTTTCTAGCTGGCAAATTGGGATGAAGTAGTGACAGATTGTTTGGGTGTCCCAAACTTTCACCTATTTCTAAAGTGCTTTCTGCAAATCTTTAGTTGTTTTTATGCAACAACAAAACACACAAGCTTTGCACTAGCCTAGTGAATCTGTGGCTTTTTAAAAAAAATTAGCATATTTCAAAATAATGTTTTTTAAACTCTCTTTGGTTTAAAGCAATATTTATTTAGCATGGAAATGTTTAGTTTGGGTTCTGTCCATTTCCTCTCACACACTTTTTTTCAAATGCAGGATATTCACTTTGTAAGTCCCGTCTGGTGGGCAGAGATTAATAGGCTACTAGTTAAGCATAAATACTCATCATTCTCTCAGTCAGCACCCAAAAGTATAGACACACATGAAGGAATCTTTTTATCAATAAAGGTATTTGACCTTGTGGAATTTTGTAACTTATTCACACTTGAATTCGCCTGTGCTGTTCATAATATATTGTTGCAAAATAACTGTCAACTCATCTGCCCAATGTAATCTTATTTAATTATGGCATATATATTAGCAATTATCACCTGCTGCCCCAAATATTTATTTGTTCCTGGCATTGAACTTATGTAAAATCCTTGGAAAATGAATGATATTATCAGTGGAAATAGCACAAGCACCAGAGCCACTGGAACGAACATAGAAGAAAGCTCACAGAAATTCAGTGAAACTTGCTTCAAAATATAAAATCACAAGGCTTCATGAAACACCTACATTTCTCTTGTAAAAATGCATATTTTTCTCTCATCACCATTTTCTAAATTTAAATAGCCTTATAATAGATTGCATGTTATGTAAACAAAAAGGAATAAATTTGTCTACTGAGTATTATCTGGCATTTTCTCACAAGCTCTAGTGAACCTTCCAGAATTCAAATGTACAGGGCACAGTGGTCATAACAATAACATTCAAGAAGAGTTCTTGGCATAAGAAGTTTAAGTACATTGATAAGTAATTTAATATATTTATTCATAAACATCATTCATTGTCCCTCCTATCAAATGCAAAATAATTTGTCAAAAGAATATTGAAAATATGTCATTTGGGACACTAAAAATAATGCAGTTTCTGGAAGCATATTGGAAATTATCCGTCACCATTTTTTTAATGTAACAGACAAGGACTGCATCCTTATAATGGGGGAGGAACCAGGTCATCCGCTCCAGTCCCAGGGGTGTGTAGCATCTGCACACATCACGCTAAAGGGCTGTCATGGTGCAGAGGGATCGTCCCTATTCTCACTTGCACAAGATAGAAGGACTAGAAGCAACAGGATGAAACTTCAAGGGAGTCAATACAGATTAGATATTAGGAAAAACCTCCTGACAGTGAGGGCGACCAGTCAATGGAATAGGTTGCCGTGAGAGGTAATAAGCTCTCCTTTGCCGGAGGTCTTCAAGCAGAGGCTGGGATGGATGGAGGGGTTGGACTCGATAACCTTAGAGGCCCCTTCCAACTCTATAATTCTATGCTCCTACGTCCCTTACACTTGCAAACACCATTCCTCAGTTCTGAAGTTACAGCATGGCTGTATTTTAGAAAGCACAAGAAAAGCACCAGGAAACAGGACATCTTCTGTGTATGATTAAATTGAGTTGTTCAAAGGGCAGGTAGGTTGCTCGCACCACCATACATCTTCACAGTGGTGATTCCCTCCCCAGGTGCATTCTTTACCCAGTGTGGATGCAGCAACCTCTTAACACTCCTACAGGATTATAGCAGTTAAGTTCCTCAATTTGACTTCCCTCCCAAAAAATTGATTAGGCAAGCAAACGGCACAGAAAAGTGTACTTGTTACTTTCAAGGAACCTCCCTTTATATTTTTCGGCCTAACAAGGTTTTTTTGGGGGGTTGCTTTTTTAATACCAGGGCAATTACTAAAATTGATTTTCATAAAAGACTTCTCACAAAATACTGTACAGTCATTCCTTTGTTTATCACAGGATTTCAAATGAAATAGCTACTTTTCTATATGATGGAATCAGAGGGACATTGATTGTATAACTTACACAAGGGAAAAAATAATTTTGAAATGTTTTATTTTGACTTTGCTACCTAAAGAACCAATGGCTTCAACTGCCCATCCACAGGTTTAGCAGCTACAAAATCCTAACACTTTCTGCATGATGAGATACCTTTGTGTGTTGGGTGTTGACTTTGTTTTCTGTGAGCTGGAACTTCTAGAATGAAATGCTTTTTAAGGAGGGAAGGGAAAAAATTAGACAAAGTTAACTATTGTAAAAAATGTGTAAATGTGGGTAGAACTGTATGTAGAATAAAGTAAAATATTTTTCACAGCATTGTTATCCTGTAGATTGTAATTTAAGAACAAGGCATATGTGATGAAAAACACGTTTGTCTTGTAAAAAGATTGAATTAAATCTTTTACTGTTGAATCTCACTATTTTACTTAACAAAGACAGTGAATTACCTTTGCAATGTCTGGATCTTAGTCTTTTGACACTTTGCAGCTGTCATCATGCAGTTTTGGCAATATATTTAATATTACAAAATGGTTGGGGGGGATTTGTTTTTCCTTTTTGCTGTACTCTTTGTTCCCAAATTCCTCCTGTGTTTTAGATTTTTTCTTCTGTGCCGTGCAGGCTTGAAATACTGGTCTGTCTCATATAATTTAAAAGTTCACTCCTTTTACATTATGCAAACACATACTGCAATAAAGCTTTTTGATGCACTCTTATTTGACTGGGAAATAGTGGAGTACTGTATTTATTTCATTATTTCCAGTTATTACTGGAACAGATATACTTGGTCCCGTTTGTTCGCTTTTCACAATTTCACTTCAACAAACTTCAGGGCTCCCTAACTGCAACATTATTGTCATCATCAGAAAAAACTTTTAGATATTAGATTTTAGATATCAGAAAACCTGACAGTGAGGGCAAACAGTCAATGGAACAGATTGCTACAGGAGGCGATTTGTTCTCCTTCACTGGTCTTCAAGCTGAGGCTGGGCAGACGTCTCTCTGGGATGGTTTAGTGAATTCTGCACTGAGCAGGGGGTTGGACTGCTACAATGTATTGTCCAATCTCTGGTTACATTGCAAGCTGCTCACTTTCAGCCAAGCATGTAATGGGGAGAGGAAGGAGTGGGAAGGAAATCAGATCTGATAAACTGAAATTATGCAGCCTTTCACAACCCCCAGGAAGGAAGCTTCGGATGGGAGCCAAAAGGCAATAGGATTCTTCCCACACTCCTTCATTTTCTCTTTTAAAGCTGAAAGGGAAGACAGAGCACTGAACGGCACAATGCAGCTAGATCACATTAACAAACAGCTGGGGAAACTGGTAAAATCCTGCCTTAACGTTGGGTCAGGGGAAAGTGAATAGAATGCCCCTAAATCATGCTTCCACACCTCCAAAAAACTGCTTGTGTCCCCATTGACAAATAATGAGGATTATTTCTAAATCCCGCAGTGAAAGTTCTTTTCATTCGAATGAAGATAATCTGCATTCCAGGACCATTAATCTTCATAAACTGCAGATTCGTCTGATCCTGTGGGAACATTCAGAATCATATTTACCAATTGCGCTGATGTTCTGTGCCACTTATGCAATATCTTAATCCTTAGTTCTCTCAACCTCAGATTTTTAATATCGTTAATCTCTCTAATTCTACTTCTTATATCCTCTAGGGAGATATTTAAATCCCTTTCCCATGATCTTATATTAGTTATCACACTTTTTTATCATCTATTAATAGTTTATAAGTCCTTGCTGCTATTCCCTTCCTTTTTCCCAACCTGTTCTTTATTACTTCTTCAAATACATTCAGGGACTTGTTCATATATTCTTTAAATTTATAAACTCCTAGGGATATTATTGTTGAATATCTTCACAACCATTGATTTGGTCCCAGTATCTCATCAAACTACTGTTCTGTTAAGACTTCCCCATTTTCTCTATAGAAATCTCCCATTACTTTTCCTCTTTTTCTCTTAATTCTCGTCATCCTTTCCCCTATTATTAGCTTTTTATCATATAAACACTCAACTGAGATATATCGTGAAAATGACAGGCGAAGCTTCTTCTGCCACTTCTTCCATAACCACGCTGGGTCCCACCACCAAATTTCCAATTTTCTTTTTATTCCACTCAGTAAATTAATACTATAACTCATTCTCCCAACCGGCAGAATTTGGGGGAGCCTGCCAACTGCTCTGGTAATTACTGCTTTTGAATGCCAGGTCACTCCGCAAGGAAACATCGGTCACCAACGACTTGATCTTGGATGAAGGAGCGGGTGTGGCATGCATTACTGAGACCTGAGGAGACCTGAGTAAACTAACTGGGTGGGCCTACTCACACCCAGCTTTGTCCCCCAGGCTATTCAGTGCAGCACTGTTTCAAACTGTTGGGGTGGGAGTAGCCACGGCTGTAGTCCACAGGACTTTTACCTATGTCACCAGGTAGTCAACTGGCTCTGTGACTGGGAATGAGGGACAGAGAGACAGAATAGGGATACTGCTGTTCTCCCATTGGCTCCACTGCCCAGCAATCTCCATATATGAGCTGACTGAGGTGGTCTTGGATGTGGTCTTGGAATCCCCTGCTGTGATAGCGATGGGGGATTTCAACATCCACGTGGAGACTATGTTCAATGGGCCGCTCCAGCAAATCATGGCCTCCCTGACTGTCCAATTATGTAATGGTACCATCTCACCCAACAGGTCACACCCTTGATCTGGTTTTTTGCCTCAGAGCCAGTTGGTGAGAATACATTGAAAGGAGAGTTGGTGCTGAGCTCTTTGTCATGGACGAATCATTCCCTGGCAAAATTTAGACTTGCAGTGGCAGCTCCCCTCTGCAGGGATAGGGGACCTATTGAAATGGTTTGCCGCTGGAGACATATGAAATCTGAGTTTCCTGAGCACTCTGAGGGATTTTCCTGATAATATGGAGTCTCTTCTCTCTCTCTCTCTCTGGAACTGAGAGATAAGCAGGGCCATCAACATGATCACTCCCACTTTCAATTGTTGTGGCTGTTGCGGTTTGGCCAACAACATGTCCTCTGGAACCTTGCGCTCACAGGCTGATAAAAGCTCACTGGTAAGTTATGACCAGTTAGTTCCAGTTAGTGGTAAATGGCTCTTTGAGAGATGGGATGGTCCTGCTGGCTCTTAAAGAGGCAGTGGTACACCCACTTATCAAAAGGTCCTCCCTGGATCCAGAAGATTTAAACAACTATGACACAGAGGCCTTTTTAGAGTGAGATGTTTAAGAGGGCTGATTATCCAGACCCACTTCAATCTGGCTTCAGGCCTGGTTATGGCATGAAAACTGCCTTGGTCACCCTGGTTGATGACCTTCTCCAGGAGAGTGTCAAAACTTCTAGCAAACCGATCAGTGCCTGCCCTCTGAAAAGTAGCTGGGCACTTTTAGGTTGCTGGAAGCGTGCACTAGGCCAAGTGAGTACTACAGATCTACAGCAATAAATGGGTAACAAGCGTTTAACTGTAAATCAAAACAAGTTTATTGAGAAAAGGATTTAGAGAAGTAAAAAGAAAAATAGCATGTTCAGAATATGCAAGATAAAGATCAACAGTTCCATAGAATAGCAAGCCTCAAGCATACACAGCTCTCTTAGCTTACAAGACACCTGTTGCTCCCAAGCAGATAATCCTTCCACTTCTCCCCTTTGGTTTGCTCAGCTTTACCCAAGCCTCCCCAAAGAACAGCTCTGGTTCCAGCAAGGCTTTGCACCTCCTTGATTGGCTGTGGGTTGCAGCCTCTGGTCAGTTCTTCTGTGCCAGGCTCCTTCAGAGAATCAACCAATAATGGTCGCCTCCTTCTGCCTCCCTTCCCAAAGAACAGGACCAGACTGGTCAGTCCCTCTCCAGAGAAATGACCCTCAGTCAGATACTGGCAAAGTCTCCCTCAGTGACAGATCTCCACTATCAGTCCCCTATAGAAATTGCCCAGCCAAGACAGTCTGCTGCTGTCTCTGCTTATTATACCCTTCTCATCCTAACATCCTGATTGGCTGAAACCACTGGCAAATCAGGGAAATTCCTCCTGCTGTCAATCAAGCCCCCAGGTCCCTGGGCAGCTTTTCCCTCCAAAACTAGCCAGCAGCCAATCAATGCAACAGGGCCCGGGCAAGGTTTCCCGCCCTTTTGCTGCTTGTAGCCAGAGCTTGCAAATGCAATTTGCAAAGAGGCTTGCAAGGGAGCAAAGAAATACTACTGCCCAGTGCAGCCTGACCCTGAAACCGTCACAGAGAGAGACAAAGAAAGTGCAACCCTGTTGGTTCTTTTGAATCTCTCAGCAGCTTTTGGTACCATTGATCATGGTATTCTTCTGGAAAGGCTACGGAGTGTGGGAGTTGGAGGCAGTGTATTGCATTAGTTCTGCTTCTATCTTCAGGGCCAATTCCAGAGAGCAATAGTGGAGATCCTTACTTGCCATCCTTGGAACTCACTTGTGGGGTTCCTTGGGGTAGATCTTATCTCCCATGGTCTTTAATATCTATATGATTCTGAGACCTCTGGATAGAATGGGATAAAAATGCAAACAAACAAACAAATAAGCCTAAGCAAGGGGAGCCTAAATTAATATGGCATCTCAGCCGCATAGATCAAAGGAGTCTTAAGAATGAGGACTTAGCTCCAGCCTGAAGTAATCCAGATACTGCAAGAGAAGAGTTGCTCTGAAGAGGAAGAGCACAACCGCAACCGAGCAGGAGCAGAACCGAGAAGATCCCGTTCTGGTCCAAGGCACAAGTGGAAGCCACTGAAAAGAAACCAATCGAAATCGGTTGTGATATTCTTCTGGAGACGCCTCGTGGCAGCATGGATAGAGGGACCAGATGAAAGAGACATTAAAAGAAACGCCACTCACTGTAGGTCCCACAGAAGAGGCACCCGAGCGAGTAAACAGGACCGTCTATAAACGGGACCCTGATATTGGGCGCTTTGGACCGTGCAGGAAGGCGGCTGAAGGCGCCCTTGCTGCTGCCATGACGGGATCTCCGACGGCCGGGGTCTTTTAGGCGCTTCTGCCTCAGTTCCAGGAGAGGCATCGGACAAAGGGGCCAGGCGGCGTGTAGGGGAAAATAACTGTTTCTGAGGATTTTTTAAAAGCAAAAATACTGATTCTAATATATACTTCATAAAAGCAGGGCAGCACATGGAGGAACAACGGGAGCCGTCCCCAACCCCCAGCACTAAGAAAGACATAACGACCAGACGGGGAAAAGAGGCGGGAAACTCCGGGGGGGGGGCGCAGACACTGGCGCGAATGCGTGTTGAAACACGAGACAGAAGCGGATCAAAGACTCGCGTGAGTTTTGATAAGAACAACAATTCCTCCCCCCCCTTTCCTGGGCGGGCTGCACCGGCCTGGGCGACCCCCTGCCCCTCGGGGGCTGTTTCTGCCCCTGGGGCCTTTCGACTGCATCCACGTGTCGCCTCACACGACGCCCCCTTCGCGAGGCCAGCGGGACCTTCCCTGAGGGAGCAAAGGCTTCCAGGGGCCTCCGAGGGGCCCGCGGGACCGGGGGCGGCGCAGGGAGGCCCCCTGGTGGCCGGAGCGCCTCTCCTCCCGCACGGGCGAGCCGGCGGGGCCGCGCAACCTCCCCGGCCCGGGCGACCGTCCTCCGACGGGGCGGGCGCGCGCGCTTCTTTCCCCAGCGCCGCCCAGAAGGGGCGGGGCGCGGCCTCCGGGGCGGGGCTGGGAGTCTACGCGCGGCGTCGCCCCGCCTTCTCGGGCCGCGGCCGGACCCCGCAGTCTCCCTCGGCGGCCGACGGGACCCCTCGCCGGGCCCCCGTGCGCACGTGGCCCCCGGCGCCGCCCGCGAGGCGATGTCGGCCTTCTCGGAGGCGGCGCTGGAGCGGAAGCTCTCGGAGCTGAGCAACTCGCAGCAGAGCGTGCAGACGCTCAGCCTCTGGCTCATCCACCACCGCAAGCACGCGCCGCTCATCGTCGCCGTCTGGGAGCGCGAGCTGCGCAGGGGTGAGCGCGGGGCGGCGCGGGACGGCAGGCCGCGCGGGAGGGAGGGAGCGAGGAAGGCGGCCGGAGGCCCTGCACGCCCGCACGCGCCGCCGCCGCCGCTGCCCGAGCCGGGGGCCCCTGGAGGCCTCGCGCGGGCCCTGCCCTCCCTCGGGCGCCGCAGAAGGAGCCTTCGACGCTCGCCTCGTCCACAGGTCGCGCGGCGGCCGAGGCGCTTCGCCCCCTGGGGGGCTCCGCGGTTCCCGCTCGGCCCGAGGCGGCGCTTGTGCGTCGTTCCCTCCTTCCCTCCCTCTTTCCCTCCTCCTCCTCCTCCTCCCCGGCCGGGCCGACGGAGCTCGGCCCGCGGAGACGGCGCGGCCTCGTCTCCTCAGGGCGGGCGGGAGCGATCGAGATGCGGCCTCGGTGGCGGCGCCGCCGCCGCCGCTTCAAGCGCGGGCTCCGCCTGCGCCCCCTCGGCCTTGCGCCGCCTTGCCCCGCGGGCGGAAAGCCCCGGGCTCGGTCGGAACTCGGCCGCCGGAGGAGAGGAGGCGCCGGAGCCGGTGCGGCCCGCTCCGCGCTCGGTCTTGTTCCGGAGGGCCCTTGGCGCCGGTTGCCGCCACCCGGTGTGTCCGCAGGGCGAGGCCGAGCGCGGGAGGGACCAGGGGCGAGAGTGGGAGGGCGTGTCGGCGGACCGCCTTTCCCTCTCGCCCGTCGAGGCCTCCGAAGCGCCGTCGGGGCCCGAGAGCGGAGAATAGGGGGCCGCCCGGCGCCTGCGGAGCGCCAGGCTCTGCCTTCTTCCTCCGGCGGACGAACTCGGGTTTCCCTGAGGAATGTCCGCCTCAAAAGGCCGCAGAAGCCATTCCTGACTGACTAAAAGAGTCCTCCATAAAGAGCCCTGGACGGTCCCCGTATTTTGCTGACATATCTTTTAAAAGCATGTTCACTTTTCTGCCGCCGTTTCAGAGTTTTTACTCCAGAAACGAAATCCTGAAATTCTTGTCGCTTGTAGTCCTTTGCAGTCCAGATCCGAATGTTGCACCCGCTGAACTATTTCTGATTGAGCTGTAGTAGTGGAGTTGCTGTTAAGTGTTGCTTTCAAATGCACTAAAGCGAGTTTTATCCGTCCTTATTTCCTCCTCCTGTTACTGTCCACTCAAACGTAGGTGTCACATACCAGTGAAATGGTGCACACGGCATTTATTCCCAGTTTCTTTGCTAGTTCTTCTGCAGTACTCTGTCGCTTTGAGTAGATTTATGCCAGATGTCGTCTGACATCTCTGCTAGGGAGCCTACAGACTGTTGGGTGCTTCCTGCAAGAAGTCCGGTCTCTCCACGATGACTAGGTGCAGATGCCGATGCCCTATTCCTCTCCGGAATCCCCCACCCAGAGTGATGTGCCAAGTGCAGACGCCTCTGGTTATAGGAAGCTGTATAATTAGCATCTCATTGGTCTCTACACTGGCCTTCTCCTGGGCCCGATCCGGAAGCTGAAATTGGTCCAGAACGTGTTGGACCGCTTATGAACAGGTACCCCTCGTGGGGCCCCCATCTCCCCTATCTTACAGGAACTGCACCGGTTGCCAATTGAGTTCTGGATCCAGTTCAAGGTGTTGGTCATGACCTTTAAAGCCTTACGCGGCTCAGGGCCCTCATATCTGCAGGACTGTTTTGCCCTCTATATGCCCAGGACCTTAATTGGTTACAGGTCCCTGGCGGCGTCAGTGAGGCCCACCTTTCGGCCACCAAAAATAGGGCATTCTCATGCTTTGCCCCTACCTGGTGGAACACTCTACCTGCAGGTACTCTAGCAATCCAAGAACTGTCTAGTTTTCAGAGAGCGTGCAAGGCAGAGTTGTTCCGCCAGGCTTTTGGTTAGCTTCTGGTTTATGATTGCTTTAAATAGTCCTTTGATTTTATATAGTTCATGTTGTATCCTGTATTTTATGTTTTGCATTGTGAGCCGCCTGGAGCCCACTTGTGGGGTGGGCAGGGTATAAATCAAGGAGTATAGTATTTAGACTGGAAATACAGAATTACAATCATGAGAACGTGAGATTTTTGTATCAGACCGTATCAAAGATCCAAAAGTATACTGTGGTACCTTAGTATTTGACCGCTTTGGAAGTCGTTAAATTTGGACTTGGTGCATTTCGATTGGGGAATTCTGTTCCAGTGATTGCCATTTGTTTGGTACTTGGCATTCCTGTAATCCTCTCTTGCTTATTAGAACCATAGAGTAGAAGGCGAATGAAGAAATCTGCCTTCCAGGCTTTGCTGTCTTTATGATGGCACCACCACAGAGTAGAAGACAAATTAAGCTGCCTCCATGTTAGGCTTTGCTGTCGCTATGGTGGCCTCACCATGGAGTAGAAGAGGATAGGAAAAAATTAAGGTCTTCCAGGAGCAGAGTTTAAATGTCTTGCACAAACAAGAGACTGAAGAACAGAGAAACTTGAAACTGTGGGCAGTGGGCAGGAAGTATGAGTCTCTGGCAGACCAGTCAATTCATCAGTTACTTAAAAAGAAGTGGGGGGGGGGGCGGGGAGAAAGTCAGCAAGCAAAAAATACCACCCAGAACAAAAGTCGCTCTGCCTCACCTTTCCTCTTGGGGTGTATAATGTGAACCTTCTGCTTTGAAATCCCTTCCGCCCCACAGCCAGAAGGGGCAACATCTCAGCGCAGCATTTGAGTCAGCAGCACTGTGCGCAGCGGGATAATGTGCAGGTTTTATTTATGAGACTGAAATGATCCATAGAGAAATGGAAACTAATGGATATATCAAGTGTTTTAATTTAGAAATCTTTATGTCTTCTCTTTTTTTAGCTGAAGCAGACCTTCACTGTTTGTGTCATAATGAAGTTGTTTTTAATATTTGGATAGTTGATTTTCTAATTGGTTCTAGTCCATCTTTAGCCATTTTTCGTATTATACATTTATATTTTATTTCTTTACAAAAATAGTACGCTACAAGTTGATGTAATAGTGAAGGCTTGGTAACCGATGAGATTCCTATGACATCTGGGGTCCAACAAGGCTGCATTCTAGCTCCTATTCTTTTCAATATATACCTGAACGACCTTGAAAACACTTTAAACCGCATAGAGGGACATTTTCCAAAGCTAAGAAATAGGAGGATCAGCACTCTCCTCTACGCAGATGATACAGTTCTGCTATCCCGGACCAAACTCGGATTAAATCGCATTTTAGAGACTTTCTCAATTTACTGTTCAGAAAATTGCTTAAAAATTAACTCAAATAAATCTAAGATCCTAGTTTTTGAGAAGAAATTTATAAATCGAAAATGGTCAGTATGGGGAAATCAAATTGAACAGGTTAAAGTTTTTACTTACCTGGGGATAACATTCCACCACTCCTCATCCTGGTCAGCCCACCACCGCTCCACTCTCCAAAAAGCAGAATCCACAAAATCAGCTCTGCTGAGATTCTTCTTCTCAAAAGGAGGAAACTACCTGCCAGCAGCTGTTGAAACTTTCAAGGCTAAGATAGCCACCCAGTTACTGTATGGATCTGTGGTATAGGTAAACGACAACACAAAGGACATGACAACTTCCTGAGGATCATCACAAACATGCCCAGATGTGTATCACAAGCTCTCTTAGAAACAGGGCAACTGCCATCGGAAGCGGAAGTCTGGCTCACGGCAACCAAAGCTTGGTTTAGAATATACATCTTCCATTCAACAAATCAATTATTAAAAGAACTAACAAATGACTACTTTGTAAAGTACATGGCACAAGAACATAACCCAGATCGCCCAGCTTGGCCTATCTCCAGATTATCTTTTCCAGTTGGGTCAAAAAAAAAAAAAACCTTTATGCATATTAAACAAAAAATCTGGGATATTACCACCCAGGAGCTTATTGCAAGAGCAAATACCACCTGCTCCCCGTTGCGTATAGGCTTAAACTATGGATATAAATTAACCATGCAATCGTACCAAAAAAATCTACATGTAAAAAGATACCGAATTGCTTTTACAAAGGCTCGGTTAACTGTTCTACCCTCAAATGTACTGAGGGGCGGATTCCAACATGTCCCTCTTATCCACAGAATCTGCCCATGCGGAAGCGGCAATGTAGAAAGAGTGGAGCGTGTTCTCCTCTCCTGCAGTTTCTACACTTCCGCATGCCAGGACCTGGTGAATCCCAGGCTGAGAGCGTACCCAGGAAGATCTGCCTCGGACTACATTAAGTTGTTAGTGATACAAACGCTGATATGACCCTAGCCGTGGCAAAATTTTTGGCCATAGTTGTCAGAAAGAGGGGAAAAATAGGAAATGAACCCTGGTAACAGAGTGAATTGTTTTTGAGTCATCCACGTTTGATCACACGTTTTAACTATTAACTCGTATGTATATATATTTGTGTTTTTAAACAGTTTACTTCCTTTTGTAAATACTTGTATTTTTAGCATTTGATATATCAGGTCTGTAGACTGTATAAATAAACTACTAATAGGCAGGTGGCAAAACAAAACAGTGTATTTTATGTCTTTTAATATGGGCCTGTTACAAAATCTCATATTTCAATATTCATAATTCTGTATCTCCAGACTGGATATCAATAATAATGTGCCAACCTTATGTTCGTATATAGTCCAGAGGTGTCTGTGCCTGGCAGAGTTCTACGTTGCTTGGCATACCACTCATTGTGAGGGATTCTGGGAAGCACATAGCTACACAGGGTTACCTCTAAAAAGTGTTTCTACATATCTGGTTCAGATGAAGGCTGCTATTCTGCCTGGCTTGCTGTGCTTTTATGATCCACAGGTTTGAAAAAGGTTTGTAATATGGGCTACTAGGTTTTCTGTTGTTGATGGTTGGAAACATAACCATGTATTGCAATGATCTGCCTTAATTCCTTGGAGATTATCACTGTTGAGTAGTTAAGGGCATCTGATCCTCTATGCAGATGTTTTGAACAAGCAGAGGCTGGACCTACATCTGTCTCGGATGGTTTAGGTAATCCTGCATTGAACAGGGCGTTGGTCCCTTCTGTGATTCTGTGGTTCTACAGTTGGAAAGATGTATAGGAGCAAATTGGTGTGAAGATTCTTCATTATGAGGATGTCCTGAATTCCATTGTATTTATCTTTTCAAAAGTAAATCATTAGGTTTTTTTCTTCTTTTCGTCTCTGGTTTTATCTTTGTAAGTTTTATATGATTCTATGCTTTTTTGCAAATTTGATATGGTCAGTGTGACTAATCAGTAAAGACTGATGGATAGTAAGTTTTTATAAAACTAGCTGACATTTATTTTAAAATATGCTTACAAACTTATAATTGAATGCTATATGCTACACCCATGATCCTCAAGTAAGCACCAAGGTGTTAAAAAGACTCATTTAAAATGGGTTTAAAATTGTTGATTTTTTTTGTTTTCTTAGGTATTATGTTTTAAATATGTATTAATATTGTAAATTGTGAGAAATTGTCTTCTGAGTTTTCATCTTGATTTATTTGAGTGTCTGTTTGCATGTATTTGCATATTTTATATTTTAGCATCTCATCATAGAGAAGGCAGATGTTAAATGCTTTTTGGGGTTCCCAGTGTACTTTATATTTTTTGAGGCTGCGTTTGCTGGCCTTGAAGCTCTAGATGGGCAACATTTGTGTTGAGTAGAGAAAAGACTCCTGTATGCTAGGAGTTTGCTTGATTTCTTTGTTGCACCCATCTCCTGGCCGTCTCATATAATTTCAAATAATTGTCACTTAAGCCAAACTTTCTTCCCAGTGGTAAGTTAAAACCTATGTTAAATAACTGAGATGCTTAGGATACAACATTTGTAGCCTTCAGGAGACTTTTGTAAATTGATTTCAGCAAGCGTTAGTAGGGAGAGCTGATCAGGAAGAAAATTCTATTTTTCAGAGTTAGGAGGTGGGCTGCAGGCAAAGGTCAAGGAAGGGGACTTTTCATTGCTCAAAGTCACATTCCTGCTAGGCATAGATTCTGTCTTCTTTCAGAACTTTAGAACCTTAATGTTCCATACTGCGCATAACCTTCGGCCCTCCTGGTTGTCCCACCAACCTCAGTAGTGATGCGGGTGGGTACCCGGGAAAGGGCCTTTTCATTAATGGCCCCCAGGCTATGGAATAGTCTTCCCCTTGAGGTGCATCATGCCCCTTCTCTTTATACATTTAGGAAGGCAGTAAAGATGCACCTCTTTGTCCTGGCCTTTGGCTAATGTGACCATCCCCCCCCAGTAGATATTAGTATCTTAATGTTTGAATACGTTATTTTTGTATGTTTGCTTGCTTCTTGGTTTTTAAGTGTTGTTATGCATATTACTGTTTTAATCTGTTGCTTTAAAACTGTGACCTGTCCTGAGACCTATGGGTATAGGGCAGGATATAACAACAACAACAACAACAATAATAATAATTCACTGCCACATGGTTGGATCACAAAGTGCCTGGAAACCATCGGGATCAGTCAGAACATCACCAAATTTATAGAAAGTGCGATGAAACACTGGAAGACTGAGCTTTTTGTTGGAAATGAAAGCTACGGAAGGATCAACATCAAAAGGGGCATCTTCCAGGGGGACTCATTGTCCCCACTGCTTTTCATCATCGCTATGATCCCGCTGTCACTCATCCTACAGAAAACAAACCTGGGCTATCAAACTGCCAGGAATTCACAGAAAATTTCACATCTACTGTACATGGATGACTTGAAGCTTTATGGAAAATCTGAAATCGAGATCCAGTCATTGACCAACACAGTGCGAATATTCAGCAGCGACATCTGTATGGAGTTTGGCCTGGGCAAATGTGCCACAGTGGCACTGAAGAAGGGGAAGATTACTGAAAGTGAAGGCACTGAAATGCCAAATGGTCAAGTCATCAGGTCCCACCAGTCAGAAGCCTACAAATACCTTGGCATCTTGCAACTGGATAACATTAAGCATGGCCATGTGAAATCTGTGGTCAGTAAAGAGTACATCCAAAGGACTAGAAAAATCTTGAAAAGTAAACTGAATGGCGGTAACACCATTAAGGCCATAAACACCTGGGCCATACCAGTCATTAGATACACTGCAGGAATTGTGAACTGGACTCAGCAGGAGTTGGACAACTTAGACAGAAAAACCAGAAAACTGATGACGATCCACCATGCACTACATCCTCGTAGTGATGTCGACAGGCTGTACTTGCCCAGGAAAGCAAGTGGTAGAGGACTTTTGCAAGTGAAGCAAACAGTGGAAGAAGAGAAGCATGCATTAGCAGATTATGTGGCAGAAAGCAAAGAGTCAGCTTTGATTGAAGTCAACAACCAGAAGCTTCTCAAAGAGCAGCAAACCAAGAACCAGTACCGGAAAACTGCAATTCAATGCCGAACTGACAGCTGGCGCAATAAAACACTGCATGGACAGTTCTTGGAGAACATCGAAGGCAAAGTGGACACGGAAAAGACCTGGTCTTGGCTTACAAATGGAACATTGAAAAAGGAAGGAGAACGACTGATTCTTGCTGCACAAGAACAAGCAATAAGAACAAATGCCATCAAAGCCAGAATTGAAAAATCAGTAGAAGATCCAAAGTGCCGACTCTGCAAAGAAGTGGATGAAACAATCGACCGTATACTCAGCTGCTGCAAGAAGATCGCACAAACTGATTACAAGCAGAGACACAATGCTGTAGCACAAATGATCCACTGGAACTTGTGCCAAAAGTATCATCTGCCTGTGGCAAAGAACTGGTGGGATCACAGGCCAGAAAAAGTTGTTGAAAATGATCAGGCAAAACTACTTTGGGACTTCAGGCTTCAGACTGACCGAAAATTGGAGCATAACACTCC
This sequence comes from Aspidoscelis tigris stejnegeri, assembly GCA_023333525.1. NCBI lineage: Eukaryota > Metazoa > Chordata > Lepidosauria > Squamata > Teiidae > Aspidoscelis > Aspidoscelis tigris. The sequence goes on from JALMGA010000008.1 coordinate 499,337, forward strand.
TGATATTACAATTGTTGAGAAAGAAGGTGTGGATCATCAACGTTGCTATTCCAGGTGACAGCAGAATTGAGGAAAAACAGTTGGAGAAACTCACCAGATACGAAGACCTGAGAATTGAACTTCAGCGACTCTGGCGAAAACCAGTGAAAGTGGTCCCAGTCATCCTCGGCACACTGGGCGCGGTGCCAAAAGATCTCAGTGGGCACCTAAAAACCATTGGCATTGACAAGATATCCATCTGCCAACTACAAAAAGCCACTTTACTGGGGTCTGCTTGCATAATTCGCCGATATATCACGCAGTCCTAGGTGCTTGGGAAGTGCCCGACTAGTGATATAATACGAAATCCAGCATAGTGATCTCGTTTGCTATGTGTAACTGTTGTTTTACATTAATAATAATAATAATAATAATAATAATAATAATAATAATAATAATAATAATAATAATAATAATAATAATAATAAATGCACAAAAAGTGCATGTGATGGTGTGATAATTAATTGAGCGATGTGTTTTTGATCATTTGAGCCTTTTTGGACCAAGGATTCTTTTACTGTGAAAGAGTATTTTTAGGAGTAGGAAAAGCACAGAAATACATTGCTTCTGGATACATGTACAGTGGAACCATGTACATGCAAGTACACACGTTTCTGGACTGTGAACCTTAAGGCTGAATGGGTGCCCAGAGCAAAGCTTGCTATGGAAGGTACCTGAAAGCCATTTTGGAGATAAAATTGCTGTTTGGGAAATGGGCTTCTGCACATCCACACCCTTGCCTGTCCTTTCAGACTTCAGCCACCAGCAACTAAAATAAGTCATTGGCCCTTTCTGCACTTACCTATAAATCCGACTGAACGTGCCTCTGGTTCAGGTCCTGGGCCTCCTCATTCCCACATTAATACAGACCAAGGAGGCTCCACCCCTGTTAGTCTGGCTCTGTCTGTGCAAGACAGGCAGATCTGGATTAAGAGGACCAGAAGAAAACTCGCCCACTCCCTGGGGAAAGCTGCACAGAGGTTTCATATTTGAATATTTTGACTTAAATCTGTACAGAAAATAAATGAATTGGCATTGCAGGCCTTGCTCTCTCACAGAGGAATATGATGAAATACTAACAGTAAAAATGCTTAACTGTTTCGATTGTGATATGTTTTTATATTTTGCTTTTCTCAAATTTTGTTATTTAGCAAAACCAAACAGAAAACTGACTTTTTTGTATCTGGCCAATGATGTCATTCAAAACAGCAAAAGAAAAGGACCAGAATTTACAAAAGACTTTGCACCGGTCATAGTGGAGGCCTTTAAACATGTTTCCAGGTATTATTATTATCATCATTATCTTGTCAGCTATCATACTTTATCATCTTCATTTCAAAGTGGTTTGCAACACAGTTCAAAGTATAGAAAACAGGCATTAACAATGTATAATACGGATACACAGTCAAAAATTAAAAATAACATCTGGCACATTAAAATTATAATGCCTGAGTGTAAAGTAATTAGCCTGTTTTAAATCTTTTTTAAAAGAATGTCATCACAGATAATGTAAAAAGATTCTGTTTCTCTAGTCAGACTTTGTGGTGACTCACTGCCCAACTCTATCCTGCCCCCCCCCCCGTATCCCTTCCAGAATCCTAAACAAGAGGCTTTTCTTCCAGCACTCTGCTGGTATGTGGTGATATGTCTCCCTCTCTCTTAAAGGCACAGAGCACTGCAGTTTGTTACTTTATAAAAGCCCAGAGGCAAAGCAGTCACTGGCACACTCTTTAGAGAGAACAAAAATAACTTTAGTCTTTATTTGTATCAGCACTCAAATATAAGTTTATAACTTTGGTGATGAATGACTGAGGAAATGAACTTGAATTGCAGTTTCCTTGAATACAGTTCTTAATTCCGCCGTATAAAATGACTGGGCGTATAAGACGACCCCCAACTTTTCCAGTTAAAATATAGAGTTTGGGATATACTCACCGTATAAGACGACGACCCCCAGCATATAAGCTGACCCCTGACTTTTGAGAAGATTTTACTGGATTAAAAAGTAGTCCTATATGCCAGAATATACTGTAAGTTTGTTTTTTTCACATATCTCTTAAACAATCTCCACTTGCTTCATACTCAGGACTCCCTATCTAACTCCCCTCGGGTAAATAGATTGCTACGAGCCCAATTCTCCCTGCCCACCCTCAAGTGAGCTACCCCAGGAAAGAACCTCGAGCCCTGACTGAGGGCCTTATATAGCCTCTGATCGGGCTGCAGGCTCTAGTAAGGAGCAAATTCCCACACCCTCCAAGTCAACATAAGCCACACCCTCCAGTCACTTATCAGCACAACAACTGGGGTTAAAACTGCAAACTACACACCTACATTTGCACTGCAGTCATCGCAGATTTCCTACAATATTTAGACAGCATGTTTTTTGAAATGTGGATATATGTGTATAAATGTAAATTTTTAAACAAAAGGGTTCTTAATCATAGGTTTTAGATGTTTATAGTCTTGAGTGTTCACAGCAAAGTTGGACAAGGAGGCAGAGCCACAGGGGTCAGGTAGGTGTAGCCAGATGCCATGTGGACAAATTCAACTAATTTTTAACTAATATCTCCATGGGGCCAGAAAGGTACAGTGAACCGACACATAATGGAGTCAAGAAAACATGTTCCTACCTTTAATTTAAAGGCTTTCATAGTGATTTACAAGGAAGAATGTAGTATGGCCTCTAACTCATTTTACAGGTGCCCCACCCTGTTCATCAGACATCTTCTCATGATGAGGTTAGTCAAGGGCTACAAAAATGATGAAAATAGAAACTCGTTAATGATGGGGAAAGGAAAAATGAGGTAAAGCATACTTGAAAATTAAACATGCATTCTTACCTCGATTCCAAAGGCTTGCATATTATCACCTGTATGCAGTATGGCCTTCGCCTTCTCTTATAACCACCCCTAACCTTCACACACTCTCCTACATGGGCAGTCAGTCAAGGGCTGCAAATAGATGGAGGAAAATACTTATTAATGCTGGGAAGAGATACAGTGGGGTATAACATACCCGACGAAAGGGTGAAAGGTCTTACCTTCAATCCAAAGACTTGCGCAGTGGCATTGTGCCGCCTATGCACAGTGTGGCCTCTGCTACCCTGTTTCCCTGAAAATAAGCCCTAGTGCATCTTTAGGAGCAAAAATTAATATAAGACCCTGTCAGGGGGTAGTGGAGTGTCAGGTTCCCCCGTTGGTAATAAATCTTCGCAGAGTTGCACATCTGTGCTGGAAAATGCAAGTCTCTCCCTCTTAGCTTGCTGGCTGTCAGCTCTTCGTCGCTGTCCAATATTTCAGGAGGTTCGCCCCCCTTGCTGTGCCCACAGCCGAAGCAAACAAACTGAGACAGAATCTCCGTAGAGGCTTTGTTTATTCATAGCGGTTACATCTTAGCAGTTGCATCTCTCTCCCTCTCCAGCAATCAATCAACAACACACAGCCGTGTGTGATCACTTTTATACACTTCCTTTATCACAAGAAGGTGACTCACATCCTTTGTATTACACAAGGTGTTGCTTCATTCAGCCTTCAGCAGTCTGGTGATAGTCTGGTGATTCTTGTGACACTTAGTTACCTTTCTGCACACATCTCTACATTTTCTTTATATGGGCTTTCCAGCCTAACAGACCCTGTCTTACTTTTGGGGAAACATGGTACCTCTTGCAGCCACCCCTAGCTTCCAAACAACAGTCCTCAGAACAATAAGTCATTGACTACAAAATGTTTAAGAGAGAAACTTGCATATTGTAGTTATATTGATAGTTTATAATGGATTACCATATTTTCCGGCATATAAGGCGACATGGTGTATAAGACGACCCCCAGCTTTTATACTTAAAATGGAGATTTTGCAAAACTGGGGTGCGCAACCTAAACCGAGCCTCAGACTTGGGGAGAGATGTCAGCCTTACCTGCTAATCCCAAGAATGTGGCTTGTAGCTTTCCTTCTGGCGCTGATGCGAGGGAAAAACCTTGCTCTGATAAAGATCTGTGGCTGCAATGCAGCTTTGGAGTCTGCCGCTCTAGCGCAATTCGTCTATGACCCTGTAGGGGAGGGGGTGTTCCACCGAGCGAAATATGAAGAATCCTGCCATCATTTTCTCTTCAAAAGCCTCTCTGCTTTTAACCCCTCCCCTACTGGGTCATAGACGAATCGCACTAGAGCGGCAGACTCTTCTAAAGCAGAGAAGAAAAAATGAGGCAGGATTCTTCATATTTCGCTCGTGGAACACCCGTTTAGCAAGTTTTTTTCCTTGTGTCAGCACCAGAAGGAAAGCTGCAAGCCACATTATTGGGATTAGCAGGTAAGGCTGCTGTCTCTCCCCAAGTCCAAGGCTTGGTTTAGGCTGCGCACCCCAGTTTTGTGCTGGCAGCTGTGGCCAGCAGGGCCCGGGTGAGGGTATTTCTGGTGTATAAGACGACCCCCAACTTCTCAGAAGATTTTTCGGGGTTAAAAAGTCATACGCTGGAAAATACAGTATATAGAAAAGAAGAGTTTAACCGTAGTATAACTACTGTTGCAGAAATCAAAGAGTTCTCCTACATTACTAAGGGAATTCCAGTGTAAACTTCACATTCACACACATTCATTAATAACATCCTTTGTGTTCTCCCCCTCTTCTGCAGTGAGACTGATGAGAGTTGTAAGAAGCACCTTGGCAGAGTGCTGTCTATCTGGGAAGAAAGATCCGTCTATGAAAATGATGTCTTGGAACAACTTAGGCTGGCAATATGTAAGTTGCCCTTTGTAAGTCAGTGTCAGCTGCTACAGCTTAGGTTTTGTGATCAAATCCGATTTTTAGGTCCCTAACCTAGTTTCTCCTACTGTTTTCTAGATGGTGAGAAAAATGCAAGAAAACGCTCATATGAACAGATAAATGTTGAAGATAATAATTGCTCCACACAGAGTTCTCCATCTGATCCTCCTCAGGTAGAAATGTTCTGAAAAAAGCACACACCTAGTTGGAACAGTGTTCTAGTAGATATTGGGTAACGCCGAATTGTTGGTACACATAAAAGTTTTTTTTCCTTAAATGATTATTGGATTGGCTTACTATCCAGCTGCAGTGATAGGCAATAATAAAGAGGTCAGTAGGAATCTTTGTTCTTTAGTCTGAACAGTTCTATGCCATCCGAAGAGGGTCAAATAACTTGTCATGTAGACGCTGTTGAAGATGTTACACTACTGTCTTTTTAGCTAATGATGAAATCTTTAGAGTAATTTAGACTAAAGCTACATCCCCATTCAAGAAGAAAATTTGGTTTCAAATCCAGATTAAGTTAATCAACATTGAGCTTCGTTTTTTCCTGTTCCCGTTTATAGCTTTTTATACAGATTTACGGGGGGGGGACTACTCCCCCCTCTCTTTTGGATCATACCCTGACTTTATGGGGTGGGGATCCAAAGCCCGCAAGGCTTCCCGGTTAATAGCCATAGCTACGGGGAAGGATGCAAATGGAAACAGTCATTTATGCATTCTGCCAGCAGGGCAACTCCTCCAAAGAGACATTGTTACCAGGAAGGCAGCAGCTTTGCACAGAATCAGCTGAGCGAAAGAACAGATGTCCAGGGCAAACCATCTCCCTTTCAAATCTCCCTTTCAGCTTTGAATATTCCATCTGCTGATTGTCAGATTCTGCCTGCTGTTACAATGTAATGTATCTCTCTTAATTACAGTGGCATTCACAAAGGGGAAATCTGTGTTCAGAGATCCAGCACATTTTTATCTCCATACAGAAAAAACGAGGGGAACTCTAGCATGGCAAGGATGGCAAGGACAGGGGGCAGACCTTATCGAGCATGAAACCCCACCCATTTAACGGCACCCCCACAATGGCGGCAGACATTGGCAGAAGGATATGGAGGGACAGCCTAAAAGGCAGATCTCCCCAAATAGTCTTGTACCATTCCCAAAGGGGGGGAAAAAGCAGGCCAGCTGGCAAAAGGGGACTGGGACTTTTTTTTCTGAAGGATTTTTTCTGTGGATTTTAGTGATTTAGTCTTTTTTTAAAATTAATTTAGTCTTCATAAAGCCCAGGAATAAAAATTTAAATGGGAACGGACGATTCCAAAAATGGACTCGATCTGATTTTTTCTTGTATGGGAACACAGGGTAAATCTGTTATCTGAATTCACCCAGCTGTGCAAGTCGCCTTAACGTACAAGCTTTCATTAAATTGCTTTGAGCTGAATTATAAGCATATTTTGGAGGAATAACATACTGTTGAAAATCAATAAAATTTACTTCCAAATCAGTGCCTTTGGATGATAGTTCAAGCCAAAATTCAGGCTTAGACTCTAGGAAAAAAACAGGTTTCTTAAGGCAGCAGAAGTTCACATAGCTTGTTTAATATATTCTCAAGTGAAATTTATGTCCTGGGTGGAAGTATGATAATTTCCCCTGGTCCCTGAGTTCAAGCTGTGAGTGCCATTATCTGGGAAGGCAGAGGAGTCAGCAAAGCTACAAATTCAAGATCTGCCTAAGTGAAGAATCTCAAATGTTGTTGGTTGGGGGAAGGACGACCTTAAAGGGGGGAGTCTCAAAAGCATCTTAGTGTCACGTCGCAGGCCAGTCAGGCAACAGGCAAACACTTGCGCAGCTACTCAGTCCTAAGGGTTCCAGGCGTTCTCAAGGTCGGTTCCGGTCCGGGGGTCCAGAAAGTCAGCAAGGGTCAGGCAGTCCAAAGGGTCAGCAGATCACAAGGAGTCCAGGATTTCAAGCTCAGGTAACACGAGGCTGCAAAGACGTTGTCTGCAGCAACTTGAAGCAAGGTGAGCTTGTTCTTAAATAGAAGAGTCAGAGCCATGCCCACGGTGCAGCTGGGCTAATCGCTCTGATCTGTATCTCACCTGCTTCTGCTGCCTAAGCAGGCGAAGAGAGAGCCTTTGATAAGGCTCACTGCTGGTGGATTCATCATCAGAGCTGTCTGGCTGCTCACCTGGGCCTGGCCTTAGCTCTTCCATGCCTGCAATGCCATGCTGTGGCTGCTCCCCAGCCTGTGGTAGCATTGCAGGCATATCCTCCTCTTCTGATGAGGCTAAACAGGGCATGATACTTAGGAAGGACCACCTTTGTGCTTGTCTTATCAAGGAAAGTCTGGTTGGAGGATGGAATGGAGGGTCCTGGGAAGTGTATGGCTGGGTGGCTGGATCCCTTTTTAGATATATATTTTATTGCACCATTTGAAATCTCTGCTGGGTGTTCCTAATCTTGGTATATGTCTATTTGAATATTGAAGTTTTCTGAAATAATATACTTTTTTCAGACTGGTGATCTCATAAGAGCATTACAAGAACTGGAAAACGCAGCCTCCGGGGATGCAGCAGTTCATCAGAGGATAGCCTCCTTACCTGTAGAAGTGCAAGATGTATCTTTGCTTGATAGAGTAACAGGTAAGGTAGCAGGATAATAGAGCAGACCAGAACTCAAGTGATGGGTTATTTATTATGTTTTGAATTATAAATGCTTTTATTTTTCTAGACAAAGAATCGGGAGATCAGCTTTCCAAGATGGCGGACGACGCGTGTATGCTGCTGGCAGATTACAATGGCAGGTTGGCAGCTGAAATAGATGACAGAAAGCAGCTGACTCGAATGTTATCAGACTTCTTGCGATGTCAAAAAGAAATTCTAACTGAGAAAGAGCAAACCCTGGAAGTGCGTGACTTTGTTATGGTAGTTCTGTTCTCTAGCTTTGCTCCATTTGTTGTATATTCAGTTTTTTTCAATTTTTTTTTTTCAACAGATAAATCTGAGGCCTCTCCTGCTATATGTTAATACACCACCTAATGGTGAAACTTGCTGCTTAATTTTCTCTGAAAACAAGGCAGTGCAAGTTAGCATGTCAGTAGTCCAACTGCAGCGTTTAGTTTCTTTGGCGTCACCACAATCATATTTTTGGAGAATTTAATCCCTAAGTCTGATAGGCAGATTTGTGTTCCCTTATTCGGAAGATGCATAACGTAAAAACTGAGTTTTTCTAATCCAGTGAAACAGATTGTTAAAGTGGAAATGCATTGAAGATTGCATTTCATGACAGGGAAGGCCACCGCAGACGAGAAAAAAGCATCACCTGGTTCTGTAGATGCAGCCATCAGTAAAGACTAGTGTCAAGATTCATAGACTGAAGAAAGAGATGATATAGAGTTCTCACCTAAGGAGATTTATCGTTTCCTAAAGTCCCTCAAGCACAGCAGGAACCCTCTTAGAATTCCTCTTTAATGACAGTTCAGATTACTCTCAAGATTTTATTTACTGTTTATTTATTTAGGAATTTATATCTCCCATTCACAAAGACGTCCCAGGGTGGGTCACAATAACATCACTAATAGCAACACTTTTTTAACCAAGGGCTGAAAACCATACAATGTACGTGCCTGGTGAACCTCCAGAGGGAGGCTGTGCCAGAGCCTGGGGCTGCCACAGAAAAGGCCCTCTTATTTTTTATTTTATTTTAATTTATATTTATATCCCGCCCTATACCCGTAGGTCTCAGGGTGGGTTACAGTTTTAAAACAACAGATTAAAACAGTGATAAAAACCAACAAGCAAACAAACAAAAAATCCAGCATATTTAAAAAACATATTCAGATATTAAAATACTAATATCTACAGTGCAGGAGAGAGAAAAAAAGGTCCCGTTAGCCAAGGGCAGGGCAAAGAGGTGCATCTTACCGCCTTCCTAAGTGTATACAGAGAAGGGGTGTGATGCGTCTTGAGGGGAAGACGATTCCATAGCCTTATGTGCCCCTACTTTATTTATTATTTATATTTCTTTCCCACCCTATACCTGAAGGTCTCAGGGCCAGTAACAACCTTTAAAATCCAGTATATCAAACAAACAATACATATTGAAACAATAAAAACCACCACAACCTATTAAAAACAAAACAGTATCAAATAAAACATTTAGCCAGAGGCCTGAGCGAAGAGGTGTGTCTTCACTGTCTTCCTGAACATAAACAGAGAAGGAGCCTGAGGCATCTCAAGGGGGAGACCATTCCACAGCCTGGGGGCCATTACTGAGAAGGCCCTCTCCCAGGTACCCACTTGCCTCACTGCTGAAGGTAGTGGAACAACCAGGAGGGCTTCCCCTCCAGATCTTAAGGCACGGGCAGATTGATATGGGAGAAGGCATTCCTTTAGATATTTGGGGCCAGAGTCACTTAGGACCTTATAAGTCAGAGTTAACACCTTGAATTGGGTGTTGCAGTAAATTGGCAGCCGGTGTGATGTGCGTCCGGCTAGCTGTCCCAGTCAGCACTCTGGTGGCTGCATTTTGCATTAGCTACAACTTCCAAACCGTCTTCAAGGTCAGCCCCAGATAGAGTGCATTATAATAGTCCAAACTAGAGGTTACCAGAGCATGAGTAACTGTGGCCAAGTCGTCTCTGTCCAAAAAAGGCTTCAGTTGACGCACCAGCCTTAGTTGGAAGTAGGCACTCCTGGCCACGGCCTCTACCCAAGCTTCAAGCATTAGTGCCCCCAAGTTTCGCACCTGACCCTTCCAGGGCATAGCAACCCCATCAAGGACAGGGCATAGCAACCCCATCAAGTACCTGGCCCCAAGACCCTGTGACACATAGCACCTCTGTCTTATATGGATCCAGCTTCAATTCATTGGCCCTCATACAGCCCATTACCGCCTCCAGACACCTGTCAAGCACTTCAACCGCCTCTCCTCATTCAGATGGCACAGATAGAGCTGGGTACCATCTGGGTATTGATGACACATCACACCGAATCTCCTGATGACCTCTCCCAGTGGATTCATGTTGATGTTAAATAGCATTGGGGATAAGGTAGACCCCTGGGGAACCCCACAAGTGAGTTCCCAGGGTTTCAAATCAGTATCTCTCACAGCCACTATCTGAGATCAGCTCTGGAGATAGGAGTGGAACCAATACCAAGCACTACCTCCGACTCCTAAACTCCATAGCTTTTCCAGGTGGATACCGTGGTCAGTGGTATCAAAAGCCGCTGAGAGGTCCAGGAGAACCAACAGGGTAGCATTCCCCCTGTCTTTCTCCTGCAGGAGGTCATCAACCAGGGCGACCAAGGCTGTTGTTGAATCTTACTCTTTGTGACTCATGAACTATAGAGAACCATACATTTTTGTCCTCTGCTTGTCTCCCAAACCTTGCTTAGGCTCATGTTCACTGTTACCATGACAGTTTCTATCTTATCCTCTGTCCTTCCATTCTTCTTTTGCCTTCAGTCTTTTACTGCATCAAAGGTTTTTCCAATGAGTCATGCCTTCTTATTATGTGGCCGAAGTACTTTAGCTTCAGCTTCAGTATTTGTCCCTTCAGTGAGTAATCAGGATAGTCACAGTGAAGAATGGCTTCTTGATTTCTGAGGTTTCTGGATTTTACAGGAATCATTTTCATTTATCACTGGTAGGAATAAATTGAGGTTTTTTGGTTGTTTTTTACTGAAAACTCAACTAGGAGCAGACTGTGGAACAGCTCAGACTTCATATATAATGTCTTAATGAAGTTCAAGGATGGTAAAGTCAAGCCAAATTTAGTTGGAAGATATTCCTATTAGCTTTAAAGACTGTGTTAGGAATAGTCTTCAGTCACTGATTCTAATTGATGAACAGATGAATTGTACATAGAAACCGAAGAGATAATCAAGTGTAATAGTCTAAGAGATGACTGAAAAAAGGTGAAAGAGAAAAGAAAGTCGAAAGATATTAACTGACACAGAGGTGATAGTGAATAAGAAAAGAGTGGCAAAATGTCAGATGAACAGAAAGCTCCCTTATGAAATCAGACTGCATTGTCTAGGCCAGTGATGCTCAACCTTGCTAATGCCATGACCCTTTAATACAGTTCCTCATGTTGTGGTGACCCCCAACCTAACCCTAACCCCCAACCATAAAATTATTTTTGTTGCTACTTCATAATGACCCCAGTAAAAGAGTAGATGACCCCCAAGTGAGAACCCCTGTTCTAGGCCTCTTCAGCCTTGAAAGCGTTTAAGAGGGGACCTGATTGAAGTATATAAAACCATGCATAGAAAAAGTGGATAGCGAAAAATTATTTTCTCAATCACAACACTAGAACCAGGGGACATCCTAGGAAGCTGATGGGTAGAAGAGTCAGATCAGACAAGGGGAAGGATTTTTTCACCCAGAGGGTCATCAGTCTATGGAATTTACTGCCAGAAGACGTGGTAGCAGCTACCAGCCTACATGACTTTAAGGAAGGATTAGACAAATTTATGGATGAGAGATGCATCAATGTCTACTAGAAAGGATACCTAGGTATATCTTTTGGCTGGGGGACCAGCAGGATGCTTCTAAGGTCATTTTCTGGGATCTGAGAGCATGTAAAGTTTTACCCTTGTCTTCTCCTTGAGATGCCCATGAGCACTTGGTGGGCTGCTGTGTGGAACAGGATGCTGGTCTAGATGGGCTGTGGCCTGATTTAGCAGGGCTTCTCTTATGTTCTTAAGCATGTGAAGGAATCAGTAGAGAATGGAACACAAGGTTAGGAGAGGAAAATCTGTATCTGTGTTTAGAGACATTAGAGACACTGAAGAGAAAGTTTCATCCTCAACCTGAGGCATTTCCGCACTGAATCGCGTTCCAGACGGAACGCGTTCAGGCGGAAAGCTTAAGCCAGCTTCGGGCGCTTTCCCCGTTCACACACAGACGCGCCAGAACGCGTGTAAACGCGTTCCGGAGCGTCTGGGTGCGAATGCTCAAAGCGCCCGAAGCTGCCTTAGCCAGCAAATGCCGGCAAGGGGCGCGCCGGCAGCCGCGGAGGCAGATCGACAATCAGCTGTTTGAGAAACAGCTGATTGTCAAAGCCGCGCGGCGTCGGAGGCGCGCCGGCAGCCGTTCGGGAGACAGAAGCGGCGCGAACGCTTCTTCTCCCGAACGGCTGCGGGCGGCTCGTCCGCGTTGGAACGCGTGTAGAGCACTTCGAAGTGCTCTACATTTCGAACGCGGAAAAGGCAGCTGCGGACACGTCGGGACGCAAGCCGCGCGCGGCCAATGCGTATGACGTGTCCTCAGCTGTCTTTTCCGCGTTCCGTTCAGCCCCGTGCGAAAACGTCTCAGATCTCACTAAAGATGATTGGACAATCAATAAATGACAGTGACAAGACAAAGATGCAAGTTGTATAGAAGAGGTAGTAACACTCAGTATGCTCTTGATAAGACTGATAGGAGCCAATAGTTACAGAATCTTAAGTTGGGTCTGCATCAGTGTCTGTTGGGAAGGAAGGCAGCAGAAACCAGTAGAATTCCAATACACGCTCTGCAGGTAGTAGGAGAATTATTATTTGAAGTGGTATTTCTCAGCAGGGTTGTGCATGCACTTAAGTTGTGCCCTGGACTAACAAAAAACTTAACAAATACTAATAACTAGAGAAATTATTAGCTCATCAAATTTTGGCAGACTACCGTTTTATATCACCTTTTGGAGCTCCAGCACAGGATTACAACTGATCCTTCTGGACAAGGTGGTGAGAAGAAACTTCCACTGAAAATAGCAACCAGAGGGAAAGGAACAGATTCCCTAACTAGAGAAATCTTAGTTCTAGGACAGAAGATGGATAGGTTGCTAGACGCAATTAAAAAGGTAGAAAATACCATGACCTCACAAAATGAACCGCCTCAGAAGGACAGGATACAGGAACCGGGAATAAACTTACTGAGATATCAGAAAGACTAATAATAAAAAAAAAACATAGCATCACAAGATCTGATAACAGTCATTATTGTTTGGCCAATAAATTCATAGAGATGTGGGAAGATTATTTTGAAAAAAGCACACAGAATCTTAAGAAAGAGACCGAATCAAGAAGCTTCCCCAAGAGAAGTGATTATGGCATTATCCAAGGAAAAAAGAAGAGATCTGTAAACAACACAATGTAACTCTAGATCTGCAGTACAATGAAAATAAAAGTGGCAATATATTTTGAATTGGCTCCGAGAGCAATGGAAGTATGCTAGATTGCACCCATATTGGCAAAGAATCATGGACATTGGGTACAGATTCACTTCGCTTTTCCAACCACCATTTGACTGTTTCATAATGGAAAACTCTTTAAAGCTCACAATGAAGAAGAAGGAGAAGGATTATTAAAAGCTTTCAGAATTATTCTCTAGCATGAACTGGAGGGGGCAGATGCAATGTTGGAAGAAGGAGAAAAGGAAATTGAAGATTAATAAGAACTGAGGGGAAAATGAAAAAATGGGGGAAACAAACAGATAAACAAGGTTAAAAACAAACAAACAAAAGATTAAAACAAGTGCTTCAGGGTCAAAAGAAGTGACGAAGGAACAATTGGATGCAACTAAGGTATGCACTTGTATTTTAACGTAATGCCTGAATGGCAGAGGAGAACAGGGGATAAGAAAGTGGATTGATTTGTAGTATCATAATATCTCTATGTATGAATTAACTGAATGCAAGATTGGGAATAAGTTAAAAAAGATACTTAACTGTTATATATTTGTGGATTTTTTATGTTTTAGAATTGCATGAAAAGGAGATATTAGGATGGGGGAGTTTTAAGGAAGACAAGCCTCATACATTGGGAAAAAATTAATATAGGAGGGGATACAAACATTATTATTATAGTTTATTTCTATAGCGCCGTACATGTACTCAGCACTGTAAGAATGTAAACTACAACTATAGTGTTACGGTGAGAATTGGTATTATAGAGCAACAAGAAACCAACAACTTGATTGGGGTGGTGGCGGCGGCACCACGACCTGGAAGGATCCTCCCTGTTAAGGATGGTCTTGTGAGTCCTTGGATGGGGGGAATGCTCAAGGAAAGACATACTTGCATGGATAGGAGTTCAAAAACAAAATGGATCAAGTAGAGATAGTCTCAGTATAGGATCCTCAGTCAAAAGGTTATTTAAAAGATTAAGAGAGGAAGAAGCAACAAGTATGAAGTTACGGGAACCATAAAAATGGAATAATGCAAAATGCTGGGATGTAGGGGTGTGGTTGAATATTCATAACATTTGTATACGAATTGAATGTGAAGTCATTCTTACGTTGGCATTCGTATGAATGTGAATGTTTTGGAAACATTCATATGAATCTTTGAAACATGAAATGAGGTGGGAAAGCGGCTGTGCCAGTCACATCAACAGCGGATTCAGACTGCATTCAGTATGGACTGAGAGTGGACTAAAACTGGATTCAGGGTGGATTTGACACTTTTAGAATGAATATGTTGTGGGATACTTATATGCGTTTGTTTTTGATATGCAAATGAATACAGATTTTCTTACGTTCCATTTTATACGAATCAAATGCAAAAAAACCCCCCATTCATGCACATTCCTAGAAGGTTGTGTGCAAGTTTTTTTTCCATGTTTGTTTTGCATCAAAGCGAATGTAAAGGAAATTCACATTTGTACAAATATATCCCTTCAAATACTGTAGGGTTTGAATCCCCTCCAAATGCTATTCAAATCTGCTTCAAATCCCTGCCACCAATCAAACCTCTGAATCCATTCTGAATTTGCTCTGATTCTGGGCAGTTGCTTTATAGCAATATCTAGCAAAGCTTCAGATGAATGCACAAAAGCATTTGCTTCGAGTGCAAATATCAGTCTCCAGCTGTAGCCAATATTCTATTTGAATTTGTACAAATTACAAACCTGACGAATATTTCTGTGTATCCTGTTGCAAAGCTACTTCAAAATACTTGCAACTTCGTGAATCGACTGTAAGGCTACAGAGGTGATGATAATGATATATTTTTTTAAAATCATAATTTTAGACATATATTGATGTCCTCAAACAGTATAATCCAATATTGAGGTTTTGTTCTGTATTTGCTTTAACACTGTTGGTTATTTACGTTACATTTAATACAGTTCTTTTGTATATTTCTCCATAATTTTTTTATTTTCCTTGAATTAGTATGTCCTAGGGATGTGCACAAATATGCGTAACGTTTGAAATTCAGCCAAATTTGGCCAAATTCAGACGTTTGAATTCAAATCTAATGTTGGCACATTAGAAGATTGGCATTCAAATTTGAATCCAAAGTTTTGATACGTTCATATGAAGCTTCTTAAGGGATTCGTTTATGGGATTCATATGCTATTTGTATGGGATCTGTGTGCATTCGTATGGGATTGAACATTCGTATCGAATACAAATCCTGCCACATTTGGAGGGGATCTATTCGAACAAATACAAATTTTCTTGCATTCGATTTGGTAAGGAATCAAATAGAAAATATTTTTTGGTCACATCCCTTGTATGTCCCACACATTATTAAATTATTATGCTGTAAAAATGAATGCAACAGAAATCCAGAAAATGTGTAAATTTTAGAAAGAATGCTATTAAGAGTTGCAGGCATGCCCTGGGTCCGCTGATTGTAACCATGGCTTCATTCATCTGCCGTTGACCAAACTAGCCTCCTCACTCCTGCCGGTGCCATTGTACCCTCCTCAGAGGTTCAACCCAGGCCTCCTGGAGTTGCACAGGCTGTTAATTGGCTGCTCCCAGTCTGGTATCATGGGGAAGTGTGCACAATTTCCCTGGAATCATGGAAAAACTTGCAAGATTTCCCAGTGTTCCAAATACCTGTGGTTTACCATGTCTGTGGTGGGTTTTGGAACCTATCCCTTGTGGATATGAGGGCAGTATGTATTTTGAAAAGCAAAGTTTACAACAAATGACACTATTATAGAAGCTTTTTAAATGCAACAGTGAGTCCAAGGGGGATATTTGAAGCAATAAGATGAAAGGTGGAAAACACCAGGCCCTGATGGTTTGTTAGCAATCTACTATAAGACTTTTCAAGATAAATAACAAGTGCTCTAGGAGTTCATTCACCAGGACCAAGCTGTATTTCTTCCAAAAAGACAGACAATATAGGGACTGTCATTAATGCTATGGAATATTTAGAAATTCATAATGAAATACAAGCTGTTTTAATTTTGGGGGACACAGAGAAAGCCTTTAAACTAGAACTTTTATGTTTGCCTCAACAAAATTTGGGGGGGGGGAGATTTTGTAAACCGGGTTAAAGGAATATATTCTACACAGTCAGCTCAACTTTTAATCAACAGAGAAGTGATGTAAGAATTTTCCATTCAAAAAGGCACAAGGTAGGAGTGTTCACCACCACTTCTATTTATATTAATTTTAAATCTTAAATCGAGCAATAAAATATGAGAATAAAGTTAAAGGCTTAAAAATTTAAAAGGATATAAAAAAAGCTTTTGCGGATGATATGGAGATTATTTTTAAATGACCTGAATGAATCTATAGAAGATGTAAAATCCTTGATAAAAGCTCATGGAGAGGAGATGCAGCTGGACTGAAAGTACTGGTAAAAAAATACAGGGAAAGAAGGTTAAATGCCTGGGAGTCTTTTTGATTAAACAAAATGTGGCATCAGAACAGTTATTTGAAGTAACGGAGATTAGCCACGTTTTGAAGAGGTGGTCCAAATGGACTCCACCCTTATTGGGCAGAAATTCAATGATAAAGATGAAGGTTTGGGCTTGTTCCAATTGATACTAATTAATGAAGCTCTTTTTAAACAGTAGCAAAAGTACTTTACTAAATGTGTATGGCAAGGTTAGAAGCTAAGAATTTGATTCAAGCTGATAGGGCTTCCAAGCTTGAAAATTTACCATGCTGCATGTTGCGGAATGGTTTTGGTTAAAAGATGAAAGATTGTTACAAATTTAAGGGCGATGTTGGTTGGCATCGATATTTATTTATAATAATGTTAAAATTAATGCCACTTTAAAAAATCATGATCTGAGAAATGCCTTATTACAAGTGTGGAATAAGTATAAAAGAAGACTGTATACTTCATGAGGGATTGTTCAAAAAATCTGGAAGAATAGATGACTGGATCAAATAGGATTTAATAATTAGAAATGATACAACAAATGAATATGTCTAGGATCAGCAAAATAAGATGGTTTGGAGGTTCAGTTGTTTATGTATGCAAAATTTGTAGACGTATTTAGGGAGAACAAATGATGGAATTTTAAAATAGAAAAACAGAAATGGGAAATAGTTTTAAAAGGGGACGAGGTGTTTTATAAACTATTGCTACTATTAGATCTAGAACAAGAGCAAGAAATGGGCAAATGGATAACATGGGCAAGAAATCTTAATTATAACGTAAGGATGGAACAGTGAGAAAAATTCTGGACAAAAGCTACGAAATTTACTTCATGTCGCACCTTAAAAGAAAAATGTATGAGATGATGTATAGATGCTATTGAACACCACACAATCAATGATTTATCAGGGTACATTTAATAGATGCTAGAAATGTAGAATATCTGGAGGTGTGGACGCATGTTAATGCTAAAAAATTCTGGCTACAAATGTGATGCAAATAATATTCAAGACCGATGTAAAGACTAAGATGAATTGTACTTGTTAGGTATAGTGGATATACCTATAGGTATAGGTATATAGTGGATATACCTATAGGGATATTCAGAAGTGAAAAGGCTGTAAATCACTAAATGGTGATTTCAGCTAGATTAGTGTATACACAAACATGGAAAAATGATAGATGGCTGGCTGGTCAAAATAACGGAACTTGCCAAAATGGTCAAACTTACTGAAAAACTGGAAACCCTTCATTGACTTTCTGCAAGCATCAGAAAATGAAGAATTTGAAGAATAATGAAGACATGCAGGAGGAAGAAGGAAATGAAGAAAAGCAGGGCAAAACTTATGGACTTAAAGGGGAGCTCTGAATAAAGGTGGGAAGTCAATAACTTATATAAATTAATGATTATATATGTTTAATTTCCCTTTGGGAATTTTAATGTATGTTTTATGTAAGTGTAAAAATAACAATATGTCATCAATTTGGCCTAAAAAATAAAATCTGTGAAACTTCATGAGAGTAGGAGGCCAATATATCAGTAAATACATCATACTCTTAAGGCAGTTAAAATCTCCAGTAGAACTAAACATGGATGCTGCTGTCCCCTATTTTATTTATAGTGGTAACAGATCAGCTGGCAAATGTATTTCAGGAAGAGAAAAACTGAACAGTAGCTCAGAGATTAAATTACATTTATTTGTGAATGACTCTCATTGTAAGCAATGGGAAATTAGTGTTCAGAATTTAAATCGGAGATAAATAAAATGAAATTTTTATGTATTTACATAATAAAAATATATCCAAATTAGTAAGAAACTATAATGAACTTTGGGAAAGAACAAGCAGCTCAGGTGATGGGAAAAGAAAAATTTGGTAATGCTAATAAGAATAAAGCCTCTGAAAATGCCGGTCAATTCAAAAATAATGTATTTATTTCAGATACTACCAGAATTTGTCCCCATAAAAACTTTAGAAACCTGGAAATAAAAAATTATGAAAAGAGTTTCAAGCAAATCTAGCAGCGAAAGCAAAATGAAGAACATCATGATGCCTCCCTACCAAAATCCTAGAATTAGTGTGTGAAGAGTTAATAACATTTGTATCCCGCTTTCATCCGAAAATCCCAGGGCAAGACTAAAACATATAAAACCCCCAACCTCTCTTGCTCCCTCAGCTTGGCAGGGCTGCATGCAGAGAAAACAACAAATCCAGAGGCCTGAATGTGGACATGTCCATTGTTGCCAGGTGTCAAAAACCATATAAAGTTGGTGCCTACAGTGCCCCCCACCCCCGGAGTCTGGTCCAAAGCCAGAGGGCTGCCACAAAGAAGGCCCTCTCACATGCCGCACCTCTGAGCATAGGGGGACCACAAGAATGCCGTCATTTTGATCTTAAAGCACAGACAGGTCAATATGGGAAAAGGTCCTTCAGATTCTTGGGGCCCAACATATGTTTTATATGTTAGGCTCAAAACCTTAAATTGGGCTTAGTAGCAAATTCGTAATCACTGCGGGTACTTTGAGACAGATGTGATAGGTGTCCATCCAGAACATTCTGTACTAGCTCTAGCTTCTGGACCATTTTTAAGGTAGCCTCTAGTACCGTGCATTTCAATAGTTTAGACTGGAGTTTATCAGAGCGTGAGTCATTGTGGTTAAATTGTCCCAATGCAGGAAAAGCTGAAGCTAGCAAACCAATCAGAAATGGAGGTAAGCGCTTCTGATCTCTGCTGCCACCTGAAGAAGAAGAGTTGGCTTTACTACCCCACTTTTCTTGCCCATTTAAGGGGACTCAAAGTGGCTGATGAAGCATTCTGTTCTCCCCTCAACAGACACCCTGTGAGGTGGGTGGGGTTCTGAGAGTTCATAAAAGAGCTGTGACTAGCCCAAGGTCACTTAGCTGGCTTTGTGAAGGAGAGCGGAATCAAACCCAGTATTCCCAGAGAAGAATCTGGCTCCCTAACCACTAGACCAAACTGGCTCACCTGAGCCTCAAGTGACAGCAATGAATCCAGGTGTTTCAGGCAAAACACCTTGTTACACACAGTACCTCTATCTTGTATGGATTCAATTTCAGTCCATGTCAAGCCTATTACTGTCTCCAGGCAGCAATCAAGCATCTCAGCTGCCCCACCTGATTCATAAGGAACATAGTATTGGGTGTCACCTGCACACTGGTGGCGCCTCACCCTTTATTACCTGATGAATTCTCCCAATGGTTTCACGTACTGTAAATGTTAAACAGAATAGGGAACAGAACTGATCCATGAACTCCCAACAGACGTTTCCTACGACTACCTTTTGAAGTCTTATGTTGGAGATAGGAAGAAAGCCACCTCCAAATCTCAGTCCCTGGAGTTGTGGTACTACATTACCATAGCTGATGGTATCAAAACCCATTGAGTGTTCACTGCTTCTTTAAATGCTATTGGTACTTCCCCTTTCAACAAAGAGGCTTTTAGCACCACTGTGACATACCTGCAGCTATCTTTAATGAACCCCAATGGACAAGGATGCAAAAGACAGGTGGTTAACCAGCCCTCAGTAAGCATTTTGTCCAGTTCTTTAGACAGCAATAATTAAAATGGATACAGAATAACAGGATCAGATACTAGGCCATTCCCAACCCATGCGAATCTGAGTTACAAGTATTGCAATTTTATCATAGAGAGCCTTTGAAAGCATCAGAAATGGATCCTTGCAGCTGGATGACAAAAGTTATTTACCCACCTGGAATAGCTTCGCTAGTTGGCCACTAGGATTCAGTGGAGATGAAAATAACCCTTTCTCAGTGCCATCATCGCATGGTTGGCGTGATGATGTGCTTTTATCTGTGTTCTGGAACATTAAAGTTATGACTTATGCCAATTGCACTGTAACTATTGGCCCTTTCACTGTCTTGCGTGCAGTTCCTCACAATAAGAACTCAGGGTTTCCAAGGACCTTTGGGAGCAATCATGTCAATAGCTCTACTCATAGAGCATGAGAACCTCGATAGATTCATCAGCCAGAGTCATCACATTGAAGGACAGACTATTTCAAAGAGTCTTTCAGTATTTTATGGGTTCAACCTTATGTTGTAGGACATAGTCTTAACTTGCTCTTTGGTTTAGAGTAGGAGGGTGGGGATACAAAGGTAGATGAACTTGTAGTGAGTCCATTGTCTTCAAAGGCAGATCATTTCTGGTGAGATTTTGATATATGGCATCAGTTCCTTGCTAATTTAAAACATGGAATAGGTTGCCACAGGAGCTAGTGAGAACTCCTTCACTGGAGGTCTTCAAGCAGAGGCTGGACCTACGTCTATCTGGGATTATTTAAGAAATCCTGCATTGAGCAGGGGGTTGGACTCGATGACCCTAGAGGTCCCTTCCAACTATGATTCTATGTCCATAAAAAACACTTGAGCTTGAGGATTTATATAACTCAGTTGTATAGTAACTATGATGGTTCATTTTAATTGATTCAATATTGCTTTTAAATATTATGGAATGTTATATTTTTTATTTGTACAATACACTGTGCTCTGTATTTAGATTACCATGGAACTTGTTTGGTTTTGGATTACGGCGAGTCCAGACAACAGTCCTTATTATAGGACTGTTTGCTTAGGATGCTGTCCCAGTGCTGGCTGCTGATTATTTGTTGTAGGGTCCAGTACTTAGGAAGTACACTGAAAATTGGCACTGGGAAGAGATGATATTGGAAGTGTTGTGACATCTCACAGTCCTGTGGAGGAGTCAGTGGTCAAAGTACATGTCTGCACCAGTGATGCTGGGAAGGCTAAGCAAGGGGTCCTGGAAGCCAAATTTAGGTTGTTAGGTAGAAGACTAAAGTCCAGGACCTCCAGGGTTGCATTCTCTGAAATGCTACCTATTCCATATGCAGGACCAGCTAGACAGAGGCAGCTCAGGATCCTCAATGTGTAGAGGAAGCAGCGGTGTTGGGAGGAGAGGTTTAGATTTGTTAGGAACTGAGAAACATTTTACGACAAGCCAAACCTGTACAAGAGGAACAGGCTGCATTTGAACCAAGATGGAACCAGACTGCTGGCACTTAATATTAAAAAGGTTGCAGATCAGCTTTTAAACTGATTCGTGGGGGGAAACTGATAGGAGATGGGCAGCGCCCGGTTTGGAAAAGTGTTCCTTTTAGTGAGGAGGGTTGGAATTATGCACATAATACTGAGCTGACTGGGGAACTAGTCAGTAATATGCAAGGAGAATAATGTAGGAGACATTCCATGAGGTGGAGGAGAGTGCAGGTACAGTTCGAATTCACTGGTCCCCAACCAAACACGGTAAACCCCGGCATCAGGGAAACCACATCCTTTTTGTTCCACCCCCTTTGCCCTGATTGGAAGTTTTTAGCTGCCGTGCGTATGTCTGCATGACAGCAAGCACGTGTGCTTGGAGAAGAAGGGCTTGGGCTGGAGGAATCCCCCCAGCAAAGAGTTAATTAATATGCACCTCTTTGTGAGCACCAACGAGTCAGCCTCCAACCAGCCTGGCCGGCAAGGAGAAATTAACATGCACCTTTTTAAGGCTCAGAGGCAACAGGCAGCTTGAATCCTTTAGTTCTCCCGTTCTGCAGCCCTGTGTCTGTGCGCGTGGAGGGGGGGGGGGAGAAGGCAAATGACAGCACAAATGACAGCCTCCTTTATAAGAGCCCCAGTGAATGATAACCCGGGAGTGTCTGTATGACCCCAGGACAATACGGGTTAGCCCCTTATTTCAGATGTAGTACACTTGCAAAGGGGGGGGGGGGGTTAACACGTATTGTCTCGCATGTAGCCCATATTAGGGCTTTGCAGGGTTAAATTCAGAATAAAAATTGCATGGAGACAGGCCCATAGAGTGCAAATCAAGGAGGGGCATGAGTACAATATGGTACTTTTTGTATCTTTGTGGTGCCTTTTTTGATTTCTCAGGTGTCTGGTATTTTATGCCTTTAATAAATCAGGTGCTTCATGGTTTTGTGTACAGTTTGGTACTCGTTTATCTGCATGATGTACTTTTATATTCTAAAGACTATGAATTCCATGTGGCTTTGGTCAGGAAGGTGTTGAAAAAACCACTTGAAAGCCAGCTATATGTGCAATTGTCAAAATGTTAATTTCATAGGTCGATTGAGACAGATCCTGCAAATGTGCAAATGGTTGTGAACTGGGAGGAACTACAAAACTTTCTAGCGTTTCCTAACTTCTACAGACAGTTCAAACACCAGTTTTACCCGAAAGTGTTGCTCCTAACACACTTACTAAAGATGGTCACAACAATTACAACCCTCCCAGGCTTTAGCAGCATCCAAAGCGCTCAAGCAACCTTTCATTTGCAGTCCTAATGGTGAAAGCAGATGCTAAGCAATCTTTTGGACAAGACAACCAGTTAAGACTCTCTTCATATTTGTCATGGAAGTTCACCCCTATAGAAAAGAGCTGGCCAATGTCGAAAAAGAAGTCATAATGATCCAACAAACATTGCCAATGTTTTGCCATGATTTAGAAGACGCAAAGGACCCATTCAGCTTTGAACTCACCATCGTAATATGGAGGCCTATCTACTCCAGCATCCTGTTTCACACAGTGGCCCAACAAGTGCTTCTGGGCATCTCAATCAGAAGACTTAATTTGCGCTGGATTCCCTGCAAATGACTTTTGGAAGTATCCTGTCTCTTTCTCTCCAACCTCAAGATGGTACAATATGCCCTTGGAAAGGTTCATGACAGATTATAATAAATTTCATTTGATTTAATTACAGAATATTATTTCTGGGTTTCAAAAATAAATAAGAATTTCAATTTTGTTAAACAACTAACAATTACTTTTCTCCTTAGAGAAGCTGTGTTAGTTTGTTGCACAGAAATGTAAGAACAGAATTTTATATGTCTGAAGGGAAACCTATCTTGACCACTAGGGATAGGCACAGGGTGTAGCCTACCCATTCCCCAAATAAAGACCCCCCCACACACACACAC
This sequence comes from Aspidoscelis tigris stejnegeri, assembly GCA_023333525.1. Lineage (NCBI taxonomy): Eukaryota > Metazoa > Chordata > Lepidosauria > Squamata > Teiidae > Aspidoscelis > Aspidoscelis tigris. The sequence continues at coordinate 522,717 of JALMGA010000008.1, forward strand.
ACCTTTAAGCAAAACTGCTGACATCCATAAGGAGAACAAAACTCCTGCAACCAGTTTGTACTGGTGCTAAGTGGTGATATACATTTGTGATCGGCCACATCTCAATACCCCGCATGGACTCAAATAGTTCTCACTCATATTACGGTCAGTAATTTCATTTTCTCTGAACTTCCTGAAAGAAGAAAAGCGATGGGTAGTATGTTTATTTTGGAGTGTGAACCTTTGCCCAGCCCTTTCAGTGATAGGCACCCAAAAAAAGCTTGAACAAAGCTTGTACACATCTGTATATCCAAGTGTCACAGTCTTCATCTCCAACTTCTTCTTTTGCCTTTTTTTCATCATTTTCATTGATGTCAGTTCATTCAAGCTCAAGCAAATCACTTAAAATTCCAATTGTGGTATCTGAAACACTTTGTCTGTAACTTCTGGGTTGATCTGATACCATGGGTACTAATTCTGGTTTAAGACACCACCATCTGCCTGATTCACATTTGGAGAATGGATGAAGCTCTAATCTTCCTTTCAGGAACATAGGTTGTCTAAAGTTACCAAATAAATTGAAAGAGATTTTTAAAAATTCCAAATAGACTTGATTAGGAATGTACTTTTTGATGGGAAACGGATGTGGTTAGAAGGGAACTTTTCAAACCGCAGTTACCAATGCAGTTCATACCAGAGGATATGAAAAAATATATTAAAGTTCAGCATCTGTTTTAACACTCTGCCTTAAAGTGAAAAATAGTTACTGAGAACTCTTTAGGAACAAGTACTGTACAGGACAAATATTGATGAGATTCTGTGAAGTTTTTCATATGTCTTGCAGGAATACAAGCACAAGTTAACCAGAGTGTCTCAGGTACGGAAAGAACTCAGGTCACGCATCCAGACCCTTCCTGACCTGTCAAGACTCCCCAATGTCACAGGAAGTCAGGTGCATCTTCCGTTTGCTGGGGATCTCTATAGCGATGATTGATACCCAGGAATTCAACTGGAATGGAGAATGGGTAGATATTATTTTTGTATATTTGCTGAGAAATAGTCCTGAAGTGGTCTAATATATAAGAAATGTTAAATGTTGCTTTTTACTGAAAAGTGGTAATACGTAAGAGCTATGTATAAGAGTGATTATTGTAATTAACTTTATATTAGAAAATTGGGGGATTTTGTTCTTTGCTTTTGTTTTTATTTTGTGATGTGAGCTTCACTTGGTATATTTCTGTTCATTTAAACAAAGCATAACAATCAGCACCTAAATAAATTAAACTTGTAGCTGTTTTAATCACAAAAGGTACGTAGAACTTTATTTGCAACTTGAAAATTTTTTAATATAATATATCCATTAAGTTGACACAACACTGTATCATTTAACAATTTTAAATACTGACAGACCAATAATGACCTTAGTTAAATAAATTTGAGGACTTGGATTATTTAGGTACTAAAGAACCATAATCTTGCTCTGGAATTCTTTATCAGTTTAAATAGATGATAAAGTTTGCTTGGGTTTTTCTGTTGAGTAATGTTGAAGAATCATTGCACTGTTGAGGTTCCTGCATCCCAAATTAATCATAGTTAATTAAACATAAAAATAATCATAGTCCTGTAGAGCTATCCCTGTATTTCTCATTTTGGATTCTGCACTTGGGGTATTCCGTGGGCCTTTCTCCTGCGTAATGTATAGCACTGCAGTGTTAAGGTCCTTGGATATTGAATGAATCATAGTTAATCTTAAGGGCTTTTAGGGATATTATTGTTTTAATCTGTTGTTTTAAAACGTGTAATCTGCCACAAGACCTACGGGTATAGGGCAGGATAGAAATATAAATAAATAAATAAATAAATAAATAAATAAATAAATAAATAAATAAATAAATAAATAAATAAATAAATAAATCTCTACTCCTATGGTTCTCATTTAGGATTTCTGGCCAGGTAAACTTTACTATTTAAATTGATAAAGAAAAAAGTTAAAGTGCAATATAATCAGAGCCAGAGATACATAGAGAGCCCACAGAGCTAATTTCAATAAAGACATAATAGCTCCAGTATAAAGTTACATAAAGTCATTCTCCAGACATATTAAAATGTTACAGATTATTTCAGTCAGTCACAAATATTCTGGAGACTTCTAAAGTGAGGGACAGGTGGTCTTTCCCTGCATATTGTGGATATACCACAGAGGCAAAGTGCACAAAGTGGCAAACGAAGAAGTGGAAGAGATTCCGACCTCCCTACAATTTTCAACTGCAACTGAAGAAAGTGATAACATTCTGGATCAAGAATTCCCTTCTCTTTACATACTTATGTATATACTGCATCCCAATAAAATATAATCTTGAAGCCATTTGCGAAGAATAAAAACAGCTAAAATAATAATTATATACAACTATTATTAAAACCAAGGATGGGGAAGCAAACATTCACTCTGGAATAGCCCGGGTGTGACAGTTTCAGGGTTCAGGCTGCAAACCTCTTTGCAAACTGTATTTGCAAGCCCTGGCTACAAGCTGCAAAAGGGTGGGAAACCTTGCCTGGGCCCTGTTGCACTGATTGGCTGCTGGCAATTTGGAGGGAAAACCTGTCCAGGGACCTGTGGGCTTGATTGACAAGCAGGAGGAGTTTCCCTCGGTTGCCAGTGGTTACAGCCAGTTGGGGCCCGAGTGGCTGAAGGGTATAATAAGCTGAGAAGGCAGCAGACTGTGTCTTTTGGCTGGGCAGTTTCTGAAGGAGGCTGATAGCAGAAATCTGCCTCTGAGGGAGATTCTTGCCACTAACTGACCAAGGGTCTTTTCTCAGAAGGGGAACTGACCGGACTGGTCCTGTTCTTTGGGTTTGGGGGAGCAGAAAGAGACGGCCATCACTGGTTGATTCTCTGAAAGAGCTCATACTAAGAACAGACCAGGGGCTGCAACCCCACTGCCAAGCCTTGCTGAAAGCAGGACCGAGTTGCTGTACTTTGGGGAGGCTTGGGTAAAACTAAGCAAACCAGAGGAGATAGGTGGGTAGGATTATCTGCTTGGGAGCAACGGGAGTCTTGGAAGCTAAGAGAGCTGTGTAAGCTGGAGGCTTGCTATTCGATGAAACTGTTGATCTTTATCTTGCATATTCTGAGCATTCTATTTTCCCATTTACTTCTCTAAATCCTTTTCTCAATAAACTTGTTTTGATTTACAGTTTAAAACGCTTGCTACCAGAGTCTTGCATTTAGACTGTAGTACTCGCTCGGCCTAGTGCACGCTTCCAGCAACCTAAAGGTGCCCAGCTACTTTTCGGAGGGCGGCACTGATCGGTTCGCTAGAAGTCGTGTGACACTGGGTAAAAAGACGAATTTTCAATCGCCACTAAAACCAGAAGTTTAGACACCCTATGAATACCAGAGGGGAGGCTGTTCCAGAGGATGGTGACCATCATAGTGAAGTCCCAATTCTGAGTAATCATAAGATAGCATTCATTGATTTATAGTATCAGCAGCAGGACCTCAAAGATCTTAATGATTTCCTAAGCCTGTATTGACAGAAGCACTATACCAAGTAAGGTGGTTTCAAGTTGTTAAGGGACTTAACCTTGAATCGAACCTAGTAGCTAACTTGGCAATCATTTCAAGTGCTTAAGACAGGTAAGTTTGTAAACCTTGTAGGGAATACAGATTCTCCGTCCCTGAGTAGCTACGACACAGGGTATGCCCACATCTCTTAGGCATATTTGGGGTGAAGATAATGTGATTATCCTCGCAGTATTAAATGTTTATATATCATGTTAATGAAATCAAGTTTTTAAGGTACCGTGCCATGTAGGTCAATCCATTATTCTTATAAAGCTGTGTTCCTCCTTGCCCATTATAGAGGTGATAAAAGTTTTATGTTACCAAATGTGGTAGAGAAAAAATTATGTCTGTTTAGATATATATATAAAGACTTTGATTCAGTTACACATGAATATTTGTGCATCATTTTGGAGATGAATGTGTAGACATAATCAGAAAGTTGTATAATAATTTGATTACCCAAATAAGGACAAGTGGAGCAACTTTGGAAAATTTTAGCTGACAAGTGGCACAAATTAAAGGTGCCCCCGCTCCCTCTTTTTCTTTGCTATTGCTATTGAACCCCTAGCTTGCAAGATTAGAAACCATAAAAATATATCTAGCTATTGGAAGGGCCCAGTGCAAAATGAAATTAATCATTATGATTGACATTTGATTAATGTCTGGAGACTGACCTTTGGCTGTCAAAATGTTAAAAATGGGTTTGTAGCAACCTCAAGATTGTAGGTTAATTTGGTTAGGTCTGAGTTCTTTTTACGAAGTACATGTAGTATCTCAGTTAAAAATAAGAAAGATAAGCAATACCAAGGTAAAAAATTTAAAAAGTCAAATATTCATAAATCTGGGAACTTGGACAAAATCTTAGAGCTGAATTACAGATCACTATGGCAACACATGAATAGAAAATTTAATAAACCAGGGACCAAAAACTTGACAATGCTCAGAAGAATTAGGGCTGTGAGACAGATTATTGTACCAATTTTTTACATTATTGTCACACAATTCTAATTGCAGTTCCAGAGACCCTACTGAAAAAGTGGGTTTAGTTCAATAGAAAAATGTTTTTCATTTAATAAAAAGCTACGTGTACCATGGTTGATATTAAAACAATCCACAAAAATGGATGGGTGATGCATCCCAAGACTCTTAACTTATTTCAATACCTTTCAAATAGAAAAATTAATTAGAATACACATAAATACTCAGCAACATAGATAGAATTAGAGCTTTCTGAAGTTACAAGCCTGCAACTTTGTTAAGATGTATAAAAGAAATGGATGTAAACTTCATGCCTCTTTGACCTGAAAAGATGCCGAAACGGCCCTGAATTATGTTATTAATGAAGCTTTAACAGCTAAAGCCCATGGCCGTACCACAGTGCTGATTCTACTAGACTTGTCCGCCGCTTTTGATACTTTGGACCATCAAATTCTGCTGTCATGCCTAGCTTCGCAAGGTATAACTGGAACTCCTCTGGCTTGGTTTACCTCCTTCCTGTCGGGTCAGTCGTTCTCAGTAAATCTCCAAGGGAAAACCTCAGAGACAATTTCGCTTCCGGTGGGCGTCCCACAAGGCTCAACTTTGAGCCCACTGTTGTTCACCCTTTATACCCGCTCACTTGGGTTGTTTCTAACGGACAGAGGATACCAATATCACATGTATGCTGATGATACTCAAGTGTTCAAATCTTTTGATACCCTTGATGCTCCCGAATGGGATTCGATTAAGGGAATCCTGACGAACATCGCTATGTGGATGGCAACTCATCGGTTAAAACTTAACATGGGCAAAACGGAGATTTTGATAGTCCAACCTGATCGACCACGGACTCCAATTTCCTGCCCAATCATTCATCTTCAAGGCCACACATTAACTCCTACATCAGCAGCTAAAAACCTTGGAGTGATATTTGATGATCACCTCTCCTTACGTCCATTTATAGAAAAAACAGCTAAAGTGTGCAACTTCCATCTATACAATATACGGAAAATTAGGAAATTTCTGTCCATGGATATAGCTCGAACATTGGTTCAAGCCCTGGTTTGCTCAAGGTTAGACTATTGTAATAGTCTCCTTGCAGGTCTTCCAAATAGCTCCTTACTGCCTCTAACTTTAACACAAAACTTAGCAGTCAGAGTGGTGATGAACCTGCCTAGATACGCGCATGTCACATCGGCAAGGAAGTCATTACACTGGCTCCCAATTCGTGCCAGAACTCAGTTTAAAATATTAGTCCTGGCATTTAAGGTGGTAAGAGAGCAAACCCCAGGTTATTTAGCAGCCAAATTAGAGTGGTATTCTCCTGCTAGGGACCTGTGGTCGATGGACAAAGCCCTATTGGTTGCACCCCAAACACCTACGGCTACCACGAGACTTCAAGCTTTTCAAGACCTAGTCCCATATCTTTGGAATAGGTTGCCCCTTGCCCTAAGACTTGAAGAGGACCTGACCAAATTCCGCAAGGGCTTGAAAACAGTTCTTTTTAATACCTGATGGATCCTGGTATTATTTAACCAAGGATCTGAAAATTAAATAGGTTATTTTAAATGGGGTCTTAAGGGGGATTTTAAACTTATGGGTTGTATTTTGTATTTATTAGTGATGCTGTGTACTGCCCTTTGGTGGAAAGGGCGTTATAAATAAACATTATTATTATTATTATTATTATTATTATTATTATTATTATTATTATTATTATTATTATTATTATTATTATTATTATTATTATTATTAATTATCACTAAGAGCAATCCCAGCAATGCCTGCTACAGTGTCTCAAAGTCAACTATCAGTATTAGATAGCAAGCAGATTGATAAACTGAAGAGCTTGTATAATGGGATGGTATAATTGTTGCAATCCGGATTTGCAACCTGAATCTTTGGCTCTGGGAAACCTGTGGGGGGGGCACCTTATGGCTACCTCGTTCGTGGCTGCAGTCCTGAGAACCACAGCGATACGTGGTTACAACCCAAGGGGCTGCAACGATACTTGGTACCAGTAGTTACTGGTACGATCACCGGGTGTTGCGAAAGTATTCCCTTATAAGCCACCAGCATGCCTATAAGAGATCACCATGTGCTCCTATGGTGAGTCAAAGGAAGAGAGCACAGGGGAAAGAAGTTAGGCGGGTGACGAGATGAGCTGGAAAAGAGAGAGTTTATTTCTCTGCAAAGCTTTTTATATCCCCCACAAGAAGGCGGGGAAGGAAGTGACCTCAGGATAAAATCCAGGGAGGCGATAGGTGGAGCTGTGACAGCTGAGCAGGTCAGAAGTCCTTCTGATGTCATATCCTGTGGCAGGAGGCAGGGAGGATCCTCAAACAGGAAGAGAAGACGGATGCCATGCGGCCAGGGAGCCATTATGCCCCAAGGCTAAGAGTCCAGCACCCTGCTGGTGCCGGGTGTGTACTGCAAACTATGGGAGCAGGAAGATTCTTTTTACTCTGAGGCTTGAGAAGCTGGTGGAAAAACCTGGGCCAGCTTGCAATTGCTACATATACCCACAACTTTTCACCCCCTCAAAGACTCTTTGAAACTGTCTCCCAGTAGTTAGGTCTCTACTGTATTAGAGATACTACTGATAATGTTAAATATGGAGGCACAATGAAAAGACTACACCATTTGAGGGACCATCTTTAATCTATAAAGTCTTATCTTGACAAATTTGCACTGGGTGTGCAGCTAGTATGGGAGATAGACCTTCAAGAAATTCCTGTTCAAGAGGACTGGAATAAGTTGCTACAATACATTCATGATTACACTTATCTTTTAAAAGTAAGAAAACCACCCAAAAAATAACTTACAGGAGGTAGAGAACACCTTCCGCATCACAAAAAACATCCTGCCTCACTGCTAGATAGAAAAAGAAATAAACATAACTTTGAATGTGTTGATCACAATTACTTTTGAACTATATTTCTTATGGTTTGGAGGGCCTCTTTCAACTCTTCTGCTTAAAAAATTGATAAACTTTTAAATAGCAGGTTTCAAGCTGCACAGTGTTGGAAGGAACATAAAAATGAGCATCACACTATGGTACAAAAAGGTTTGAAACTTTTTTTTGAAGTCATTGCTTGTCAAAGGAGACATATGCAAAGGAGACTCTTTCCCAGGTTTATGGCAACTCCTCTTGCATGCTGTTCCTAAGTTATGCCATCATACACATCCAGCTCACAAACTATTAAGTGCTGGGTTTGCAGTTATACCAATGCAGGAATGAATGATGCAAGAGTAAGATGAGGTTAAGGGTATTAAGGAGGAAGGGGGTTCAGGTGTGTTTGCAGTGCTCACTTTTTCCTCATAAGTTAAACCCCCCCCCCAACATTTTGCTGACTCCCTTGTCATTTATGGGTTTCCAAGAATGGTACAAGAGATGATGGTGTGGTCTATCTTTAGGGAATAAAGTGCTTTTTTAGTACTTTTAAAAAAGTTATTTCTAGATTATTGCATGAAGTAATGCAATGTATGTATGCATGATTCTTAAATTCCACTCCAGCTGCACACATTTGCATTTCATCTAGTGAAACCAGTAAGATCAGGGGTTACTTCTTAATTAAGATATGTTAAAACTGGAATATTTTCCGATGGGGTCCTACTCAGTTCGTTAACTCTAGGGTTGATCTCCTCCTACTGCCTCTTTCCTGACCGAGAGGGAGGAGCTTTTCCCTTGGGTATATAAGCCCCAGCTCCTCCTTCATTCCCCAGTTAATCTCTCGGTCGCCTCTTTCGCCTGAGTGATTTGCTTTGTTGGATTAACTAACTGCGACATCAAGGCTTACAGCTAAGCGGCTTGCCAGCTCGCTGTTACCTCCCTTCATAGGGAGCAAGCCTGGGAGAGCTCCTGGCCACACTGCTTGCAGCTCGCCAGTGAAAAACAGCCTCCCTCTCCAACCCCTCATGGGGAGGAAGATTTGGAGTTCTCCTGCCATTGGGGCGCTAAGCCTGCTTTCTGAGGGCATGAGCTTTAGCGAGTTTAACCAGCCGCCCTCACCCACTAGCTGAGCCCACCACCAGCCGCCATATTGCTCCAAATGGCGCGCTTCCGATTTTGCCGCAAGCGGTCATTGCTCCGAGGAGCTCGCACGGGCTATCTACTTCCCGCCAGAGTGGCGCGGTTTGCAGCCTTGCCGTGCTGACTGGACTTTGGTGCGGCCCGGAGGACAACGGACGCCTGGGTTGCTCGCATCAACAGCCGTCTCGGGGCCCCCTGCCCTGATAGGAGCTGCCTGAGAGTATACTCTACCGGGCTTTGGCAAATATGGGGCAGGTAGCACTAAGAGGAGGCGAGATGATCCCACTTTTCCACACCCGGGACCCCTACAGTGGTCAGGGTAGTGTCATGCAAGCTGTGAGAGAGAGAAAAAAAAAGAGGGAACATCGAAAGGAAACCACTGCTGCCTAGGCTAATAGCATCAAGGCAGACGGTACGGAGGACTAACATTTTGCTGCTTCAAGGACACGTCCCCCTGCAGCAACAGCTCCATCTACAGCAACAGTCTGTTACTGCATGCTGTTTTCTAGGACACGTCCCCCTGGACCTACAGTTTCCTATGCAGCAACAGTTTGTTTTGCTTGGTGTGTCTAGGACACGTCCCCCTGCAGCACCAGTTCCCTTTGCAGCAACAGCTTGTTCCTGCTTGGTGTGTTTAGGACACGTCCCCCTGCAACATTAGTTTGTATCTGTTGGGGTTTTAGGACACGTTCCCCTGCATCAACAGCTTGTGCCTGTCTTGTATGTACAGACTCAGATACCAAGTTCTTATACAAACTTTTCTTCCCTTTTACAAGGATTAGCCCACATGGAGTCCCAAGAGGCGGATGCTCCTACTGTCCAGCTCTCTTCTGAGATCTCTACAGCCCCAAAGCCGCGAGTTACCACTCATTCATCTCAAACTAAACGTACTCAAGATTCATCTCGAAAGAGGTCTCAAATGGATAAGACTAAAGGTACCAAAGCATCCAAAGCATCCAAGTCCTCTAAATCTGATAGCAAGTCAAAGCGCTTAACAGATAACGAGGTAGGCCCAGCTTCACCTTCATCCCAAGCCACTTCCTCATCTAATCAACAGGCAGAGTTATACCAAAAATTGATTCAATTTCTAGAGGCAGAAATTGAGAAAAGATTGCCAACTAAGAGAGCACATTCGGCAGATCCTTCCAGTCAAGAGTCTAGCTCCAAATGTGCTAAGAAGGATGACCTTCCTGCCAAGTGACACCATTCATCCAAATTAGGGAAAGCACAAACACGGAAGGGCGGAGAATCACCTAGGGCTCCATCCCCAATGTCTGACATGCCTTCTGAGCAGGGATCCGATCACTCTCAACACTCCCTGACCCTAACTGCACGAGCTCATGCTGATCTTGCTCGCGCCTTTGGGCAAGTTCCTCCTGAAGAAGGAGAGTTGCCTGACTTGGATTCCGAGATATCTCTTTCGGATTCTGATGATCCAGAGCGTGACTCATCCTCCGCTTCAAGCCAGAAACTCTTTGACTTATCCGTGTACCCCCAGATGATAGAGAACGTGATGGTTGACCTCAACCTTCAGAAAACAGATAAGGAGGAGAAGTCTAAAGAAGCTGCTGAGGCTGAAGACCTATTGCTTCCACCTCCATTAGAACATTCATCTCTTCCTTGCCCTGCAGCTTTTCAGCGTTTGCTCAAACGAGATTGGGAGGCACCTTGTTCCTCAAAAAAGTTGCCTGCCTCTGTGGTGAAAATGTTTGCATCCTCTGATGACTACAACAAGCTATGGGAGGTGCCCATAGTAGACCAACCTGTTCTCCAGCTTGTACCCAATCATGTGTTTCCCCAGCAGGGATTGGCTAATCTCAAAGATGCTATGGAACACAAACAGGAAACGCTCTTAAAGCGTGATTTTGTAGTATCAGCTTTGGCGGCCAGGGCTTCTTCCAGTGTCTCCCTATTTGCAAGAGCGGCTCTGAAGTGGACAGACCAGATAATGACTGATCCAGGTCTTTCCAAGGATTCCAAGAGCCTGATGAAAGAAATAGGGCACGCATTAGCCTTCTGCACTGACTCATCACTAGATGCTTTCCAACTCATCACCAGGGCCTTAGCTTCCTCCGTGGGCGCATGCCGTATTTTATGGCTCAAGCACTGGAACATAGACTTTGCCTCCAAGATGCGGGTTGTATCCCTTCCTTTCTGTGGGGGCCAGTTGTTTGGAGAAGAAGTCCTGAAAGACTTTCTAATTGAATCAAAAAGTGAAAAAATGGTTCTACCTTCTGCCCCTGCAAATCAGGGTTCATCCAAGGGGAAAGATCATAGAGCCTATTCTAGACGGTCCTTTGTTAGGCAGTCTTCTTCTCAGAACCGATCAGCCTATAGGCAAAGAGATAGGCCGCAGAATTCCTGGGGAGGCTCTTACCAACGCCACTACCCCCAATCGTCAGGATCGCAATCGCAAAGGGGCAAGGGAATATATCAGCGTTCCTTTTGTGGTGCGAAACACCAGCACTATTCATCCTGATTGTTCCGTTGAGTCGCCCCTTGTAGGGGGATGACTATCTTTGTTCCAAGATACCTGGTTACAGGATGTATCTGATATGTGGGCCATTTCAGTGGTATCAAAGGGTTATGCCCTGGAGTTTAAGCAAGTTCCCAGGGGTAGAGTTGTTACTATTAAGGTTCCTTTTGACAAAGTTAAAAGAGTGGCCTTGTGGGCCGAAGTTAAACAGTTACTTGATATGGCTGCGATTGAGCCTGTACCTGTGTCCCAACATGGGAAAGGTGTATATTCCAACATTTTTTTGGTGCCTCGCAAGTTGGGAACTTGGCGAGCGATTCTAGACCTAAAATTTCTAAATAAATATATTAGACAACAAAGCTTCAGGATGGAGTCGCTCTCTTCCTTAAGATCTGTAATCCACAAGGGGGATTGGTTAATAAGTATTGATTTAAAAAATGCTTATAACCATGTGTCCATTATTCCCACCCATAAGAAGTACGTTTTCAAGTGGCAGGTTGCCACTTCCAGTATAAAGTACTTCCTTTCCGACTTAGCTCCGCCCCTCATGTTTTTACCAAGGCGCTCACACCATTGGTACAACTGCTAAGGGTGAGGGGTGTGGCGCTGTATGCCTACCTTGATGACCTGCTTCTGATAGGGTCCTCCCCAAGTAGAGCGTTGTGGGTCCTGCACGAAACAATTTACATACTGGAATCTCATGGTTTCATCATTAACAGGGAAAAGAGCTCGTTAATGCTGTCCCAAACCCTTACACATTTAGGGGCGTTCATAGACACCTGTAGGGATTTAATCTCTCCATCTCAGGAAAGGTTACAGTCCTTCCAGATAACCCTTCGTCGCATCAGGCGCACTGTAAGACCAGGTATTTTGGACCTTGCCTCTCTTCTTGGCAAAATGGTCTCATTCTTACAATTGGTGCCATGGGCTCCCATTCATTATAGACCACTCCAATGGGAGTTGTTGCCCTGGGCCTATCACATTTCTAGAATGACTCCCTCCCATGTGACTCTTTCACTTCAAACACACAAGTCTTTCACTTGGTGGGCCCATAGCGGGAACTTGAAGAAGGGAGTTCCTATAGCAGACCCTACCCACATCCTTATCACCTGCGACGCCAGTCTTTCAGGGTGGGGAGCCCATTCATTAGGCCACACTCCTACCCATTTACATCACATGACGTCGCAACCTGCAAGCACTGCACACAGACACCCTTTCGGCACCATGGCCAAAAGGCCGCCTATATGCATTTCCTCCATGGCCGCTTCTACCTCGCTTCCTCCGACGAGTTCGCAGAGAAAGAGCATCGGTGATATTGATCACCCCATTTTGGCCAGGCAGGATTTGGTTTCCCCTACTGAAAAAAATTGTTGGTAGAACCACCATTGAAACTGCCACCCAGACTGGATCTCCTATTCCAAGGGTCAGTCAGCCATCCGGATCCTTCATGGTTAGTTCTAATGCCCTGGAGACTCAACGGAGGCGTCTCCAGGCCTTAGGCTTCGAACCTTCCATAGTAGAAACTATGCTAAAATCTAGACGGCTGTCCACTAACAGGATATATAATACCACATGGAAAAAATTATGTTCCTGGGCTTCAATGAAGGGTGTAAACCCAGTACACCCGTCCATCAGGCAGGTACTAGCTTTTCTACAAGACCGACTTCACAAGGGCCTAGGGTACAATACCCTTCAAAGGCAAGTTTTTCTCTACAGGCAGTCCTGGAATTTTTTCCATGTCCTAATATTTCATCTAATATATCAAAAAGTTTTTGAAGGGAGTTAAGACGTCCACTCCTGCAGTGGTACATAGATACCCTAATTGGGACCTTCACTTGGTACTCTCCGCGCTTAAAAAAGCTCAGTTTGAACCCATTCGGGATATTTCCTTAAAGTTCCTTTCCTTTAAAGTTCTCTTTCTCACGGCTATGACGTCAGCCAGAAGGGTATCCGACCTGGCAGCCCTCTCAGTGGAAAAATCCCTGTGCCAGTTTACTCCGGACTCAGTAATCCTCCGGCTAGACCCGAAACTTTGTTCCAAAGGTTAACTCAACTTTTCATCATTCCCAGGAAATACATTTACCTTCTCTCTGCCCAGGACCTTCTCACCCAGTAGAGAAGGATATGCATACCCTAGATGCCAGAAGAGCCTTAAAGACTTATCCACACAAAGGACATACGTAAAACATCTGCCTTGTTCATTTCATTCCATCCTACCACCTTGGGATCCAAGGCTTCCCCTAGGGCCTTAGCATCCTGGATAAAATCATGTATCTTACTGGCCTATCAAGCTAAGAACGCTCGCACTCCGAGCAAAGTGTGGGCGCACTCTACACGCAGTGCAGTGACGATGGCAGCCTTCGCCAAGGAAGCTTCACTTCAAGAAATTTGTAAAGCTGCCATATGGAGCGCACCGTCGACCTTCACTAAGCACTACAAGCTAGATCAATATCAGTTGGCGGACGTAGCGTTCAGATGTCGAGTGTTGCAACACGGCTTGTAGTCAGGTGAGACAACAGTAGCTTTAAGGTATATATTATCCCACCCGAGGGACGGGCTGCTTTGGTACATCCCTAGAGTTAACCAACTGAGTAGGACCTCGTCGGAAAATGACAAATTGTACTTACATGAAGGTTCATTTTCAATGGGGTCCCGAAGTTGGTTTCCCACTCTGGATGAATTAACTTTGTGATTTGTATCATAGAACTTAACTTACCAGACTCCAGAGATTCAGTCTCGAGATTAACTGGGGAATGAAGGAGGAGCTGGGGCTTATATACCCAAGGGAAAAGCTCCTCCCTCTCGGTCAGGAAAGAGGCAGTAGGAGGAGATCAACCCTAGAGTTAACCAACTTCGGGACCCCATCAAAAATGAACCTTCACGTAAGTACAATTTGTCATTTTGTATTACATGCTTTTAACCATTTATTTTTTAATTACTTCTGTTTCAAAAGTATAGAAAATCTGTTTTATATATAAAAATAATTCTAGGAACATGGCAATTTCAGAGTGAAAGCTTAAGCCCTAGTTTTGTTGGTCCTTTCATTCCATACCTGAGGAGTTAATTAAGAAATAGTTTCATTTTGTTGTTGAACAGCAGTGTTCTTGGCAGTCATGTCATATTTGTTTTCATGTTAACAAAAGTTTGATTTTAGTTCCATATCAGCTACATTCCCATCTATGGACTGTTCTTCAATGAACTGCTGTACTTACCTCCTCTCAGTGGTACTTAAACTGCCAAACTAGAAGCTATGCTTAAGGACCACTGTTTGCATTTCAGACATACCAAGGGCTACATCTAGGTAGAAGCAAGAATATTTGATCTACCCTCTTCTCTGCATTTTTAAGGGGAGAGTATTCAAGGAAATTGGGTTTTCTGCAAAAGCAGCCTTGAGAACCTGATTCAGCCTTCTAGGCAGTTTTCTCTGGGTCCCCCTAAAGACTTCACTGGTTCACTGGCAGAAAATATTTAATGTTGCAGCTTGGTATATTACTGTGAAATTTGGAATGTCAATCCTTTATATTTATATTTTATACATACACACACTCATTGAATTTTTTTAACAACTTAAAACTTCTAATTATACATTGACACCATACAATAACGTTCTATCTTTCCATTGCTGTTTTGGTGACTTCCTCCATTTTCCCAGCATCTTCTCTTCATTTATATAGAGCAATCAAATGAACAGCAAACAGCAAGTCTATAGATCAATTTTGTCATTTCCTGTCCTTTCATCATCTTTATCTATCAGATGTCTTCCAAATTCTTTTTCCTTGGAATCCCAAACTCATTAAAAACTTTTATGATGAATTCCAGTTATCTCCTTCTTTTCTTGCTTTACTATGGTTCCATCTTCTTAAATTAACTTTTTTGGCTGCTTGCCAAGAAAAACAGAGCAGAGTTTGCTTTATCTTAAGAAACCTTCCAAACAGCAAATCAGTTTTCAAATTTAATTCTAATTATAAAGTCTTAAAAGAGGACATCGGCCAGACCTTAAGTTGGCAAAGTTCAACATCATGGGATGTTGAGTTGTTTCCTCTGGCCTCCCGGCAAAAGCAAACTCTTCTGTCAGCGGGTGGGCTATCCAAACAACCCTTTAAGAAGATTCCCTTCATTCTCCTTTCACTCAGGAAGAGAAATCAACCAAAGAAGGTAAGCAAAGCACACATTCTTCAGGAATACTTGATGCTGAAAGCCCCCTGAGCTCAGCTCAGGGTGTTCCGCCTGCCATGTTCCACCCGGAAGTCTGGAATATCAAATCCTATAACCAAATATTTTGTATTTCATTAATCACCAGTTGCCAAAGATTTTGGGTCTCTGGACAAGCCCAAATCAAATGAAACAAGGCACCCCTGTGTTTGGGGGGAACAGGTCGTGGAGGATGTCAAACATTTTCTGATTGACTGCCCAGCGTATTCTGAGCTCCGTGCCAAATACCTGGAACCAATTCTATCTAACCTTGAGCCCCGGAGTAGAGAAGACCCTCTAAACTTTCTCCTGAAAGGTCAGGAGAGAGCTACTGTGATTAGAGTGGGACTATTCACCCTAGGGGCTATTAAGAAAAGAGCACACTACCTGAAAGGAAAATGGGATAAATAAGTACTTGACCATATGCAGAAGGATACCTGCTCACTCTTGCTTTTGTTTTGTCTTATGTGTTTGTATATGCACTTTGAAATGGTCTTATGACTAGTCAAATAAAGTTTATTATTACTAAAAAAATATAAATATAAATAAATTTCTGACTTAGGTCAGAACTAGAAAACTTGCTTTTTGAAACTTATGGCTTCATGTATCCACATGAAGAAACCTCTTTTTTTGCTTGAATGTTCTTCTTATACTTTTATGTAATTTTGCTCATTTTGCCTTTTTATTTTTTAATAAACCAAATAATCTTTAAGTTTGGTTCATTCAACTGAGTCCAGAAAGGTAATTTTGGGGAGTGCAACTCACGTTGTCTCGGCATGGGACCACGTCATTTGGGTTCTATATTCTAGGAGGTGTTCAAGAAAACTCTGGAATAACTTCCCAGCAATAATATATTTTCCCTGAACACTTAAAAAAGGTTGTTCAATATGATCCCAGCATTCCCTTCCAATTTCACAACTGTTTGATCGCCTTTTTTCTGAAAGGGCATTAATTTTGTATGTTACAATATTTTTTTCTACAGATATCTGCCTTCTCCAAGAAAAATGTTACAACATTCAGTTTAAAGTGCTAGATTAATATGATGAAGAATTATGGAATTACTGTCTATACCAGCTTCTTCAAAGGAGGTCATTTTAACAGTTTTCTGTAGATTTTATTAGAAAAAAAGCAAATCAAAATAACAATCCAAAAATCTATGAGATCAAAAATTTTATGAGTTGAAAATGTGAGTTGAAAAATGCTTTAAGAAACATTAAATGCAGAATATTATTACCATAACGAGCCAAATTTGCAGGCTTTGATGACTGGATTCGACAAAAGATTTATTGCTTTCAAAACAAAGTCTGTAATACAGTAGTACGAAACATGACCATTAAGCATAATCAGTCAGGTTAACAAATTTAAAATGCACTAACAAAACCTTAGGGCAGCCAGATATTTTCTGACATAGCAAGCGACATCTTCACTTTTCAGATAATTAAAATGGCTGTATTAACGGTTCCCAAAGCCCACAAGCCAAATAAAGTTTTTAAAAGTTGAATCACTTTTTTCCTTTTCTGCCAAATATAAAAATCAGATCCATCTGGGATGAAGAAACAGATTAGTAGACTATAATACAGCATAACATAAAATGTTGGTCTCACTTTTTAAAAAATGGAGGTAAAAAATTCTACATACAAATATGATACTCAAGTATTACAAATTGTGTTTATTTTTGCTTCTACCCTTGTTTTTGCACCGATTTGTTTCCTTTGCAATATTAAATCTGCTTTTTTTGTATCTAAGCTCAATACTTTAGTTTTTTTAAATCCCAGGGGTCCTCCTGACAGTGCTCTTGGCCAAGGGGGCTGACCTTAAAGCAAGATAAGGAACGGCGCTTTTCAGAGTGCGCTCTACTTTGATTATGTCTTCTCCCTCGAAATGTCCCGTGAAATTATTCTTGATGAAATATAGTCTTGTAAACATCGGTGTGCCCCTTCAGAAGCACTTTGCTCGGTCCCTCTCCCTCCACACATGGATGCCTGGCTCACGTGACGGTTCAGAAGTTGCCCCAGGAGGCAAAAGACCTTCCAGCCTTTGTGGCCACCTAGGGACGTAGCCAACATGCTTGCTGAGGTAGTCCAATCAGTCTTGCCCTTGAAAATCTTTCAGAATATTTCTGGAAGGGTGACGTTACGAAGCAGCCACTGCTGGGAGCGGCCGCCATTGCAGTCTCTGATGCTGGGCACCTGGCTGTCTTCTTCAGTGGCTTTATCCAGGCACTGATTACTGTTCACATGCAACAGGGTCAATTTCTAGTTGAAAGATGGGAGCCGGGAAGGAAGAAAGAAAAACTTAAATATAAAAGAACAAGTTTCTGAAATAATTTACAACAAATAAATGCAACAAATCCATATTGTGCTCCATATTAATCAAGATTAAACAAGAATCGACTCCAGTTGCAAGTGTTCTTTGCTAGCTTTGCACACCTTGAAAACTGTACAGGGAACTTGGAATAACTTGATACAAATGGCCCCTGAAACATCATTCGCGCCACAGGCAGGGATGTCTGGAGAAAATGGCACCATTACCTGCTCCAGCTCTGAACCTTATACCATGGACCATATTCCAGGTTTACTGAACAAGCACTTATGTCTCTGGGTGGTTTGGTCAGCTGAGGAGCCTGGTAACATTTCGCTGGACACTTGTGACTGTTCTGCACTTGGCCCCATAACTGCTTCACAGTGTATTCCCAGGTAGAGCATCTACACTGGAAATGGCTTCTTTCACGCAGGTCCGCGCTGGAAGCAAACTCCACATGTAGCACACCCTGTGAGAGCTCAAGAGAGCTGTTACTAGCCCAAGGCCGCCCATCTGGCTTCATGGAGGAGAGCGGAATCTAACTCGGTATTCATACCTCTATGGTGATGGGCTGGTCATCTGATGTGTCACACAAGTGCACCGGCATGTCGGATGACATGGAGCAAGAGTCTATGGTGTGTCACTTGTCCTGGTGATGGCACTGGCACCACCATCAGGTGTCAAGATGGTGGCGCCTGGACCACACATCCACACTGCAGGTAAGCCTGTGGGGTTTGCTAGTGAGAATGCTTTGTATGTGCATGGAGAACTTTGACCATTTGCCATTCAAAGATGGATAGCAAAGTGTAAATTTCCCCCTGGAAGGACCTGAAGCAAGATATTTCTGCGCACCTGGCCAAAACCCTGGAGCTAGGAATAAAGGTTTGGTTAGTGCAGTCTGTTGCAGGCAGCCTAGTCGATTATGGAGCTGGCCACACGTTTTGACTCCGCATGGCCCAGCATTAGTTACATGTGCTGCATGGAAAGAGCATGCTACTGGGCTGTATGCTCTTTACCAGAGCTGTCCTGATGGCAGACTGGTGGCCTAAGTGTGAATAGGCCTCATGAATACGACTCTAGAGAATCACAGTCAGATTTCTACAGTTAAGTTAGGAGCTGATTTATTCCAACATATTTGAAAGAGGACATGATCAGCAATTGTGACAAAAAGTGCCTTGTTAGATCAGTGCAAACAGGTCAGTCATTGTGATTTCCAAACAGCTGCAAATAGATGACACATAAGGGCTAAAAAACTTAATTATTGCTCCAGTTTCTGAGTTCCAATGTAAGTATCTTTATAGTACATACTTGAAAAAAATATGCTTAGTGACCTGCATTCAAAACACTTACCACTGGGTCATACTCCCAAAGCTGGTTGCCTTTCAAATGGTGGCACTTGAGCATTGTGACGGGACCATTCAGCTTGGAGACGTCTAAGCACAAATCATCTGTTCGAATTTCTTTATTAGCTGTATAGGAGAAAACCTTAACAGAAGAAGAAATTTTATTAATGAAAGTGAAAACATAATAGGCAAAATATGAATTAATGATAAATATTAAGAATGTCAGCCAGTTTGCTTCCAAAATTTACAGCTCAGTGAACAAGGAGGCAATTCTGTTTCCTTGGCTCCCAAAGGAAGATGGGCAGCATTTTGGGGAGCTGAGGAGGAAGAGAACCCTTGGGGTGCAACAAGCACAGATTAGATAATAGAAACAAGTACAACTCCTGGACAGTAAAGATCAGAATCATGAGAATAACCATCTTCCCTGTTATGAGGTACGACTGTGAATTTGGATGCTGAGGATGACTGAGAGACCTGCAGACAATTGCTTAAAATACCACCAACTCTGGGAACAAAGTCCTGGACCAACTAAAAATAATGACCACCAAACAGAAACACATAACATGTTGGGCAAGTGATGAGAACAATCAAAGAGCTAGTCAAATCATTATGGTTAGCAATGCTGAAGGAAGCAGAAGGAAGGCAAGGTGAATGGACAGAATCAAAGAAAATATTAGATTACAATATCAGAATGAGGTATCAAAATGGTGAGCATTTGTTTATGTAGTCACTGAGTACTAAAATGTTCCCTAACTCATGCCCTGGAATAAAGGAAAGGCTTTCTTCTTAGCCTGTGAAAATCACCTGAAGATGCTGGTTTCTCTGTCTTCTGTAAGGTCCTTTAATCAACCGTCTCGCTCCTTCATGTGACTCCAAAGTTGTCTTTTCCCTACAATGTGATCCAGTTGTTTTAGCCCCCTCTATGAGTGGGGTCCAGGGTGCACCCTCATACATTTATTCTCACCCATGGAGGGAGCTAAAATGGTGCTGGACCATGTTGCAGGAGAGTTGCAGGACTTCTTTCTGCAGGAGTCAGACTGTCAGCCAATGGCAGTTTAGCACATCCCTATTCAAGTTACAAGAAACCAGTCACCTCTGGCTTAGCATCGAGACCATCTCAAGAGCAGCAAAATCTTGGACTTCCGCTGCTGGGGAAGATAGCAGGTTGACATGTAGAACAAGATTTGTTTTGATTTGTTTTTATCCTCCTGAGATACGAGAGGACAAAGAGATTTTTCACAAGGGATTGTTTACACAGTCCACCTCCAGCAGAAGGAATTTTGGAGGAGGTTGAAAAACTAAACCATCTCTCTTGCACGTTGAAGATTCCTACGAAACCTGGCCCTTCCCCTTTTTAAAGACAATTTAAATCGTTTTTGAAGGACTTGAGGTTTGGAAAACATCCTGAGATAAGGGGATCTGCTGCAATAAGCCTGGCAAACTAATGAAAATAATTAACTGGAATCATCATAAAGAAAAGAGGTAACAGGCATTCTTAATGTCTCTTTCAAAATGTTATACAAACGGGGAAAATGAAAACAGAGTTTTGAAAGAAATCTTATTAATGAAGAAGCTTTATGAAGAAAAAAACTTGAGCAAACTAGAAATTAAAGCTTGAATTTAATCAAGATGATTACAAGGGAGATCCAAAAGCAATTGTTTGACTGTTTATTAAGAATACTAGATAAAATGGACAGTTGGAAAACACAATATGAAAGAATGCAAAAGAACTTAAAGCAGATCTAGGTAAACTACAAGGACTTAATAAAAAATGGCAATACTGATTCAACGAAAGCACACACAAGGCAAAAGGAGAAGCTCCAGGAGAACTATTATTTGTAAGAAATGCCAGGAAAATAAAACCAGCCGCTGGCAGGACTATAAAAGAACAGGTGATTTACAATGGATTGGAATATATAAATTCCAGGAGATAAATATTCAGCAGGGCAAGAACACAACTTGTTTGGAAAACCTGTAAAAGGGGGGGGGGGGTTCCGGTTAAGGGGGAGAGTGAAAGCAAAGGAGCCCTCAATCCCAGGAATGGAAACCTTGTAGTAGGTATCACTTAGAATGGGGAAGACTTTTAAGTATGAGGATGGACATGTGGAAAAAGTGACTATAAAACGAAGAACAAAATTAATTAGGAAGTTGTAATCCAAGAAGATTACAAGATGAAAAAGTCTCATTGTAGATAATATTTCTGTTGGGATTATATATGTAAAATGGGTGATTGTATGACATGAAGTACCATTCTCGAATCCTCCGGACAGCACAGAAGGCCAGAGCTCTTCTGATGTCTAGAAGGAGTGCCCTGGAAGGGCCCTTGATGGCTAGGTGCAAGGACAGCTCATTTAGCCAGCGCAGTCCGGCTCGAGCCATCAGGGAGGAAGATGAAGAAACTCTGGCTCCAAGCAATTCTGCTTCGAAGGCCCACCTCAGGTGCCAGTCCGCCTTCCTCTCCAAATTGACCTTCAATTGGCCCTTCTTCTGAATGGGCATATTGCTGGAAATGAGTGCTCGAATCGGTGCATCAACCTGCAGCACGGGCCAGATCGACTGTTCTTCCTCTGTCCACGTGTACAGCTGCCTACGGATAGCTGGCAACCTGTGCGCCAAAGGGGTTCGCCACTCTTCCATGAAGATTGTTAAGAAGGCTTGG
Source organism: Aspidoscelis tigris stejnegeri (assembly GCA_023333525.1). Lineage (NCBI taxonomy): Eukaryota > Metazoa > Chordata > Lepidosauria > Squamata > Teiidae > Aspidoscelis > Aspidoscelis tigris. The sequence continues at coordinate 544,242 of JALMGA010000008.1, forward strand.
GGAACTGGGAGCACCTTAGCCTTGATGGGTTGCGCCAGCATTAGCCCCTCAACTTCTGCAGGATAAGGGGCTGGAGTTTGTGGAAGTGGGGTGAGACTCAGTAGGGGAACGACAGAGGCCACCATAACAGCCAGATCCTCAGTCACAAAGAGCCTAGTGTCTGCATGGGGGCCTTGATTGGACAGAGGAGAGTCCCATTCAAGCTCCCCTTCATTTTAAGTATCCTGCACAACCTCCCCTTCCTCCATGGCTTCCGAGTCCTCATGTGCAGTCCCTTCTTCTTGCTGAACTACAGTGGAAGGTGCAGGAACCCCTGAGGGCCCTGCTGCGTTATCTGGGAACCGGGTCTGGGCCTACAACTTAGGTGGCCCCTGCGCAGGCACAGGGGCCTTCTCTTTACGGGAGCGGAAGCGATGCTTGCGCTTCTTGTGCCTCCGGGGGGAGGGGGAGGAAGAGGAGGGAGAGGCACGCCTCTTCTTCTTTCATGCCTTCCTGTCCTCTTTTAAGGCCTCCTTGAAGGCCAGGACCAAGGCTGCCTGTGAGGGGTCTAAGGCCTGCGAGGGACCTAGGAGAGGGCTTAGAAAGTCTCCCAGAGCAGGGATGGTCGGAGGAGGACTGCTAGAGGAGCTCATGGTGGCTGGCACCACCCGCTGGTTCCCACCGAGAGGGGGACGCCTGCAGGAGAAGGAAAGCCTGGCAGAACCGTGGGAACCCTTGGTGGGGCTTGGGAATCAGGGACAGCTACAGCAAACTCACCCCCACAGAAGCATACCTCCTTCCCGTGCACTCCACCACGCTCCAGAGAACGCAGGCTGCCGATAACGCGGGGCGCCGATAATGCAGCCACGGCTGCACCTCCTTGGAGGGAGCTGGCTTGTCCCCTTCCAGCCACTGGTTGCTTAACTCACCTCCCGCAAGCGGGAGGGAGAAGTCTAGTGGCTCTGGCAGTTGCACTGCAAGGGTTTGTAGAGCCCTGAAATGCCTGGACGCCAGTGGCGCTGCGAGTCACAGTGAGGTCTTCCAGCAGATCTTCCAACCCCCGTAAAGATGCCACAGCCAAGCAGTGCTTGCCGGCAGTGGGGGAGGCTGCTTCCATAAACCTCGCTTCTCCTTCTCTTTTTTCTCTCTTCCTTCTTCTTGTATAGCACCACGAGGGGGGTAAAACATCCTCCCCAATTGCTGGTGTCAAGGCTACCAACAGGAGTGAAGAACGATCACTGGGGAATCGCTTTTGTTTTCTGCTATTTAAGAATTTGTGGCATGCACCACCCTTCGGCACCAGCTAGAAGCACCAGGCATTAACCCGTATAGTCCCAGCTGGAGGGAGGATTTGGAGAATTTCAGTAATACTATTAAGCTGTGTAGAATTGGGACTATTAAAGAATATTATTAATGAGGTAAATGCAAGCATTGTAACAGTTGTCTAGATAAGAATAGGGGATTATAGTTTAGAAAACTGTGTAGTTGAAAAATAATGTTAAGATCTGTAGAATCAGAATTATGAAATAATATTATTCATGAGGTAGTCAAGTATTGTAATAGTTTTCTAGAGAAGAATCTGAGGCTATAGTTTAGAAAACTGGCATATCTATCTAAATAAGAATGCCTGATTAGTTTAGAAATGTGTATAATTTAGAAAATAGTAATATGTGAACAAAATAGTAATATGTGAACAAGATGCTTGTGATAATTTTGGCAAGAAGTTAAGCAGGAGGGAAGATATATATGCATATATGGGATGAGATTATTAATAGAAGCTAGGCTAATAATAGAAACATTAATATGTTATAAGTATTAATTGGCAGAGGGAAGAAAAAAGAAAAAAATGACATTATTAATATTATTATGACTATAACTATTATTTTGGGTTTTATAAGACAGAAAGAGGATGAAAGAATGGTATTCCCTGTAGAAACCAATTATGAAGAATGATTATAATTAAGACGGATGTTGGGTTGAATATGGGGCCTGCTGACAACTGAAAAAGAGACACAAAGGTAGCAGATGAAGAAGAAGAAGAAGAAAAGACAAGGGGATGTTGGGAGAGCAGGAAGTCACCAACAAGCAACAAGGAGGTGGAAAGATATTGTATGGTGTTAATAGCTCACTGAATGTTTTTTAGGTTGCAAAAAAAGCTTTTAATAAAGAATATATATTTTTTAAAAAGAGCAGCAAAATCTTATGTGGTTGAACTCTGTATGTGGTTGCTGTTGCTGACAAGAACCTACCTCTGGCCACATTTCTTGTAACCACATCTGAATTTCAGTTCTGGCGAGCTCCTGTGCCTCTCACCTTTAGCTTGTAAACTGAGTTTGGTATTTGGTAAGGCTTTCTGATGGATTTTCTGTTGCCTCCCACGATGTCTTGCGTTTCCCCTATTGATTGACTCCCATCTCCTTGGTGAAACTGTTGAACTGTGAATACTTGATTTTTTGGGGGTACTTATTTTAAGACTCTGTACAGCCTATGGAATTACAGCCCGTCTGTTTGTTAGGCATGGCACCACCAAAGAGCCTGTCATCAGCACGAAGACAACTTTAGCTTCTCCGTTTCCAGTTGCTTTCAGGTGACTGGTTTTATAGTCATGCTCTGAAATGTCCTCCCACCCATTCTGGGCAAGTGCCTAAATTGGTTCAGGCTCCCATGTGGGGGTGCTAAGTTGGGGGGAGGAGAGGAGGAGAGTGAAGTCAGGGCAATACAAGTGAAAAGTGTAACTGCTTCTAGCCAAGGAAGCCAGGCAGAGAAGCCAGGACAAGCTGCTCTGAAGGAGAAGGGATCATGCAAGATTCAAGTACTTACGGACCATGCCAAACATAAGGGATGTACATGAAGCTAAAACTGTGATTCAGTTTGAAACTGAACTGCTTTGGGTCTGTTCATTATCCAAAAATATTTGTTAAAAAAGGCTTGAAAAACTCTTTAAAGGACAAAATACTAGCAAATCCAAACTGCCCCCGCTGAACTGCAGTGATGGTGGCTGGCTTAAAATTCACACCAATTGCACTGATTCAGCACATCTCTAGCCAGATGTTAACTTTTTATTTTTAAAAGTTCCAGGTCAACTTAAAGATCTGGTTTTGGTCTTGTTTCATTTCCTAACTGCACTGCAACCTAGGGATACTTCTGGGCCAGTTTGGACTAGTGGTTAGGGAGCCGGACTCTTATCTAGGAATACCAGGTTTGGTTCTGCACTCCTCCACAAAGCCAACTGGGTGACCTTGGGCTAGTCACAGCTCTCTTCTGAGCTCTCACAGCCCCACCTACCTCACAGGGTGTCTGTTGTTGGAAGAATAGAAAGCTTTGCCAACTGCTTTGAGTCCCACCAACTCTTCTTTTTTTCTTCCATTACTACTAGCACACCCCAGCGGACTGTTTGAATAAGTCCAATTGTAAGATGGACTCATCTTCTTTTTATTTAAAATTTTCAAAGAAAGAACTTTCACTTTTAGGGCCTTCTCTGATTCTTGAACAAGCAGGAACTGTATTAATAATTTTCTTCCTATTAATTCAAGGGAGAAGGAGGCGAATGGGTATTTCTCCAGAGCCCGCTAGAAGGAAGATGGTTGGAACTCCAGGCAAGCGCTTGGTCCAGGCAGATGCTGCACCCAAAAAAGGGCACCATGAGCTTGTTCTTTTTTGACACTTTTAAAACAGTCTATTGCTTAAAACATCAATTCCTTAGCATGGCTGTGTAATCTTTGCCTAGATCAGGCATCAGAAATGAAAGCACAAAACTCACATAACTTAGGAACAAGAATGGCAGCAAATCCCTTGAAATATTAAATTAAAAACCAAAATGAAGCAGATGATATGTCATATTTGCTGTCTTCTAATTTTATCTGTTGTAAAAAGCAAGAATATATTGTTTTTAAGAACCATCTCAGGACGTTTATTAAAAAATTAAGGCCTCAATGTTTGTTTATTTAGTATTTATAGTACCCTTCATCCAAAAGTTCCAAAATGGGACAAAACAAGATCAAACTCAACTAACTCTTTGGGTTTACTGTAGAAATCAGAGTGAAAACTTTACCCCTGAAAATGTATATCGGCTGAGGAGATTGAAAGACGCGAGTCCGCGCCATGCACCCACCACTTGCCTTTTCTCTGCATAATTGATGGAAACACCTGGAGCAAATTCCATCTGTTGAAAACATCATTATCAAATTCAAATGTAGTTTTCTGTAGCTTGCAATAAAGCTAAGTTAAAAGATTTCCCAATTTATCATTCAGCTCCTTGTAAGCTACCTAAACAATGGTTCAAATAAAGGTTGAAAAGCTTCTATTTGAATTAAGCTCTGGAATACTGTTGGACGTCTGTAGCAGTTAAATGCTAAATACTAGGCACCCTAATTAATGTTTTGTTTTCAGATATTAGAAATGCTCTCATTTCTGTTGGTAGAAATCACTCCAAGCATCCACTAAACTCCATATTTCCTGGATTGTAGATATTGCTACAGAATGTCCTTTACAAGGTGGAGGAGTCCTTGTCTTCAAAATGGATCTAGAATCTCATGAAGGCCTCTACCTATTATTTTAGAGTCTGCATTAAAATCTCAAGAAAAAATAAATTCAGGTGTAAATTAGTTTTCAAAGCCCAGACAAATTTCAAAAAACTCAAAAGTCTAACGCTAATACAGTTTTTTTAGTTTCAATAATTTTATTACCTGATTACCACCCATTCCATGACAGTTGAAAATTCCTACTTTCTCATTTTCTTTTCTTGCCATGTTATCCAGACACTGGTTTGTTTCCACATTTCTTATCTGCAGAATAGGGGAAAAATCAGCAGAGACATATAAATCCACGGCCTGCCCTTCCGGGGTGGCCACGCAGCCACTGAGTCACAGCGGCCAACAATGCACACGGACTGACCCCCAGCACTAGGCCCCCCGGCATCAGGGCGCACAGCTATCGACAGGCCGTCTTCTTTGAATTTCCCCAATTAGGCAGCACCTCACGATAAGGGATTCCATGGTTGTGTGAAGAAATACTTTCTTTTGTTGCTGGTCTCCCAAGATTTACTGCCACTTGGTAACCTCTGCTTCTGGCATTTTGGGAACTGGAGAAAAAAAACCCTATCCACTCTCCACATTCATGGCTTTATACTCCTCACCTTCTCCTTTCAGTCATCTGCTCTGTAAACAAAATATCACAAACTTCAGCCTTTCCTCCCAGGGAAGCTTCTCCAGTCCTTTGATTATTTTAGCTGCTCTCTGTTGAACTGGGGTGAGAAGAGAAATAACTGGGTCTTGTGCTGCACCTGTGAGACTGGGGCCTGGCCGCACCCTCCCCCAGACTGGACATAAAACTGTAGCTACTTCTGGCTGGAGCGAGGAGAGACCACCGGGCCCCATGTTACAAGGGTGAGACGGGCGCCTTGCCTGCAAGTCTCAGCTGAAGACGGAAGGAAAGGACATCGCCTGAGCTGGTGGCTGCTGCTGCTTTGCTGCCATTTCTGTTTAGTTTCTCCTGTGACATTTGTGTGTATTAATTGGTCCTATTGTTTCTTTTCTTATTTGATACTGTGTACTGTCATTTCTTAGATTACATAGCTTATTATTAGAATTCTGCACACTGCTTATGATATATATTTGAAGCTTTATTAAGAACATAAAAACGTAAGAGGAGCCTTGCTGGATCAGGCCACAGCCCATCTGGTCTAGCATCCCTTCACGCACAGTGGCCCACCAATTGCCATGGGCATCTCAAGCAGAGACGCGAGCAAGCCTCCTCCTGCTCTCAAATCCCAACAAATGGCCTTAGGAGTATCCTGCTTCCACCGCCACCACCACGCCTGAAAGATGTACTAGGCATCCATTCTAGTAGCCATCTCTCATCCATAAATTTGTCTCACCCTAAATTTGTATTAAAGGCATATAGGCTGGTTGTTGAAATGGATGTCTTTACTTGCTGTATTTCTCAGATGTGATGATTATTTTGCGCTGCCCTTTGATGAAAAGGGGCATTTTAAATAAACGTTACGTTAACTTTTCGAATTCCATTGTATTCTTTTTGAGCACTTTTATAATAGTGGCCATTGTATATGCCACAGTATTTCTTATTGTTATTGCCGACAATGCTAGGAGCCTTTTTATAGGGCCGTTGCATACTTTCAATGAACTTCTCCACCCTTCTCTCCATCAGCCACAGCCAGCTTAGATTCGTACATTTTAATCTTGCTTCAGTCCACCTTCAGACTGAGATAATACATTGGGAAAATGACAAGCTGTTTCTTTCAGCATTATCTAACTCAGAAAATCCACCTTAGATTTAGAAAATATGGAAAGAAAATCACTAGTCATTTTGCTTCACTCTCAAAATGGGCTAAAAGCCCCCAAATTTAGGTGGAGATGAAATCCATCCATCCATCGTCACATCACTGGCTGGGCCCTGCTAAGCCTGTAAGTGAAACAATGAAAAGGTTTTCATTTTATTTTCAGGCTTAGCAGGACCAGACAACAGGTGGGGATTTTTAAAGATCACATGAGGCTCTGAAATTCCAACTCGGCGAGGCCTGGTCCCTCGCCGTGGGGAGACGTGAGCTCAGTTAAGGGATGTGGCTACCCTTGAGAGACCTTACAAACTTTATGAACACAAACCTCACATATCTGTCTTCTTTTGCTGCCATCTTTCACACCATAGAAAGAAGAAGCGTCTGGATATCTTCAAGGGGATCCATCTAGAATTCATTACAATAAATTTCACTATTCCTCAATGAATTGAGGAATAAATAAAATTCATTTCAAAACTGCATACCATCTGCAGTCAATCATCAGCCCATGAGGTTTTAATGACTTTCAAACTGCACCTCAACAGAAAAAAATTGCTATCTAAGTGGCTGGTGTTGGGAAGACTTTAGCAACTTCATTAGTCCAAAAGCCAGTAGGACAACCTCAGTAAATCATAATATATAAACCAGTCAACCTGGATTCTGAGCTAGTCAACCCTTTCAGTTGGACTGGCATCTATACAGCACAACACAGATGCTCATTCTTAACAGAATCAGAACATGCTCAATTGATACACAGCCACTGGTAATCTAAGAAAGTGCACTCTTGACGTGTCAACCGAAGCAAGCTGTACATCTCTTTTCCACTGGTAACTTAGGATTCAAATGACAAATAAATTGTGGAAAAGCATAAGTTATAGATATCTTCCAATAGAGAGAATGTGCACTCCATACAGAATAGGAAATCTATTTCATCTTCATCATCATCATCATCATCACCATCACAAAAAGCTCTCTGCTATTTTTCTTGAGCTTCTTCACCACCATTACCGTTTTTCGTTGGGACTTTTCTCCCATATCATGAAGCTGACCATCACTTACTTTCCCCTTCTCGTTACTTGGGCAGTGACTGCTTCCAAGTGTAGAAATTCACTTCAGTTCTTTTATCCAACTGCTGGCGGTGGGGGCTCCCCTGGCTGGCATGCAATTACAGGCCGACTACGCTTCAGGCACTGCTGACTGATACAAAGTGAGAGCTAAGACAGGATGGGGCAACGTCCCCAGGTTTCCATTGTTGTTAGGACTTAACTGGGGCACATTTAAAGGAGGTGCGACATCTAATAGTCACCCTCCTTTCTTTTAATTCCATTTTCTAATTTGTTGCAATCCTCCGCCCAAGTAAAACAGCTGTCAGGACCATCAAGCTGAGCCCCAAAGAGCTGAAGGCAGAAACATTACAGTGTACAGAATCCTTTATTCAGGAGACAGTGTGATGTTTTACTGCTAAGAAACCACAGTAACCTATGGCCATTTCCACACTTAATGTGATAAATGAGGATTAAGGAGACCTGGATCTCCAAGATCTGGCCCTCACTCAATCCAGTTCATCAAGTTCTGGATCTATACAGAGACCCATGCATCTGCATGCGATGTTTAGCACCCGATGGCAATGGATACCAAACAAGGCTGCCGTGTGGACACAATAGCATGCATACTGAGGCCCCAATTAGGCCCGAGGAGGAAGTTCCGTTGCTGGTGCGGTGTGACTGGCCTGTGAAATTGTCAGTCAAGACTCCCTTCTAGTTACAGTAGGTGTGACAGAGCCACACGGATACACAGAGGGTTGGAGCTGCCCCACTGCAAATGGTGGCTTCCAGGTCCGCCCCATGAGCCTTTTGGCCTGGCATGCGTGCAGAAGTGCGCTCTGAAATCCGGTCTTCACGGCACAAGATCTGACTGGAGACATGATTAAAGGGGTCTACCGTTAATCCAGATTTAAGGGCCCAAAGAACCCATTAAATCTGGAACTCTGCAATACTTCTGTGGATAATAAGGCTGATAAGGAATGCTGGTTTGTACTAATGTGAAAAATACTAGATACACTAATTTCATCAAAGGATTAATGACTAAAATGAAAACTAGTCTTGCCTCTCTGTGTGCTGCCTCACGTGGCTTCCAGAGGCAAATTTACACTGTCTTCCTCTGAAAACACCAAGGTTCATATTATTGCAAGCAGACTAGAGACGTTTTCGCACGGGGGTGAACGGGACGCGTGGGAGACAGCTGCGGACACGGCATCCGCATTGCCCGAGCGCGGCTTGCGCTCCGACGTGTCCGCAGCTGTCTTTCTCGCGTTCGAAATGTAGAGCACTTTAAAGTGCTCTACATGCGTTCGAACGCGGACGAGCCGCCCGCAGGCATTCGGGAGGAGAAGCATTCGCGCCTGCTTCTGTCTCCCGAACAGCTGCGGGCTCGCCTCCGACGCCGGCGCGGCTTCGACAATCAGCTGTTTGACAATCAGCTGATTGTCGATCTGCCTCCGCGGCTGTCTACGCGCCCCTGGCCGGCCTTTGCCGGCTAAGACAGCTCCCGGCGCTTTGAGCATTCGCACACAGACGCTCCGGAACGCGTTTACACGCGTTCTGGCGCGTCTGTGTGTGAAAGGGGAAAGCGCCGGGAGCTGTCTTAAGCTTCCCGTCCTACTCCCGTTCCAAATGGAACGGGAGTAATGCGAAAACGTCTTAGGTGCCACTCACAGTGCATAAATCTTTTCATGCCCCACAGTCCATATATGGAGTTAACCATCTTAAACGACTAAAAACTTCCACCGAAGAAGCCAGGAACGCCCTCTGGATTTACAATTTGTTCCTCCCATTACTACAGAGACGCATCCGAGCTATGTTTACAAAGGACAAACGACTTTTCAGTTATTACTCAGAAATTCAACCAAGATGCTCTTGCTATTTCTATTTTATAGTATACTAATAATGTTCAAATATTTATTTGAATTTTTTCCCCACTCTGTCCCCAAAAGTCTCAAGGCAGGGTGCAACATTAAAAACCAAATATAAAACAAACACCGTAAAACAGTTAACAAAGCCTGAAAATGGAGAGGAAAAGCTGCTCCTTATTTAGCCAAAGGCTACGGCAGAAAGGTGCATCTTCATAGCTCTCCTGATGTGAAAGTGCCTGATGCACCTCAGGGGGTGACTATTCCATGATCTGTAGGCTGGTTGATACAGAAGAAGACATTCATTTAGGGCCTCATACATTGAGGTTAACACCTTGAACTGGGCTTGAAATCAAACTGGCAGCCAATTTGGCAGCAATCTTCAAAGAAAGGCATTCTGCACCACCTCCCAACTACATGGACTCAAGACCCCGTGACACAGAGCACCTCTGATTGGTGGTCAGCCCATTGTCATCTACCGATGGGAGTTGAATCTGAGAGCTGGATTTGGCAGGAATGGTGGACCTTTAGATGATCCACTCCTGGACACATTTGGAGTCAGAGCAATTCCTGAATGCTCTGGGAGATTTTCCAACTGGCATGGTTCTGGTCCCTCTTTGGAATGAGGACGTGAGCATGGCCACCAATACAATTGCTCCCAAGTGCCCTCGGTGTACCCGCAGAGCTGGTATCCCATGGAGCTATGGATTATGTAGGAGGTGATATTAATCTTGCCTGCCATGTGGCAGTGGCAACAGTCCGAAGGAATTTTTTCTCTGCCATCATTGTGTCATCAAGAAGACACCTAGGAGAGCTCTTCCAAGTGGTGAATGGCCTTATAAGATGTAGCCCAAGAGACCATGGGCAACAACCATGTGCTGAGACAAAATTGAAAGATATTTTAAGGGCAGAGTTGCTGAGATTCATGGACTAGGATCCCATGGCTGGGCATAGTCCAGAAAAAGTGTCCAGAGAACTGTCGAGTCCAGTTATTTAGGATTAGTTTTGGTTGTTGTGGCCCAAGGATGTGGATAAGCTGCTTGCTGTAATTCAGCCTTGCTCCTCTTGGCTGATAAAACTAGCTGGCGAGGTACAACCAGCTGGGTCCAGATAGTAGCAAATGCCTCTTTGAGAGTAGGGGTGGTGACTCTTAAAGAGGTGGTGACATAACCCTCCCTGAAAAAGTCCTCCCTGGGTCCAGAAGATTTAAACAATTATCATCCGGTGGCCAACATACCGTTTTTGGGCAAGGCATTGGAGTAGAGTGTGGCTTCAGGCCTGGTTACGGCACAGAAACACAGCTTTTTCAAGTTTTATTACTTTTTTTTTCTTAATGGACAAATAAAAGTTATGAAATCAGTGTCTCATTCTTGTAACATTTAGTGCTTAACCATTTTAATCCTCAAACTCACTTCTACAATCATGTACATTTATAGCTTGTTACTTAAGAACAAGAATGCGCGCTACTGACATTTTAAGCTCGCTGCTGTAGGAAAAAAATTGAAATGTTAACTGTTGTTTTGCGTAAAATTTAAACACAGAGAATAAAAAGCGCTAACCTGGACTTTAAAGCATGGCATTAAAAGAGTGTAAGATATATCCCAAAAGCATCATAAAGAACTTTTACCTCTCCCAAAGAGAAATAGTGTCGTGGAATTTGTGAATCAGGATAAACATTCTCCAGGTACCAGGAAAAGGGCTTGCACTCTAGCCTTTGCCTAAGTCCAAGCCTTGAAGATATGTCTCCATAATCTACCTTCGTAACCCCTGCAAAGAATTTAATGTCATTATTGGAGATTTTTACATGAATTTTAAACAGTATAAATTACTTGCCCCGAAGAAGATCAGCTGAGAGAAGCTGTCCTCATATATGCATGGAGGGCTGGAGGCTGTCCTGTTTGCCCAATGTGAAGTGCTGGAGGGCACTGCTGGAAGAGGACTGCATATGTCACACTGGAGGACGAGCAGGTGGAACAACCTCTGAATTGTCACTCTAAACAATTCTAAGGAGGCTCCGTAATAGCACCTGCATCTTCATTAGCAGAAACGGGGGAGGGGGGGTAAGAATTCCAGAGGACAGGCAGATGTTTTCATGTACTTTTTCCAGTTCTACAATATCCTTTCTGAGGTGCGGGGACCAGAATTCCTCCAAATGTGGCCCCATCATAGATTTATGAAAAGGCAAAATGGTAGCCACAGAATTGATGTTATTGTTGTTTTTCACTGCTGCTGCTTCCTAGACTGAGAATTTCACTGACACCCCACGATCCCTTTCCTGATCTGCCACGAGAAGTTCATTCCCCATCAGCTTATAATGTAACTGAGATTATTTGCCCCAGTGTGCATGGCACTTGCTATGAAATGAAATGCACTGGCCACTGACCCAATGGCAAGAGATCCCTCTGGAGCTCTTTATAATAAGGAAAGAACAAAAAAATTCATGTTCAATTTGCAACTGAAGTGAAGATTTAAAGATTAGATTTTTTGTTGAATCGTTCATTTACGCTGGCAGTTCCGACATTTCCGTGGATTTTCTTACCATTGAAAAGTCCTATTTTCATGTGTAAAATACGGCTAAAGTGCAAACATTCGATTAAATGTTCATATTTGTGAGCTGGGAGCATTGTTTGATTTGTCTGACATTAAAAGTCCATACTTGATTTCAGATCCCTATTTTACAATCACAGTTTTTACCACCCTGAGCAAGATCAACAAATTAAAAAGCACTGCTTCCAATTCTGAACAATTATTACTACTCTATGTTTCCATCCTTTAGTAGTTACCAATCCAGAGACGTTTTCGCACGGGGCTGAACGGAACGCGGAAAAGACAGCTGTGGACACGTCATCCGCATTGCCCGCGCGCGGCTTGCGTTCCGACGTGTCCGCAGCTGTCTTTTCCGCGTTCGAAATGTAGAGCACTTTAAAGTGCTCTACACGCGTTCCAAACGCGGACGAGCCGCCCGCAGCCGTTCGGGAGGAGAAGCGTTCGCGCCTGCTTCTGTCTCCCGAACAGCTGCGGGCGCGCCTCCGACGCCGCGCGGCTTTGACAATCAGCTGTTTGTCAAACAGCTGATTGTCGATCTGCCTCCGCGGCTGTCTCCGCGCCCCTTGCCGGCGTTTGCCGGCTAAGACAGCTCCGGGCGCTTTCCCCTTTCGCACACAGACGCTCCGGAACGCGTTTACACGCGTTCTGGCGCGTCTGTGTGTGAAAGGGGAAAGCGCCCGGAGCTGTCTTAAGCTTTCCGCCTGAACGCGTTCCGTTTCGAACGCGATGCAGTGCGGAAATGCCTCAGGACAAGACCGGTCCTCTTATTCCAGGACTGATGGGTTTGTTCAGGAACCTTTATGAGTGACTTTGCCAATAGCCTTATGAGAGTCCAGGTAGATGATGTCAACTGGGTCACATTTATCCAGGTGCTTATTAACACTCTCAAAGAATTTTAACATGTTTGTAGGACATGATTACTCTTTGAAGAGGCTTGCTCCTCTATGTGCACAGTAATTTTAGCCTTAATAACTGTTTCCATAACTTTAATTGGAACTGAAGTTTTACTGAATAATCTGTAATTTCCGGTATCACCTCTGGATCCTTTTTTTGAAGATTGGCATTACATTAGATACCCTCTAGTCTTCAAATACAGAGCCTGATCTTAGGGAAAGATTATATATTTTGGCTCCAAGCTCAGCAATTTCACATTTGAGTCCTTTGAATTCATAAGAACTCTCGGATGAATGCTGTCTGGTCTTGGTGATTTCTTAGCATTTAATTTGTTAAGGCATGTGAGGACCTCCCCCCTGGTTACCTCTAGCAAGTTTAATTCTTCTGAGTTCCTCCCTGAAAAAACTGACTCTGCTGTGCAGGCAACTTTTTCTTCCTCAGTGAAAACAGAGGCGAAGCATTTACCTTCCATGTAGTATCCATGTCCTCTTTACTTATCCCTTTCTGTCCATTGTCAGCTAAATACCCAACTGCTTATCTGGCTGGATTGCTACTTCTGATTTACTTAAATAAGGCCCTGTTATTTTTCTTGATGTTTGTAGCAATATGCTCCTCAAAATTCCTCTTAAAATTCCTGACTGCTGCCTTGCGTTTGTTCTGCCAAGGTTTATGTTCCTTCTCCTCATTAAGATAAGCAAGGCTTCCGTTTTCTAAATGAGTTTTTCTTGCTTTTAAGCCACACTGGATTGCTACTTCTGATTTACTTAAATAAGGCCCTGTTATTTTTCTTGATGTTTGTAGCAATATGCTCCTCAAAATTCCTCTTAAAATTCCTGACTGCTGCCTTGCGTTTGTTCTGCCAAGGTTTATGTTCCTTCTCCTCATTAAGATAAGCAAGGCTTCCGTTTTCTAAATGAGTTTTTCTTGCTTTTAAGCCACACTGGTGTCCTCGTGGACCTTCTTTCAGGTATGCATTCTGAGTCTCTGTTATTGTACTTGTAAATAGTTTCCATGCACTTTGGAGTGAACTCTTCTAACTTTCCCTTTCAATTTGTTTTTTACTAGTTTCCTCATTTCTGAGAAGTTTAAGGTCACCATATTAGATCATAGTCTGTATTTACATTGAGGGTTATCACAATGTAGTCACTGTCATCTTATACCAGATCCTGAGCCAACCCTTTTGGGTTGCTCTAAGGAACAATCATTGAGTATGTCTAGGAATTTTCTCTCTCTCCCATGTTGAATAAGAGTTCACATGGTCTGTGAGAATAGTAGAAGTTCCCCACTGTTACTACCCTTTCATTTTTGGATGCCTCCTTGACTTCATGTCAGCATGTCCAAATTATGAGACTTGCTTCCTGACCTAGTACTGCTGCTTCTGTGGATGGATCTGATTCTGCCTCTTACATCTTTCTGCTTGAATACTACTATTTCCTCAGTCAACTCGGTACTGTATGCATAGTTCCAGCTATCCTCACTCAAATGTACACTTTCTCGAGCCTGATGCTGCTCACCTTCTGTTGGCTTTCCCCCAACTGCTTTGTGTCCTTTTCAATATTAAATGCCAGCAGTTTCATTCCAGGTTCAAGTCAAGGCTTCATCTAGGTTCCACATCATTGTCAAGACAAATGTATGTAGTTGTGTTTCAAATCAAATAGAGAACAGAATAAATAAACCAAAGGGCTATAATCACTAGTGAGGCACTTGCTTTGCACACAGTGGATACCAGATTGAATCTGTGCGTTCTCCTAAGTTCTCCAAAGTCTCTTTGAAGAAAAATCCCATCGGAAACTCTGACATTTGTGGCAGAATACTGGGCTAAGATAATCAATAACTTGTCATTCACCAGTTGATGAAACTATTAAAAACTATCTTGCTTACCTGGAGAAATAATGTAGAAGAAATTCTTAAATCCATCCATCCAAACTTCAGCAAGTCGTCTATTATTTTTATTTATAATCTGCCCAGTGCCCCCTGGGAAAGTGTAAGGAGTGGCTTTTCGAAAAACATGTCCAACATGCGAACACGTAACAATTTCTAAAGTTCCTCCACACTGCCAAATCTGAAAACAAACAAAACTTCAATGCCTTTACTATACAGTCAACAAGAACTTAAATAAGATACTAGTGAATACTTGGCTCAGAATATGGCTGTATGGTAGCAGTATGACAGCATCGTCTCTGTCTTTAAATAATGAAACGTAACAGATACTGAAATGTCATCAGATCCTGGAGCTTTTGCTCAGGTGTTCAGCAATTCTTTTTGCATGGCTGGACAATAGAGTGTTGGCAAAATACTTGTTTCTTCCATTCTCCACATTAGTAGAGGTTCCATCAGTTTTGAAGCATTTTTATGTAACTTGAAGGTAAACAAATCTATGCTTTTTCTTTACGGTACGATACATGAAACAAAAAAAGCTTACTTACTCTGAACGAAATCTCTAGATTCTCCCCTCCCCATATATCCATTCCTGCATCATATGTTCCAATTTCCTGAAAATAATCTCTGTCAATAGAAAATAGGCCTCCTGCCATTGTAGGTGTTCTAAAAAAGAAGAAACGTGATCAATCCAAACGAAGAATTAATTTCACTGCAAGAGAAATCAAGCCTCATCCATTCCGACACTTTGACTGAGTCCCCAAAAGACTTATTTACTTCTCCACTGTCACTCTACTGTCACTCTATTGAAGTGGACTTTAAAAGTGCCATGCAAATCAGGAATAAGCGTCCGCATGAGGCTCAGGAAAATGCGTGTTTTTAACGCACCTTCTGTCCCCATGGGATCCCTGTTTTCTTTGCGCGCATCTTTTTCTCCCCGCCCCTGCTCTTCTTCATAGGGTGCCAGCGGGAATGGGGAGGGACTGCGCTCGGCGCGGCCACAACCAGGAAGACAATCCCTGACAAGTGCAAAGGAGAAACAGCGATCGGCTCTCTGTTCGTCTCCCAGATCTCCCCCCCCCCCCCCCGAAATGGCTTCTCGTGCTGGAAAACATTCACTCTCACCACTTTCCCTGTTATTGCTGTCAAAAATCCACCCTGTCCAGCGCACGATCGCTCATTCACTCATCACTTTCCCTGTTATTGCTTTAAAATCCACCCCTAGCAATAATCCACCCATTTCACACCTCACAGCAATTGCAACAATGTTGCAATTCTGCGTGATTCTGGCTCTTTAGTTCTGAGCTTTAGAAAGTGAAGCTGTTTTTGTGTTACTGCTGTGTGTGCAGGCGGCAATCCCCGCCCCTTTTGCCACGGAGCGTCCTCAAGGTAAATGTAGCAAGGAAAACCCGCGACTTACAGAAAGAGCGCTGGAAGAGTTGTTTAAAGTGCATGTATTTTGTCGCGCGTTTTCCACGTTTTGTAGCGCTGGAACCTCGTTAAAAACCCTGGCTTGGGGGCGCTCAGAGGCAAAAGGAGAGTCTTGGCAGACTTTTTATTCCTTGGGGACAGGCCCGTTATTGCACTTAAAAGCTACAAACAACTTATCACACTGAGCTCCTGACAGTACACATCAACAAACAGCTTTCCATCCACATTATCTACCACAGAAAACCTGCCTTTGGGATAGGAACTGTGGAAAGGAAATAGTCATTTTGCCGCTGTGTTCTCACTCTGAAGGTGAACTGGAGCTGGATTAAAACTTTGGTTATCTGGGTCCAAAGCAGTATGAACTCCTAGTCAGAAGATAGAAGTATATCCCAAAGTGTTGTGATTACGGTCCCTGTTCCCAACTGGATCAGCCACAATGATCGCGTACCACGTCCTAAGCAGAGATGTGCACAAATTCTATTCAAATTGGGTCCCCTAAAATCCGATTTGATTTGAATCTTTTAAAATTGAATTTAACAAGATCTGATTCATATTTAACAAATTTGAATCTACTTGTTAGATATAGTGACCGTAATGTGCTGACCTTCAACTTACATACAAGGAATAAGTTGTTAGTAAAGTCTAACACAGAGACCTTAAACTTTCATAAGGGAAACTTCCCCCAAATGAGGAAACTAGTAAAAAGAAAACTGAAAGGGAAAGTTAGAAGAGTTCA
Organism: Aspidoscelis tigris stejnegeri; assembly: GCA_023333525.1. NCBI lineage: Eukaryota > Metazoa > Chordata > Lepidosauria > Squamata > Teiidae > Aspidoscelis > Aspidoscelis tigris. The sequence goes on from JALMGA010000008.1 coordinate 560,907, forward strand.
ATCACTCCAAAGTGCATGGAGACTATTTAAAAACACTAAAATGGAAGCACAAGTTTTGATTCAAATCTGCACAATGTACCATCTTCTCCATGTCCATACTCATCTGTACACAACCTGTAGTTATTCCACATGCAACCTTTTTTCGGCTCATATGGAGAACCGTACAAATGCGTATGGTTGCGGGAAAGATGTGGATCTTCAAGTCCATATTGTGTGCATATACGAATGTCCGGATAATTTGAATGAATAGATCTGAAATCCAAAATTTAATTCAAAAGTTTACATTTGAATTTCAGGACATTCTATTCGAGTTTGAATGTCAAAATTCGGCACATTCAATCAGATTTCGAATGCCTATCCTGAGCACTACTTACGATCAACCAGGATTCCCTTTCCCCGGGTGGTCCCATGAACTGGTCTAGGAATTCTTTCTCTCTTTCCTGAGTTGAAAAGGAGTTCACCCAGTCTATGAGAGGATAATTGAAGTCCCCCATTATAATTACCCTATCTTTTTTGAATAGCTCCTTTATCTCATTTTCCAATTGTTGATCTCCTTCGAGAGTTTGGTTGGGAGGGCAATAGCATGTCCCTAATATTAGGCTTTGTTTTTGGCTTGCTATTCCTACTCACACTGCTTCTGTGGATGAGTCAGGCTCATCCAGACATTCCAGTTTGTAAGATTCTATCTTTTTCTTAATATAGTAGGCTACACCATCTCCATTTTGTCATTTCCTGTCTTTTCCGGTACAGTTTGTAACCTGGGTGACTGTATCCCATTGGTTTTCATTGGTCCACCAGGTTTCAGTAATACCAATAATATGAACTTTATTATCCTACACTAAGCTTTCTAGCTGTCATGTTTTATCTCGAAGGCTTCTTGTATTTATTTATTTATTTATTTATTGAATTTATATTTGTATATGTATTTTGAAATGGTCTTATGACTAGTCAAATAAAATTTTACTATATCTTACTATTTATATCCCGCCTTTCCTCGAATGGTCCCAAGGCTCGTTACAATAAAAAAATCAAATATTAAAACTTAATTAAAAATATAACCCCCAACCTCCCTCCCTAACAGGACAGCACCCCAAGGAAGCTATTTAAACGGTAAAAGCCTGGGTGAAAAGATACATTTTCACCAGGCGCAGAAAAGTATACATTTGTATTCACTCCGCTGATCCACGTTCTGCCCTCTAGGAACACGTGACGCCTTATATTGCCCCTGGCATCATTCTGCTTGTACACTTTGGTTCAAGTAAGTTCCCCTAAACTTGCTCTGACACAGAATCCAACTGTCCAATTATCATTGTTTTGGTTTATGCATCACATAAATCATGCAACTGGTTTAAATGGAAGAGTGGAAGCATAAGCTAGGAAAACTTACCAAGCCATACTTGGCAAAAGCAGAGGACACTGCCCAATATGAGAACAGATATAAATACACTTCCGTCTTAACAAGTGTAGAGTGATGCACGCTGGGGCAGAGAAACCCAATTACACCTAAGCTAAGCTTTCTGTAACTGACTAGTAAAAGGATCTTGGGGTTCAGTTGGATACTATAGATCAATGAGGTGCATAGCTGCACTGAAAAAAGCAAATTTACAGCAGTTTATTCAGAACTACCCCCAAATCATGCGTTCTTTTCCATAACAGAACAAGCCATTTCAGAACTGAGACCTCCTGATTTCCTGCATTCAAGATCCTAATGACACAGCTTATCTGGATACAGCTTTAATTTACTGGTCCGTATCCAGTTCATTACCGGTTCCAGGCAGCTGCCTCCCTTGACTGAGACAGAATGAAGAGACAGACCTTGATACTGATAATACTTCACTCCGGATCTCAATGATCATTTCCAGTCCTTCATGATGATATCAAAAAGCATGGGAGACAGAATGAACCAGTGTATTACCTTTAAAATGAGAACCATGCCTTGAATCCTTGAAATTTAAATTAACTTATTTTTTTAAAAAATGCGCTTTTAACTATGTACTTTGTCTCTCCAGCATCTTGCCCTCAAAGTGATGTTTCTAGATCTACAGAAGTCTTCTTGAGGATGTATTTCACCTTGTCCTTCTCCGTATCTGCTTGGTTTCCTTTTATTGCCTTTTATTGGCTCAATCGCTACCATACTGAAATCCTAAAGATCCATCCCCCTTACCTAACTGGAAGAGTCCTGTCACCTTTCCTTCGATCCATTTCTCTTTGAGGAACAGGATACCAGCGGAAATTCAACTTCCAGTTGAATCCGCCATAAGTCATATCGGATCCTGCCATATATTCAAATGTATCATCACTGATTACATCAATGATAGGACAAACGACCGTCCTCCTAAATAAAGGAAGGGCACAAAGTGTTAGAAAAGGAAAATAAAGCATAATACAAGAAAACACTGTTGTGCCACAAAGCTATCAGCAGCATTAAAAACTCTGTCCATTGTAGTTCCCAAAATTTTACCAAATTAAAAACGTTGAACCATCCATCTTTTGTAGCTTGCAGGTTTTATGCAAAACGGTACGCCATACTGCGCAAGACAACATTCATCAGTTATTACGATTGGTTTATTGAGGTGAAAAGCAGAAAAGACTGAGAGTTCTAAACAAGTGAGAAAAATTCAGTAAAATACTTCAGATTAAAGGTTGTTGTTTTTTAAATACTTTTGTCAACTTAAGCACTTGAAAGATATGGTTCAGACAAGATTGAGAAGTCTCATTTAAAATGATTTTCTCCCTTTATGTTATACCTGCAACTCAATGCTCTAGAAAGTGTGCCTGTTTGACAGTATTATTGCAAAGAACGTAACAGCACAACTGTGAAACAATTAGCAACCATTTCCTTGGGTAAGAACAATAGTTCAGTCCTTACTAGCAGCAAAATGTGACATCATGATTAACTATATGAACTACAGATTTACATGAAACTTCTCAGTCAGAGCAACAGAGGAGTTCCAGGGAAGAAAATCACGGTGTGTAAAAAAGAACGGGTGGGAAAGAAGGTAATGATGGGGATCATGGGAAGCTGCTCCTCATGAGTAGGCAGGAGAAGAGACGTCCAGTCAGCTTACAGGTTGAGCAGCAGAGAACCAGACCTGGGGTGTTTTTCCACTAGCACTAGAATACCCATTAATACTAGTACTTCTAGTGCTAGTGGAAAAACACCCATGGGCTTCTAGCTTGCTCCAACAAAGCAGGAGTTCACACAAGCACTAAGGAGGTGAACTTCCTATTTTCTCTTTCACATGTATAGAATACCTGGGAGTAAGCGGAGAATTGGCTTCTTTCTGACTTGCGGGAAGAAAAGGGGTTACTTTGAAAGTTTACATTAAATCCCAGAAAGATCACTGAAAAGTATATCAAGACGTTTTCATTGGACTAGGAAAACCTAAGGATTCACTGGCTGTTACAAAAACAGAACATTAACATTTAAAAGCTATGGATCCACTATTATAATAGGAATTCAATTCAAAATGAACATAATGGGAACGAGGGTTTGTTTAAAAGGTGGTCTAGAATGCTATTTCTGCTGAGATGGAAACACAGGTGCATAGTTTTGTACTTTTACAATGGAGAGTGGGTGAATCTGAAGGGTTCTGCACTGGCCCTCCGAAGTACGGATCTCTTACAGTAAGAACGCTGTCAGAGAGAGCCTGCCCGCGTCCTGATTGAAGACTCTGCCCTGAGACAGCAGGGTCAGAGACACTGGAAGGGTGAACGGATCCTGGGTCTGGAGACTCCTGAGGAGGGGGAAAAAAGTTCTCCTGGGCCAGAATGGCACTATTAGAATCACAGGGATCCCTTCCTGATATACCCTTTGAAGAAACTGGGAGATGAGCGGGAACGGAGGAAAAGCCAGGAGGAGAGACCGCCAGTTGTAGCCCCTGCTCTTTGCCAGCCCTTGATTTTGTAGGTGACCATTACTAGCTGTGATTCTTATTTCTTTATTGTTATTCTCTTCTGAAAACCATGTAGTTTCCTGAAATTGGTGGAATGTAAATCAATTTTTTAAAAATGATAACAGTAAAGTTTTACTACTTTTCCTGAATTCATTCATGGGAGCATAATTTTCAGCTACAAATTGATGCTTCTAAGGCCAATTGCTGAGATTCGAGGGGCATTTGGTGGGCCACTGTGTGTGACGGGATGCTGGACTAGATGGGCTGTGGCCTGATCCAGCAGGCTCCTCTTAGGTTCTTATCTGTTACTTCTGGGATTTAGTCAATCTTAACTATTAGATTTCATAAAATAACCACCTGTCAGCTTTTATCCGTGCTAGAAGTGGCTCAAGCCATCCTACTGTACATTCACAATGTGCATCTAAAAAAGTAATAACTTGGCCTTTGGAGGCAGCAGCTCCTTTCAGCCTGGCTCTGATAAGTCCAGAACGCTGCTCCATTCGGATGACATAAACTGGGACTCTGAACTTTTGCACATAGTTCTCCAAGGGCCTCTTCAAGAAGTCTGAAAAACAAGGGCAAACATAAAGCAGAGAGAATTAATTATGGAAGTTATTAAAAACTTTTATATTCACTTTATGCTTTTAATTGAAATATTTTGATATTTTATGTGACCCACTTTGAGGCTTCCTGGTGAATGGTTAGAATATAAATTTAAATAAATAATCCACAGATTCACTTATAGTTGCCCTGGCAACTTCACTGCCTTTATATTCTGGCCTACAGTTCTGGGCAGAACTTCCTTCTTTAAGTCCTTTGTCTTCAAATAAAATTAAAGATTTGTTGACCGAAGAAACAAAACAAGAACTGACGTGCAAAGTTTATATTAAGTTTGGTTTTGGTAATGAAGAAAGAGAATTAGAAAACTGTATATCTGCCTCTCTTTCAGTTTGGTTTTCTTTCTCTGCCATATCACCGAGTCTCACCCAAAAGAAATGCTGGAAAATGTATTGAACTGAAGTGTGCATGAAGCAGCGATACAATGATTTTAAAGTGGAAAGTTAAACATGAGAAAATATAGCTCTTTTGAAAACCACAAAACACAGAGACAGACAGGCAGAAATAGATCCCTCTGGGTCTGAACTTGAGTTCCTGGCTGTTGGAGCCTTTATATTGGGCTCCAAAGTTCATGTGAGCTTCAGGGAAGAGTGCAGAGAGCCTTGTTCCGGGGCGGCTGGACCGCCAGCCTGGAGCCGCCCCAGTTGGACTGGTCCCTCCACAAAAGTGTGAATATGGTGCGAAAAGTGTGTTGAAAGGTAGATACTGCTTCTGGCTGCTGAGCAGGGGATTAAAGCCCCAGAAAGTTTAAAATCTTACCTCCAGTAAAGAACTTGTTGTTTTGTTTTGGAGCGGGAAAGGTTTTCAGAGTTTGTCTAAAGGGTCTGGCCCTCCCAGAGCCATAAACGTGTACTAAGCACTGAAGAGGTCTCTGGGACACTGGAAGTCATCCGGAAAGACCCCTAGGAGAGAGCAGGTCTGCAGAACCATGGGCTTACAGCTACATGAAGTTTAGTATGTTATCCCTCTCTCTCCCGACAAGCAACACGCGCGTGAAGTAAAAGAGGCAGTTGGAAGGATAAAAGTAGAAAAGACGGACTAAGGAGCGTACAACATTCTTAGTCAGACCAGACCTCCCTTGCGACAGACAGTGTGTCTAGACTGCTAGACAATGCTTCACCCCCAAGACCATTTCGCTGGCATAAGCTGATGTAATTCTGCTTGTATCTGGGTCTTCTTAGAGTAACACTCTCCCATGGCTAAGCCACTCAGATCTGCTTCTACAACAAAGCGGAGGCCTAAGTCAGAGTGCTTGAAGTTTGCCTTATTAGTAAATAAAGGTTTTAATTCTTCAAATGCTTTTGGCACTCATCAGTTCAGCAAACGTTTGATATTCTGGGTGAAAGTCACTTGCCTTTGCCTTTCTGGTGTTCTTCCCCACCCTTAACAAGACTGTAAACAAGACTGAGACCAGCATATATGGGCATCAATACGTGGCTGTAACCCTTCTGATCACGTCCGCAAAGCCCAGTGACGGGATTTCTTTCTTATGGATATTTTGTTGACCCTTCTGTAGTCTAAGCACAACTACAGTTCTCCGGACTCTTTCTTTACCATATAACTGGCACGATGAAACAAAATGTTCACTAGAAAAATAGTTCCATTATATAGAGCAGTGGTTCCCAAAGTTGTCTGGGCTACGACCCATCTAATATAAGTTTACCAACTCAGGACCCACCTCTAGGAAATTTAACCGTTACCAATATGAATAAAGGACTTTTCAAATAACAAAGTTTTAATACAATTTTTTAATTACTTAATTCTACAGGCAGGGCCCACTCAATATTCGCTCACGACCCACCAGTGGGTCCTGACCCATAGTTTGGGAAACCCTGATATAGAGGATCAATATAGATTTGATTTTTTTCCTAATGTCGTTTATTTTTATTTAGGAATAAAAGAATAAGGCCTGATGAAAAGAACTAATGGTTTACACAAATCATTGGGGGAAGGGAAGAAAAGCATGTACTGCATTAAAATATATTTTATATGGAATGCTATGAAGTTTTATATGTAACTTTAATAATAATAATAAATAATAATAATAAACAAAGGCCTAAAAAAACAGGGCTGTGAATTCAGAATCATGAAGCTGAAGTCAGAAGCAATTCTTGGGTGACAGGAGTCAGAGTTGTTAAAAATGCACCACCCCCAACTTCTAATAAATTTAAATTGTATATATTACTGACAGACGTGCCATGCCAGGCCTCCCACACCACTGTGGATGGGATTGTAGTAAAATGTAAATATTGTATGGTGTGTATGATATTGAGAAAACCGCTGTATTGACTGTATTGTCTGCCATAACCTATAACCTGTATAATCTGTGTATATCCTTAGTAAGAGAAATCTATGTATATAATCCCTCAAGATGTTTCTTTAAATTCCAATTGTAATGCACTGGTATGCAACTAAGTTGGATCTATGCTTATAAATTGTGCTTAACTTTGTTTAATTCTGTATAGCCTAAAATGACTTTATATACCATATTTTCCGGCGTATAAGATGACTGGGTGTATAAGATGACCTCCAACTTTTCCAGTTAAAATATAGAGTTTGGGATATATTGCCGTATAAGAAGACGACACCCGGCGTATAAGACGACCCCTGACTTTTGAGAAGATTTTCCTGGGTTAAAAAGTAGTCTTATACGCCAGAAAATACAGTAAGTTTGTTGGGATGACATAACAAGGTCAAAGGTGCCTTGGTGGCCAAAATAAGTCATTGTTTGATGTTTTATGTCTGTCCCTTGAGCCTCCAATTTTCTATGGCTTTATTCCAACAGAGAATAACGAGACTTATCCAAATTTGTGTGGCAATGGAAAAAATTGACCATGCATCAATTAAAGACGCACGTGTAATTTACTTTTAAATTAAATCCCTGGTTGCTGGAAAAGAGGAAGACCACGTAACACCTGGCACCGAACATTTCTAAAAGATCTTGAATGGATGTATGTAAAATGGGACAAAACCGCAAATCTGGCTGCTGACCCAAGTCGCCGGAATAATCTTGTTGCCTGATATGCTACCTAGCATGAGAGGAGCTAACTAACCAACTCAAATTGTAAGATGGTAACATTTTGCTTGCTATTTTCTGAAAGGACGGAGTTTGTCAATAATAACCACAGATTAGCATAACAATTACAGTGGTACCTTGACATACGAGTTTAATTCGTTCCGTAACCTTGCTCTTATGTCAAATCGCTCGTATCTCAAAGCAATTTTCCCATTAATCCATTCCAGCTCCCAAAACACCACCTCAGTTGTTTTTGTTATGTACTGTACTGTATTTACATACTCGTATCTCAAATCTTGCTCTCATCTCAAAGCAAAATATCACTCGCTCGGCGGCTTGTATCTCAAAACACTTGTATGTCAGGGCACTTGTATGTCAAGGTACTACTGTACGTCAAAATGTCTAGAGCTCAGGTTCTTACCCCTTCATAATTTCATAAACTCATATGAGCTGGCTTAAAATAATGTTCTCTCTCATGAATCAATATGAAAAACGTATATGTGATGCCTGCTGTCTGACAGGAATAAATCCAGTCCACACAATGAGCAAAGCAACAGTGATTTTATTCAGTTCAAAACAACAGAAGCGCCTGACGCTTGACCAGAGCACTTTCTGTAGTCAGGTTCCATAGTTCAATACAATTATGAATTGCAATTAAACTAATGGGAGTGTTTCCTTAACTCTCTACATGGTGACTCCACCAGGTTCTGTCCAATCCTCTCCTTCCATCTAAATGTAAACATTTTACCTAAGTGGAGCCACCAGCTATCTACAGTATCAACAAGAGCTATTTCTAAACAAAAGTCTCACTGCACTATACATAATATGGATAATGCAAGATAATACCTTTCCATAACCTAATATACCAAACGATACAATGGATTGCACACTATACAGCACACTATACTATGTGAATCCCGTAACCATAAACATGGCAGACATAAAATGAAAGACGCAATAAAGCTTGGTTGTAAGGTATTTATGTCACACATACAATTAATTATTATTGTTAAATTGACATTAAAATGGTTTAGTGATCACCTTAGTGCAGTCATTTTGAAAACATTTAAAACAGGTCTGATGAGACACCAGATTCAAATTCAGTAAGACTTCAGAACTGCCCAGAGGTACAATATAATTCAAACGCCCAGGACTTTAATGGTGATTAACATTAAAACAATTATTAAAATGCCCATTTATTCATTTATTCAGAAAATAATTTCTATGCCTGCAGACCATGAACCATATTTGTTGCTCAGCAGCACAGACATAGTTTTTCCAAAAAGAAATCAGATCTATATAGAAAATAGATTTTATTAAGCAGACATTGGAACTAGTTTTCACACATGGCCACAGATTACCGAGTGCTGATTTCTTACCTCTTTCACTGGCATCATCGACCAGGATAATTTCTTCCAGCAAGTGCCTTGGCGAGCGACTGATGACGCTGTGTACTGTTCGTAAGAGAGTGCTCCAAGCCTCATTGTGAAAGACAATGACAACACTTGTGGTTGGGAGATTATCTGGGTATACCTTTGTCTTACACCTAAGAACATACAAATGAGCAGAAGAAATTTGTAAAATACACAACATAATCCCAAAAGGGAATCCTTTCATAAACCACTAATTATTCTTATTAATGTAGACTTCTAGCCTGCTTCTGAAACTTTTTATGCTTCCTTTTTCTTTCAGCCTCTTGACTGGTTTATCTTCCTCCAGGATTTCTCCCTTATTCTTTTCCAAAGCCTGCGTCTAGGTGTTCAATGTCTACGTCTTGTAGAGGGTCAACAAAAGGTTTCCAGTTTAACACTTATCCACAATCTTATTTTCAGTAATTTGTTGATTTAACAATTCCTAGAAGATCAGTTTGCTTCACATATAATCTGTTCCATTTCTCAATATATGCTAGATTTAAATGAAACATAATCTAGATTACCAATTACACCCAATAATACAACTCTACTTAAAAGTATTAAGTTTTTAATAAATTCTATATAACATTGGATATTTGTGATCTTAACTTTTGCTTCAAACCATTCCTGGTAAGTTAAAAACTTCATTTCCATATTAACTTTCTGCATAACCCTATGTATGTATCTATTTCAAGTTAATTCTTACTTATTAATTAACCAAGTTTTCTAAACCATACTTTACATGATGTCTTCCTCATAGCGCTAGACCTATGCCAATATGCTTCAGATTTTACTCGTTACACTGTCTCTTAACTTATTTCCTTGAATCTCCTACCTCCCCAAGGATACTTTGATAAGTTCTTTCTGCATCTCAGTTTACAATTATAACACCCAGACCTCTACAGAACATAAGTATCTAGTGTTTCAACAGCTTGAAGGACATGATCTAAGATTTGGTTGGCACTGTATGATAAAGTTAATGCTGGTTTTAAAGACCATTTTATAACAAATGCTTCATTGAAAGTATGGAATAAATATTGGGTACTGAAATCTAGGGAGGAGTTTAAACAAGAAGGTTGTGATGTGCACACAATAAAATACGAAGTATGGTGGAAGCCAGAGCTTTTTAAAATTGGGAACAGTAGGTAAGAATTTAAAAAATATATTAAAGCAATATAAGGTGGCTGCATCCAGATTTATATGCGCGCATATGTGAAAACGTGAGAGACACTGGCTACTGATGACCGGATTATAGAAAAGATGGGCTTAGATGAAATTGACAAACTGACTTCTCTAATGTAGTAACCAACCTTAGAGAAGAGGTTTAAGGGAAGGGAAAAACAGAATACCCTGGTATCAGCTGCATTCCAGGATCCTCACCAGGAACGGAACTCAAACTAAACTGCTGCAATGCTCGTGCTCAGGTACGGCAGCCCCAAACATCGGTCCAGCGGCAACCACCAAAAGATCCCAACCAACAGCAACAACGATCGACACCCAGAAGGGAAAATAAATATACAGCTAAGGATTCAAATCAACATATTCCAGAATCACCAACGCTAGGGACCACCCACCCCTACACAAGGGAAAACTGTAAGGATTCTAGATTAGAACACCAAAACCAAGTCAGCAATCCATTTTAAAAGCTAAGTGAAAAATATATTTAAAATAAAACACCAGCAATGAGAACAAGAAGAATCTGAAGTTTAAGGGGATTACTCTCATCCACAGTAACCCCGCCCACCTCCATCTACCCCCTCCATCCATTCACAACCAGATTAAATCAAAGAAACAATTAAGGTCGGGTAAAGGAGAAAGAAGAAGCAGAGGAGAACTCTAGGGATGTCCACATATATTTGAAACATTCAAAATTCGATTGAATTTGTTCACATTTGGACATCTGAATTCAAATTGAGTGTCTATAAATTCAAATTTAAACACTCAAACAAATTTCAATTTTTTAAATCATTCATATGGATTATTCAGATATTTGTACGTGTACAGATACGTACACAATGCGAACTTGCCTGTACGCAGCTTTCCCATTTCCATCCTCATTTGTATGGATCCGTACAAGACAAAAACGGAATGTGTACGCGAACATGCAAATGTTGTTGACATTCGTATTTGCAAATACAGATTGAAAATATTTGAATTTTAAACATTCAAACTGATTCAAGTTTTCGGATATTCAATTTGAATCCCAAAAATTGCATTCGTGCACACCCCTAGAGAACACCACTTCTTCCCCTACAGCAAAGAGAAGAGCCCAGCAACAGCCAGCTAGCAGTGGCCACCATCAAACTAAGTAAGGCTCAGTTATGAAGCAAGTGAGCATGGAGAACGCAGGTCTTCACTTTTGCTCTATGCTCATCTGAGCAGCCAAATACACGAAGCCATTTGGCAAATCTCTAGTGCAGTCATGTCAAACATACGGCCCGCGGGGCGCATATGGCCCACGGGGCGCATCAAAACGGCCTGCGATCGCCTCCACCGCCATCTCCTGGCGCCCCCCGGTGCCATCTGCTGCTCCCTCGTACCGTCGGCTGCGTGCCAGCGCTTGCTGCTGCTGGCCGCCGGCCGGCGCAGACCCAACTCTCGCCCTGGGTGCCGCTGCCTATCGGAGGGAGGGGGCGGAGCCAGAGTGGGCGAGGGGCGTGCGTCTGCCGGCCATGTGAGTGCTGTGAAGAGAAGATGGCGCTGCGCGCACCGGGCCTGGGGGGCACAACCGGCGCCTCCTCCTCCTCCTCAGCCTTGCTGCCTGCAGCCGCGACGCCCCCAGGCCCCGCTGCTCGCCGCCCGGAGGAGGAGCAGCGGCGGCGGCACCCGGCAGGTACCGAGGGAGGGAGGAAGGCGCACTTCTAAGGCCATTTGCCAGGATCCAAGAGCAGGAAGGAAGCAGAAGGGCTGAGACCTGATATGTAAAGTAAGATATGCTGACTGGCTGAAATGTTTTCCACACTCCTTGCATTCACATGGTTTCTCTCCAATGTGAGATCTGAAATGTGCAGTGAGATATGCTGACTAGCTGAAGGAACTAGTATTAAGATTTTAACAACCGTATATTATATACTATATAATTAAATAAATAAATAAAATGTTATAATAATTCAGTACATTTTTTTTTATTTGAATCCGGCCCGCCTACACATTCTAAATTTAATATATGGGCCTCTGCAAAATTGAGTTTGACACCTCTGCTCTAGTGCCTAGCTGTGTTCTTCAAGATGGACTTAACTAGAAGTTTAAAAGTACCAGGATGCCCCAGGATTGCCAAAGTAACAGAGAAAGGTGACTCCTAAACTAGAAGTGATGGATAAATCTGCAGGTATTAACCAGAATGCTGCTGCATCCTCAGTGCTACAATATTCCGGCAGCTCCACTCCATTCAGCAAGGCTGTGGCAAGTTGAATCAAGTAAAGCAGACACAGAGGAGGACTCGGGGACGACATTTTCACTGTGGAGGCCCAGAACTCTTAGCCACAGATTGCCTAAGTAAGACAGCACATGCCCACCCTCAAAGCCCGTGAAACATACTAGACCTAAACCATACCTACTAGCCATTGTCGTGGCAATCCTCACCTAGAATGGCACTGCCCGTGGAAGCTATTAATGCAGCCACAACTGAAGAGTCCTGACTAAGATGAGGCAACAGACAGGATGTCATCCTCAGCAGCAGTTTCACTATCGCACCTTCTACTATCACTGGTCCTGTACATCACTGTTCCAGGATACAACGAGTTCCAGGTGAATAATATTCTTGTTGAAAGGGGCACTAGCTTCTCTTTTACGCATGAGTTCCATCTTCTCATGACTAGCTTTACGTTGGAAATTGTTATTTTGGGAAGCCAATTTAAACTGATGCTTCTGTATTTACTACTGGATAGAGATGAGAAAAAGATCCAGAGTTTAAAGTGTATAAGTACTGTATAATCTTATTGTTTGTGCTAGTTTGTTGCCTCAAAATATATTTAGTAACCGATATGTGACAAATACACAACCACGGAATAATCAAGACGGGCTCCTGAGAGCTACCTGGACAATCCCACGCAGTTCTCTTGCCATTACCTAGGCAGTTGCTCTAACACTAAATTACGGCACTCCTACAAGTATAGAAGAAACTAAATTTCTGTCAGCAAATCAGTTCTGATACCAACAACGGTGGCACCTGCTTTTGGTACCATAAAGCAGCAACACTTTTTTCCAACTTTTCCCCAGAAGTTTTGCTTTCAGTCGATGTCTCTAAGAAGTGATCCTAGAGCAGTGGTTCTCAACCTAGGGGTCGCAACCCCTTTGGGGGTCGAACTGCCTCACCTGGGGGGGGGCGGGGCGGAGTCTCGCGCTGCCCCCTCCCTCTTCCCCCAACTGCTCCCTCCCCCCCACATGCCCTCTCTGCCCCTCGCTGCTTCTCGCCTTGCTCAGCTCAGCATGAAAGGCATTTGGAGCCCAACACCCCGCCCCCTGGGACTCCGTCATCCTCCCTCACAAACCTCAAATGGCAGTGAACTCCCCACCTCTTTGAACTAATCCTCCCAACTCAAAACATAACAGCCAAGCTATGGCGGCAGCCATTAATGCTGGCTGCTCATCGAGGACAGAAGGTAAGTTTCCATGCAGGAAACTTCCCCCCACCACCGACCTAGGGCCCCCAACCCCCCCAGCTGCCCCCAGGCCTGCTGGCTGCCATTCCCACCACCACCACGCCTCCCCAGCAAACCCACAAAGGCTTTTTCCCCCCCTCGTGGTGACAGTGAGAGTGAAATGCCTCCCCCTCCCATTGACACAAGGGGAAAACTCCTTGGGTGCAGAGAGGCGTCTGCAAAGGCAACACAATGGGAGGGGGAGGCATTTCTCTCTCATTGTCACAAGGAGGGGGGGGAAGCCTTTGTGGGCCTCTGCAAAGTGCCTGGAGGAGGAGGAGAAGGAGGAGGAGGAAGCAGAGCCGGCTTTTCTGCCCCACTTTTCTCACCCATTTAAGGGGACTCAACGGGACTGGCAAAGCTTCTGTTCTCCTCCCCTCAACAGACACCCCGTGAGGCAGGTGAGGCTGTGAGAGTGCGGTGGAGACCCAAGGTCACCCAGCCAGCTGGCTTTGTGGGGGAGGGCAGGATTGAACCCGGTATTCCCGATAAGAGTCCAGCTCCCTAACCTACAAACTGGAGAAGAGACTGATAGCTGGGCTGTATGAAACGAGGAGAGATGACCTGCTGCTGGGTTCTCCCTTTTATTCTTCACTGTTTCATTCTGTCTCTTCCCTTGCTCAATCTCTCTCTTTCTGGCTTGAAAACAGTTGCCTGCTTGTTTGAATCTGCTGTTGTAAATTGCTTATATATTTTAATTTGGTGACCTATACTGGTTATTTGCTTGATTTTTGTGTGTTAAATAATTACTCGTTTGAGGGGTGTGCTGATGGAGGGAGTAAAAGAGGGGAGAGGAGGGGATACTCAAGGGAGGTTCATTTTAGTTTTAAATTCTTCTTCTTGTCCTAATACTATATTGTTGTTTCTCTTGCTTCTTTTTTGTGGAATAGAAGTTTTTTAAAAGCTGTTCCTGTTCTGAATGAGGAATGGATTATTGTGCTTTGGTTTTGTGTGACTTTGTGGAACCTGGTGGAGGTCTGGGCGGTTGGGGGGCACTGCTGTATATATAATAAGCTGAGTTATTTTTGTTCCTTGTTGCTTATCTGAATCTAGCACTGTGGATTATCTTCTTCATTTGTATCTTCGTGGTGGCCCTGGTGACCAGGAAGGGGAAGGTCAATGGCAAAAGTGCCCAAGGAAGCTCAGAGGCTCTTTGGCTTGGCTTTTTTGCCAGGTAACAGGAAACTGAAAGGGCTGCCTGCCATATTACAGGTGTAGAGCAGGAGGAAAAAGGTCTGTTGGCTCTTGGATGGAAAGATGACAAGCTTATTTCCAAGCATCTGTGGCTGCAGAAAACCCAGATCAGGCTTTAAGTTTCCTTATGTTTTGAGTATTGCTGGCTGCTCTTATCTTCTCATGATAGCGGTGCAGCTGCAAAGGGTGGCTCAGAAGATGCCCTGCACATGGAATTATAATTTGTGTCTTGTTACCTTACTGGTCAGTCCAGTGACTGCTTATGTGGTGCAAGATGGTGCCTTAAAGGTGCAAAACCAGGACGTTGGCTGTTTAAGCATATTGTTGATGTTCGTTTTTGTAGCTGACTCGCAGGCGCAATTCTGGAGTTGATTTGATTTTGTGTTTGATTATCATCCAGTAAGGTTGTATTGGTATTATAAAGTTAGCCTTGACATTAAAATGTTAAATCTTTGTTCCTCTGGTTGTTATGGGAATGTTAAAAAAAAGTATTTTCATGCCCATCAAATAAAAGTGCTAATATTTCCATTTTGAAAAACTTAAAAAAAAATCTTTTTCCAAACCCATCTTCTAAAATTGAACTTGGTAAACCACACATTATGGGGCTTTTTGAAGTTAATTCCCCTCTTCTCTCTGCCCCTGTATGGGTGGCAAGTCATGTGTGTACCCTACCACACTTTTATGAGACTCGTAAATTAGATATCAGTGCTACCTTCTCACTTCTTCTGGGCCACTGCCTGTAAATCTCACGAGCTGCAAACAGACTGAGAAGTCCTGTCACATTTGCAGGAACTTTGTGAATCCTCCTGTAAGTAGTGTTTTCACTGTGGATTTCTCAGTGGCGCTGCACTCATGGCTTGCCCCGTGACCTCAGCGGCCCTGCCCCTGCGACCCCCGGCAGCACCACTGTCCTACATCTTACACTTTCATCCTGTTCTACGTCAGCTTCACAAAGCGTGCACAAGGCTTGGGCTGAACAGAACCATCTTCAAAGTATCTCTGTCTATCCATTCAGGTTCTGAAAATGAATTTGACACTTGCATAAGATTTGGAGATGGGGTTGTGGCCCTAAAGACAGGCGTTCTCCTTGTTCTGGACCAGGTGCCAACGACTGGAGTAGAACAGATGGTGTTTATACATTTGCAGACCTCTTCAAACAGGTCTATTGGTTATCTGGACTGGGGAACTGAAGTACACGAGGAAGCAGCCTGTTCTGGTATACCAAGCAAATTCAGGAGGGCCCTTAGGTACTCCAGTTACGGACCTACCACTATTCTACGTGTGCCAGCTCAAATACTAGTCACACTAATTTTAGTACAGTGAATTTCTAGGTAACTTCAGCTGCAGGCAATCATTAAGGGGTGCTCACAAAGCTTTAGCTTCACGGACTAATCTTGATACAGACAAATCTGGAAGTATGTTTTTAATGATACCAAGAGGAGGCAGATCACTTCTCAAGTGATAACATAGATATTAATTTAATACCAGCAATTAGAAATAAAGAAATTCAACTATTATGTATATTCTGCAAGTGCATTACAAAATACTGCTAAAAAAACACTAAACCTTGACCGCACCTTTATACAAAACTGATTAATAACTTTTTTTTACTCTCTCTAAGTGAATTATTTTGTCTAGCCTACAGTGACTTATTTTTGTCAGCACCCACGTAGTGATTCTCCAAAAAATCTGTCCTTAACAGTGTTTCATAATTTACCTGACATCAAGAGTATGAATTTTTCCTCTCTTCTGAGTTCAAAGATTTGGTATAACAAAGTCGCATTATTTCATGAGCAGAAATCTTCTTTAGCTCCTAGAAACAAAATCCAAAATGGCCCTTAAAACCATTGTGGTCAAATAATCAAGCAGAATTCAGAAAAGGAAAATGGTGAAGATTTTCTAGTGGTTATGATATACTGTATTTTCTGGCGTATAAGACTACTTTTTAACCCAGGAAAATCTTCTCAAAAGTCGGGGGTCGTCTTATACGCCGGGTGTTGTCTTCTTATTCGGCGAGTATATCTCAAACTCTATAATTTAACTGGAAAGTTGGAGGTTGTCTTATAGGCCCAGTCGTCTTATACGCCGGAAAATACGGTAATCACTTCATCCAAGGGTGTTTTTCCACTAGCACTAGAAGTACCCATTAAGTACTCTTCAAAAGTACTTAACGGGTAATTAATGGGCATTCTAGTGCTAGTGGAAAAACACCCAAGAAATCTTCCCAATCAAAAAAACTCTCTCATTTGCCTTTTAAATTTATTCCATGTGCTAACTGTATGAAGAAATGGAAACTGTAAATTTTAGCAACCATGTCTGAAAACAAGAAAGTTCTTGAAGTTAACTGGTCCTGAGAACAACACCAACAACAAAACCTTCCTGGAAAATTCATTTTAAAACAAATTTACCTAACAGAAATCATTAATGATAATTCAAATGTGGAGTAGGCAACAATCTCCACTCCCCAAATCAATGATGGTTTTATGAGTCTCAAAGGAAACGCGGCAACCTGATTATCAGCTTGGGAACCTCCATCTGCAAGCAAAAACGCAGATAGCATCTAGCTACCATCAAGCTCCAAGTTGTAACCAAAATACTTTTTGCGGGGAGGGGCACTTCAAGATGTTTGGAACCATACAAATATTCTTTCTTGCCACCTTAAGGGTACACATATAGCTCTTCAAAAACAGAAAAATCCTAGTTAAAACGCAAAACTTGAAGCACCAATCATATGATTGAATGTAGTCTGCCTCCTCCTTGCACTCTGCATGTCTCTTATCAATTTCAGGGTCATTTAGAACTTCTTTTTTAAGGTCAGTTTTTAAAGATTAGTTTTTTAGAAAAAGAAGGACTAAATGCCATTTACAAACATCTAAGATATTAACCTGATCCACTCCTTCAAGAGAAAATGCCCCATCTGCCCATCCGTTTACAGATGGTGAGCCACTGGGAAGCTAGAGGCAATATCAGATAGCTTCATGAACGCTTTTCAAAACTTCAGTGTAAACTGTACCACCACAATTTTAGACAGAACACTGCAACTCAAAGATATATTCCATGGAGAATCCAGTAAATTCTGGTGTGGTGGACAGAGGACAACAGAGGACAAAGTGGGACTGTTCCACCACCCAGATTACCATACATTTGCAGCTTACCAGCAGGTCTACAATAGACCCATGGCCTTGGTAGAGTTAACTGAGGGGGGTTTTCCACTAGCCCTAAGTATCTATTAGGGACCCATTAGGCCCACAGCAAGAAGACCTCATTTCCACTGCAGACCCCATTAGAGCCACATTTGTTTCTACCAGTTCTAGGGAAATCTGGATGGAATGGGTCCTTCAGGACCTATAATCTGGATTTCCTGTAGACCCCATTAAAGGGCGAGCTTAGGTTCCTAAGTAAGCATCTCCTTTAGGATGTTTAATGCCCTTTGGATGCCAAGCAAGAGCACCATATGGTATCAGTGTCGTCCCCCCCCCCCATGTCCTTAGTCTTGAGCAATCTTTTGAGGGGCAGAAAGATGGCAGCAAACTGAGGATTGAATTATCTGCAAAAGTTTGCGAAGTTGAGAAAGCTTTGTGATTGTCTGTTTTCAGGGCCCTCAGGTCAGCATATCTTTAATTTTTGCCCATCTCCACCCCTTCTACAGAGATCCATTATCTAGGATTGCTTATGAAAGTCACATTTGGAGAGCTTCACATATAGCTACTTTTGCAAAAGCCTTTCCAATACAACCTATGACAGTACGACATGGGAATCATAATCTTCAGAGTACTGAAGAATATCAACAAGATAGACCAGGATCCCCTTAAACAAGAAGTCACACTTATTTAATTCATGAAAACCCCAGGCGGCCTCACAATCCAAATACTGAAAATCCTCAAAACTGGTGCTAAAAGTGATTTTCCATTCATATCCTTCTTTTACTCTAACTGTAAAATATGCATCCCCCAAATCAAGCTTAGAAAATATCTTCCTTTTTGACAAGTGAGTTAATTCAGAAATGGAAGTAATGATTAGTCAAACGGCATTCAGTCCCCTACAGTCAGTACAGAGTCTCAGTTCGACTGAATTTTTTCCTTCAGAAAAGTACTGTAGCTACCATTGGGGAAGAATAAGGCTACAGAAGTAGAAGGACTTCTCACAAAGTCTATGTCCCGGAATTCCCAGAGAGACACAATCTCAGTGGGAGACAACAATGTTGTGATTTTGATAATTATGCCTCAAAGCAATATTTCAGTGATGCAGTCAAGTCTGAGTGGAGCTGAAGAGGTGCAACTACTTCTTGTCAAAGACCTTGTGCAAATCAAGGTCTTCAACGGGGATTTCAGCTTCTCTCCCTGGTCAAAGTTCCCATAATCACAAGCTTTGAACATATTCAAATTCACAGTACTTAAGCAAAAGACACAAGTCCACAGTATGCATAGCACAGTCAGGGATCGCCATCAACAATTTAGAATTCTAGTCAATCAAGGGATTGGATTTATGTTCAAACATTTCACCCCCAAAGCTAGCAGGTAAGATGTATGAGTGACAATTAGAAACTGAGCTTATTTCACAATGACAGCAGCCCCCCAACCACCATGGTTCTGGTACAAGATACACAGAGACTCTTCTTAAAGATCTGCCAAAGTTAACATTCAGTTAAAGAAGCTCTAACACAGTCAATTATCTGGTTAAAATTACAGGCACCCTGATAAAGTTTTTATCTACTTTTACTGATTCCACTGGTATATTCTTGAAGTCCTTTCCTCCTTATAAATTTGAAGACTTCTTTAAATGTATCCATTACCTTTCTACCAACCCCAATGGGAACTTTGCTGTAATCTCATTTATGTGCATGGTAACATCTTCTATGCCTGTGATCAAGATAGCTAAAATCCATAGCTAAGCTTGTAGGTATTATTTTAATCTAATGCCCAGCTTTCAATGTGAACAGAGGAAACCTGACAAAATGGATTCAACCTTGTAGGCCACTTCTTATGCTGACCCGGGAGAGGAAAGCACAATCAGAGAGAAACAGGAGTATGAACAACACGGCGTTGGAGTTCCCAACCATTCTTAAAGGCTTTATAGGATTCTATAACTGATCAACAGAAAATTTAATAGAGGCAGCGTATGTACTTCTTCTGGATTTTATTCTTAATTAATTGTTATTAATGGATTTGTAATATATCTGCACTTAATAGAGCACCTTCTGGTAGGAGGAGGCTTAGAGACGTGGGAGGGGAGGGGGAAATTGGCAGGAATGTTATATTTGGGAAGATGGTGAGGAAGTCTGGGTCTCAGGTCTACAAAGAAGATCGTAATAGAACAAGTTGTTACTAATCAAGGTCATAGCTGGTATCAACTGTAGGTGAACATTTCCTTGAATGTTCAAGGCCTAGGAAATATGATTAAAAGGATTCAAACTGTCAGATATAAGATCTTTTAATCTATCATTTGTGGAAGCTAATAGAACTAGAGTTCTCAGAAATATTGTAGCAAACACTGCAGAAGGTGAATAATTCTAATCAAAGTTGACTTAAATTGTACAGTGGACAGAATGCAGAATATGAGTCAGTTCCATGTTAATTCTTAATATTACCAAATCAAATCAAATAATTTGATTGTATGTGATATGGTCCTCAGAATAAGGTCACAGTAAAAATAGAAAAAAATACATACAAGTATTAACCGATTTCTGCATGAGAGCAGTTAGCTCAAGTATCAGAAAAAACCACTGGTCAAACATGATTTTATTGATTTCAGCTGGAAGATGGGCTTCTGACTATTTATATCTGGACCTGTTCACATGTATGGTCCAGGAGAGAGGCTCTCCTTGTGTCTCCGTCACTCGAGGCTGTCCTTAACAGGCAGGCCCTGGGAAGAAAGCTCCCGGCTGCATAACCAATTTCCTGCGGAAATCTGCCCGGCAGCAACAGTGAGCGGTTTTTGCCAAACAACCAAAGTGTATTAGTTTATCTTGGCATTCTGGAGTATCTTAATGTATATTTTAACCTCATCCTTTATCTTTCTATTTTTATCTTTTTCTGTAAGCCACTCCAAAACTATGATGTAGATTGAGATATAAATTAAAGTAATAATAAAATTGCCATTTATATTCTACCTTATATCAAGGGTATATTCCCACTACCCCCTTTAGATTAAATTCCAAACCTCCCAAATTAGGTCTGCTGTTGTGTATCTGTGCACCACACTGCCACAGTACCGTTCATTCTAAACAGGACACCCTAACACCCCTACCAGGGAAGCCATTTAGCCACCTCAAATTAGGGTAGGATAGGGAGGCTATTAAAATCCCCACAGGGAGATGGTTAGGTGGACCAGAACTAAGAGCACTATGACATCAAGATAGCCAAGGGTTAAAAGGTACTAAATTCTGGAAAATAATAATTGAACAGATAAATGTGAGGATAAATGTTTTCCAGAACTTTGTATATTATTACTGTATAAGGGCCAGCAACTTAACTTTTAATGGCAGCACATTCTATGGGTGTTTTTCCACTGTCACTAAAAGTACCCATTAAGTATCCATTAATGGGTACGTAATGGCATTTTTGTACCTATTAATGGGTACTTAATGGGCACTTCTAAGTGACAGTGGAAAAACACCCTATGATTGTCCAAGGATGGAAAAATAAGACTAAGTGAAATATTCAGAACTGGTATAATTATGTAATTAATCAATTTCAATTTGATTTTTATAAGAACTGAAGACTAAAATATAAACCAGTTTGGTCTAGGATTAGGGACCCGGACTCTCATCTCGGAATACCGGGTTCGATTCCGCCCTCCCCGATGAAGCCAGCTGGGTGACCTTGGGCGAGTCACAGCTCTCTTCTGAGCTCTCAAAGCTCCACCTACCTCACAGGGTGTCTATTGTGGGGAGAAGAACAGAAACGCTTTGTCAGCCGCTTTGAGTCCCACTGAACGGGTGAGAAAAGCGGGGTAGAAAAGCCAACATTGCTGCTGCTGCTTCTAAAATATACAGGTGAACAGGCAAGAAATTCAGGCAATATAGTACTGGATCAGATGCTATGGGAATGGTAAAAGTATCTGATTCCAATGTAAGATTGTAGTATACCCGCTGTTCTGCCTAGGGAAGGGGAACGGGTAGGGGAAGAAAATTAACAAAATATTAGAGGGAATGAGAAATACTGTATGTATATGTACGTGTATGTGTGCACGCATGCTGATGAATTTGATAAAGTAAAATAAATAAATAACCATGATGCCAGAAAGGGTTATGTTGGGAGGCGGCGGGGGGGGGGGGGGGCGCATGTGCAAGGACGCGAGATAGATGCAAATCTGGCTATGCTCCCATGCAGGGGACTCAATTAGCCTTCTTAAGCCAAAAAACTGTGTTTTTTCGTTACTGCAACCTATAAGGTAAATCTTTCATTATACTTCATTTTTGTTGAACAGGAACAATCAATAAAAAAGTCAAAAGCTGAAAAAAAGTGGCCTCACAGCAAGAAGCAAAGATGGCAGAATCCACCAAACCCACCATTTCCTCCATCAACAACAACGCGGCCTGTAACTCTGCTACAACTCAAAGTGAAAGTGCTGGCTCACCTCCCTCGCGAGAGGAGCTTAAGGCTGCATTTTAAAAAGAAATAAAGGAGGCTTTTTCCCAGTTTGACAAATGCTTGGAAACCCTTGTTTCTGAAATTGACTCTACTAAAGAAACAGCCTCTGCAGCCTTTGATCGGGCCACCGGTGTTCGTCACGAACTAGACGAAACAGTGAGTGAGGTCCTTCATTTAAAAGAACATGTTCTGGACCTACACAAGCAATAATGTTTGTGTGAGGGATTAGCAGAGGACTCAGAGGGTCCCCTTGGTGATAGACTTTATAAAAAAATCTGATTGCGGAGCTTTACCAGATCTGAACCTACAAAACAATATTGCAGGAGTTTGTCAAAGGTCAAAAATTGGCGCTATATCAAGATACAGCGCCCGAAGTGCTTGACCGGCATAAGGCTTTTTACTCGATAGCTCAGATTTTATACTGTAAAAAATGCGATATCGCTGGGGATTCCCATATCACCTCCTTATATTAGGCAACAACGGCAGGCACTACACTAGGCTAACGATCCTGATGAGGCAGCTCATATCTGGGACTTGATTAACCCCCTCTTAACAACTCCGCAACAGTAAGCTGCAACTCGCCACCGCCAATCAAGCCTCATTCACCATCAGGAAGCCAAGAGCAAGCACCTGCTCCCTGGTCCCAGCAGCTTCTTCATTCCAAGGATCGGAAAATCACCAATATGTTTCAATGTGACCAAGGGCTTCAGGCAATTGGTGTCAAGATGTCTTGTTTCACCAAAGTGCTTTATCGTCATTGCTCTAGCTGACCTATGCATCGGCAGAATTAGAAGCGCTTAAAGTATGACTGTCTTTAGGCAAAGATTTATATCATTAAAGTTTGAAGCGAGTAAAGCATGAATGTTCTTAGAAGAAAATATGCTTAGATGCACTGATGAAAGTTTGCTTGACTAATTCAAATTACATCTATGTTACGGCTGACAGTCTCCTCTACAGTTCTATCTATAACTCCATATTAGTAAAATCTGAATGCCATTAATTTGTTTATTTATATTTCTATCCTGCCCTATACTCGGAGGTCTCAGGGTGGGTTACAATATTACATTAATCTCAGAGTGGTTCCTGCCCTCAGGCTTACACTCTAAAGAGACAGGATCCAAAAGGAAAATGGTGTGGGAGGGGACACTCTTGAGGATAATAATACTACATACCAATTACTGAGAAACTTGGCCTTATTTGGAGACACTTGCTGATAAGAGTAAGATGGTGTCAAGAGTAAGAAGCTCTACCATTCATACCTGAACCCTGAGTGAGTCAAGCAACTACTTTTCTTAAAGGCAGGTCTTCCCCTGCTGAAATATTCCACAGCACATTTTGAGGCTAAGGAGGAAACTGTCACCATTACCCAGAACAGCAGCTTGACAAGCCAAAGTTCCCGATTACAAACCCAAACACATCTAACAGGAGCCACCATCCCTAAAATAAATCATAGAGTGAAAGGGCCGTACCTGACCCAACTAATCTGGGCATGCTGCCAGTAATGAACCCTCTGTCCCGGACTCCGACCACTTAGCACACAACAGAACAGGCACACAATACTGTATCATACATGTCCCCCACTCACAGAAGCTTGCCACAGTCTCTGTGTTACACACTCTCACATAGGCACACGTACATACATTTGTCGTAAAGACGCATGCACTCTCACGTTTGTGCACTTCCCACGACACCAGACTGATGATGAAATTCAGGATGCTCAGTTTCCTTGGTCGGCGCTGACCAGCAGGAGTCTGAGACCACGGCATCCTCCCCATTACCCACCCAATCTGGGGTCCCTCAGGACCCGTCCTCTGCAAGGAAGAGAATAGTTGAGTGAGGTTTGGACTGAAACCAGTTTTATTGTTAAAATCTAGTTCCATGTGAACCAAACAGACCAGAACAGTCTTGTGCAAATCTTCAAAATGCGGATTATTTTAAATTCCAATATCAAAAACAGTTTTGCTACAATGGTTTAGTTTTGGGGTGCCATTGGCACAGTTTAGTCCAGAGAGCACGTACCAATGATTTGAGAACTACTTTAAGCATGTAATGATATAACTTTCACAGTGTTCATTTAACATAATGTCTCTATTGGCACTATAAACAAACTTACCCTTCCAATCTAACATCTGGTAAAGATCTGTTGAGTGCAATCATTTCACTTGCCATTAAGTTAAACTGGTTTATTTTAAACATTTCCTTCATTTTTTCTTGGTCTTCTTTTGGAATAACAACAGGTTTTCCCATTTCTCCTGGTCCTTCATGCAGCTTTTGTATCAGTTCTGGAACTAATAAATGTATTTTTATTAATCAAATGTTTTAGGTTGCTAAAAACATTAGTTGCTTTTATTCTCCATGGTTTGTAAACTGCTTTGAAATTATATTTTAATGCAATCAGTATATAAATATTTTAAATTAATAACTATAATCAAGCATTTATGGCAGTCAAAGACAAAAAAAAAAGGTCCAGAAAATGCAATCCACAATATAGACCACTATTTCTCACATAAACTCAGGATAATCCTAGAGGTCCTGTTTGGAAGAGGAGAAGAATAAGGGAATTTAAGTCTAAAGTTAGGGGTTAAAGCTAGAGCTGATTTTCAGGATCCAAGTCAAAAATGTTGATGTGGTCAGAGTGATATTATCAAATGAATTTTGCAGTAAGAGTCCAGCAAGAGTAATAGGAGAGCGGCCAGGCTATTCACTTAAGATAGATCTTGGGGCTCCAGCATAAAATTAGCAGATCAAAAGAAGATCCTCAACTGATTTGATCTTCCACTCTTGCAAGGGCAGAGTCTTGAATCTTCAATATCGTTTAGCCGTCTAAATTTGTTGACCATTAAGTTTCTTAAGTAAGTAAAGCATCTGGGAAGTGCAGGACAAACCAAAGATCATGGGTAAGCAAGGGCTGTTGGCTTTCCATGTTAATTCTTGGACTGTAATATCACTTACACATTCCTTGAACTAAACTGAACCGAGTTGGAATAAAGGCTTGGGCACAGCCCCAGATGGGGAAGCTTGTTGGTAACTGTTTTTGAACATAGTTGTTCAACAGTTTAAAAAATTAAATGACTAATAAAACAAAACATAAGCATAATAAAGGCAAAGAGAGAAAATAAGGAGAAAACAAACTAAAATAAATCAAACCAATACAAAATTCTCAAATGCCCAGGAGAACAAATGCAGTTCTCCCTAGGGAGACTGTTCCTTAAAAGGGAGGGGCCACCACAGAGAAAGCCCTATTCCTAGTAACCATCCCACAGTACTCAATGGATGACACAGCTGGAAGGGATTTCTTTACAATCTTGACAGAGGGGCAGGGCTGTATGGGAGGAGCCCCCCCTTCAGATATTTTGGGCCTCAGTAGTTGAGGGCTTTGTGCGTCAGCATTAAAAACCTGATAAGGACTCAGTGTAGCGCTTTTTAGCTGCTGCATTTTACCTCAGTTGAAATCTCCAAACCATATTCAAGAGGAGCCAAACGCAGGTCTGGTGATCAAATAAGGGAAAAGTGGCCACAGGGATTCTTATTTATTGTTGAGCTTCAGAGGGCAGAACGGAAACCAAAAGGATGCCAAAGTGTCTCAATGCCCTCCGTCTAGAGCAAAGGACAGAGCCATGTGGAAAAGTGCGGCATCAGCCAAATCCCACCCCAACTAATGTGGGGATATTCGTATTTGGGCACAAATATTCTAACAAATATCAGTGCACAAAATGAATACAACCTCCCCTCCATTCCTGCCCCCCCTTACCTCTCCTCCTCCTCGCCGCCACCACACCTTCTTTTAAGGCACCTCCAAGTCTGAACGCGCAGACCGAAGTGCCTTTTCTGTGTTCCGGAAGGCCTACTTTGCCCACTGGAGAGCGCAGAGAGAGGTCACAGAGGCCAGTAGAAATGCCCCAGATGGTAAGGGGGCTTGTGGGAGGCAGATAGGGCTGATCTGCTAGCATCCAGGGCCTCTTTCTATGCTCTCTGGCAGGCAAACTAGGCCTTCGGAATGCGGGAAAGTCCTTCTGGTTCTGGGGCTGCCTCTTCAATTTGGCCACAAATCTACAGATTCGTATCTATTCGTATGAATTCCAAGTAGCAGAATATTCGTGCACGCCCCTATGCCAGAGTAGCACCATCTAACTTTCCTGGTTTGAGAGTCTGAGATGGAATCCAGCCACCGTTCCAGCACCTACGCTGCCTCACCAGACAAAGAACTGAGATGTAGAGCTGGGTGTCATCTAGTGTCATCAAATTCCTGATAACCATACCAAGTAGTTTCACAGACACTGAAAAGCAAGTCTCCCAGAAGGACTAACAAAAATTCCCCAGCTGTATGCTCTGAACTGCACACAAGAGATAGGACTGCAACCGCTGTAGCAATGAAACCTCCAATTCTTGTGCCCTGAAAACACCAACTGAAGGTATCAAAAGACACAGACAGGCCAAGAAGAACTAACGCAGCAGCATCCTCTTGGCTCCCTCCCTCTGCAGGTCACCAACCAGGACGACTAAGGCAGCCTCAGTTCCATTATCAGGTATGAAGCTAGACCAAAACAACGCAGATATTCTGCCTCATCCAAGCACGCCTGCAGCTGGGTCACAACCACCTTCACAAGCATGTGGCCCAAGAATGAGATTCTGGCTATAGGATGACAGTTATTCAGCCCCTTCAGATCCAGAGGGCCCCTGATCACAGCCTCCTTTAGAGTTGCAGGACATTCACCAGGTTACGGCAAGTCATTGATCCAGCCTGACAGTAAGCCAAGAAGGCTAAGGATCAAGAGGACAAGTGGTAAAACAAACAACTTAAAGCAGCTTGTCCTCATCTTCTGCCCACTAGAGCAGAAACTGAGACTTTTCTCTGGGGACCTTCACATTTTCCTTCACAAAGGCAGAGTCCAATTTGAAGGGAGGGGCCAGTACCTATTCCCAACTACAGCTGGTGCACCAGTTGAAATCTTTTTTGGACAGAGATGACTTGACCACAGTTATCCATGTTCTGGTGACCTCTAGATTGGACCACTGCAGTGCATTCTACATGGGGCTGCCCTTGAAGACTGTTTGGAAGCTGCAGCTAGGGCAGAATACAGCTACTAGACTGCTGACCGGGATCGCTGGCCAGATGCACATCATGTCAGTCTTAAAAGAGTTGCACTGGCTGCCAATTCTCTATCGAGTCCAATGCAAGGCGTTAACTTTAACTTATAAGGCCCTAAATCACTTGGACCCCAAATATCTGAAGGAACTCCTTCTCCCATATATAGACCTGCCCGTGCCTTAAAATCTGGAGGGGAGGCCCTCCTGGTTGTCCCACCACCCTCAGCAGCAAAGGGGGTGGGCACCCGGGAGAGAGTCTTCTCAGCGATGGCCCCTAGGCTGTGGAATAGTCTCCCCCTTGAAGTGTGTCTATCACCTTCACTGTACACATTTTGGAAGGCAGTGAAGATGCATCTCTTTGCCCTAGCCTTCAGTTAAAGTGGGATACATTTTCCCTTCCCACTTGTAGACACTGTTGTTTTAATATATATATTGATATTGATTTTAATGTTGTTAAAAGAAAGAAAGAAATTGCAACGCCTTGCTTCAACCAGCTAGTGTGGACCAGTGTTGTACTGAATGATCCTGAGCACTGAGGATCATAGCAAGATCTCAATCTCAATAATGCACACCAAATCGGAACATCCACTGACAATTATCCATTGATAACAGATTATTTATTCTGGACAGACCTCAAGTTAGCAAACAGCAATACCAGAGTAGCAAGGTGGCTGACCCCAAAATTCCAAAGATAAGAGGAAGCATGGAAGAAACCCTCTTTTTCAAAACTCTCTCTCCTTTCTCCTGCTGCCAAATGCCCCTTTGCTGATCGCCAGCTATTTGGGTTTCTGCTGTGGAAATTGTTTTGCATATGGGTTTCATTTGTATGTCTTGTCATTGTCATGTATAAGGGGCTTTCTGCACTGAAGGGCTCATTGTCTGAACCACTAAGTCTGAACCAGCCACGCTCACTGGTTCAGACCACAGAAAAATGTAGTCTGGAACAGTGTTATCTGCATGATGGCCCTGGTCCAAACCACCCCTGCTCTAAGCACCAAGAAGAAAGGCTCCTAGCCTTGAAGGGTCTGGGGGATGCAGCCCTGAAGGTTCTTGGCAGCATGATTTGGCACACCACTGAAATGCACCCCCACTAGTTGCAAACATGGAAGCCATGCCTTCTACACGCCTTCCATGTTTTGGCCTAGGGCTTGTGAGTCCACCAGGAGACCCATTTACACATGGAATACTTTTAGTGACAGTGGAAAAACACCCCATGTCTACCAGTGATCCCAATCAGGGTCTCTCTCAATCTGGCCATGTTCTGTCTGATGCAGATGGAACCCATGAGCAAGAATAGAGCTAAGAAACCAGCTGTGAGGGCTACTGTTCAGGATTAAAGGCAAG
This sequence comes from Aspidoscelis tigris stejnegeri, assembly GCA_023333525.1. Classification (NCBI taxonomy): domain Eukaryota; kingdom Metazoa; phylum Chordata; class Lepidosauria; order Squamata; family Teiidae; genus Aspidoscelis; species Aspidoscelis tigris. The sequence goes on from JALMGA010000008.1 coordinate 589,707, forward strand.
TGCAGAAAAGACCTACGTCTGCATACGATGACTGTATTCATTTCGATCACAGCTTCTGCATGAGTTTTGTTTTATTCCATTGTGAGTGGATTAGGAGATTATGAGTTGGTCAAAAGTGTCAGAATGCCTGTAACTTGGTTGTGAAAAGATACTACTCAAGTTACATCTGAGCCCTGTTATGGCAGTTAAATGAGCTGTCAGCAATTGAGTTACCACAGCCAGCAGAAGGGCGTAATTCTGGTGTGACCGGTTGACAAGTCTTCTGAGCTGGAGTTCGAGAGAAATCTGAAGCACCTGGATGTTAAGACTTTTGACTGACCAGCCCTTAGCATCTGACGGGGAGATTCTGCATACAATATTCCTAGCTGGATGTGAAGGATCTCCTCTTTCCGCCAAGACTGAGAGATCACTATGCTATGTTGATGTACTGTTACTTCGTCTGTTTGTAGGTAGAATATGAAGCTTTTTGTTACTTGGGTGGAAACTCTCTTTTATGTTCCTCTAGTTCATTCTTTCCAGCAGCAAAGATGCTCTTTTGGCGTACTCTCAGGCATGTAAAAACGCAGTGGGGAACTGGTTTTTGTTTCACTGTTGTTGTTTTTGCAACAAAGCTGTTTTTAAACTGTTCTGGAGGCTGTCCTGGTTTCTGGGCAGGAAAGCAGACAAATGGCTTGCCCCCATTCTTAGGTAAGCACCGGTACTGACCAGTAAAGGGTCACAGTGTGATAAGATTTTGGGAGAGCAAGCCCCCCTTAATCCCCCTCGTAATTGTCTGTGGGTGGAAGAATTTCCAGGAGAAGAGATGAGTCGTGGGGAAGGAAGGGCAACCACAGGGGTTTGTGGATGTCATAAAGAGAACGTAGAAAAAAGGTTTTGAATTTGTTGCAGCTGTCTTCAACAATTATTAAGATGTCTTTGCTGTGCTGGTTCGAATAAAGAATTCGCTTTTCTACAAATCTGATTTGCCATTTCTGCCAGACCACAGTGGGATCAGACCACCATGATCGCAGACATACTTGCACATGAAATTTAACCCAAGGGTGCTAATGCTTTAAAAAATGTAGACCTTCAAACTTGAATCTATAAGTTGTAACTTTAAACACAGGAGCAAAAAAAGTATCTAACATATTTCAATTTTGCTTATAGACTTGAATCAAACATGAATCCTAGAATGTCACATTCATAACAACAACGATACAGCTGAAAATGAATAAAGCGGCAAAGTAGCCTAAGGTCCCATGGCAAACCAGAAGTGAACAGCAAAAGATTAGATATCTTCTCTATTCCCTTAAATTTTAATCCTAGGACACTTTTTTTAGGCAAAGGATGAGGCATTCCCACCTTATTCTGCATTTAAATGTAACACAATGAGGTGGAAAATATTAAGTGAACATGGGCAATCGAATACAGTCTTAAGAACATAAATCCTCACTGGACTGGAACCCGTGTCAACCAGCGGCAAAAGAAGTGCAGCAGCACAAGCCGAGCCTCCCGTCAGCCGGCCCGTGGAGACACGCCACCTCCTGATGCCAGCTCCTTTTCAAAACCATGCAAGCTGCTAGCCATCACACATTCTGTGGTAGGAAATTCGAAAACTTCTAAAGCACAAGGAAGTTTTAAAACATGAGGTAATCCTGGGACACCTGATGCTGCCTCAGCACCTGTTGCACTTTGTTCAATGACGTATCAGGCTCCAGGGACCCAACTCTCCTACAAAACACTTTCACGTCTATTATTTTCCACTTAGCTAAATCACCATCAAGTAATTCTGTAACAATACTAAGGGCAAACTTTTGCAATAGTTTCAAGGTCTTTTGTAAGTCATTTCTTAAAATGTAGAATAAAAATATTTCAGTTAAAATAAGTAAAGCCAAGAAAATAGCTGACAAACTATAATTAAGTTTCTGTTCTTATATTAAGTCATAAAACACGTATTTTACAGGATAAATAAATCAAGAGTTAAAAGACTGGAAGACATCAGTGTTAAAACAGTAACAACATTTTTTTTAATCAAACAGAACAATGATCTGGCAACAAAAATAATCATGGGATTTTAGACCCAAATTAGAATCTTAATAAGTTTGCCCCTTCTGCTAGGCTCCAAAGATGGGCAGAACACTAAGGGCAGAAGCAACAATCTCACACTTCCTTTATTGTGGATACACATTTCCCGCCCCAGTGAAGCTAGTGCAGGCAGGCAGTTCATAAGCTTCATTCGAGGCTCCTGTTGCATCAGAAAATCTTCCTTCGACATTTTGGATCAGATCAAAGGAGGATTTGCTTCTGTGAAATGGACTTCAACAGACCTCAACTAGGTGGTACGTGGTACAAGGAAAAAATCCAGATTGTCCAAATACTCTTGGAGCAACTCTTCCACAAATGTCTGCTTACTCAGCACCAACATTACCAGGTTCTGGAATTGAGCTTAAGCTTTTTTGGTTTAGCCAATAATTTAAAGAACTGTACATTTGTGTATTCTTTTTGGGAGGCTCTTGGATCCTGTTTTAAGATCCACTGTAAGCTACTGCTGCTTTAACGCTTCCTTCTCCCTGTGCTTCCTAGGAGTTGTCTTCAAAACCTGATTAAAAAATAAATTGACATCAATTCTGTTCTAGACGCTTAGGGCCTTTCTGCATTTGCCTTCAGTAGACCAGACCACACTAGGGCAGATGGCTTCTGGTGTTCCGTCCCTTGCACAGGACGCACAGTTCATATCAGCTTTTGGACTCCAAAAGCTCTGAAGGTCCAGAGGGCCCATTGCACCATCACAATGTGCCAGCACAATGGGTCCAGTGGCATACTGAATCTCCCACCCCCTATGTTCTGGAATACTGCCCCTTAGTATACCAGTAAACATTTTTTTAAAAAATCTCCTGGCAGACTAAACTAGCCCATCATTTTAGATCTTCTGATCTGGGCCATGGTCCATTTTGTGTAGACAGAGCATAGCAGGAGGGGGCTGGGGGTCCCTTAGACCGCACCAGCATGTCAAAGAGAAGTTCCCAGTACACTTGATAGTCTGGTCTACTGGAAAGTGCAGAATCGCCTTAAAAAAAACCCCAAGGACACACTACTTCTAGCAATTTAACTGTTATAGAAAGTAAATGGATGATATTGCACTTACTTATGATACTTATTCTTTAACAAATGAAGTTACAGAAAATAAGCTGTGCGGTCTTTATGCAAGCACTTACCATCCCCTGGTGGTAAGCCCCGCTCCTTCTTCTCATCACATTTGTTGCATTCACTGAAGTAAAGTAGCAAAAACATATCCAGGAGGACCCAAACTAACGAGGTGGCAAGGACCACCTTGCAATAGGCAAATTTCCTCATGGCACGTTAGCTCAAATACAGCAACAAAAGGTACATTGAAACCAATGGCTCTGCTCTGATCTTATTTCAGGTTGCATTCCGCATCTAGAAAAAGAAAAAGGGAGAGGGAAGCATTAGAGGTATCTGAAGGTTTTTTACCCAACGTACATGAAATCAGTTACCAAGGATCCATATATTAAAAATAAAAGAATCTGAGTTAAATGAAAGTTCTTAAGCAAATCAGATTATATATACTAAAATTGCCAATTCTATTCTCCATAAAATAAATATATGAAGTAACACGGCACAGTAGTTGAAATCCAGGTATATACAATTTATAACCTTGAAACTACTGCTACATCCTAAGAAAATAAGAGAAGCCCTGCTGGATCAGGCCACAGCCCATCCGATCCAGTGTCCTGTCGCGCAGGGTGGCCCACCAACTGCCCATGGGCCTCTCAAGCAGAGACAAGGAAAAACCTTTTCCTGCTCTCCAATCCCACCAAATGGCCTTAGAAGTGTCCTGCCTTCTCCCCAACCTGAAAGATGTACTTAGGCATTCATTCTAGTAACCATTTATACATTTGTCATCCATAAATTTGTCTAACCCTACTTTAAAGCCACCTAGGTTGGTAGCTGTTACTACATCTTCTGGCAACAAATTCCATAAACTGATGACCCTTTGGGTGAAAAAATACTTCCCCTTGTCCGATCCAACTCTTCTGCCCATCAGCTTCATAGATGCCCCCTGGTTCTAGTGTTGTGTGATAGAGAAAAGAAATGTTCTCTATGCACCTTTTCTATACCATGCATAATTTTGTATGCTTCAATCAGGTCCCCTCTTAAACGCCGTCTCTCCAGACTGAAGAGGCCTAGACGTTGCAGCCTGGTTTCGTAAGGGAGGTGTTCCAGACCCTTAATCATTCTGGTTGCCCTTCTCTGCACCTTCTCTAGTTCCACAATATCCTTTTTGAGGTGTGGTGACCAGAACTGTACACAATATTCCAAATGTGGCCTCACTACAGATTTATAAAGGGGCAAAATGACACTTGCTGACTTATTTTCTATTCCCTTCCTAATTATTCCCAGCATTGAATTAGCTTTTTTCGCTGTTGCTGCACACTGGGTTGACACCTTCACGGAACTGTCCACCAGAACCCCGAGATCCCTTTCCTGGTGTGTTGCAGAAAGCTCAGACCCCATCAGTTTATAGACGTAATTTGGATTCTTGGCCCCGATGTGCATTACTTTGCATTTGTTAAGATTAAAGCACATTTGCCACTTGGTTGCCCACTCACCCAATGCTAAGAGATCCCTCTGGAGCTCTTGGCAATCTCTTTCAGATTTTACTACCCTAAATAATTTAGTATCATCAGCAAACTTTGCTACTTTACCATGTATCCCTTCTTCTAGATCAGGTGTTGTGGTGATGCTGTGAAGCCTGATGTAGCAAAGGATGCCCTGCTTGAGTCAGGTTTTGAAAAAAGACAAAACAGGACAGCCAAGATGGAGCAAGGTCTTTATTCTAAGGCCGAGTTAACTACATGTTCCAATCAGGGTAGATAAAAATCAATGATTTTTTTAAAAAAAATCTGATTTTTTAGTTTAAATTGGATTTTTAAAAATAAAATGCTTTTTGAGGAAAATATATTACCATCCAAAGGTTATTCCATCATGAAATAAAGATTAATTTTTTAATTATGGAGAATAAGGCTGTATATGTTTAATTTTTGTGGTAATTAATCCATTCACAATGTCATGCTCTTCCAGAGGTTTTTGTAAGATTATTGGGCAGTTTCTCTGCCTATATTATCACAGGTGCTTGGTTTACTTCAGCAGAGATCATATGCCTCTTCTTCACAGCAAAAATGTTATAACATGAACAGAGTTGAGAAAAAGACCTTAATCCTATTGTTCTACAAACCTATGAATACAGAATCAACCCCTTCAGTGCTAAGTTCCAAGACGTTCAGTGAATAGAATAGAATAGAAACAATATTTTTCTGATTGTTATCATTGTTTGGAGTGGAATAGATCTGCACAAAAAGAAAGTGAAACTAGGTGTGAGGAGGAAGGGGCTAGCAGGAGTGCCCACTCCCAACTAAGGCTATACCCAACTGAAGCCTTTTCTGGATAGAGACGACTTGGCCAGTTATCCATGCTCTGGTCACCTCTAGATTGGACTACTGTAATGCACTCTACTTGAAGACAATCTAGAAGTTGCAGCCGGTAGAGTGCTGACCGGAACAGCTAGCTGGACACACACCACACCGGTTTTAAAATAATTGCATTGGCTGCCAATTCGCTACCGAGCCCAATTCAAGGTGTTAACTCTGACTTATAAGGCCCTAAATGACTTGGGCCCAAATATCTAAAGGAACGCCTTCTCCCATACCGACCTGCGCGTGCCTTAAGATCAAGCGGTGAGGCCCTCTTGGTTGTCCCGCCACCTTCAGAAGTGAGGCTGGTGGGCACCCCGGAGAGGGCCTTTTCGGCGAAAGCCCCAGATTATGGAATAGTCTCCCCCTTGAGGTGTGTCATGCCCCTTCCTTACCTATATTTAGGAAGGCGATAAAGACACACCTCTTTTCCCTGGCCTTTGGCTGAGGTGATTATATTCTCCCCCCCCCCCCAGTTACAGTCACTATGAATGCAATATGAAGCATACTGTTTTAAATGTGCTGAATTTTTTAAGTGTTTTTAATGTGTATTTTGTTTCAATGTGTCTCTTGTTTTAATGTCTATCTTGTTTTTAATCTGCTGTTACCCGCCCAGAGACCTTCAGGTATGGGGCAGGATAGAAATATACAAATAAATAATCCAGATCTAGTAGATCCAGATTAAGGAAAGTACCCAATGTGTTTCCACAGGTGGCCTAGCACCCAATAGCAATGGCTGCTAGCCTGCCTGCCTGCCTGCTGTGGAAACACCGGAGCATCCATGTGGCAAATCTGGACTGGACCACAAGGGGTCTGCCTGCCACCCCAGGTGTTTTGGGGGACGGGGGTGCAATCTCCAAAGTTGCCTTCGGAGATTAGCAAAGGCTCCGAAGTCCCTTCGAAGGCAGCTCATTAATCAAATCTTTAGTATAAAAACCTTTTAAAGTTAAGTAACCCTTATTTTTAAGTTTAATTCCCACTTCTTTGACAACAGAGTTCTCAAGAATATGCAGCTTTTCTGTGGGTATAACTGGAGACCAAATGGAGCAAACTTTATTTTTCCATTTTCGCCAGGTTAATGACAAATCTTTCTCCAAGGATATAGTTGTCTTCAATTTAGTGGTACATGTTGAGTGCCCCAGACCACTTCCTCTTAACACCAGTTACTGCTTTCCTGTGCAAATGACATCTGAAGGAACAGGAGAAGGGAGGATTCCTGCCCAATTTTTCTTTTAGGTATAAAATGGCTTTCCAGACACAGCTCATAGTGTTTTATGGTCTCTGTACCTAAATAACTTGCAGTCCATAGTACGTGAGTTTTCACACACACCTCATGCTGTACATCTGTGTAAACACAACATCATTAACACTTTCTCCACTGGGGATGCCTTACTCCAAACCAAATCTCAGAATAGGGGCCTGCCTCCTGCATGCTGGTGCAGACTTGCGGCAGGTCCCGGGTAGGACAAGTACCAGGGCAGAAAAGGACCACGCTAAGCCCGCCGTTACTCATGAGAGCCGGGCGCCTATCAGACTACAGAAAATTTCAAACCCGCAGTTAAAAATTACACTCTTCCACTTTCACTATACCTGTAGAGAAAATCTGAACATCATTAACACTTATTCCACTAACTTAAATAAGAAAAATTCTGACCCCGATTCCAAAATCCTAAATGCTCAAAAGGTTAAGGACAGCATTACACAGCGCAACAGATTAATGATTAACATTACAATATACCCAAAACACAAAAATTAAACATATCAGTCCATACAGACTGGACCAGCATCTTCCACATTTTGTTTTGCAACCCAAAGTTTTCAATTACAGCACCGTAAATGGTTTGCAATCCGGGAAAGGGGTGGGGGCGACACTTTTCCCAGGTCACAAACCTCCTAACTGAACATTTTGGGTTGCATAGCAAAAAGGGTGATAAACACCAACTTTACCCAAGAATTTATGGCGCTGACGGTGTATAACCTGGGAAGGGGAAAGGCAGAGAGGCGAGATTCCCCTCCTGGTGGGCAGACGCCCGACCGGGCGGGAGGCGAAGGGCCACCGGACGCCGCTTCGACGGGCTCCTGGGCTTCTCCGCAGGGCTTCTCCCCCTCGGGCGAAGGCGGCCCAGGAAGGAAGGGGGTCCCGGGGCTGCTCGAGAAGGAGCCCCGGCGCCCCGGCCCCTCCGGCACGGGCCGCTCCTCGCCGAGGCCGCCGAGGCCCATTCGGGCATCACCTCACGACGACGAAGACGAGGAGGCCGGGCGACTCGCCTCCCTCGAGGCGGAAGGGGCTCGCGCCCGGCGGCCTCCCTTGGGCGGAGACCGGCCAGCCTCCGAGGGGAAGGGGCGCCGGGACAGCCACGGGCGGCGCGACACCCCGGGACGAAGAGGAGACCCGCCCGCCCGCCCGCCCGCCCGCCCGCCGGACTCACCTTGCCCGCCGCCGCCTTCGCGGTCCAACCGCCGGTCCCGCCCGCTGCCTCGCCCGCCCGCCCGCCCGCCCGCCCTCCAGCGAAGGGCCTCGGCGGGCGGCACCGGGACGGCGGGGAGCCTAAGCGCTGCGGCTGGCCATTCCCGGGCGAGCGGCGAGCGCCTTGCCTTGCCTTGCCTTGCCTTGCCTTGCCTGCCCCCCGGGGGCTCCGGACGCCCAGCGGCGCCGGCAGCGCGAGGATGACGCGGGCGGGCGGGCTGGCGGGCGTCGGCCCCACTTCCCCGGAGACGCGGAGCCGGAAGAGACCGACGGCCGCCCGGCCGCGCTACGAGGCTCCCCGGCGCCCCTCGGCGGCTCCCGACGCTGCGCGGCTGCCGCCTCCGCCTCGGCCGCGGCTGAACCCCGACGCCCGGCTCCGCCCACTGGCGGCAGTTCCCTCTTCCGTCCGCGGGTGACCCGGATGTGAGCGTCAGTGGCGCGGCGCCGCCCTCGCCTTCGCTGGCGGACCGGCCGGAAGCGCGAGCGAGGAAGGCGGCGTCGCGCCCCCTCAGGGGAGCCCTCGTGTGGACGCGCGGCGCGAGTCGGCGCCGGTCGGGATCGTTGCGGGGAGGCGCCGAGGGCCACGGAGCCCAAGTGGGGGCGGCGTCGCCCGCCTCGCCCGCCCCTCCCGCGGGGACTCTGGAGCACCTGCGCGAAGGGTCACCTGTCCCTCGCCTGCTGTCACCGCAGGGCTCTTGGTGAGCGCGGGAGCGAGGCGCGGGCCGTATTCCGGCCTTGCTTCTGCGGTGCGTATTTCTGTCCCGCCCTGGACCCAGCGGCCACTTATAAAGCATCAGGCATGGTAGAGCAATAACCGCGTGCAATACATAAATGGCCTTCTGTATGTTAACAGGCCAAGTTTCCCACATTCGTTTGGCAAAACCTAAGAGGCGGTGTTTATATGGCGTTTCCTATATAAAAGCTTTTATCAACTGAAACAGATGTAAAAACCGGAGCATTTATTGAATGCTCTTTGGCCTGTCCGCCCTCCCTGTTCTCATCGATCTGGCCAGAGTCGGGAGCAGATGTCCTCAATGGGTGTTTTTCCACTAGGACTAGAATACCCATTTAATACCCATTAAGGCGCCTTAATGGCTACTTCTGGTGCTAGTGGAAAAACGCCCAATGTCTTCTGTGACCTGCAACAGCTATTTTGAAGCAGATTTCTACACTGCTTTTCCCCAGCACCCAAACTTTTTCCCCAAATGGGTGAGGAAGACAACTTTGAAAGTAGAGGTGATCAAGCTACAAAGGTTTCTTGACATGCCTTTCAGAATTTTAGTACCTTTCAAGTATTTTTCCCAAGAAAAATAAATTGGAAGACAGAATTGTACAACTTTGCTTTGTATTGTAGCCTTACCTAGACTGTAATGGGCTACATGCCATCCATTCATGCTGTATTACACGTTATGACAATTTTATTGACATTTTATTCTTTGTTTCTAGAAAAACAGTGCAGAAATGGCAAATGAAAATAAAACCATAGATCGCCTCGCGGGACAAAGAGAAGCTTCTATGAAAGCATTGTCTTTTAAAGCACCAAGCTTCATTGTAAGTAGTCTTTACAAGCCACTGTGCAATTGGTCTTGAACCACATGCTGCATGGAATGTAGGTTAATTTGCCCTTGCCTAGAGGCTGAATTTTGTACAGGTTTAGCTTGTAATAGACTTCCATCTCCTCGGGTCCATTTGCCTAGGATTTACTACATCCTAGACAAATGTCCAGTCTTTGCTTGAGGGCCTTCAGTGGAAGGGAACTTACCACTCCGTAAGGTAACCTAAGGCCTGTGCGCACAAGAGGGTCCAAAACGCGTGGAGGACGCGTGGGGATGGAGCAGTTGCTCCTCAGCCCGTCCCAGAGCGCCATCCACACGTCCGAGCACGTTTGGTGTGTCCCAGCACTTCCCCAGCTGTCCCAGAGGGAAAACATTTGCACACTCCCCCTCTGTGACAGCTGGGCCCTTCCCCCGGGTTGCTCCCATTAACTCCTGTGGAGCCAGGGGTGGGCAGCCCAGGCGCCTCCTTTCCCTCGGTTCCCGTCCACTCCAGGAGCCCAGATCGGGCTCCTAAAGCCAGCAGAACCCACCCCCTATGCCTCCCAACCCACCCACAAACGCTCCTTACCTGCTTGCCGCCGGGTCGCAACTGAAGCAGTTGGGCCAGCTGAGCTCTGCATGTGCGCATGGGGCGGTCCCTGATTGGCCACGCACCCGCACCTGTGCAGATGGCCTAGCTCCATTAGATGGATTGGGAAAAAGGCTTCTGTGTAAGCTTTTTATCCCTACCTGCCTTTTCACTGTTTCTGGCCTTGACTTAGGTTAACCCAGAGTCCTTGACCCTGATGGTAAGTAGGCAGTGCCCCATTCTTCTGTGGTCAATTAAATGCTGTGCAGTAGATTGGTAGAACAATATTGTGCTTGAGGACCATCCAGTTGAGTTTGATTCCTGGTTGATCACATGGGCAGCTCCGTGCGGTTTTCTCGGGGAAGCCTCAGAAGTGGTTTGCCATTGTGTACTTCTAGAGAGAAGCTGGGAATGGAACGTGCAGCTCTCAGCTTTCCAGGCATCGTGGTTTTGATTTGTAATGCAGTTTTCAATCACTTCAGCACTCTGGCATTGGTGGAGTTGCAGCTGGTAAGAAGAACAGAACCTGGAAGAACCTGAAGCAGATCCTTGCGTCAGAAAAGGCTTTGCCATGGCAACTCAATGACCCAAGCTGTAAGTTGTTTAGATTTATCTCAGGTATTCGTAAGTAGCAGCTTCCTAGAAAATAGACCTGATTTTTTTTCTGTGTAACATATATGTAGCTGGGTTGATTTTGATCATTCAGAGGTTTGAATACTGTAGCAAGGGAACTACCAAATCCATGGGCAGATTTTAGAAGAGGTAAGGGAGCTAGGTATATCACAACAGGTACAAGATGGTTTTTGGAAAAAGCAGAAGAGTTCCAGAGGAAAGTGCATTTTTATCCTGCTCTGTACCCAAAAGTCTCAGGGTGGGCTACAATATTAAAACCCAAATATAAAATGAACATACTAAAACAATAATGGTGCCGGACAAAGGTGAGAAAAAGCAGTTTCCTGTCTGGGGCAAAGAGTTGCACCTTCGCTGCTCTCCTGAACAGTTGAAGCGCAGGGGCCTGACGCACTTCAGAAGTGAAACTGTTCTATAATCTGGGAGTCTTCACTGAGAAGGTCCTGTCCAGGTGCCTGCTCCTTTTGTAGTGGTACAACCAGGTGGGTCTCCCCTACAGATCTGATGACACTGGTAATATTTAGCCTCCTTAATTTGACATTGATGTGGTTTCAGGCCATAATAAGTTACCTGGAAACAGAGCTGTCAAAAAGTATCTACATCCAATCCTGTTTCTATAGAAATGTTTGCTTATGAAAAATTTACTGCATCTCAGATATTTCACATATCACTACACAGAGCACTTTACACACTATATTATCATTTGATTTAAAAGATTGTTTGACATCCCTCCCACTAGAGTAATTATTTGATATGTAAACTGTAGTTGGTGATGGCAAAGGCTGCCGTTGCCCATATAATCTTGTTTAAGACGTTAGAGCTACGCAGAATTCCCAGTAAAGCAACAGTTGGCAGTTGCACATCTAAAGGCTAAACTAAGAAAATTTCATCTAAACTAGAGGCAAGGCTAATGCAAAGGGAGATACGAGCTTTCCCATAATGCTTTCTTTCTCTTTTTGGGGAATTCCTTCAAGACTTCAGTATTGATGCTCCACCTTCTTTTAAGCCAGCCAAAAAATACTCTGATATTTCAGGACTTCCTGTAAGTATTTCTGTTTTCTTCTAGTATTGACTGGATCTGGCTCTAAGGGACAGTTCTGTGTAGTAATATTTTGAATTTGTAAGATTTATAGCTTTTTAAAGGGCTTCTTGAATAAAATTTTTAAAGTCTCTTCAAAGGAGATTTGCTCTTTTGTCACTTTCAAAATATAATTGGAGTTTATCAAGAAAATTTATTTATTTATTTACATTTTTATCCTGCCCTATACCTGGAGGTCTACGGGCAGGTAACAACATCTAAAATCAAACATTTAACATCATAAAACGATAACAGCATCTGCCAGTGGGAAAACTATCTCCCCATTTACCAAAGACCAGGGCAAAGAGGTGCGTCTTCGCTGCCTTCCTAAACGTACAGTGAAGGTGATAGACCTCAAGGGAGAGACCATTCCATAGCCTAGGGGCCATCACTGAGAAGGCCCTCTCCTGAGTGCCCACTCCTTTTGCTGCTGAAGGCGGTGGGCCTTTTCCACGTCTGGCGAGTCCAGCTGCACTTCTGGTGCTGTGCTGCTCAAGCGTGCTGACACTTCAGGTGACCCAGAGCACGAGTGCACATGCGTGGCATGTCGCCATTGTCCTGGTGATGGTACACGTACACTGGCACCAGCATTCTGCACCAAGGTTGATGTGTACTAGCATTCACAAGTGCACATGCTAGTACGCACGGGTAAGTTCACCATTCTCATCCCCCGGGCGGGACAAGAAGCGTGAATTTGGCCCTGGAATGGCAGTTACCATCGTGTATAAAAGAGGTAGACCCCAGTTCTGTTTAATTAAACTCTTATGTTCTCGACCACATGCCTTTGTGAGGAGAAAACCAGGGCTCCTGATGATCGGAAAGAGATCTGCTTTATTTTCATATGACTTGCAACAACCAACGTGTTTGGTTCTTTCTTCAACTTTAAAACCCGTTTTGAATTCGGTATTGCATTGTAAGAAAATGGGGGAAAGGGAAATGTTGAAGAACTTTGATATACATCTGAAATGTTAATTTTCACGGGCATTAAAAGTACGCTTTCTGACTTTCTAAATACTTGTGTTCCTTCTTAGGCCAAGTACACCGACCCACAGAGCAAACTGCGCTTTAGCACCACTGAGGAATTTGCCTATGTTCGCATGCTGCCCTCCGACGTGGTTATGGGCTACCTCACGCTCAGGAAAGCAACAGCCGTTGTTCCCTGAGAAGCAAAGAGCAAGACAAACATGTTTTTATCTTTTACTACCTGTACGTGGATGTATGTTGTAGAATAAAGTTCTCAGAATTGAATCACCGATTGAAATGACTGCTTTAATCTGGATCTCTAGCTTATTTGTCTCCAACGTTACCATATTGAATAATATACCTTGAATGTTAATTTCCTTGGATTGGACCCAAGTAGACAAAGAAGGCAGTGTTATACTTGTTGGCATATGTATCCATCTCCCAGGGATTAGTTTAGAAAGAGTCGTTTGCTTATATATGGATAGTAAAACATTACTTTGCTTTTCTATCTGATTCCCGTCTGGTGTTAGTGAAGTCACTCCCTCGCATCTTTAGAGGAGGTGCAGCAACCAATGATGCTTCAAGGCATCCTCATTTTACTTCACCAGGTAATCCGACCTGCTCCCTCCATTCAAGTGCTAGGATGATGTTTCTGTCAACCTTTATACTTCCACATTTCTGTAAGTCTAGAGGAGGCGAGGGCGAGGGGGTGCCCATGGGGGGGGGGGAATCAAAGCTTCGAAGTCCCTCTGAAGTTGCCTTCAGAGATTAGCAAAGGCTCCAAAGACAAACCCCAAAGACAAACAAAGTGGACTGTTACCTTCAGGCATGGAAAGAGGTGCATATTAATGAGGCTGACTCATTGGGTACTTCCCTTAATCCAGATCTACTAGATCCGGATTAAGGGAAGTACCCATTCCTTAGATCCGAATCTTAGATCCGGGTTAAAGGAGTGTGGTGGAAAAACACCCCTAGTAGATCTGGGGTGTTTTTCCACTGTCAAAAAGTACCCATTTTTGCACCCATTAAGGACCCATTGGGTGTGAGCCAGATGATCCCATTTCTACCACGGCACCCATTTGGGACCCGATTGTTTCGACTTCCATGGGGAAATCCGGATCTAATGGGTACTTTTGAGGCTTTAATCCAGATTTTCTGTAGACCCCATTAATGGCATCTACAATGGGGTCTTCCCCAGAAAATCCGGATAAAAAAAACCTATTTCCACTGGAAACAAGCAATGGGGTCTATAGGTGGCTAGGGGGAGGGGATGCACCTATGGGGGGGGGGGGGAAATCCTGAAGTCTCAGCTTCGAAGTGATTTCGGAGTCATTTCGGAATCATTCTGAAATGACTCCAAAGTCCCTCCGAAGCGATCGCCACAGACTTTGAAGAGGCTCCGGAGCTGTCAGTGTGGTCTGTTTGCTATTAGCGCAAACCGCGCTGACTTCCCTCCGAAGTCCCTCGGAAGCAATCGGCGGAGACTTTGGAGTCTTGCTGCCAGTCTCTCCAAAGAGATCAGCACAGACTTCTGAGGCGCTCCAAAGGGACTCTGGAGCAGCTTCAAAGTCTGCATTGATCTCTCCGAAGAGACCGGTGGCAAGACTCCCAAGTCTCTGCTGATTGCTTCGGAGGAACTCCGGGGTCTTGTCGCCGGTCTTGCTGAAGAGATCAGCACTGACTCCGGAGTCTCGCTGCCGATTTCTTCGGAGGGACTTCGGAGGGAAGTCAGCACGGTCTGCATTAATAGCGCATGGACCGCGCTGACAGCTCTGGAGCCTCTCCAAAGTCTATGGCAATCGCTTCGGAGGGACTTCGGAGTCATTTCAGAATGATTCCAAAATGACTCCGAAATCACTCCGAAGCTGGGACTTCGGAGATCACCCACCCCTGTCCCCAGAGACACCTGGGGGTTGATCCGGATTCCCCAGATGGGTGCAAAGGTGTTTCCACGGAGGGGGGTTAGCACCCATTGCTAATGGGTGCTACACCTCCCATGGAAACACATTGGGTGCTTCCCTTAATCCAGATCTACTAGATCTGGATTAAGGAATGTACCCATTCCTTAGATCCGGATCTTCTTAGATTCGGATCTAAGGGCTGCAGTGGAAAAACACCTCTGGATTAAGGGAAGTACCCAATGTGTTTCCATGGGTGGTCTAGCACCCAATAGCAATGAGTGCTAGCCTGCCTGCTCTGGAAACACCAGAGCACCCATTTGCAAATCCAGATCTACCCACAAGGGGGTTTTGGGGGACAGGGGGTGCAATCTCTGAAGTTGCCTTCAGAGATTAGCAAAGGCTCCGAGAACCGCTTGCAAGAGCTGGCTCCAAAGTCCCTCCAAAGTTGCTTTCGGAGATTAGCGCAGGTTCTGGAGCCTTTGACAGCTGCATTACTCTTATAAGGGGTTTTTCTTTGGAGGGACTTCAAAGTCTTGAGTTTGGGGCAACCCCCCCCCCCATGGGTGCCTCTCTCCCCTGAGCCTCCTCTAGACCCCATTACCCAATTGTAGTGGAAACAGGCTCTCTACAATCCAGATTTGATGACTGAAGACCCCACTGTAGACCTCTTTAATGGGGTCTACACGAAATCCAGATTATAGGTCCTGAAGGACCCATATGATTCGGATTTCCCTAGCTGTGGTGGAAACAGATGTGTCTCTAATGGGGTCTATAGTGGAAATGGGGTCATCCGTCTCTCAGCAAAATGGGTCCTTCGATAGGTACTTAGTGCTAGTGGGAAAACACCCTAGGTATACTTAGGGAAAGTGCTTCAAGAGAAAGAGGTGCCACAGAATAGGATAAATAATTTGGTTTCCCATATATTGAAAAAAGGTGGACTAGAAGATCCTATGAGTCTGTGATTCAAAGGAGTCGTCATAAAAAAGGCTGACAAAACTGATCTAAATAGCTACTGTATTTTCTGGCGTATAAGACTACTTTTAACCCAGGAAAATCTTCTCAAAAGTCAGGGGTCGTCTTATACGCCGGGTGTCGTCTTCTTATACGGTGAGTATATCCCAAACTCCATATTTTAACTGGAAAGTTGGGGGTCGTCTTATATGCCCAGTCGTCTTATACGCCGGAAAATACGGTAGTTCTAATGCTCCTTAATGAATAGACAAACGTAATGCACGTGATTTCAATTAAACATTTTATTATTCAAACAAATCACACAGTGCTATTTCCTTGCCACCTTAGTAAACATTCCACTTAGCTGTACCCTCCGGTTTTAGGTAAACACATTCCCTCCATGAAAAGGGAGTGTGTCTGTTAAGATGGCATCCTGTCACCCGGAGTTTTCATATATCACTATTTTTTGAAAAAAAAAATCCTGACCGTCCTCGATATTTTCACCCCGTTGCAAGATGTAACCAGTCAAGCCACAGATCCTGATACAACATCCTCACTCTCCAAAACGTCGCAAAGGTTTGGATGTGTGAACTGGGGAGATGATCTTCAAAGCTTTATTGACACTCATGTTTTCTATGTTACTATGTGCAATGAGTGCTCATCTTTGGTAAGGCAATTGGCCTGGCAAACCATCTCTAAACTAAAGCAGAGGAGAGGCTGCAAAGCTTATTTTAGCCTCAACATGCAAGCCAAGGCCAGAAGGGACAGGATGTCCTAGCACAGTCAGAGGAAGACACAGGAGCACCTGGTTCCAACAGCGCCACATTGAAGGCTACCTCCAGTACCAGCGTGGCAGCAAGGTTTCACAGGTGTGCTGCCCGTTGCAACTCTCAGTTCCATTAAGTGAATTCAATGGGGATTACTTTGCACCATCAACTGGCACCTACAGTATGGAGCAATACGCACTGCCAGATCTGGTCACTTGGTGACAGCTTCTTATCTGTTTGTTAATGGTTCTTCTGTTAAAACCAAGGCAATATACAAAGAGAAAAATGTAAAAATATAAAACAAAGCATAAATACTAAATCCATTCAAGCACAGTTGGAACATCATTCAAAGGTCAGTGCATTCTAGTCATAAACCCACCCTCTTCCCCACTCCTGGGAGAACAGCCATGATTTTACCTAGAGCCTGAAGGAAATCAAATAATGCATCCAACGGGGCTCCATCGGGAGCAGATTCACGGGGTCACCACAGTTGCCCAGTGGTCGTGTGCTTGGAAGCTGAGCTTAGTAAGCAGCTGGTCTTCTTAAAAGCCACTGGAACTTGTTATCCTCCCCCACCCAGAGTAGCAACTGTGGAAGCTGAATACCCACTCCCCTCTTCTTAAGCCTGACTTTCAACCTTCTAAAACCCAAGAAACATCATACAGCTTCCTATCTACCCTACTTCAGCCACGAACACAGGAAAAATCCCTAGGTGGGATTAGAGTCGGCGCACTCGCTCAGCTACCCTTTATAGTGGTTGCCATAGTCTGGTCTCCTAGTGCTGGCACTACAGGTCCTTTCTGCACACGACGGGTATCCTGGAACAAGCTACTCCGTGCTGTGCTTTGCCGATACGGATGAGCTCCATCCCATTCTACAACCGTCCTAAGGGCTCCCTGTCCTGGAGTAGTTCTACAGCCGTACTAATGCCATGTGTTCCAGTCCAGGCAACAGCACTCCTGGACCTGTCCTAGAAAAGGAGAGCACAGGCATTCCAAACTCAGCAAAGCACGGCGGCACCTGTGCGTCACTGTGACTGCCCTGTTTCACGGCCCATGCTCTTCCTCCAAATATCCCTCTCAGAACCTAGGCACGGTTAGCCAGGCTGCCTTTGACACTGGTAGCACAGCTCCGCCCTTGTAATCTGAACACATCCTATGAGCAACGGAGCCTGAGTATTTCTGGGTGGGGCCTTTAGCAGGGGGTCAGGTGCTTGGAAAAGAACAGCTATGGTACCTCTGCATTGCTGATGAGCTTGGCTTGAGGGAAACAGTGTCCACACGCAGACAGCATCTTGCTTCCTGTCCTGGTAGACTGCTCCAAGGCAGGTGAGTGCCGAAAGGGCTGCAGATTGTAGGGATTTATTGTGTCTGGTCTGGGGAAAAAGAGGCGTTTTTAAACCAGGGACCTTAAAGCGAAGAGATGGTAGCCTTGGATCCAAATGGGCAATGGCTTGGTTTTTTGCTGGGGGAGGAAAAATCTCAAAGAATTTTGTAAAGAATACATTGAACACCCATAAGCTACTTAAATACCCTCCCTTGCCACCTTTGCCATTCTGACCCCCCCTTAAGAAAAGCGAATTCAACATGTTCTCCCTCTTATTCCCCATGACTGGAACACTCAGAGCACATCGAGAACAGACAAGGAGCTCCAGGGAACAGAATTTTTGCCAGAACACCCCAACTGGTTTCCAGTTTTGTTCTGACTCAAAGTTTATTCCATGCACACGTAATTTTTAGTGTTATGCTCTGGTATGGATATTACTGGAATCATCAGTGCTCTTCTGCACATAAAGATAGGTCAGCGCTGGAATTTATTTCTCAGCTCAGAAGAGAAAGTGAAGCAAGAATGAAGCAGCGCAAAACACACACCTGACTTTGGCTAGGTGCTAAATTGTAACGACTGATGTCTAAAACAAACGTGGGTAACTGACACAAAGATAACATTTTAACAGCTAACGCTCTAAAATCTAATAGCATGGATATAAATATCAAAATAAAGAACCATCAAAAGTGACTCAACAGTTCTGAGGAAGGTGCTGTGATCATTCATCAAACCAAGGGCCCGTTTGCATAGCAATTCCATTCCAATGAGGCGAAGATCAGGCGCAGAAGGCGGCATCTGCATTTCAAGCGCCAGTGCAGAATGGCCCAGTCCAGCTTGGCCAGACTGCCATGGCAACATCCAGTGCATGCTGGGTCACTGTCGCAGTGACTCCACAGCCACAGCAGGCCCTTCACTTGCAGTGTTCACACCTGGAAGACTGTGCAATTGCTGCAGTGGGAGCTTATCGGCTGCTCCTGGTCACTCTGTGGACAACTAACGAAGGCCACGGCGGCCGGAGGAGCTCTTGAATGCTCCGGGATGGCAGTGAAACGCTTCTGGAGCAGCTGCATCCAACCTCTGGGCGAGCGCAATAAGCAAACAACGAGCATCAGGTACTCCTACTTGCAGAGTCAACGCTGCAGAACGACCGGAGGAAACTGCCTTCAGGGGACAGGCGGACAGACACAAAAGTGAACGCCGGAAGCTCTTCCTAGGCACAGCTGAGGAGGAATCGGAGGCCACAGATCTTCTGATTAAACTGCGCCCAGAAGAGATTAAGTGCTGCACAACTCTCACTCTGTGGCATTTTTCATTTCTTCAGGACTTTCTCTAGACCTAAGGAAGAAAAATTCATTTTCAGACTGCAAGAAGTTTGAGGAGCCTAAAATATTTAGAAACGATAGAAAAAAAATCTATGTTTTTCATGTTATCCTTCAAAAACCCTGAAGATTCTCTTTTTGAAATTAAAATGATGATGTGATCATTTGAGTTCAAATCTCATACAAAAATCTACTAACATTTACTGTGGTCTCTGGGACAATTCAATTAACAACCTGGAAAGAATGAAGTTCAGTTTGAAGCAGCAATACCGTTCGGCCCCCTTGCATCTTTCCTGTTTTCCTTACACTGTATACATTGCTTTGTGCATGAACTGATGAGTAAGTAAGAGACCTGATGAGGCGAGACACCAAATCCTCATTGCCACTATATGGGATTCCCTTATCAATGGGCCCTAATATAGCCATAAAGACTGACGGATGCCGTTGGGGTAGTTATAAGGAAGTCAAATCAGGCATCTCAACCTACTTTCTGTGAAGAGCCAGTTGAGGCTGATAATCTATTTATAAATTTATTTGTGGGCAAAACATCTCCTATGTATTTCCTGACCTTGGGTGCACTTTGGTGCCTGCTGAAATAAGGTCATCCCCCCCCCCCGCCCCCCCAGCACCTCTAGCTGCTTTCAGGGCTCCCAGGCTGGCGGTTCTGCCTCACTATAGGAAACTTTACAGCTTTTATTTAAGTAGGACGCAATAGGGGTGGGCACAAATCTATTTTTTGCATGCAAATTCGAGGTGATTAGAATATCTGAATATTGAATTAGATTTGGATTTAAAAATCCAAATATCCAAAAATCCAATTTGAATCTGGATTATCTGAATCTGCACATGTGAAAGTCTGATCCGAAAATATAAATGTCGGTAACATTCGGGTCCATTTTCCGAATCTGACCGATTATTCCACATGCATCCCGTTTTCATCCAGTGTCATCAGTGCAAATTTGTATTTTTTCATGCAGATTCATATATGATATTTACGAATTGCTTTGTTCGAATTATTCAAATATCATACTGGATTTTCGAAAATCTGAAATTTGTCCGAATGTGTAAATTCACATCTTTTAAAATTCAATTTGAATTAGAATATCGATATTTGTTGGATCTGAATCGGATTTTTGAATTTTCAAATCTTTGTGCACATTCCTGGGACATAACTCATCCAAGCTTTCTTGCTTTTTCTTAGCTGAAAAAAATTATGTTTGAATTTGAAGAGTCTTCTCTTTTTCCTCTTCTTATTTTTGTAACTATGAATTTCAAGTTATTTCAATGTGACTTTTGTACTTTATTTTTGCAATAACTAAATGCCAACTGTTGATAGAATTTGTATTGTAGAACATAATAGAAAAGTCACTGAACTACTGGTTAAAACCTTAATAAAATTGTCAGCAATCTGATATAACTACTGTTGTAACTCACCAATACATCTGCAAAGGCCAAGGCATTTGTGATGACGTCGGGCTCAGAAGCATCGCGCTGTAGATGTTAGAAGCAACTACAAGAATACACAGCAGGATTGGTCCTATGATGGCTCCTTCCAGCCCTAAGTAATATGTGCCACCAGCCACCGCGAGGCCTGTCAGGTATGGGTGGCCGCCCCTGCAATGACAACACAGCTACAACGTCATATTCTAACATAATCCTTCCTATGAGTGGTTTGCAGAATAAATTTATCTTCCCAAGCATTCTTTTCAGGGATATTTACCAAGATATCTTTCCTATATTGTAAATTTTCAGAGATATAGGAAATCCATCTAAAAAATTTTTCTTGGGTAGATTTCTTATGTCAAAGTCACCCTTGTCCTTTCAGACTTATCCACACAAGTAGATAACTAGGCAATTTGGATAAAGTTATAGAGGAACATTACATACGATTCACAGAGTACAGAAAATCATACAAACACCTGGTCACAAGACGTCTGTATCCAAATGTTGGTCTCGGCAGAAATACATACAGCCTTAGTCTGTCTCCAGATCTCATGAAAATGCAGCGGCCCAAATAGAAGGCATTTCACTCTTCTATTTTATTTATAAATTCTTATTGCATTCTTAACATGGCATCCAAATTTCAACTCTGACTTTCATTAACAATAAATACAATACAATCAGCTATAGTTCTGAGATATTTACCCAGATATATCTGAATAAATTGCCGTGTCTACAAAATATGTCGGCAACAGATGGCAAACCAACAGAAGCGCGGCTTTGCACCCTTCTCCTTGTGCCAGCCAGAGGTCTAGAACAGCCGGAATGGCTGCCCAGTATGTGCCCAAAAATGGAACAACTCCAAGTATCGCCGCTAATGCTGATGAGAGACAAGAATTAGAAACACTTAACAATAAAGTTACAGCAATGTTGGGCACTTACACAGCACACAGCTGCACATACTTTTACTTTACCTTCCCTCCCTCCTTCCTTTTACTTGCTTAGAAAATTTACATCCTGCCCTTCACAGAATGGTTCCAGGGAGGGTTACAATGAGATCAAAAGATATCAAATGGTAAAACATACTTAAAAATAGATCCCCCCTTCCCCCTCCCCAGATACAGGAATATTTAGAAATAAAGTATAAGAGAAGACACCAAGAGTTTATTCATTTCTCTTGATCACAGGTATTTTTAGCCAAACACTGATTTTAATCACGTTAGATTAGCAAATGACAAGGGGAAATATCACATACCACACTTCAGAGCTGAAGTATTAGTATACGGCCAACAAGGGAAGAACTTAGAAGAAAAGGGAAGCATTTTTATCAGATAAATTTCCTGTCCTCTTTTCTTCAATCTCTCCTCTGACCACCATCATTCTCCCACATCTCTAATTTTCCCCTGAAATTCAATGCTGCTCAGAGAATTCTCCAGAAATGTCTAGGTTACGAATAGGACCCTTCTAAGACTGCGAGGACTTTAGTGGAAGCTTCACTGGCCCCCTGTATTGAACCCCCAAACTGATAAAACTTTATCAGTACTTAATACTGTGCTGATGGAAAACAACAACATTGTCCAGTTTTTACCTGACGGTATGAAGATTATGTTAATTCCGAACACAGTATGAGTCAACCAGGTGTACAATCCATAGAAGGCGGCCATTTTGAGAGATGCATCGAAAACACCTCTGGAATGATGAGAAAAACCCACTGATAAATGAAGTATTTGCAAAACGTGGTTTCAGTTTGCACATTTCCTGCTTTAGGATGGCACATACGTTTCAAAGACTGATATAGTGTTTCAAAATAAGAAACACTGAACCATGTTCTCATAAGAGTACCTATTCAGGAAATGGACATTGATAGCAATAGTGAAAGAATCTCAATAGGAAAAGGTGAGAGACACTGAAGCACAGGACTTATGCTCAGACCGAAATCCAACAGGAAGATACCACTGGGACTAGTGGTGTCCCTGCCTTGGGCAAGAGACTGGCAGATTATGCTAATATGGGTACCCAGACTTGAGAGTGCTTTAATCGGTGCGATTTGTTTACCTGGTGTGAAAAGCTTGAACGTTTGCTGATTTTTTGTTTGTTGCCACGCCAACACCTTGAGGGTTTATGTTGGGATATAAGAGTCGGTGCCCTCTTCATTCAGTATCCTTGGCTTGCACTGGGTCTATTCTATCTCTCATTCACCCAGGCTCCACTGTTGCAATGCTGCCCTTCTTCCCTGGTGTCACCATTCCTCGATCCTCCTGCCATCCATCGAGAACTAAACTTTGTGTGTTTGCTGTGTGAGTCCTTCTCCTTAAAAGAACATTGCTAATATTGCTTCTGGACTGAAGGAAGACATCTAGGTTGTCTCTTCCACTTTCTATTTGGAGCTGCTTTACTGTTGTGAGGCTGGAGACTGCCTGATATTAATGAAGCGTGGTTAGTTAGCCTCTGAGGGTCTAATAGGATGTTCATGAAATCCTGCCTGGGCAATGTCTGAGGAAGCACCGATAGCAAATTATTCTTGAGATTTCTGGATCTTCTACCCCAACCACTAGAAACGTTCACCAGAGTGCTGGTAACTCAGTCTTTTCGCTGCTACTGAGATCAGTCTTAAGACCATTCTGCACAGACTATTAATCCGGATTAAGGGTCCACGTAGAACACTTCTAGACTTCGTATCGAATATTATGTTAATGCAGATCTATGAGGCCACACCTCCTTAGTCCTGCTGTGTCTGGATTGAAGAGGCCCTTGATCCAAACTTCTTATGGACACATTTACTCAGGTGCACAAGAGGACTAATGGTATCGTTCTGAATCACAGGCAAGCTTCTGTGATCTGGAACTATGGAGGATCACCGAGCAACGGCATGGCTTGGTGCACTGCTGAAAAACACTTCCTCAAGTCCCAAGGACAGGAACTTTTGTCCCTAGTGGTCAGGGGTAGGGGAGACAGCAGCTGCAAGCTCACATGAACTTCACAGCCACAGGGAGGGGTGTGCACCAGAACAACATAATGCGGCAATGATTGTCCCCCTTCTTGAGCCCTAGGTTGGCTGACCCCAGGGGTGGGCACTGATGTCATTAAGATGACCAGTGGAGGTTGCATGGTGATTCAGGGGTGTAATGTTTACTGTTGTGGAGCCCCATGACCTGCCACTGGGGAAAAAAAGTCTTCACTACTGGTGCTTGGTTAGCTGAAATCGGAACTGGGCACAATCACCTGCGGGAGAGTGGCACAAAGGATTTATTTCAGTAACTGGGCCAGGCTGGTTTGGATGGGCTGCACTGTTAATTGAGCTGGGCAATCTTGGATGGTCCCATAAACATGCTGATCAAACATTTTGAATGTTCATGGTCTGTAACGTAGATGATACCTTGGGCACCAATAATGGGTCTCCTGCAGAGCCAGAGGGGGCTGTGAGAACCGTATAAGGTCACTGGGAATTGTGCCTTGAGATGCTCCAGTTTGGCCCCATGTGCTGGTCATCCATTTATCCTCCAAGTCTTCATCATAGGTTTTTGGGTGGGTGAGCAAGATGACATAGGATGGGTCAGCTGTAGAATCAGCTGATAATCTGTTCTGATGCTTGGGAGTACAGGTATGACAAGGTCTCAGGCTGCAGCCCTCATGCCGTGTGGATGCTTTTCCCTCCACCATATCTACTCCATACATTTGTCCCACGTCAGGTCTATGAGCCAATGTTGAAAGTTGACACTATGCCCTGTGGAGTTCCCACCAGTGGTATGCAACAAAAATAATTCTGGTAAAGAAGCAGCCCTATAGAGGGCAAATGCTCCAGGCTGGAAAATCCCACGCCTGCACTACAACGGTCAGTATGAAAACCCCCATAGCGTTTTAGGTTGTTTTCTTTAGGCATTTTGGATGTCTGCATCTGTTTTTCTTACCGAGGGAAGATTTAAAAAAAACACGCCTGAACAAGTAGGACAAATATCTCAATCTCAAAGCAAGAGATCACTTGGTTTGTGGATTCGGATTGTAGATTACCACATCACTGAATTTGTCCTTAATATACTACTTTGAAAACTAGATTAATAATTCCATATCAAACAAACGTTCATTAAAGATTTCAGCCTCAAATGTACAATGGAACAAAATCAGGGGAGAGATGGTTAGTAAAAGGAGAAATTCTACTGGAAGGATTTCAGAACCTACTCAAAGAGGGCGGGGGGGGGGAAGCTTCAGAAGCACATACTCAGAACCATCACTTCTTCAGTACTACTTGGTCTAACAGGTAAGCACAGGTGTACAAAAACGATGTATGCCTTTTTTGTTTACTAAACAATATTCGAGTCCCAAAATATAACAATGCATGCAGACCATTAGTGTTGTAAAATTAAATATAAGCATCAGCATTTGCATTTATTTTTTTAATTTGTCTTCACCAGTGATTGTATCACTATATCATTTGCATCATCCTGTAACATTGTTCATTGAGTAACTGCAATGGTGCAATGAATGCTAATCAAAGCCGTTTTCACTTTTCGAGACGAAGCGTCTTTTCACGCTGAGAAGGCGAAGCCGTAGAATGTTTGGGTGTCTGCATTCAAAATGCCGGCTAAGCGTGAATCACAACCATTACAGTGGTGAGCACTGCTGCCATATAAGGGTGCCAACGCACCACTGCTGCAGCAACCGGGTGACGTAGTGTGCGTCTGTGCCCGCACTGCCCGGTCCCATGCTCTGTTGCACCTCTTCCATCTGGAAGAGTTCCCCACGCATGAAAATGTGCTTCACCCGCATCCTGGCGGCAGGCCCACTCTGGCGCACGTGGCGCTGCGTCTGGTATAGAAGCGGTTCTGCAAAGTGCAGCTGCGTCACGCCGGTGTCCCCAGTCAGGTAAGTGCAAATCTGCCCTACGTTTAGTTGAATGTATTTAGCACCACAAATAAATTTAAAATGAGTATAATTTTGGAATTAAAAAATAATTCTGCCTATTGAGAATTTTGCTGTTTGTACAATGGATGAAGAACATGAAACAAGTAATAAAACTTTCTCAGGCAGAAAGCAAGCATGAAAAACTCAAAACGGTTTGATGAATTTCAAGCCAGAAAATTGATGTGGGTTTAGGCTGCTCCTCCCTCATCAAAGAACACAGCCTCCAGTAACTTAACCATAGCCATAGCTGTGTGCATGCACTCATGTGAAAATATCACACACACTAAATTGCACTGAGGCCGTGACAACATGCAACTTAGTAATGTGCAATATCCCCACCAGAGCAAGCAGAATGAGAGCTTCAGGGAAGGAGGGTCTGGAGCATTCAGGAAGAGAAAGCATGCCATTCAAGGGGCAGACAAGCGCTCAGGCAAAGGGCACATGCAACGCAGATACGGGGATCCGGAGGGGCAGCCACAGCAACACCCTTAGGCTGGCAGGCAGGTAGTTTTTAGTACGTTTGAATATTTTAATGTTGCCACTTTGTTTGTTTGGACTGAAGACTCAGGTAGCAATGAAGACAAGAGGGTGTCAACTGAGCCTTACAGTCAAAACCGTCATTTTAAAGCCATTCTAAGCTCTCCAAGTCCTGCACAAATATTTTTCAGCATTTTCTTTCTTAAGGAATAGGCAGAATGCGAATTGGTCATTTCTAAGGGTTCAGCAGTTCTTCTTCTGGCCTCATTCTAACGTGCCAGAGAACTGGGATTTCCCCATTCAAAAAGCTTAAATGTAACAGATTCCTGTTGCTGACTGTGCAGCCCTAAAGGGAATGACTGACGCCACGCAGAGGCTTGCCCACCGCCAGGCCCACCATAAAGTCTTGCAGGCTTCCTGCTCGTGTTCTCTGGGAACTGGAAGCCTGCTCTTTCCACCTGTCTAAGCTGTGAGAAATTGAAAATTTAAATTTGCCAAATGAAAGACTCAATCTAAAAAGAGGTAAAATGTAAGGTAGCATCTTTCTGCTTTAACACACAGGGAAGAATCCAGTTATCAAGAAGTATAAGAGTTTAGGAAATCAAAATACCCAGCGAGACACAATAACAATGTACACGTTCCCTAATGCGTTTACTGATGTAGCTAATAACCGACTACGCTGCATTTACGGAAGCTGCCAGTAATCCACTAGACTGCGGAATCTGAGGCCCTTTCTCTGCTGACCTGCAGGCAGTCAGGATCAGTGGAAGTGTCACTGGCAGGCCCACTAATCCCAACCACAGGAAGGCATGGGTGTGATTAGCGCCATCCGCACTATGAACTCAAAGCATGCACCCCATGCTCCTGAGGGCTAGGAAAAGAAGTTCCTATCCTTGGAACCAGCAGGGACGTGGCCTCATAGATCTGGATTAACATGATGCCTAGATGTAGTATGTACGACATGTACCCTTAATCCGCCACAGTCTCTTTCTACACTTGGCCTTATTCCAGAATGAACCCCATCTGCCTTACCAGCCCTAGTTCCCTAGGCAACCCCGCCAGGGTTTCCCTTCCCCGTTCTAGTTCACCATCTGCATGTCCTTCAAGCTTCATATCTGTTTATAGTAACAGGAGCTATAAAACTCTGCATCTGACCATGGAGAGAGAGGTTAAAACATGCAGGACAAGCGCTGTGGTGACTCCTACTCATTCTGTCAGTACTTCCCAAGCTTCTCATTGCAATCCTGGACTGTTATGTGAGCAGCAGCAAACTTATTAACTCTACTAAGTCACAAGAAGCCAGCCTCTGAAACCATGTGAACCGCAACCGTTTCTAAAAGCAGATTTCCAAACAAAAGCTGCCCAACTCAGTATTGTCTGATCTCACTGAAAAGCATAAGCCGGCAGCATGCCTACTGCCCGATCCAACTCTTCAGACAAGACGTTTCCCACTCTTGCAAGCCCAGACGAGGGACCCAGGCCCTGGGACCTGGTCCTATCTGCCAGATGTGGGCAGCTCGGACTCAGGCTCTGAACCACGCCAGTGCTCCAGTGTGAGAAACGACACCTGCGATGATCTGCCCATCTTCATGCAAAACAGCAGATGAGGAGGGACAGCCGAGCAGCCTTTGTGGCAAACAAAGTGTATTTCCTGGCAACCCTCAGCTTGTGTTCATCTCTAGACTCCTGACCCTTGGACCAGCTTTCAATGGACTTCTGGTAACCCCTGACCCCTCCGGTTAGTTTTTGAGTACGTGTGACTCTCCGGCTCCCAACTAACTCTTTGAACTGACTTGGCTCCTCACTACCACTAGCTGTGTGCGTGCGTCACTGCTGCCGCCTGTTCCAAACACAACAGCAGCCTGCAAAGGGAGAGCTGCCAAAAGCTCCTCCACATGATACAATTTTGCACCACTAAAGCTTTTTCTCTAAATACTTGTCCTGCCACAAATCACCTTGTTTATGAAGTACCAACAGCACCAGTTGCAATCTCTTTCACTGACGACCAATTTCTAGGGTAGCTATGCATGGATGTGATGCCAAAAGGTGTCTATATGCGCAATGGGCACACAGGCTACAGGAAGTGTAGAAGGGTGTACAGCACCCACTTCTGCAATAGGGATAGTGCCTTAACTGCCTACTAATTTAACTAATTTGTATTTAAAAACCTGAGCTGTGATAGAAGAGGATCAGCCCTGACAGCAGCTGGAAAATACTTTGCAAGGATCAGCGGACTCTCTAAAAAGACACATGTGGCAATTATAGCTAAAACAAATCGTATATCACACTGAGAGGAGTATGGTGAGATGGAAAGGGCTGAGATGCTAATAACATATTCACTTTTGCAAGTATATATGTATATATCGGACAAAAGATACTTTTCAATAGGATGTTGGATAGATTATCAAAATTCACAGAAGGATCTTAATTTAGAGATAAAAGAAAAAATAAAAAGAAAAGTAACAGAACAGGTAGGTTTGGCCTGAAAAGGTGGAGATTGATAAACAGCAATGAAATATGTGGTATAAATAAGAGAGAGGCCATGTTTTACTCAGACATAAAAATGTAGTTATTTTTTGGACCATGCTCTGGTATATATGAAAATGGTATTAATGGAGAGTAGATATTCAAAAATATGGAGATTCAATCTGGTGATACTGCTAAGTGAATAAAATGCTTATTAAACATGAAATGTTCTATTATAGGAGCTGTAATAAGAGAGAAGTATATCACAATTGGAACGGCAGAAAGGAGGAGTTTAGAGAAAAAATAATTAAGGAAACAGATAGGTTACAAGGTGATTATCAGTAGAGAAAAGCAGAACAAATGAAGAGAGAAGAGAAAGAAGAAATTGAAGAAATTAGATGAGATGACAGTTTAGAAACAGCAGGCATTTGTTAAAAATAAATTAAAATTAACTGATGTTCAAAGTAGAAAAAGATTGGCAAGGCAATTAAGAAACGAGAGGAAATCACAGACAGGAAGTGGTGGTGGTAGAGGAGGGGATAATTAGAGTAAATGGGATAATTTTACAAAAAATATATTACAAGAAACAAGTGGTGGAAGAAGAGTCAGAGACAGAAAGAACACTGAGTGAGGACAGGAGTCACTTACTAGAATGGAGATCAAGAAAGTGAATAATAATTTGAAAGGAGGGGAATCCCCAGGACCTGACGGCTTCTTAGCAAATTTTTCATAAGGCCTTTTGGAAATAATTAATTCCACTTTGTTTGGGAAGATCTTTATGAAGAAATTTATTCTTCAGTTGTGGAAGAAATCAGAAATCGTGACAAAGATGAAACAAGATGGACTAGGAATCATAAGTGCAATTGCATTAAGTAATCAAGACTATAATTTTTTGTAAAAATTCTGGCAATCAGAATGGAGGGAATCGTTCCAAAAATATTGAAAAGAAGATACAATGCAGGTCCCTCGAGGAAAGATATTCAGCAAACCCAATTAGGAATGCATTAAATATTTTACATCATGCCAAACAAAATAAAAATAAACCAGGGATTATTAAATTGAATGTATATAAGGCATTTATTTAATTAAACCATAAATTCATAATTAAGATTTGTCAAAAATTTGGGATGGGCACAGATTTTATTATAACAATATAGAAATTGCATATAAATATTCAGTCTTGTATATAAATGGGGGTCTAGCTAAGTATTTTTACATTTAAAGTGAACTTAAACAAGGTTGTCCACTATCTCTCCTGTTATTTATATTGGCTATGGAGTCTCAAGCAAATGAAATGAAAAAAATAAAGCAGATTTAGTTTTAAAATTGGAAATGAAGACACCAAAATCAAAATGTATGGCAACGACATCTTATTAGTAATGTCACATCCCTGGTTATTGATTTTTTAAAAAATTAAAAACTTTGAAGTAAGATCTGGGTTAAAAATAATTGTTGCTAAATCATAAATAACAATGTTTAACGCCAATAGGGTTGAACAAAGACAGTTTGCTAGGCAAATACTTCAGAGAATTTCTGTGCTCATAGTGCTAATTGCTTTTCTAATCTGAATCTTTCTCAGTGACTGTGAGTTCCTTCAGATGAGAGGTCCTGAAGTTCCAACTGTAGGAGATTAACAAAGGAGTGAAGTGCCTTGCTTTCTATTTTTGTCATTAAAAGGAATTATAACTTTAGAAGTTACCCAGAAACCCCATTGTAATGTGTAAAAAACAACAATGTACCTTATGGCCTCCTCCACAGATTGACTAATTATATTGGAGGAAGGTCCAGGCTGTGACAAAGGAGTCAAGTTGATCACCCACTTCACTGGTTTGTAGTATTCATCACTTGAACTTAAAAGGTAGAATAACGTTGTCAGAAAAATCACCTGCAAGACAAAGAAGAAACAAAGTAACTAAATGTATTCTTCTAACATAAAACATGTCACTTAACACAACTGAAAATAAAATAAAATACTTTATAATATTCAATGCGATCCTAAGTTGTAACACAGTTTCAGGAAAGTTATTCCCCATGGGTGAACTCAAATCCAAACTGGCTGGCCGGTTTGATTTTCAGATGAAACCACTTTGAAAAATGGCTCTAATTCAAAGTGTCATATTTTTGGTTGATCTTCTACGGAATGATCCTCACGTGCAGCCCCAAGGTGCTTCATTCCTTGGGCTCGTCCCCATGGTCTCCAATGATTGCGCTGCAGAATCGGGCCATCCTGAATCCAAATTACAGTTCAGATTAGGATGTCCCCATGAGGCGGAGGAGAGCGTGGGTTCAGTTCGAATTTACCTGTCCCCAAGCAAACACGATAAACCCCAGCATTGGGGAAACCGCATCCTTTCTTCTCCACCCCCTTTGCCCTGATTGGAAGCTTTTAGCAGACGTGCGCACGGCTCTATGAGAGCAAGCACAGACGGGTGCCTGGAGAAGAAAGGTTCTCAGTTCTGCAGTCCCGCGAGTGCTCACGCCTGTTGCAGCGTGCGTGCGTGCGTGCGTGCATGTGTGGGAGAAGGCAAAATAGGAGAACAGGAAAATCCCAGCAATAAGAAACAAACAGAAGAACCGGAACTGAAGACCTCGAGTGCTGCTTTTTGCTGTTCCCTGTTCCCTCCCACACCATTTTCCTTTTGTTTCTTGCCTCTTTAGATTGTAAGCCTGAGGGCAGGTACCGGTCTAAGATTAATACAATATTGTAACCCGCCCTGAGACCTTTGGGTATAGGGCGGGATAGAAATACAAATAAATAAATAATAAATTACTGACAGCGATTTGATCCCTCATCACTTCCCTTCAGCGCAATTTAAGCTAGCACAGACGAAACCCCGCCGCTAATGACACGATCGCCAACTTCCTCCCCCAATAACCCCAGGAGTGTCCCCATGAATCAGAATATGTGCCTGACTCCTAATTCACTGTGAAAACAGTTGGAAAGGGGGGGGGGGTTTCTGCCACGGATTTGTCTCGTTTGTCCTCACGTAGCCTGAATTACAGGCTGTTCAGGGGACCATCAGAGGCAAAGCACGGTTCACTTCGGAGTAAAAACTGCATTCTCTTTCAAAATGTTTTATTTGCATCTCAAATAGTTTTCTAGAATAATGTTTATTATAGCCTGCAGTGAAGTCTCATTATCACTGGCAGAAAAGCACTGGGCAACCAGTAACAAGTTTAACTAAATTTAAGAAAATATTTGTCTTTTTCTTTTTTTTTTACTTTGCTTTGTGTGGCACTCCCTTGTTTTGCCTTCTTGATCCTCATATGATTTCAGGGTGTATTCAGGAATTAATGAGGACTAAAAAATAACTGCTACACAATTAGAACAGTTGCTCATTTTATTAGAAACATGATTAATCTGGTATAGCTAAATTCAGTGGCTGCCACTCTGCAAAATAGTTTCCCTCATTTGAACTTGGCTTGGAAGATTTACTTTACTATTATTGGCATTTAATTCCCCTCCCTGCAAAAAACTGATCAGAAGTTATCTGTGTCCTGCTCTTCTTTCTTCTCCTGAGAAATCAAGAATGCTAATCAAGAATGTGGACAAATTACTTGTGGGGGTGCGGCCAACGACGTGCTCTCTGGATCCTTGCCCTTCCTGGCTGATAAAAACCAGCCGACAAGGTATGACCGGGTGGATCCTGGGAGTAGTGAATGCCTCTCTGAGGGATGGGGTGGTTCCACTAGCCCTGAAACAGGCTGTGGTGCGCCCCCTCCTGAAGAGGGCCTCCCTGGATCCAGAAGATTTGAACAACTATCGCCCGGTGGCTAACATACCTTTTCTAGGCAAGGTTCTGGAGAGAGCTGTCGCTGTTCAACTGCAGGCATGTTTGGAAGAAGCTGATTATCTAAACCCATTTCAATCTGGCTTCAGGCCCGGTCATGGCACAGAAACCGTCTTGGTCGCCCTGGGAGAGAGACAAGGGGAATGCCACTCTGTTGATTCTCCTGGACCTCTCAGCGGCTTTTGATACCATTGACCATGGTATCCTCCTGGAAAGGCTACGGAGTTTAGGAGTTGGAGGCAATGCTTGGCACTGGTTCCGCTGTTATCTCCAAAGCCGATCCCAGATAGTGTCTGTGGGAGATGTGGATTCGACACCCTGAGAGCTCAAATGTGGGGTTCCTCAGGGGTCAATCTTATCTCCCATGCTTTTTAACATCTACATGAAGCTGCTGGGAGAGGTCATCAGGAGTTTTGGAGTGAGGTGTCATCAGTATGCAGATGATACCCAGCTCTATCTCTCTGTACCATCTGAATCAGGAGAGGCGGTTGAAGTCCTTGACAGGTGTCTGGAGTCAGCAATGGGCTGGTTGAAGGCCAATAAACTGAAGCTGAATCCAGACAAGACAGAGGTGCTGTGTGTCACAGGGACTCGGGTCCGTGTAGTTGGGATACCCCCTGTTCTTGATGGTGTTGTTATGCCCTGGAAGGGACAGGTACATAATTTGGGGGTGCTCCTGGACTCCACACTAACACTGTAAGCTCAGGTGGAGGCTGTGGCCAGGAGTGCCTACTCCCATCTATGGCTGGTGCGCCAACTGAAGCCTTTTTGGATAGAGATGACTTGGCCACAGTTACCCATGCTCTGATAACCTCTAGATTGGACTATTGTAATGTGCTCTACATGGGGCTGCCCTTGAGGACGGTCCGGAAGTTGCAGTTAGTGCAAAATGCAGCAGCTAGAGTGGTGACTGGTACAGCTAAATGGACACACATTACGCCAATCTTAAAAGAATTGCACTGGCTGCCAATTTACTACCAGGCCCAGTTCAAGGTGTTAACTTTAACTTATAAGGCCCTAAATGACTTGGGCCCCAAATATCTAAAGGAACGCCTTCTCCCATACCAACCTGCCCGTGCCTTAAGATCCAATAATGAGGCCCTCCTGGTTGTCCCGCCACATTCAGTAATGAGGTTGGTGGGCACCCAGGAGAGAGCTTTTTCTGCAGTGGCCCCAAGATTGTGGAATGGCCTCCCCCTCAAGGTGCGCCATGCCCCCTCCTTGTATTTATTTAGGAGGGCCTTAAAGACTTACCTGTTTGCCTCGGCCTTTGGTTAAGGATTTATTTTCCCTTCCCAGTTATAATGGCATCATTTTAATGCACTACGGAGTGCACGGTTTTAAATTTGTTGAATTTTAAGGTGTTTTTAAGTGTGCATCTTGTTTTGTTTGTATTTCATTTTAATCTGTATCTGTTCTTAATTTGTATCTTGTTCTAATCTATTTTAACCTGTTGTAACCCGCCCAGAGACCTTCGGGGATGGGCGGGATAGAAATGTAAACAAGCAAACAAACAAACAAACAAACATAGGGATGCAAAATGATAATTTCACGGAACTCTATGAAGCAGCTGCTTAACTGTATGATCAAAACCATGAAAACACTGGTGATCAAATTTCTATTAGTTAATACATTTTCTGTGGTTCCATTTTGCTTTTAAAATAAGAATGTCCAGGATCATACTTTCACAACATACTATCTGATAAACACACCTCATGTTGCTTCACTATGCACGGATAGCTTGCCTTTAGACCAGTGGCTCTCAACCTTTTGAGAGCCACGACCCCAAAATGAGATTCCCCAAGCCTCCGCGACCCCAGGGGCGAGGTGAGGGCGGGCGGGGCTGGGGCGGAGCGGGGGGCGGAGCGGGGCCAGGGCCGCTGGTGTCATTTTCGCTCCCCCCCGACCCGGAAGTCCTCCCGCAACGCCGGATTTTAGCGGCCGAAGGGCACTGGCGGCAAGGCACCAGTCCGGCGCCCTTCACCGCCATTGCCGCCTGCCACCGCCGATCTCTCCTTAAAGCAGCGGCGGCGCGGCGGCGGCGCGGCGGGGGGGACGCGGGGGGGCCTGCGGAGCCTTTGGCAACCCCACCGAAATGGGTGCGCGACCCCAAATGGGGTCGCGACCCACAGGTTGAGAACCACTGCTTTAGACAAACTGCTAGGCCATTCCTCGCAAACAGTAATTAAATCGTATGACCAAGACTTGAGGGCTACCTGCCTATGGATAAGCTAGGCTAAACACGTCCAACAAAATCACCCCCATAAGATCCCTCAACCTGGGGCCAGGTTGTAACATTTAACATCACATGTGTGCAGGAGACAAAATTGGTCAGTGCAAAAACCAAGACTACATTTCCTAGCACTCCTAGGCTGCTGGGACTAGCAGGGCCACAGCGCGCGCATGCACGATCGACACCAGCCCTGCCGGTCTCAGACTCAGCTTCCGCTGGCCAGAGAAGGGCCCATTGTCCCTTCTCTTGCCAGGGGGAAGCCAGGGAAGCCGGCCGCCGGACTCGCCCACCTGTCAGAGCTGGGCATGCGTTGGCAATCAAGCTTTTTCCCTGCCAGTGCGGAAGTGCTCGCTTCCGAACCGGTTTAAGGGGAAAAGCCAGATGTAAGACCTGATCTGGGTCGGATTTTGGCGGCAAAACCAGAGTGATTTTTTACCATTCAAGACACGCCTTCCCTGTTTATCATTCTTACATTCTATTACTTGAAAGTCTGCATACAATAATATTCAACAGAAGTATTGACAGCAAGTTGCCAGCAAATCTGAGAAAACATCTTAAAACTTTCATGAAGGAAACCTTCCACAAATGAGGAAACTAGTATAAAGGAAATAAAAGTAGTGAAAAGAATAAATGGTAAAGTTAAAAGAATTCAATCTCAAGAACTGAAAGAATGAATAAATGGATGGATACTATTTATAACCACAATAATGGAGGCATAATTGCAATGTTTACCAACTTTAAGAGAACATCAATATGGATTACACGTGGAGTATGGGAAGTGACTAAAACCAAGAAATGCTCTTTCAGAAAATAAAAATTGCCCAAATAAGGAGAGCAAAAAGAAACAAATACATGGCAGCAATCAGGAATGCTAAAAGAAGGGTTTTTAGGAGCACATTGCTAAAAACATTACAATGATATTTTTGATGGAAGCAAGACGGTGCCTTGAAGGTAGAAAGATTTTAACTCTCTACCAGCTTTAGGCATGTCCAGAATTTTGAAGACAGTCACTGAGTCATGAATGCCTAAATTCCTTTTTTTTTTAACGAGGAATTTCTGTTGATAATTCTTCAGTGCTGTCTGGAATGGATAAGCATGGCAGTGAGAATAAGTTTGAGTACAGATTGCCTATCTATATTTTTAGATACACTCGATCTGCATTAGACTGAGAATAATCTATATCAGGAAGGCACTGATTAAAGGATCAATGGCACGCTGAAGACATGCTTCCATTTCAACAGCACAGCAAAGCATACCACTGAATGCATCCCCTAGATTCTTGAGGGCGAGGAACCTTTGTTCCTAAGTCGAGCAACTGGATTGGGGGGGATCAGAAGCGCCATGCAGAGAGCACTGATCCAGACCACAGGCCTCTTTGCACTACAGCCGAAACAGCTGTGGCGAAGAAGGCTAAGACATGAGGGAACGCTTTCTCCATTCGCACAATGTAATGGTTAACCATTTGTTATGATCTATTTTGAAATTAAAAAACAAAAAAAGGTGAAGAATGCCTACAAACAGTAGCTAAGGGCTGGAAACAGCATTCACCACAGATGTTACAGAAAGCTAAAGTCCTAAGTGATCTGTCAGACATATTAGAAAGTGTGAACAATATCTACTGATTCATGCAGGCACACCAACGCTTCATTCAAGACCTAGGACAGTGTCAACAAGGGCAAAAAGGGCTGACTACTGCAACACACCAACGGCATGCTTTCCAGATGGAAGAACTATTCAAGAACACCAGCAATAAGTTCCCACACTCACCAGTGCTTAAAGCAGATACCATCCCTTTCAAAGAAGTCTCATCTGCAGTATGTAAGATGAGGAACAACAGAGTGCCTGAGCTAGATGGTATCTCAGACAAAATTTGGAAGCTACTTGGAACACAGGGAGCAGGACGGCTTATGGCATTGTTCAACAAGATTGTAGAAGGAAATGAACCACTATGAATCTGCAGAACTAGCACAAAGATCCTCATCTGGAAAGACAAGGGTGACATACGTCATGGCTTGAACATTCTGCTTATGTCATTCTGAAGTTTTTTCAGGGCACATCTCTTAGACATCATCGTTTCACCAAAGAAGTGCAGCTTCACGAAGAACAATTTGACATAAATGCTGCCCACGTCTTGATGTAGAAGCACCATGATGTCATTCCTTGACTTTGAAAAGATATTCAACCAGGTATGAGACAACCTCACCTGGCTATTAGCTTGTACAATGTACTATCTTTTGTACAGAGCTACTCTACCACAATGTTAGCAGCACAGTATGAAGTGGTGCCAGATGTCTACCTGCATTTACCATGAACATCTGTATTCACCCGGGATCTGCCTTCTTGCATTTACTCTTCCTTCTCTGCATGGACACTGCCCAGAAATGTCCAAATGCAGTCCCCATAGATATTATTATGCACTAATAATATATTGATGCCCAAAACCCCCGCAAAATGCCTCCTATGAATATTGAAAGAGAAGAATATGTGATGAATCTGGAAAGAGGCTTAAGACAAGAATACTAGGGTTTGTTGATCAGACCAATAGTACACACATCTTCAATGACACTGAACTAAACAAGGTGATTCAGTTCAAATATCTGGAGCCCTGTGCTTCCTTCAAAAGAGATACACTTCTGAATGTTCAAGATCAATTCAACACAACCTGGATGAAAAGGCACTAAGTTACGATCCTAAATCTATCAAATGTCATCAGACCAGTAGCTATGTAAACAGGAGAACACTGACCAGCCACAAAGAAACATGAGGAGGCACCCCACACCATTGAGATGAGAATGCTATGATCGTCACTTGGCATTACACAGGTACACCAGGGGTGTTTTTCCACTGTCAAAAAGTACCCATTTTTGCACCCATTAAGGACCCATTTGGGTGTGAGCCGGAGGATCCCATTTCCACCACGGCACCCATTTGGGACCCGATTGTTTCCCTGCCATGGGGGAAATCTGGATCAAATGGGTACTTTCTGCCTTTTAATTTGGATTTTCTGTAGACCCCATTAATGGGGTCTACAATGGGGTCTTCCCCCAGAAAATCCAGATTAAAGGGAGCCTGTTTCCACAGGAAAGAGGCAATGGGGTCTAGAGGAGGCTAGGGGGAGGGGATGCCCCCATGGAGGCCCCCCAAAGTCCCAGCTTCGGAATGATTTCGGAATCATTCCAAAGTGACTCCGAAGTCCCTCCAAAGAGACCAGCAGAGACTTTGGACTCTCGCCACCGGTCTCTCCAAAGAGATCAGCGCAGACTTCGGAGTCACTCCGAAGGGACTCTGGAGCGGCTTCGAAGTCTCTGCCGATATCTTTGGAGGGACTTCTGAGAGGAGTCCGCGCGGTCTGCGCTAATAGTACACGGACCGTGCTGACAGCTCCGGAGCCTCTCTGAAGCCCATGTCAATCTCTTCGGAGGGACTTCGGAGTCACTTCGAAACGACTCCGAAACCACTCCGAAGCTGGGACTTTGGAAATCGCACCCCCCTGTCCCCAGGGACACCTGGGGTGATGGACCGACCCCTTGGGGGTTGATCTGGATTCCCCACATGGGTGCAAAGGTGTTTCCACGGCAGGGGGGTTAGCACCCGTTGCTAATGGGTGCTGCACCTCCTGTGGAAACACCTTGGGTGCTTCCCTTAATCCGGATCTACTAGATCTGGATTAAGGAATGTACCCATTCCTTAGATCCGGATCTTCTTAAATCCGGATCTAAGGGCTGGGGTGGAAAAACACCTCAAGTGAAGAACAAAGGTGGAGGGAAACCTAAGAGTATTGTCCAAATAGCTGAGAAAATACAAGAATTACACCTGCCATGTACTGCGTTGCAAGAAGTAGCTGTTGTGTGAAATGGTGAGCAAAGTGCAAGCAAGGAGACCTTATAATGTGTACTTACCATGGAAAGGATAAAATTTAGAAGGGCAGTACCACTGTGGAAGAGAACAGTAACCAAAGTTGTAACAGTGGTGAAGAGAAGACCCATATTGTGACTCATCACTATCCACAGGGACTCCAGAATCTGAAAAACATGGGATACCTCAAAGTCAGTAAGTTGCAAAAACTAATTTTTTAAAAATGTGGTTTTGGTACATTAAATTTCAGATTAGATTGTGTGTGACCAAAATTTGAAGAACCGAAGCAAAAGACTGAGTTTTAATTTTATTATTAAATTATGGAGAAATTATCAGATCTAGGCAGTATGAGTCTTATTATGCAATAAAAAGTAAAACTGTTAAGAACACGGTATTCATTCTAGTAGTTGTTGATACACCTGTGCGAAACTATCTTGCAACAAATATATTTTATCTCTAAATGCAGGTTCTATAGGTGACGGCTAGGAACAAATTGATACTACTGGTATGCTGCTTGGCATGAAAATCTTTGGGTCACGTGACTTTAGGATCCCACCTACCCGCTGGTTAATGCCACCGTTCCATTCTTCTAAAATGCCACTGCCGGGTGACTCAGACTGGGACTACAAAGGCCTCTTCACACTAGAGTGAAAATGCTGTAGAACGCTTTGGCCCAAACGTGTCTAAGACAGTTTCCTATCCGCATTGGCAGGTAAAGGACGCTTTGCAAACCTGCCCACATGTGGATGGGAAACCGTCTTAGACGCATTTGGGCCGAGCAGCTGTCCCGGAACTCACAAGTCCCACCCCCAGCCTCCTGCCATCGGCTACACTGGAGCCAGGGGCGGGGAGGTCTGTTGGGTCCCTTCCCTGGGGTCTTGTGCACTCCAGGGGCCCAGACTGGCCTCTATTTAAGGGGACTCAAAGCGGCTGACAAAGCTTCCCATTCTCCCCACAAGAGACACCCTGTGGGGCTGTGAGAGCTCAGAAGAGAGCTGTGACTAGCCCAAGGTCAGCTAGCTGGCTTTGTGGAGGAGGGTGGAATCAAACCCAGTGTTCCCAGATAAGAGTCTAGCTCCCCAACCACTAGACCAAACTGGTTCACTTCCTCAAGCCAGCTGAGAGTAGTGACGGCTCAGCATCCTTAGAGGGCAAGGGCTGCTGTTGCCTTGGCCTTTGCCGACTTCATGCTACTCTTAGCCACGGAAGGAGTCCTATATTGGACCGAGGAATGTTGAGATAGTATCGGATGCGCAAAGGAGACAAACAGTGGCGTCTATACAGAAAACCATTAGTGTCCAACAGGGTAAAAGGAGCATAAAGTTAGAGGAAGAAACAGTAGATGAAGACAGAGAAACCCAACAGCTCTGGAAAAGGGAAACCTTTCAGGTGAAGAGACAGACCCATTTCACTGTAAACAGGCTTTCTTTCTCATGTTCATTCTGCATAAAACACATACCGAAAGAAACGTCTCAATGTTCTCATGGACGAATGAGGCAACGTCTTGCCAATCGAGCATTTCACCCGGCCAGCTGTTCTGCCGCTGTAAATGATGTTTATGTCCTTTGTGTCTTGAATGGGTTACGTTCTGCAAAATAAGAGAAATGCCAACTGCTGCTCCTAGAAGGATCTCGAACTAGATCTCAAGGGATGCACGCAGACATTAAATCTGTGTTTCTCCATCTGTGTTTCTGAATGGCCATGAAAAGGATGGCATTCAGGTCATGCAAAATAGCTAGCAGAAAAAGAAAAAAATAGCTGCATCATTCTCCTCAACTGGAAGGAAAGAATTTTTCGTGGATGCTCCTCCGCATGCAAATTGCTGCCGTTTGTGAGTTTTATACCTGCAGTAGCAGCATCATAGCAATACAGGTGACACTGCCTTAGCCACCAGAACACAGTTGCACGGATGATGCGACTACGCTCGGTGGCGAATTGTGTCTGAAAGAAGATCCACTTTAAACAACGATTTAAATGATGAAACGATTTCTTCTCTATTCAGCAAATCTAGAATTGTGTTCTAAAATTCTTACCTTTGCAAACCAAGAATGGTAAAGTCTGTCCCAAAGTTCCAAAACTTGTTTTTCAATCACAGCAGTATTGTTCACTTTTTCTCCTAATATTTTATGGAGCTAAAAATTGAGAGGGGATTGAGAGAGGGAAGAAAGACTTTGGTGTCAGAATAACTGAAAGGCAAGAAACAAATACAGCCGTTCTTTAATTCTGGCTCCCAACTGACAATTAGCTACTGCAGTCTTCTAAAGTCAAAACACAGGGGTTTTGCTGTATACGATTAACTAATGGCTATATTTAATGTGGAAACAGAAATAATATTTATTTTGAAGACAATAAGAATTTACAATATATGTATAGAAAAGCATTAACCGTGCTTCTTAAATGCTAATTCTTAAGAGGGAATAATATAGGCCTATTTAAACATGCCAATTGTGCAGTTTTTGTTGTTTTTAACAAACAGGAAATATAGAAGGTAATTGTGCAAATGTGATTAAAATATTATTTGTGGAATTAAGAACTGAATTAAGAAATAATTCAAATTATACAGTTTAAAGAGACCAAGTGAACACAGAGAAGCTACATCTGCTTTACTGGATGCAACTATCATTGTTTTCACAGGCGGTTCAAAATTTAATAGAAGTTACAGAGGAACAAATGGGTTTTTATAGCATGCTGGTATGGGCAGAGTTAGTTCATCTTACCTTATGTGTTATCCATTCTCGACCATATTGATACACATCATTAGCAGCTGAATTCAAAGCCTTTTGGATAACTTGAGCTTCGGGAAGCCAGCTAGTTTTTAAAACAAAATGAAACATTTAAATGGCGTAACAAGTACTCTCAAGTACTGCAAATATATGGTTGGGCCCAATAAGCTGACATAATGGGATTTCACAGTGGGACATTTCCCCTCTAGAAGAGACTTGCATGCGGTGTTCAATCGTACTCTATTACTTTGACTCCTACTGAAGGAAACCTCAAATAAATGTGTACATAAGATAAGAAATGCCATTCTGGAAGAACAAGTGGGCTACCTCTTCCAGCAGGCTTGCATCTGAAAGCCCTCAAATAATGGCAGACGCCTATTGTAAGAAGGCAAATAGCTTATTAAACATGTTTTACTCAAGACAAGGAGTCTCAGGCCAAAATGGACACATTACTAGGGAATACACTATTAGGAAAAAATTACTGGGCACACTCGGAAGGGTCAACATGAAGGAAAATGGTGACATCCCTGAGTTTGGGGGTCTATCCCCACGCAGTCTTCATGCCATAGAGCAGAAACGAAAGATTCCAATGTTCTCCTTAAACAAATGACAGATAATCTGGGAACTCAGCATGCTAGCCGAGAGAAGGCAGAACCATCAGCAAACTACCCGGGTTGCATTTTTCCCATCCTTCATCTTCCAAAAATATTTCTTAGAAGTTGCAATAGACAATGATTCCATATGAAGTTCTTTGATTTCCTCAAATCACGTCAAAATAAACACCAAATACCTCTTTACATGTTACATCAACCTAACCTGAAATCTCAGAGAGGAAATTGCACAAACATGCAGAGGAAAGGTGGGGGAAAGTTAGCATATCTGGCCGAGAAAAAAATTACTGAAGAAGTCACTCCATACTATGGCCAAGAACTGAGTGTGCTCAAGAATTCTAAAAGTAGATTTTGTAAGATTTATGAAGTAATTAATAAGATGTAATATGATCAAAGAGCTCTGCAGTAGACCCTTACATCTTTATCAATGGCTGAATCCCCAAAAGACTTATTTGCCTCTGTAGTCTCCCTCTACTGACACTGTATTCAAGCGGACTTTAAAAGTGCCCTGCACTTCCAGAATAAGCGTCCGCATGAGGCTCAGCAAAATGCGCGTTTAAAACGCACCTTCCGTCCCCACAGAAGCGTGTTTTCTTTCCCCGCATCTTTTTCTCCCCGCCCCCTCTCTTGTTCAAAGGAAAAATAGCCAGATCTCCATCCCCAGAAATGGCTTTCTATGGTGGTAAAGGAAGTGATCGCTCGCTCATTCACTCTCAGCACTTACTTTCACTCTGTTCTCTGTTCGAGATGTCTCAGCTGCAGCCATCCGCTGTGCGATTGTGCGCTCATTTACTCTTAACACTTTCACAGATCACCCACTTCACACCTGATAACAATGTTGCAATTCTGAGCAATTCTGGCTCTTTGAAAGTTCTGACCTTTACAAAGGAAAGGAAGGGAAGCTGCAGCATTTCTGGGAGATGTGTGAATGCTTTATGGCTGTGTGTGCAGGCAGCAATCCCTGCCCCTTTTGCCACGGAGCATCCCCAAGGTAAATGTTGCCAGGAAAACCCATGACTTCCAGAAAGAGCGCTGAAACTCTTCTTTAAAGGGCACGTATTTTGTCGTGGGTTTTCCTGCCTTTGTAGCGCTGGAAGCTCATTCAAAACCCTGGCATGGGGGCCCTCAGAGGCAAAAGAAGATTTTTAGAGGACTTTAAATTGCTTGGGGACAACCCCAATCACTACTTCAAACATTACAAAGTCCACTATAGCTCATCTCTCACACACTGGTAAACTTTAAGGAAAGAACGTTCATTTGCTGCTTCGAATAACTTTTAGATTCCAAGCGATCATCTTCACCACATTGTATCAATATTCTTACCTGGCCCACTCTGGGTGATTAGCTACAGTTTCATCAATCAAGCTGCTTGTGACTTCAATCATGTGTACGCTTTCATGATGCACCTAAATCAAATACAAATAAAGAAGAAAAAAAGAAATGAAATTCACTGTAATCATTAATCCTAAATTGACATAAATATAATTCTCAAAAAGTGAACTGTGAAATAT
Source organism: Aspidoscelis tigris stejnegeri (assembly GCA_023333525.1). NCBI lineage: Eukaryota > Metazoa > Chordata > Lepidosauria > Squamata > Teiidae > Aspidoscelis > Aspidoscelis tigris. Next base: position 632,710 of record JALMGA010000008.1, read on the forward strand.
ATTGCTGCTTACTAAATTTCTACCTCATTGCTTTTAACCTAAAAATAAAAAATGCAACAATGACACAATACAATATCAAGAAACATCCTTCAGTCAAACCCATCTCAACACAATGCTTAAAAAGAACTATTACGGACTTCTGAGTTAATAACTTAATAGGCTGTTGCATACAGATATTTGTGAGTTCTAACTTTCAGATTGACAAGTTAGTGTATTTTTTTTATTTTTTGATTGATAGTATGAAGTTTTGACAAAATAGGTTTCTTTCTTATACCCCAAGGACAAGTTAGGATGCATATTCATAATTGAAAACCTCATAATTGACACAGATTGTTATATCCGAGCTGCCTCTAGCTCTCGCCCAGTAGAACTCTTGAGTGGTGAGGAGCCTTCTAGGTATTGGGATAGACAGGTCAGGCATGCAACTCACAGCTGCCTTCTGTGGAAAATTTGCCAGGCACTTCGAGGAGAAAGTTGCTCACATTCGCTTAGAACTTGACACCACTGTTAGAACAGATTCTGGGGAGGTGTCCAGTACTCGATCGGTTTTCACGAGATCAGTTGAAGTATTTTCTGAAGAGTTAAACTGTACAGAAATAACCAAGGAAGAGGTCCTTGCATATCTTAATAAACTAAATGTTAACAAGTCACTGGGACCAGATGGTATTCATCCAAGAATCCTTGAGGAACTCAAATGGGAAATTGCCGACCTTCTGGCTAAAATATATAATCTTTCCCTAACATCAGGCTCCGTACCTGAGGACTGGAGGGTAGCAAATGTAACACCAATCTTCAAAAAAGGATCCAGGGGTGATCCAGGCAATTACAGACCAGTTAGCTTAACGTCAGTTCCATGTAAGGTGATGGAAACCATTATTAAAGACAAATTTAGTGTGCATATGGAAGAGGAAGCATTGCTGAACAAAAGCCAGCATGGCTTCCACAAAGGTAAATCATGCCTCACAAATTTGTTGGAATTCATTGAGAGTGTCAATAAACACATGGATAAAGGTGAACCAATAGACATTGTCTATCTGGACTTTCAGAAGGCTTTTGACAAAGTCCCACATAAAAGGCTACCGAGTAAACTCATCAGCCATGGAATAAAAGGACAGGTTCTGTCCTGGATTTGTGACTGGATTAAGGGCAGAAAGCAGAGAGTAGTAATAAACGGCAAATTCTCAGGGTGGAAAGAAGTAAAAAGTGGGGTCCCTCAAAGCTCAGTACTGGGACCAATGCTTTTTAATTTATTCATCAATGATCTAGAAGAAGGGGTACATAGTAAAATAGCAAAGTTTGCTGATGATACTAAATTATTTAGGGTAGTAAAATCTGAAAGAGATTGCCAAGAGCTCCAGAGGGATCTCTTAGCATTGGGTGAGTGGGCAACCAAGTGGCAAATGTGCTTTAATCTTAACAAGTGCAAAGTAATGCACATTGGGGCCAAGAATCCAAATTACGTCTATAAACTGATGGGGTCTGAGCTTTCTGCAACACACCAGGAAAGGGATCTCGGGGTTCTGGTGGACAGTTCAATGAAGGTGTCAACCCAGTGTGCAGCAGCAGCGAAAAAAGCAAATTCAATGATGGGAATAATTAGGAAGGGAATAGAAAATAAGACAGCAAGTGTCATTTTGCCTTTATAAATCTACAGTGAGGCCACATTTGGAATATTGTGTACAATTCTGGTCACCGCACCTCAAAAAGGATATTGTTGAACTAGAGAAGGTGCAGAGAAGGGCAACCAGAATGATTAAGGGTCTGGAACACCTCCCTTACAAAACCAGGCTGCAACGGCGTTTAAGAGGGGACCTGATTGAAGGATATAAAATTATGCACGGTATAGAAAAGGTGGATAGAGAAAATTTCTTTTCTCTATTGCACAACACTAGAACCAGGGGGCACTCTATGAAGCTGATGGGCAGGAGAGTAAGGTCTGATAGGGGGAAGTATTTCTTCACCCAGATTCTCATCGGCTTATGGAATGTGCTGCCGGAAGAGGTGGTGACAGCTACCAGTCTAGATGGCTTTAAGGTAGGGTTAGACAAATTTATGGACAACAGATGTATCAATGGCTACTAGAATGAATGCCTAAGGGCATCTTTTAGGCTGGGGGGGTGGGAGGAACCGGGGCACTTCTAAGGCCATTTGCTGGCATTCTAGAGCAGGAATAGGTTTGTCCTTGTCTCTGCTTGAGATGCCCATGAGCATTTGGTGGGCCACTGTGTGCGACAGGATGCTGGACTAGATGGGCTGTGGCCTGATCCAGCAAGGCTTCTCTTATGCTCTTATGTTCTTATTGAAGGCTGATGATGTGGATAAGACGTTTGAAGCAGTTCAACTTACTACATGTAAGTCTGACCCTTTCCCTTCTTGGCTGATTAAAGCCAGCAAGGGCAGTCTGACTGAATGGGTCAAGGGCATGGTTAATGCTTCCTTATGTCTAGGAAGGTACCTGCTGCCTTGAAGGAGGTGGTGGTGCATCCTTCGCTGAAAAGGACTTCCCTAGACATCGACGTACTTTACAACCACCGCCCAGCTGCAAACATTCCATTCTTGTGCAAAGTGCTTAAGCGTGTGGGGGCAGGGCAACTTCAGGAATTCTTAAAGGAGAGATGGCACTGAAACAGCCTTAGTTGCCCTGATAGATGCACTGTGCTACCAGCGGTTCTGCTTCTTGGGAGATTCCTGCTCAGCCCCATGGCAACTAAGCTGCGGGGTGCCACAGGGTTCTATTCTATCCCGCATGTTGTTCAACATCTGTATGAAACCACTGGGAGATGCCTTAAGGAGGTTTGATCTTGGGTGTCACCACTATGCCGACGGCACCCGGCTCTATTTCTCCCCATCATCGGAGTCGGTGGAGGCAGTGCAGATGATGGACCTGTGTCTGGAAGCTGTAACAGGATGGATGAGGGCCAATAAACTGAAAGTGAACCCTGAAAAGACAGAAACTCTGTGGATTGGTGGTTCCTGGGTCCAAGAACTAGCTAAACAACCTGTTCTGGATGGGGTTGCACTGCCCTGAAGAAGTAGGCGCACAGTTTCGGAGTATTCCTAGATCCATCTCTGTCATTAGAGGCTCAAGTGGACATGGTGGCACAGAGTGTTTGGCGCCAGCTACAGCTGGTGTGGCAGCTGCAGCTTTTTTTGGGGAGAGATAACCTAGCCACAGTAGTCCATGCACTGGTAACCTCCCAGTTAGACCAATGCAATGATCTCTACAAGGGGGTTCCCTTGAAGATGACTTGAAAGCTGCAATTAGTTCAGAATGCAGCAGCCTGACTACTGACCGGTACAACTTACAGACAGCACATAACACCTGTTTTGAGAGAGCTGAATTGGCTGCCTATACGCTTCGGATCTGATTTCAAGGTACTGGTAATGACATTTGAAGCCCTAAATGGCTTGGGACCTCCATACTTGAAGAAATGCCTTCTCTCATAGAGACCTGCCCAAGGTGCAAGATCTGCTGGAAGGTATCTTAGAGAAATCTGCTGCACTGAGACACAGGGGAGGCCTTCTCAGCTGTGGCACCCCACTTATGGAACACCCTTCCTCTGGAGGGCCAATTAGCGCCAAGTGAAGACCTGCCTTTGAGCACTAATTCACTCTATCACTATTTTAACTTTTTAACTATTTATACAGTTTTAATAGGGTATGTATTTAATGTTTGGTTGAATATGGGTTTTTATTGAAAGACATAAATAAATATTTACTTGCTCAGGCCCCATTTTAGCTCACATCACCTGCTGTGAGTTCTGTTTCATTAGGTTAAGATTTAAGTTGTTTTTATTTTGTGGCACTCTTGTAGATTTTTAAATAAAATATTTATTAATTTTTCTATGAAAATTAAAAAAGAGAAGGGGTGGGGGGGAAGAGAGATCTTTCCTCAGAACTATTTTTTCTGCTGAATCAAGCACATTTTTAAAGATAAATTTGACCATTACAAACGGCAAAAACCCTTGTTCTCCTATACACACGCACCCACAGTCTATGAACGTGAATGATATTTTTGGTCATAAAATAATTGCACTGCTTAGAATACTGTACCTTTGCTGTGAGGAAAAGAGCGAGCAGGAGAGTGCCTATCACTAGCACAAATATAATGAAAATACTGATGATTTTATCCAACATTTTTTCCAGCCACAGGATCATCTGTTTAAAACAAAGGAAAAAAAATGGAACAAAAGAAAGCAAAGTACATATAGATCTGTTCAAATGCTTCTGTTAACCTTATGACTTTATTTGCACAGAAATAAGGTTGGATCCAATACTGATCAAGCTTTGAACAAATTCACTAAAATCAAAGGAACTTAAAATCTCATTACTCTTTGTGGGTCTACTCCATGTAGAGTCTGCTGGGAAAAGGTATAGCTAGATTTACACTTAAGCAGGGTACAAAGCATGAGAAATGACACAAAAAGTAAAGTTACATTGATGCTAATCAGGGTACTAAGAGGTTAGGGATCTCTAACATCAAATGAACATTTAAAAAACCAATTAATAGTCCGATTATAAGTAACTTTAATTTGTCTTCTCCAACTGATTATCACCCATTACTGATAGTTATCTAGCTACCCAATAATACTTAAGGATTATCGTAAGTACTGAGTGCTCAGATTCTCTTCATGCCTCTTTATACATAAATAAGCATCAACACCACAGTGTTTATTTAAATGCTTAACCACTTTAGTACTTGAGAAACTTGATACAAATTTGAATATGAATTCTTTCTGCGTACTTGACAATTCCAGATGCAACAATTATTGCCAAAATACTTACAGAAGAACTTAATACTTTGATTTCATACAAGCCCAGAAACTGAGGCACAACTGCACGAGGGCATCTGTCGTAAGATTACGCCAGTCCTGGGGCAGAGCATTCGCTCTGCCAGGAGGGCAGTTCCGTCCAGAACCATCCCAGCCTGCCCCAGGGAAGCCCAATCATGGCCCAGAGCTGTCCGGGAGGGAGAGCATTCGCACAGCTCTAGGGCCTGCCTCAGCCATCGGGCACTTTCGGGCTCTCTGGTCAGCAGACCCTTTTAGGAAAGGGATGAACGGGTCAGCTGCAGTTTGCAGGGATCCCCTGGGCACCTCCCACCCAGGGGCTCGCGCCACCCCCAGACAGACACAAATGACTTACCTGGCCGCCGTCCGGGAGCGGACTGGCAAGTCCCAAGCGTTCTGCACAGGCACCCTTTGGTCACCAATCACAGGCATAGAACGCCGCTGACCAAACTTGACAAGCCCCCCCCACCCCGGGCGGCGACCAGGTAAGTTGCGCGGGTGCATCTGGGTGGTGGTGCAGGCCCCTGGGTGGGGTGCGGGTGCGCATGGGTCCCTGTGGGCTACAGCCAACCCAATCAGGTTGGCTACCACCCAAAGGACCCCGGGACGGGACCTGCCTGCCAGCCAGGCTAGGACATGCAGGGACAGATTCCCTATTGGCACTTAGGCAGGTAAGGGACCTGTGGGAATGTGTCCCTTATTTTATTTATTTATTTATTTAACTTTTATCCCGCACCATCTCCACCTTGGTGGACTCTGAGCGGCTAACAAGGTTAAAAATACACACTTCATTCTAGTGCTTTAAAAACATTACAACAGACGATACCATTTAACAAAAAGTTCCTCTAATTCAAGGGTCATTTGACCGGGGCATAGGAACCTTCGTAAGACCACCCCAGTCCAACTGACTGCGATTCTGCCTATTAACCACCCTGACCAAAGGCCTTCCCAAACAGCCAGGTCTTACAGGCTCTCCTAAACGTCATCAAAGATGGAGAGGCCCTGACTTCCTGTGGGAGAGTATTTATTTATTTATTTATATTTATATCCCGCCCCATACCCAAGGGTCTCTGCCTGCCTAGGTGTGAATGGGGAACCTGTCCCCGCATGTCCTAGCCTAACTGCACCGAAAAGGCCTCTGTATAACCACGTAAGAACTGTTTTTGAACTATTTAAACCACTATATCAACAGTAAGAAAAATCCTCCCAGATGTATTTATTTTGGACATTTATAAAGCATTTCATTCTTTCAGTCATTTTTTCATAGTAGATGTACTACAAAATATGAAATTTCCACTTATGTTTTAAAACATTCTTAAGCAAATTTATAGCATATCTTTTGCAGGGATATATGTAATAAAACATTATCCCAAAATTTTAAATACAGAAGGGTACGAAACAGGGCTGCCCTGTCTCATCTACATTAATTGCTCTTAAAATGAAACCTCTAGCAAGAAGGCTTAAATTAAATAAAGGGTGTTTTTCCACTGTCACTAGAAGTACCCATAAGTACCCATTAATGGGTACTAAATGGCATTTTAGTACAGAAATGTACTAAAAGTACATTTCAAAAGTAGACCCAACACTGTATTTGAACAATCTTTACAGAAATTCTTAGCATTACCTGAAGACTAATCCTAATTTCTCAGGAATGTGATTACTCACTTAAAGAATTATGGGAAACTGATAAAAAGTTACACTGAAACTGAATGATGTGATAACAGAACTGACAACTACCCTTGGAATTAGATTTCGGTAGAGAATCTTTCCTTAAGTTAATGCACAGAGGGTATTGCTAGTGAAAATGTATGTGCCTCTGTCCCCAATTGTGGTGCCCGCGAGGACCCCTCACTCTAAATTTATTTTGGCAAAATTGCAAAGTGTGGTGAGATTGGGATGTCTATACGTTTAGAAGTGTTGTCAAAGTGTGTTTTTTAGAAATGGTAAGAAGCTTAAGGGAGGGGCTATTCCAGCTCTCTAGGAGAGAGGGTGGAATAGAATCCTGGAGGGGTGTCAACCAATCAGGGTGAAGCTAGCCAGCCAGGCTGGTATTTAAGGGAGCCTGAGGAAATTTTTAGTGTTCTCTGCCTGGGGGTTAACGGACCAGAGAGGGTGTTAACAAAGGAGGGAACCGGGCCTTTAGCTTAGGGAAGCAGGAAGAAGGGTCCTGAGTCTAATAACACTTGATTTTCATGGTTAAAAAGCTATATGAAGCTGGGCTAACACACGTTATATGAATTGATGACTTTATGAAATGAACTTTGGGAGTCCTTGGGCTGAGTGAGAAAGCAGGGGACTATACAGTTTGATGAACTGAAGTGTCTAAGTGTAACACAAAGAAGAAACTGCGTGAAACTTGAATTGTAAACAATAAACTTGTTTTCTTGTTATTTTCAAGAAGATTCATCTGAGTTACTGTTTTCAAAGTGAGCCAAGTTAGGCCGGAGTTCTAAACAGTATCTTTAACCCACTGCTAGTGAGGCTGAGTGGGGGGAGGAGCTCAGACAGTGAGTCTGGCTGTTTTGCTACGTTAATATTAAGACTTAAAAGTAAAGGGAAGTTCTGACATTATATCCTTGTTTAGGATATAAATACACGCTACCCAAACAATAAAATAACTTAAACTGAAATATTATAACAACACTCTATGTTATAATTGGTGGCAGCCTTTACATCTGGTGGCAGACGTTACACCAATAAAATACATTTAAATTAAAAATAAAGATACAAAGTATTGCCAAATGTTTGCAAAAGGAGGTCCTCTGAGAGGAAATTCAGGACAGGGCAGGGGAGAGCGAGTCCCAATGGCTCACACTGCGATGGTGGGGAAAGAGCAGGGGGTACTAGATCAGGAGGGGTTTTGAAGGGTTCATCTGTGCTGAAGGGGTCAAGGAGAGACGGAAGAAAGTTTTTCAGACACAGGGAAGAAGCAGCTGGGACAAGTGGGAGATTGCAGATATGTTTTCAAAAAGGCAGAATACTGAACATATTCAGCATTTTGAAACAAGCCCTTTGACCGCAAGCCTCCCGTTCACAGAAGCAAACTAAGCACAGGCCCCTGTAATAGAAACAAAGGGATTTTCAGCCCCAGCACTGCCTTTGGGCTGCACTTAAGAATCACAAAATATTCTGAAACAAATACTCAGGAAACCGCTCCAAGGTGTATCAAGAGAATGAAACTCACAGGGAAAAACAAAGCCATGAACTGCAACACTTGTGAACATGACAAACTGGAATTCTCTCAAAGTCGTTGTCAACAGAGCAACGAAAAAGAGTTCTGTACACTATTAAGCCACGGGGCACAGTAAACAAACAGACCATTCATTTAGAAAGTATCGCTCTCACTGAGACTCTTTCATGTTTACATCCATGCTGAAACTTAAGAAGTAACTTTAAATACCTTACTGTCTAATTTCAGAATGACTCTTCCCAGTCCCTTGACGGGCCGTGGCGCAAGAACGTCTTGCCGCTCCCTCACAAACGCATCAAGGACATTCCACCATCTGCTGCAGTGGTTCATGAGGAACGTCACGACTCCAAAATGGACTACAAGTTTTTTGATTATCCATACTGCAATTGTAACAGGGGAACATTTAAAAGAACTCACTCAATCAAAAGGGTTATATTATGCTTTTTAATCATTCTTTTTTTCATTAATTTATTTTTTAAAATAGCTCTGGCAATTTGAAATAAAAGTCTTCACTAGTACCAAAAGGCCCTTATTTTCAGGTTGATAGTAATACGCATTCAGGTCCCTTCCAGACTGGCGGTTAAAATCCGCATCTGTTTGTAAATTCACAGCTCACCTGGCTGCCGAGTCACGACACATAGTCCCGACTCAAAACGGAGATCCACAGCTTCTTCCTCAGCAGCTGCGAGACTTCCGTGGCACGCATCTCGTGGGATCAGGCAGGCAATGGGAGCTGAGCTGCAGGCTCAGCTCTTGTTGGCTGTTTCTTGCCATCCTGTCAGGATGGCAGGAAACTCCGAAATTACCTGACACTGTGGAGTGAGTGTCGATCGTTCTGGAGTAGCAGCAGCATGATGTGCCGCCACTACCATGTATCAGGCATCAGATGTGACACCCATGCAGCAACTACACATCGGAACACACAGTATCCCCCAGTCTGAACACACTTTCAGTAATGAGGACTAAAGCCGCATATCAATACAAAAAAGGAAAATGATTTAGTAACTACTAAGGATTAAAGTCCATCTTTAAAACATTTGGCTATGGTTGGATTAACAAATATACATTAATATATTAACCAATAAACTTTTTAATAAACCAAATGCCCTGAAGGACTCGTGTACATTTAACACACTGTGTGGCAGAATCTACAAACTGTTAGTGGCTCCATGACTATTTCACAAGATTGCTCAACCCATAAGATTAGTTTTGGGGGATACTAAAGACTACACTTGAGTTGAGAGGAAGACTTGTATAATAAGTCTCACGCCAAATAATTCTTATTCTAAACTATATAACTATAATTTATGATTGGGCTTTTCAACTCTCTCAATACTCAAAGAGTCTTGGAAAGTTTAGCTTTTACTCAATATGAGAAAACAGAGGAAGATCAATACTATTATATTTGAGCCAGCACATATAAATAAGACTCAAGTAAGATTTCCCCAGTGTAAGAAATCCATTAACAACCTGCAACCGGAATAGGTAGTAGTTGAATTATCCAGATATTCAACCATAACTGAACTATCACAATGGCCCATGCTAGCAAAACAAAGTAGATGTCACTGGTTTTCTTCTTTTTAAGAAGCACTCCTATCACAGGTCTCTGTCTGCCATCGGCAGGGAACGAAGAAGGCGAAGATGCATCATTATTTCCATTGGTTCCTAGAAGAAAAAAGCAATCTCATGTATTTTATAAGTAGCGTTTCTTCCTATATAGCTGTTATGTAAAAGAACTGAGCTTCTTATTTTTCCTTCAGTGTTTGTGTCTATATAGTTCAAACAGTCATTTCTGTTCAATGACTGTTCAATGAGTAAAAGGAGCAACAATTTTCCTCTTTCCAGAGACTTGCAGCACACACTCAACGCCACTAGGGTGCTGAATTCTTTCTACTCCATGCAGTCACCTTTGGGCATTATGGCGTCTACAAAGCACATGGAATTAAAAAAAACTCTTCTTTTCCTGTTTGAGGATTTCCCCCACCTCCGACCACAGGATGTGACATCAGAAGGACTTCTGCCCCAGGAGACAGCAGTCTTCCTCCAATCACCTCCCCTGATGTTGCACTGATGTCACTCCCTCATGCCCACTTCTGGAGGGTTATTTAAAGTTCTGCAGAAGAATAAATCGCTTCCTGTTCCAGCTGATCCTGTCTGCTGCCTGATCTCTCTCCCCTGTGCTTTCTATCTTTAACTCCGCTATTAAGCACCTGGCGGGTCCCTGATTTCGTACAAGTAGCAATCAAGGGATTTACTTTTGCAACACCCGGTAAGAATCATAATTGCAATAGCTCTTACCCACATCGCAACAGCCTCCCGGCTGTAACTGTCATCACTGTGGTTTTTAGAACTGCAGCCACGATCGAAATGGCTGTGGGCTGCTTCTCCCAAGTTTCCCTGAGGCCTCAGATTTAGGTTGCAGTTCATGGCTGCAACAGACCTCTCTTATCTTTAATAAGATTTTACCATAAAAACACTGCCTAAGCATCTATCACCAATTATTTCAAGTAACAAAATAATCAAGGCACAACTATCTCAAGCAAAATAATCTCAAAGCAATGCCAAGGATGTTAGAAGTACAAGTAAGCAAACGGCATTAGAAAATGACCAAAAAGTTGTTGATGTGCTTAATCACCTGTGGACTGAGATGTGTGGTCTTCATTGCTTGATTCATATCCAGAAACTGATATTGCCTTTGCAATTGTTGATGCTGCCATAGAAATCATATGTCCAGGAAGTTCTGCTCCTTAAAAAAAGTGTAACACTGGTTAAGTTAAATGTCCAGATTGTCAAGAATGCAACATTAACCTCTATTTTTATCATACCACAAATACAGCATCACAGACACTGACGCTATCAATATCAGCACCACCAAGTTCCTGGACAATGTCAAAGAATTATGGGAGCTATAGCTCAGAGCCACAGGAACGACTACCACTTGAAACCCTTCAACTACGGCAACGGTATTTGATTTAAAGATTTCAACTAGAATGGTCAATAAAATATATTTAAAAACAACATGTATACCAGTGGTTCTCAACCTTCCTAATGCCGCAACCCTTTAATACAGTTCCTCATGTTGTGGTGACCCCCAACCTAACCCTAACCCTAACCCCCAAGCATAAAATTATTTTTGTTGCTACTTCATAACAACCCCTGTGAAAGAGTAGATCGACCCCCAAAGGGGTCGCAATCCACAGGCTGAGAATCACTGATGTATACTGTATATAAACTACATTCTTGCCCTTTTATTGGTTCCTGAAAACTGATTTTACAGCAAAAATCTGTATAATTAAAAGAATTATTCCATTAATTTAAAAAGGAAAAATTCTAATTCATTCCAAGTGTATTTCAAAATCATCCTAAATCTGGGTTTGGGTTTTCTCGTTCACTCTTACACTAAGGTAACGGAAGATGGACTTGAGGGGCATGGGCAGGGTGGTGAGGTGGCTAGTGAAGGTATAATTTTGATTGCCAGCACATATAAGATGCACCTCATGTTTTAGGCATATTTTGAGGGGGAGAAAGAGCACCCTATACACTGACAAATACAGGAACTTCTCTTACAGCATTATAATTCTTCACCTTCAGCTTCTGCCATTAGAAGCTATCTCACTACGGGGCATGTCAAAAGAAACAACATCACCACTGATAATTGGGGACAGCAAAAAATGTAGTTCAAATAATTTGAAATAATTCCCATCCTACAACACACTCACCCCTTTGGCCTCACTGGTATTGCCAACCCCCCCCCCCCCCCCCCAGGCTTCCAATGTGGAACAGCACATAAAACTGCTTTCTTTGCAACAGCCTCCAGGCTGTGGAACGCTTTCTTCACTGCAATGCGCCAGTGAAAGTTCTCCCCTGTGACAGCCCTTTATCTAAAAACCAGCCAAGTCCTGCTCCTCCCTCTCTTTTACAAGTTTTTAATGGATGACTTTTAAATGTTTAGAGTCCTTAATTGCTTTTCAATATTTTAATTCACTGTATTTACTATGACTGGCCCTGACATTCTCAATGGAGGGTGAGATATAAATTTTAATAATCAACTGTGTAATAATTTAAAGTATAAAGCATTTAGTGAAGTACAATGAGGTTACCCCCTGTACACTGCAGCCCAATTTCACTTTTGTGTGGTTGGTCAATTGCAACTTCCCTTGTATAGTATAAAACCTGCTCATCCAGGGTCACAGTCATAAAAGCCACTGCCAATCTTCAGAAAAAAAATTTGTAGCCACATGTAATAGAGCTGGGAACAGAGCTGGTGAGATATGCAAGAGGTGACTAATAAATACTATCTTGAAACAAATCACAAACATTAAGCAGTTTCATCAATTCCCTAAAAGCTCCTGTTCACTTCATTACAGCCTCCCGTCCGTCCCCCCCGCCGGTTCCTGTCCCCCCACTTAACTTTCCTTGTGCTGCTACTGCAGCACGCCTTCCTCCTAGGTCTTCCCAGTGCATCGCACGATCCCTGGAGAGCTGCGTGCGCAGAACCATAAGGTCTTTTTTGGCCCCCAAAGAGCACCAAGAGACGCCCAGAGACGCCACCATGGCCTCTGCAAAGGTAAAGGAGAGCACTGGAATGGAGCAGGAGGCCAAGATGGCATCTCTGGGCCCATTTTGCTGCTCTTTGGAGGACGAATCAGCACTTCCAGGGATCGCACAATGTGGAGGGAGTCACACACGCATAACTGGAAGGCCCGGGAGAGGGTGTTGCTGTAGTCCACTGGACTTCCATTGCACTGAGCACGCGGCCAGTTTGCTCTGTAAAGTGGGTTGAAGGCCTCTTCTTGCTGTTGGGCCAGAGAGACAGAATGGGGATGCTGCTGGTGTACTGTTCACCCCACTGCCCAGCACCCTCCCTATCTGAGCTGGCTGAGGTGGTCTCAGACGTGGTGCTGGACCACCACTGTAGTGTTGGGGGATTTCAACATCCATGCTGAGGTTGCACTCAGTGGACCAGCCCAGCTCTTCATGGCCTCCACGACACCCATGGGTCTGTCTCAGTATGACCCAACTGATACAGCAGGCCACTCCCTTGATTTGGTTTTTGCCTCAGAGCAGACTGGCGAGTAGCCATTGACAGGAGGGCTGGTTGTCAGGCCACTGTTGTGAACAGAACATTCGTTGGTGAGGTTTGGACTTACAATGGCAGTTCCCCTCTGTGGAGATGGAGGGCCTATTGAGATGGTCCGCCCTGGAGACTTATGGAATCCAAGCTATTCCTGAATGCTCTGGGGATTTTCTGGTTGGCATGACTGGTGCTCCTGTCGATGCCCTGGTTTCTCTCTGGAATCGGGAGATGAACAGGGCTATTGACATAATCGCTCCCAAGTGCCCTCGGCATGCTTGTAGGGCCTGAAAAGCTCCTTGGTATTCCATGGAGCTATGGGCCATGAAACAGGAAGGTCAACGACTACCGTACAGGTGGTGTAAACCCAGCTGAGAGCATGACCAAACACAGGTTAGAGTACACTATCGTGCCTACCAAGTGGCAGTGATGGCGGTAAAAATGAGTTTTTTCTCTGCCACCATTGCGTCCTTGAGTAGCCATCCAGCAGAGCTCTTTAAAGTAGTAAATGGCCTTATAAAACTGAGCTTGAAAAAGCATAAGCCAGGGCCAAGTAATATCTGCTGCGACACATGTATCGAATAGAAGCGGGAAAGTGGCTTCGTGCACACCCCTACTTCATTATGCCAGGCAAAACTGATAGTATATGAATAAATAAAATGGAATTACAAGAATGGAAGACCTTACCTGAAGACTTTGTTCCATCTGGCTGTTCATAAAATGTGCCCACACTCATTAAGACAAGAATAACTAAAAATACTGGGATCTTCCAAGAGCCTGCTGCAGAAGCTACAAAGGGAGACAAAATTGAATGCAAAATCTATACTGTGCGCTCAATTATCACTACAGAGAACAACAAACCGATTCGGAAGCAAGAATGTGACTGTATTTCCTAAGTTTTTAAAAATTGTGAATAAGGATGTGTCAAAGGCAGCTTCACAGAATTTAATCACTAACGGCCCTTGCTGTAATCACTTTCTTGTAAGTAAAACCGCAAAGCAGGGAACTTACCTGCTTCCTGTGGCCAATATAGGACCCTTACAGGTGTGTTACTGCATCTCTGTGAAAGCACTCTCTACACAAGCAGGATGTCATGTGCACGCATGGCATCACATGATGGGGTGCCACCCGAGAAGGTGGCATGACAATAAGAGCAGAAAATGGGTATGTTGTCACTTTGTGGTTCAATTTGCAAGTATCAGAACCACCACTGCAATTAACAAGGGAAAAGCAAGAAAATGAAAAACTGCCAAGCTAGCTAGCAGCAAACATATTGGCTCATTATTAAAATCCATGGAGTTGTTTTGATTTTGAATATATTAATTTTCTTGGAATTTTTCCTCAGGGTTTTGATTTTTCTTTCCTCTTTTTGTGGCATTGGGGATGGGGTCTTTTTCTTGGGCAAAATGTTTCTGGGGGATACCTAGACCTGAAGAAAAGAGACAGAGGAAGTGTAATTGTGTTGACCCTCCTTGATCCATCAGTAGATTTTGATACCATTGACCACGGAATCTTTTTCTATTGGCTCCAGGGAACGGCAATGTGAAATACTGTTACAGTGACTCTATGCATCCTCGTAGGAATAATCTTACAAAGTTCCATTGGATGACTATGCCTCTAAGTCTTGGCAGGCAGACTGTGGACTGCAACAGAGTACAGGTTTGTCACCAAAGATACTTAACATCTATATGAAAATGTTAGGGGTTGTCATTAGGAGACTTAGGGCTGGATGTCACCATCAGTATGATCATGACACCTAGCTCTGTGCGTATAATGAACCAGTGCCTGGATTCAGGGTTGGGTTGGATGAAGTCCAATAAATTGAAGCTGAATCCTGATAATAAAGAGACTGTTCTAGTTGGTTTGCACTCCCAATAAGTAAGTAATCTGAGGGAGTGCTTATAAAACCATCTCTGTCCCTGGACACTCTAGAGACCTCTGTAGTCAGGTATACCAGCTATGGACACGGTTAGTCTAGCTATTGTTGTCCATGTCCCAGCAACCGCATGCTTAGACTATCAATATGTAGTCTATGTAGGGCTACTCCAATATCTGCTCAGGAAGATGCAAAATACGGTGGCCGAGTTTTGTTCAGAAGGGTCCTATCCATAAACACATCACACTGTTTTTAAGCAACTGCACTGGCTATTAGTCAGATGTCAGACCAGGTTCAAAGTACCTGGCACTAAGGTAACCAGAGGCATCTACATCTCTCCTGTTACAAGCTTGGAAGAGCCCTGAGATCATTAGAAGAACATAAGAGGAGCCCTGCTGGATCAGGCCACAGCCCATCAAGTCCAGCATCCTGTCGCATGCAGTGGCCCACCAATTGCCCATGGATATCTCAACCTGAGACAAGGGCAAACCTCCTGCTCTCAAATCCCAGCAAATAGGCTTTGGAGCATCCTGCCTGTGCCCCCAGCCTGAAAGATATACTCAGGCATCCACTCTAGTAGCTATTAATACATCTGTCATCCAAATATTTGTCTTAAAACCCTTCTCGGCTGGTTGCTGTCACCACCGCTTCTGGCAATAAATTCCATAGACCGATGACCTTATGAGCAAATACTTCCCCTTGTCTGATCTAACTCTCCTACCGATCAGCTTCATAGATGCCCCCTGGTTCTAGTATTGTGTGATAGAGAAAAGAAATTTTCTCTATCCACCTTTTCTATACTATGTATGATTTTATATACTTCAATCAGGTCCCCTCTTAAACACCGTCTTTCCAGACTGAAGAGGCCTAGACATTGCAGCCTGATTTCGTAAGGGATTTTGTTCCAGCCCCTTAATCATTCTGGTTGCCCTTTTCTGCATCTTTTCCAGTTCCACAATTTCCTTTTTGAAGAGTGGTGACCAGAATTGTACACCATATTCCAAATGTGGCCTTGTGACGGTGAGAAGGATTAGAACTGATAAGAAGAGTTTTAAAGAGAGATGTGTGCTAGAAAACCAAAAAGCTGCTATTTAGAAGCAATAAGGTAAATGTGCCAGAGTAAGTGATGCTGCTATATTAGAAGCACTGTAGTAAATGAGTGATGTAGAAAAAGCCAAAGTTTATGAACATGCGCCTTTGTAACTTTCGGGGGCTGGAGCCCCTCCTTCCTACTGTATAAAAGGTGTGAGTTCTTTGTTCTCATTGCGCAGTTGTGAAAGCAATTCTCTGTGCCTATTTGCATGCAAATAAAGACTCTCTTTCTGAAGAAACAACTTTTCCTTTTGAATAATTGCTCCTACCCATAACAACGGTTTCAGGGTACAGGCTGCAAACTGCTTTGCTTTCTGTCTTTGCAGGCTTCTAGCAAGCTGCATTAGACAGCCTCTGTGCAAACAGCCTTTTGCAAGCCCTGGGCAGAGGCTGCAAAAAGGGCGGGAAATCCCGTGCGGGTCCGGCTGCAATGATTGGCTGCACGTGAAGTTTGGAGGGAAAAGCTGTCCCGGAAACTGACGGCTGGTGGGGCTAGAGGAGGAGTGCCCACCAATCAGGCGTTCGGAACAGGCACCTCTATCAGGAATTTCCAGCAGCATTTTATTGCAGCAATTTTCCCTAGGAGGTGACAGCCAATCAGGGCCACAGGGAAAAAGGTATAAAGGAACAAAGATTACTGCAGACGAGGTCTTCGTGTTGGGACCGGTGCTGAAGGGAGCAGAAGAGCTGAATCCTGAAGGAGCCGGACCATTAGTTGACCAGGGGTCTTTTGACTGGAAGATCTTGCAGGAAGACTTCGCAGGCAACTGACCAGGGGGTGATCGGGCAAGCAAGGACGGAAGGAGCTTTGTGATCATCCAGAGCTACGTTCTAGTTCACTGGCTAGGCTCGGGCTGAAGCAGAGCTGGTCAGGAGGGTGGAACGTGGAGAGGTTTGACTTTAAAGGTGAACTATTTTCCTTTAGAGGAGCTGACAGGCTAGGAAGCTGGTAACCTTAAGAGACTCATAGACTTAAACTAACAAATACCTGAACCTTATTTTCCTTTCTAATATTGCTTGTGTATAATAATAAACCTGTTTTAATTTACTGTTCAGACCGCTTGCTACCCGTGTCTGTGTTTTACACTTTAGTACTCACTCGGCCGTTGCATGAACTCAGCATCCTAACAGGGCCAAGCTACTCCTAGAGAGGGCACGCGCTTACTGGACCGCTGGGGATCGTGGCAGGCCTCATCATAGATTTATAAAGAAGCATATTGACACTTGCTGACTTATTTTCTATTCCTTCCTTCCTAATTATTCCCAGCATTGAATTAGCTTTTTTCGCTGCTGTTGTGCACTGGGTTGACGCCAGAACCCCTACTAGATCCCTTTCCTGGTGTGTTGCAGAAAGCACAGACCCCATTAGTGTATAGACACAATTTGGATTTTTGGCCCCGATGTGCATTACTTTGCACTTGTTAAGATTAAAGCACATTTGCCACTTGGTTGCCCACTCACCCAATGCTAAGAGATCCCTCACGGTTTCAGTTATGCCAATAATATCAATTGTTTTATCCATAGCTAAAACATTACTGCTCCCCTATTTTGGCTTGACGGCTTCTAATGAACTGAAACTACTTTATTTAAATTAATTTAAACAAACCACATATTACTGAAACAACAAACACAATTCATACAGTGCACAAAAGTCAACATTTTTTGCTTCCTGGCAGCAAAAGACAAATACCTGAAGCCTGAGATTCCCATCCACATTAGGGAAAACTGTGTGTGCATCACACTCGTGTCAATTCCCATCTTAAATATGACAGTATGCCAAAGTACAACCAAAGCTTGGGTTACAATCTTAACTTGCATGACAAACACAATTAATCACTTTTTACTTAAAAGCAGGCTATAGTTTGCCCATAGTCAGGAGCAAATGAACTGCAGCATGCAAGTGAACATCAGTGCACAATTTCAAGGTACTTTCAGGCATGTCAAGCCAAGTGCCACTTCATGAACTCACTTAAATTTTAACTTTTCATAGGCTTCCTCTAATTTCCCAAAGGGCACAAACTAGAGCCAGGATTTTGTGCACTTGACTTAACTTTCTGTGTCAATAAAAGCTACAGCGCTCATCTTCAGTCAACAGCCTATCAACAAAAAACTTAACTGATATAAAAGCCAAACATTTATACTAAAAGTTTTCTCTTTTAGAAATAACCTAAAAATTATAAAGAAAGACATTATTGCATATTTACCCAAATGGAAGAGCAGTACAATCCAGACAGGGACAGCGATTGCCCTCAAGTAACGCCGAGTGCTCAGGTTCCATTTGAACAACACAGTCAAGAGGTAGGCGGCTATCAGAGTCCAAACCTTAACAGTTAAGGGGTGAAAACAGGTGTTAGTGCTTGTCTGACAACAATAAAAGCTAGAATGTGCAATAAGCAGCTTGTGAGCTGAAATCAATCCAGGCACCCACAAATCATATTCCCTTTAAAATAACAAAGATGCTCTGCTTCGCCTAAGTACTTGCATCCAAGAACCAGGCCGTTCCAGACACGGACATCTTATTGTTTAACACTCTGAATTTAACTGTATTTTGAAGTTTAACAGAAGATACATACAGCAGTCTCTTGATTTCGCACCCGGAAAATGTAACAGCATACAAAGTAGGGAGGTCCTATATAGCCTCTGCCTCTTTTTTGCCTCAGTTTTATGTTTTCCTATCTGTCATAACTTTTTGCCTTTTCTGTTCAGCTCTGCACACTAACTGTAGCCTTCAACTTTTAGCTTGTCTTTTTAGCCAATGCTGTTTCTTGTCTCAACACAAGTTCCCCAAATCGTGGGTGTTTCTGCACTTGCAAGGAAACCCATTAGGAACGTGATTGGTGCCCAATTGGTACTGATCAGTCTTGCACCGTCCACACACAAAACCTCTTTGAGACCCCATTTGTCCGCACTAGCATCAACAAAATCTGGATTTAATGGAGTCTTAAATCTGGAATAAGGGAAGCCACCTTTAATGGTGTTTTCAATCTGGTCTTCTACTGCGAAGACTGGATCAGAGGAAACGCACGCGCACCGTGACTGGGGCAATAGGGTCCAGGGGTGGGCTTGGCGGCCACCATTTGCAACGGTGCGGCTCTTGCTCCACCATGCTACTCGCAACTCTGTCTATGAAGTCAAGCGCAGGCTGCGTAGTTGCGATGAAGTGGGTTTTGTAGCCGTCCCTGCCAGCACGGCTGCTAGGCGGTCTGCCCTCCAAGTTGACGAAAGAGCATCTCTACGCCCGTGCCGGTCAATCGCGCTGCACCACCACCAGCCCTTCCGTCTGGGGCCAAACAGAACCTCGGCGTCTTGCCCCCACTGCTATCGCCGGTGCGGACACATGGGGTCCTCTCCAAGATCTGGATCTTCAGCCCGGATTCAGCCTAGACCAGATTTCAAAGATCCGGATCTTCTAAATCCGGATTAAGGGAGGCAAGTGTGGAAACAATTTGCTTCTTCTTTCATTGCTTTAGCTCAGTGATGGCCAACCTATGACACGTGTGTCACAGGTGACACACGAAGCCCTTTTGGGTGACACACATGGTCCCTTGGCACCTGGCCGTGTACTGCTTGCTTGTTCTTGAAGTGTACAAAATATCAACTTTCAATTGAAGATTTAGCAAATGAAATTCAGCAACAAAAGTCACTAATGTAAAGAACTATTTGTTTTTGCTTTCAATAAAATACATATCAAAAATACAACTTTTTTACTAGAGCTACAAATATCACAGAATTATGGATATTTCTAGATGTGACACAGCACCCAAGTTAAGCTAGGTTTTCTTGCGAATTTTGACACACTGAGCTCAAAAGGTTCGCCATCACTGCTTTAGCTGATGCGAGAAGCATCCAGAGGCTCCTGGGCAGAGCAGCCTCCTCCATCTAAGGATCCCTCCCACTCCAGACAGGAATCCCTTCAGGAAGCATCACACGTGTCTTGTGGTTACAATGTGAAAGGCGCTACAAAGGCCAAATCTTCAACTCAATATGGCCCTTTGAGGCCGGTGAATATTAAAAAGGTAGACGGGCTCATCGGGGGCACCCAGGGACCGCTTCCCTCCGGGCAGCCTTCAGGCCAGGGGTCTCTCTCCAGGGTCCCTCGGAAGACCCTCGAGGGCCCAGCCGCCTCCAGCCCTTTTCGCCGGGGGCCATTGAAGAGACACGGCACCCGCCCGCAAAGGCCCGGCCGGAGCAGCCAGGCGCCTCAGGGCCCAGAGGCCCGGGGGGAGGGGCTCCTCGGCACGAGGGGGAGTCGCCCACCCCTCAGGCAGACGCCCCCCTCAAGGGCCGCCACAGTCCTCGGCCCGCTTCGCCTTGTCCTCAGGGACTTCAGGACCCATTTTAATACTTGAGGTGGGAGCAACAGAGGCGGGGCGCCGGGGGGGGGGTCGCCCATCGCCTGAGGCGAACGCCCCCCATCACCTCAGGCGGCCGCCCCCCCCCGCCCCGCCCCGCCCCGGCACTCACCCATCGGCCGGCGAAGCAGTCGAGCGCTCGGGCGAGGAGGGCGGCGGCAGCGCGCAGGGCGCCTTGGAGGCCGAGGGCGCCGCCGAGGGCGCGGAGGGCGTGGGCGGCGGGAAGGCCGGCGGCGGCGAGCAGGAGCGGCCTCCGGCGCCGCCGTGCGGCCCTGGCGAGGCCCTCGGCGGCGGCGCTGGCGAGCCTCGCGGGCAGGAGGGCGGCGGCGAGCAGGAGCGGCGTCCCGGCGCGCCTCAGACGGCCCAGGCGTTCCCTGCCGGCGGCGGCGAGGGCGCGCTTGGAGGGGTGCAGGAAGGTCCCGCAGAGCGCGGCCCAGAGCAGCGGCCTCAGGAAGGCCTCCAGCACCAGCAGCACCAGCGCGCACGCCGCGCAGCACACGCCCGCCAGCGCCAGCGCCCCCGCCGTCAGCAGCGCCTGCCGCGCACCCGGCGGCTCCTCCGCGCGGCGCGGGCACGAGGAGGGCGGCGGCGGCGGCGGCGGCGGCGGCGGCGGCGGCGGGGGGGGCCCGGCGGCGGCAGAGGCCGCGCTCGCGGCCATGGCGCCCCGACGCCGCGCGAGGGAGCGAGCGGGCGGGGGGGGGGGCTACGACGCGCCCGGTCGCGGCGCAAAACGCTCCCTCCCGCGGGGCATGCCGGGGGCCGTAGTCCGCTGTCGCCCGGGAATACTCTGGGAAATGTAGTCCCGGGCAAGACTCCGCTCACCTTCGACTCCCGCCGCTCCTCCTGGGAGGCGGGCGAATCACTTCCGGGATGTCGGGCGCCGCTCCGAACAGGGGAGGGGGAGGGGCCGCGGAACCCGCGGGGCGGGGCGGGGCGGGGCGGGGCGGCGACTCAATGGTTAACTAGAGGAGTTCTCGAGGGCATTTCTGACCAACGTAGTATTTAAAATTTACAATATATATTATTTGATGTAGATATTAGAAACGAACATCTACTGCTTTTACTAAGGAATGAACTTTTCTGGGAACTGAAATACAGGATAGAGATTTTACTGCGGGGAAATTCACACTTCCCAGAGGATGGCAATGGTGAGGTTGGACTTGCACACGCTAGTGCACTGATGGTGAACCTGCTGAGCCCGGTGTGTCAGAATTCGCAAGAAAACCTAGCTTAACTCGGGTGCTGTGTCACATCTAGAAATGTCCATAGTTTTGTGATATTTGTAGCTCTAGTGAAAAGGTTATATTTATGATATATGCATTTTATTAAAAGCAAGAACAATTATTTACACCCCAAAGGGCTTGGCGTGTCACCTGTGGCACGTGTGTCCCTGCACTAGTACATGGTGACCTATTTAGCCAAGCATCCGGACACTTAGCTTGGTGTGGACGTCTGTCTGGATGTTGGTGCCAGTGTGTGTGTGACAGTCCCCATGTGCCATCACCATCACCGGGACAGTGGTGATGCACACGCTTGTGCGCTCGTGACGCCACCTCGTGTGATGCATCAGCATCCCTGTGTGGTGTCACGAGCCCCTCCTTGCACCACAAATGGGCCTCACCAAAACCAGGAAACAGCGGAACTGGTTGGGCTAATTGCGCATGGGAGCTCTTAATTTATGTTGATATGTTCTACTAGTCTGCACTGTGGAATGCCTTTTCGTGTGTTTAATAAGGTCCACTGGCAATCCAGATCAGGTCTAAGGAGTATAATGATCTGCTTCTAAAGTTAAGTGCAAAAAGACCTAGTGCAGATTTTCTTTTTGTACTGATGCAACAGGAATAGTGAGCTAGTAAGCCACACTTTTCCATGGTCGCAGAACACAATTTGTGAAGGTGAAAGGAGACATACTGTACCAATCAATTTCTGGCCCCTTGACTTTTCTTCCACTGACCACTGCTATCTAAGCAATATATTTTGGATTATAATCCTATTATGTTAGGTGTATTGAACTGGCTACTCTCCAAAAGGGTTCACCCTGTATCTCTGATGTTGCACAGTATAAAGTTTGCAAGTTTTCTGGCTACCAGGTCACAGAATTAGTGCCGGAGAATCAAGACAGGGTGTTCATACTACCATGCAATTCATGAAGATGGTTGTTCAAGAAACTCTTAAAAATACTCTGTAAAGTATAACTAATGATGAAGATCTTTAATATTTTTATGACATTGCTACTGGACTTCTTTGCTACTATGTTTGCCTACTAGTTTGTACATGTAGAGTTCAATGAATTTTAATTTGGTTCTTTTAAAAACGTCTTCTAAAACACGTATTGTGTATTTGCATTGTTTTCCAAGACTGAAACAAACAAGATGGAGAATGTATAAAACACTAAAAATGACAGAAAATATAGGTATTTATTCACATGTACAAAGGTCAAAACAAATATAACAGAATAGCATTTGAAAACAAATAAAAAATTAAATGGCTATTTGCTCTGAAAAAAATAGGTTTACTTCCATTTATAAAGTTAGTCAAATCATATTTAAAACTCTAATACTTTCCGTATCTCCAGAATATACTCTTCTAATTGTAAATATATAAAAATCACAGCTTAAGGCAAAATCAACATGTCAACTGGCACTGTTATTTCTAAAGTCATCAGAACATAAAACTACAGGAACCATAGAACTTCTCATGTCAAAATGAATCAACCTAATTGACATTTTAGAACTCTGTGCCCAATGCCATTAATCCTGTGTGCTCTCAGACACGATATCCACTGTAGTGTTAACTAGGGGTGTTTTTCCACTTAGCACTAAAAGACCCATTAAGGGTCCTTAACAGGTCCTTAATGGGTACTCTAGTGCTAGTGGAAGAAACCCCTAGCACTAGAGTGCCCATTAAGGACCCATTAAGGGTCCTTAATGAGTCCTTAATGGGTCCTTAAAGGGCACTCTAGCACTAAGTGGAAAAACACCCTCGAAGTGGCTGGAAGACAGCATTAAGTGAGCGGTTCAGGCCGCGTTCAAAAGTTTTTAATCCAGCTTCAGTCCACTTTCAGAGTGAGAGAACACATCAGCGATGTGGCAACCTGATTTCTTTCATCATTTTACAACTCAAAGAAACAGCCTTTGGGGGAAATAATATGGAAAGAAAATGACTGTTCACTTTGCTGCTTTGTTCTTCTGCTCTGAACATGAACTGAACCTGGATTAAAACTTAAGTGTGAATGGAACCTTACTGTGTGAAAAGATTCAACAGGTAAACCTGATTTAGTCCTTATTTTGTTCAGTTTCTAAAAGTATTTTAATAATTTAGAGACAGTAGCAGCAGCAGTTGCATTAAGGCACAGTTTTCCACATCAGAATGGTTTATTACATTATAGCAGCAATTTATTAAATTTACTACAGAAAACAAGAAAAATCCAGTCAGTAATTTCCCCATTTGTCTCCAAGAATTAGCACTGTTTCAAGGAAAAGCAGGTTTGGATTGTTTAAATAATTTGATTATTCATCAGAATTCCTTTATCACTGGCCATTAACTCATGTAAGGAAACTAAATTATTCTGACTCCAATAACTGTCAAAGAAAAATGTTGGTGTTACCATTGCTAGCTCTTATTTGCAAATGAAGTCTTTGATTGAGGTTCCTCACGTGCAACCAAAAAAATAAAAAACTGGATCATTACAGGAGTCAAGGGGTGTTTTTCCACCATCACTAGAAGTACCCATTAATGGGTACTTAATGGGTACTTTTAGTGACAGTGGAAAAACACGCAAGGATGTTCAAAAAAGGAGGAAGGGGAAGAACAGAATGACGAACCAGAGACTCTATTCAGAATTTGAAGGACAAAGTTCTTTGTATTAGAACTACAGACTATGGTGTTTCATGGTTCATTACATTTTTAACAACTAGTTTGCAAAGTACACACAGTTTAAGAGAATTACAGTGTAATAATCTTACGGAAGCTATGCTTTTTCATAGGGTTGTCATGAGCTTATCCTGATAAAATATCCCCTGGATCTGGCCTACATTCTTCTGGTTCCGTTCCTGAATATACCGTAAACTGCTGTACTCTCCAGTGGCGGATGGTTTCCAGCAGAGCCTGTCTTCATGATAGGATGGCCTGAAGCACATTCCCAATGAGGATGAATAGAAAAAGAAAAAGAAAAACAAAGTTATTAACCACAAAAACAAATAAATGAAGAATGGGGGACTTTCAATGGAAAACATTAGCAGGAAGCTATCTGAATGGGAAGTTAAAAAATCAAAGATGGGGCAGAATGTCCCACTGAAGTTCTACAGCAATAAATAAATCGCCCATCGTCTATTTGTGAAACCCCGTTCTTTTTAAAGAAATTTTAAGCTACAACAGTAAATAGCCAACAGTGAACATATAACATGAGAACAAACATGAATGACAAAATTAACTATTTGTTAGGAGATGCAGTTTGTGCAATAAATCATAAAACATGGACTTTCCAAAGGATCGTCAGTCCTAACTGCATTCCCAGTAACGAAAAGGCCATTTGGATGGTACCTCTGATGGTCAGGAACAGACAGCATACAAAATTCTGAGCAGGAAGCCAAGGGAAGAGCCACACCACCTGGGATTTCCATCAGTTGGGCCTTTCTGAAGCTCTGCAGCTTCCAGTCCACCTTCCTTCTTCCTTCCTCATTCCTATACCTATGTTCTCTCTCTCTCCTCTGTCTCTTTCCCACCCTAGAATCTAGCTAGGGTGATGACTGAAGCAGAAGTTCATAAGGTCTGGGCTGGACCCGTTTCTCATTCTGTTACTTAAACCAAAATTTTTAGTTACAACAGCACCTATCCATCCTCTGCGACGCAGGAATGTTCTTCTCCCAGGATGCAGACCTTGTAACTGAAAATGTGCGTTTGCGCACTGAAAAGAAGTAATAAAAACACAGACTATATAAATGAAACTCTGTATGGTGGAGATTAATGTACTGTAGGTTGCCAGAAAGAGAACTTAACTAAGGTAAAAATGATTTGTCTTTTTTTCACGCAGCAAGATCCCAGCTGGCCACCAGGCTTCCTGGCCCTCGCACGTTCTTACCTCTTGCCTATTTGAGGAACACGTATGTGGGTGTAGACACAAATACACAAATTCACGTACATGGGCACACGCATAGATATTATGTCTTTCTGCTTCTTACACTGAACGGAAGTTTTTTTCCCTCCTCCGTTGGATTTATGCAACATCTATACTTACCCTACATTTGGAAGAGGAAGGAGACGCCATTGTGACTCGCCAGGATGAGCATCTGGATGATAAGATGGCTGGAAATAAAATGGCATCGCAGGTTATATAAGATCAGTAAACTATTACAGTAGTCCAAACAAAGGAAAATCTAACAGCCTACTTTAAATCGGTAGTTCATTTTGATATTTAAAACTGGAAATGCCAGGGTAGATCTAAAGGAGCACTGTGGGAACGAAGATGAAGCCAAGAAGGGGAAGCTAACTATATAGCTTTGAAAAGTGCTGACTGTGTTTATATCAAGAACTATTTCTTCTTTTAAAAAAGGAGAAATTGGCCCTTTCTGCCCTGGCCATTGTTCTGGCTTATATTCCAGAGCAGGGACCTGTTGTCTGCACGCTAGTGCAGATTATGGGAAGCCCCATCTGCCGATGATAAGACTCCTTGTTCAGATTATAATCTGGAATAAAGCTTGGTGCAGAAAAGACCATTGTTTCTCTCTGGGATAAATTTTTCCAGCCGTAATCGGAAGGAAAAGATCACAGAGAAAACCTAGGCCTTTCTGCACTTCCTGACCTATCTGCATGCCATCTTATGAAGATTAAAGCCCAATGCCAGAGGGCATCAATGCAACGGAAAGGCAACTCCCCAAAGCAAATATTTCTGAATCTACATGACATCTTACTTCCATATTAAAGGTGCTTCTTGATTTTCCTGCTATTGGTTATGGGTTCATCAGTCTGATTCTTTATGCACGTTAATTTTAGGTTTAGACTTTTCTTTGCTGCCGGAGACCTTCAAAATAACTTCAACTGTAGATTTTGTGAAGTGCGCTAGGAAAATCACCGCACCTTAATCTCACAGAGTTTCAAAGGCCATGAATCTAAGAACAATCTGGCTGCACAATTAAAGTACTGTACATTTAAAATGTTGTCTTCAGTCAAATGCACGGCTGCAATACTTTTTTGCCCTGTCTTTAAGAGCCTGGCTACAGTGAGGACGCAATGCGTGGGCTCATCCACAGTCCCTGGCCTGCGATGCTTGTAAGTGCCAGTGCTCTGCCCAGGGCTGCTCAGATTGTGAAGGAGCTTCCAGGGATGGTAGGCGTTGCCATGGTGATCTGGCAGCTGTGCACAGCTGCAGGCGCACAGCTTCACCGGCTTGCCACAGCGTATCCGGAAGAGGATGTGAATCCACCTGCTCAGGAGAAATCCACCTGCTTCCAAGCAGGCTGTAGGCTGCTTTTCATCAGTCCACAGGCGGACATGCTCCAAAGAAGGCTCAAGCGATTCCAGGTGAGCCCCAGCAGTAGCCACGTGCAGATGGGAATGACCATCAAGCAATAGCCAAGTGCAAACAGGCCCTGGGGAACTTGCCCCCTTTTTGCAGGGACTGGCACTGCCCCAGAATGTGGGCTGACAAGTGTGGAAGAGCTTCTTCACCTGGAACAGCCCTCCCAGAGCGCCTAGAGAAATTATTGTCATTTAAGGCCCAAATATTCTCTGTGCCTTTTAGGCTTAAAATGTTATCGTGTTGTATTTTAACCAGTTTTTAAAACATCGTAAGCTGCCCTGAACCCTGTGAGATGGCTGTGTGAAGTATAAATGTAACACACAAAGAACCTGGAAAGGATAACACGGCCAATGTTGCATTAGTGACTTCTGTTTTAGATTACTGGCGTGCGTTTTGTGTGGTGGGATTGCTCTTGGATCTGTACCAGGAGATGTTGTGCCTTTTTACACGCGCCATTCCAGTTGGGCAGGTGTGGCAGCAGCCAGCCTTAGTTCAAAAGCTGGAAATGTCCTGCCCCAGGCCAGCACGACTTGACGTGTGGCTCTCCGCAGGCCAGCGCAGGCCAGAGCACCATGGCAACACCTGCAGCATCATCCAGGGCACGCTTGGACACTGCCAGGGAGATCTGGATGTGGAGCACGACTACGCAGTTGCACTGCTGTGCCCATTCACTGAATGGTCTGGGGGGAGAATTGCTTCAGCCCCCTGGTGTGGACGCAGCTCACTAGCGAATAAGGGGTAAATGCAAAAAGGCCTGATACGAGTACAAAATGCAGTGGTCAGGTTGCTGTGTGTGGTGCCCCCTTCCACGCTTAATAAATCTATGCTAGAGCCACTGCACTAGTGGCCAATAAGCTGCTGTGCCAAATAAAAATGTCCATGTTGTAAAAGAAAAATTCCAGGCAACAAGATAATCAGGATACAGAGGGCAGTTTATTCTGATCAGAGCAGAGAAGCAGGTGTCTCCATCTCTCCTAAACTGGTCTCTGTATCCTGATGACCTGGTTGCTTGAAATTTTTCTCTTACAGATTGTGCCTGGATAAATCCCCCCATTATCTCAGTCTACTAGAGGGTCTAGACAACTTGCGACCAGGTTATCTTAACATCTCTCTTTCTCCAGTATAGGATGCCAGAAGATACTGATGATATCTTCACCACAACTAGACCATCACTTTGATGTGCTGACCCTTCAAATGCTTTCAGACAACTGTTTTAAAATTGTATTTTAAGTATCTACTGCAGAAACATCTCTTCACACAAGGCATTCCATTCATTCAACCCAATCTTATTTTACCGTTTTAATCTATTTCGGTCAGGCTTGCAAAGAATGACCACTAGACTCTTTCTTGAAAAAGATGAACAGTGATTTATTTCAGCTCAGCGTTAGGACATTTCTTGTTGGGAGCAACTTGGAACAGAAAGCCCAGCGTATTTATATGTTTCATAGCTGTGCGGGGTTTGGCCTTCAACTATTGGCCAATAACTATTTTTCAAAACCAATTTAAACTTGGAGCCAAAACCTGCAAACACAAATGTATCACCTGAACACAGTGGGGGATGGGGGGTCAACTGTCAAAAGGCAGCCATTATATACATATATACAGAATCCCATAGGTGGCAGAGATCTTACATACAAATATTATGGCAGGCAGCTAGCCCTGCTTGACAATTTCTATGGAAACCTCTTTAAGGTTTTATATAGAAAGCACTGCACATAAATAAAATAGCACAGGTTTGCGTACATCTACAACACATATTAAGACTCCCTCCTAAGCCAATTATCCACCTTTTCAAGTCAGCTATACATTCAGTAACACACACTAACTAGATTATGTTTATAATGAGAACTCCTAAAGCTAGCCATTAAGCCTGGTTTCCCTTTTCACTGGTTCAACTAGGTCAACAAATAGAAGCATAGGAATATGGAATCTACAGACAGACGAGTGTATGATTTGCCTCGATCCATAACATAATTACTGCCTATAACTAAAGGTTTTTAAAAAGTTAATATTCCTCTTACCCGATAGCTGTGAATTTCTGGATTATTTTTAGAGCTAAAACAGATGACAAATGTGTTTAGTTCCATAGTTCTCAAAATCATACCTCCCATCATATTTGCATACAGACCAAATTCGGGAAGGAAAAACTGTCAGCTGCCTTATCGACTCGATCACATTTCACGCAACCCGGGATGATTCTGCGCTGGGATACGGGACCGGCCAGTGTCCCGGATCCCCCGTCGGCCTGAGGCCCCCCTCAGACGGCACCAGCATGTGGAAGGAGGGCTCCTAGTCTGCTTGCCGGTCCAGTATACTGGCCAGCGCAGAATCAACCCTAGACCTCTTTATGACATTTTTACAGATGCAATTCAGGTACATTTAAGAAGCAGTGTTCGCGACCCCCCCTTCAGCGTATATCGCACCCGTGTGCTGTTGGGTCCAACCCTTCAACGGCTTTCTAATTGGTTTCCAACACAACATCCTGCAATCACTAACTAGATTTTGTGTTTCTCAGAAATATAAAGGAGCTATTTTTTTGATATCTCATGGAGCATCTTACAACACTGCTGAGTGCTATTTTCATGAAGAGATGATGTACAGTACTGATCAGCTGTTTCATCCAATACAGGGTATCCTTGTACTGTGCAAAATCACAAAGCACAAATTCACTATTATACAATTTACAAACTGAGCCAATTACTCATATTAAGGGTTTTGCTGCTGCCTAAGACTGAGGCCAGAGGGAAAGTCTGGGACCTTCTTCCCGGTTTAGCAGCCATTTCCCCACTTCTCTTTCGGTGAGGAGGAAGGTGCTGTGTGTGGCTGTATCTGCGCTGTGGTTGACTGAGCGACTGGGTTCCCGAGTGAGTGCAGTGTTCTGGGTGTGCTTGCATGTGCAGACTGCTTTGGGGTATGTACATGTGTGTGCTTGTACAAAGTTTTGTGCACACCTGTTTTAGTTTTTGCAGTGTGCAGAGGGAAGGGTTGTCTGAAAAACAACTTTTTGCTGCAGAGTCTTTTTCAACGGACAGCCCCCAAAACTGGGAGTTTCACTGTTATGGAAAGAACCTTTGGTATGTGAGAATCCTCATGCCAGTGGTTCTGCCGTCTCCAGAATAAGAGGCTTCAAACCCACAGATCCCATGATCACCAAGATGGACAATCCGTAGCAGGAGCTTCCTTGGCAGTACCACGGGAAACCTCATTTCGTGGGTTCCGGGATTCTCTTTGTAAGAAGACAGAAAATACAGGAGCCTTTTTTTCAGACAGGTTTTGGCACTGAACTCCTCTCCAGGGTGAATGGGCAGTGAGTAAAGTGGTTGTTTGAGAAAGATTTTTATGGATGTGGGACAAGGGAACTCCATGCAGTACCCTTGTGTGGATGGGGGAGATTGGCCTTCCACGTGGCATTAGCCAATTCACACTGAAGACCGAGAAAGACCCCTGCCTGTCTGGTGGGGGATCCGACAAGGCCACTAAGTGTTCCGTATTGTAGTGTGGGGGCATCATTTGTGTGCTTTGGCTTTGAGCCCTGGGCTGGGCCCCTCTCAATTCAGCTTCCTTTGCTTCCTCCTCCTTTTTCTGAACAGAGCTCGACCACCACAATGCTTGGTTTCCCTTACACAGATGTTGATATAACATTATCTATTATATAATAATATTACCTATTACAGTGGTACCTCGACATACAAGTGCCCTGACATACAAGTGTTTTGAGATACAAGCCGCCGAGCGAGTGATATTTTGCTTTGAGATGAGAGCAAGATTTGAGATACGAGTATGTAAATACAGTACAGTACATCACAAAAACAACTGAGGTGGTGTTTTGGGAGCTGGAATGGATTAATGGGAAAATTGCTTTGAGATACGAGCGATTTGACATAAGAGCAAGGTTACGGAACAAATTAAACTCGTATGTCAAGGTACCACTGTACATGGTTTTCTATTAAATATTTGCCATAATTGAACCCTCATGTAGTACAAGAACATACTGTACAATTATTTATAGCTTGCACTCTAAATTATTGTATTCCCTTTCTTTCTACGTAGCAAAAAAAAAAATGCAACAGAAATTATTGATGTAAATAAAATGGCACAATCCTTAATTTGGTTCAGTAAAATGCAAATCATTATTAGAATGCACTCAGTTACAAGGTGGTTTTGTACAAAAGAGAACTGAATCTACATTGCAATGATTTCAAACTATAAATATTAGAAACAAATATTTGACATAATAGCAATCAAAGCAGAAATAAGAGAATATGAACCTGCCCATAATAAGCAGGGTGACATATTTTTCTAAGCCACATATATTATTTCTGAAAGGTAATCATTTAAAGTCTGCTTAAATATTGAAGTGGGTAGTGACCCCTGTGAATCTTTTCCGTTTTCAGCATAATCTTACCTTCAGTTCCAACTATAACTTAGCTACTAGTAGGGCTAACACACGTTTTGCTCTGATCCTGTTGAAGGCAGCTTCGATGTCACAAACTGTGGTGCCCACAACCCTACAACAGCCTTGAAAAAGTTTTCTGTATCTAGTCCCATAAATTAAACAACAGTATTTGACAGAGATTCAAGCTGGCAAATACTTACCAAAGCTGGGACGCTTTGAGATTACTGCTTGCTTAAGTGAGGGCACAGAAAAGTAAAGGATAAGTATTACTATTTTGAAAAGCAATGAATTCTATTTCCTATGCAAAAATAATCATTATGCTGCCATGCTTAGTGTCCAACTGGCCAGAAGGGCACACTAGAATGGCTCTCAATCCTGTCACGACAAGAACTGGGAAAACACCTGGCTTAAAAGGAGGGACCAAACCAGCGGTTTTCTAAAGGAGACGTTTTCCATTCTGTTTCTCCCAAAAAGGACTAAAATCTTTCCTTCTACTTATTTTAAGAACATTAAATACAAAAATTATAAAAACACACTTAAAATGACTTTGATTCAGTTTTGTTCATCTTAATGCATCCCGTTCAGCCTCCTTGGGCCACTTCTTATTTCCTCTTGTTAAAAACATTGAAACTGAGATGCTCTATGCACGTGGGATGATGCCACAGAGAACTTTACATTGGTAGCTATTAGGTAAGGCTTAAGCGAGCAAGTTCCCTGCGTTGCGGGTTCCCCCCATGCATGCAAGCGGAGCCAAATGGTCTCTAACCCGAACACAACTTTAGCACATCCAAATGTGGACAAGTAACAGGAGCCAAATCCAGGCAAGCTGGAGGTTCAGGAAATAAAAAGACAACCTGTTTCCAGCGTGGTCCTTGGGTCATTTCTTTCCCTTCAAGCTCAGTTCAGAAGAACTTACTCTTAACTAGGGCTGTTCAGTCAGAGGCAGCTTAAACTGCCAGGATCACAACAGCGATCAACTTCATGATTATAGCGCTCTATATAACCTTCCCAGATTCCCTTAAAAGACATATTATACATGAAACCTTG
The DNA here is from genome assembly GCA_023333525.1 of Aspidoscelis tigris stejnegeri. NCBI lineage: Eukaryota > Metazoa > Chordata > Lepidosauria > Squamata > Teiidae > Aspidoscelis > Aspidoscelis tigris. Next base: position 665,044 of record JALMGA010000008.1, read on the forward strand.
TGTGTTAAATGTTTGGTCTGTTAGCTTTCCAATCAAAATCATTTCCAATAATTTGGAATAGCACAGGGACAGTATTGGAGTGTTTGCCTCTTTCCACTTGTGGACCATAGACATTTCTACTGTCACCAGTTATTAACCTGATCATAGATGTATTTTTTATGCCCCTGTTTCCCCCCTTAACATTAGAAAAGTGCAAACCACTTCAATTTAGAATTAGTTTGGAGCTGAATAGGGAAATTGGACACTGAACAAAATGTTACCAGGTTCAAGAGGCTTTAATACCAAACCAATAAGTGTTGGGCCCCAATAAGTGTTTGCACTGTTAGCCTCCTGATTGTGCCCTTGGCCTCCACTTCGTTTTCCTGATCATGTCACAGTCTATTCCAAACATGTCTGTGGCTGGACTGATGCCGAAAGCCATGCAACTCTTCAGCAGGCCAACTGGCCAGTTTTCTCGGCCTACTAAGTTTTCCAAAATGAGTACCATGGTTTTTGCAGCAGGTCAAACCAGTGGGCACACACGGCCAACATGTTCAAACCGTCCTTGGCCTACTGGGACAACCATGGTCCTCTGTTCTGGAACGCCAAGCAGGCAGGGAAAGGAGACTTGCTGGAGAATAGTTTGGCTGCCAGTAGCAGCTCATTTCGGGCCTCCTTGAAGATGAGGTCTGAAAAGAGGCCACAGACCTGGTTGGAGGCGGCCATGATGCAACTGGGAAAACAAAAGGGGGCATTGCAGTGCGACTGAGAAGGCCAGGAATGGGATGCAAGAGTTGCAGCATTAGTGCCAGCAGTTTAAGATTTAATTAGAACTGTTTTATTCTTGTGACAGTTTGGTTTTATTTGAACTGAACCTCAAAAATGGCTTGTGAATATGTCTATTTAATACTGAGACCATCCTGTTTGAACAAGCCAGGACTCCACTGAATTTATTTCTCTAAAGACTACACTCCAAAACATTTAGACTATGGATGTGGACGAAGCCAATCCCCCCCCCGCCCCCCGTTTCAATGCAATGCAAAGCTCTCCCTAAAATGTGTGTGGGTTTTTGTTTGTTTTTTCTTCCAAGTTCCCTTTCCCATACAAGTTAGCGTTATTGTTCTTCGGGGGGGGGGGGTTGTCTTTAGATTTTCTGGAAAAAGATAATTCCCTTCTAGAACCATTGAGGAGACTCAGTCTTCTAGCACTAATCTGAAAGCTGCCATGAAATGATTTGCCTTAATATTTATCAAGGCCAGATTTGAACCTACTCAAAGTTTAATTAAACAATTTTGTTCATGAATACAATATTCAAGTTGGTTCGCTGTGAGTTCCAACCTTTGAAAGTTGAATGTCTCCGGGATGGATACCTCTTACTGGGACGTCTTTCAAATGTGCTCGTTCGACGTAACCTGGATCCATGTGTTGCCTGGTACTCTGTCTGTCCGCTTGAAATAGAAAGCAGTTACGTTAAATGAAAATTGTAGCTCGGTTAATTTCACTGACAACCCTCTTGTTCCAAACTCAAAAGATATATGCAATATGTGTCCCCATATCTGCAGGGGATAGGTTCCAAGACCTACAGCAGATACCAGAAACTGCAGATAATACAGACACCACTGCCAGGTTTCCACTCAACTGTGGTTGACCACATCAGCCTCCTCCTGCCCAGCTGCAGGTCCCCCATGATTAGAGATGTGTATTTGGGCTCCACAGAAACTTTGTAGAAGCATCGATGAAACTGGATCTGCCCACCCCCCACAGCTACCTCTTACTTTATCTTAAAGTATGGCCATTGTTGCTGCCGCCTCTGGTACCACACCCTCCTCAGATTTCTTGCGATTCCTGACAGGGGGCGGTCACTGTGTGCAGGCCTCTATGAGGCCTGGGTTGAGACTGAGGAGGGTGCGATGCCAGAGATGGCCGCAGTGGCTAGGATTCAAGGTAAGCGAGCGTGGCTGTGGGGGACGCAGGTTGTGTAGCTACAGCATTGTTGAAGCTTCTACGATCCGACCATGAAGCTGAAATATGCACCCCTAATCATGGTGGATCCAATGCCGGGTGGGGGGAGGCTGGTGTGGTCAATCCCGGATGAGTGGACCCATGGTTACCACATCAGTGAATAAGGGAGCGCACTTGGACGTGGAATACTTGATACAAGAATAGTACAGCACAGTCGCTGCTTTTTTTCTTCTTCTGGATATTCATACTAATTTGAATTATCATAAGGAGAAAAATTTAGCAGAGGAACCAGCTGAATGAATTAATTCACAGATTTGTGCATCAGGGGATAAGCAATAATGGATACCTTTGTCCTCTACACAGCTACCCATTTAGTAACTTGAAGCATGTAGGAAAAGTAATAAATATCCAGTTTGGAAAGTTTTATCATGCTGGATGAGATAAAACTGGTTCTTCCCTCCAGAATTCCCATTTTAGACGATCAGCATGTGACGCACATGGATGGGACAAAAAATTTATTTTTATTTTTTTATTTTATCAGATGACTTCTAGTTTGGATCAAGCCAGACTGACTTACCCTGGATCTTCCAGGGCACACCAGCTTCAAATACCCTGGGCATACTTCCTTCGGTAGGATTTTGTTCCTGAGTGACAGGAGAATGATGGGATTCCTCATTTGGGTCTGTTTTTACAGCCCCCTCCCCAGCAGAAGCAGTAGCTTTTGCCGGGAAGGAGAGGAATTTCGACCAATTTTTCCCAAGGTGCTGGATTAGCTCTTAAAGGTCTGTCCCATCCTTTTCTTTTAAGACAATTATTAAGAATTATTAAGAAATAACTCATTAGCCATTTGGAAAAACCTTCCAAAAATATTTGCTTTGTTTATCTTGGCAAGCTGCCCAAAGTCCAATTTGAGTAGACAATATTTTATTAAGGCAGAGAAAGTAAGAGATAAAAGTAATAGATTGTTATAAGTTTAAAACAAGCCTGGGAATCCAAGAAAACATCATTAAAATGGGCTTATCGGATGAGAGATAAGGAAGATATTTACCAATAGTTGTGTAAGACCTACGTAAAAAAATCCTAAGAGTTGTTGACTTTTCTTATAATTTTGCTAAGATAACTTAGGTGGCAGTGAAGGACAAGGAAGAATTTGCAGTTAGTAAAGACTAAGCCCTGAAAGACTTTTTTGGTTTTTTCCCTCTTTCCCCCCCTTTTTTTGCTTCATATTCTCTGCACTTTACAATGGAATTGAAAAAGAAATCAATCCAGAGGAAAGGCTCAGAAACAGAACAGGACTTTGTTACTATATTAACAAGACTGGAAACTACAATGCAAGAATCTTTTGCGAAGATTGATGAAAAATCGACATGAGTTGATCAAGGAGTGTGGCAATTACAAAATGAAATGAGAAATGTTCAACTTGAGATTAGCCAAGTTGAAACAGATCTTCAGAACGGTGAAACCACAGGTCCAACTCATACTGCAGGTCATATTCTCGATCTGGATTTTGCCGCAGAGCCGATTGGGGAGAATCCATTGACAGGGGGCCTGGTTGTCAGCCCATTGTCATGGACGGACCATTCACTGGTGAGATTTGGACTTATAGTCACAGCTCCCCTCTGTGGGGATGGGGGACCTACTGAGATGGTCCGCCCCTGGAGACTTATGGAATCTGCGATTCCTCAATGCCCTGGGGGATTTTCCAGTTGGCATGGCTAATGCTCCTGTTGATGTTCTGCTTTCTCTCTCTCTGGAATAGGGAGATGAACAGGGCTAACAACATGATTGCTCTCAAGTGCCCTCGGCTTACCTGTGGAATCTGTAGAGCACCTTGGAATACCATGGGGCTACGGGTGATGAAACAGGAAGGTTGAGGGCTGGAGCGAAGGTGGTGTAAATCCCACCCTGAGTCTGACTGAACATGGATTAGAGCACAATATCTTGCCTGCCATGTGGCGCTGATGGCAGTTAAGGTTTTATTCCGCCACCATCACATCCTTGAGTAGTTGTCCAGCAGAGCTTTTCTGGGTGACAAATGCCCTTATAAGATCCAACCCAAAAAGGAGTGGGAAAAGGTCATGTAATATCTGCTGTGATAAATTTGCAGGGCAATTCGAGGGCAAAGTCGCTCAGAGTCGTGGGGGATTAATGTCACAATTGGGAATACTCCAGAGGAGGCATCCAGGGAACTGTCTGGTCCGGTTCTCTTCGATCAGCTTCAAGTGCTGTGACCTGAGGATGTGAACAAGCTGCTTAGGGGATTCGGCCAACAATGTGGTCTCTGGATTCTTGTCCTTCCTGGCTAATAAAAGCCAGCTGGCAAGGTATGACCGAGTGGGTCCAGGAAATAATGAATGCCTCCTTGAGGGATGGGGTTGTCCCACCTGCCCTTAAACAGGCAGTGGTGCTCCCTCTCCTCAAGAGGGCATTCCTGGATGCAGAAGATTTAAACAACTACCACCCAGTGGCCAACATACCTTTTTTGGACAAGGTACTACGTAGAGAGAGCTGTGGCTGACCAACTGCAGGCATGCTTGGAGAAAACTTCAGGCCTGGTTATGGTACGGAAACTGCCTTGGTCGCCCTGGTTGATGACCTTCTCAAGTACCATCCTATTGGTTCTCCTGGACCTCTCAGCCGCTTTTGATACCATTGACCATGGTATACTTTTGGAAAGCCTATGGAGTTTAGGAATTGGAGGCAGTGCCTGGCATTAGTTCCATTCCTATCTCCACGGCCGATCTCAGATAGTGGCTGTGGGAGATACTGATTCGACATTCTGAGGAGTAACTTATGGGGTTCCCTAGGGGTCTATCTTATCTCCTATGCTATTTAACATGTACATGAAACCGCTGGGAGAGGTCATCAGGAGATTTGGTGTGAGATGCAATCAATACGCAGATGATACCCAGCTCTATCTCTCTGTGCCATTTGAATCAGGAGAGGCAGTTGAAGTGCTTGACAGGTCCATGGAGGCGGTAATGGGCTGGATGGGGGCCAATAAATTGAAGCTGAATCCAGACAAGGCACAAGTGCTGTGTGTCACAGGTTCTTGGGTTCGTGTAGTTGGGAGACACCCTGTCCTTGATGGGGTTATAACACCCTGGAAGGGACGGGTACAAAATCTGGGGGTGCTCTTGGACTCTGCACTTAACGCTTGAAGCTCAGGTGGAGGCCATGGCAAAGAGTGCCTATTCCCAACTACAGCTGGTGCACCAGTTGAAGCCTTTTCTGGACAGAGATGACTTGGCCACAGTTATCCATGCTTTAGTAGCCTCCAGACTAGACTATTGTAATGTACTCCACAAGAGGCTGCCCTTGAAGACAGTTCAGAAGTTGCAGCTAGTGCAAAATGCAGCTGCTAGATTGCTGACTGGGGCAGCTGGCCAGATGCGCATAATGCTGGTCGTAAAACAGTTGCACTGGCTGCTGATTTTCTACTGAGCCCAATTCAGGGTGGTAACTTTAACTTATAAGGCCCTAAATGACTTGGGCCCCAAATATCTGAAGGAGCACCTACTCCCCTATCAACCTGCCCGGGCTTTAAATTCTGGAGGGGAGGCCCTCCTGGTTGTCCCACCACTGTCAACAGCAAAAGGTGTGGACACCTGGGAGAGGGTCTTCTCCGTGATGGCCTCTAGGCTATAGAATAGTTTCCCTCTTGAGGTGTGTCTATGTTTAAGAAGGTAGTGAAGAAGCACCTCTTTGCCCTGGCCTTTGGTTACATGGAAATACACTTTCCCTTCCCACTTGCAGATGCTGCTGTTGTTTTAATTTTAGATTCTGTTACCCACCTGGAGACCTTTGGGTATAGGGTGCGATAGAAATGTAAATAAATAAAATAAACCAAAGTGAATGTCCATGGCACACAATGTAAGAAACTGAGCCAAGATCAGGCTATGCTGGAATATAGAGCTTCAGAATTCTATCTAAGATTCTGAAACATTCTGCATAGTATTACTGACATGTGTGGATGGATTATCGAAAATTTAGCTAATTTACTTCAAACTACAGAATTAATTCATGATATGCAAAAGTGAATAAGGTCCTGAGAGATACGATGCTTTGTTTTACAAGGAAGTATTTTCATGACTCAATCCCACAGAGGTATTTTGAAACACCTTTAACTACTGAAAAAAGACAAGTGATTATATTAAAGCAGAAACCATGAGAAATTCCACAATGCAAAAAAGGATATACTCAACTGACAAGTTCATTAAAGAAAAAGAAAATCCCTTTTAGATGGGACCTCCCAGAAGGAGTGATTTTTTTCCTTTAGGCAACAAAGGTATCACCTCAACTCAGTTGAAAAAAGGCAAAATGTTTTGATGAAGCGTGGAAAAGAACTGGAAGGGCAACCCACAATTAAAGGATCCATAGAAACAAGTGCTGAAGTATGTAAAGCAGTGATGGTGAACCTTTTGAGCTCAGTGTGTCAAAATTCGCAAGAAAACGTAGCTTAACTTGGGTGCTGTGTCACATCTAGAAATATCCATAATTTTGTGATATTTGTAGCTCTAGTAAAAACGTTATATTTTTGATATATGTGTTTTATTAAAAGCAAAAACAAATAACTCTTTACATTAGTGACTTTTGTTGCTGAATTTCATTTGCTAAATCTTCAGTTGAAAGTTGGTATCTCAATACACTTCAAGAACAAGCAAGCGCTACACGCCCAGGTGCCAGGGTGACCATGTGTGTCACCCAAAAGGGCTTGGTGTGTCACCTGTGACACACGTGTCATAGGTTGGCCATCACTGATGTAAAGTGTTGAACATGAAAAAGATCGGAGACCCTTTATCGATTACCTACACAAAACTGGCACAATAACTGTTGGATATAAGAACATATGATTGATTACCAAGTGGTCAGCTGAAAGGAAGAAAAGTATCTGATGGAGCAAACAAGAAGAGATAACTAAGGGAGATTTTGAACAAAGAAGGAAGTCATCTATAATAAGCAACTGAAAGATGTAATATTAATGTATAGACATATGCCAATGGAAAGATGAAGTTTTAAAGTTGTGTTAAAACAATAAAAATCAAAAAAATGTACATCAATAAGCACTGTTGACTTTTTTTAGACATACCTGAACCGAAAGCGGGATCCCAGCCTGATAAAATCTGACCGTCTAGATTTACTGTTTGCAGGTGTGCGCAACCGGAAGAAGGCGTGATGTTCTACTGCACATTTCCAGAGATGTTTGCATGTTTTAGCATTGTCTAATCTGAAAACAAAGGTGTGTTCTTGCTCTCTACCCTGAAAGACAAAAAATTAAGTCTCGTAAGGCAGAACTCTGAATCACTTCTAAATCTCTGGTAAACAAATAACTTAATATCTTCTCATACCGTCAAATCTTTATCACCCTTCTCACTTTCCTCTGGTTGCCAGTAAAGAAGCTAACTGCTGCTTGGTCGTGGTTGACAAAGGCCAGGCAAAACTGTATAAAACTCTAGCAAACTTATATAAAAAATGTCCCATTTCTAGATCCATATAAAAACTATCAACATTTAATATTTAATAACAGTGATGTATAATTCCATTTTATATAAAGTATTTTACACAAAGTCACCAATGGATAAGGCAGGCATCAATACTCAAACAGTCCACAAGATACACAGCCTCAGTTTTGCTGGAAAATAAATCTTACAGTAGGGACTGTGTGTTTCAAATATTCCGTCTTATATTGTCAATCCTCTGTCTCGTCCTATCTGACTGATCTTGCCTTCCCATGGGAGACAGAATGTGGCAGAGAATCTTGATAGTACCAGAACATGTAAATAGGGAGAACCATGGATTATAAAGAAAGCTAAAAGCGTATCCATTTTGGGGCTATCGAATTAGGAAAAAGAAAAAAATTACAGATGCAAAAATAATTCTAAAATTAATCAACCTCATTTCATCCTCAGGTCTTGTTACTGACATTATTTTTATTTAATTCATTTTCCAAGCCGGCCTACCCCGTTAGACCATCTTAACTTGTAGTCCTGTTTTTAGGGGACTGACAAGGACTCAGCCTGTCCTGGCATTCCAGCCCACCTTTACTTCCTCAAAAGTGTGAGCGGGGGTACAGCCTAAAGGAGGAGGAGGAGAAGAAGAAGAAGAAGAAGAGTTGGCTTTTCTACCCCGCTTTTCTCACCCATTTAAGGGGACTCAAAGCGGCTGACAAAGCTTCTTCTCCCCACAACAGAACACCCTGTGAGGTAGGTGGGGCTGTGAGAGCTCAGCTGTGACTAGCCCAAGGTCACCCAGCTGGCTTCATGGGGGAGGGTGGATTCGAACCCGGTATTCCCAGATAAGAGTCCGGCTCCCTAACCACTAGACCAAACTGTGCTGTGATGGGTGGGGTCCAGTCTTCCCTTCATGCCCTTCCTTAGAGGGCATGCCAAACTCCTCTCTTATCATAAATTTCTGATAGCCAAAAAGCGAAATATGTTAGGTAACTATGCAACAACTGATCTGGTGTGGCTCAACAGACATTGTATCGGGGCTTGAGTGTGGTCAAGCTGACAAAATCCTAATATGTGAATTTCATTATTTGTATCTACTGAAGCTAACACAAAGAGGTTACCTGTTCATCATCTTCCACTACCACAAGAGTCAGTTTGCTCTTTTTGAAGTCCATTTTAGTTATTTTAGGCCTAATTAAATAGAAACAAATAATTTTATTCACCAAGAAAAATAAAACGAATTCACTGATATCATTACAGCACGGCTATCTAACCAGCTTCGGTAATTTATGAAAAGGACTTTTTGGGCCTAAAGGATTCTGGGATACTAAATAGGCTCTTAGATTAACTAACCTGAATTAATAATCATAATATATTGTCTCTTCCCACCTTACAAACACTGTTACTGCTTTAATATATAGTGTGGTTTTAATATATTCTGATTTTAAATGTTACCCGCCCTGAGACTTTCAGGTATAGGGCAGAATAGAAACACAAATAATAAATAAATAAAATAATAATAAACCCTGTATTTCTGTTTTACCAATTTACAAAACACCTGCAATTTGACACACCCTTTCTCTAACACGACATTTTCTTCAGAACCAAGGCCATCTAAAACTGAAATCAAAGGGGGTGCATGTGTGAGCAAAAGCTAGATGCAAATTTGATTGCTCTGTGCTGTGGGAAAGAAATCAACCTTTAATTTGCTTATTTTTGTTGCAATTTTGATTGCCTCTAAAGTGGTAATATTGCAGCTCATCTGGTGGGTCTGTGGGGCCTTTTTCTCCTGTTAATGCCCAAAAGGGGCACTAACAGCAGAAAAAACAAGGGCCACAAAGGCGAAGCAGTTGAAAAAGGAGCTGACAAGATGGCAAAGAGTAACCTGAGCCTGCCAGAAACAGCAACTTTCAGCCAGCAATGGCAATCAAAACTTTCCCCCATCAATGCCATCAAGAACGCTGCAACTCGCTTGTTGAAAAAATGTGGTCAGTAATGAAAGAAGTACTAGGAGAAGCGCTCTCTAATCTTGAGCAACATTTGGAAAGAAGAGTTGGCTTTTCTACCCCGCTTTTCTCACCCATTTAAGGGGACTGGAAGCGGCCGCAAAACTTTCTGCTCTTCTCCCCACAACAGAAGACCCTGTGAGGTAGGTGGGGCTGTGAGAGCTCAGAATTAAGAGAGCTGTGACTAGCCCAAGGTCTAGTCTTCGTAGAAGAGGGCGGAATCAAACCTGGTATTCCCAGATAAGAGTCCGGCTCCTTAACCACTAGACCAAACTGGCTCACATTTCACAAGCGTGTCTACCTCTCTTAATGGTTTACGTATGCACAACTAGTTGATATATTTAGAAATAATAAGCAAAATTTTAATTTTCAGGAAGAAATTGAAGACTGGGAGACAAAATTGAACAAGGTGGAAAGGGGCACTATTGGGTTAGTTTATTAAGTACTTTTGCAGATTGATATGGAACACGAACAGGTCAAAGAATGTATGATTACATGGGCTAGAAATCTTGGGTATAATATACAGATGGAACAATGGGAAAAATTTTGGACAAAAAATATGAAATTTACAAATTGTACATTATTAAAAGAAAATATTTATAAAATGATGTATAGGTGGTATTTAACACCACACAAATTAGGAAAAATTTACCAAAATATATCAACCAAATGTTGGAAATGTAAGAAAGAAGAAGGAACGTTCTACCATATGTGGTGAACATGCAAAAAAGCAAAGAAATACTGGGTACAAATTTATAATAGTATGAAATTAATATTAAAGAAGCATTTTTTATTTAAACCAGAACTGTTTTTGTTGGGTATAATAGACAACACTTTGGATAATATTAATGTATTGGTATCATATATGGTGACAGCAGCAAGCACAAAACTGGAAGGAGAAGGAGATCTCCACGGAATATGAATGGTTAATTAAATTGGTCGACCTGGCAGAAATGGACAAATTGACGAACTTATTAAATGACAGAACGACTGATAAATTCTTAGAAGATTGGCACCCTTTTATTAACTATCTACGCGAACTACAAGTGCCGACAGAAGGTTTTGACTGAAAACGAAGAAGGCAGTCGGAAAATGACAAGAACGACAAAAGAAGCAAAGGAACAAGCGTTATCAAGAAGGGAAGTCAGAGAAACGAGGGAAGTCATACAGAATAATAAGGCAATATATACTATGAGAAGATACAAGAAATTGTATGATAGATATTGTTTAATTGTTTTTTTAATGTCCTATTGCTTTTAAAATCAATTTTAAAAAAAGAGGTTCAAGAAAAGGCTTCCACTGCTTTTGATAGAGCAACAGAAGTTAAGCTGGATTTAGACAATATAGTGGGGGAAATGATGAAATTACAAGAGCAGGACCTTGATTTACAGGTCTTGGCGAAATAATGTACATTGGGGCTGCAGGAGGGCACTGAGACAGGATTCATGACAGACTTTCTAATAAAACCACAGTCCTCATTATTGCCCGATTGACAAATTGAGAAAAAAGATACTGCGAGGGCACACAGAAGTCTACGGCCCTGCCCTCCATTGACAGACCTCCTTGAGGCGTCATTATAGCATCTGAAAGCTTCCATACTAAATCTCAAGTGTTTCAGTGGCTATTGTTAGGCTGGAAAGCCCATATAAGGAAAATATAGAGATGTGTGCAGAAAGGTAACTAAGTGTCACAAGTATCACCAGACTGTTGAAGGCTGAATGAAGCAAGGATTACAACACAGGCTTGTGCAATACAAGGGAAGTGAGTCACCATCGTGTGATACCAAAGTGTATAAAGGTCTGTGTATTGCTGTTGAGATCTGTTCGAGACTGGAGAGGGAGAGAGATGCAACCGCTAAGATGTAACCGCTAAGAATAAACAACCTCTACGGAGAAATCTGCCTCAGTCTGTTTGCTTAAGCTGTGAGCAGAGAAAGGGGGGCGAACCTCCTGAAATATTGGACAGCGCAGCAGAAGCTTGCAAGCCTTTCCCGGGACAGCCGAAGTTATTCTTTCCAGCACGGAAGCGCAACTCTGCGAAGATTTATTACCAACGGGGGTACCTGACACCCCAATACCCCCTGACAGCTATCCAGGCTATCTCCTCAACTGTTATATGAGGAACAGAAGCTGGTGATTTTTCAAGATGTAGCACCTGAAGTGCTTGACAGGAGAAGGGCCTACCAGTCCATTACCGGGATTCTGCAAAAGAATAAAGTCCAGTACTGCAGGGGATACCCCTGTTATCTAATTATTTTGGGGGCTAATGGTAGACAAAGCATGTGTGGAGTTTGATAAATCCTAACCCAACATATAATGGATTTCCCATCCAAGTCTCCCAGCCTGATCCTGATTAGCAGTAGTTTCCAGAATCACGCAATTCAGGCTGACAAACACAACATTTATAGTTTTGAAGCTAGTGCCCGTAAATGTTTATCATAATTGAAGAAAGAAGCTGATGTGGCAACAAAGTGATATCAGAATGACTGATTGTTTACTCAGGTATATCATGTTGACTTGAACTTCAGATCTCAATTTTTGATCGATAATTGTATGGAATATAAGGTTGTAAGTCCGTTTCCCATGCACAGTTGATAATGTGTGCTTTCTCTAGATCAGTGACGGCCAACCTATGACACACGTGTCACAGGTGACAAGCCAAGCCCTTTTGGGTGACACATATGGTCACCCTGGCACCTGGGCGTGTAGTACTTGCTTGTTCTTGAAGTATACAAAATACCAACTTTCAATTGAAGATTTAGCAAATGTAAAGAATTATTTGTTTTTGCTTTTAATAAAATACATATATTAAAAATATAACTTTTTTACTAGAGCTACAAATATCACAAAATTATGGATATTTCTAAATGTGACACAGCACCCGAGTTAAGCTAGGTTTTCTTGCGAATTTTGACACACCCAACTCAAAAGGTTCGCCATCACTGATCTAGATCTTATTTGTTGCACATTCCTCCTCTGATATTGCTCCGTTTAGAAAAGCTCAGATAAAAGGCTCTGGGCAGGCTTATAACTTGTTTGTAGTCCTTAACCATGCAGCACAATCCCACTAGGGGTTGAGATTTTGTCTGTGGAGTTGTATGCATTTTGGTTTAGTATTTCTTTCTGGTTTCCACCAGTTGTCTATTGCACTGCTCTTTACTGAAGGAATGGCTCCAAAGAGACGTATCTGTGCAAGAGGTTTTAGAAATCATTAAGAAACTTAAGGGCAACAAGGATTCTGGAATGGATGGATTTACCTCACTTTTCTACAAGGCCTTTTCTAACTTGCTTGCATACAAGATATGCAACTTGTTCAATGAGGTCCTGAATTCTGGGGAGGTCCCTCCCTCATGGCTTTCATCATTGGTGACTACATGTTTGAAAAAAGTGAAACCAAAATTACATATTAATTCCTACAGGCCAATTTCTCTGCTAAATGTTGATTTCAAGATGTTGTCATCCATTCTAGCACAACATATAAAGGAGTTTGTTATGAAAATTTAAGGGCAAGAGCAATATGGATTCATGCCTAGTAAATCTATAGTGGATCCTATCAAGTTAGTCCCGAACACTTTCTCCTATGCCAAGAGAAACAGGAAATCTCCGGCAATTGTTTCCCTAGATATGTACAAAGCATTTGACCGTATTTCATACTGCTTCTTGACCAAAGTTTAAGAACAGATAGAATTTTCCCCAAATTATATTTCCTTCATCAAGAGTAAGGTAACTGAATCCCTTAGGATAAATGGAGTCAATATGGAGCCATTTGCCTTGAATAGGGGGACTAGACAAGGCTGTCCTCTGTCACCAGTACTCTTTGCCTTGGTTATAGAAGTCCTGGCTACTAGGTTACGACTCAACCAAAATGTGGTTGGATACAAAAGCGGCGCTCATGAAGCTAAATTTTGCCTTTTTGCTGATGATTTTATCATTATGACTTAGGAGCCAATCACTGTATCGAGGCCCCCAAACACCAAGCTTTCTCTCTTTAGTATAATGGATGGGTTGGAAATTAACTATGAGAAATCGGAAATTTTGTTTGTCAATGTGCTAACGAGAACCCAACAGTCTATCCACATGAATTATGGTTCCTCATTGCTCATAAGCAGTTAAGATATTTAGGGATTTGGATCACAAAAAAATTAAATAAATTTGTCCAAGCTAACTATGCTGTAATCTGGTTAAAAGCATCAAAGGATATGAAAAATTGGCAGTCTACAAAGCATCTATCATTGGTGGATAGCATTGTGGCTGTTAAAATTATCTTTTTCATACTCTTCCCATTTATATCCCAGACACAGAGACATGCATAAGCTCTGCCCTCCCTTTATGCGGTAACCTGCCCTGAGAACTTTGGGTATAGGACATGATAAAATGCAAATAAATTCATTTATGTAGGTTATTCCGAAGCATGTCAGCCAACTCCTGGTGCTTCTACCATCTGAAACTATCGGTTCTAGTACGATGCTTAGAGTGGCCAATTTGCAATTTAGCTGATACTTAGGTTCAGCTACAATACAAGTTTTAAGAAAATTCTTTGTAGCCAGCATTAATACAGTCATGGAATCCAAGGTGCTTTCACACATTTTGTTATATTACGCTCTTTATGATATAATTTATAAATAGCTCCCTAGCTAGTTCAGTCTGCATTTTACTATTTTTTAATAAATATTTTATTTTTAATTCAATCAACATGCAAACATGACAACAAACAACATAATAAACTAGAAACATATCTGAGGATCACGCAGTATACAGGATCAAAGTTAATGTTGAAATCAGCACAACTGTAAGATCTGGAAATAACACTAATTAACTTCTGTCTAATAATTGTTAATGAAAAGGAGGGTGAAGGCTAGAGACCAGGTTTAATCTGAGCTTGGGAAATAAAAGATGTCTGTTTCTCTATAAAGCGAGCTTGTTGACCCAGGTGATTGGCTTTACTTTTGAGGGAGGAAGAACTACTGAAATAAGACCAGTTGTAAACAAAATCGACTCACCAAAAGAATAAACCTATTTTATTTGATTCTTCAAATATTAAGATACCCGTTGGTGTTAATCCAAGAGCATATTCGCAACCATCTCTTCCCTGTAAGAAAACAGACTAAATCTGAAATACCATTCCCATCAGAAATATGCTGATAAAGAAATGAAGTGGGTTTTCTTCCATGTAATGATTTTCAATGACTCCAATGAAGAAGGCTTTGTGATCACTTTTTCTATCCTTAGATGTAATAAATTATAGTCAGAAAGTCTTACCTTAACTACATGCATATCTACTCCGTACATTTCTAACCATTTGGCTTTATTCAAGTAGCATATTTCAGCCTGTGCGGGACTCTTTCCGCTAGGAAAATGGAAGAAAAAAAAATCAGATTGACTTGAAATAATTTCTTTTCTACAGTTCTCCTTATGGAGTCAATTTTGGGGGGACAAATACCTGCCCTTACCACTACTCCAGTTTAGAAACGGGACTAAGGACCGCTCTTCCACACCGCTCCTCATATCATCTAGAGACTGGAACAAACTGAGTGGGGTGGCCTAACGTGGCCTCCTAGTCCCATATAGGAGTAGATTTCTTTAGGGGTATGAGGTGCCAGTAGAGCAGGCTAGGAGACACGCAGTGTTTGCTTTCATAGTCTGGTTTACCAAGAGGGTCCCAGCAAGCAGTGGGCTTTGTTGCGCTGGATCCTCCAAAGCTATAAACCCTTTTGAGCCAATCTCCAAGGCTGACATGAGATTTGAAGCTGGTGCAGGAACCAGATCAGAACAGCTGAACAGACAGCCTGGTTCTGGTTCAGAGAAGGCTCATTCATGCACCTGAGACAGATTCCTCAGCCCAGGACATTCTGATCCAGACTTTGAGCCGGCACAGTGTCTGCACTTTCAGGAGCAGTTTCTTTACCCGTCCACACCTGTACTAGCGGCAGGTGGAAGAAGTGCCGAGGGAGCCCGTGGCCGGTGGGCACAGGCGCAATTATGCATTGCGCTCCCTGGTTGCCCTGGAAACGGTACTGCACAGATGCGCTGGTGCCACCACTAGGGTTCCGTGACGGCCACCACAACGGCACCTTCCACACTTAGCCGGCACGTAGTTATGCGCCCACTAGGTCTGGAACGCTTTGGACATCCACAAGTGCTGACACCTAAAGCATTCTAGCGCTTCGCTTCCCAGTGGCAGGAGCTGAAGTGAAAATTCAGCCTGTGTAAAATAAGTGTGGAAATACTTCAGATTCTAGTCTTTTTCTTGGTAAACAAATTGCCAAGTCAATGAAAAATTGCAAATAAAACACCACACTTTCATCTGAGCACTATACCTGAGTTCTTTCCACTTGTGAAAGATTTCGACTTCCATTGTTTCAGTTTGGTTCGGTGTAAACCTGAATTCTGATACGAGTTCTGGGGTGTGCTCAGGGAGTTCACATTCACCAAGCTCAGCTGTCGAAATTAAACATTCTGAGTAAGACATTCCTCCAAATTAGGTCACAGCCATTATCTTTTAAAAAGAAAGTCTTCCAGAAAAAGATATTCTACTTTTTAGGACTGAAAATCAAACCATACCAGGCCCCAGAATCACCACTGTACTCTGGGGAATGAGAAAGTAGATTAGGCAGAACACACGCTGACCCCAAAGGGAAAAAATCATTAAATCATAAAGTCAATAGTGCAAGAGATGCTGCTCTACCAACTGTGCATTCAGCGTGAGAAGGAGCCTTGTACTTTATTGATTCACAGACAAACAACATTCTGTACATTCATAAATGCTTAGTGCTGGTGGCAATCCCTGCTATCACAACAGATGTGAAATCTAATTTTAAACAAACCATATGTAAATAAGCAAACAATACTTTAGTAGACCAATGTCAACCAACATACCTTGGAGACATAAGGCAGCAAGTTCCACAGCAGTTTCATAAGGGCATTTCAATCTTTAAAGACAAATAATATTTTAGTCACTAATATTCATTCCTCATAAAGGGTATCTTTTCACATTCAGTAAGTAAACGTCATGTTCTATACATCAATATTTCAAGCATCTCCTTCTCAAAAAGAAACAGTGGTACTTACCATAAATGATTATTTATGGGTGACGTACCAGAGATTAAATTGAAATTCTTTCCAGAATGAAGAAAAGATTAAACTTATAAAAAGCAGTCATTTGATTTTCTTTGAAAGAGGGAATGTAAACCAAACTAGTCTCTCTATCTTGCAATCACCTAGATCTAAATTATTATGGAGCCATCTTGCTCAACTTCATGGAAAAAAAACCTCAGAGAGCATACCGCTTTTTTCCTGGTAAGGGCAGGAGTCCAACATACCATGTGAGTATCAAATGAAAAGGGACATGAGAAAAGACAACCAGTACCTGAGAGCCACGTACAGGGGAACTCCATGGAAGGAAGAGCTCTCTGCTAAAACTAACCAGAAAATAACTGGGATTTTGATGAAATAACCTGGAAAAACTGCTGCTGCGCTGTGGTAAGTTTGGGAGGTAAGTCCTCTGGTTTGGGACAGTTTTTGGGGACTGCACGCCGTTAGTATATCATAACATAAAATATTAATTCAGAAAAGTTTATCTTAAAGAAAGTATTTAATAGTTTTTAAAGTAATTTTTCAAAAATAACACAAATCCATTAAATAAAATGAAGGTAGAATGCCAGCAGGGGAAGGGGGCCTTCCCAGTGTTTTGCACTGAGTGTCATATGTATGACTACCTGCCCATGGGGCAGCAGTCTTTGGTCTGTGCTCGGTGCAGTGAGCTCCGGGCTCTCAAGGAACGTGTTTCTTCCCTCGAAGCCAAGGTAGTGAACATGGAGAAGGAGATAGAGAGTAACAGGGCTGAGAGTGAGGCCTTCAGGGATGCAGCAGGAGCATCCCACTCCATGACAAGCAGCTCTCCAGCTGCCTCTGGGAGTTGAAGCCTCAGGCAGGGAGGACATCAAGCTGAGGAAGAGGGGCAGGCTCCCTTAGTTGGGACCCCTTCCTCAGTGGATGTGCCTGTATCCTCTTGCACCGAGGATAGTCCTCCACGGGTAGCGGGAGGGGGCCTTCTTGTAGTGGGCGATTCGATTATCAGAAATATAGAGAGATGGGTTTGTGATGGGCATGTTGACTGCATGGTGACTTGCCTGCCGGGTGCGAAGGTTGCAGACATCACGCGACATCTAGACAGGTTAGTAGCCAGTGCCGGGGAGGAGCCAGTGGTCATGGTACATGGCGGTACCAATGATGTTGGGAAGGCAAGACAGAGCCTCCTGAAAGCCAAATTTAGGTTGTTAGGTAGAAGACTAAAGTCCAGGACCTCCAAGGTTGCATTCTCAGAAATGCTACCTGTTCCACGTGCAGGACCAGTTAGACAGGCAGAGCTCAGGAGCCTCAATGCGTGGATGAGGCAGTGGTGTTGGGAAGAGGGGTTTAGATTTGTAAGGAACTGGGGAACTTTGTGGGACAAGCCAAACTGGTACAAGAGGGACGGGTTACACTTGAACCAAGATGGAACCAGATTGCTGGCGATTAATATTAAAAAGGTTGCAGAGCAGCTTTTAAACTGATCCCTGGGGGAAAGCCGGCAGGAGCTGGGCAGCATCCGGTTCAGGAGAGTGCATCCTCAAGTGAGGAGGGTTGGAAATATCCAGATAATGCTGAGCCAAGTGGGGGATTGGTGTCACATGTTCCTCGATGGCAGAATTTGGACAAGAGGAGTGAATATAAATGTCTATAAGCAAACACCAGGAGCCTTCGAGCCAAAATAGGGGAGCTAGAAAGCTTAGTTACGGAAAATAGGATTGATATTATTGGCATAACTGAAACCTGGTGGACCAGTGAAAACCAATGGGATACAGTCCCAAAAACTGTACAGAAAAGACAGGGAAGGGCGACATGAAGGTGGTGTAGCCTTGTATATTAAAGAAGAGATAGAAACTTATGAACTGGAATGTCCAGGTGAGTCTGACTCTTCCACAGAAGCAGTGTGGGTAAAAATACCAAGCCAAAAAGGAAGTCTAACAATAGGGATATGCTACTGTCCACCCAACCATACGCCCGAAGGAGATCAACAACTGGAGAAGGAGGTAAAGGAGGTATCCCATAAAGACAGGGTAGTTATAATGGGGGACTTCAATTATCCTCACATAGACTGGGTGAACTGTTCAACTCAGGAAAGAGAGAGAAAATTCCTAGAGCTGCTAAATGACTGTTCCATGGAGCAAATGGTCATGGAACCAACCAGGGGAAATGCAGTCCTGGACTTGATCCTAAGTAATGCTCAGGACCTGGTAAAGGACGTCACTGTAGCTGATCCAGTTGGGAACAGTGACCACAATGCAATAACCTTCAACTTAAATACAGGGAGTAAGTTCTTAATAAAGTCTAACACAGAGACCTTAAACTTTCATAAGGGAAACTTCCCCAAAATGAGGAAATAAGTAAAAAGGAAATTGAAAGGGAAAGTCAACAGAGTTCAATCACTTCAAAATGCATGGAGACTACTCAAAAACACAATAATGGAAGTGCAACTAGAATGCATACCTAAACAAAGAAAGGGGACTTCTCGGTCCAAGAAGAAACCAATGTGGCTCACAAGTACAGTAGATGAAGTCATTAAAAACAAGAAGAGTTCATTTAGGAAATGGAAGGCTTGTCCAAATAAGGAGAATAGTGGGGAACATAGGGTGTTTTTCCACTGTCACTAAAAGTACCCATTAAGTGCTCATTAATGGGTACGAAATGGCATTTTTGTACCCATTAATGGGTACTTAAGGGGTACTTCTAGTGACAGTGGAAAAGCACCCATAGACACTGGCAACACAAATGCAAAATGGCCATTAGGAAAGCTAAGAAAGATTTTGAGGAGCACATTGCTAAAACAAGAACTTCTATAAGTATATCAGCAGTAGGAATCCAATCAGGAAAGCAGTAGTAGCACTAGATGGTAAAGGACAGAAAGGTGTAATTAAAGAAGACATGGAGATTGCGGAGAGACTAAATGAATTTTTTGCCTCCATATTCATGGAGGAAGACAGAAGACACATGCCAGTAGCTAAGCCTGTATTTTCTGAAGAGTTAAACTGTACAGAAATAACCAAGGAAGAGGTCCTTGCATGTCTTAATAAACTAAATGTTAACAAGTCACTGGGACCAGATGGTATTCATCCAAGAGTCCTTAAGGAACTCAAATGCGAAATTGCCAACCTTCGAGCAAAAATATATAATCTTTCCCTAACATCAGGCCCAGTACCTGAGGACAAATGTAACACCAATCTTCAAAAAAGGATCCAGGGGTGATCCAGGCAATTACAGACCAGTTAGCTTAACGTCAGTTCCATGTAAGGTGATGGAAACCATTATTAAAGACAAAATTAGTGTACACATGGAGGAGCAAGCATTGCTGTAAAGGTAAATCATGCCTCACCAACTTGTTGGAATTCTTTGAGAGTGTCAATAAACATGTGGATAAAGGTGAACCAGTAGACATTGTCTATCTGGACTTTCAGAAGGCTTTTGACAAAGTCCCACACAAAAGGCAGTAGCCTCACCAGCCATGGAATAACAGGACAGGTTCTGTCCTGGATTTGTGACTTGCTTAAGGGCAAGAAGCAGAGAGTAGTAGTAAACGGCAATTTCTCAGGGTGGAAAGAAGTAAAAAGTGGGGTCCCTCAAGGCTCAGTATTGGGACCAATTCTTTTTAATTTATTCATCAATGATCTAGAAGAAGGGGTACATAGTAAAATAGCAAAGTTTGCTGATGATACTAAATTATTTAGGGTAGTAAAATCCGAAAGGGATTGCCAAGAGCTCCAGAGGGATCTCTTAGCATTGGGTGAGTGGGCAACCAAGTGGCAAATGTGCTTTAATATTAACAACTGCTAAGTAATGTACGTCGGGGCCAAGAATCCAAATTACGTCTATACACTGATAGGGTCTGAGCTTTCTGCAACAAACCAGGAAAAGGATCTCGGGGTTCTGGTGGGCAGTTCAATGAAGGTGTTAACTCAGTGTGTGGCAGCAGCGAAAAAAGCAAATTCAATGATGGGAATAATTAGGAAGGGAATAGAAAATAAGTCAGCAAGTGTCATTTTGCCTCTTTATAAATCTATGGTGAGGCCACATTTGGAATATTGTGTACAATTCTGGTTACCATATCTCAAAAAGGATATTGTGGAACTGGAAAAGGTGCAGAAAAAGGCAACCAGAATGATTGAGGGTCTGGAACACCTCCCTTACGAAACCAGGCTGCAACGTCTAGGCCTCTTCAGTCTGGAGAGACGGCGTTTAAGAGGGGACCTGATTGAAGCATACAAAATTATGCATGGTATAGAAAAGGTGCATAGAGAACATTTCTTTTCTCTATCACACAACACTAGAACCAGGGGGCATCTATGAAGCTGATGGGCAGAAGAGTTGGATAGGACAAGGGGAAGTATTTTTTCACCCAAAGGGTCATCAGTTTATGGAATTTGTTGCCAGAAGATGTAGTAACAGCTACCAACCTAGATGGCTTTAAAGTAGGGTTAGACAAATTTATGGATGACAAATGTATAAATGGTTACTAGAATGAATGCCTAAGTACATCTTTCAGGTTGGGGAGAAAGCAGGACACTTCTAAGGCCATTTGGTGGGATTGGAGAGCAGGAAAAGGTTTTTCCTTGTCTCTGCTTGAGAGGCCCATGGGCAATTGGTGGGCCACCCTGCGCGACAGGACACTGGATCGGATGGGCTGTGGCCTGATCCAGCAGGGCTTCTCTTATTTTCTTAGGATGTAGCAGTAGTTTCAAGGTTATAAATTGTATATACCTGGATTTCAACTACTGTGCCATTTTACTTCATATATTTATTTTATGGAGAATGGAATTGGCAGTTTTAGTATATATAATCTGATTTGCTTAAGAACTTTCATTTAACTCAGATTCTTTTATTTTTAATATATGGATCCTTGGTAACTGATTTCATGTACTTTGGGTAAAAAACCTTCAGATACCTCTAATGCTTCCCTCTCCCTTTTTCTTTTTCTAGATGCGGAATGCAACCTGAAATAAGATCAGAGCAGAGCCATTGGTTTCAATGTACCTTTTGTTGCTGTATTTGAGCTAACGTGCCATGAGGAAATTTGCCTATTGCAAGGTGGTCCTTGCCACCTCGTTAGTTTGGGTCCTCCTGGATATGTTTTTGCTACTTTACCTCAGAGAGATGGCGTTTAAGAGGGGACCTGATTGAAGGATATAAAATTATGCACGGTATAGAAAAGGTGGATAGAGAAAATTTCTTTTCTCTATTGCACAACACTAGAACCAGGGGGCACTCTATGAAGCTGATGGGGAGGAGAGTCAGATCCGACAAAGGGAAGTATTTCTTCACCCAGATTCTCATCGGCTTATGGAATGTGCTGCCGGAAGAGGTGGTGACAGCTACCAGTCTAGATGGCTTTAAGGTAGGGTTAGACAAATTTATGGACGACAGATGTATCAATGGCTACTAGAATGAATGCCTAAGGGCATCTTTTAGGCTGGGGGGGTGGGAGGAACCGGGGCACTTCTAAGGCCATTTGCTGGCATTCTAGAGCAGGAATAGGTTTGTCCTTGTCTCTGCTTGAGATGCCCATGAGCATTTGGTGGGCCACTGTGTGCGACAGGATGCTGGACTAGATGGGCTGTGGGCTGATCCAGCAGGGCTTCTCTTAGGTTCTTATGTTCTGTAACGCAAATAATGGAGGAAGGTGATTTCCTAGCTGTTCAAAGAATCTCTTCCAGGGGACATCAATGGAGAGGTCAGTGATGGAATCTTCTTTGTGGCATAATGCAAGAATATGCAGAATTTAACCAACATACTATCATGAATCTTGATTGCACAAACAGGCCTGTGTCTTTTGACATGATTCTGAATTCTCCAAATAAAGTGCGCTAACCCCTCTC
Source organism: Aspidoscelis tigris stejnegeri (assembly GCA_023333525.1). Taxonomy (NCBI): domain Eukaryota; kingdom Metazoa; phylum Chordata; class Lepidosauria; order Squamata; family Teiidae; genus Aspidoscelis; species Aspidoscelis tigris. The sequence goes on from JALMGA010000008.1 coordinate 687,348, forward strand.
TAGGTGGTGTTAGGGGAAAGGAAAGAAAGAGGAAGGAATTAGATCCCATGAGTGACAACAAATAAATTTAATTTTAGGATGGAAGATGTGGCCTGAGCAAAAAATGATGGGTACTTAATGGGTACTTAGTACTAGTGAAATATAAATTCCTCACTGAATCAGGTCCATGAATCAGGTCTAATTCAGCACTCTATTCTCCCATGGCCAACTACCCTGTTTCCCCCAAAATAAGTCCTAGTCCAATGTTTCTTCTACTCTTTGCTGCTCTAAAATAGAAGCCCTACCCTGAAAATAAGCCCGAGCTGTGGGGGCTGGAGGAGTCAGTCCGGACACTGGCTGCCCCCTCACGACTGCCTCAGCGCTCCCCTCACCCGGTGCGAGGTTCTGGTGCAGACTGGGGGCTTCGCACAGGCTGCGGTCGCGATGCCACTCTAGGCAGAGCAGCTCTATGCCCCTGCTGCTGCTGCCTGGTGTTGAAGGCCTGGCTGCCGGTCCAAGTCTTCCAGCGTGGCAGGGACCAGGCGGTGTCTTCTAGCCCCTTTTTACCTGGCCCTGCTCCTCCTGCAATTTGGGGCACTCTAGGCAGCTCCCCTTGCTGCTCCAGAGCCTGCCGTGGCTGGCGGAGTTCTTTCCCCACCCTAATTCTCTCGCTTCTTTTCTCATCATTGCCTTTGCCTAAAAGCACAGCAAACCCACACAGCACAAGAGCTCACCGTTCACTGGAAACCCCTAGCCACATCGCTTAGACCCTGACTGGTCTTCCATAGCAGCCATTTCCACTGGCTACAGGACCCTCCATAGTTTCCCACCCCGTTCACCCCAAACAGATTTCTCACACTTTGAGCTGTTGATTCAGTGAACGGACATATTGGACCACAAACTGATTTGCTGCAGTGCAGAAGGACACCAGACTGCCACTGACCATCCCCACCATACTCAGGTACCAGCTGTCACAAGGAAGCAGGTCCTACAGGGTTAAATTACCCTTTCTACCAACATGCAGATCAGCAAAGCTGAAATCTCCCCCAAACATCTGAGAATTGGGGGAAAAATACAAGGTAAAGGTCATGTACCCACCTCAACAGCAAATTAACTTTTTCAAATTTCCCACTCAAATCATTTAAGAACAATACACGATGTGAAGACAAAAATGTTCAAGGCCATTCTGGCCTTTCATTATTCCCATTATTTGCATTGTGATCTGCACTATAAACTTTACTGATAGTTATGATGTGGTTATATTTCATTTTTGGGAGACAATCTGATTTTAATAATGCTATGATTAGAGAAAATATCTAGGTGACAAAGTTGTTAATCAATTAGTCTTTACTTTGCATCTGAATACTTGGCATGGAAAGTATTTTGTTATGTCTGATACATAGTACAATTGACGTATTCATGTATTCCTTCAAGGGAACAATTCTAACAGGCCTTCACTCTAATGTAGATTTTGAGACCATATTTGGATATGGTGAGAAAGTTTATTCTGTCATAGGAACAGAGAAAACCCTTGATACAAGTTAGACTTTTACAAAATTAAATGATTCATAAAGCTAGTTGTTCCTTGTTTTGTTAGTTAAAACTATTTGTTTATCCTTTTGACAATGTATCATGGTAACGTATGTCCTTTGCCTATCTGTTTTGTAAAAGTTTATGCTGAATTGCTATGTATTACTGCTAAAGTTTTCAATAAGGTTAGTTTAAATGTAAAAAAAAAAAAGGAATCAAGAAAACCTGGAAAAGTATTATGATTTTTTTGGCAGTACTTCCTTGGAACACTCAGAAAACATTTTCGTATGTAAAAACTCACATTCCTAAGTAAAAAAATATGAAATATTTATTAACTGTTAAAGTTTATTTGTTGTGAAACACTGAATAAATTTCGCTCTGACCTGAAGAACTTGAACTTTTCAATGAACTTTAAGTATACTGAATTGTTTACAAAATAACACCAAGAAAAAGATTTTTATAACTAAGGGAGTTTATCCTGAATGGCATCATTTCTACCAGGACCCCTTGAGAACCGGGAAGTTGAAGGATTAGCAGACATGCTGAGAAGCAAGAAGCTGGGAGCTTGGCTGAAAACTGGAACAAACTGCAAGGTCACCTTGTGGACTGGAGGCTCCTGGAGGTGTGATTAGCTTAGAGCACCAGGGCCAGGTCAAACGGCAAGGTAGGTGAGATCTCCTTGGGAGCATGTTTAGTTCCTTGGGGCTAAGCAGGTAGGCCAATTTGGTTAAAAAAGCAAATAACAAGCCAAACCATAACCCAGAAGCAGCAGTCTGAGAGAGATGAAGGGTCGAGCCAGGGCAGCAAAAGCATGCTGGGAACAACACAGGAACTAAGGTTTAGAAACCAGAAACAAGGCAGAGGGGAGTTCTCTGCATCAAAAGCACTTGATCTTGAGGTACCTGGCTCAAATCAGGAAATTACAGTATTTTCCAGCGTATAAGGCGACTGGGCGTATAAGACGGCCCCTAACTTTCCAGTTAAAATATAGAGTTTGGGATATACTTGCTGTATAAGGAGACAACACCTGGTGTATAAGACGACCCCCAACTTTTGAGAAGATTTTCCTGGGTTAAAAAGTAGTCTTATATGCCAGAAAATACAGTATTTACACTGAGGGCGTTGAACTAGGATGGAAACAAGGCCAGCTGGAACACTGATTAGCTCTTATTTCTCCCAAGGCCACCAGTTAGTGACACTGACCAGCCACACGCCCCCCCCCCAAAAAAAACCTAGCCTGTTGCTAGTCTTTCCCACTACCCCGACAGATATTTTTACTGGAATGATAGAAGCATGCCTTGTAATCATGACCTCCTTATGTACAAATGGCTCACTAAATGGCGCCTCTCACAGCATTCCCAAAGTGAACAACCACTATGAGCTGGAGAATCTCTAGCAGTTCACTTGTCACAATATTCTTCCTTATCACACATGGGATGGGCCAATTTTTAATAGTATCCTACATAATGATCACTTTAACATTCTAATTGTTTCTGAAAATATATGGTGAGAAAAGTATTTTAAACAATAAAATACAGGATTCTCTTGTTTCTTGGTCTTTCTTTCTGATACATATTACTTTACTTTCAGCACATCCTGGAGACAAACATCACAAAGGTAACAAATATATTAAAAACAAAATAGAAACTTACTTTCCTGATAAAATATCTTGCCTTAGCTGTAAGACAAACAGGTACCTGGTAAATATGAGTAAAATGGATCAGTCACATCTTCCAGCAATTTCTATGAACTAATAAAATTGTTTCTGATAGACTTTTCTATAAAGGCCCTATCAATAGTTCTCAAAAGCATGTTTGCTGAGAAAAGCCATAACTTCAGACTGACTTGAATATTCCCAAGACATATAGCTGTCCACCATCAAAACTTAATTGAAAAAATGAATATGCAAGAAATTACATAAACCTTTCTCTAATCACACCAGGGAAAGCGAAAACCTTAAGTAACTGCTAGCCATGCAAATTTAGGAGCCCTGTGAAATTATTTTGGATTAATATGGAGGAGAAGGGAAAGGATTCAGGTAAGGGGTAAAATAAAAAAGGGTTGCCTCCACACGCTCCCCGCCCCTCTCTTCCTGACAGCTTCTCTGGCTATGTAGTTGTAAAGAGCAGAGCTGTGCAGAATAATATCCTAAGCAATCTTAAACAAGCATGTACCCTCCTAACTGGGGCTGGTATACGGTACTCTAGCGCATGCTTACCAGTCCCCTAGAAGGCAGGAGCAAGGCCCTATCTGGGTCCAGCTGCTTATTTCGACATCCTAGCCTTTCCTGAGCTGTGCAGTGCTATAATGGAACAAAATAAGTTCACCCCAGGGGCTCACAAAGATAAGGTCACAGAATGAAGCTCTAAGACCCAACATTTGGCCAACATCTTTATTACTGAGAGCTTTATTTAGCAAAAACACCAAGCCAATCAGTAATACAAGCAGACAGTAAACACAGCAAAAGTTTCAAAGATTGTCAATAACACTATAACAAGGTATTAACAGTAAATATTAAAGTCTAAAGCAGTAATTGCATGGAGAAGCCGTGAGTGCCTGTTTATTTAGGAGGTTAAAATTACTCTAAAAATGATTCTAAATCGTTTCCCCGTGTTGACTGGCTTGGCTGCCCCCGGGCACTGTTCTGTGCCTAAGACCCCAGTGATGCTCACCAACCAGCCTATTCCTGTTTTCTCACCAGAGTTCTGTGCTAAATACAACCCTAACCAACCAGGGGAAAGATTCTCACCCACCGTGAAGGCAGGGCCTTTGCTGCTTTAATAGAAGGAGAACGAGCAAAGGGGCACAAAAAACTCAACTGTAGATTGAATTTATTCCAGTGCACGCCAAGGGTGGACAGGCCACTAGAAGACATCATGCACCACGCATAGATTCTGAGGTCTACAGACAGAATCCAGACGCCTGAGGATTGTGAATCTGCAATCTGTCACTGTGAGAGATCAATCTGATATACTGCAGCAATGAAAGAGCCCAAAAGTGGTCCCTGAAAGGACTAAGTCTTGCCAGGTGGCCCATGAAAGGAAAGCATGGATGGCTCCAGCAGGGTGAAGGGGGGAGAGGCTTTCTTCCCATCTCCAGAAGTTTCTCTGGGGCAGAAGATAATAGTGAGGAGATTTCGGTCTTCAGGAGATCATGGAGTTGCTTCTCCGAAGGGATGCAGAAGTGGAAGTGGCTATTAGTTGGTAGTTTAGTGATTTCAGCAGAGTGAAGGATAGACTGAAGAACCCAAACATACAGAAGCCCTATTTCTTTTTCTTCTCCTTCTCTCCTCACTATGAAAATGGAAGGACTTTTATAACTTTTGGGTTGAAGGGGAGAGACACGGAGGGAGGTGGTAGGGCGTTTAGGGAACTCCTAAAGGAGCCTCTAAACAGGCTCATTTCTGCTTGTTTGTGACAGGCCAAAAATTCACACTAATCAGAGAGGAAACGACGAATCAATCAGCTAGGCAAATACTGTACTCCAGATGTACTGACCAGGAAATAACAAAGACAAATGTTGCAAATTTTACTCTGAGGTGTTGGCCAAGTGTTCCAAGTAAAAAAACTCCCATAAGAAGTTCGGTCAAGCTGCAAAGCCAGTTTGATTACAGAAGCTCTTAAAATAGAAGCAATGAACTTTAACACTACTACACATTTCGTCAAAATTGTTCAAGGCAATTTTCGTTGCAAAGAGACAGTTTGTCGCATATCAGAAGCCATAGAGAAGGACTACAATATACTGGTACCTTCAATATACCTTCAACCCCTGATAAGACTTTTTCTGTTTAGATCACCAGTAAGACTAAATTAGTAGCTTTCAAGGTTGTGGAAAGAGATTACTCATTGCCATGTTCTTAGAACTTCTTTTACAAGAATTAATGTGTTTTGAAATGTCATTGCAACTAAATCCTTCTCCTTCCTTCCTGAAATGTTTCTGTATTTTCATAAAAGTATTTGATCTTGGCTTCCCCAAACAAAAGCATTAAGAAAAGAGCATTACTCAGATCTATTATCTTTTTGTGTGTGTCATCTTTTTGTCAGATACGTGCAGCATTATATAGGGTCTTCTTTAAATAGCTTGGAATATATAAACATAGGGCTTGTTTACATTTAGGCAATGAGGATGGCCCAGCTCATTCTGGGATGGGACACTGACCCACCACTGTCTTTCCTCCATCACACGATGGTCCGGAAGCATGTGCGGCCATCTTGATTAGGTTAGGGCACTTTCGGTAAACTCCCATTTGAGATTTGAGTTGCTTCTCAGTGCAACCGCTGCAGGGGGATGAGGAATTGTGGCCACTGCTATGGTGATGCGGACAGTCTGGGATGGACTGTCTGCACTTCAGTAGCCCCCAGATAAGTTTGGGGCAGTGCCAACGCTCACAACACGGATGCTGACCGCTGTCCCTCAATTAAGTGTGAAAAGGCCCACAGTTCTGCATGAATCTGCAAAACAATTACCATGGGTTTCTCCTATATTAGTACAAACAGGTAGCATGTGATTAATTGAATTTGGTATTAGCAAAAGCTATAATGATAAAACATAATCATAAATGAAATTACACTAATAATTTCATAATACAGAGTCATGTTTTAATTTGATAAAAAATAAGGTGGGGGGGAATGGCCAGGAATTGTGCATAAATAAGGAAAATAGCAACCAATAAGAAGTACTGCTTTCAGTAACACATTTTGTAAGTTAAACTGCCAGGAAAGTTTCTTTGTGGGGCTATTTAGGGAATTACTTGACAAAAAGAACCGTAGGAAACTACTTCTCAGCCTCATTCAGAGCATCTTATTCTCAGTACTAAGACCAATATCTATTTGCGCTGGGGGCAGGCAGGGAGCATGGAAGCAAGTATCCTCCCCCTGGACAAATGAGTATGGCAACATCCTGGATGATGATGATGATGAAGAAGAAGAAGAGTTGGCTTTTCTACCCCACTTTTCTCACCCACGTAAGGGGACTCAGTGGCTTACAAACCTTCTATTCTTCTCCCCACAACAGAACGGCCTGTGAGGTAGGTGGGGCTGTGAGAGCTCAGAAGAGAGCTGCGACTAGCCCAAGGTCACCCAGCTGGCTTCATGGAGGAGGGTGGAATCAAACCCGGTATTCCCAGATAAGAGTCCGGCTCCCTAACCACTAGACCAAACTGGTTCCTAGATCAACTGAGGACGCCTCTCAGACTTGGCACCTTTTGCAGGGCTAACGGATGCTGGCTTAGGAAACAGTGCAGGACAGAGCACCTGTCTTTGGAAAAAACATGTATTTGTTTACTTTTCTGGGTATTTCACATGGAACACGTAAGATGTACCAAAACAGGGCTCCTCCCTCCTACATTCATCACAAGAAAAGATTATGCATAGACATCACAAGTTAAATTATGCTGGCATGAGAACACAGTAACCTCGTACATATTTTTTGGATGCAACCTAGGATATAGTGATGTTAAAGTTCATGTCGCATCTCACCTAAATCCTGATTTTGCATCCATTAGCCATGTGAAAGGTAAGTGTTTCAGAGAAATAGGGTGTTCTTTCACTGTCACTAGAAGTACCCATTAAGTACACATTAATGGGTACAAAAATGCCATTACGTACCCATTAATGGGTACTTAATGGGTACTTTTAGTGACAGTGGAAAAACACCCTTAGCCTCCTTGATCGTAGGACGGCGTCACTGACTCAGTGTCCATACTTACTGGTATCTCGGTCTAGCAAAGAGCCTACCCCGCTGCTGGGCCTCTCTTCCCTTCTAGCATGCTACATCTGCACTGGACACAGCACAGCCTGGTCTGGGTGCCCAGGAGCGGCTAGACCAGGCCAGCCTCCATGGGCCTGTGTGGCAGGGGACCCGTTATGCTGCCCTAATGCTCTGAGCCCTTACAGCAAGTTCTGAAGCTTGTGCGGCAACATGGGGCCTGTCCTGGAACAGGCAGCTCAAGTGCAAACAGCTGGGCTACTCCAGCCCCCAAAAGTTATGTTCACTGGAAATGAAGTCTAGAGGTGGAATCCAGCCAAGTATGGGAGTGTCAAAATGAAACTCCAGATACTCCAAACCATGGAAAAGAGAAGTCAGTCTATCAAAGGAATTTTTGTAACAATTGCTAGGATTGATCTAGTGGTTAGGGAGCTGGACTCTTATCTGGGAATACTGGGTTCGATTCCACCCTCCCCCATGAAGCCAGCTGGGTGACCTTGGGCTAGTTGCAGCTCTCTTCTGAGCTCTCAGAGCCCCACTTACCTCACAGGGTGGGGAGAGGATCAGAAGGTTTGTCAGCTGCTTTGAGTCCCCTTAAATGGGTGAAAAAAGTGGGGTAGAAAAGCCAACTCTTCTTCTTTAGCCAGAAGTCCACAAGCAAGATCTGCAGATGAATCAGAAACAATCATGTGAAACTTCTTACGAAAAGGAAATCCTCAGTATTATTCTCTTCCCTATCTCTCTTCCAGAAGCTAAGATTGCAACTTGAAATTGCTCCCTACCTTGTGAATTCCTCATGGAGGTTGTTTGGTTCTGATGAGTAGTATTTGATTCGAAAGTACAACATGTATGGTGGCCCAACTATATGAAAAAATGTTTTTTAAAGTTAAAACTGGAAGCAATGCAGTTACCAACATAAATGACATCTGTAATAGAATTACATGAAGTTGTTTTATGGAAGTATAGAATTCTGACTTGATGTTAGCTAGGTTGATGTCCTTACAGATAAAATAAGTAAGGATTGAGAATCAATCTCAGAGCTACTAAAGGATGAGAGAGGAGTGGAAACAGAGACTGAGGCTGCGTCCCCAAAGGTCCTAAACTCCAGGCTGAATGCAAATTTGCCGCTCAGAGTTCCCATGTAATCCACCAGTAATCTGAATCCGGCAAGCCTCATTCCCATTCCACTTCTTTTCTCCCAGATTTTCCTGGGAAATTCCAGGGAAGATAAACCCCTGGTGAAACAGAGATTTTCTTGCCAGATTCAGATTACTGTCGCCGCTCCTCTTTGCCTGCCCGCCGGATTTTAGTGCCTTTGGGCACCGTCCTGACATGCGATCGGAGGTGGGCAGGAAAAGAGGAGCAGGAGGAAAGGGACACCAGACTCACTGCCATGAGCCGCGGCTTGACCAAGCAGAGGGGGGGTACCCAGGCAACATCACGCCTGACATGCAGTCGGAGCCACCGGGCTTGGTATTGCCTAGGCACACCCCCTCTACTCAATTAAACCGTGGCTCATGGTGGCGAGCCTGGCGCCCCTTTCCTCCTTCTCCTCTTCACCTGCCCACCTCCGATCACATGTCAGGATGGATTTCCTGACACGCGATCAGAGGTGGGCAGCCAAAGAGAAGGAAGAAAGGGGCGCTAGGCTCATCACCATGCGCCACGGCTTCACTGAGTAGTGTGTGTGTGGGTGCTCAGGCAACATCGAGCCCGGCGGCTCCGACTGCGTGTCAGGCTTGATGTTGCCTGGGCACCCCCCTCAGCCAAGCCGCGCCTCATGGCAGCAAGACTGCTATCCCTTCGTTCTCCTTGCTGATGCGCTGAGGCACATTTGTGGGTCCAGTGTGGGAACAGCCCAACACATGCTTGGTGCTGTTCCCAGCCGGAAACTCAAACCCGCACCAGAACCCGGATTACTCCAGATCAGACTAATCCGAATTTGCCGTAGGTGGGAACACAGCCTGAGGGTCAAATTAGGGCTTACAGTAACAGCCAAAACAAGCTGGCCTGACTAGTCACTTCATGATTGATTCTACTGTAAGAAAAAGATAAAATAGTAGAGAAAGCTTGATGGACAAAAGAATGTTTTTTAAAAAGGTCAACAGAAGAGGAATAATGGATACGGAAACAAGGGACAACGTGAAGGAGAAAAAGGAATACAGAAATAGGGCAAATGAGCCCAGGCATAGGCGTCTGAGGAGAGACTGGCCCCATCGACTCTTCTCCCTGCCTCTACTGCCAGCTAGAACAGCCATTCTACTCAGCGGCTTAATCTGTACATTGATGAAGCAGCAGCATTGCTGAAGAAGACCTGCTGCCTGGGGACTCTTGAAACTCACCCACTCCTGTATAGAGTTGAGGTGGCAGCAGAGGTCAAAGGGCGCTCGCCAGGAGAGGTCAAAGGGCACTGCCTGTTAGGTCACCGTTTGGGGTTTGTGGGGAGAATGGTTTGGTTTTTTCCAAGGGTTTTTAATTTTATTTTTTTTACTTGCAATTGTTTAATTACCTTTTAATTGTTTTTGGAACAGGACAGCTTTTTTAGGCTTGCTTTGTTTGTTCTCCTTCTTGCTTCCAACATGGGGTCACAGGCAGGTAAAGAGAGGGGTGTAGAATGGGAGATGCACCCTCAACTCCTTCCCTTCTGAGTGAAAGAGGCAGGTGAGCTCCTCGATCAGTGCCTGGAAGCAGTGATGGGCTGGATGTGGACCAAGGCATTGAAACTGAATCCAGACAAGCTGAAGGTACTGTGTGTCATTGGGTCCCAAGTCCAGGAGGTTAAGGGGCACCCAATTCGTAACGGGGTTGTTTTTCCCCAGAAAAATCAGGTGCGTGGCCTGGGAGCGCTCCTGGATTCATCACTGTCGTTTGAGCCCTAAGTGCCAGCGACTGCCAGGAGTGCTTACTATTATCTCCACCTTGTCTGCCAACTTGAGCCTTACCTGGATAGGGATAACCTGGTCACACTGATCCATGCTCTGGTAACCTCCAGATTAGACTACTGTAATGCGCTCTATGTGGGGCTGCCCTTGAAAACGGTTTAGAAGTTGGAACAGGTGCAGAATGCAGCAGCTTGACTGCTAATGGGAGTCTCTGGCCGGATTCACATCACGCCAGTCTTAAAGGATCTGCACTGGTTACCTATTCACTACCGAGCCTTAACCAAGGTGTTAACACTAACATTTAAAGCTTTAAATGGCTCAAATGCAGCTTAGAGGTCACAGTACCCACATGCTACTCTCTCCAATTGACCAAAAAATGCCAGAAAATAACATTTCTAAGTGCATTATCTGGTTTTTAATATGAATTATAGGTGGCATGGGAATACTTGTGTACAATTCTGGTCACCACATCTCAAAAAGGATATTGTGGAACTAGAGAAGGTGCAGAGAAGGGCAACCAGAATGATTAAGGGTCTGGAACACCTCCCTTTCGAAACCAGGCTGCAACGTCTAGGCCTCTTCCGTCTGGAGAGACGGCGTTTAAGAGGGGACCTGATTGAAGGATATAAAATTATGAACGGTATAGAAAAGGTGGATAGAGAAAATGTCTTTTCTCTATCGCACAACACTAGAACCAGGGAGCACTCTATGAAGCTGATGGGTAGGAGAATAAGGTCTGACAGGGGGAAGTATTTCTTCACCCAGAGGGTCATCGGCTTATGGAATGTGCTGCCGGAAGAGGTGGTGACAGCTACCAGTCTGGATGGCTTTAAGGTAGGGTTAGACAAATTCATGGATGACAGATGTATCAATGGCTACTAGAACGAATGCCTAGGTGCATCTTTCAGGCTGGGGGGGGAGGAAATGGGGCGCTTCTAGGGCCATCTGCTGGGACTTGAGAGCAGGAGAAGGTTTGTCCTTGTCTCTGCTTGAGATGCCCGTGAGCATTTGGTGGCCCACTGTGCACGACAGGATGCTGGACTAGATGGGCTGTGGCCTGATCCAGCAGGGTTTCTCTTATGTTCTTATGTTCTTACTTGTTACCACTTCCAAGTTGTTTTTAAGATGAAAGCACAATATTCTCTCAAATTGGAATGCAGCGCCCCTTGGTTATCTTCTGTCACAGAAATGATGAACTTCGTCCCTGCTCTGGATCAGATCTAATAAATCTAGAGTGAAACATTCTAGAAGGTTACCAAAAAGAAGGAGAAGAAGAGGAAGGAGGAAGAAGAAGAAGAAGAAGAATTGTTGGCTTTTCTACCCCGCTTTTCTCACCCATTTAAGGGGACTCAAAGCGGCTGACAAAGCTTTTCTATTCTTCTCCCCAAAACAGACACCCTGTAACGTAAGTGGGGCTGTGAGAGCTCAGAAGAGAGCTATGACTAGCCCAAGGTCACCCAGCTGGCTTTATGGGGGGACGACAACACAGAATTGGACCCGGTACTCCCAGATAAGAGTCTGGCTCCCTAACCACTAGACCAAACTGGACCAAAACTAGACCAAGGCCCCGTTCCCATTACAAGCTTAAAACGGTTTTCCTAAACCGAAATAAAAGAACCGGATGCAAACACAAATTTGCCTGATCCCGGCCACGTTCCCATTATATGCTTATTTCGGTTTCAAAACGGTTTCAATCCTCGCAGTCCCCACGTCAGGTTGGCTTAACATGCTTTCCGCGTGTTAAATCAGCCCAAAGCGTTGTAAATGTTAATCCTCATTTCAACAGGTCTCAATCCGGTTTGTGCGCTTGAAACGTTTTACATTTTTTACTGTGGGAACGGTACCGTGTTAAGGGATGAGAATGCGTGTGTAGGGTTTCCCTCCCCCAATAGCTTGCTTCCAAAGATAGTGATTTTACTGTAAAAATCCACCCCTTAAAGCAGTAGCAATATACCCAGTTCACACCTGATAACAATGTTGCAATTCTCCACAATTTTGAAAGTTCTGACCTTTAAAAAAGGGAAAGACTGCAAGTTCTGTTTTTAAGGCTGTGAATGTGTAGTGAGCGGGCGAAGGGGGCTTGAGTTGCTGCTGCTGCTGTGTGCCCTGGGCAATGGGGAGAAGAGGGGAAAGAATCGCTGGCTGCCCACTGCTGTTTTTCCTCCATCCAGGCAAGTGGCAGACACCCAAACACCCAGCTAGGCTCTGCGAAGGGGTCCCTTATGGGTGGTGCATTCACGCCAGGAGGAAGAGGACAGGGCAGCCCCGAAAAGCGGCTTTTAGAAAGTAGCCACTTGAGTCCCCCCTTGAGTCACGTACGCCACGTACGATCCTCAGAATCGGGATCAAATGCGATTAAGTTAAAAGTAATAGGATCAGGCAAATTCGCATTTGAATCTGGTTCTATTATTTCAGTTAGGGAAACCGAATTAAGCTTATAATGGGAACGCAGTCCCCATTACTTTCAACTTTAATCGCGTTCGATCCCGATTCTGAAAGCGCTTGAAAACTTCATTTGGGAAAGCGTATCTTTTTCTCCCCGCTCATTTCCAGTCATGGTGCCCACCCCCTCTCTCTGATTGGGGTTCCTCTTGCTGCAAAATTTTTGATGTGAAAAGGGCAGGGAGTTCCTAGAGTGCTATTGGGGGAGGGAAACCCTAAACACGCATTTTCATCCCACTACAACGGTACCGTTCCCACAGCAAGAAATGTAAACCGTTTAAAATGCAAGAACAGGAGCGAGACCTGTTGAAATGAGTGTTTTATTTACAACGCTTTGGGGCGATTTAACACGCGGAAAGCGTGTTAAGCCAACCTGATGTGGGGACTGTGAGGATCGAAACCATTTCCAAACTGTTTTAAGTTTGTAATGGGAACAGGCTTCAAAATAATTACTTACATACTTGTTTTGTCAGCTAATGAGTTATCCAAATCCAGAACTTGAAAAGTACTTAGCAAAGAGATGAGTTAATTTGTTGTACTTACTTTTTATTTGCTTCTTAATGAGTTTTGAATGATCCAGCCAGTGCTAGGAAGAGAAAACCCTTCGTTTAAAAAATGCCAGGGCTTTAGTTCTATTCTTATACATCAACCACTGTTTTTAGAAAATATTACGAGAAAAAGAACTTTATTTTTAGTGCAGAAACTTTTAGTACTACCAGCATTCAGGCATGCAGAGCAAGAGTTGATCAGGTTTCCAAACCTTGTTCAAAATTCCCCATTATCCTTATATGTTTGGCTCATGTATATTCATTTGCCAGTACTGCCCAACTTGCTACCATGTTCGCAATGTGAGACGATTTGTCATTTTCCAGTGTTCTGCTATACTTAAATATACTGCAGCATAAACTTAACCAGTGCTTTGTTATTTATCTTCTGATCTTTTCCCTATAAATAAAAGTTGTAATCCAGTATTAATTCCATTTGGATTTGCATTGTTTTTGATTTTATTTCCTATCTTCACCTCAAATCACTTCATCTTAGAGCAGTCCCATGACATGTGAAATATGGTGCTCTTAGTATTTCGCCCCTCCAACTTTTTGTGATGAAATTCTTTAATATATTTGCCGTTCTGATCAGTGTCATCCGTCACCTATAATTTACTTTCAGGCAAATTTATTTTAGTCTTAAGTTAGCTATCTATCGGGAGGAATTGTTTACCTGTGTTGTTCATATGTCATTGGGAATGTTGTGCCCGATACCCTTCTCCCACGCTGCTTTTATATTTGCTGTGTTCAAATTACTCTAACAGCAGCCCATAGACTTTAGAAGTAGGTCCTCTTGGGTCTTGAAAAGGGTCACCAAAGGTTTCTTCAAAAAGCTTTAGCTCTCTACTTCTACCATTTCTCAACTGTGCTAATTACAAAGAGAAATACATCCAATATTAATTATGCTAATTCACCTTATTTCTAATAATGTGACCATTTTTTCACTTCTGGCTCATAAAATTTTGTAGCCAGATCCAAACAAGCATCCTTTCAGATCTGTACACCGACTGAACGATGCAGAAGACAGCAATGGAAAGCAGCGAGTCAAGACTTTATCCAGTCGTTCAGCAAATTTCTGTAGTTTCTGTGGGCTTTCAACTGTTGTGCTCGGAGCAGGCCCTGAACTAAAGCTTCTCTTCCCCTCCTCTAAAATCACAGAGGCAGCTGACGGAGTTGCAAAGGACACTTCAGCATGAACTATCAATGGAAGGGCCAGAGCTCCAAGGCAAGGCAAAGCAGTGGAAGGGAAGAACCAAGCAATAGCTCTTTGGACTCTAACAATCTAGATGCAGGTTCTCCAAAGCCTAGTTTATTTCATGTTCTTTGTGGTACGCTGCACTGCAAAATTACACAGAACAAGAAGACGTTCCTCGGGTTTGAAATTTAAATTAACTCTCTTCTGCAACACTGGTGGGAAAAGCAGTGGTGGTGCATCTCTCTCCAGGCCAGGAAGTGCTTTGGTTATGAGCTGCTGCTGTTCCTACCACAGACAACTGCTCCATGAACAGACTGGAATGACTGGGAAGTCATGCGACCAATGGGCCGTCCACGACACTCTTCACCGCAGGCAACTCTGGGCTGGGCTGCCTTGCTGTGAGCACGCAACATGGCCGACAGAATGTTCTCCTTCATTAAGAAGCATTTCATATGTTTGTTCTGACGCTGCCATCTCCCCGACTCTGTTGCCTCAGCTCTGGCCATAAACGAAAACTCAGACCTCAGTAAACAGAAACCGCCCCCAGGCATCCAGCACAAATGAGAGGACAAGGGAAGGGAAGGGAAAATCCTTTTGTCGGGCAACAAAAGCTAGACGGGCCTGATTCCGTCTTGATTTAATTTAGAAATCCACCATCAACGTAAATATGAAGACTAACTTGGGGTCAGATTTTCAACATCTCTATTGCTTTACTGACCTGTACCCTTCACAGTTCTGCCCAGACCTCTGACTCTCATAACCTTAATTTACATTTGGGGAAAACTGTCCTTTATTTTTGATTTTTTCCCCCTTAATCCTTCCTCCATTTTCCTGCTTGCTCCTCATCTCCATTTCCCAAAAGAATACAAAAACTTCATACTTTGCCCACCACATTTGGTGGACTTGTCCGTTCCCTCTCACCCCTTTCTTCCATTGAGGCCACAATTAGCAGCCGATGGCTACCTTGTTTCATTGTTGACTAGACCTGTTGTGAGTAATGCTCCAGAGAACCTTAACTGAGCATTTTAAATCCCAATTCAAAACCGCAAGAGGACAAGATCTTTTAGCACAGGCTGAATAAATGTAAAATAGCCCATAAAATCAAACAAAATAGACACAAAAACACGTCAGGATAAAATAATTTTTAAAAAACAAATCAAAACTTTTATTAAAGCCCAAAAAAGATTATAAAAACAAGGCAAAATCCTAAAACTATTGTATCTGACAGAAACAGCTGACTTTTCAAAAGAAACAGCAAAGCAATAGAATAGGAAAGCCTGCAATATAGTGTATTCCCTTGCTAGGCGCCCCACTTCTCAGAGCCTAGTGCTCTGGCCCTAAATAACACCTGGTATCCATCAGTAAATAGGATCACCTATGCCTATGTAGGTAGAAGATGTTTAATGATTCTTCACTGTAGGTGCACATTATACAACCAATACTCTCAAGTTTAAAAGAGAAAGTTTTAAGTACTTGTGCTATGGAGTTATAAAACTAGTCTTCTCCCCAGAATGTGCAGACCTATCAAAACGCACATCACACTGAGCATGAAGGGAGGCACTGAGCATGTGAACGGATGAATTTCACTGCTGTGAAGTCACAAAAATGCTAAAATGTGCAGTATTGACTGTGTATCTAGGAGACCCATTTTCCCACCGGAAATACTTTATTCTGAACTTCCGGGAAAACACAGATTTTTAAAGTGATGTATGAAGGCAGCCCAGGCATAGTTAAGTTTCTTGAATATCTCTGTTATATCTGTGGAAAAGTTCTGCAGACAAATTTTCAGACAAACTAAAGTCAGTGGCAGGAAAAAATAGTCCTGACAGAGTAAGAAAGACCTGGATTTCAAAATTGCAGTCTCAAAAGAGTTTATTGTCAGAACTTGCCATAGAAGGCCGCAAATCTTATCACAGAAATAGCCATGTTAGTCTAATTCGAAAAGTCCAGCAAGGTAGTTAGTAGCACTTGGAGACTAACAAGAGAAGGGTTGGTGGCATGAGCTTCTTCAGATGCTAGGGGGCCCAGTGGGCACGTCTACTGCTTCAGATGCTGGGGGGCCCAGTGGGCACGTCTACTGCTTCAGATGCTGGGGGGCCCAAATGAGCCCCCTCGCATGTGAAGTAAACGTGTCTACAAAAGCTCATGCCACCAACCCTTCTCCTATTAGTCTCCAAATGCTACTAACTACCTTGCTGGACAAATCTTCTCATGTAAGGCAAAGGAAGCAAGTTCCTGAGGAGACTCAATTTATTTCTGGTGTGATGCTTCTGAGGCATTGTGAGAAATCACACACAGCTCTTTCTGATAATACAAGACAGGGCTTGTATTAGGCTTAGTTAGAAGGCTGTTCTCCCGTGTAATGCAGGCAGAGCAAATGGATAAGTCATCCCAGTGGGTCACCATCTTAAGCTCCTCCTCCTGATAGTTACCTTAACGGTAAGGAATTAAACCTGTTCCTTAAGAACCAAAGCTCCCCACACCAACCACACACTCATGGTCTCATTCTCTTACTTGCCCAAAACTATTTAATTTGCTCTCCTGTGCATTTACTTGTTTGTTTATCTATCCCACTCTCAGGGTCTTCAAAGGACATCTAAATACAAACGAGGAAGCTGCCCAATACACCTCCAAATACTTCCACTCCATAGACTGAGACTGTGACCAAAAATGCCCTCCCATGCCTCCTGACCCCTTAACTGCTGAAAAGGGTGTCACTGCCAAGATCTGAGGCCTCACTGGCAGGTCTTAGGGCACGGAGAGGTTTATACAGGAAGAGGTGTTTAGGTATTCAGGGCTGAAGCTGTCTTAGGGCCTTGAACTGGGTATGAAATAAGCAACCAGGGCAGTTCTTTTAGCTCTGGTGCCAGTTAACACTCAAGCTGAACCAAGGGAAGCCCTACATAGAGCACATTACAATAGTCCAATATGGAAGTTGCCAGAGGATGGATTACCGTGACCAGACTGTCCTTGTCCCTAAAGGGCCATATTTGGCAGACCAGCCATAACTGGGTGCAACTATCCTGGCCACAACCCCTACTGGGATTTCAAATGTCAGTGCAGCATTCAAGAACACCCCCAGATTACACACTTGTCTTTTCTAGGGCAAAGAAATCCAACCAATACCAGAATGTTTCTCTCCTTCACAAATAATAAGCCCATAGCAACACTGGGTTCCGTTTCAACTAATCACCACAACCCCATACAGCCCATTACTACGGCCAAATATCTGTCCACCCTTTCGACCGCCTGGCTGATTCAGATAGCATGGAAATGTGTACTAAAGACAACTCACTCCAAAGCTGCTCCTCTCCCAGTGGCTTCATACGGAAGCCCCATAAGTGAGTTTCCAAGACACTGAGCAAAAATCTTCCACTTCTCCTCCCTGGCATTAGCCTTGGAAACAGGAGCTAAACCACCACACCTTTAATTGTTTAGCAGTCCAAGAAAAAAACCAAGAACTCGCCTTGGCCTTCCTGTTAAGTTCATTTTAATTCACCTGAAGAAGGTTTGCCTGGTGATTCTTCAGGTGGATTAAAATGAATTTGACAGGAAGGCCAAGGCGAGTTCACTTTAACCTTCTTGCTTTGTTTGCGAACAATCACCAGGCAAACCTTCTTCAGGTGAAATCCAAGTTCAGAAAATGCAGTTCAGTCTACTCTTTCTCAGGGTTGGATTAAGACCAATGGGATGAAATTCAAAGTAAGAAAGTCTTGGCTAGGAAAGCAAAATACATTGTCTCATTCTGTCATAAGGTTCTTCTCACTAGAAGGCTTCAAGTGAAGGATGGATGACCATGTGTTGATTGGCTGATTCCTTCTGTGAGCAAGGGTTTGGGCTGATTTCGAAAACCTCTTCCAATTAGTCGTGTATTCTACTACATGAAAATGAAAGCTTAACTGTAAGAGAAAAGCTACAATATGACAAAATAGGAATCCACTATTAAGAGCGGTTCTTGGGAAAGTCATTTCTCATATTTGTTACTCATGTCATGTCCAGCCTAAGCGACTCCAGAGCAAGGATCCAGGAGAAACATGCAGGAGGAGGGCTCGTCACTTCTGCTGTCACAAAACCTGGAGGCAGGGTCACTGAACACAAAAACAAGTACGGAACTTTTTAAAATCCCTATTCTTAGTTCTGTACAACTTGCTGGACTTCCTATATCTCAATGACTTCAATATACACAGGACAGTTCTGCCTCAGCTAAAAATATATACTCTGTAGTATCTTAAAATGTTTATCTTTCAACAGAATTCAACTAGAAAAGGCTTTTTAAATCTGCTCCAGCTACAAGATCCAATAATTAACTCCAGCAGAGCAACCCAGGCTTTAAGTACGTACCTATCTAGTCTTTAAAATGCCCTAAGTGTGGAGTGCTCAGGTTGAACGTAACTGTCCAAAACTGATGGAGGGCACACACACATGAAACAATAAGGTAGGAAAATACATGCCATCACCACTACATTCCAAAGTGAACATGGAACTTTGACATCTGTGAAATTGGTAATTTCATGTTTATTTGAAAAACAACACCCCATCTCACGTATCACCTGAAAAAAACATATTTTTTTCTTTTAGCAGACCACAGAGTGCATTTTTTCAGACCACTGAATGAAAGTTACATACATACCATAATCTGTGATGCATCCATGAACTGTAGTCCAAAATAATCAGTTTCCACAAGGTCTAAATGGAAGACAATCTGATCAAACAAATCCTGCCCTTTTGCATGTTTCTGGAAGAAAGGGATTAGGGAAAGGGGAATTCAGTTACATTTGCATTTTGCAGACAAGGTACACTGGCTAGATGTCGAAGTCATAAGCAGTTATTTCAAAACATGAAAAAATATAGATATATTTGATAGCTAACATAACAATAAGTTCTCTATTTGACAGAGGTGTCTATCCCATAATAATAAGATACCCTTTAATGCAGCCCGGGTCCTAGCTCTGCACTTACCTCCCCTCATGTTACAATCAAGCAGTGGCTGCCTTGTGCAAAAAGCTGCTTCTAAGCTTTCCAATGAAGAAGTATCCTTGTTTGGAGAGCTGGTTCTCTGTCTCCTAAACCTGCTCAATGACTCTTCCATGGAGCAAATGATCATGGAACCAACCAGGGGAAAGAGAATCCTAGACTTGATCCTAAGTAATGCTCAGCACCTCGTAAAGGAAGTCACTGTGGCTGAGCCAATTGGGAACAGTGACCATAATGCAATAACCTCCAACTTAAATACAGGGAGGAAAACTAATTTCCTGAATTATATAATCCACCTTTCAATCAGATGCTTAAGTATATTATAGGCAATGTGTTTTTAAAAAATGCATTTTGGTAGGTAAAACACCTTTAGTGTTGCCGTTCTTCCCTTGTTGGTCCTGTTTCTTTGGCATAACCTCTATGAATTATGTTCAACAAAATCCCCATTTTATCAAATTGCCCTTTGAAACAAGATACTCATGTTCCAAATGGATCCTCTTGTGCCCTCACAACACCCACCCTGGCAGGCAAATCTACCGTCTTGTTATCAAGCACAGTAGGGTCAGACGTTCTTGAGAGCACCAGACGATGATAATAAATAACAGCAACCAATTCAAGAACTTTTATCCTCAAACTGTCCTGTACACCCTGTGCTGAGATGGTGAGAAGAGATCCTTCATCACCTGAAAAAGCTGATCTGGGTGGTTATTAAGAGGACATATTGATGGCAAAAACGGAGCCTTCTTCACCACAACAACTTCCACAAGCCTATATTTTAAATATGTTTTATTCTATTTTATCTTTTTATTGTTAAGACCTGCCCTGGGACCTTCTGGTAAAGGGTGAGATATAATGGATTAGGTGACTGGTGAAAATTATTTATGTACTTATTTGTTTGTATTTCTATCCCGCCCTATACCTGGAGGTCTCAGGGCGGGTTACAATATTACATTAATCTTAGAGAGATCCCTGCCCTCAGGCTTACAACCTAAAATGAGGTTCTTAAAGAACTTAACTTGACCAGATATGAAACAGTTTAAAGCCTTTAAAGGTGTATAGAGAGAAAAAACAGGTCTTCAAAGGAGACTACTTTAGGTAAAAATAATAAAAATCCCATGCTGTGTAGATAGCGCAGATAGTTCGTTATCTGTCCAACAGCAAAAAGCTGGTACTTAAGGTCTTCAGTTCCAATTCTTCTGTTCATTTCTTATTACTGGAATTTTCATAGTATTTGTTCATATTTTTATCCTGCCCGGTACCCAAAAGTCTCAGGGTTACAACGGCTAGTTTGGGCTGATGATGCACTGAGTAGCCTGAGGGAACGTACAACCCCAGATTTCGGTAATGCGCATCAGAGCAGCACATTCATCCAGGATACGGTCATGGGTGAAAGACCATTTATTCCAAGCCAACCTGATCTGGGTACTTGGGTGGCTGGCATTTTCACCCAAACTACGGAGGCTGAGAAAGAGCAGAAGGAAACACGGCCTGGATCGTTGTGTCATCACTTTACAACTTTCCCCTCACTGCTGATCTTCAATCTGTCCATCGACAGATACCCTGGATCTCTATATTTTTTAGCATGCCCAACTGCCTGAGTGCCACGGGTCCTGAGTTTTTGCACACAACAAAGCCTTGACTGGGAATGATCACTTCGGATTCTTTCCTACAGAGTATCTTCCATTGTGCTCCAACGTGGCCAGTGAAACAACAGTTGCTGAAAACCCCAGTTCAAAGTCACCTGAATTTGAGGACAGCACGTGCAGGAAAGGACACTCTGATTAGCTGGTAATACAAAGGCTATGAGAGTTCACTATAAAATAGGTGATCAGAACAGCCACATCAACCAAAGCCTATTTACACTAGAATGGAGGTCCTGAAGAAATTAAATACACAACACCACAGAGCAGTCAGTGAATAACCCCTTTGTATACAGCTCCCAATGCCTGCATTTTCAAAGTCAATATAATCTTTTCATGTGTTAATGCTTAACATTCCATCTGGCTAAAATGAAATATCACTAAGGTAATTTATGTTTCTCAACCTTTGATTTGTCATTTTATTGTCAAGATAACAAAGTTTAATCTTCCTTGCTAGCAAGTTGAAACCATAAACATTGGTTACTATAAAGGAACCCTGACTGAAATTATAGAATTGCTAAGCACTTGGGGTCTTTTGTTTGTTTGCAATGACAATCTAAAACAAATATGTAAAACAGTGAGAGAAATCAGCTCCTCTTAAGTTCACAAAGCCATTTTTGATACTGTATAATGAGAATATAAACATAATAAAAGGATTATGCAATCACCAACCTTTTTCGCAGGAGCCAAAATAGATACAAAAATCTGTAAAGCTGTCACAGCTGAACTACAAGCCGCATATATACTTAAGTAATGCTGCAATCTATTCTCAGTGTGCCAAAATTCCACCATAGGAACTTGTGAAACAATTTAGAAACTGGAAAGAAATCACTGACAAGAAGAGGTAGGGATGATATATTTTTCCTCCGTTTAGTCAATAACCAAACAGCAGCCAACGAGGACTTAGACTGGAACGTCACACATCAAAAATACTATTAGGCAAACCATGTCTACCATTTTTGAAAGGCCCATGTATTTTGTACACTGACTTTAGCAGACAAGCAATTTTAGCAAGAGTTGCATCTTCCCAACAGTTGATTCATTCAGGCTGCACAATTTAGTCCAGGTTTTAATCGGTTTTTTTAAAATCAGCATTGAGCTCTGTTTTTTCGCATTCCCACCAGTAGCTTATTATGCAGATTTGCAGGGGAGAAACCCCCTCTCCCTCTCTTTTCTGTCATGCCCAACCCTAACCCTATATAAGCCTGCCTGATTCATATAATGACAGCCGTTTTTCCCACACCGTAGCATAGCAATAGAAGATTAATCGCTTCCCTTTTGTTTTGTGCTAGATTGGTACAAAGCAGTGAAATGTCAGGGCAGAGGAAAAAACCAGGTGGGGAAGGGAAGGAACCGAGATGACTACGGGGAAGGAGGGACGGGAGGGAAGGAGGGAGGGAGGAGGCCCCAGCTTTGTGCAACCGCAGGCGTTTTAGAGTCTCTCCAATCGCTGTCTCATTAAGTAAAATCAGACGCTCCATGCTATGGTCTGGTATCTCATTACACTAAGCTCTCCTTACTCTTGCCTTACGACAGAACAGCAACAGCTAGGAGAAAAGGTAAAGACGCGATCTCCCCCCAATACTGCAGTACCATTCCAAAAGCAAAAAAAAATAAAGTGTGCTAGCAGGAAAAAACGGGAGCAAGAACTGTTTTTACAAGGGTTTTTTCATTGCATTTTGGGGCAATTTACTCCTCAGAAAGTGTGGGAAGCAAATTTTTTAATGAGAACAAAGGATTTCCAAAACATTTTCAAAGCTCATTAAAACCTGAGTGGGAACAAGGCTTAAGAAGACAAAGCTACACCTGAAAGTTTTCCTGGAGGAAGTGGGATCTAGTGGTTTAATTAAAATATGTATTCAGTGGTGGAAGAAACTAAATACTGATGCGAAGGAAGAGGAAATAGACAGGGCTCACAAGAGTCTAACGGTGAACAGAACTCGTTTGTGTAATGAGGAAAAATAAAGCTCTATGGGAAGATTGGAAGCTAGAAAGTTATATAATATTTATAGTCCATCTTGTGGAAGTCCTTTGCAATATAAAACTGTAATATAAAGGGAGGAAATAAAAATACTGGTAGAAAACAGGTGAAAAAACAACAATGATATAAGAAAAAGACACTGCGACACCAGTGAATTGTCCTCCTTAAAGGGGTTAGGAACCATTACAGAAACAAAGGCAAAAGACCCTCACTGCTTAAATTTCAATGTACTGAGGAATGTTAAGATATACTCGAAAAACTCACCTTTTCACCAGTCGCGTGACCGTATGTGGAGCCCTACAGCGGACAAACCTGGAAATGTGCCAGCTCCGTCCCTTTACTTGCCTATCAAGGCAACTGAGAGTGGGATGTAATTATGAAACACAAGATAAAGAGCTTCTGAGCTTCAAGTATTACCTATTGTTCTGCAGGAATTTCCCTTGAGGTAATATACTTTCCCTTTGAGCTAAGGACTGAAGACAACAGAATCTTGCAAGTGCTGCAAATTCCTTGTAGGCTCTCACCGTGCCTGTGACACCTGGTGCAGTTTTTCCACACACTAACTTTACGCCAAAATGTTTCAAAAGAGAAAATTTGACCAACTCTTTGTTCTACAATCCTCAATATCGTGCCCCCAATGGCAGACCCACTACTCACCCATTCCTTCTCCTAAACATTCTCATTGACTCTTTCTGAGAACATTTAAAGTCTGATAACTAGTACAAGGTCAATATCACTGCTTTCTCATTTGTAGCAGTTTCGGGGCTGTTATGTTGTGTTCACATGGCACAACAGCCGCAAAACTGCTGCAAGAGGGATTGAATCCAGCCGTGAAAACCTACATATGACCATCACTGGTTTTGTTATGGCCTGTGATCTAACAACCAAAGAATACTTGAACACTATTCTCCCATAGCTGGCAAAATGCTGGAAATGCTACTTTTTATCTGCAAGCAAATTTTGACGGAATACATCTGTATCTGCTCCACACGCACAACATCCAAGTTTTCCCATGAAAAATCTGAAAGATTTCATGGCAACTTCAGTCTTTCCTTGGCAGGTGATTTCTATAGATGTCATTACTGACTTGCCACCCTCATCAGTACCTCCTGTGATTTGGACTGCAATCAACCATTTCTCATATATGGCTCATTTTATTCCATCCAAAGAGATCCTTTCCTCCTAACAATTAGCACGATTGCTTACGGACAAGATTTTTCACATCATCAGGGGTCCAGAACACATCATCTGACTGCGGTTCTCAGATAACTGCAAACTGTTGGCTTTCACCTCCTTCCTGGGTGTTGAACTTGGCTTTCCCTTCAACAGACCCTTGGATCCTCCATTGTTTAATTTCCAGCATTATTGGCCTTTTAAAAAAACCTTCTGGCTTAGAACTTGGTCCATTCTGCTACTCAGTTTGACCTTATACTTCCCTGGCACCTTCTTTGCAAGCAGAAACCTCATCCCCACTTTATACTGATGTCACCAAACCTACTTGAAAAATGGCGGATAAGGGTGAAACCTCTGAAATTCTGGATTCTTATATGAGAAATGGTCACCTTCAATATCTGGTTCACTAAACTTCTGAATGTTCTTACACTGATGCTACTAATGTATCTTTTAATCATCTGCTATAACTGTTCCATCCACATTATTCAGATAAGCTGGGTTCTCTCTCTTCTGCTTTGTGGCCACCTCAAGCTGGGCTTCCTTAGACAGGGAGGGGGAAAAGTACCAAGAAGATCCGTGGTCAAAATGAACATTTTACCAGCTTTCCACTACCTTTTCAGAACTTTATCCATCCATCTTCCCACCACACTATCCAAATCCTGGTTTAAGAAAATTGACCAATATGTATTTTTGAGTAAACAGCCTAGATTCTCCAGGTGCCAGCATTGTACAGGTTCTGACACATATCTTACCTCTTTGTCCAGGACTTTAATGCTTAGCTCGTTTCAAATGTCTTGCTGAGATGGGAGGTTGGTATTTTAATCATTTTAAAAGAAATAAGAATGCTTTATTGATTTTATTGATGTTTTTTTTTATGAATGTTGTGATCTCCTCTGGGATATCTGGTGAAGAGTATTACATATATATAGAAGAAATCATACTAAATAATTGCATTTACAGTACTATATACCCCAGTAGATACTTCCTCCAGCCTCTTCTAAAAATTTCTGGACCTTGCCGTACCTCTTTTTTGGCAGTTAATAGGTTGGGTACGTTAATAGTTTTGTAATCAAATGGACTGGTTGAGAAAACTCAGAAGATTCTATCTGGGCTCATAAGGGGGGAGGGAAAGATGACAAGAAGAACAAAAATCTGTAGAGTTGACAGGAATCGTAATACCACTGCATTGACAAATAACTCCAACCTCCCTGTTGAGTGGGTTTTCTGTTCGTTCCCACAAATATTGTAAATAAACCGGATTTATTTACACTTGTATTTCCAGAACTTGCATATTCTACAATACCACACATGGAACACTCCATTTTGCTTGCTGTTCCCTCAAACACTGAGAATAATTCATGTTATTCTATATGTGTTTAGCTGGTGTCAAAACCAATTTCAGATGTGTCATTCTTATTCTCTTATTCTACTATTATTCAACTATTACTTTTTCCATTAGTACTTCCCATATATCTCTGGGAATATTATAGCCTATGTTATGTTCCCGTACTGATCTCCTGCACTCTATTTTTATGGTTCATCATGATTTCATAAACTATTGCTGTTGTTCCTTTTAGGTGTTTTGTATGTTTATTACATACAATACAACATTCCCTTGTTCCTGTTTGAACCATCCTAAGCTGTTTTAACCATTCTGAAACTCAGTTTGTTTAAGCAGGTTTATTGTTTAGTGAAAAACTGGGAGATTTTCCTTGAAGAAAGAAGGGAAACAAGGAAAAAGCTTTTTTTGACCCTTGGAAATCCTTGATGGAGGCAAATTCTCAGACAGAATCATTTTCATTATCAATAACCCTGATATAATCAGAGTTAAGAAAAGGAAACAATAACAGGCACATTAGAGGATACTTTGAAGATATAGAAAAGTACGGTAAGAACTCATAACAATCTGTATGATAATGTAACTGCACAAGAACCAACGTTGCTGAGTGTTTTGTTGTATTATATATAAAACAAATAAAATTAGGAAAAGCCAATATCACATTACTGCTACATAAATCTATAGTGTAGCTCCACTTGGAATAGTGTCAACAATTCTGACCTCTGAACTCAAAAATAACACAGCAGAAAAGTGAAAAGGGCAGTGTTCAAAGTTCTAGAGAAACCACACTGTGAGGAAAACCAAACAATATTGGCTTAAAATTTTAGAACAATAATCAAATAACTGTTCTAAAACAGTGTGCTAAATAATGTTTGTGCGATAACACCTCTTCTTAATTTCCCTTTTCTGGTGGTCAGTAGGGTCACTGCTATTTGATCCCACCGCTGCCACCAGTTGCGATAACAGGTCACCACTTGCTACTTTCCATCCCTGTTTTCACCAGTTATAATATTAGCCTTCCCTGTGTTTAGGAAGCACTGCTAAGTGTTACCAATTCGCTGCCACCAATGTTGCTTCAAGTGATGTTTAGCTATTGTCAAATGTATACGAGTTTTAACCTCTTCCTCAATAACTGCCGCCTATTGCGGTATCAATCCGGTTGTATTAAGGTTTATTATGTTTGAAGGTAGCGTGTGTTATAATCCCTATCGAGGATTAAATGTCAGAACTTCCCTTTAAAAGAATCTCTTCCCTCTCTCTCCCTTAAGGCTGAATATGATAGTTGTGTCAGCCCCTCCCCGCACTGACCCTCTGTGGGAATCTTAAAGATCCAGTATCCTTTCTCTCTCTTTGGCAAAACTCGGTTCCCTTTGAATTCAGAGATCAGCAGACGGAGTCTCTTTAAACTAACAAGAAAATAAGTTTATTGTTTACAGTTCTTAATATCAAGCAAATACGTTCTTCTTGTTACACACAGAATCATCAGTCCAACAAACTGTCCCATCCTCAACCTTCCCCTCAGGCGTAAGGACTTTAACCATTCACAGTTTACATCACTCAGCATATCGTAACGTGTAATAGTATTGTTTTCCTTTGCTATCCTAATATCATATATAAGACAATCAGTGGCAAGCTGGTGGACTTCAGGGCTGGGTGGTCACAGGCAAGGTGGGGAAGGGTCATGGGGGGTGAGGTCACATGGGCGGAGCCTGCTGATGTCATGTGGGTGGGGCCAAGGTCACATGGGAGGGGTCCAGGGCCAGAAAGATACAGAACCAGATAAAGAAAATAATTTATGCATAGAACTGAACTCATGGAATCAATAACAATATAAACCTGCTTTTTCTGCCTGCATGTCCACACTCTAAGTGCCATAGGATTTGCAGCAGAAAAATTGGTAGTGAAAGAATCACAAAACAGCAATAAGAACATGAGAGGAACCCTGCTGGATCAGACCATAGCCCATCTAGTCCAGCATCGTGTCTCACACAGTGCTTCTGGGCATCTCAAGCAGAAGACAAAGATGAAACCTTCACCCGAAAGATGTACCTGGGCATCCATTCAAGTAGCCATTGATACACCTGTTATCCATGAATTTGTCTACCAACAAGCCCCCCAGTCTGGATGCTGTTACCAACTCTTCTGGCAGCAAATTCCATAGACCCGCTGAGTGAAAAAAACTCCTCCAAATGATGCATTTGGAGGTGCATGTTCTCATTGCTACAGCTCCAAAAATAGCCTTGACAGCATTTATTCTCCAGAAATTCTCGTTTTGCTTCTAGGTAGTCTGAGTATCTCTTTACTCTGCAGACTCAAGACCCTTATCAGCAAAGTGAATAATCATTTTCTGTCCTCTTTATCTAATCCAAAGATGGCTTTTCCAGGTTAGATGATGCAGAAAGAAAACAGCTTGAGACTTTGCTTACGTATTATCTCACTCTGAAAGTGCACTAAAGCTGGATTAAAACCTAAGTGTGAACGCAGCTCCAGATTCATATAGTAGGCTTCCTCTCAAGCACTATTTTTGGAAGAGTAGAACCCATGTTGTCTGTGACATTTTGGAGATTGCTTAGCGATGCCTGACCAGACGTTTTAGTTACTGCATTTCAAAGAAGCTAGAAAAGGACTTTGCATGGCATAAGCACACCTCATTATGCTGATTGTTGACTATGAGACTTATGGAGAAGAGTTTGTTACAAGAGCAGAAAGTTGTTTTTAATCTCAAAGAGACTGTAATCTCTTAATTCTCAAGGCTTTCCTATGCTCAGAAGTATTCCAATCACTGACTGTGGTCATATGTCCATAAAAAAATCAACGCCCTCACACCTCAGTTTGCCCCTTCTCCTCTCATGAACATGCTAGTCACACAAGCACAAGAAAACACCATGGAGTCCAACATCAAAGAAGAACAAGAGTTGCTGGTTCAATCTCCAGCCTCTACCTGGAAGTAAGCAATGGCAAACCATGAGTGCACCCCTGCCAAGAAAACTGCAGGGACAGCCTGTAGTTCAGTGGAAGAGCAAATTGCCTAGAAAGCAGAAGGCCAAAGGTCCAATCTCTAGCCTCTCTCCAGAGGTAGGCAGTGGCAAACCATGAGTGTACCCCTGCCAAGAAAACTGCAGGGACAGCCTGTAGTTCAGTGGTAGAGCAAACTGCCTAGAAAGCAGATGGCCAAAGGTCCAATCTCTAGCCTCTCTCCAGAGGTAGGCAGTGGCAAACCATGAGTGTACCCCTGCCAAGAAAACTGCTACAGCTCAGTGGTAGAACAAACTGCCTAGAGAGCACAGAGTTGCCATTTCTACCACCTGTAACCCTGATTCAAATATGCCCACTATTCCCTGGCTAAGTTCCTTTTTCAGACTACTATTCCCATACTTTTTAGTTCTCCATCATGGGAATTTTCTTGTGCAAAAAGAGAGCAATTCCAAACTCTGCCCCGTTGTAACAATTCCTGCAGATTTTTGGGTGCCAAAGCACATCTTACAGCAGAAGAAAGAAATGCTCTTCTTAATATCTAAATGCAGACCAGCAACTTTTTTCCTAATTAATTACAGTGCTATAATCTATCACGTAATCACAGAAAAGACAGCTCAGAACAGACTTTCAAAAAACACGCCTGCGTCAGAAAAGCACCCAGAATAGATGGAAGGAAGGAAAAGAGAAGAGAGGAAAGAGGAAAGAAAAAGAGAAAACAAAGGGAAAGATAGAAGGGCAGAAAGGAGAGAGAGAAGGAAGCAGGAAAGACAGAAAGAGAAAGGAGAGAAAGAGAAAGCAGGAAGAAGAATTGGCTTTTCTACCCGGGAGGGGGAGGAATGGGGGAATGAAGAAACGGAGGGAAAGGGAAGGAGGGAAAGAGAGAAGGCAGGAAGTAAGGAAACACTCAACCAATCAGGCGTCGAGTTACGTCTGGTGAGGGGGTAAAAAACCCGCCTGCCAGAAGAGAGACCTGTCCATGCTTTGGGGTCTGGAGGGATGGCGGCTGAAACTGTCCAGTTCCCTCAGGGGAAAGATCCAGGCATAGGTCCAGACCTTCTAGGCCAGGGATAAGGCTAGAAGGGGTAGAAGGAAAAGGAGTGTGAAGTTAAGAAATTAATTTGTGTGTCTGTGAACCGAAATACTTGTGTTCTTCTTCAGAACACTGAATGTGTTTCCATACCTGTTTCAGTTGTAGGGAATAAAGCTTTTTATTTTGTCTCTGTGGAGAGACTTTGCCAGCTTCTCTATACTCTAACCCAAAAGGCTGCTACAAAGTCCCCTCTCTTCATAACCCAAGGAAGCTGAGGCTAAGGGAAGTAAACAGCCAGCAGGCTGGAGACAAGAGCTTTTTGTGCCAGGCAGGTGGGGTGAAGGAACTAAGCATCGCTGGTGTTCGCTTGCCGGCGCGAGGCTTGAACAAGCCACAACACGCTGCCAGGATTTAAAATTATAAAAGCCCCGTACAGGAATAAAAGACAGGGGTAAAGAGTGTAAGGCAGCTCATGCTGGGGGATAGCGCCCCAGGAGGGGACCCATTCTGTGGTGCACGACGTCTAGAGAGGCGCAGAGGAACTCAGTGGCCGTCTTGGGACAGGCTGGGCAAGGAGGCGGCGGCCGCGGCCTGGAACAGACAGACGGAGGCTTCCTCTGGCGGAGGGCGGCGAGAAAGGAAAGGCCTCTATTAGGGATGGCACAAATGTTCTTTCGACATCTATCGGACTCAGACTGAATACCCGAAAATCTGGTTTGAATTCAAATTTGCCAAATTCAAATCTATTTGTTTGAATTTTTATTCAACTCCGCGCACACAAACACCAACAATATTTGTATGCACACGTCCGCACCTCCCACACATCAATATCCATCCCATAGTTACCCCGCATGCGACCCATTTTTATCCTGTACGGATCTGTACAAACGCGTACGGATGCGGGAAAGCTGCGCATCTTCAGGAACACACTGTGTAAGTACCAGACGTGTACGAACAAACAGATCCAAAATTTGAAACTCAATTTGAAGGGTTACATTTGAATTTCGGGGCGTTCGATTCAAGCTCAAATCTTGAAATTCGGCCCATTCGGCGGGATTTCGAGCTCCTCCGAACCGTCGCGCCACCCCCGGTGCTCAGCCTCCCAAACAGCGCCGCGCACGTGGTGATGCCGAGGATCGGTCCCGCCACATCCCATCGCTCGCCCAGAGTCAACGTGAAGCGTCCCGGCCGGATCCAGAAGAGCCGCGCAGCTCCCTCGGCTCATCCGCGTTCAAAGCAGCGCCCGGCGCGAGGGCGCTTCGGAAGCTGCCGACACACTCCCGGGGGGCAGAAACCCACCGCCCACTTTCGCGGGGGCGGCCGAGGCGCAACGGGACGCCGGCCAGGGAGGAAGGGCACGCCCGCGAAGGGCCGACGGGGCCCCGGGCGGCGCAGGGGACCCCGGACCTTCCGAGAGACGAAGCGAGGCGCGGACTCGGGGGCGCCGCCTGGAGACCCCCGCGAGCCCGGAGAGCGGCGGCGGCGGCAAAGCGAAGGAGCCGCCCAGGGGACGTATCTGCGCCGCGCGGACCCGGCGTCGAGGCCTCCCTCCCTCCCCTCCCCCCGTCACCGCCCGCCCGGCAGGTGCGCCGCTCTCCCAGCCACGCGACAGGTGAGTTGCGGGGGGGGAGGGGGAGGTTGGCCGAAGACGAGCAAACGCAGCTCCGCCTCCGCCGTCGGGGGGGGGGACCAGCAGAGCCCCTCCCCCTCCCCTCCCCCCCGCTGGGCGTCAGTCGCAGGGCCGGGGAGGCCCCGGGGGCCCGAAGGGCGGGCTCACCGGCGGCAGAAGGCATCGCCTACCCCCCGCCCGGCGCAGAGCTCCACCTGTGTACGAGGGAGACGCGCCCGGCCGGGGAAGCAGCGGCGGCGGCGGCGGGGCGGGTCCGTCGGGTCTTGGGGCGGATCTCCGGGGAAAAAGGCTGTCGCCGCCGCCGTCGCGGTGGGCGCCGCTTCCCCTCCGGGAGGGCGGTCCCGGCAGCGTCTCCCCCCCCCCCCCGTCCGCCCAGCTCGACTCACCGGGAGCTCCACGCAGACCTCGGCGCCGTCGAGCAGCTGCACCCGGCACGGCGCTCCCGGTTTGCGGCCCGCGGCGGCGGCGGCGGCAGCGGCCCCGAGCGGGAGAGTTGGGGCCGCCCCGTCGCGCTCGTCGCCTGCCCCGCCGCCGCGTCCCCCGTAGCGCTGCATGGAGCCTCGGCCGAAGGTCCGGCGCAGGAAGCGCAGCATGGCCGCCGCGGCCCGCCTGGACGGCTCCTGCGGGGAACCGGCGCCACGGGCGGGGGAGCCCCTCAGCCGCGGCCCCCGCGCGCCGCCCTCCGCCTTCCGGGCCCCGAGGTGCGCTCGGCGTCGCAGGAGGCCGCCGGGCTGGGCTGGGCTGGGCTGGGCGGCTCCTCCGCGTCGTCGGGGCAGGTCAGCTGCCTCCGTCCGCCCCGCCCCGCTGGTGGCTGAACCTGCCTGCCAGGGAGGGAGCGAGGCAGGGCGGGCGCCAGAGGCGAGTCCTCCGGAAGGTTCGGCCTCGACGGCTCTGGCCTCGGTCAGCTCCAACGGGGAGCGGGGAGGGGGGAGGGGAGGGGCCGGCGCGCAGGGCTCGCTCGGCCGGGAGGGGAGCGGACGTCGGGGCGCCTCTGTTTGTGCCTCGCCGGGGGGGGGGGGCGATGCGACGGGCGGGGGGGATTCCACGCCCTGAATTTCGCAGCCCTTCCAATGCTTCAGCAGGTTTCAATGGCTGTGGGGGGGGGCGTGGGATGTCGCCCTGGCCCCACGCGGGGCCCGCGCGCCTCTGGCTGCCCGGTCACTCCGCCGGGGTCGCGTGTGCAGACGTTCGGCGCGGTGCTGCGCGTTCTGGTGCGCCGATGCACTTGTGGTGGGGCACAAAGGTCCGAGGGTTTTGGCCGCTCTTGTTCGCCCGTGCCCTTCCTCCTCCTCCTCCTCCTCCTCCTAAGTCAGCCGTCCATGGAGTTCGAGTTTCTTCCTTCCTCCAGTGGCGCCCGGAGGACCAGCTGGGACTTCACTTCTGCGCTGGGCAAATGAAAGCGCAGCAGTGCCGCCTAGGCGCCTTCGCCCTCCTCTCTTGGGGCGGAGCGGCCGTCTCCTCGCTTCGGACGTCCATGCAACACCTTTCTGCTGCTCTTGGCGTCTCTAGCGAGTCCGGCTCATCCTCATGTTAGTTCCAGCCTAAATGCCAATCTCCACGTAAGGTCCAGCAGTGTCTGTGCCTTGCCACCTCTTGCCTTTGGCTGGCACAGCACTCGGAGGAGGGGATTCTGGGAGATATTTCCGTATCGGCGCTGCTCCTTTGTCACTCCGGAGTCCGCTGTTTCCAGGACAAGGTGGCGATCGTTACGCGTTTAGAGCCCAATTTTCACATTTATCCCTGCAGCTGGCGACATGTGCGAGGGTTGTATAGCCGGGGATTGGGTTTTCCCCAATGGCTGTAGATGCTACACCGTTTGGTCAGGTTCACTAGCGCATTCCCAGCTGGGACCAACCAGCCCCCATCTGGAAGATGTCCTGTGGCACCTGCCTGCGGTCTGTCATTCAGCAGCATAGGAGATCAACCACCTGCTCCTTCGATTTCAGCCTCCCTTGCAGCTGTTTCCTCATGGCTACCAACACAACTCATGCTATGAGGGATGGCTGAAAGGTAACGCACAGTCACACATAACTTGAAAACAAAGATAATTTAATCAAATAAAAGAGACATGAAAGTACATTTTGTCTACAACAGTGTACATTTACTTTTCAACATAGTCACCGTTGGGGCTATGCATCTCTCCCAAGGATGAGGCAGTTTTATCATCCTGTCAGCGAAGAATTCTGAGTCGTTCCTTGATCCACAGCCTCACTGCATCCTTCATCATCCGTGGTGAAATGAACGCCCTTAAGGTCCCTCCACGTTTTTAGAAGTGAAATCCACAGGGCGCCAAATCCGGTGAGTGTGGAGGGTGTGGAATGGGTTCAAATTTCAACTTCACAAGAGCCTCGCTGGGAGCCTGCAAGGTGTGTGGGTGGGCATTAACACGTTGAAAGATTATCAGCTTGGGGGAGGGGGGGGCTGAGAGAGCTCAGGGAGCCCCAACTCGCCCAAGGCCATCCATCCGGCTTTGTGTAGGAGTGCGGAATTGAACCGAAAAATTCCCAGAGGAGACTCTCACCACAAGACCAAACTGACTCACGTTTGTTGAGCTTTGAGCCTCTTTGCGCTTCCTCCTCGAATTCCTCAGCAAGGGGCATCCGCACTGCCCGTCTGTCCCAGGCTAGTGTGGCTCCATTTGCGCTTCTTGTGAATGGAGCTTGGTGTGTGTGTGGGGGGGGCGGGCGGTGCGGTTGTGTGCCGCATTGCCCTTCCACCATGATATCGGTGCTGGCCCCCCCTGGTTGCAACGATTCACACTTTGCCAGCACTTACAGAAGCGCTGGTGGGTTCTGGTGTCCCAAAATGTGCCTTCCGGATCCCCATCGTCACTGTGCTGGGAAAGTGAAGGCGTGAAAATGCTGAACGTTTCACAAAACTTCCAGACAAACGCTAATACTGACAAATGGGCAAGATTACACGGGGATGGTTTATTCCCGTTTTCTTTTTGAAATGAAACTTGAGACCGCTCCTTCGGATCTGGGCTGACATTTCAGAGTCCTGACACAACAAGGCTATTTATGTTGCCTTTGCAGTGTAACTATTAAGCTGTTCACACTGTTGCAGATCCTGATACTATTGTAAACTATTTACATCTAAATGTCCCTCCCACCAACTATGGGTACAATCAGTCATCGATCAATAATGCAGTAGTAAACACAGTCATTACACAGCGAGCTCTACTTCTGAGTAGGTAGGATCACACAATTAAATTTCTTTTGTTTTTGGACCCGTAGCTTTTTATTTACACTAAAATCTAAAGTCTTAATCATCCTAGAGAAATAATGACTTCACTTGGGTCTTTGTGCAAGCAGTAGTTCCTTGTAGTTTTCTTTTACTCCAGCCACAATAGCCTCTTTTTCCCAGCATTTCCTCAGGTGAACTCTCAGATACTCAAAATGGAAGGAGCACCAGAAGTCCCAGGAGGAAGGGAATAATAAAATAGGACATATTTTCACAAAATCCGATCTAACTATATTACACCAGCATCCATGTCTTATATTAGCCCAACGTCAAAGTCAAAATCTGTCCAAGGCAGAGCAAACTTTCTCCTTGAGGGCAATAAACTCGGCATTATAAACTTTATACATTAGCAGCAATAATACATTCATTCTGGTTCTAAATAATTTTCTAGGAGTGGATCCACCTGTTTGTATTAACAGTGAAGACACAATAATCAAGGGTTAATAATCAGTCAGTCTGTAAACCAATTTGATAAGCAAATTATAGAAGGGAAATTTAAAACACACAGTGGAAAGATATGGAAAAATTAACCAGCAGGTAAAAATCAACGGAGAAGCGGGATTCATTAAATACAGATGGCATCCGTCCTGTTTTATTTAACATTTCATAGTAGGCAGATTTATAGAAATTGAAATGTCATTATTCCAGCCCTTCTGTGTGACAGTTCATGGCGTTGCATTGCAAGAAAATGCAAGTATTATTGTCAGTAGGATCTTGCATAGAAGATTTGGTCTATTTTTTCAAGGAACATGAATCTTGAAGAGAGAAACGCACTGAATCCTTTGTTTAACAGGGTGACTTTTCCAGTAATAGCAATAAGTAGCATGTGTTAAGGCAATAAAAAGTGCATATAAGAAATAGATTAACTTTTGCTTGTTTTGTTTCCCATGTGTGCATGTTTTACATCACATACGCTTTCAGCATACCAGGATTTTAAACAGAGAACATGATTCAATAAATTCCATAAAATTCTAACGCGCCAGAGTAGGAGCTTCCTGTTCACTCCCAAGAGCTTTGGTGATTTTCTCCATCATTTGTAGTCACAAACCTCTTAGGATGGGTGTGTCTTTAGAAAGGTGAATTTGGTTCTTCACAATAAGGCTAACTGGAGTCCATCCGGCGGGCTTCCCGATCTTTGTAAACGTGAAGAATAGCTTCACAGACCAATTTGTACTGGCTCTGAATAATACATAGACAAAAAGGAAAAAGTTAAACAAGAGCAATGCCATGTTCTGGCCTGCTTCTTTTATCCTTCCAGAAAGTTAAACCAGTTTCACATGTATTAGGAATGTGACTGCACTATATTTATTCTAGGCTATATCTCTCTCAAAGCACTTTATAACTAAAAACAAGGTACAAGTGGAAACCTTTGATTGTGGTCATACCAGATATAGAGCCAAGACTATTACTGAGCGACACATTCTGCTATTTTGGTCTCAGAGAGGAGAGATGGAGCTGGAGGGACCAGTTCTCTGTGGCAGTAACAGGCCGTGATGCTCCTACAAATGTTAACTGTTGACATACGGGTTGGACGCTTGTTTTGGTTGCTCTGTGTTTTTGAGGGAAGTGTAGGCCTTGATGTGTGAAATGCTGACAAGGATGCAATATCAGAGAAATGGCTATGTTAGTCTATTTGAAAAGTCCAGCAAGGTAGTTAGTAGCACTTGGAGACTAACAAGAGAACGGTTGGTGGCATGAGCTTTCGTAGGCACGTCTATTTCTTCAGGTGCTAGGGGGCCCAGTGAGCACGTCTACTTCTTCAGATGCTAGGGAGGCCAATGGGCACGTCTACTTCTTCAGATGCTAGCATCTGAACTAGACATGTCCACAAAAGCTCATGCCACCAACCCTTCTCTTGTTAGTCTCCAAGGATGCCATAGTGTAACTTCTGCACACCATTTTGTGGATTTTCTAGTCTATGGCAATATTTCAGTTACAAATTTATAAATATTTGGGAAAAAATGATAAAAGAACACTATCAAAAACTGACTGTGGGTTAGGAAACAAACACGCATTCACTTTGGGAAAGCTTGGGTGAAATACTCCTAAAAGACATAAGTGTGGAGGTCTCATGAACATCTGAGGGGAGGCGTGCCAGAGATGGTTTGTGCAGCAAGACCTGCATCTGTCTTCGTTGCCTATACTGTAGGAGTTCCCTGGTGCCAAGGAACAGCTCTGCCCATAGAGCCCGGCTTCCTCTAAGCCCCGTCCTGCCAAGGAGGTAGGGCTGGGTTATACTTCATGTACGTTGTAGGCTATTTTAAGGTATTTACTCTTTTATTATTGTAACTCACCACAGGGCCTTCAGGTGAAGGGTGGGATATAAATGTTTCTAAGTAAAATTAAGATAAATACACCAAGCATAACACCTTGAATCTGACCCAGCAACCCGTGCAACTGATTAAGCAGAGGAGCTGTGCATGTGTGAGCAGGCACCCTCCCTCTCAGTGGCCTGACAGCTGCATTTTTGCAGCTGCTGGATCAGGCACGAGAGCGGCCGCACATAAAAGCTCTCACAGTAATCCACACATGCTCCACAGTAGGCAGGCTTCCTCTGTCCGGGCTCTCTCTCTTGCCAGAGGGTATTCCAAAAGCTCCTCCAGGTGCCATGCCTGTGGAGTCTTTCTGAGGAACGCAAACCCATTTAGAGCTCCCAAACTCAGAACTCTGACTTACTTTGCTGGGCCTCCTCCAACCCATCACTGACTCCAAGACCCTGTTCAGGACATTCATACTGCCCCTGACTCAGACGTTAAGGACAAGTAGAACTGTCATTGGCGTACTGATGACATCTTGCCCCGAAATTCCTGATGGCCAATCCCAGCTTCAAACAGATAATGTGGCATCCCCCAACCTAGCTGCCAGAGAACAGTTATCCAACACTACTTCAGCAAATAGGAACTGAACCACTGTGATACAGTTCTCCTTGCTTCTAGATGACAACAGTATCAAAAAATGCTAAAAGATCAATCCAGATCAACAGAGTGACAGGCTCGCTCTCTCTTCTTCAAGAGATAATCCATCAGGGCAACAAAGGTTGATTTTGTCCCAAACTCGGCCATAACCCAGACTGAAATCAATCAAGATAATGTTTCTTCCCAGAAGGTCTGCAGCTGCGTAATTACTACTCTCTGACACTTCAACACCCCTATTCCAGTAACTGGAACAGACCTCTGGGCCAAGAGAGCTTTTTTCAGGTGTGGACATGGCGCCACTTGTTTCAAGGCCAGTGGTATCACTCCAAATCCTTCATCCACCCAATCGTTCCTCCGTATCTTGCTCTAATTTCCATTAGATATAAATTGAGAAGCTCCAGAAATCCACCAAGAAAATGACAAACTAAAGAGATCTTTTTCTCAGAGGTGTTTCCTCATTTAGGAAGAGAGGGGATCTACTCCTGTTTCCTTTCTTCTACCTGCCAACAGTGGAAGAGGAGAAAGGAAACAAAGATAGATGCATT
Organism: Aspidoscelis tigris stejnegeri; assembly: GCA_023333525.1. Classification (NCBI taxonomy): domain Eukaryota; kingdom Metazoa; phylum Chordata; class Lepidosauria; order Squamata; family Teiidae; genus Aspidoscelis; species Aspidoscelis tigris. The sequence goes on from JALMGA010000008.1 coordinate 725,073, forward strand.
TCTCTGCAAACTAGCCAATCTTTTCCCCCCACCACAATATTGTTTCTTTGTAAATGGGGAGTTCAATGTCAATTCTTGATAGAATGAATGAAAATCAGTGCAAAAGAACAACCAAGGTCTGCTGGCTCCTCACTGCACTGCTTGATAGGGGTGTTGAAGTGTCAGGGGGAGTATGCAATGGGTGTGCGCGTGTGGTACTCCATCCCCAAATCAAGCATTAATGACACAGCTGGAGCCTTCCACCAAATGCCTTCCTACACTTAATGAACACATGAAGGCCTCAGTTATCCACTGGTCCCCCTGACTATTCATCTATTTTTCATAAAGACTTTTAGAGGAAACAAGAATTTCTAAAACAAAAGCTTTAAAAATGCCATAGAGACAGACTTCTTGCAGGACATCTAAATCCCTTCTAATAGCATATAATAACACCAGGGTACATTGACAAAAATATTCCTCTTACTTACTGATGTTTGTACCATCATAGCACGATGATTTCGCATTTTGCGTACAATATCCAGTGGATAAACAGGTTGGTCTTTTTCCATTAAGCACAGAGCTGTTTCCATAGCTACTAATACTCCAGTTCGACCTATTCCAGCACTGAAAGACAATAGTGCATATAAACAAAATTGTTTTATTTTGCATTCATATGAAAACCTTGATTTTATTTTAAAAAAATACTTGAAATCCCTTAAAAACACAAGAAATGCTCAACACTTAAAACTTAAAATCATTTCATGAGAGCAAGAAAAAGGAAAAGCCTTGGTCCCACTGTCACGATGCCCAGTGGTCCGGTCAGTGCCTGCCCTCTCTAGGAGTAGCTTGGCCCTGTTAGGGTGCTGAGTTCATGCAACAGCCGAGTGAGTACTACAGTGTAAAACACAGACACGGGTAGCAAGCGGTCCGAACAGTAAACTAAAACAGGTTTATTATTATACACAAGCAATACTAGAAAGGAAAATAAGGTTCAGGCATTTGTTGGTTTAAGTCTATGAGTCTCTTTAAGGTTACCAGCTTCCCAGCCTGTCAGCTCCCCTTCTTAAAGGAAAATAGTTCCCTTTTTAAAGATAAGCCTCTCCACGTTCCTCACCCTGCTCAGCTCTGCTTCAGCCCAAGCCTAGCCAGTGTCCTAGAACACAGCTCTGGATGATCACAAGGCCCAGTCCATCCTTGCTTGACCAATCACCCCCTGGTCAGTTGCCTGCGAAGTCTTCCTCCAGAATCTCCCAGTCAAAAGACCACTGGTCAACTACTGGTCTGGCTCCTTCACGATTCAGCTCTTCTTCTCCTTTCAGCTCTTGTCCCAGCATGAAGACACCCTCTGCTGTATTCTGTGTTCCTTTATACCTTTTTCCCTGTGGCCCTGATTGGCTGTCACCTCTTGAGGAAAGCTGCTGGAATAAAATGCTGCTGGAGAGTCCTAAGAGAAACTCCTGTCCCTCACCCCTGATTGGTGGGCACTCCTCCTCTAGCCCCTCCAGCACTCAGATCCCCGGACAGCTTTTCCCTCCAAAAATCAGCTGTAGCCAATCCTTGCACTCAGGCCCGCACAGGATTTCCCGCCCTTTTTGCAGCCCAAAACCCAGGGCTTGCAACTCTGCCAACTCTGCTGCCTTAACCATCTAGTCTATAGCTTTGAAGTGCTCCTTCTTGCTGTTATGGTCAGATATTTGTAGTATTCTTCCACGAGTCCTTTCCAGTGTTTCTTACAGAAGTCCCAACGTGAAGCACTTTGATTTCATTTGCATCTTCAATCCTAGCATCTTTTGTATAATCAAATGCCGCTGTGAACTTTGTTTGCTTTTCACTTATCCTTGAGTTTTTCTGCATTTCAAACATTTATTTGGAAGACCTTTATGCATTTTAGCTAGCTTTGTCTCGTCATATACCATCTATACATCATCTTATGAGAAACAAAAATTAAGATGAACGCATAATGTGAATTTCAACCCTTTTGACTACATATTTTCCCACTGCTTCATCTGATTATTGTAACCAAGATTTTATACCCCCTTTATCATTTATTCTTTAACTTGTTCATCTTTCATTTAATTCTTCCAAGTTTCTTCATTACATTATAAATTCTCCTCTAAAGGTATAATAATTACCAACTCACTTGCAAAGGCTCTTAAAGGTTAAAACAAAAACACTAGAAGTGAACTTCTTGTCACATCTCAACAGTACGTCTAACAACAATGTGAATAATAATTGCAACAATGGATAACCCTGCCTTATTTTTTTCTACAGTTCAGAAAATTATCTTAGTTCTCTATAATACTTGGACCATTCGTGAAAAGTAAATAAATGTTATTCACTTGGTAATTTTTTCTCCAAGCTCCATCCTTTCCAAAGTTTTAAATAAAAAGGAAAAAGGAGATTATAATAGACCTCAGTATCCACCGAGTTGGATGAGTTGGAAGGCGTCGAGAGACGAATTGGCGCAAAAGGCTAGAGTGAGTCTAATTTCTTTCACAAGGGTCTTAGACTTCTTCGAGAGTCCCAGGTCAGTGAGCAGCTCGTCTGACCATTTCAATGCTCCTCTTGCAAAGAGGGAAACCCTAGAAGAGGCTCGAACCGCAAGAGCCGAAGCCTCGAAATCCTGTTTCAGAAGCGTTTCCTTTTTCCTCTCAACAGTATCCCAAAGATTTGCCAATCCTTGCTGGGGAAACACATGGTTCGAGATGAGCACGAGGACCAGTTGATCCACTGTTGGCACCTCCCACAACTCATCCGCATTGTCTAAGGAGGCAAACAACTTAACCAAAAAGGCAGGTAACTTCTTTGAGGAAGATGGTGATTCCCAGTCACATCTGTGGAGACGTTGGAAGGCTGCCAGGCATGGGAGGGACTGGTGTTCCATAGGCGGGGGCAGAAGAAGATCCTCAGCTTCTGCCACTTCCTTACTCTTGTCCTCTTTGCCTCCCTTTTGCAGGTTGAGATCCACCATGAGATTTTCAATCAATCACGGATATTTGGTTGAATTGAAGAGCTTTCAGCTAGCCGATGAGGAAGGTTCCCTGTTGGGATCATCCGAGTCTGATTGGGAGGCAACAGTGTCCAACTCAAGCAGCTCGCCCTCCTCAGCGTCTTCTGCCCAAAGACGAGCCAGGTCAGTATGAGCACGCTTAGTCAAAGGCAAGAGGTCTTGAGAATGCTCAGAAAATTGCTCAGAAGGCACATCAGATGAAGTTGAAGGAGACCTGGTTGTCTCCTTATCCCTGTGGGATGGCTCTTGTGTTCTTCCAGATCTGGATGAATGATGGCTTTTGGAAGGACCTCCATCCTTCTTAGGGTGTTTAGAGCGGGTATCTTGAATATCAGCATCAGAAGAATGAGCTCTCTTAGTAGGCAATCTCTTCTCTATCTCAGCTTCTAAAAATTGGATCAATTTTTGGTGTAATTCAATCTGTTGAGCATCAGAAGGCCCAGCCTCAGAAGACAATGCAGCAGGCCCAGCTTCAGAAGTGGGTAAGCCCTTGCTTTTGGTTATCGATTTGGAAGATTTCATGACCTTCTTAGCTTTATCAGATCTCTGAGTTTTCTTTTGAGAAGAATCCTGGTTTTGGTTTCGCTTTGATTGTGTAATATGAGCAGTATCATGTGGCTTTGGGGCTGCAGAGTCCTCAGAAGAGAGCTGTGAGGGAGCCACGTTAGAATCCTGAGACTCTATTGTTGGTATCCAATCACACTGCAAACAAACAAACACACAGTGAAGAAAGGCAAAACTGCCCCTTTTCTAGGCTGGGTTGACTTAAAACTGCAGCTCTGTATTAATCTGAACTAAAAATGGGAGGGGTAGGCATGGAGCCCCTTGCATCCGCTGTCCTGAGGCCCTGAGTGAGGAAACCGGGGTATACTTTTTCCCATGTAGCACAACCCTGACTACCTTAAGGAGTCCCAGGTTGAAGGGGAGAACATCACCTTAGGGAGGAAGCGGAGGACGGGCTTTGTGGGCAAATGCTGGTTTTGCCTGTGCTCGTATAAACATAACTGATAAGGGGCTAGTGCTGAAGAGCGCACAGAAGAAACATCAAGCGCTATGGGGCTAAGCGGCATCCGCTGTGCTGTAAAGGAACAGCCGTGGGTGACTGAGTCTTGGCGCGTGACCACAGTCGCGGCATACACGAAATATACAGCAGCAGGGTAATGGTCAGCTAACGCCTTCCAAGAAGCAGCCGTGCCACTTCAAATGGCACTGTCAAACCCATACTTTCAATGCAAAGACCCTGCTCTGTGCCCCGATGCAGACCGTGCCAGCTAAGCCGAAGAAATTTGGTAGTGGCGGTAGTGGCTGAAGCAGGAGGCAGTTGCCTCCGAGAAATGCCAAAGCATGCCCAGTTAAAATGGGAGCGTTAGGCGCGCCGCGAGCGAGCGAGAACTCCAAACTCCATTGCGAGGAACAGGAAGGCAGCCCGCTTACCAAACGCCAGCGGCTTGAGTTTTAGAAGAGTCTCCATCCAGAGCAATGAGACGTTTGGCGAGCTGCAAGCAGCGTGGCCAAGTAGAGCTCTCTGAAGATAGGAGTTCCCTGCCGGGAAGAACTAAAGGAAAGCTTAGTGAGCTACAAAATAACCTCAGCAAAGTTATAGTTTCCCAGCCAGGAAAAATGAGGTGGCTGGCTGTAATAAGCAGCACAGCGAGAAGCGAAGATGATATCCTGTGAATCAGACGGAAGAGGTGACTGGAGGAGGGGAGCTGATATATATACACTCAGGAAAAGCTCCTCCTCTCGGTCAGGGAAGAGGTAAGAGGAGGAGATAAACCCTAAAGTGAAACCAACTGAGTAGGACCCTGTTGGAAGATGTCAGAAGGGTCATCCTCAGGTGTTTGATGAGGCAGAGGAGACCAAACGAAGTAGAAGGCTGAGATGTTTCTAGTGTGGACACTTTCTCCTTTGTGTGCAGGAACATCACAATTGGTAGTAGTTTTCTTTGTCTTTTGAGTTCTTCAACCACCACCCTTAGTGGAATCACAGCTTCAAACACTGCATGGTTCACTCTGATGCTGCATTCCATGGAAGAATCATATTGTGCTGTTATCTTTAGCATTCCAAATTATGCTAAACACCTCACTCATCTTTTCAAATGTCTATCTTAATGGTTCACTTTCACTGTCCGAGTCGTTATCATGCTCTGGTATAGATGATTTTAGTAGGTCTTCCAACTCATTTGTCAACTCTGCATCCTCTTTGTCATCAATCATGTCTCCCATTCATAAGAACGTAAGAGCCCTGCTGGATCAGGCCAGAGCCCATCTAGTCCAACATCCTTCCCCACACAGTGGATCAACAATTGCTTATGGGTAACTCAAGCAGAAGACAAGGGCAAAATCTTCACGTGTTCTTGAATCCCAGCAAATGGCCCTAAAGACACTCTGCCTGTCTCCCCAGCCTAGAGGATATACTTAGGCATGCATTTTAGTAGTCATTGACGCATCTGCCATCAATGACTCCCATAAGATAAAATGATGATTAATAGTCTTTGGCTGCCATAGTCACATTTGCCACCGAATGCCAAATCTCAGAAGCAAGAGCAGGAGTAGGATATTGCTTTCATACCCAGCTTATGGGTTTTCCAAAGGCATATGGTTAGAAACATTTTGGAAATGAGCTGCTCACGCAGGTGAACCCTTGATCTTTTTCAGCATGATTCATCTGAAGATTTTTGTCTGTCTTAAAAGAAAGCAAAATCATGAATGCAATCAAAAGTAACCTCTGCCCGTAAACACTTGCAAAGTAGTAAGAACCTTTTTGAAACACTTCCAGCTATTTCATACTCAACGTGCATTTCATAGATTCAAGAGCCGTTAATTCAATCTCTACTTTACCTGCAGTGAACAAGGATTGGCTCATCCTCCACTCTCTTTAACCTCACAAAGGTCACAAACTCCAAGAAGTCGGAGAAATCATCTGGAACACCATGATCGGGCCAAGCCACATACTGGAGATGGGTGACTGTGTGTTCTTCCTCTGTCTAAAACAATTAAATATTTCCACAATAAATTACTAAGGGCAGCAACGTCTCCATTTAAAATCAGCACAAAAGACAATGCCCTTGAAATAATAAATAAATAAATAAGGACCAGTTTTGAATCTTGGGCTCAGATAGGTCACTATGCTTTTCTGTAGTTCTTATTTTTTTAAAAAAGTTATTTGCAGTTTTTCACACTCCAGGAAAATGTAGCCTTGCTGCTGGCCCTCATGGGAAGATTATATTAGTTATGAGTAACAAAGGTCATTATTTGAATATTTTCGTACAGCAACCAAATAACCAAATCATAAAAACATACATATAACTCGGTGGCCAGACTGACAGAGAAAGTTACTTGGAGAAGATTTTCATTTATTGTTCTAGTAACACACAGTGGTTCCTAGCAAGGGCTTCCAAAGCAGTATTTATAACTATGGTCTAAGTGGTTTTCTCTTTGAAGTCATATGTATTGCACTCTTGGCAATGGCAGTAATTTTGGAATTTGTTTTGTGCATTTCAAATATTCAAAGATTTCACCTTCTGAAGTAAGGAAATACAATGACGCGCCTTGTGAGTTTTTGTGCTTGTAATTAAGATGGGTCACATATATCCAAGTAGTCAAAAGAACCTGAATTAGTCATGATTAAATTCATTTAGTTACAGTGATTCAACTGATATAGAAAAAACTAAAACACCTTAAGAATAGTAGACAAGAATTCAGAAAAATCTAATAGGTTATGTGTTACTGCAATATATGATTCGCGCAACGAGGCTGCAACAGGTTTGCATTTGGATACAGCAAAGGTTCCTGCATTAGAGGACTGGATGTAGGATGGGAAAAAAATCTTCTAAAAGTTTGAAATTCAATCAAATTTGATCAAATGTGGAGATTCAAATTCAAACAGAATGTCTACACATTCAAATTTAAACATTCGAATGAATTTCAAATGCTCCAAAACATTCGTTCAAATGATTCGAAACATTTGAACGTGCAGATTTGTACGTATTACATACGTATCTGTATGAATCTCATATGAATCCATGCGCATTTGCACTGATAGTACAGGATAAAACGGGATGCATACGAAATGCTTACGGATACGCACAACGCATACGAATGTTGTCGACATTCGTATCTTCAGATTCGAAACTAACATTTGGACAAGTAGATTCAATTGTATTCTGTTCAAATCAGATTTTGTTGCATTTGGGATTCTAAACATTTGAACTGAACTGAATGTTTGGATACTCGATTTGATTCAAATTAGAATGCAAAACAAATTGTGCACATCCCTAATTGGATGGAAAGACTTACAAATTTATTGAGATAAAAAGATTGAAAAAAAAATTCATTATGAACTGCCAACCCTTTTTTGTCTGCCTGCAGAAAGCAGAAAGGGATTTACTGATCACAGATTTTGAAGATTAAAGCAGGAGAAATGGACTTAGAGAAGGATAAGAAAGAATGATTGTCAATGCAGAAAAGATATTAGCTGATACAAAAATATAATTAATGTATTATGCTTTTAAAGTTTTTTATATTAAATTCTATTTTGTTACAAATAACTAAAATTATTTTTAAAAACTTAAGTATGACTAATTCAGACCCAGCCTTATAAAGACAATAAAGGGTCACTGAAGGATTTACAAGACTAACCTATTTATTATGGCAAAAGCTTTTATGGACTTGAATCTCCTTGAAGGAGATGCATGAAGTATGATTCTCTGGTGGCACCCAGGGGTTGCATGGAATAAACAGCAACAAAATGTGGAAAGTAATCTGTGATAACGGTATTAAACGCTTGCCAACCGAGGCCCTTCCTGACTTATATGCAGGGTCCAGGTTAGCGTGTGCCTCGTTTCCCATCCTGGAACAAGGAACCCAGCGGGAGGGAGCAGCAGCCTCTGATGGCCTCCGGAGTTTCTGGACTGGTAGTTTTGGGATGGAAAATGAATCCGCCTCCCACTGCCCTGAAGTGAACTAACCCCTCCTCAGACTGTACAAGCGGTGGACTAGTTAAAAGCAGTCCGCAGCTTGACCGGGAGATGCCAACCCTTTGCTGGACAATAGTGTCCACATCTTCTTCTGAATGTGGTGCCCCAAGTGGGCATAGCAGCACACCTGTGGCTACGTAGATGCGTGCTGCATCTAGATCGCCATGACAACAACTAGGAATGTGCCGGATGTTGCCACAGACATTGCCACGGCAACCCAGCTTGCCCTGGCCTAGCCACCTGCATTTCTAGCATTGTTGGCCTGGTACGGGGCTTAACCAGCCCTCGACGTGCAGATGGCCGAAACCACGCTGGCCCCACTACCTGACTAGTATGGCTAAACTGAGTGCTTGTGGTAGACTGAATTCAAGATGGAAACAACCTGCAGCAAACTATGTTAAGCAGCAGAATAAATCATTAATAGACCAATGGTCATTTTTCCACTAAGTAAAAGGGCTCACTTGCCTCAATATTTGTAATAACCATTTCTCTTTGTACATAAGCAATTGTGCACTCTTCAGATCGGCATGTCACACGGAAGCTGCCATACTCGGTGATTTCTGGAGGATCTGGCCAGTAACGATGGCACTTGGCCTGAGCGAAAGAAAAGCAACAGAGCACATAAGCAACCTTGCACTAATGGCTGAACGTCTCGGGGATCACTTTGCCTGTGGGATTATGGGAACTATTAAACTACCAGCTGCATGGGAATATAAACAAACATTTTCATCAATAAACTCTACCCATTTGATCTTCCAAATTTTTAATCAATTCTTAGGATCGTATTTTATTTTTTGATGACTGTTGTGCCTGCGTTGCTCCCTTACTATTTCTCCTCTTTTTGTTTTATTTATATTAACCAGAATAGTTAATATAAAACTATATTAACATACAGCTTATATGTTAATATAGTTAACATAAAACTTATATAAAAAACAGAATAGAAATGCATTATCACCAATATAGAAACAAAATGATGATTAGTGAGTGAATTTCAAAATTTTGCAAGCTATAGCTTATTATCACTTTCCTTTCATACTGAAATATAGAGAGTATACGCTTCAAAAATGCAAAACAGGACAATAATTAAAAGTTATTTTCATACAGGCATTCTTCTTACCCGTCCTCGTTCTGTGAGGGTCGTTAACATGATAACCAATGATAGTCTGTGGTCCCAAACTGCTTGCCAGAAATGTTCACAGGTGTGTGGAAGTGGACCTTGAGTAGCAATATATTTATTCACACTGCCAGTAGGAGGAATTTCCATCTATCAGGAAAGATAAAGCTGTGAGTAAAATTGACTGCCATTAAAAAAAATTGAAAGATGCAAGCAATTAATAGGTATAAGGCAAGTAAAAGTCACATTCATGTATTTTATTAGTTTTATCAACAACTGGAGCAGAACTCATATACATGTAAACTTCTTATGAAAACGAACCTCAAAAATAACTAACAACCAACTGGGATAAAACTATATGGCAAAGGTATCACAAGTGGAAAACTTATTTTCAGAAAATCTGTACCAAAATCTTCGAATCATCACACAGGCCTGCCCTTTCTTTAAGAATGAGCATATAAATACATGTGGAAGAATTTCCAGAGGGATGTAGAAACTGAGTTTTAGCAATTCAATTTGCATAGAACTGAACTACATCTCCAAGTATACCAGCCTGTAACTGTTTGCGCATATCTCTACACGAAACATCAATAATACTTCATTATGAAGCAGGCCGAAACTTTGTGAATCTATTTAAAAATGGAATACCTTATTACTGTTTTTAGAAAAATTTTTTTTGAATTACTTACGTTCACATAATTTGCATTAATATAATCACAATTTCCTTTTAATATTACGCGGGTGATGTCATCTGGTGGAAAAAGAAAACATAACAAGAGTATTAGATTACAGGAATTTGTATTACTTCTTAGGGTGTTTCCACACTTACCTTCTGCACGGTCACTCTCACCACTAGCGTGCAACGTCCGCACTGGGTGGAGTGTAGCTCAGATGAGATGGGGGACCAGGGGATCTTTTTAAAACGATCTACCAGTGAGGGCAGGAGAGAGCACTGGTGCTGCTGCTCCATCCTACCTCTGTGGCAGTGAGGCCCCTTTGGGCCCTCTTGTTGCATGTGAGTCAACTCAGTCTATGTGAGGATAGGTGAACTCCTTCACCTAGGTCAGTGATGGCGAACCTTTTGAGCTCGGTGTGTCAAAATTCGCAAGAAAACCGAGCTTAACTCGGGTGCTGTGTCACATCTAGAAATATCCCTAATTTTGTGATATTTGTACCTCTAGTAAAAAAGTTATATTTTTGATATATGTTATTTTATTACAAGCAAAAACAAATAATTCTTTACATTTGCTAAATCTTCAATTGAAAGTTGGGATTTCGTACGCTTCAAGAACAAGCAAGCACTACACGCCCAGGTGCCAGGGTGGCCATGTGTGTCACCCAAAAGGGCTTGGCGTGTCACTTGTGACACGTGTGTCATAGGTTGGCCATCACCGACCTAGGTGAAGTACCTTTGCTTTTGGAATACCTCCTTGACCTCATTTTTTAAATGTTGGTCTCCTTCAGGAATTCGGTTAACAGAAAAGGTTAAACTCAAATCGCATTATCTTTTTCATATTGTAGGAAAGTTTAAGCATGAGTTACCACTGAACCTTGAAGTGGAATCAAGTCATCGTGAAAAAGTCACACAATGTTGATGCGAACAAATATACAGTTAGTTGTGATTGCCAAATGATGTTTATTTAAACAGTGGGGTTGCAGCGTGACTCCTGCAGGCTGCTCCTCCTTCAGCACCCTTCTCTACCATCAAGACTTATACAGTAAGTCTGAGACAAATCTTTGGTTCATCTCCACTGCTGCCATCACCTTGAACCGTGTGTGCGAGTTGAGCACACTAGTCACCTTACTCCTCTGCTAAGTGTATATATGCGTTCAGGATCCGAGATAGTGGGCTTGCTAACACGTACCAAGAAGGAGCAGTTCCGGCTGCTTCTGAGAAGGCCCGTCCAGATGCTGCCGCCCCCATCCCAGGACTCACTCAGGCTGCCCAGGTCTTCTCAAACACATTGCCCACAGCTTGACCAAAAGGAGCTCGTGGGCTCCCAGTCAGCAGCATCTGCACCTTCTTCTGAGTGCAATGCTGGAAGTGGGCATCCCAACTGCTGCAGCAACATGTGGACATGCACCAGATGTGGTCACTGCTACTGCCATGGCAATCCGGCCTGCTGGGCTGGGCCATCTACACTGCAGGTGCTGGTGGCCCAGTTCAGAACTGCACCAGCGCTTGAGGTGTGGATGGATTCCTCTGTGCTTCATCTCGCCTTACTGGAATGGCATCATTATACTATTCTAGTGAGTTAAGTGCTAACAGACCCTATATTTTTTACTGCTTTTTTTTTCTACAGGAAGCAGTAATGGGCTAAAGGTGACCCAGTAATCTGAAAATGAACCTTGACATTATGAAAGTGCTGTATGTTACAGGATTTTGATTTTAGGAAGCTCTGCCATAGACAGAATAGATATATATATATATTAAAAGGTATTTTATTTATTGTTGTCACTTGAAGTTTATTTATTTATTATTTATATTTCTATCCTGCCCTATACCTAAAGGTCTCTGGGTGGGTAACAACCTTAAAATCCAGCATATCAAACAAAACAACATATAATAAAACAGTAAAAATCATCACAGCGTCTAAAATCCAACATGTTAAAAACCAAACAGTGGTGTTTACAGTGGGGGAAACACGGGGTGTTTTTCCACTGTCACTAAAAGTACCCATTAAGTACCCATGTTTCCCCCACTGTAAACACCACTGATTTTTACTGTTTTATTATATGTTGTTTTGTTTGAAATGCCATTACGTACCCATTAATGGGTACTTAATGGATACTTTTAGTGACAGTGGAAAAACACGCATGGCTGACATTCAGCCAAAGGCCTGGGCAAAGAGGCGTGCCTTCATGAGGTGCGTCTTGAAGTTCACATGATGGAAGTGGCCAGGAATACCTATTTAGCCTTTCCAGGATATAAACATTAATTCACGCTCCCGTAACCTTCAGATTAGACTACAGTAATGTGCCCTACATTGGACTACCTTCGTACTGAAACTAAACCTAGCTAGACTGTTGATAGGAATCTTTGGCTAGAAGCAATGAATGCCCGTCTTGAAAGAGGATACTGTTTCCCATTCGTTACTGAGCACGATGCCACATGTTGACAGGAGCACATTGTAGAGATGGCTGAACAGAAAGGGCAAAAACATACGTCATTCCCACACCTGGTTGGATACTTATGAACAGGCATTCTGTCATTTACGTCAGATGAAATACAGATAAAAAATCTAAAATAAATATAATTAATACTTACATGGCAGGACATCTTTGTACCGATTTTTGTCCATGTTTTGAGGTAACTTTGCACAGGTGATGGCTAAACCTGGCTTTTTTCTATAAAGTTGCTGAAAGAAACAGCCGAAAGAGACGGTGATTAAAATAATACAATGTTATCTCTGGATCAGAAATTAATGTTGGAAAATCAGAAATAATGTCTCTAGATACACCCCCAGGGAGCAAAAGTTTATAAAGATGAGAACTGGTTTGGAGGCAGAAAGACAAAAAATGACATACCAAGGAGTAACATTAACAAGGAATATAAGCAGACTGGGAAAATTAAATTATAATCAAAGTTAGCAAATAAACAAGTCAGCAAATGGAAAGAGAAACATATGAGTATATTAACAAAAAATAAGAATGCAGTCTTATATGCGGAGAAGAGAAAAGGTGGATGGAATATACGAACACTAGAAAAATATTATGAAGCCTTCCAAATATCTAAAATCCTAGAATCGGAATATAGTAAAGATGCCAAATAGGTGAGATGGGAAAGAGGGATGAATGGAGTGAAAGACAAGAGTGTAATGTTAACAAATTGGAATGCCAAGAGAATTAATAATTTGATAGGTCCCATGAAAATAACAATTACAACATGGAAAAAGTGGCACATGAAATGGGGAATTCAAATACCCAAGTTTACACCAACAGAGTGGAAATATTGGATAAAAGATTGCTGCAACGGCTGAAGGTAGAAGGGGTAAAATACACGGGAGATTTATATAAAGAGAATGAAATCCTGCCACCATGAAGAACGGAGAAGCTTGTAGGTACAGGGTCCAAATGAGTACCTGGAAACCTACATTCCAAAGAAACTGGTGTTTGAAAGGTTAGCAGAGTTGACCATGACTCCCGGAAACGATCAGGGTCTTATTGACCATGTGGAGACCGCAGAAGTGCTTTCGGAAGGCTTGTCACCACAAATGAAAATGGCAATAACCACTTATAAGAAGTATTGGGATTCTGTGAAGTTAGTTCACAACACCGCCTGAGTTCTTAAAGAAACAAGTCATTTGAATGTCAGAGGGAAGGATAAAGGGAAGGGGGAAGGAACAGACGTGGCCCTTGAGTGCCCACTTCCCAGTCAGGGGATCAGAGGCAGGCAGTTTTAGGTTCCTCGCCACACCACCCTTTCCCCAGACTCAGAGGCAGGGACTCTTGCAGCCAAGCCAGCCGGGCCTCGGAGGGATGGTGTGGAATGAACTGAGAAAGCTTTTGGGTTTGGACAGGACCAGGTCTGACAGAAGGCCAGGCAGTTTTCTTTTACAGGGCTTGATGTGAGCAACAGAAATGGAAACAGCTTTTCACTAGGTTTCCCTTTGCTGATGTTCCTTCTCTGTGCCATATTCGATGCTGCCCTGCTCTTGAAATGTGTGTTGGAACAAGTATTATAGTAGGATGCCTCATACTACTGAATCGACCGTCCGGACAGGTAGCATAAAGGTACCATACTATGGATGCCTCCTGAGTTCAAATGTTTCCAGTACATCACTCCTTATGACATCCATCAGTAAAGAACACTGTCAATCAGATAAAGCGGCAGATATTGACCAGGAAATTTCTTGCTCCTCTCCTGGTAAGTGGACCAGGCTTTGGTCATTCAGGAAATGCAGGTGAAATGCAGGTGATGTCATGAAGAGCTAGGTGCCGGCCACCAATCCATGCTGCCATTAGATGACGCTGTGAATGATAGGGCTCGGGTAAAGATCCAAGCTGACTTGCTGTGCCAAATCAGTTCAGATCCTTGCCTTGGCGTCCAGTGGCACAGCATGAGGAAAGAAGAACTGCGAGGGTCCCCACTGAGTTTGGTCAGATTCTAATGAGGACCCCAGTGCTATAACAGCTTCTTACCTCAAACTGCATCAAGACTATTCCACTTTCCAACCCTTTCTTTAAGTGTTCCATTGATTTCTCCAGCGTTTCATCATAGTCTGAACTGGTGGGAAGGATTGTTTCCAGAAGATTAAGGGAATTGGCTTCATCTTCCAACTTGTTCTCAACAAAGGGTTTGACAACTAGAAGATAAGGAGGCAAAGTGAACTCTGCAGCATTCTTCATACTAGAACTTAATTTGTTGTTTTAAAGGTTGTTACCCACCCTGAGACCTTTGGGTATAGGGCAGGATAGAAATATAAACAATAAATAAATAAATAGAATATATAGACATATTCATGAAACACATTTTAAAAGCCTGTCTTCTTCAGCTCTTCTCTGACGGTGGTTTATACAATCCAAGTTATGATCAATTACTTAGGAATTTGTCTGAAACGGTCTACTAGGAAATCCTTGTAGTTCCAGTTCATAATATACTTCTACACTGCTTCCAGTTCTCCCTTTCCTCAACAGTCTGTAATCAGGGAAAGCTGTGTCCAATTGGTTTTCATCAGTCCACCAGGTTTCAATTATGCCAATAATATCAATTTCATGATTGATCACTAAGCTTTCCAGTTTTCTATTCTGGCTTGGAAGCTTCTGGTATTTGCATATAGATATCTGTGTGCACTCCTCTGGTGCAAGTTCTGCCCTGAAGAACCATGTGAAATCATAGATTTTTCTGCTTGAATATTACCAGCTAGAATCCTATTCAACTCAATACTATGTGTGCGATTCTAGTCCTCGCACTTTTCCAAACTGTATGCTGTCCAGCTCCTGTCGGTTTTCCCCCAGGGATTGATTTAAAAGCTGCTCTGTGGTCTTTTGAATATTAAGCATAAGCGCTCTGGTTCCATCTTGGTTCAAGTGCACAGGCTTGTCCCAAAATGTTCCTAGTCAATCTAAACCCTCTTCCGCCACACTGCAGCTTCATCCACGCATTGAGGTCCTAAGCTCCGCCCATCTAGCTGGCACTGCATATGAGAGGGCAACCTCGGAGGTCCTGTGTCATGGGGCATAACGGGGCTGGTGAAAGCCAGCCCACAATTCTGGTAAGAATATGCAATCAAAAAGGAAAAAAACAAGGGAAGAAAAAAATGCGACAATAGAAGCGGGGAGAAGTACATGCCTTCCTCTGCTTTGATCATAAAACCACTGTTGCAAAGGGGGCCCAGCTATGCTGATGATCATTTCATGAAAGAGAGTGACGAAACCATTTTGTCTTTACTACTTCAAAATTATTTTACGGATGTAGATGTAGCAGCAGCAACAGGATCACTTTTGCTTCTATGGTTGAACAAGGATCTCCTAGTTTTACCTTCCTCCTGGAGTTGAACAAGTACTTCAAGTGAGTAAGCATTTTGCAAAACGGGTCTGCTTGCACTTAGCCCTACTCCGGAATACATCTCCAGACAGGGCTCTTTTGTTCACATGCTGTTGCAGACTCTGGCGAGTCTCTCTCGGAGCCTGTTTAGTCTGCACCAGCATGTGGACAGCAGGCAAGATATATTCCAGAATAAAGCCAGGTGCGAACAGGCCCCAGGTGTCTTTTTTCAGCTTGTATTCCAAAGGCCGGCTCAGAGGTTGCCACTACTGAAATGCAAACATTGTCCGGAATCTCAGCATCACGTACAACTTCTAATTTTTACGGATGTTTTCTCTGAAATGATTCCTTCTTATTCTAATACTGTTTAAGGTGAAGGTCAATTAGCAAACTGTGAGATCCTCTTGCAGAATGTTATGGAAAATTCCCAGAATTCTTGTATGTAGATATTACATTTTAAACACCACAAATCACACAGTGATGCTCTTTAACATAGTTACCTTTTCGTCTGATAAGAAGCACAAGCTCTCGCGTATGAGACTCTCTGCTGGCTTTTATGAACATGACCACCTGGTCGTGGGTGTGCTCAGAGATGTCTCGGCCATTAATTAATACTATTTGATCACCTTCAAGGAGTTTTGGAACACATTTATCAGACTGTTGTATGATTAAAAAAAAAAGTGTCAGTTTCTCAAATCTTTCAACCTAAAAAGTTACTGTTTTTATTACATGAAATCACTGATTTACTGAACAGCGGTAGACATACATAAGCTCATACCTGCAGGTTCATAAGCCTTAAAACCAGTCAACACCCTTCCTAAATGACAGCCACATTTACTGGGCAGATATAAATAGAAGGAAGATCTTTAAAACTACGATCTATTAAAAAGAACATCAGAACCTCAACCGCTCTTAGAACACAGAGAGCAAGTGGGGAGACGAGGATGCCTTCTGCTGTGCCTATGAAGCTAAAGTGAACCAAACAGCCCCAGTTTGGGTTAGGGTTAGAGTTTGGACTCCTGACTGGGTTAGTATCTCAGAGGTCTTGGTGGGGTGCTATAATTACATGAGAGAAAAAATGTACAGGCTTCTTAGTGGGACTGATAAATGCACTACCACTCAAGTGGCTTTGTTCATTATTAAGGCTGCTGCTATGTTTTAGATTCAGTATTTTAACAATAAGTGTAATCAATTGATTTTTAGCCTCAGACTGTATTGTATTTTTGTACTGCATTTTATGATAAGGTCAGTGGACCAATCATTAAACTTTATATACAGAGAGAGAGAGAGAGTGTGTGTGTCATGCCTCCAGAGCATCTTTGATGCTCTTGAGACATATATTTAGTTAAAGATATTATAGGCTTTTCTATGTATTAGTTCAAGAGGGGAACTAGAAATCTATAGCTTTAAGAGAGAAAAGGATTGTGGGAAATTCTAGGGTCCTATACTGCCTCTCCAGTTGGTTTCAGTTTTGTGTGTAGTGAGTTTGCAGCCAAGTCAGACCTGGAGAGAGTATTTTCCTTTGACCAAGATAAAGTCCACAGAAGAAAGATAAAACCCACAAAGAAGAGAGAGCAAGGTATTTAACAAAGACTATCGAGAGAGAAGAGATTGTTTTCATGTTATTTGCGTTTGTAACCAGTAAAGCCTTTTGAAAATCTAAGAAGTTTGTGGACAAGTCTTTTGTTCAGGCTGTGTTCCTAGAGCCAGAGGTTTCACTACATGCAAAGTTCATAGCATTGCTCTGGGGACAAAACAGAGATAGATAATGTTTTGAGAAGTATACTGCTCTCTCCCTGCCTCTGTGCTAAATTCACCCTTCCCTACTTGAAGCCTCACGCTCCTGTAGCTTCCTTTATGGCCTGAGTTTCCCCCCAGCAATCTGACCGCATCGCCTTTCTAACGGCAATATAACCTTTAGCATAGTTAACAGCTGCCCTGCTCAAACCTTTGTTGATTTCACTCCATAATAACCAAGCTTCCCCACAATAATTACACCCCATGGATCACAGCTGACATTTTAAGTAATAGTAAACCAATGTTAAGCCATACGCCTAAATAATACAGCTCAACAGACCTCAACACATCATCATCACAGTGCTGGGCTATGCAGACCATTTCTTGTGCTCCTCAGTCTTCAACGTTAAGAATCGTAACAATCCCAACTTGGACATGATTGCTGAGGTGACAAATCTGAAGGTAGCCCCTACCAGGTCCTCCATGGAAGATCCTGTTCCTAAGATCCTACAAAGAGTGACTGTCAAAGAGTGGAAGACCCTGGCTGTGGTGGGTGGAATCAATCCTACTGTTAAAAGTCTGACTGCCCAGACTGTCTGGATTCATTCTCTGCTTCCTTAGTAGATGCTACTACTTGAATGGTTTCTGGTTGGGCTGTGCCTTGACCTGCTTCTGTTCTCTACAGGACCATTTAGAGACCATTCACAGAGGGAGTGTCCAGATAGATGGCCATCTTCTCAGGACAGCAACTGTCCAGAGGATGGTTGGTTTACCTATTTTATGTGTTTTATAATGATTTTGCTGTGATCTACCGTGAGATTTTCAGGTATAGGGCATGATAGAAATCTAAATAATAGAAAATAAATAAAATTGAACTCATTGATGAGGCCCTTAATATGGCAGTTGAGCAATGGGGTATTCGGCTTCAGTGGATATCTCTGGATGAAATACTGGAATGTCAATTACAGTGAATATCTGAATGTCAGACACTTCTCAAGGGCATGCTGGCAGAGACTAAGGGTAACTTGCCAACAGTCTTCTCATTTCCTTTAAAAAGCAAAGATTGCCAACACTTGGCAAAACCAAACCAACTACTACATGAAATCAGGATTCTCACAAACTACTGGACCGTGGGGATTAGGCGGGAAAATGAAATGTATAACTTTACACTGATAGTGGAAGATTGTGTCTTAGCTATTCTCAGTTACTTCATTCAAGATCTTTCTTACCCTAAAGAAGATTTCTTATTTCTGCTCATTTCTGCTTGTTTTCCTGCGAACTACAGCTAGGTATTCAGCGGCCTGTTTGCACTTGGCCATATTCTGGAATATATCCCAGGATAAGGTCTGTTGTCTGCATGTTAATGCAGACTCTAGCAGGCCTGCACTGGCAGGTGGACTGCAGGCCCCTATTCCAGGATACATTCTGAAATAAAGCCAAGTGTGAGCAGGCTCCTGTTGTGCTTTGGCTTGAAAGGCTGTGTGGCGTCACCCCTTCAGCCAGGGCGAAACTCTGTCTCTCACTGACTGCCTTCCTTGCTTGGCTTTTGAATAATTAGGTTAAATAAATAAGCTCAAATAAATAATACGTAGCACTGGCCTTATTGCCTTACACCCCACACCAAAGAGCTCACCACTTCCCTTACTACTGCAAGTAAACGCCCCTAGCGGAGAAGCGTTTCTATTAGCCTCCCACGGCTTGCTTTCTCCCACTAGCTTTCACTAGTTTTAAAGTTAGAGGAACCCTTTTCTCTTCCTGGCTCTTCCTAAGCCTTAGACCCTATGTGGATTTTCCCTCCCTCAGGTGAAGAACAGTCACTTCAGAACCTTCCCACCCTGAAAAACCCAAGACACAGAACAATTTCCTTGGGTGAGGTTGCCTTTTATATCCCTGCAGTCTGGCATGGGCTGCCTCTGATTGGTTATCCATGTGGGCAGTCTCCCCCCCCTTCTCCTATGCTAAGTAGAGGGTGCTGATCCACTGCCTACCTGCTGTCACATTTTCTTTACAATAAATACCTTACCTTAAATACAACGGTTTAAATATTTTAAACAGTCAAATACATTACAAAACATTTCACAATAAATACAACAAACTGGCATGGCATCAAAAGCTGCTAGCCTGCAATGAAGTAACAGGTGTGCTAATTTGATTTATTTCTTCTGTCTTCTAGAAAAACATCTTGTGCTAAGGAATTCTAAGGGTAAAGAATTTCCCAGCTCCTCTTGGGAAGTTCCTGACTACCTATCCATGTAGTTTTCTTAGCAACAATAAAAATGCCCTTGCCATTTTCTGGGAAATGCTTCGAACCAACTTGGGACATGCTGCATCAAAGCAAATGCTGTCTCACTGAGCCAGGGCAACTTTATATTTAGCCCTAGAATTGAGCAGAATTAATCTTCTGCAAATGTTTTACTAGTTTCAGGACCAGGCACCAACAGGTGCTCTCTATCTGAAGTCTTAGGATGTAGGAACGGTTTATTCTTCAAGTACTGCAGTCGCATAAGCATCAGTGATAAGTGACTATTAACGCTGATGGAATAAAAAAAAGTCATGTAATCTTACAAATTAGCAACATATGATTCCAGTTAGCTGAAACACTACACACTAACAGTTTTATTGTAATCTAATTGAAGTATCTCAGCTATCTTAATAGAAAATCCTAGATAAAATGTGCTGCCGGTATCTACTACGGCAGGACTATCTCCACCAGAAATGGCTATGAGCTGAACTAGTAAATGTGAAAAAGTACATGGTGCCACTTATGTCATTTGAGTCTCTAGTGACAGCCCTGGATCAAACAGCTCCCGCTGATTATTTGGAATGGTACAACCCTGATCTGAAATGGCTGCCTACCTTATATCTAAACCTGAGAGCCATCGACTTACCAGGTATCCAGCCCCAATTTGTTGCATTTTATCTAGCTCACCATTAGTTCCAGCACACACCTAGCACTTGTGTGGCCTGACAATTGATCCAGATGAGAAAAAAAACAAATATATGCATCATCAAAATACTGATGTAACTTTGTCCTAAGCCTTCCACTGTCTTTGCCCGGTGATAAATTATACCCAATGTTTTGAGTTAAAGACACCTTCAGTCTTGGACTTCTTTTCTAAGGGCAACATTTCACCTGTTTTCAATTTAACTAAGATTTTGAAGTGGATGTGTGAGCTAACCACCAGACACTCAGGCCTTAATTTTATGTATTTTTATTGAAGGGGGGGAAAGTATTCTGATTGTTCTGCTGCCAGTAGAAAAAAACAAAATAAAAAAGATATACTGTACTTACAGGAGAACCTGGAATTATTCTGGATACCACCAGAGGTATCTTCTGATCAATACCACCCTAAAATGTTATGACAAAAGACAATTAACATAAACAAGCTGAGACTGAAATCTTATACTGGTTTATCTAATGTAGACGGGAAGTGTGGATTTACCCTTGCACCCAAGCAGGATACAACCTGCCCCCATTCATGAATCCAGAAAAAAATGGTGGTGGCTGTGTGGTGTAGGACCACTGAGTTATCTGCACAATCGTTGTGGTCCTCAGCTGCTCCCCACCCACAAACTAGAGAGTTGTTGTGTGAAGGATCTTACAATCCCAACTGGGGCCTTGCTGTAGCCTCCACTAGCGTGAGGACAGCAAGACCCTATTCTGGGATATATTCCGGAATAAAGCCAAGTGTAAACAGGTCTCGGCTTGTGTTAGACACCTGAAGATGATGTCTGAGCACTGAACCATTTTGTCTGCTTGACCTCTGGCGTGCGTGGTTCTAAATATCCAAACAGACTTTCAGTAACATGTATTTACTCCTCTGGATTTGTTGACACATTTTGGCAGCAAAACAGGTGAGGGAGTTAGAGATGGTTTCTCACTAAGATTAGCTGTGCCATTCCCCTGGTCTGTTCTCAGCCTTGTCTTAGGGAAATATATACAAAAACATATTCAAATCTTACTTCCTTCTCAAGGCTCTTCCTTTAATCAGGACAGTGTTGAAGGGAGCTGTTTTGACCCACTGAATAATTGGCAATCCTAACAACTGAAGACAATTTCATTTTCCCCAAGCAGAATCACAAATAGAAGCAATATTTTTGCTTATTCCAGTTTTTTTCCCCAACTTCTGTCTGATGAATAACTTTTTCAGTGACTTTTACCTTTAGATTAAATCCAAACTTCCCATCTTCATCTGGCAAGATGCGTATCAGAAGTAGATCTCCATCAATAACATCGTTCTGGGAAGCAAGAGAGAGTTTTAATTTGTGTGTCATATCCAATAATTTATTATTAACAATAATTAACATTATGCCACGAGGAGGAAATTTAAACAGATGACCTCTGGGGTCTTTCTCAATTCATGCATCTTCCTTCCACGGAAAATCCTCATACTAGTCTAACATTCAAAAAAGTGCAGATTTGTAAAACTCATTCAAATTTTGCACCTCCATATAAGTGACTACTGGCCTTTGGGGCTGAGAAAGCTAAATCAAAAGATGAAGCAGTAAGGCAAAGTCCAACCCCCTTTTAGGGATGTGCCAAACAGCTTTGTTTGCTTTGCAATTCAAGTGAATTCTGGGTTTTCACCGCTTCCCGTGAGAGCACTAATGGGTTCATGCCTTGCATTTGGGCTCTGTTTGTGAAGGGAACAAAAATGGTCCCTTTGTCAAAATGTTGCCATTTTTGTGGGGCCTGTATTCTTCATTTTATGCAGCTATAGTTTTCATAACAAATATATTCAGATTTGCTATTGGTTCTTGTGACTGGAGGTGTAGTGGTTTCTGTAGCTACTTGGTTGCCTCATTTACTGTTGTCTATCTTTTGGTGCCAAGGAAGTAGGTTCTATTTGCTGGCTGAACTGCAAATCCTTCAGGACAGAAGGGGGCTTGAAGGTGTGCTATAAAACGAGAGCCCTGAGCACGTGTTCTCTCAACTTTGGGGTTGGAATGGCATTACTGCTGCTTTCCTCTTGGGCCAGAACTGGGAGCTTTGGTGGCTTTCTGGCCCTTGAGCCTGCCTGCTTCTCCCTCTTTCTAGAAAAGGACTTCCACTTCCCCTCTCCCTCTCTCATTTGCTCTAATTTTGGTTAAAGAGTTGTTTACTGGCTTGAAGTTGGTATTAAATAATTGTTTAATTACTGGGATGTGCTGGTGGAGTTCAGTTCTTATTTTAAATTCTTCTTCTTTATACATTGTAGATATATGTAAATATTTTTCATCTTGTTCTATTTCAGTGGATTTTGCCTGCTAGTGTTATACTTCTACAGCTTTAAGTTTAAAAACTAACCTTGTTCTGTCTGTGGAATTATTGTGTTTTAATTGTTGCTTCTGGGAATCTGCTGGGTGGGTAGTTGGGCACTATTGCGGCTTGGGATTAAAATTTAAATCCATTTAAATAGAGGGTCAGTGTCAGTGAGGGCAGGTTTCAGGGCAGGTGGGAGGGGCCATCAAGCCCCCCTTCCCTCTTTCTTCTTTCTTCTACGGAGCCATTTGCAAAGTTGGCAACCTGGCATCCTTCACCCTGTTGATAACCCACCAGTGCTGTGTTCGCCTCCTGGCAGACTTGGCTACCTGAGCAATGGCTGCCAAGGTTGAGGTGACTCCAAGGTAATATGCCTCCCAATTTTTTTTATTTTTTATTTTTGTGTGTGTGTGTGTGTAGGATATCATAAACCTATATTTGGTGTTGAAGATCAAAGAATAATTGACATACAGAAAAATTTGGGATACATAAACCTAATCCTATGCTTCTGACTTGAATAAATAACTACACAAATTAGATTAGTATTACCCAGTTTAATTATGGGATCTGGCAGTTTTAGCAATCTGTTGTAATAAACAGGCAAAATGCCACATCTGGTCCTATTGCCTAATCAGACTGTCACTGTACATAAAAGGCTATGTTACTTATGCAGGCCATATATATTCTATCCTACAATTGAAGATTTCAGTATACTTATTTCATCTGTTCATACCTTATCAAAGTAGTACTGACTGGAATCATCTGTTTCTGAATATTGCTGATCAGTTTTATCCAAAGGGTGAGATCCAGAAAAATTACCAAGTTCATTGACGGTCTGAGACAAGGAATTCTGTGCTGAATTATTTTCTCTTCATTAACATAAAATAAGTAAATAAATTAATATTATTAATATTCACATTCACCATACAGTTGTCATAATTGCTTTTGCACAGTTTATAAAACTGGATTTTCCTTGTAGAACACATTTTTAATGGCATGCTTTTGCTTTTGCATGACACTGGACACATCAGACATTCAGGTCAGCATCGGGGTGGTCCGCCACTGCGCACGCCTGTGCAGAAATCAGCAGATTGATCCTGGCAAGCCCCAGGACCTATCCAGACTGAGCCAAGGGTCCAGAAAGGTAAGTGGGGGGTGGGGGACTGGGGGGTGGCGCCCACCCCTGGGTGGGGGTGGGCACCCAGGAGCTCCCTCCTGGCTGCTGCCAGCCCAGGTCCGGGTCGGTCTCGTCCCACCCCCAAAGGGGCTGCCAGATGGAGGGCTGATACGTTCCAATGGCGGCAGCCTGGAGCGGGACTCCAGAGCTGTCCAGCAGGGGGAGCACAAATGTCCTTTCTTGCTGGACAGCTTTGGGACAGCCCGGGACAGCTTGGTCACCAGAACCCAAAAGTTCCTTTCCTGGTGTGTTCCATCTTTCA
Source organism: Aspidoscelis tigris stejnegeri (assembly GCA_023333525.1). Classification (NCBI taxonomy): domain Eukaryota; kingdom Metazoa; phylum Chordata; class Lepidosauria; order Squamata; family Teiidae; genus Aspidoscelis; species Aspidoscelis tigris. The sequence goes on from JALMGA010000008.1 coordinate 749,062, forward strand.
TTCTCCACAGAACATAAGCAGGTAATGTCTGATCAGAACGTCTGTTCGATGACTTGATAATGTTTCTCCAAGTGTTTGCCTGGCTTGAATTTAAAAGTTTCCCAAGGGCTGTAGTATCAAGCTTGGCCCATTTGAGCCTTTTGTTATGCTTCACTTCCATATGTTGAACCACCTGTCTGTGAGAGAGGGGGCACCGCCTGTGGTCAGTTTCCCCAAGTAAAAATACAGAAACAGGTTCATGATCACCGTCCTCTCTTATGGGCACTGAGATCTCAGAAAATAATAAAAGTTTTTCCAATTTGCACATATATAAAATCCAAGGGACTACTAGATTTCCCAGAATTATGTGTAAAAGGAAAGACCAAATGTTGATCCTTTCCCCCAGAATTAGAAAGCTGTGTTTATACAGGACTTTGAGCAAAGAAAGGCCAGCATCATTTCTTTCCTCATCTCTAGAGGCCCATGAAAGATAGTTTGATAAATATTGATCAGGGATTCACAGATATCTGCAGTTTCAATCAAAGAAGGGCCTAGCCTGGCATTGAAGTCAACCGATATGATTATTAACTCATTATGGAACTTCATATTTAGATCTTCCAGTACCTCATCTAGGTGTGTCCTAGGAATAATAGGAATTTTGGAGGGGGCATGTAAACATTTAGCAACACAAGTACTGTATTTTTAAATAAAAATTTAACTGCTAATAAATAGAATGCACCCTAAGACGCAGTACACTCCCTTGCCAACCAGGCTCTTCCTCAACTAGAACTGCTAGGCCCCCAATTTGATGCCCTTTGCCTCTGCCTCTCTGTGCAGGGCTAACCAATGCTGTAAAAGTGGGCAATAAAGGTACATGGTCACAATCCAAGAGCCAGGTCCAACTGGGTTAAAAACTCCATCAAATCTACATCTGCTATCTTATGCTTCTATCCAGCAACATTCCAGGTTAGGATGCCAATATATTTATGACCATAACACACTGATTCTTCTATTCCAGCGTCCTTCATTTATAGGGAATGGAGCAATTCTCAATATTATCTGGGTAGAATTTGGGGAAGCCTGACAATTTGTAGGATTAAGAACTTGTGAACTAAGCACTTTCTCCTTTTCAATTGTTACCTTCTTTGCTTCTATAGTATCAGCCGCTTTCATAGTCTGGTCCATTAACAACGCCTGGGAAGGGGAGTTTGTTACAATGTTTGCTAATTGGTCCAACATGTTGCATGTAGAATGTAATTTTGTATAAATGTCTATGACAGTGTTTGCAGTCATCAAGCAATATTTTTAAGCATTTCATGCAGAAAATTTTGGTCAAGGTCATAATCCTCACTATCTTCTAGCATGTTTGTTTTCTGATGGGCTGAGTGTGAGGAACCTTCCCACAACATACCAACATTCTGGTTCCCCATCTTGTCAGCCGTATGCTAGAGTACAAAGTGTTCTTTGAAGGACTAAGTACCCATCTATCCACTGGCTGAGGTGCAGGAGCTGAGTGTGGCTGTGATCCGTCTCCTTCTATATCAAACATAGCAAATTTACGGTGTCTTAAAATCTCCTCATTCTCTGGCTGAGGAGTCTTTGGTCTCACTTCACTCAGCGTCTCTGGGCTTCCCCTAGAACGACTGTTCTTATTTTCCTTCCCCGTAACAAAGAGTGTGTGTCAGAAATCTAAAGTGCCTAATTCCTTTTAAATAGACAATAAAGTCAAAATGCATATAAAATGTAGAGAGCTCTGGAAAGCTCGTCTCTCTTTGTGGGTTTGTCAGGCTTCTTCTGCTCTTCACCACTTATAACAGCCTTGGAGCATGGATTTCACAAGAGGTAAGAGCGTCATTTACCTTCTCCATTGGCCGTGGTTTTGAGGAAATTCTGAATCACTGTCCTTAGAAGCTGGTGAAATTTTATAGGTGTAAAAAACATCTTCCGTTTCAGTTATGTAGGAAATCTCATTAGGAAGATTATCTACAGACGAGTGTTGAGGTTTACGAATCCCGTGACGCAGCCTAGGACTTCGCCTGAAAAGATTAAGATTTTAAAGATCAGTCATGCTAGAATCTTTCTTAAAGCTTTTTAAAGGCCAAGAATACTATCATAAAATACACTGTACTTTCACTCAATTACTATTATTCCCTAATAAAATTTTAGAATTCCCATTTCCTCCATACATGAATTAAAACATACGGACCAGGCTACAGAACAACAGCGGCATGAAAATGATACTTTGCTGCAGTAGGAGAGAAATGTATATAAGCACAGTGCTAGTAAGCCATGTATTCCTGTCAATTTGTGCTAGTTAGAGCCTCAATAAACCCTTACTTTCCTTCACCTACTGCTGGGCTCAAGGCAGGGGCTATGGTGTTGGCCTAAGACCTGTGTGTGTTGAAGCCACAACCAGAGATGGCTTTCCAAAACAAGGATCCAACATCACTGCTTCTTCTTGAGCTAACAACGCAAGCGGACTCTGAAACATCATTCTGAAGCATCCTGATAGCAGTAAGATCTTCACCACGGATTTCTTCATTTCAGTAAAAGTCAGAGGACAAAATAAAAGGAGGACATTTTTACCAGTTTGGAGTAACTGGAGGAGACCGAGAAGGAAGACTTTTGGTTTCTAGATTTTCAGCGGAAAGTGACCTTTGCATGGCTCTATTCCACACCATACCGCCTATTACTTTTCGGCAGCATTGATTGTTACCCAATCTGAATAAAAAGAACACAGGCACCATTTTATTAACAATAATAAAAATTATCTTCATTTCATGCTAAATTAAGAATAAATTGTTATCACTTTCTTATACTTCCCGGATGTTAACTCTGGCTTGTGACCTGGGGAATCGTGCATCCTTAATAACAGTGAATCATTTTCAATGTTTATTCTACAAAAATGCCTATTATTGCCTTCCATGACTGACCCTGGGAAAATTGAATGACACCCAACCCCTCCCCGCAAACAAAATCAATAAGTGTTCATTTAATATTTCACATTATATTCAGAAATATTTTGTTTAGAAACACAAACTCACTTGGTTGGTGTTCTAGAACTCAGGGTCCAATAATGAGAGAATAAGTTCTTTTCATGAGGTAGCAATTTCTTTGCCTGAAAAAATGTGTGGAATTCCACACACGATTTCCATAGATTTTTGCATGCTCGGTAGTTTAACATATTGAAGGCAACAACGTGTTCCCTGCATTCATTCTGTAATAATAAAATATGTATCTTTTTTTCTGATCAAATATTTAATTCAAAAGTTATAAGATAAATGCATTGCCTAAAAAATAAACTCATACAGGAACTTCAGATACTATAAAAGACAAACTACATCAGGTTTTTCTCCAAATTGCACCCATCCAAGAAAGTTTAACCTGCAGGGCAGAGATCCAATCCATCCATCCAGAAGAGATAAGAAGAAAAAGCAAAAATAGCAAGGGGGAATGGAAATAAAATGACAGAAGGGAAGGGGAAGTGAGGAAAGCACATGGAGTAGATCCAGAAAGCAAGAGAGAGGATGTCACAAGCAGGCGTCACTTGGCCCTGGTGAAATGGATGTTGAGAATCGGGTGGATAAAGGGCTGGTATATTACTTCAAAGGGGTTAATTTTCTTGTATGTCAGTGTTGCATTATGGGAGCTGCTGACCAGTTAACTCGGCTGCAACAGTTTGTAATGTCAGATGCGCTTGCTCACTCTTCAAGAAAGTAGTAGAAAGGTGGGCTCTAGCACTTCTAGACACGTATTATCTGATGTAAATAAGTTATAAGACTCACAAGTTTAGATAAGTAAACTTATGTTGCAATAAATCAAGAAGGTGTATGCTTCAGGTGGTCCACATGCTCTGAGCTAACCTATAGTTTGCTAAGTATAAAAGAAAACAACGTAAAAGAGGGGCAAATATTCACAAGGACTTTCTCTGCTGTGGGAGAGAAAGAGGGACAAGGATGTTCCAGGCAGGAAAAATAAAAGACAACGCATGTTCGCTTATCAACAGGGAAATCGTGATTACTGCCATTTACTTTATGACCGATATTCAAATTCTTCCGCAAGAAACTGGCCAGGTTTACTATGTGCTCTCATTTGTATTACTTAAAGACAATCAGAAGCCCAGGAAGGTTACACTGAAACAGGTAACTCTGGTTGTCTCTTGAAACGTGAACAGTGCAACTGGGGGGCGGGGAAGCAGCCCAGACAGAACTTTTGCCACTAAAAAGAAATTACATGGGATATTACATTGCATAAAGACTGCCATACAGGTACATATACATTCATGAGAAAAACAAAGTACACCCTTTTATGGTTTTACACATCAGGAAACAATAAAAAACATCTGGTCCTTAGAAGGCCTTAAAATGTCACTATTTATTTAACAAAAACTGGGCCAAAATTCAGAAAATAAAAATATTGCAAACAAGTTATTATTGAACCATCTATTACTAGCAGAATTGCACGTCAGTGATTTTACCCCCAACCCTCTCATTCCAACAGGGTCCGATTTACTGCCACATCTCAGTTGTTTTCTTGCTTTTCCACCATAGGGTGTGTTTCCACTGCAGCCCTTAGATGCGGATCTAAGAAGATCCAGATCTAAGGATGGGTATATTCCTTAATCCGGATCTAGTAGACCCGGATTAAGGGAAGCACCCAGTGTGTTTCCACAGGAGGTGTAGCACCCATTAGCTAACCCCCCTGCTGTGGAAATACCTTTGCACCCATGTGGGGAATCCGGATCAACCCCCAAGGGGTCGGTCCGTCACCTCAGGTGTCTCTCGGGAGAGGAGAGTGCGATCTCCGAAGTCCCAGCTTTGGAAGGACTTCAGAGTCATTTCGAAATGACTCCGAAGTCCCTCTGAAGAGGTCGCCAAGGCCTTTGGAGAGGCTCCAGAGCTATCAGCACGGTCCATGTACTATTAGCGCAGACCGCGCGGACTCCCCTCCGAAGTCCCTCTGAAGAGATCGGCAGAGACTTCGAAGCCGCTCCGGAGTCCCTTCAGAGTGCCTCCGAAGTCTGCACTGATCTCTTTGGAGAGAGCAGCGGTGAGACTCCAAAGTCCCTCCGAAGTGATCAGCAGAGACTTCAGAGTCGTGCTGCTGATCTCTCCAAAGAGATCAGCGCAGACGTCAGAGGCGCTCTGAAGGGACTCCAGAGCGGTTTCGAAGTCTCTGCCGATCTCTTCGGAGGGACTTCGGAGTCACTTTGGAATGACTTCAAAATGACTTCGAAATCACTCCAAAGCTGGGTCTTCGGGGCTCCCCCCCCCCAATGGGTGCATCCCCTTCCACTAGCCTCCTCTAGACCCCATTGCCTGTTTCCTATGGAAACAGGCTCCCTTTAATCTGGATTTTCTGGCAGAAGACCCCATTGTAGACCCCATTAATGGGGTCTACAGAAAATCCAGATTAAGGGGCAGAAAGTACCCATTTGATCCGGATTTCCCCCATGGCAGTGGAAACAATCGGGTCCCAAATGGGTGCCGTGGTAGAAATAGGATCATCTGGCTCACACCCAAATGGGTCCTTAATGGGTGCAAAAATGGGTACTTTTTGTCAGTGGAAAAACACCCATAATTTCACTGAATACTTCTCGTCATTTCAACAGCAGGCTAATTTTCTACAGGGATGCCCAACCCTCATCCTTTTTCAACTGGACTTTGGACCAGCATTGGGTTCTTAAATCTGACTGCTGTCCAGAGTCACCGGAATAATCTCAGGAAAGGAGCTAAACGATTACTAGCAGCAAAAGAAGGAATTTCAAAAGCTTGGAAGGATTCTTAAAGGACCAACAATCCAATCCTGGAATCAATTATATGGATATCTTTTTGAATCAATTAATTACCACATCAATTGAAACAAATTCAAGATAAAAAATTTGAGATTCCTTTCATAGACATATGGGGCCCACTACTAGAACAACTCTCAGCTTGTGACTTTCTAAAATCATCCCTTGACTTTTTGTTAAAGTAAATTTAGAATATATGTTTATCCAGTATTCTCTTATTACAATGAAGTTAGAATTAGAGCTGATTTTCTAATCTGTGTAACTTAGTTAAAATATCTAGTGGTTTATGCACCATTATATGTATATTGCTGTTTAATTAGTATCTTTGTAATTCTAAAGCATTTATTGTATAACAAAATTAACTAATAAAAAAACAAAGATGGAACAAATATTGTGAAATGACAGGAAATATACCAACATATTCAAACAACACTTTTATCTTCTTCATCTTCAACAAGAAGGCAGCATTTTAAACAGTTTTCATGCAGCAGAAACTTACTTTCTTTAGCTGTTTATAAGTGTGACACTTAAGATAAAGATTAGTTTATCAATCCTGGCAAATTACAATGAAATGTAGAATGGTTATTAGAAAGGTGTTGTGGAGAGGGGGCACAATGAAGTGATCACACCTGAAGAAATCTAACTCACATGTTTTTGCCGCTGCTGGATGTAGAATTTTCTTCTTTTGAAAGAGATTTTTATTATGTTGGTCCTGAAATGACAGATAAAAAGCATAACATAGATCAAGCAAACCCTGACAATCCAAGTCCATATGAGTCAAAATAGCTTGAATATTAAAGAAGCATGGAGAAGATTGCCTTCTTCTCCACCCCAGGCCTTCTAGAGTGCCAAGAAGAATCACAAACAGAGCAAGATATCAGTTAACGTGGGAAGAAGAGCTAATGCGCAGGTGCGCTGCCCCAATCTGCTCAGATCTCCATGTAGTTCGCTATCTACCACATTCATTATTGGTCAGAAAGCTCTCCTGATCCCTTGGAGAGAGCCATGTGCAGCGAAGAGGACTGCAGAAAAGAAGGAATGAGGAGGTTTTCTTTCTGCAAAATTCCTTGGTTTAGGACTAATCTAACCATCTAATTGTTCAGGTGCAGTTCAAATAAAGATGAACACATATATCAAGAAGCACACGTTATGTCTGAAGGGGAATAATAAGCAATGAATCTACATAAAAAGTGGCTACACTTTCTTTCTTACAAGAAAAAAGGCTCTAGAAAACTGTATACTAAAGCAAACAACTGAAACAATATTGTGATTTTAGGGTACAAAGTAATTTTCTATGCACATTCAATCAGTATTATTGTGATTTCCTTCGTTAAATGCTTTTTAAATTCCTTCTAGATTTGAGAAAAAATATAAAACAAAGATTACATATATGCACTGTTCATATAAACCAGTGACTTAGGGAAGTTTACAGAAATTTAAAACACAGTTAATACACAAGGCTGGATGAAAAAGAAGGGCTGGGCACCGGGTCAGCAACCCATCCCCCTAAAGTTGTTTAGCTCGCTTTTAGGGTTGTGCACAAATGCAATTTTCGACATTAGATTCATAAGGAATCGAATATTCAAAAATCTGAATTTGTATAAGTAAAGAAAAAAGAATGTCTGGACATTTGAATCAACACGAATATATCTGCATGTATTCGTACAAATAACGTGGACGTCGTACCTGTACAGGTAGATACGCATATTGTATGCACTCATACACATTCCATACGCATCCCATTTTCATCCCGTATGGATGCGTATGGGTACATGTTAAGATGCGTGCAGATGCGAATGTCTGAATTATCCGTACGAATAACATGCATCTATATGCTCTACCCTTGCACTAGCACGGGGCTCGTTATGCCTTGGTAAGCTCCTTTTGCACTTCTTCCAGGTGGAAGAGGTGCTGGAGGAACATGTGATGTGTCATGTGTGGGCAATATTGGGTCCTGGTGACTCCAAGTCATAGTAAACTCTCCTGCTGCCCAAGCGTTGAGCAGCTGAACACCTGAGTGAGCAGGGCAAGTCATTCTGCCAGAGGTGATCTGTGAACTAAACTAGGCCCTGTTCACTCAGGCGGTCATCTGCTCAACGCTTGGGCAGCAGGAGAACTTACTATGACTTGGAGTCACCAGGCCCCAATTCTGCCAGAGGGGAATTGTGAATTAAAGAGAATTATGTGCCTGGCTGACAGAAGAGAGGGATGGCGTAGGGCTCCCTTTTCGTGTTAACAAGCATGGATAGACATGGGGGTGGAAGGAGAGAAGGAATAGCCAGAGAAGGAGTCCTTGATACATTAAGGCTACAAATCCTTCTACCTTGCCTCCTAAATGCAAATATTTGTTTGATGTGGGTTTAACTACGATTATAATTCCCAGACATTTAATCAAATAATCCAAGTATTCAAGAACTGTAATGCATATCCACTATTTTTTCCATACTGCCTGGGTCTCTTCTACCGCAGTTTTCCATCTTGACCTCACTCCATTAAGCATATGTTAATGGCGGGGGGGGGGGGGCAGGACACTTCTAAGGCCATTTGCTGGGATTCAAGAGCAGGAATAGGTTTGTTTCTGCTTGAGATGCCCATGGGCAATTTGTCGGCCACTGTGTGCAACGGGATGCTGGACTAGGTGGGCTGTGGTCTGATCCAGCAGGGCTTCTCTTATGTTCTTATGTTCCTTCAAACAATGCCTCCTTTAATTCTATAACGAACTTTGATCTTTTGGAAAGCAACATCCATCATCTTAACAGAACAGTGGATTTTTGAAAAATGTTTCAATATGGCAGTATTTTATTTATTCTGCCCATCACCCAAAGATCGCTGGGCACATTGCAACATTCAGTAATGCTGCGGGGCTCATCTGGATCAAAGCCACTGCACTTTCCATGACAGCAGAGACTGATTCTGTCACCAAAACCTGAGCTATGAAAAGAGACTGTTATATATTACAAGGAAGAAAAACATTAGGAAGGAATTATCTACAACCACTATTAAAAATTAGTTCAAGTTTCTGGCAGCAAATTTCAAATAAATAAGATGATTTGAGCACAGAACAGTTATAGCTGAGGTGCCTGTAGCATATCCCTAAAACTTCAGTAAAGCAGTGCATATTCTATTTAAATAAGTATTTAAAAAATACCAACTATTTTTAAGTTCCATCATAAAATTTAACTGGCACATGAACAAGAAAATAAATATTTACCATGCATAGAAACTTGTGCAAATGAGTCTTCTATACACAGCTATACCTCCTGATGTGATACCAATTGTAAGGTCAAGATTATGTAGGTCCTAGAAATAAGAAAAAATCACCAAAAAGAAAATTTTAACTGGAAGACTAAGGGTAAAAATATTAAGTACTCTCTATCCTATTATCTATTAAAGGTGAAAAGGAATGGAAAAATTGAATGTCTCAAGACCACTATATTTGGCAGACACCTATACACTGTAATGATCAGCAAAACGGCATGATTTTTTATCAGATAAAAAAGTACTTAAATAAGGGAAGGCCACTGAAAATGATTATGTAAAAATCTTCATCCTAATTTTAGGTACTGTTGCATTGCTTTTTTATACGTGACACCATTTGGCTGCCAAAGCATTAGGTGTACAGAATCAGCACGTTAGGCATTAAAGAAACAAAGTGATCAATGTTATAATCAAAAGAACTGCCACCCACACCCAAAAACAATTAAAAAGAAACAACAGAAGAAGCTGGCCACGCTTCCCTCCCTTATGAAGCATATCCTCTAGTCCCAATACAAGCACTGACCCAAGGTTATTTCTTTGATCTCACTATCCCACACGGGAAGCAAATGGAATTCAGTTATTTTATCATAAGCTTTTGTTTTGCTTTGCTTTGAAAAATGAACACAGTGTCGGTACAGCATCAATATCTGCTCCTGGTGTATTCATTGTTGGGGAAATATTCACTTACACTGCCACCAGTCCCTTTGGCACCTAAGAAACTGAATGAACCGATTTACAATAATAGCACTTATATGATGCTCGTTCTGACAAGAATTGGGTCATCATAACCAGGTTTTCTCAACAGAATAGCAAACTGGAAAGCAGCCATTCCAGAGTTCAATATTTTGCTAGCCATCTCAACTGCCTAGTTAGCATTTACTGCCCTGAGATTCTCAACTATGCCAGACGCTGTGCTTTGATTCAAATGCTGTACACCCTTGCTGCTCACCCCAAAGCATTTATGAAAGAAAGCAGTCGTTACTGACTACATTTAATAAAGATGAAGGTGTGTTTCCTTTTACTGGATTATACTGTGGGGCAACTTAAAGAGCTGCCTTTCAGTTTCCCACCTACCATCAGGCATACCTGTTCTGATGGCAATAACCACTTTAGCTGCCTGCCGGTCTCAAAGGACACCAGCCAGGCCCAAATACCAGTAACGGCTTCTTATTTTCTGACAACAGATTCATTTGCTTTAAATATAAAACAGAACTCAAGACATACTCTACCACTGTGTAATTCTACTCCATAGAACTCAAGGGTCCTTGCTATATTGATGTAACAGGATTCTGCTTCAGACTCCTTGAGGCCGCTGAAATGAAATCAATATTGAAGGCAATGAATTACGGTATCCCTAAGTGCCATTATTCAAAGACACCCAAAGACACTCAGATTTCCCTTTCCTTGTTTTTATCACATCTGTAGGTCAACAGCTGAAGTGAGAAGGAACATAAAAAGCTTTTTTTTATTTTCATCATTTTTCCTTTTCAATTTTTTGTTAAGTTATTAAATGCACTGAATTGTATATACAGCTATTTCCTGTCACTGAAACAGATGCAACACTCCTACAAAGGTTAAGGTGATGTTTCCCATATAAAGTGTTCTGCTCTTATTACTATCATCACTTCAACATACGACAGGTAGAACTCTAAGGGCAACTTAGAAGTTCAAAATCTCTCACTGAGATAGAGCTTCTTGAAATTAGCAGAAAATGAGCACTGAACTGACAATCACATATCTAGGAAAGTTTTGTATTTTCAATATTTCCACACCATTAGTCTCCTCTGTCCAAGTCAACTGAGAAAAGGGTTGACTTGTGTCGATTCACCCAGGTTGTGTTCAGACTTTCACTTTAAAGCTTCATTTCTACTGACCCTGGAAAGTCCAAATGGAGGGCAGAAAATCCACAAATAAAATGGATAGAAATAAAAAGGTGCAATGGACTGAAGCAAGTCACCCAGTACAATGTTCTCCTGGACACGTGGCATTCTGGACAACTGAACTTCAGCAGAATACAAGTAATTTCCACTTCTCTCCACAGCCACCCAAATCAACATGCCTTCTACGCTGTATAATTGCCAACAGCATTTCTTCAGCAGTTTTAAAAATAAACAGCTTTTGAACAAACGTGGCATCACCGACATGGAGAGACTGTAACTCAGTTAAGGTGTTTTGGGGACTTCACCATCCGCTCCCTTCAAGGCCAGGAGACTTCACAGCATGCTCTACACCTGGAGACGGATAGATCTCAAGAACTTCTTAAAAGCTCTTGGGAGGTTTCTTACAGAATAAGCTGGCAAATGAGTTGTTTTAGTTCAGAATATTGAGATGACATAGGCTATTAACACGCTCTCTTGTCACAGAGTGATCTGAGTTAACTGTTATACGGAAGAGTGGTGAGACCAGGAGCATTAGAGATGACAGGTCACTGTTTAAATGTCAGAATAAGTTTTAACTGAAATACGACAAAATGTCTGAAAGTTTTTATCACAGATTTTAAAATCTGCAGAGAAAATATGAATATGTTAAAACTGTTCAAATTACCTGTGTTGTTCATGTAAAGATTCTACTTTGGCTAAAAAATCTTTATTTTGCTCTGGTGTAAAGCGATAATCTGAAAGATATCCTGGGAAATGAACAGAATCACAGAAGTCTCCAAGATGAGCTTTTGGGGCCAGTAAGTGGAGTGAAAAAGAAAAAGCACAGAGAAAAACAGTTACTGATGGTAAGTTTAATTATAATGGTCTTTGACATAACCAAAAGGGCAGGGAGAACCTCTGAAGGAAATCTTCCTTTTGTCTCTCCAAACTTCCCTTAGATTTCTCTTGTGGATTAAACACAGCTGGAGAGTACAAAGAGACATTCCAATCAGAGCTTCACTCCTTCTCTACCACCCTACAGCCCCAACCCAGTCCCAATCCATAGCAACTATCATGGTATTTCATGACCTGAACAACAACCTGTTTAAACCAAAATCTATTTTTAAAAACTAGTAGCTCTTGCTACAACGCAAGATCAAAAATCTTCATTTAATCAAACAAAATGCATACTAGTTAAACACTTTTAAACTGTGTTCACACACGTTTTAATCCAGCTTCAGTCCATATTCAGAGTGAGAAAACACATAGCCAAGTGGCTAGTCATTTTCCTTCCTTGCTGTCTGATGCCAAAAGGTGGGTCTTCTGGGTTAGATAATGCTGGGAAAATGCAAAGTCCTACATCCGGGTAAGAAAAATACAGAATGGGAGGAATTAGGCTGCGTAGTAGCACAAGTGAAAAGGATCTGGGCGTCACGGTTGATCACAGCAACAAGAGCAAGGGGGGAAGGATGGGGAAGGATGCCAGATGGGCGTGGGGTCCCCCTTTGTGCAGTGGAAGCCAGCCACATGGTGCAGAGATGATGGGATGAACAAAGGAGGGGCAAGAATTCATAGGGACGCTGCAGAATTGAGCTAGCCAGGACAGAAGTTTACTCATTATCACATTTAAATTGCTTGTAGCTGCATGATAGCCGATTCAATAAAATCCTCAGAAAGCCACAAGACAATGTAAATGACCTGCTCCTCTTTGCCTTGTCATAGGCGATTCTTGCCTCTTGAAGACTTAGCAAAACAAGATGGACAGGACAGGGGCAGCCCATATAGTTTAAAGATAGTTTTCCTTTGCACGGCCTGAGTTTTGCCAGGTAAAAATCACTCCAATATTACAATCCACAAAGATCTGTAGTTAATTTTTGACGGCAGCTTCAGGTCTCAGACTGAAACTCAAGACTGTAAATTTTGAATCAGGATGTACTTTGTGTTTATCTTGGGGGCGCTGTCTTGACATTTATTCCATTCTCTTCCCTTGCACAAGCCATGTAGTAGAGCAGAGGGACAGTGGGCTCCAGAGTGCGACCTCCTTCCCTTCCTAGTCCTCTCCCAAAGCACGGCTACAGCAAACTGCATCTCGTGGCACATCCTTCCTAGCTAGAAATCAAGTCAGTGTGGATCGTATGCACAGCAGCCATCTTTACTCTCTAGCAAAGTAATAACTAACAGATAAATCTCTCTCTACTTACACTGAACAGCGTACGATGCAAGAACCACGGCTGAGTTAACTGGGCATAATAATCTAAAAGTCAAAATTGAAACAGATTGATGACATTCCGGTTCAACTACAGGAAACTAACAAAACAAAACAAAGTGTTAACGTTATGTGCTTTTCTCCTTCAAACACATCTGCATATTTTCAGTAAAAATTATATAAGTAATCATTTTAAATGAGCAAAACAAACATCTGCAAGGAAAGTATTCCAGAGTAGCCTTCCATGATTGCAGTTCCTGCACCAGAGTCTCCTCAGATGACCACAGTGGTTTTACTGGTGTGCATTGAGGAAGGGAATCTAGCAAGTCCCAAGGTCTGAAGCTCATTAGTGCCTTAAAGACCAAGCACAAGGCCTTGAATCTGCTCTAGCAGCCAACGGGCAAGTGGTGCAACTGGTCAAGCACAGATGGCACTTGTGTCTGTGAGCAGCCAAGCCTAACCAACAGCCTGGCCACTGCATCTTGTGCCAGCTGCATCCTCTGGACCAGGGGCAAGAGGAGCCTTAAATACGGTCCTTTATAGTAAGCCAAATGCGAAATTACCAAACCGTGGACCACAGTGGCCAGATTATTCTTTTTCAGGTAGGGGTACACTTGGCACATCAGCCAGAGCTGGCAACTGGCACTTCTTACCACAGAGGTCAATTGAGCCTCTAGAGATAGAGATGATCCCAGAAATACCTGCTCTATCTACAACAGGCAAAATGCCCAACTTCTGTACTTGGAAACTCCCTATCCACAAGCTCTCTGTCCTCTCAGGATTCATCCTCAGGTTACAGGTCCTCCTCCAGCCCCATCACTGTATCTAGGCACCAGTTTAGGACATTCACTCCTGGTTTAGATGTTAAGGAGAAATAGAACTGATTTCACTCCTAAGCCCTTGATAGCCAATCCCAGCATCCTCATATAGATAGCTTTGGTGACAAAACAGCACCCTGTGATATCCCACAATGTACCTTCAAGGGCACTGGAGTGGCTTTTTTAGCTGATCCCCATTGATATGAGATGAACCCACTCCAACTCATGGAGATGATCAACAGTATAAACAATATTAAATGCCATTGAAAGATAAGCTAAATCAAACTTGTACTCTCCGTGACTCTATCCCGCAAAATGTTGTCCCACAAGGGAACAAGGCTGATTTTCTCTCAAAGCCAGGCCTGAAACAGAACTGAAACGAGTCACCTAACTTCCTCCAGGGGTGTTTGCAGTTCCACCATTACCGCTTTCATACCCCCTCTGTCCAGAGAAGGGTTCTTACTGAGGAATGGACACACCACAGCATCTCCCAAGGCAAGTGGCACTACTCTACCCCACCGCACCCTAGATTTACTAGATTGTCCTCCCACTGCTCATTCTAAAGAGCCAAGATGAGCAAGATTTAAGAGGAAATGTGAATAATTTTACTTTCAACACCAATCCGGATTTGAAGGCTGAAGACCCCATTGTAGACCCCTTTAATGAGGTCTACGTGAAATCCAGATTATAGGTCCTGAAGGACCCATATGATTTGGATTTCCCTAGCTGTGGTGTCTCTAATGGGGTCTGTAGTGGAAATGGGGTCATCCGGCTCTCAGCCAAATGGGTCCTTAATGGGTGCTTCAATGGGTACTTAGTGCTAGTGGGAAAACACCCAGAACTGATTTACATACAACACATTAGAAGAGGTCACTATTTCAATTTACTGGTAGAACTGCCAGGTTCTCAAAGAGTTTAAACTACAAAAGTTTTTAAGGTTGTTTTCCACTGATACTTTTATTTTTTTGAAAAAAACCACTTAGCAAGAATTGTTACCTTCCTTCTGAAATGTCTGCCTTCAACTGTAAGAAGAATAAATGTCTAATGAAAAGAGAAGAAAGATTGTTAATGAGCATATCTGCGTAAACCAAAAATACTTTTCTTGATTTATGTTTTATCTTAAAAGACTACGGTAAATCTATCCATTAAATAATAATTATTTTCACCCATTATCTGTTTTTATATAAGTCAGTTCAAAATGATTTACGATCAATATCGCTAAGGATTAACAATGGAAAACTAATATCTAAGTTTAGACTTCATGTTGTAACTCTTAAGGACTCCAGACATTTAAAACAATGGGTTATTGTTGCCTAAAGGAGAACTTTCTATAATTAACATACCACAATAGGATCTATATTCTCACCTGGTATTTTCCTACAATATGTTGACGCTGCAGCCCTGAACACCTTGAGCCTGCAGCCACAACCTCAAAATCCCTCTACCAAAGGTTTATCTATCAGCAGAGCAAAAGTCCCACAATTCGCCCAGGTCAGGAATGGAAGGATGAAGGCAGCCGGCTGAGACCTCCAGCATCAAAAATGCCATCTGCACAAATGGCCTCCCTGCATCAAAAGGGCCCAAGATAACCGCCCCCCCCCCTTGCATCCCTCCAATTCTCATTCTACAAAATACATCAAAGGGAAATCTCTGGCTTTGTTCCCTAATATGGAGTGGTATAGTGACTGGATATGGTTAGTTACAGAGACATATACAGGCATCATTAGGTGTTTGTATGCCATTTGTGTTTAAGTTGTTGTTAAATTTATAATTTTAGTGCATGTTTTATTGATATATAATAAGAATATTTAAATAAAAAAATAAAAAATGCTGTCAGTTACCAGCTATGTCTCAACCCATCAAAAGGCAGCTCTCCCTAGACCTACTCAGCTGTGCCAGTGGCTTATTTTGCCCTCTGCTGGTCTGCAGCATCAAGCTTACATTTCCTATTAAAAACTTCTCACTATCTGGGGCAGAGGTAGCATCTTTTTACCCTTGCCACAAGGTAGCCCAACTGTTCTCCTCCCCACCATATCCCTTGCGACCTGTTCATTTAAGAGGCCGCACATGGTCCAAAGGACTCGTGCTCTGGTCTCTCAGGTCTTCATCCAACGTGGTAGCCACTACTATCTAAAAACTGCAAATCTAAAATTAAAGAAGGTATTCTGACAATCCGTAGATCTTAGCTAAGTTACACTCAGTGACCAATCCAATGCACAATATTTTGCTTCTTCTATTATTCGTCTTTTTTCTGAACTTCAGCCATGCACAGAAATGTTTCTTCAGAACAACTGCAAAGGTTAATATCAACCTGGTCGTGCCTTAAGATCTGCAGGGGAGGGGAGGAGGGGCCCTCAGCAGCAGAAGGGCTGCACACCCTGAAGAGAGCCTTCTCGGTGATGGCTCCCGAGTACGGAACGGTCTCCCCCTCGCGGTGCATGAGGCGTCTTCATTTAGGAAGGTGGTGAAGATGCACTTCTGCCTTAGCCTTTGGCTAAATGGGGAAACAGCTTTTTCTCCTCACTTTCAGACACTGTTACTGATTTTTTGACAAAGGGAAAGCGAAGTTACCTGGTTTGTTCCTGTTGGAGCGTGTTGGGATCAGGTATAAAAAATCTTACTCTAAAATGCAGAGTGCAAGGGAAACCACCTACAATGTTTATAAAATTACAAATCAATATATATTTTTCATGCCTATATAACATCAGGCTCAAAATAGTATGTATATTGTCCTGTCTATACACAGCAGGACTTCCATAAGTATGTTAATTTTCCATCTTTGCTTTCCATCTTAAGTTTCATCAGGAATACATAGGCAAGTTTGCATCCTAAGTGATTCAATGCTAATTATTATCTGACATTTTCATGTCAGTTGAGGACATCCTTGAGGCCCAGCTTGCGCACCTAGAATAGCCAAGGAAGGCAGAGAAGGCGGCAAATGGGGCCCTCAGGAACGTGTCGGTGCAAGTCTGTCCCCAGAGCGACCGTTCTTTAGTTGCTATGGAGAAAGAGGATCTAGGGACGGACAGCGTCCATCGGAGGAAGAGGGAAACGCTTCCTTAGAGAAGAGCCCATTCTTTAGAGAACAAACATGCCTTTTCCCACAAAAAGAATACACCTCTAGAGCTGTGATATTTAATCTAGATCTGATATTTGATCAGGTTCTGGGTTGTTTGATGGTTTGAAAGTCCAAACAAACACAAAATCAGTGTCCATTTCTGGGCTAAAGTAGCCAGATTTGGACTTTTTTGCATTTGGATAACTGCAGCACTGTGCTTGCTGGAGCTCATTATATTTGTAGTCTGTGATCAGGCAAAGAGACTGTTTTGGACAGAGCCAGACTTTAGAGGGAGGGTGACCCCTCTATCTCCACCAGTGTCCGGCCTGGTGGGCACTGCCGTCCTCAGGCACTGGAGAGTGATGGCCACTCCTCTCCAGGGCTCCTGTCCCTTGTGCATTTGTCCTTTGGTGCAAGCAAGTGTGGGCAACTTGGGGAGACATTTTGCTTCCTTCCAGGCTCAGAGGAGGGGAGCAAAAAGAAAAGGTGGAGGAGGAAGGGGGGCAGTGGGACCAAGTCCGGCCACAACAGCACATTAAGATCAAGGGCACTGGGGAGGCTGCTCTGCCTTGGAATCAGTGCCTGAGGTGCTGCCACCACCACAGGGGACCCATGTGCCAATGAGGGCCACAGCTTCTCCAGATCCCTGCGCACAGAGCTGTGTCTGAAATCATCTGTGCTCTGCTCAGCACCCTCCTCCTAGACAGGCAGGGAACCGACTGCTCTAGATGCCCAAGTCACTGCCTCCACCAGGCAGTGGGAGATCAATATGGCGGGAGATCAATATGGCGGCGGAGCTATCCCTGCCCCTCAGGCCAGCCCTGCAGAGGTGCAGTCGGGGTGTGGGGGGCAGGTGGTGGCAGTGGCTGCAGATGAGGCATGGAAGGAAGGCAGGGAGGCAGGAACGAGATGCTTTGGAAGAGAAGATCCCTCTGGTGTGCAAGTAAGGCTAAAATAAGGGAAATGTAACAAACAGGAAAGGGGGCAATGGAGGAGAAAGCCAGAGAAGAAATGGGTCAGAAATCCATGGGGGAGAGGGTTAGGGAGATGGGAAGATCTCTTGCCTTCTCTTTCGATCTTGACCGGGTCGCGAGTCTGTTCTTTTATTTAAAGGGGAAGGAGTGCAAATTTCTGTCGCTTGAAATAACTTTTTTTTAAAATCCACAACCCAATGAAATTAGTGTGCCTTATAATTACAAATATGGAAAACTGAAATTCTCCTATTCTCCATGCCCTTTATTCTTCTGTATTACGCAGCCCTTCCCAGAAGGCCATGAAATATTATTTACTATTTACTATTGGTATCAAGTATAGAATAAAGTTCCATATAGGAACAAAAATGTTATAGCTAAAAAAGAGAGAGATTTTAAAGCATTACCTTTCAGCTGTTTTCGGACCAGCTTACCAGCTTCAAGCCATCTCTAAAATAGGTTTAAAAAGGTATTAAATGATGCATCGGTTGCAAAATGTCTAAGTTTTGTACTGCCAATTTAATACACTGCCTTACTGGTGAATCTGCTGACTCTTCAGAATGCTGCAAACCAAAGTACTCCTTCTCTGTTACCCCCAGGTGAGCAAAGACCAAATCCAAGAGCACCTGCCCTGTGTCTTGCTTCTGAAAGACAGAGCACATTTTAACCAATCAGTCTAATGCCTTGACCAGGTCCAATACTATTTCAAAAACTATTTCACTAACAATCATACAGGACTCATAGCTTGAGGATGTTTGAAAGAAAACCTGAAATCTTCATTACTGTCAGAACAGCCTGGCTTTCTACTTTACTTGCTTTCACCCACAACATCACCCAGATCCTCTTCCTGGAACAGCACGTCACCTTCCCAGTACTGGATCCCAATAGGTGCCCTGCTGCAACTGAATGGAACAATTCTGCAGCAGTCCGAGGCTGTATCATTTGGATCATTAAAACTGTTAACGTGGCCGGGACGCTCACACTTTAGAGTAACTCCAGGCAAAAAATAATACATTAGCTGAAGCATTCATAGTCAGGGAATCTACTTGGAATTTTTTAGGGAAGACTCCATCCTCCTATCATATTGATGGAAGTCCCAGTGTTGCCACTTCCTCCAACAGGCAAGGAACGAGAAATTCCCCCCAGATATTGGTCCTTTTATATTCCTTTTCCCAACCATCCAAAAACCATGGGTGTCAATGGAAAGAGGGTTGTTTTCCGTCATTGCCAGCAAAGGCAAAATCTATGTACAGAAACGCAAATGCAACGGAATTCATCACAAGGAATTAAATGTCGTTAAGCAGTTTCCGGTGATGCAAGCGACGATGGTAGTACAAACGTGGCTGGTGCAGGCATTGGATTTGGTGGCCCTGTTGGGTGCTTGACGCTCAGGTAGTCAGTGGCACGTCAGGTAGCCTTATGGGTTCCAACAGCTGCTGTGGAACAGGGACTAGGAATGTCACTGCTGTGGCCCCGTGCTTGTGGTGAAGTAGGAACTGGCACTCAGGGCAGAAAGTGTCAGTGGTATTAGTACAACCATCTGGCCCTAAGATTCTTGGCGTGAGCAAGGCGCCCTCTATCAGTCTCAGAAGAGGGACTCCTATGCCATAGCAAGGACAAGCTTGTTGAACTGAGATGGTCAATGCCGGTCCCAGTGAAGCAATGCCAGGCCCAGTGTCCTCGGCTCCAGTGAACACTAACACAGCTGGAGTCATATTTCACCAGGGCAGCTGCATTGTGTCCTAGCCTGGCTGTCCAACGCCAGTGGGCTCCCATGCAGTCAAGCATTGCACCAGACTAGGCATTGTATTTGTAACCAACGCCTGGTCCTGCAGGGGCCTTCACCTGTGGCCCCTGAGATGCCCCCAGGGTGATGTAACCACAGCCTTTCTTTATTGGTTTACACTTCTTTCAGTTTCCTTCATAACCGATCATGAGTTAGAACAAACTTGTCCCACACAGGCTTCCTTAGCCTGTCCCTTCTATCAGGCTGAGCAGATTAACTCCTAAACTGGCTCTATTCTGTGTTTATTCCCCTGAGAGGGCGGGCAGCTCCCCTGGGTTCTTCCCTCACTGTTTACACCCCAAGAAAAGAACAACAGTTCTGACAAGGAGGTGCTTTTTATATTCTTCGCCAAGGCTCCACTGCTCCTGATTGGCTGCTTCCCTTAGCTTCCCCCCCCCGACCTTCAGCTTATATCTCTTCTCATGTTAAGTGCTTCTCTTTACTATTTGTACATTTACATTCATTCTCCTATTCAATTAATGCAACAATAAGTGCATTAACTAAGCTTGGGCTTCACAGCCCCTAACACGGGTTTCTGCAATAACAACACCTGCGCTCTGCAGGCGATGGTGGCAGCCAAAAAATAACTCCTGATTCAAGGCCGACTATGTGACTCCAGTCAGGTGAGTGCATGCTGACCTTGACTTTGGTCCATCCTGGGTTTCTTCGGACAGCAAGAATCATGGTACATCAGTGAATCTGCACAATTTCTAAATCACGGTCCTCTCCCTTCTTTTTCTGATACGGGGTTCAGGCTGCATTTAAACTTCTCATTGCCAAACAATACTATTCTCAGTCCTGACTCGCACTGACCCATAACCCTGGGCCTTTGCCAACGGGTTCTACTGACCGAGAACCTCACTCTCTCACCAACGCTCCTGTTGCCTTAAGAGCCTGTCTCTGCCGTCCCACAATGCATTGGCACATATGTATAGTACCCAAGAAACAACTGGGAAGAACAACTGCTGGATTTTGCCCCAAATTTAGTAAACGCAAAGGCCGTTGACTATGTACCCCCATGTGGTATTCTGACTCCATCTCAGCCTACACAACAGAGCAGGCACCTTTCGTCAGGAATGCCACCTCGGTCCCCTCACTACAGACACAATTACAGTGGTACCTTGACATACGAGTTTAATTCGTTCTGTAACCTTGCTCTTATGTCAAATCACTCGTATCTCAAAGCAATTTTCCCATTAATCCATTCCAGCTCCCAAAACATCACCTCAGTTGTTTTTGTTATGTACTGTACTGTATTTACATACTCGTATCTCAAATCTTGCTCTCATCTCAAAGCAAAATATCACTCGCTCGGCGGCTTGTATCTCAAAACACTTGTATGTCAGGGCACTTGTATGTCGAGGTACCACTGTATTTTAATCTGGTGCATATAGTTAGATAGGCTGAATTTTTAAATTTTTTAAATTTATATTATTGCTTTTAATACATAGTCATTTGTCGTTTGTTGTTTTAAAGGCTGTTACCTACCCTAGGACCTTCAGGAATAGGATGGGATAGAAACACAAATGATAAATAAATCCTTTTCTCAAAGCTTAGCCCATAGAGGGTTTTATCTCTTGCTAGCATAGTTTAAATCTGTGGTTCTGGTGTGCTGCCAACTTTCACAGCTGAAGACAGCTGAGTTGACTGGGCCTGCCACAAGTAGGACTCTCCAGGACTTCAGGTTGAGCCTGGATGGTTGTCTATCTTGTTAAGCTGGCAGCCCAAGATGCATGGACCACAACCGGCTCTCTGAGCATAAATAATGTTTATTAAAATTTAGCCATGTAATAGTAAACCATAAAGAATATAGCTAAACATCTTTTTATACTATCTTGCAATCCTCTTTCATTCTGTTAACAAGATGGCACTATAACCCAGCTGCTTCCCCCCAGTATTCCAACATTCCTTTTAACACTCCCAACCTCTGGGCTAACATGTCTTTGGGAGTTATCTTACTGCCATAAACCTGTCACTTGGCATTCCTCTACTGCAGTGGTTCTCAACCTTCTTAAAGCCGCGGCCCCTTAATGGAGTTCCTCGTGTTCTGGAGACCCCCAGCCACAGGGGTGGAGCAGCTGGAAGGTGGGAGGGAAGGGCAGCGGGAGACTCAGCGCGACCCCTCTGAAAGAGTAATTCGACCCCCAAAGGGGTCCCGACCCTCAGGTTGAGAACCACTGCTCTACTGGGTCTGACTATGGGAAAATGGCAAACAAGAGCTGTAATGCAGGATGAATATCCCACCAGTTGTAACCAGTTGTAATAATAAAGCTGTTATAATAAAGCTGAATGCTGCCACCAGATGTAATGTTAGATGTGCTGCCACCAATTTATAATATAGCGTGTTGTTATAATGTTTCAGTTAGAGTTATTTTATTGTTTGGGTAGTGCGTACTTATATCCTAAACAAGGATATAATGTCAGAACTTCCTTTTAAAAATATTTCTCCCTGCCCTTTAAGGCTGAATAAGATGTAGCAAAATGGAGTTCAGAAACTCTTAACCTCTCCCACTGGTTCTCTCTCCAACCAGTCAGGGATACTGTAGCATTAGACTGAGGAATCTGGCTTGCTTAGATTCCCATGACAACGGAATGAACCAACCCAAGTCCTTCTTTAATAACAAGAAGGTATGCTTATTATTTACAGTTCAAGCTTCAATCAGTTTCTTCTTCTTGTTACACTTAAGACACTTTAGTTCAACAAGCTGTATAGTCCCCTGCTTTCCCTTCAAGCTTAAGGAGTCTCAAAGCTCATAGCACAAGGGCATCAATTTATATAACGTGTGTTGGCTCTACTTTATATAGCTTCTTTAACAATGAAAACCAACTATCATTAGACTCAGGACCCTAATTCTAGCTTCCTCAGCTAAGAGCCTGTTTCTCCCCCTCGTTAACCTCCCTCCAGGTTTAACGATCAAAGGCAGAGAACACTAACAACTCCCTCGGGCTCCCTTAAATATGGGCCTGGCTGGCTAGCTTCACCCTGATTGGTGGAGACTATGCCAGGAGTTTATTTCACACCCCCTCCTGGAGAGCTTGACTAGCCCCTCCCTTAAACTACTTACCATTACTAAAAAACACACTTTGGCAACACTTTTGAATATCTGGACATACAGTGTTCGCCACACTTTGTATTTTAACCAAAATAACTTAATTTTGAGGTTGAGGGGTCCTAGCGGGCATCACAAGAGCAGCCACAGACCATTAACTGCAACCAAGTCCAACTAGTAAGCATCACAGCCAGCTCAGAAATACAGGGTTTTGTGCCAATGCAAATTAGCGATTGCCAACGATGCGATTATTCCCACATCCCCCTGATTCAGCAACCGGCACAGATTCAATCTGAAGCAGCAGGTATTTCAGGCTAACTGAGATTTCTTACACTCTAGACAAATACTTGGGAAAGTTCTACTCCCTTTGTTGGACAATACTGTACAAAAAACCAGGATGGCTTCCATTAGTGAATTTTTTAAATTATTCAAGTTTCTTGGACTTAAAAATAGCTAGGAACAGAAAAGTTAAACCAAGAGAAGAACTAGTGGAAACTAGTTTGACTTGTTTGAAATTCACGCTGTCCTATGCAGAATCAAATACATGATGTGGGGAG
Source organism: Aspidoscelis tigris stejnegeri (assembly GCA_023333525.1). Lineage (NCBI taxonomy): Eukaryota > Metazoa > Chordata > Lepidosauria > Squamata > Teiidae > Aspidoscelis > Aspidoscelis tigris. Next base: position 772,395 of record JALMGA010000008.1, read on the forward strand.
TCAGAAGACCAAACACCTTGCGTTGTACCCATTTTTATTTCTTTCTGACATTTTTCTTTTTTTCTTGAGATGAGGTACACCTCCCCAGTTATTCTTTGGTAGGCATGTCTTTCTTAAGGATAGTTTATTTCTAAAAAATTTCTAAGCAATTTATGCAAAGAATTCCTAAGCTATATTTCTAGATCTATGAAATGTTCTGATGTAGCCCCAGCCTCTGTTCTGCTCTTATTAGGCAAAGGATTCCAAAAGATTAACACTTACACCGACTTTGAAGCTTTGTACTGAGTCATCCAGGAAATGTACAGTGCAGATTGTCTCAGAACGGGTTCGATCCTTTGATACTTCTAAAGTTCGATTGTTATTTATTCTTCCACTTAGTGCCCGTAACCGAGAGTTCATAACTGTCATTGAGCCTGCAAAAAAGGTATAATCACATATAAAGCACAACACGCTTTATATTGTATACATGCTTCCCTATAAAATTATCTATTAGCAGATCAGATTTCATCATTCATGAGACCTGTTTCGAAAATCAGAAATAGTTCTGCACTCCTGATAAAGTGTGAGGGGCTCCCTTAATTATCCTTGGTTTCAAAATCAGAGAATGGCCCTCAGGCTGCTCTCCAGAACTGACATGCTTTTTAGATTTTCTGGAACGCCCAATGACAGAAGAATGGTCGCCTCAAAACAAGGCAAGTATTGACGCAGTTGAATGTTGCTTTGATTTTCAACACTCTGTTCTTATTGCTTTAAAATAGTTTTATTTTATCATTTATTATTTGTCCTTGGATACTGATGAAGGATACTTTATAAAAACAACACTAGAGCACTGTTAAGAAAAGGAATCGATTGCTTTCATCTGCCCCTCTGACTTCTAAATAAGTAAAGAGATTTTTGCGAGTCTTCTGAAACCTGCATCCTCCCAGATCAAATGGCTGCCTGGACCTTTATTAAAGTTCATTCAATGTGCTATTCAGAATCTCGAGTTCTTTTGATAATCTTCTATAGAAAAGAAACTAAACTAACAATCTTGAAGAGATGGATTTTGAATCACAATCACAATGTGAACCTAGGTGTGCTTGCTCCAGTATGCCCATCGACACGGGGCAGTTAACAATAACATTCTGCTCCAAAGATTAAGCCTCACAGTGTAACCCCAACTCACTCAAGTTTTGGGGATTTCAATCTGGCCAGTGAAGTGAATCAACTGCAGCTGCTCTGGGGCAAATGAAAGTGGCCACAGGTGCACTGGGGGCGGGGGGGGGGGACAGCTTTGCAGGCGGGGGCCACAGTCCTGACTGAATCTTCTTGTCACTACTGGGAGCATGAGGTGGCCCACGCAGGTTGCTTCCTTCCCTCCCTCCTCCCCTTTCAAGTCTCTGCGTATTGAAAGGACTACCGTACGACCACTGACTCCACCTCAGAATGGAATCTCCTGACACACTGCTAACTTGATAAGAAGGTCTTATCCAAAGCTTACTGCCTAAAGTGAAGGCAGGCTTCTCTCTGGCACATCTTAGAAATTACTTTAAATCTAACATCGCAAGTAGCGCAACATTATTTGCCTTAACTGCTTGACTTGGTATCTGACTATACCAGGACAAATCCTTTGTTTAACTGAAAGCCAAGTGTCGGTCGTCGAATACGCTTGCAGATCACCACCGTTTATGCTCCGATGGCACCATCAGAGGTCCTTTCTACACTTGGCCATATTCTGGAATGTTCTCAGGCCTGGTCTGGGCCTGCTACAGTCTGTACTAAAATGAAGACAACAGGCCCCTATTCCAGGAATATACTCCCGAATAAGGCCAAAGATGAACCTAAGATAACCTGTGTGTATTTCTCTACCATGACTCCTGTTAGGTCTTGGGTGCTGAGGTTCCCAGTGCGTTCTGGATTAAACTGTGCCTGATGTTAGTAAATGATACCTGTGTGAGGGTTATATGTTTCATAGCATTGTTTTATACAGTCTTGATATGTGTGTGTTTTAAATGTTGTGAGTCGCCCAGAGACCCTTGGGTATGGGGCGGGACATAAATATAAATATAAATAAATAAATAAAAATTTTGCATTTAGCGTTACATGCCGAAGCTACCCGTCTTAGAAGGAACCTTTTGACTCAAGTCTTTGCAAAGACAAGTTGCCCGGAGTGACAACACGCTGCTGCCTTTTGGCTCTAACAGACAGCTGGAATCTCTACACATTGAAAGATCTGCGTGACCTTATTTGCTGCCTCTCATTAAGCAGCAGCAATGTGTCACCACAGAAAGGAAGTTCACAGCGTGCTGCTGACAAAAGGTCGTGCTTGGTGAGAGACCTGAGAAATGAAAGATCCAGTTCTGTGATGTAAACACTGCCAAACTGTAACTACCGAACTTTAAGAAACAGCAGCCCAAGGAGGCCACGTCTGCTGTGATGCATTACAGACAGATTCTCTGCTTCTGAAATCTTGTGCAGAATTTTCCTTGAACCTTCTAGACAAGAAATAAAATGCTGAATAACTAGTTTTGCAGTCATAATTGTGAAACTCTTTAGCTAATAATATGCTGGGTCAGAATAACTACTGAAAAGACCATACAGTGCATTCTAGCAGTATTAGACTGACTAATGTAATGGTAATGAAAATTAGCGGCTTTGAAAGAATCCCTTAATAGTGACTGGACTTCCACACGCAAAGATTTTCTCACTGCCGTCCTGTGACTGAACCAGTAATACAAGATTCATATTTCCTGTGGTTAAGAGTTCAGGACACCATCAAAATTCATACGAATTCACATAAAACTGCTTTGCCCCTTCCTTTTTCTAGTCAATTAAAAAGTCAGCCAAAAACTCTTAAAATTCTCAAAGTGAAATCTAAGCAGCCTACTCGTGAGGAAACCCAGGGAAGATTAAAGAGCAGCCAAAGTGCTGCTGTTGCTCCCTCTGGGCTCACGTTCTTCCTAATAGTTCCTGCTCATGGGAGAAGTTCCCAGAGCAAGTTGCGCTGCGGTGGAATGCAGTTTCTGTCAGAGGGCCTAATGATGATACTGATACTGACTCCAGTCATATCCATAAAAACCCGGTTATAATACAGATGCTGTGGCCACACCTAAAATTTAACCCAGCTTCAATCCACCTTCAGAGCAAAAGAACACATCAGCAAAATGAGCAGTAATTTTTCTTCTACATTATCTATCCCTAAGGTGAATTTTCTGAGTTTTTTAACATTGAAAGAAAACAGCTTGTCACTCTGCCAATGTATTCTCTCACTCTAAAAGTGGACCAAATCTGGATTAAACCTTTGGCCTGAATACAAACTGCAAAATTATGCCCCCTTCCTCCTGGCATGAGCGTGCCACCCATAAGGGACCCCTTCACGGAGCCTAGCTGGGTGGCTGGGTGGCTGCCGCTTGCCTGGATGGAGGAAAAATGGCACCAGGCAGCCAGCGATTCTTTCTCCTCCTCTCCCCATTGCCCAGGACACACAGCAGCAGCGGCAACTCAAGCCCCCTTCGCCCGCTCACCGCCACAGCCTTAAAAACATTCACACATCTCCCAGAACCTGCAGCTGCTTTCCTTTCTTTTCCCTTTCTAAAGGTAAGAACTTTCAGAATTGCACAAAACTGCAACATTGTTATCAGGTGTGAAGTGGGTGGATTGCTACAGTGTAGCAGCTGCTGCAAGGGGTGGATTTTTACAATGAAATCACTACCTTTGGAAGCAAGCTATTGGGGGAGGGAAACCCTAAAATGCATTCTCATCCCACTAAAACGGTACGGTTCCCACAGCAAGAAATGTAAAACATTTCAAATGCACAAACCAGAGCGAGACCTGTTGAAATGAGTGTTAACATTTACAACACTTCGGGGCAATTTAACACGCAGAAACCATGTTAAGCCAACCTGATGTGGGGACTGCGAGGATCAAAACCATTTTGAAACCGTTTTAAGCTTGTAATGGGAATTCACCCTAAGTGTCACAGTATTCTCTCAGTCCAAAAGTGGACTGAAATTGGAATAAACCTTAAGTTGACCACAGCCAGAGAAATTGGGATTGTATAATACAGCAATGTATTCACTAGGAAAGGGTTTTAAAAAGAAAATCACAGATAAATGTGTGAATGGGCTGAAACAGATTTAGCAATATCGGCGTAATTTTCATAAGAACACAAACAGAACAACTTATGAATTCTCCTTCCAACCTCCTACAAATTAAATCTTGAGCTAAATGAGTAGCATTTGCATAAAACTGGACGTTTACACATTCCTACCACTTGATTCTGGGATCCCCACGTCATCCGTGACCCAAGGCCACTAGCCCTGAAGAGCCCTCCTCCCCAAATCTCTTAAATCACAAATAATGATGCCTAAAAATAGTCATTATTTATTTATATTTATATCCTACCCTGTACCAGAGGTCTCAGGGTGGGTTGCAACAGAGAGAAGCTATAACAGATAAAAGCAGTATCTTTAACAATAATATGATACATATATGATAATATGTTTGTTTTAGGTTAAGATGGAGCTAAAAGAGCCAGCACCCAAAGTCTAAGGAGTCCCTGGACTTAATTGCCACTTGGCCACAGAAGCTCACCAGGAGATGACGGCTCTCTCCCTGCTTCTTGGCCAAACCTGCCTCACAGGGTCAATGTGAGGATAAAATGAAGGGGAAGAGAATGAAATGTGCTACCTTGGGGTCTTTTGAAAAAAAGAAGAACCTCCATTTCACAAAACATTAACAGGGAACATGAAAAAGAAAACTTGGTAATGTTTTTCACCAGAATGAAGCCCTGAAGCAATGTTATTGTTCTGCAAAGGTCACACCACACTTCAAGCTGTATTTTGGCCAGTATTGCAGAGCTGGATCCTGTTCAGGACCAAGCAAAACTTTGCCTTAGATGAGCCTAGTCTCTTGTGGAGATTGACTATGTCCTCATACTATAAGAAATGCTTTTGGAAAGAACAACACCTTTTCTATGCTGGTGGCTGAAGAACAGAATTCCTGAAGAGCTGCGTGATCTCTGAACCTACTAGGATCCTCAGCTCTTGGGTATATATGGAATTCCAAGAAACACTGTAGCCAAAAGGCACAGGGAGAAGGTGAAAAATGTAGCAAAAGGGGAAGATATTTCATCTTTGTGTAACAGTCAGAGAGGAAGGAGGAGCCACCTGGAGGTCGGAGAAGATAAGTGAATGGGTTCAGTTGGCCATTTGACCTCTGTGAGTTCAAGTCCTTCTTTCTGCGAGAAAAAAAGCAGCCTTCAGTACGCACAGGCACAGTTATGCTTTGCTGTACATAATAAAACCCTAGTTCTGAACCTCAATGTGTTCTGAAGAACATGTGAAAAAACAACACATTAAGCAGCACAGTCTTCTATCCATGTCTCCGTACACTGCTTTGAGATATTTTAATTGGAAGCAGTATATACATATTTTAAATAATAATGATGATGATAGGAAAAGATTGGGACTCAAGCAATCATTAGATTCCTTTAATGAAACATTTAGGTGGTGTCCCTCTCTCTACATTGACCATGGAGCAAAGTCAGCTCTAAGAGGAGGAAGAACATTCCCCTTGAGCTTCTTCTTGAAGACTGAGGCCACCCCACTGTCACTCTTAGCACATGGTCTGGGGCATGCCAAACATTCTCTTCCCTGCTGCCAAGCACCTAGAGGAGGCCCAAGAAGGCCAGCAGGGGCAGTTTCCAAGAAGGCTGGGAGAAGCTCATGCCAGACTAAGCTAATATCCTTTTATGACAAAATCACTGGATGGGTTGATGAGGGAAAAGCCGTAGACATAGTGTAACTTGATTTCAGCAAAGCATTTGACAAAGTGTCTCATACCATACTAATTCAAAAAGTGATCAAATATGGAACAGACAGGACAACCGTTAGGTGGATTCGTAACTGGCTTAGCGATCACACTCAAAGAGTGGCAATAAATGACTTCACATCCAATTAGAGGAATGTTTCTAGTGGAGCGCCACAGGGCTGTGTCCTGGGTCCAGGACATGACGATCTGGTGGATGAGAGAGTCAAAGGGATGCTGATCAAATTTGCTGATGACACAAAGCCGGGAGGGGTTGCTAACACTAGGGAGGAGAAGGAGAGGATTCAGAAAGATATAGGTAAGCTTGAACAGTGGACTGAAACTAACAGGATGATATTTAATAGGGACAAATGCAAAGTCCTACATCTTGGTAAGAAAAATGGTAAAAATGAATACAGAATGGGAGGAATTAGGCTGAGTCGTAGCACAAGTGAAAAGGATCTGGGTGTGCTGGTTGATCACAGGGTGAACATGAGCCAGCAATGTGATGCAGCTGCAAAAAAACCAAACGTCATCCTAGGATGCATCAAGAGGAATATTGAGTCTAGATCATGAGAAGTAATCATTCCTCTTTACCCTGCTTTGGTCAGACCTAATCTAGAATACTGTGTCCAGTTCTGGGCACCCCAACTTTTTTTAAAATTGACAAACTAGAGTAAGTCAAAGGGAGGACTACCAAAATGGTTAGTGACTGCGAAAGCATGTCCTACGAGGATAGGTTGAAGGATCTAGGAATGCTTCACCTTCAGAAGAGAAGACTGAGAGGAGACATGATCACAGTCTTCAAGTATCTGAAGGGCTGTCACAGTGCAGAGGGATCATCCCTGTTCTCACTTACACAATATGGGAGGACTAGAAACAATGGGATGAAACTTCCTGACAGTAAGGGCAATCAGTCAATGGAATAGGTTGCCACAGGAGGTAGTGAGCTCTCCTTCACTAGAAGTCTTCAAGCAGAGGCTGGACCTACATCTGTCTGGCTTAGGAAATCCTGCATTGAGCAGGGGGTTAGACTAAATGACCCTAGAGGTCCCTTCAACTCTATGATTCTATCCCGCATTGGTCTTTTAAGTCATCTACATGTATGTAGCAGGCATAGGTTGAGCCCATCCTAAATCTTCATTTGCGAAGCTGAGCCATGATGATGATTTTATTTGAGCAAAACCTGTGCTACAAAATGTTTTATAATTTTAATAATATTCTATTATCTTCCCCAGAATAGAAGCTGATGGGCCTAGAGTCTCCTTGGTCACCCCCTGACCTTGGGTTATCCTGTCACTTCCAGAGCAGGAATACAACATGAGAGAGCCTAACAGGACCTGACATTCCACTCCCTAAAACAATCTCCATAGAACTGAAACAGAAGTACGATACAGTAAATCAAGGCCTGGGTTTAAAGGAATAAAGAAAATGAAACTGTTGAATGAGGTGTGAAACTATCACATCAGAAATATCCATCCACAGTGTTTCTGATGGGGGAAGTGTTTCCAGTGAACATAGGGTGAATTCCCATTACAAGCTTAAAACAGTTTCGAGACAGTTTCGATCCTCACAGTCCCCACGTCAGGTTGGCTTAACACGGTTTCCGCATGTTAAATCGCCCCAAAGCATTGTAAACATTAACACTCATTTCAACAGGTCTCACTCCAGTTCGCGCATTTGAAACGTTTTACATTTCTTACTGTGGAAACCGTACCATTTTAGTGGGCTGAGAATGTATGTTTAGAGTTCCCCTCCCCCAATAGCTTGCTTCCAAAGGTAGTGATTTCATTGTAAAAATCCACCCTTTACAGCAGCTGCTACACTGTAGCAATCTACCCACTTCACACCTGAGAACAATGTTGCAATTTTGTGCAATTCTGAAAGTTCTGACCTTTAGAAAGGGAAAAGAAAGGAAAGCAGCCGCAGGTTCTGGGAGATGAATGTTTTTAAGGCTGTGGCTGTGAGCAGGCGAAGGGGGCTTGAGTTGCCGCTGCTGTTGTGTGCCCTGGGCAATGGGGAGAGGAGGGGAAAGAACCACTGGCTGCCCGGTGCTGGTTTTCCTCCATCCAGGCAAGCAGCAGCCACCCAGCCAGGCTCTGTGAAGGGGTCCCTTATGGGTGGCGCGTTCACGCCAGGAGGAAGAGGGCAGGGCAGCCCCGAAAAGAGGCTTTTAGAAAGTAGCCACTTGAGTCACGTACACCATGTATGATCCTCAGAATCCAGATCGAATGCGATTACGTTGAAAGTAATAGGATCAGGCAAATTTGCGTTTGCATCCGGTTCTATTATTTTGGTTTAGGGAAACAGTATTAAGCTTGTAATGGGAATGCAGCCATAATTTTGCAGTTTGTATTCAGGCCAACAGAAATCCAGAATTTCAGAGCTCTCAAAATGCTGGTGATCACTGACCCCTACAGGAGAAGGAGGCGACAACCTTGCCTGCCAGGAAGAAGAATTGAGCCCAAGTTTCAGTAAGCTTAAATGGAACCCAAGAGCGGAGCGTGCAGCACTTTGACAAAGTTAATTCCATAGTCACAGAATTAGTACCCCATATTTAAATTCCAGTTTCTTTGATCACTGGAGGATTTTATCTGCTTGGTAGATAAACACACTAAGTCATTTGTACGTCCCAATCCGGGATGCATTTGTGATCAGCATATTTGTAACAGGACATTTTGGACACGTTGAGCGCTTGCATTACACTGGCCTTGCATTTTCTCTGCCCATTTCACTACAGGGATGAGGTCAGGTGCTTCTCCAGGTGGGTAGGAGGATCATTTCTTGTCCAATTCTACTTTAAATGGAAAATAACCAGAGCTGCTGTGGACTGAATTATTATAAACCAATTCCAGATGTGTCAGGAGGTCTGTATAGTCATCCTGCTGAGAGTTAACATAGCACTTTAAGTACTGTTCCAAAACCTAGGTGATCCTTTCAGTTTGACCATCCATCTCAGACAGGTGTTTTTCCACCGTCACTAGGAGTACCCATTAAGTACCCATTAATGGGTACTTAATGGAAACTTCTAGTCACAGTGGAAAAACACCCAGTGTGTAGACATAAGAACATAAGAGAAGCCCTGCTGGATCAGGCCACAGCCCATCTAGTCCAGCATCCCGTCGCACATGGTAGCCCACCAAATGCCCATGGGCCTCTCAAGCAGAGACAAGGACAAACCTTTCCTTGCTCTCGAATCCCAGCAAATGGCCTCAGAAAGATCCCGCTTTCCACCCAGCCTGAAAGATGTACCTAGGCATCCATTCTAGTAGCCATTGATATATCTGTCATCCATAAGTTTGTCTAACCCTACCTTGAAGCGATCTAGGCTAGTAGCTGTTACCACCTCTTCTGGTAGCAAATTCCACAAACCAATGACTCTTTGGGTGAAGAAATACTTCCCCTTGTCGGATCCAACTCTCCTACCCATCAGCTTCATAGAGTGCCCCCTGGTTCTAGTGTTGTGTGATAGAGAAAAGAAATTTTCTCTATCCACCGTTTCTATACTGTGCATGATTTTATATCCTTCAATCAGGTCCCCTCTTACACGACATCTCTCCAGACTGAAGAGGCCTAGATGTTGCAGTCTGATTTTGTAAGGGATTTTGTTCCAGCCCCTCAATCGTTCTGGTTGCCTTTTTCTGCACCTTATCTAGTTCCACAATATCCTTTTTGAGGTGTGGTGACCAGAATTGTACACAATATTCCAAATGTGACCTCACGTGAGATTTACAAAGAGGCAAAATGACACTTGCTGACTTGTTTTCTATTCCCTTCCTAATTATTCCGAGCATTGAATTAGCTTTTTCGCTGCTGCTGTGCACTAGGCTGATACCATTGAACTGTCCACCAGAACCTCAAGATCCCTTTCCTAGATGAAAGCCCAGGTTCAATACCCAACACTCTGAAGCAGGTCTTCCAAATGCCAAAAGTGAATTGGACCTCCCAGTCACCAATAATCCTGATGGGCACTCAATGCACTTTGTATACATAGCAAGCAAACAACTTAAGTAACTTAGTGGCCATTGGTATTGCTTTGAATGGAATAAAGTGGTCCTTTTTAAAGAAAAACCTACTAGCCATATTGCAACATAATTATTTGCAAAAGGATGCCAATTCAGAAATAAGGTTCTTGCTTGTGATTTGCTAAGGTTTTGGAGCAATGGGTTAAGGGCTGCAACGATCCCCTAAGCTTACATGTGCTCTCTCACTAAAACTGTGAGTCAAATGCAGAGTTTTCAGAAATCCAAAATCCCAGATGCTTGTACATCTTGGCACAACCTGAGGATCTGTGCCCTCAACCCCTTGGGAATGTAAATCTCTTCTTTATAGAATACGCCCTGTTCTAATCCCACAGAGTCTTTCTGGGAGGCATGAGTCTGTATACAAGGAGATTTGCATTCCCAAAGTATTGATCCCCCCCCCCCCGTTCTTGGAGTGCCCCCTTGAGACTTGTCTGCATGTAATAACTACCAGTCTCAGCTGCTTTGGGGTAAACACAGTATCAATAACTTCCTCCCTATCATGCTGAGGCAAACGAGATTAAAAATCGATTTAAAGATCTTTTGTTCCCCAGCAAACAGTTGACTTCAAAATTAAATTGGTAGAAATATTCAGCCCCTATCTATTGCGCACTCAGTTTCGTCAATGCCTCTCCACAGGGATTAGTTGGGAGGTGAGCACAAGGTGTCAGTCATGACTGGCCATCCTTCTGACGCAGGACCGCTCCGATTTCTACATCACCAGCATTTGCACGAACCACAAAAAACTTGCTTGGATCAGGGTATGCCAAGACTGGGTCTGTAGAAAATAACCAATACTTCTAACTTTCTTGGCATTCTGGGGAATTTTCCTTTTGTTTTCAGTGCGTTTGTGAAAAGTAGGGCTCTTTGAGCAAACTGAAGGATAAACTGTTGGTAGAAAGTGGTAATCTTAAGAAGCTCTGCAATGTGTGCTTGGCCCAAGGAATAAAACCACTCTGCAACTGCTGCTTTAACTTTTGCATGGTCCATTTCTATCCCTTTCTCCAACACCCTGTTCCCCAAGGCATCAAGTCTGTCTTCATGAAATTCACATTCAGACAGTTTGACATACAGCTGGTTCTCTTTTAGCCTTTGCAGTACATTTCTGACTAAAGCCACATAGGATTTATAGTTTTTAGAGTGCAAAAGGACATCAAGCAAACAAACTACTGATGACTAATAGAGGAACTCATTTATCAAAAGCATAAAAAACCCTCAGGCCAAAGGACATCATCAGGTATTCCTATTGGTCAAACTGGGCATTAAAGGTCATCCATTCATCTCCTTCCCGGATACACAAACAGTATTAAGCTTCCCAGGGATCCAACTGAATACACGTTTGCACCTGAACCACTGATCGAACAGGTCCCCGGCCAGGGCCAAAAGGTACTTACTGGTCACAAAATTGCATGTAGATCCATACAAAATTTCAGTATCTCATCTTTTCTTTCTAAACAGTACTAGGGCCACTACTGGGGAGCATGAAGGCTGCCTCCAGTCTAGCGGAATAAAACCGCAGTTAAATCTAAAAGCGCAGTATACTCACTGCGCAGTGGCAACCAGGGATCCCAACTGGAAAGGCAGCTCTGTAGCTTCCCTTATTGGAGCTGCTAGAGCTGAGTCGGCACGTGCCATCACGCAGGCTGAGGCAGCCAATCTAATTTTGAGCAACCATTCCTGCTTAGGCAGCATCTCATCTGCTTTTCTCACCGTTCTGCCTGCATTGCCTTGAAGTTTCAGATTTTCTTTATACTGCGCAATGAGTGTCACTTAAGTGCACAGTCCTGATCGCATAATGCAACACACGTAGGGCAGCTCGATTGGGACTACACATTCCAATGTATAGTATAAACATGTCTGGATGCAGCCAAATCAAATAAACCCCGAACCAAGTCACAATGCTGGACTAGATGGGCTGTGGCCTGATTCAAGCAAAGCTTCTCTTATGTTCTTGTTTGCTAATTTATCCCATTTTTGCATGGAACATCAAAGATCCGGATCTTTGACATGGTGTTCTCCCTTGGATCCAGTCCTTGAAAATCCAGATCTCCGGGAGGACCCCAAAGGCCCGCACAGAGCCACTAGCACACAGTTACAATGGGTGCTAAGCAGGGCACCCTGCAGATCCTGCAGAATGCCTCCTGAGGGGCAGATCAGGGCCCAGGAAGGAGTTCTGCCCTGGTTCTGCAGCTGCATCATGCTCCCACCGCTGCCACCTCCTGCCACTGATGGAGCAGCCACAGTGTGGGAGTGGCAAAGGCAGTAACTGTGGCCACAATGCAGCCACCACTGTCACCATTGCCACCGCTCACTCCCCAATGAGGCTGCTTCATCAGTGGGCATCAGCGGCGGGAGGTGGCTGTGGGAGGAGCATTGATGCCGTAATGATCACGTCCACCAGCCGAAGTGGGCAGCCACAATCCCCCCGCCCCCAATGCAGTCGCAGAACTGGGGCAGGGATGGCTTTTGCAGCGAGGGAGCTTGTGCTCGGCATCGCAGACAGCTACAAGGTCTGTGCAAGCCTCCATAGCAGTAGGCAGAGCTGGCGCCACCTGTGTGTGCAGCTCCGCTCCTGGACCCCACCGGCAGGTAAGTTGTGCAGACGCGTGTCCACTAATCCGGTCTTCCCAGCTGAATGCCAGATTGTGGACACCTTTAAAGGACCCATTAAATCCAGATTGTCCAGTCCTCATTGGGACAGGGCTCTCTAGATAGGCTCTTAAATGAGTCTTCCGTGGGGACAGGGCCTACCTGATCAGTACCAATCAGGTACCGACTGGGTTCCTAATGGGGTCTAAATGGGTTTTTGGTGCCTATGCAAAAACAGCTGTTTCTTCACCCTCCAACCCCTTTCACCCTTTATATATTAATACCAACCCAAGACTTCCTGTGCTGATGTTTCTTTAACCAACCCATGCTCACCGATTCAGGGAGAAAATACTAATAAATTAAATCAAACCCAAAGTACATACAAGCAAAAATCAAAAAACAAAATAAAAACCAACAAAACTAACAAAATCCCGTAGATTAAATCCGTCTCCAAGATGACAACCAAAAGAGTATCGTACCCTGAGGGGTTCCCTTCCACTGCAAGAATCCTGACCATTCATTCATTGCTTGGGGGAAATAAGCTCTCGATCAGTTGGGTGGTGCCACCGCACTCTCTTGTAGAGACAGCCCCTGGGACCCACTGAGCCATGTAAGTGTCCCAATCTGCTAGTAACTGGGCACTTCTCTTGCCTTTGAGAGGAGCCAGTATACTGGGAGGTATTTCAAAGTGAAAGCTCGGCATAAGGGGGAGAGGAAGCCTGGCTTTGCTTTGCAGTGGCCACAAGGGCAGGAGTAGTCCAAAACTCACAGCTACAAGCTTTAGGATTTAACTAATGCAGTTTAAGATTTAGCCCACTGAACTTCAGTCATGTGCCCAAGGGAAGACCTGGACTTGAATGAGATTTGCTTCTAGAAAGATACAGAACCGCTTATTCACAGCTTATTCAGAGTGTCAGTGACTGTCCACATTCTAGCATGACTCCACCATCCCAATCTCTACTGAACAGACTGATCAGCCGTGACAAAGATACAGCTATAGTCGCCACTACCACCATCTCTCTCTTCCCACTGCCGTCTAATCAGGTATTATTCTACAACACATGGAGAGAGCAAAAAGCAATCTCATGACAGTCATGGAACTCAGGAGAGCTACGGATCTTCTGCTTATTCTTGCCTTTGCCAGGTAACCCAAGCCTAGTATGTCTGGCAGTGGCAGGACACCAGGTCTGCATTCTCACACAGTCGCAACATGTCATTAGCAGTGAGAAGCTGCCACCATCTGGGGACAGCAAACACCCGAGAGAGGCACAGCGGAAGCCTGCCTGTCCTTTCCACTCCGCATTTCACTTGCCTTCCACATGCAGGTGGAAGACTATGAGCTGCAGCTTTGAGGCTCTTCCAAGCTGCCTGGGGATTCTGAAACGGCAAAACGTTGAGGCTCTGGGGCAGATGGAAATGTTTCCAAGTGTACAAAAACCTCATCTTAGAAATGATGGCAATGCTCAGTTTTCATCGCCACTGTAACGTTTCTTGTCTCAGGCTTTGGAAGAATGCCGCTAAGCACTTCTTTGTTCACATGGATTGGAATCACTTGGGTTTATCTGGACTTTTGCTTTACGCATTTTCATATAGTTCCATGAGACACAATATGGTAATTTCCTATCATTAGATTTATGAAATACAAATACCATTTCGAAAGATTGCTAGTTTGGATAAAGCTGCTTATGACAGTGTTGAAGTGTACACAGTTTAGGTTTAACCTATAAACTGAGGTTATCATTTTTTTCCGAGAAGCTGCTCCCTATCGCCAGACTGGGTTACAGAACTATCTCACAGCACAGGAGACTGTTATACTCCAGCAGAAAGTCTCAACAGAGCTCTCAATAATTCTGTGATGCGTTTCAGACAACAGGCAATTCCTAATACTGCCTCCTCAAATTGTCTTGTCAACCATGCCAAAATGATAACTTGTTGTGTAAGTTTCACACTTTAAGAATAAATGTGCATGCTGAATTCACTTTTGACTGCTCAGATTAACAGAATTACGGTATCTTTATTAAAGAACTCAGCATGCAACATTTTACTTCTCAGTTCAGACTAAGGGCCTGTTCACACTTGCCTCAACAGAATGGTATAATATGATTCCAGTAAGGTGAAGATCAAGTTCAGAAGGAGCCCCCAAGGGCTGGTGCAGTCCTAAACCAAACCACCAGCACCTGAAAATCATGTGCAAGCCTGGATTGCCACGGCAATGGCTGCGGCAACATCTGCTGCACACCAAGACATTGCCATCAAATCACCGGGATCAGACAGTATTCATCCAAGTCTCCTTAAGGAACTCAGATGCGAAATTGCCGACCTTCTAGAAAAAATATATAATCCTTCACTAACATTGGGCTCTGTACCTGAGGACTGGAGGGTAGCAAATATAACATCAATCTTCAAAAAAAGGATCCAGGGGTGATCCAGGCAATTACAGACCAGTTAGGTTAACGTTGGTTCCATGTAAGGTGACGGAAACCAGAATTAGTGTGCACTTGGAGGAGCAAGCATTGCTGAACAAAAGTCAGCATGGCTTCTGCAAAGGTAAATCATGCCTTACAAACTTGTTGGAATTCTTTGAGAGTGGATAAAGGCAAACCAGTAGACATTGTCAAAAGCCTTCTGAAAGTCCAGATAGACAAAGTCCCACATCAAAGGCTACTGAGTAAACTCATCATCCAGGTTCTGTCCTGGATTTGTGACTGGCTTAAGGGCAGGAAGTAGAGAGTAGTAATAAACAGCAAATTCTCAGGGTGGAAACAGGTAAAAAGTAGGGTCCCTCAAGGCTCAGTTTTGGGACCAATGCTTTTTAATTTATTCATCAATGATCTAGAAAAAGGGATACATAGTTAAACAGCAAAGTTTGCTGACGATACTTTCAGTAAAAACCGAAAGAGATTGCCAAGAGCTCCAGAGGGATCTCTTAGCATTGGTGAGTGGGCAACCAAGTAGCTAATGTGCTTTAATCCAAATAAATGCAAAGTAATACAACTATTTGACCCAACAATCCAAATTATGTCTATAAATTGATGGGGGCTGAGCTTTCTGTGACACACCAGGAAAGGGATCTCGGGGTTCTTGTGGACAGTTCAATGAAGGTGAAGCCCAGGGATGTGCATGAATAATCCGTACAAAATATGTCTGGATTCCAAGATTTGTGGACGGATCCGATAGGGCCCTAGAACCAGGGGGCATTCTATGAAGCTGGGGGGACAAGCAGGATGTTTCTAAGGCCATTTGTTGGGACTCTGGAGCAGGAGAAGGTCTGCCCTTGTCTCTGCTTGAGATGCCCACGGGCCAATGCGTGAGACAGGACGCTGGACTAGATGAGATCTGGCCTGATCCAGCAAGCCTCCTCTTATGTGCTTATGCCATGGTGATTGGAATGCAACACGCAGCTGTACAGCCACAGCCTTGTTGCCCAGTCATGTGCCAGGCACACGTCCACACGGAACATCATATCCAGAAGAGAGTATGGATGCTGCTGACCAGGAGCTCACTAGCTAGTGAAGACCAGGACAACAGTGTTGGTGTAGGGATGGAGCAGCAGCAACCACTCCACCAGGGTACGAGCAAAGAGGTTGTAAGGAGCTTATGCTAATTCCTAGCCTCAAGAAGAGCACCACCCTTTCTCACGGAGCCCCAAAAGAGCGCTCTTACCAAGCATGAACAGGTGACATGAAGGGACCCCAAGATGCGCAGAAGCACAAAATGTATTCAGAGGGAAAAAACCAAAAACGGAGGACCGAACTCCACAGATAATTCAGTGAGGACTACGCAAGCACAATAACGACTGAAAAGAGGAAAGATAAAAATCAGATGAGAGCAAAATAAAATGACTCCAGGAATGAACATGAGGACTTCATAACACACTCATCAGCAGTGCACTGAAATTATTAACTGGGAAAGGAAGGACAGAGCTCTGACCGGCGGTGATCTCCCTAGACCAGTGGTCAGCAAACTCATTAGTCAAAAGAGCCAAATATCAACAGTACAATGACTGAAATTTCTTTTGAGAGCCAAATTTTGTACACTTGAACTACATAGGTAGGTACATTGTTATTAACTTAATTAGGGTACTCCTAAGCTGGAAGAGCCACACTCAAGGGGCCAAAGAGCCGCGTGTGGCTCCTGAGCCGTGGTTTGCCCACCCCTGCCCTAAACGACCGGATCTGCAGTGGATCAAAACAGGGTCCAAACAGATCGAGGAGCCTCAGAGCCTCCCCGCTCCCTTCACCAGATCAGAACAAAAACGCAAAGTCCTCCAACCTCGCGTCATTTATACTAAAACGGTCTACACGGGTCACTACCCTCCCGTGACCCTTTGGAGTGTCCCTTGCCAATTTCTGCTTGGCCATGGAAGAGAAGCGTGGTCGACGCCAGGGGTCAGATCCCAGCACCGTCAGGGACTGCAGGCTGAACAGCAAAATTTAACAAGCGCCACCGCCCGGTAGAGGGAAGAGGAGGCCACTGCGGCCACTGAGCCAAGAAAGGACTCGTGGGAGGCGCTGAACACCGAAGCCTCTGCTTTTGCGAGCCACCATAGACATAAACAGGGGCTACATTAATGAATTCACAGGTAACCTTCAGGAAGGGCCCGGGCACCGTTATCACTGCAGAAATTCCTCTCCGTGCTCCGCGGGGGATCTTTCCCCCATCCTGCTCTCCAAGTCACACCTCCTGGGCCGCGGGGGGACACGGAGGACCGGGCAGAGAGGGCCGCTTTTCCGCAGGCGACGGGGCCTCGGCCGCGGTGGCCCCTTCCCAGGCCAGAAGGCCGTCGCAGTGTTTGGGGCGCCGCCACTGCAGCCCTTGCCCCCCGTCGCCTCCCGCGGTTCCCGGACCCCCCCCCCCCGCCCGCTGGGCGTCGAGCGCGGGCAGGCGGCGCCGGGGGTCGCCGGGGGCCACCGCCGTCAGAACGCGTCCGCCGCCCGAAGCCGCCCGATGGCCGAGTCGCGCCGGGAGCCCGCCAAGCGTCTCCCGCCACCGACGGCCGTCGGGACGCCGCTCCCTGCCGCTG
The DNA here is from genome assembly GCA_023333525.1 of Aspidoscelis tigris stejnegeri. Lineage (NCBI taxonomy): Eukaryota > Metazoa > Chordata > Lepidosauria > Squamata > Teiidae > Aspidoscelis > Aspidoscelis tigris. The sequence continues at coordinate 789,816 of JALMGA010000008.1, forward strand.
GGGGCCGTGGGGGAGCCCCTCTCGACGCCCCCCCCCGGCCTTCCGCCGCTCCCCCCCTTCGCGGCCCTCCTCCCGACGGGGCCCGCCCGCCGCCCTCACCTCGAGGCGCCCCCCGTGCGCCGCCGCCGCCGCCGCCGCCGCCTCATCCCCCCCTCGCCCGGCCAGACGGAGCGGCCGCCTGAGCCACACCGGGGCGAGGGAACCGCCGACCTCCGGGCGGGCACCGAGGCCTGTCCGGAGCGCTGCCGCGTCCCCGAGAGGCCGCCGCCGCCGCCGCCGCCTCAGAGCCGACCCGCGCGGCCGTCAGCGGGAAAGTCCGAGCGAGCGAGCGAGCGACCCACCGACCGACGGCGGCGCCCCTCCCCCGCCCGAGGCCGGAGCAGCCCCTCCCCGCCAGCCCCGCCCCCGGCCCCGCCCTCTTCCGCCGGGGGGGGGTGAGGAGGGGTCGGAAAGGCCGCCGCGGGACTCGCGTGGACGGACGGACGGACGGACGGCGCTCCCTCGACGCCCGGCCCGCAAACTTCCCCTCGGCCGGCACTTCCAGCGCCCTCCGCCCTTCCCGCCTCGCCCGGTTGCTACCTGCGGGCCCGTCCGCCGCCTCCCACCGCAGCGCCGAGCAGCAGGTGCCACGGCCGAGCGAGCGAGCGAGCGAGCGGGGAGTGCCGCCCTCCACCTGGGCCGCCCATAAGGCAGCGCCCGGCGGGAGGCGCTGCCCTGCTCCTGCCCCCCCGCCCGCCCGGCCACCTTGCGCGCCGCGCCCGCCCCGAGGCCAGCGGGCAGTCCGAGCCCCCTGGGCCGCGTCTCCTCCACGGTCGCGCGTGCGGAACTAACCGAGGCTGCTCAGCCCGCGTCGGAAGCGCTCGGGTCTCCCCGCCGCGGCGCCGGAGGGAGGGAGGGAGGGAGGGAGGGAGCTGATGTCGGCCTTTGGCCTGGGCGAAGGGGCAGAACAGGCGCGGGAAGAAACGCTGGTGGGAGGCGCCGCCTCCACGTCTCTGCCCTTCACACCTCCGAGGCGTTTCCCTCGGGAGCGCCGCTTCCTCTCCAGGAGGGCCAAGGTGCGGTCAGCACTCGGCCCTTCCGCTTGTCAGTGAGGAGGAGGCATAGTTACAAGCAGAACTGAAAGCAGCTCGCTCTCGCCATAACTAATGCTTGCAACATAAGTTACAAGCAGAACTGAAAGCAGCTCGCTCTCTCCATAACTAATGCTTGCAACATAAGTTACAAGCAGAACTGAAAGCAGGCTCCCTTTGGCTGTCAAATTCAGCTGCCTGCATTCACCTAATGGCAGCTGATTGGCGCAGAACCAGACCTGCAAAGTGAAACTTGCTGAGAAACAATCTCCGTGGTAATGATAATGATAATTAGTATCACCTTTCCCTGTTAGCAAGCACAAAATCTCCCTCCCCCTCCCAAATGAAACTTTGGGTGTTTTTCCACTGTCACTAGAAGTACACATTAAGCACCCATTAATGGGTAGTTAATGGCATTTTTGTACCACTTAATGGGTAGTTCTAGTAACAGTGGAAAAATACTCAATGTGACAGTTCAGAGCTCTGCCTGTGGGCCAAAAGAGCTGAATTCAGGCAGCTGATTCTGGCAGCCAATTCTGCAGGGATCAGAAATACCTAAAAATTCAGTGTAATATGGGAGAAGATGTGGAGAAAGCGTCTCCATGCTCCCAGGAAAACCCATGGCTTCCCAAAAGTGCGGAGGTAGTCTTGTTTAAAGGGGGGGAGGGTTCTGCTGTGGATTCTCCTCCTTTGTGGCTCTGGAAGCCTGGAGTAAAGTTCTGCGTGCAGAAGTTCAGAAGCAAAAGGAACTTTTAAACAGATTTTTCTTTGCATGTAGACAGGGCCAAAGGGATTAAAAATAGTCTCCCAGGCTGTGGTCACACCGAAGGCTGAATCCGGCTTCAGTCCACCTTCAGAGCGAGAGAACGCCTCAGCAAAGGGACCACGAATTTCCTTTCCACGTTATCTGTCCTGAAGCCCAAATATTTAACACTGAAACAGCTCCTTGTCACTTGGCTGGTGTATTCTCTCACTCTGAAAGTGGACTGAAGTTGGATTGAACCTTAAGCCTCACCTCAGCCAAAGTCTCTCACTCTGAAAGTGGACTGAAGCTGGATTGATCCTTAAGCCTGACCTCAGCCAAAGTCTCTCACTCTGAAAGTGGACTGAAGCTGGATTGATCCTTAAGCCTGACCTCAGCCAAAGTCTCTCATTTTGAAAGTCGACCGAAGCTGGATTGAACCTTAAATCTGACCACAGCCCCAGAGTCAAGTATAATAGCCGCAGCCTTTCTCTGCCCAGGGACGCTCTCCGTCATGTCTTCAAACAGCGCATAGGTAACTGTAGAGCCACAGTTACCGATGCTCCACAGGACAGGAACCCAAAGCAGCGGAAGAGCCAGGCCACACCAGCAAGGAGACCTGCCTCTTCAGTGTCTGTCAGTGTTTATTAATAAAAAGATTGCACAGGAATAAGTGTCAGCAAGCACCTACATACAGCACTTCAGGAATTGCCCTCCCTGATTGTGTCAGACAGAGATCAGTGTATAAACGTTCTCAACTCCCACTGCTTCCTAGCAGCCATGATCTAGGGCAGTGATGGCGAACCTTTTGAGCTCGGTGTGTCAAAATTCGCAAGAAAACCTAGCTAAACTCAGGTGCTGTGTCACTTCTAGAAATATCCATAATTTTGTGATATTTGTAGCTCTAGTAAAAAAGTTATATTTTTGATATATGTATTTTATTAAAAGCAAAAACAAATAATTCTTTACATTAGTGACTTTTGTTGCTAAATCTTCAACTGAAAGTTGGTATTTCGTACATTTCAAGAACAAGCAAGCACTACACGCCCAGGTGCCAGGGTGGCCATGTGTGTCACCCAAAAGGGCTTGGTGTGTCGCTTGTGACATGCGTCTCATAGGTTGGCCATCATCGTCCTATACACACGCACCCACAGTCTATGAACGTGAATGATATTTCGTACACTTCAAAAGCAAGCAAGCTCTACACGCCCAGGTGCCAGGGTGACCAGGTGTGTCACCTAAAAGGGCTTGGCATGTCACCTGTGACACGCGTGTCATAGGTTGGCCATCACCGATCTAGGGGTTCCTAGCTAGCCTATAATTAACTTTACCTGCCATTTTCATTGTCTCTACTGCAAAGGAAAATCTCCGAAGACGGAGCCAGAAAAGAATGCCTACCAGGGGGTTCAGGTGTCAGACCAAGCCTATAAAAGCTGCTGTTGGAGCTCCTTCTGGAGCCCAATTCTAGGACAGTCCCCACAAGGAGAATCAGAACAATAATGAGCCTGCTCCCTAGTCGAAGGGCGCATCCGGCATTCCTTCCCTCTCTGTCTTCTAGAACAGCACTCCACCGTAAGTACTGGTGCTTCTGTCTGAAATATGCAAGCTGGCCAGGCTCATGGATAAGATGGCAGCACAGAGGCCAGCCTTACACAGGGGGTGGGGGTGTCAGACAAGAAGCAGGTGGTTTCTTCTTCAGTACTGAGCTTCTGGCAAGATCCACACGGTCCCATACCAAAAGGATATCCAGGCTGCATCCCCATTACAACCTTATTTCAGTTTCAAACCGTTTTCAATCCTCGCAGACCCCACATCAGTTTGGCTTAACACGCTTTCCGCATGTTAAATCGCCCCAAAGCGTTGTAAAATGTTAATCCTCATTTCAACAGGTCTCACTCTGGTTTGTGCACTTGAAATGTTTTACATTTTTTAATGTGGGAACCCTTCCGTGTTAAGGGATGAGAGTTTCCCTCCCCCAATAGCTTGCTTCCAAAGCAAGCTGTAAAATCCATCCCTTAAAGCAGCAGCCACTACACTGTAGCAATCCAAGCACTTCACACCTGATAATGATCTTGCCATTTTGAAAGTTCTGACCATTAAAAAAGGGGAAAGAAAGAAAAGCAGCTGCAAGGTTGGGGAGATGCATGTTTAAAGGCTGTGATTGTGATGGGCGAAAGGGGTTTGCGTTGCTGCTGCTGCTGCTGCATGCCCTGAGCAATGGGGAGAGGAGGGGAAAGAATTGCTGGCTGTCCGCTGCCATTTTTCCTCCATCCAGGCAAGCAGCAGCCACCCAGCCACCCAGCTAGGCTCCCTGAAGGGGTCCCTTATGGGTGGCACGTTCACACCAGGAGGAAGAGGACAGGGCAGCCCCGAAAAGTGGTTTTTAAAAAGTAGCCACTGGAGTCCCCCCTTGAGTCACGTACGCCAGGTACGATCCTCAGAATCCAGATCGAACGCCATTAAGCTGAAAGTAATGGGATCAGGCAAATTCGCATTTGCATCCCGTTCTGTTATTTTGGTTTAGGGAAACTCGATTAAGCTTCTAATGGGGATGTGGCCCCAGTGGTGCATGTCACCACACACCGAAAGAGGGCTGGAGCAAGGTGTCTCACCCCCTTTTCCCACAAGGACTCTTAAGTTCCGGATCTTCAAGATCCGGAACTTTGAGATGGGTTCTTCCCCACAGGTCCACTAGCACCCGATTGCACCACTTAAAAATTAAAATGCAAAGGAAAGGGAAATAAGTAAGGGAACGAAAATCCAAAATCTGTAGAAAGAGAAATCGGAGCAGCTTCTGAAAAATCCAGACACCAAATGTCTCCCCTGTTCCTAATCCTCCTGCCAGCAGTATCGTTAAATTCCTGTGAAAGTACTGTACTAAAAGCAATTTGTCATCAAACTTTTTAAGAGCAGAGAAAAGACAAGCAGAGAATATTATATTCAGATAGAAAACATTTTAAAAAATATTTATAATCCATTTATGACAGCCAACTTTCAAATTCGGTCTAAATGGAGAAAACATTTTTTTCCAATTCCCATGGATGAATATGCCCCTAAAATATGTTACTAACATTTTGATATGGCACTTTGGGCCAAACTAGAGACAACAGGACACTTAAAAAACCTAAAGACTGTTATTCTGGTATAGTGGACCAGTAGATAAACCTAACAATGAAAACTGAGTACATATCCTTTCTTTGACAAAAGTTATCTTCCTCAGTTTTAATTGCAACACTGACTAGACTGGCCACAATATTCAAACAATCACCAAATAAATTATTGTTAGTACCTGAAAGATGGGCGTCAATAGTATATGCAGTTGTGCGAAAAACAAAGTCCAACGTCTTTGAATTCTATGGACACAGCGAGAAGCACCTCGTCCTTAGAAGGTCTTAAAATAGGTAAATTCGCCCTCAGATGAACAACAGCACATTCCACTCTTTCACTTTTACCTTCCTGGGATGTGTGCAAACGGCAGCATCTGTTCCCTGTTTCTTAAGCCTGTGTGAATGTGTACGGGCAACTTCATAATTTTTCTTTTACAATCAATCCCACTTTTCTGATTTCCTGTATTTCTAAAGAATCTAAGTATCTGAGTAAACTTTGACTGAGGCCAAGGCAAAATGTTCCTGGATGTCCAGAGAGTGCTAGAGCATATCTGATAAGCAAGCACAAGGCTGTGCGCTCCTCACTCACCCCTCACTGCATCTCTGCCAGACTCAGTAGCAGAAGGACTCACTGCCCGGTCCATAATATTCCCCTGCCTTAGTGCCTGACCGCCCTCCAGCATCACCAGTATACATCAGCCAGTGCCTCCTGGGGGCTTCCCCACACCCCATAGGAAACTGGATCCACAAGGCAAGCAGACATGGACATGGCTTTGGCCATCCTGAAACACAGTAAATGGTGATCTAAAAATATACAATGTGACTGTAATTTATGTTTCTGTACTGGTTATTTTGCTCCTTGGCACTTTTTCAGTCTGGAGAGACGGCGTTTAAGAGGAACCTCACTGAACCAGGGGGCACTCTGTGAAGCTGACAAGGGCAAATATTTCTTCACCCAGAGGGTCATCGGTTTATGGAATTGGCTGCCGGAAGAGGTGGCGACAGCTACCAGCCTAGATGGCTTTAAGGAAGGGCAAGACAAATTCATGGAGGACATTATCTATCGATGGCTACTAGAATGGATGGCTACGTGGATCTTTCAGGCTGGGGAGGGGGGAAGCAGGGCACTTCTAAGGGAATTTGCTGGGATTCGAGAGCAGGCAAAGGTTTGTCCTCGTCTCTGCTTGAGATGCCCATGAGCATTTGGTGGGCCACCGTGTGTGACGGGATGCTGGACTACATGGGCTGTGGCCTGATCCAGCAGGGCTTTTCTTATGTTCTAAATATCTCAAATTATTATACTATATATGAATAAACTGTATATTCAAATCTTAAATGAAATACTACATTCTCTGGGAGCTGTTACTCTATACGGAATTAGAAAGAACTTTTTAAAAATTGACATTCTCACATTCTGTTTGGAATGAGGTTCAACAGCCCTATGAATTCCTCTGAAAAAGATGCAGAGAGCCATTAAAGAAGGGGCTTCGGATTTTTCTGTATACAAACATGCTCTAGCAATTACTGCAACATACCAAAAAGCATAGCCCGGGAACTAAGGTGAAGGTTGGTATAAAAATACTATAAACAAACCAACTTTTTTGAAAAAGGGATAATGAGCCCACAGTCTGCATATATTGCCGGAACAAAAAGGTTCACGAGTGCTACCCACTCTGGCCCCTGGCAAGGAATGATGGGAGTTATAATCCAGGGCTTTAGGACGAACGTAATTTGTCTTGCTCTACTATATAGGGTAATGCCAAATTCGCTACCCCCTTTTTGAATCTCTGGAACAAAACATGCAAGTTTATGTTACATTAGAGTTATCTGACCCATTTAAATCCAGGGGTGTTTTTCCACTGTCAGAGTACCCATTTTTGCACCCATTAAGGACCCATTTGGGTGTGATCCCATTTCCACTGTGGCACCCATTGGGGACCTGATTGTTTCAACTGCCACTAGGGAAATCCGGATCAAATGGGTACTTTCTGCCCTTTAATCTGGATTTTCTGTAGATCCTCTACAATGGGGTCTTCAGGCAGAAAATCCTGATTAATGGGAGCCTGTTTCCACACTTGTGTGGCAATGGGGTCTAGAGGAGACTAGGGGGAGGGGGAACCCATGGGGGGGAGCCCCAAAACCTAAGCTTCGAAGTCATTTCGAAGTCACTTCGAAGTCTGTGCACAATAGCTCCGGAGCGTCTTTGAAATCTGTGCTGATCTTCAGAGTGAACTTCAAAGTGACTCCGAAGTGACTCCAAAGTCACTTTGAAGTTCACTCCGAAGATCAGTACAGACTTTAAAGGAGCTATTTTGCACAGACTTCGAAGTGACTTCAAAATGACTTCAAAGCCACTTCAGAGATTGCACCCCCTGTCCCCCCAAACGCCTGGGTTGACAAGCAGACCCCTCATGGGTAGATCCGGATTTCCAAATGGGTGCTCTGGTGTTTCCACAGCAGGGAGGCTAGCACCCATTGCTATTGGGTGCTAGACCACCCATGGAAACACATTGGCCGCATCCCCATTACAACCTTATATCGGTTTCAAACCGTTTTCAATCTTCGCAGACCCCACATCAGTTTGGCTTAACACGATTTCCGCGTGTTAAATTGCCCCAAAGCGTTATAAATGTTAATCCTCATTTCAACAGGTCTCACTCTGGTTTGTGTGCTTGAAACGTTTTACATTTTTTAATGTGGGAACTGTTCCGTGTTAAGGGATGGGAGTTTCCCTCCCCCAATAGCTTGCTTCCAAAGCAAGCTGTAAAATCCACCCCTTAAAGCACAGCCGCTACACTGTAGCAATCCAAGCACTTCACACCTGATAACGATCTTGCCATTTTGAAAGTTCTGACCTTTAAAAAAGGGAAAAGAAAGAAAAGCAGCTGCAGGGTCGGGGAGATGTGTGTTTAAAGTCTGTGATGGTGACAGGCGAAAGGGGCTTGAGTTGCCGCTGCTGCTGTGTGCCCTGAGCAATGGGGAGAGAGGGGAAATAATTGCTGGCTGTCCACTGCCGTTTTTCCTCTAACCAGGCAAGCAGCAGCCACCCAGCCACCCAGCTAGTCTCCGTGAAGGGGTCCCTTATGGGTGGTGTGTTCACACCAGGAGGAAGAGGACAGGGCAGCCCCGAAAAGCGGTTTTTAAAAAGTAGCCACTGGAGTCTCCCCTTGAGTCACGTATGTCCTCAGAATCTGGATTGAACACGATTCTGGCTGAAAGTAATGGGATCAGGCAAATTTGCGTTTGCATCCGGTTCTGTTATTTCGGTTTAGGGAAACTGGATTAAGCTTATAATGGGGATGTGGCCATTGGGTACTTCTTCTTAGATCCAGATTAAAGGAGTGCAGTGGGAAAACATCCCAGGTTCAGACTTAGTTATGGCACTGAAAGGATTTTGATCGTTTCGCTTGATGACCTTCATTTGGAGAGGGAGCAAGGAAGGGCATATGCCCTCGGTCCCCTCACCTGTCTGTGTGCCATGGCATTCTCCCATGATCCGGTACACTATGGGGAACACTTTTCAGTGGTCATCAAGGAAGCATGCTGGAAACGGGCCCACCACAAGACCAGCCGGTCCAGAAACTTCCTAATGCCTCCAAGGGCTCTGCATTCCCCTGGCAATCCACCGCTGCTTGGGAAAGGTTGCTTGTTCTGGGATGGAGCCGACACTTTCTCCTGGGACACTGCACACGAATGCAGAAAGGTGACACAAGAGGGTCACACTTCCCCTTCTCTACGCTGGAAATGGAGCACCTGGGTTACTGAATGTCCAGGGAGAAGTTGGGGGTCAAGTTGGTGAAGTTTCCTTCAGAGGCAAGGAAGCATCAGTCCACGGGGAAATAAGGGTGTTTCACGGCAAGATCATCAAGCTGAAGATAGCAGTCAAGTTCCTGTTGGCTCCAGGTGAAGCAGAGAGTGAGGGTCCACAGGAGAAATCCATTATGTGAGGAAAAAGATCCCTATGGTCCCAGATAATGACCAGAGTGCGAAGAAGCTGAAGGATCCCAGGGAGAAGCAACAGCCATGCTTATGGGTCAGCAGGACCTCTACCTCACATCCTTCCTTTTTTTTTTCTCTTCATTTTTTTTATTTTAAAGAAAATTACATAGTTATGCACTTATACATTCTTCCCTCTTTTTTTTCCCCCCCCCTCCCCCCCCCTCCCTCCCCTAAATAGTAAATATTCAATAACATTTATGAGCTAAGGGTTACATTTGGAATACAATTCTTAGCTGTAATTTTACTAATTCACTTCTGACACTCGCTTCCAGGTAATTTTTAACCTCCCTCCATTTATTTTTACACCTTCTTATTTTTGCTAAATCATTTTCAAAATTTTCCCGACATTCTCGAACCTCTACTGCAATCGAGGCTATTATATATTCATACAGTTTCTGTATTTCCCATTTAGTTGCATCCTTCCATCCATTTACTACTACCAATTGAGCCGACCTAAGTATGGAACAGACTACTTCCCTAATCTCTTTTGGCCTTATATTCTCCAGATCCAATTGAAATATTACTATCCTTTCATTTAAATTAATATTAAGTGCATATATATTATTGATCATATTTTCTACCTCCTTCCAAAACACCTGCACTCTCTGACACTGCCAAATCATATGTAAAAATATTCCTCTTTCTTGACATCCGTGCCAGCATTCTTCGGTTACATTTGGAAAGAAGTGTGACAATTGTATTGGTGTTCTATACCATTTATGTATTATTTTCATTCTTGTTTCCCATATTCGTCCATATTTTATTTTTTCCATTCTCTGTATTTCCTTTTTAACTTCTTCTCTGTTTATTCTTATATCATCACTCCATATTCCTCTTATTTCTTCATATATTTCCTCTCCCACTGTCATTAACCCCTTATATATAATTCCTGCAATACCTTTTTCACTCTTCCTCACTTTTCTTATTATTTTATCAAATATTTCATCTTCCTTATTCACTATCTCTCTAATTCTTACTTGATCTATATAAGTCTTTATTCCCCTCGCTTGCAACCAGCTTCCTCCCAATAATTGTTCTAATTCCCTTAAATTTTTGGGATTATGTCCCGTATCATATAAATCTTCAATTACCTTTATTCCTTTCCTATATAATCTATTTAATGCCCATTGTAAACCATCCTCAGCTCCCACATTTATTTTCCAGATTGTAGCTAATTTTCCTTCCTCCTGTGCAATTTTTCTTTTCCTTTTATTCCATATTTTCATTGTGCCCAAAAAAATTTTACTCCAATTCCTCTGTTCTCTTGGTAACCAATTTCTATATATTAATTCCTTCCCTTCTATGTTATTTATTTTTTTTTCTAATTTGGCCCATTTAGACTCTCCATATTGTAATTCTAATAATCTTTGTATCTGAAAAGCATCATGGTAGCCCTCTATACTAGGTATTCCCCATCCACCTTCCTGCTTTATTGTCGTCAACCACTTATATCTCAATCTCGGTCTTTTCTCATCTGCCACCCATACTTTAATTCTTCTATCCCAATTTTTTAACATCTTCTCTGATACTGCTATAGGGAGTGTCTGAAACAAATAAAATAACTTGGGCATTATAAATATCTTTAACACTCTTATTTTATCTAACCTACTCAAAAATTTTACATTCCATTTTTTCAATAATTTTTCAATCTGTTTCCAAATTCTTTTATAATTTCCTTCCATTATTTTACAGGGGTCCCTATATATCCATACCCCTAAATACTTTATTTTTTTAACTCCTAGCTTTAATCCAGTCCTTTTTCTTATTTCCAATTGCTCTCTTGGTGGTGTGTTCCAAAATAATATTTCTGATTTCTGTATATTCACAAACAGCCCCGATTGCCTCCTGAAGTTCTCCAATGTCGGTATTATCGCTTCAATCATTCTCTGAGGTTCTTCAGTTATAATCATTGCATCATCTGCAAACAAATTCAACTTAACTTCTTCCCTTCCTATCCTAAATCCTTTCCATTGCACATTATCTCTAATATTGTTTGCCAATACTTCTATTGCCAAACCAAATAACCCAGGAGAGAGTGGACATCCCTGCTTAGTTCCATTTTTTATACATAATCTTTCTGTTTTTTCTCCATTCACCCTTACATGTGCTATACATTCCTTATATACTTCCTGCAACATATCACAGAATCTTGGACCCATATTTAATTCTCTACATAACCTAAATAGGTATTTATGAGAAACTTTGTCAAAGGCTTTATATACATCGAGTTTCAAAACACAAGCCTTCCTCCTCTCCCTTCTAGCAGTCTCAACCACATTTATCACCGTTTTTATTGGATCTCCAATTTTCCTCCCCTTCACAAATCCGTATTGATCCTCTCCAATGATTTTAGGTAAGATTTCCCTTAACCTATTTGCTAATATTTTAGCAAATATTTTATAATCTTGGTTACACAAACTTATAGGACGATATGATCCTGGTAGTTCCAAATCTCTCTGTGGTTTTGGAATTACCACGATCTCCGCTTCTTTCCATGTTTTAGGTATATCTTTTTCTATATATACCCTATTAAATAATTTTTCCAAATGTGGCAATAAAATTGCCTTATATATCTTATAATATTCCCCTGTGAAGCCATCTGGCCCCGGGGACCTCGCGTTTTTAAGATCATTAATAACCCCTTCTATTTCCTCCCTAGTAATTCTTGCATCTAATAAATTTTTATCCTCCTCACTCAATTTATTTTTTATATTCAAAGCTAATTCCTCTACTCCACTATCACTATATAATTCTTCATAAAATTCTTTCATTATTTTCTTTTTCTTTTCCTTTTCTTTACATAAAAGATTATTTTTATCTCTCAATGCTTCTATCCATCTTTTTTCCTTCTTCCTTTTCAAATATCTTGTTAGCCTTTTCATTGAATTTATATTCCAACCTTGTCTCTCACTTTTAATATATAAATATTTATTCCACATTCTCTGTTCTTCCCACGCTTCCAATTCTTTTTTCTTTTGATTATATTCTCTTAATTGTCTTACCCCTTTTGTTCTATTATATTCTCCTTGTTTCCTTTGTAAATCTTGCAACAATATTTCTCTCTGTCTATTCCATTCCCTTTTTTGGGAAATTTCTAAACTAATAAGTTTCCCTCTGATATATGCTTTTTTTGCCTCCCACACATATGAATTATAATTTTGCCCATTATCATTAAATCTAAAATATTCCTGTATTTCTCTTCCAAGTTGTATTCTTTCTTGTTCTCCTTTACATACCATTGGATTAAATCTCCATTGTTTTTGCTTAGCTTCATTACTAAGTCTTATCTTAACCTTCAAGGGAGCATGATCAGAGATCCATATAGGCAATGTTTGTGCTTCTATGACTCTTAATGTATTTGTAACCTTTTCCAATATGTAATCAATTCTACTAAATGTCCTCACATCCTTCCTGACAGTATTCTGAAAGCAACATTTGATGGGATTCTGAAGAAATTAGTTCATAGGATTTATGGTTGAGTGTAAAGCCCCAACAAAGGTACAATACATGGGTGGACAGCTGGAGGGGAAGGCAATGGAAGTACCTAAGCTCACCTTTCTAGATGCATCTGTTTTGGGGCTGAAAAATTGCTTTGAAGACCATTTCTGCCATGAAGGCGCCTGAGGCAAGGGAGATGACTATAGGTTAGTATTCAAATGAGTTCAGGTAGCTGGTTAACCTGTTGGGATAGATCCACTTGGCAGGAGAAACTGAAGCTAAGCGTAAAAATCTGAAATATGTCTGCCCAAAGCAGAACCTGTATCTTCAATCAAGAAAGTGTCAAAAGTGGAAATCAAGTCCAGCCAAGAAGACTGAGAGATATTATTGGGTCTGTGCTTAAGATGTGGATGGGATCCACCTTGTAGCTAAGTGCCTAATCCCGGCCATGGAACAGAGGAGCGCCCTCAGAAGGCAGGGTTAAGCAGCGTCTGAACCACAGTTCAAGGCAGGAACATCTGCCCTGGATAAAGCTTCAACTGGCTAGCACGAGACTGGACTAATGAGTGTACCTCCCACCACAGTCTTCAAGAAGGAAGAGAGCAGCCTATGGATGTGTCCTCTAATGAGAAAGAACCAGTGGGAAATAGAACGCATTTGTCCTAACTAGTGCCATAAGAACCACTGGTGAGTGCCTGTGCCCCACCCAGATTAGAAACCCCCAAGGAAAGAAAAGGTAGGCATGTGATCGCACTGGAGTGCTCACAGAGCTTCATGAATTCTGCTGCTGAGTTTGGGGATGGGGACAGAATCCTCCTAGCTCTTGTATTTTGTCATCCATCAGAACCTTCAATGAAACAGAGGGAAGGGAAGTTCCCTAAATTATCTGTCAGTGAGGGAGGAGGAGAGAAGACGTGTGCTGGCACTGAACAGAAGCGGAGCACTGTCTCCCTTGAAGCTCGGATTGGGTGAGTCAAAGGAGGACAGACTTTGCCCAGCTATTTATGTGGATTTATGGAAAGTCTTTGAGAAGTGGGAATTGGATGGGATTCCTAGCACGGAGACTCAAACTGTATTACTGAAATAGTGCTGAGTGCCAAACTCTGCAAACTGAAGCTATATTCTGTGTTAAAGGCTGAAATCACAGAGCTAAGACGGTTCCTAGATAAGAACCAGGAAGGACGTTCCCTACAACTGGCGACATTCCCCTTGGCCACCTGCATCATATTCAGGAGAAACAAAGGAAGTGCTCTGAGATTGTGTACAGTCTATAGGGAACCCAATAGTCCTGTGTTTTCAATACCCCCATAAATACCCCTTGCCATTGATTGGAGGCCTGCTCAGCCAGCTCCTCCAAGGGCAGAAATACACAAGGAAGTTTATACATTTTCATCCCTCTCTTGGATCCACAGCTGCGAGTAAGCCTCTCAGAGGCCTAGCCTGGTACATATCTCCCGTGAGCGGGTCCCCAGTCAATGGCAAAGGCTATTTTTCTCAATGTAGAGCACTCTGGCAAGGGGTGTTAACTGGAAACACAAACCCCACAGTATAGTCTGTGCACAATCTCCAAGTTCCATCTTGGTTCTGTCTTCATAAATACCTTTTCATTGTATTTTGAAATTTTGAGTTGTATTTTAACAAGTGTTTTTTTACATTAGCTTCTGTTTTCTGCTGCAGCAGGGTCTTTTCAAAAACTAGCTGTTCCTAGAAATAACAAAAGTAACAAAACAAAAGTAGCAATAGCAAACCAGTTAGATAGTTTGCAAAGAAAACTATATATGTGTAAGTCCACAGAATTGAGCTCAACTCCATAATATATTTTACTTTCCAAGTTTTTCAGTTTCTTGATTCTCAAGAATTTGTAATAATTATTAAACTGTCTTGAACATTTTGGTGTACAAATAAACACAGAAGCAGAAGAAAACACTGAGAGATCCCGGGACCCTAATAAGAAAGAGAGGAATTCTCAGAGCTCACTGTTAATTTCACAAGAGAGTTGTAATTGTACAAGCAAGTACATGCGCTATAAATACTTTAAATAAGAAACTAAGGTGTGAAAAAGCTTCCTTGAATCTCTCATTTCCACGTACACTTAACTCACCAGCAGACCTAACACACATTTCGGAATCAGAGCCGCCATCTGCATGGTGGTGCCGATTATGACGGCCGTCTCTGGGGCCTCTGTAGTCTGCACTAACATGCAGCTGACAGGCCCTTATTCCAGAATATAATCCAGAATAAGGCCTGGTGCAGAAAGGGCCTAAACCTCATTATTTAAAACCACATTTCTAGTGTTATATAAAAAATGTCGTTTTCAAGTCTCTCATCAAATTTAAATGCACAGAAAACTATTTCCCTCTAAGTAAAGCGAAAAACAAAAAGCAAGAAACCTTTATGGCTTATGCAACCATCCTTCATTTTCAGATCGTAAAAGCAATCATCTCCCAGAAACTAAAAGATGGTCGCTGGATATCTTCCCCTTTATACTTCTTTTACTTCCTTATCTTTTAAACCAAATTGCTGCTCCCCTACGTTTAGTCTTGAGATTTTTTTCTCATTTATCTCCCACTTACCTTTGTCTTGAGGAGAGGCACATTCTAGGCAGGTATCTTGCTCCACCATGTTACCCCTTGTGGTTGTTCCTGCTTCGTTCTACGTGCGGAAGAGTGGCACCTTCAGAGCCGAGCTCATAAACGCCACACCCACCTCGTCCTAATTATATTCCTTATGTTCTGATTGTTTCGTGACCAGATAAACCTGTAAAACAAGCTTCAGAACTCCTTTTTTCATGAATGACTTCACTGCAAACTATACCCACCCTTTGCATGAGCATATAAAGGAGAACAAAATGGCATGTAAAGGAGAGTCTTCCATAGGGTTCGTTCACAGTGAGTAACTCCCAGATCAGGTAGACGTTCAAAAGGTAAAGTATTCCTGGGGATGTGTGTGTGCAAGACTCAGAAGTAACGGACCTTTTGACAGCTCTGCCCCACAGGGATACTTTCATGGCCTAAAATAATTCAGTTTTGACAACTGGCTGACAAAGAATGCAGCTCTCACGCTATAAAGAGTTGTTCTATTTATAGAACTACAGATAGTCAAGGCAACAGGCAATCTCAAGGAAGGAAAGCTGATGGGACTGGAAGTCACCAAGGGTGCTGAGGACAGAAACTGAGGACAGGGCAACAAAGACTGGATTTGGTCCTGAAGAAACGTCACATGATTAGCTGCCTTTGCATCTGTAACAACTGAGGCAATTGATTAAAATGGGGGGTTGTGATGCCTTTGTGCAGGCAGATCAGTGCCTGAATATACTACCGAGTGACGGGCTGAATAAAGCTTCTCCTGCATTTGATCACGTGCAAGAAGTTGGACCAGACAGAAGTGATTAACCTAAAAGAACACATGCTGAGCTTACACTTCCACTCGTGACCTCGTAACGCCCATTAAAGAGGGCTGAGGGAAGGCATTAAGTCATCAAATTTGACTGAATTCTGGTTCTCCTGCACATTGAACTTGAGTGCTCTGCCAACTGAGAGCTCACAGCTGCCTCAGATTGTATCTGGAACCCAGTAGAGATGTTCTAGTGGCTTCTGACAGTTACAATCCCTTCTTTCACTTAGGCCTGACTTTGGCTTATGTCGGCCGACTGGAGAGAAGGTGCTCTTTTTGCCCTCTCTCAGGGGAGCGCCAGTAGAAAGCGCTCTGTTACCACTGGGACTGCCCTTGCTTCTTGCTTATCACTGGCAAAAACAGTAAATGATATCATGGAATTTGATTGGTCCCAAATCTACTAGAAATGCTGACTGCACAGCCATAGGGCCTTATCAATTTTGCTAATATTGCCCACTGTGTAATCCAATTACAATATCTGCCGAGTTTATTAAAAGGAAAATGGAGTGTTCTGCTTTCATGCTCCTTTACGGTTCAGGTTTTAGAGCATAGCAGTTTTGATCACTAGTAACTGTTTCTATTGATATGTTTTTCTGTAACCTTATTATCTGCCCAAGCTAAACCCATTGCTGTGAAATGTATTTCCCAACGCTATATATGTTCAGCTGTCAGAATCAAGCCCAATTCCCAATTTCCTGAAGCTTATTACTTCTCTGTAGGGAGAGTATCTATAGAAGTCCCACACTGTTTGCCTGCCCCCTTACCCTGGGATTCTTGGCAGCTTGTGCCTTACAGGGGCTCCCAGAAGTGTCCGGGTGCCTTTTCTGGTGTGTGGGGGGCTCTTCTGGAGTCTGGGGTTCATTGGACCCCTCTGCAAACTATGATCACATCTCAGTTTTCAGGCAAAACACCCTTTTTATGTCTCTGATTTTTGCTGTCCCAGCATTGCAGCTTTATCTTATCCGTGATTGCCATTAAACTGGTTTCTCTGAATGTTAATGGTCTAATCCTGCTAAGAGGAGCATTTCCTTTTTCTTCAAGAAACCCCTTCAAGCTAATTGAGAAAAAGTTTATTCCATCACACGTTATTTTCAAAACTGATTCTAAAGGCTATTTCAAATTATTAGACTGATATCTGAGCTAAAGAACAAAGCCCCATCACATACCTTGTTAAAATACCTTATATCCCCCACCCAAAAAATGTGGCTGCTGTGCAGGCATCAGTCACCAGGATACTTCATACATTTGTGGTGGAATTGCCAATACATAAATACATTCTGGTCAGATATAGTGTGGGAATTTGCCTTGCAAGAATTAATATCCTATTAAACTATTCTAATGCAAGGTCTGAACCCCAAAGTTTCCATTTTGGAGGTCTGGTCCCATTTAATTCTGAGTACTAAGCCTTTTGATTTTATATGTAAATAATTATAGCATGGTTAATGGCCCAATGAATACTTGATTTCATCATGGCTTGGCTTCATGAATGAAGGGTAGGGCAGGCTCGACCCATGCTTGCTGCATGCACATTGGTCGCTAAACAGACCAATGCGGGACAGGCAAGTCTGGTTACAGAAGGTGCAGAGAAAGGTCTCCTTGAGTAGTGGTTCTTCCTGCGTTGTCTTTTCTCCTCGAGGCTGGCTCTGTGAGCATTCTCAAAGGAGGCAGCAGCGTTATGGACGGCGCGTCTCCATGCCTCTCGGTTTGAGGCCAGAGTGGACCATTGATTGTGGTCAGTATGGCCAAGGCGGAGGGATTGCTTCAGGGAGTCTCCTTGTGTCTCCTCCTTGGGGCTCCTCTGTTTCGGCAGCCAGTGGTGAGTTCACCACAGAGCACCATTTTAGGGAGGCCCTGTCCAGCACAGCTGTGTCCTCAGCAACATGGCCTCGATACTGGTGGCCTCTGCTAGTTCAAGGACAACAATGTTTGTCACAAAGTCAGACCAGTGGATGTTTAGGATTGTGTGGAGGCAGCGCTGCTGGAAACGTTCAAGGAGTCACAGATGGTGACGATAGATGACCCATGGTTCAGACCCATATAAGAGAGTCGACCGTACGGTGGCTGGGTAGATGTTGATCTTTAAGAAGCCAAGCCAGCAGCAGAAGGGAGAGACCGGCTTCCCTTGAAACGAATGCTTCTGACTGTTGGCAGCTCTCTTCCTCTCTCCCTTCTTGCCCACCTCAGGGGTCTGAACAAATACATCTGCGCACAAGCAGATGGGGAGGGGAAACGGCTCAAATCGTGTTTCTGCTTAAAACAGTTAAAAACTTTTTCGCTTATTGCTGTATTTCTCCTGTTGTATAGCCTTTTTTTGTTAGCATTGCAGACATTACGGGCACAGCGAGCTGTGAAATCCCTTCCACATGGCTTGCATTGGCCAGGAGGTTACCGCTCCACCTCAAATAGCCCATGAGTGTTCCCATATAGGAGGGAAAAAGCGGGCTTGACTGTGAAATTGTCAGAAAAGCCCTGTTTTCACCTGGGCCTCTTCCCCCCTCCCCAGATTTCTGCAGGAGAGTGCTCAGAAAATCGGGATAAGAAGTGGAATGGGAACTAGACTTGCTGAATTCGGATTACTTGCTGATGTAATGGGAACTGGATACTGAGTTTGAACTCAGTCTGGATTTTAGTGCCTTTGGGAACGCACCCTTATTGTATCTATTTGGAGGTTGTTAACCTTGAGTCTCCTCCTTGGGATGCCACCCCTCCTGGTCTTGGGCTTAAAGTGGAGGCCAAGTTTACATTACGCAAGGCGGTGGTCTGTATGGCATTCAGCACTAGGCATCACTCGAGTGTGATGGTCCTCGCAAAGGTCCCTCTGGGACACTAAAACGTAGTCAATGAGGTGCCAGTGCTTGGATTGAGGATGCATCCAGGTTGTCTTCGGACTGTCTTTCTACTGGAAAATGCTGCTGTTGATGGGAAATTCCTGCTCTGCACAAAACCATCAGAAGGCGGCTGTTGTCATTGCAGTTTCCAACACCATGCTTGCCTAGCGCTCCTTTCCAGGCTTCGGAGTTCTTTCCTGCTCTGGCAATGAAGTCCCCAAGAATGATGATCTTGTCATCTTTGGAAACCTTTTGGAAGAGGTGGCACAAGTCGGTGTAAAAGTTGCCTTTTTCTGCAGCATCAGCTTGAAGAGTCGGGGCATATATGCTGAAGAGAACAGCATGTTGCTTATTGTGGAGTTGGAGGCACAAGGAGATAATGCGACTGGGATGCCCTACTGGCTGGTTTTCAAGTTTGGAGGAAAGGGAGTTTTTGATCATAAAGCCAACTCCTGATAGGTGTCTTTCTGTTTTGGGTTTGCCTGACCAATGGAGTGTGTAACCCGCACCCGGTTCTTTAAGGCTGCCTTCTTTGTGGAGACGAAATTCACTGAGAGAACCAACATCTACGTTCAGTCATGACATTTGCAGGCAATCAGAGCAGAATGATGTTCGGGTCACCTGCTGTCTGCTGTGTCAAGCATGGTTCTGATGTTCCAACATGCGAGTGACAATCCGAACACACCTTTAGAAGCAGGTGTATGCCTTTGTCTCTTTATTGGACCACAACTGGAGGTGCCCACTGGCCAGCAGCAGGTGTGTGTGGGTAGCCCTTGGGCCTGCACAGTGGCTTTTTAAGGTGAGGTACAGTGTGTGCAAAACCAACCCCACCCTTTACACCTGAGGTTCATTTTGATTTATACCTTGTGTAACTAGGTTATTTCTTTTGAGTTCTCTTTATGTATGTTTCATGGTTATGGTTGAATGTAGTTGTTAGTTGCTCTTGTTGTTCAAATTGCTATAACTGTTAATTTGTATAAGCTTTAATTAAGAACAAAGTAAAATGAGAAGACTTCCTACCGTCAGAATTTTATAAA
The DNA here is from genome assembly GCA_023333525.1 of Aspidoscelis tigris stejnegeri. Taxonomy (NCBI): domain Eukaryota; kingdom Metazoa; phylum Chordata; class Lepidosauria; order Squamata; family Teiidae; genus Aspidoscelis; species Aspidoscelis tigris. The sequence continues at coordinate 809,430 of JALMGA010000008.1, forward strand.
TCCCACAGTAGGCTCCCTTGCTAGCAGGCTTATTTACATATATCAACAATTTCAGATGTATATGTAATGGCTGGAACCTACATAAGCACATAAGAGAAGCCCTGCTGGATCAGGCCACAGCCCATCTAGTCCAGCATCCTGTCACACACAGTGGCCCACCAATTGCCCATGGGCATCTCAAGCAGAGACAAGGGCAAACTTCCTCCTGCCCTTGAATCCCAGCAAATGGCCTTAGAAATATCCCACTTGTCACCGTGGCCTGCTACTTAGGCATCCATTCTAGTAGCCATTGATACATCTAGCTCTTCCTTAAAGCCATCTGGGCTGGTTGCTGTCACCACCTCTTCTAGTCCAGTGATGGCCAACCTATGACACGCATGTCACAGGTGACACGCCAAGCACTTTTGGGTGACACACCTGGGCATGTAGTGCTTGCTTGTTCTTGGAGTATACGAAATACCAACTTTCAATTGCAGATTTAGCAAATGAAATTCAGCCACAAAAGTCACTAATGTAAAGAATGATTTGTTTCTGCTTTTAATAAAACATATATATCAAAAATATAACTTTTGTACTAGAGCTTCAAACATCACAAAATTATGGCTATTTCTAGATGTGACACAGCACCTGAGTTAAGGTAGGTTTTCTTGCGAATTTTGACAAACCAAGCTCAAAAGGTTCGCCATTACTGCCATAGACAGACGACCCTCTGAACAAAAAAAATACTTCCTCTTGTCTGATCCAACTCTCCTACCCATCAGCTTCATAGAATGGCCACGGTTCTAGTGTTGTGTGATAGAGAAATGTCTTCTATCCACCTTTTCTATACTGTGCATGATTTTATATACTTCTATCAGGTCGCCTCTTAAACATCATCTTTCCAGGCTGGAGAGGCCTAGATGTTGCAGTCTGATTTTGTAAGAGAGGCGTTCCAACCCCTTAATCTGTTTTAGAATGAATGGTCTGAAGCTCAGCTCTTCCCATGAGAGTAAGATGTGGTGGACATTCTGGTCCTACCAGCCAAGGACTTAGTGAACTGTGAGATGGTCAAAGACTATCCAAAGATACAGCAGTGGACCCTCAGGAGTCCACTCACTCCTGAGGTTTTGTTTTCTTAAGGTGCTGAAATGTGGAACATTGGGTGTCAGTTAGTTGTGGAAGCAAGAAGGCAGGGAGGACAGAATACAGATCCTTAAGAGCAGTGGACCCACCAAAGCAAAAGATGGAGAGTTTGATGGAACCAAAGATACCATTCCTATACCAAAAAGTCTACCTTGGCTGCTCTGGCAGGAAATGGAGTTAGAAAGGAAACTGGGCAGCATTTGGGCTGTCCAATTTAAGTTGCTCTGATTCAATCAGATACTCAATTTGCATACTCAGGGCGAATGCCCACAGCAAGCTTATTTCGCTTTCCCTAAACCAAAATAATAGAACCGGATGCAAACGCAAATTTGCCTGTTCCCATTACTTTTAACTTAATCACGTTGGATCCGGATTCTGAGGATAGTACGTGGTGTACGTGACTCAAGGGGGGACTCAAGTGGCTACTTTTTAAAAGCCGCTTTTCGGGGCTGCCCTGCCCTATTCCTCCTGGCATGGACGCGCCACCCATAAGGGACCCCTTCACTGAGCCTAACTGGGTGGCAGTCGCATGCTCCATTTGAGGCTGGGGGAAAAATCCTGACAGAGATAGGAGATCAATGCCCTGGTCTGCTTATTATTTCCCACAGCACCACCAGGGCTATCATGAGCACAGAAAGAAATCACACAATGCTTGTCCCAAAAGTAAACCCTTTTCTAAACAGTTTATTCCTCCTTTCCTTTATCTTCTTAGCTGATTTGCTATTTGGGGTGTTTTTCCACTGTCAGAAAGTACCCATTTTTGTACCCATTAAGGACCCATTTGGGTGTGAGCCAGATGATCCCATTTCCACCACGGCACCCATTTGGGGCCCGATTGTTTTGACTGCTGCTGGGGAAATTCGGATCGAATGGGTACTTTCTGCCCTTTAATCTGGATTTTCTGTAGACCCCATTAATGACTTTGAAGCCACTTCAGAGATTGCACCCCCCGTCCCCCCAAACACCTGGGGTGACAAGCAGACCCCTCATGGGTAGATCCGGATTTCCAAATGGGTGCTCCGGTGTTTCCACAGCAGGGAGGCTAGCACCCATTGCTACTGGGTGCTAGATCACCCATGGAAACACATTGGGTACTTCCCTTAATCCGGATCTTCTTAGATCTGTATTAAAGGAGCACGGTGGAAAAACACCCTTGGTTATCGTATCTTCTGTTGTCTGCATCTCTGCATGCTCCATGCTAAGTCTAAGGAGGAGTTCTTTATAAATGGGTCCAATGTAGATGTAGCAGTGGTGAGGGTGATATCATGGACGCAGGAGGAGATATACTGCATCGCCTCTAGGTTCCCCTGTATCAGCCAAACTATCAACAACAGTGTCTTATTGCTTCATGTACTTTAGTTAACTAACTGCTCTGGCAGTATTCACTGCATGGGAACAATAAGTGATTCAAAGGAAGATCTCTGAGACAAGGGTGGCTGACTTACTGCCTAGGCCAGTGGTTCTCAACCTGGGGGCCAGGACCCCTTTGGGGGTCGAACTACCCTTTCAGAGGAGTCGCATGGAGTCTCCCGCTGCCCTTCCCCCCTACCTCCCAGCTGCTCCGCCCCCGTGGTTGGGGGTCTCCACAACATGAGGAACTCCATTAGGGGATCGCGGCATTAGGAAGGTTGAGAACCGCTGGCCTAGACTACTGGAGGCATCCTAATCTCAATGGGGCTGTACTCTGCAATGCCCAAGAGACAGTAGTGAAGAGCGCTCTAGCACCTTCCAGGCTGGACCACTGCAATGAGCTCTGTGCACTTGAAGATGGTTTGGAAGTTGCAGCTGGTGAAAAATGCAGCACTGAGGCTGCTAACTGGTATACTGGGATGGGCACAAATATTCAGAAAATTCAGACATTCTTATACGAATCATTTGAACAAATACAAATATCTGAAGTTATTCGTACAAATAATTCAGATGTTCATATCTGTTCAGTTACAGATACATTCTGTATGGATCCGTAGGGGATGCGTATGTAGCCGTACAGACACGAATATCCTAGTTATTCGTACAAATACACACAAATGTATTTGTATCAAACTGAATGTCTGGACATTCGTTTTTTCATTATTCAGATACATTTCAGGTTTTCAATTATTCGATTCATTACAAATTGAATTCAAAAATTACAAATGTACCCACCCCTAGTATAGATGGCTGGAAGTACCTCAGACTCTTAAAAGAGTGGCAGCTTCCTACAAAACCCTATAAGAGGTGTTCACTTTCACCTCTAAAGTCCTAAACAGCTTGGGCCCAAAATATCTCAGGGAAGACCTTCTCCCTTATCAACCTGCCTGCGTCTCAAGAGTTGCAGATGAGGCCCTCCTGGTTGGACCTGCATCTTGAGGAGATAAAGGCATCTTGGTGGTAGGCCCATGTGCCAGGTATGTCCACTAAATATATGAGATGACTGGCAAAGCCCCCTTTCTATACTTCATGCGGACCAAATCTGCACTAAATTTAGTCGTGAAGAAAACTGTTCTCAGCACAGTTTGGGAGCAGAGTCCATATCATTTTGGGAGCCGAGTCCACGCATGGGGATGCTCCCCAGCTATCTGGGGAGGAGATTGACTCTGGTGTCATTAGGAGGTGGGGTTCATGCCGTTCATGCCCTGTGTGTTGGTGATCGCAACTGCTGGGCATTTTTAAATGGCGACAAGACAGAAACCAATCTCCTTCTGCGATCTGATCACCGGGCAAATGTGCAAGTGTCTGAAATGTGCGTAAAATAACTGAATGCCCTAGTTTGACAGCTAAAGATGCAGCATTGAGGGGGCTCATCTGACCCTCGCTGTCCCACAAGTCTCTTTCCGTGACCCTTATTCCACCCTCCTTCCCCGATCGCCAGCAAGCGGCTTCTGAACTTTGCTAGCTAAAAAGCCAGATTGCTAACCAAAGCCACTACAATGTTCAGAGGCAGTTTAGCAGAGGTGTGCACCTGCATCCGGGCAAAATGGAGCGCATGGGGACATGGCCATCGCTATGCAACTGCTATAGGAAGCAAGAGCTGTGATGTAAGCATCTGTCCAAGGAAGGAGAATTCGTGTAAAACTACGAAATTCTTTCTATGTGAATTGCACAAAAATATCATTATGTGGAGTATTAAAGGTTTTCATTTAGATCAAGAACATATGTGACGCTTCAGATATTTGAAATCGGAAAAAATTTCCATTAAAAGATTAGTTGCAAAAATGGCATTTCAAGTGAAATTTAATCTGAACATTTGAAAAGTGTGTCCTGTGAATCACTTGCATTTCTTGATTATCCTGGAAGGCATAAAATTTGTGTCTTTATAAATTATGTCACAGACCATCAAATGAGCCTATTTTTAAAATATTCATCTATTCACTCATTGGCATTTTCTCAGCTCTGCCTCCCAAGTCACATTCACACGGATTGATTGAGAACATTTAGAACAAATGCAGGCGTTCCATGTGTGGATCTGGCTGACAGGTCAGCCTGAATTCTCTTTTTCAAGAGATGGTGATCCTATGTTAGGACTTTTCGCTACAGCGACGACCTGAGATCCCACTGATAAGATAGCTGGAACCGATGACAGAGGATGATTCATCAGGTATATTCCAAAATTGGTCTGTGGGGAGAAAGCATATTTTTAAAATCTCCCTACACAAGATGTTGTAGGGTAACAGCTTTAATGATGCTGAACAGAGTTTTACTGAACATTTACCAGATTTTCTTCTTCAAGATGGAGCTTTCCGCATTCCCCTCCCCATTCCAGCACAGGATTCTCATGATCACCATGGGCAATTTTTCTAGCCTTCCTGGGCAGATGGGGATTTTTCTTTAAGAACGAAAAGGGAAGAACTAACATTCTTTTCTTTCATGTTAGAAATTCCATGAAAGGCATTCTCTTCAGAATATGTGCAGTGAATTAGCTTTGGATACCTGCACATCAGATCTATGATGTATCTGAAGCAACAATATTGAACTGCCAATAATTTGTGCTTCAAACATCTGCTGGATGATGAGTGCAAGAGTTCTGGGTCTTTTTTCTGAAAGTAACAGCAGTCTCGTACTCCTGCTGGCGCAAGGGTACACAGAACTCCGTCAATGGCAGACTGAAACCCACAGGTGGCCAGCTGGCCCACCTAGCAAGCGTTACATCAAAAAGCCAAATATGTGTGGTTGTAATATAGCACCTTGTTTATTTATGTTGTTAGGAAAACACCTATCTTTTATAAGCTATCATGAGATCAAATTGCTTTCTTAAATCAGGTTGCAGTTTAGAGAGAATGTTAAGGAATATTGTTTCAGACTTTATAATTAAGCCTCCAACCATAGTGGAGATAGATGGGACCCAGTTCTCCTTGAAGCCCTACGCAGGTTTATTCTAGCTCATTGGTCAAATAAGTCTTCAGTAAATAGATTAAAATTTTCTCTCTGAGAATTGAATGAATAATTCTGAACACTTGGGTTATTATGTAGTTAAGTAGCCAGAACTTAAATTACTAACGAGAAAAGTAGCAGAGGAAGAAAACAGCCTCTGGCCAGTTTAAATTTCTTAGAAAGCAAGTTGTTTATCCTGAGAATTGCCAAGGAATTATTATAAGCAGTGCTAATGAAATGAATGAAATTGTCATTCTGTCCCACGTTATGAATTACTGAACACAGGAAAGGATAGTCTCCATTGTCAACCTTGTCAACCATACAATATGGCATTAGGGGCCAAACAATTAGGATCAGAAATAAAGTGATTGGGCTTAAAGCCATATTGATCAGGTCCTATGAAAGATCTGATAAAAGGGTTAATTCTCTGTATTAGAATATTTGCCAATATCTGAAAATATCTTTACGAGGAATATTGGACAATAAGAAACAATATCATCTTTGGGTTTATCAGATATGTCCACCAAGAGTCAGATAAACAATGCACTTCTATTACACATTATACAACTAAACTAGATGTTTTGTAAAAAACAGACATAAAGTCATTAATGCCCAGAGCTTTATGATGTTTAAATCTCTTTATAGCTTCCTGTACTTTGACACTGGTGATCGTTTTGCTAATCTATTTGGTCACCTGTTAGATAAGGAAGTAAAATAGAATCAAGATAATTTCTATATGATGATGCAGTAGTAGAAGAAAAACAAAGATCACTATAAAAAGAGAACATCAAGGTGAAATGACATTATTCCAGCTTTGTTAATTTACCTATCTGATTTTTCTGTTTTCTTTTTAATAAGGAGGCTAAAACTTTTGACTAGTGTTAGCTTGAACTTGAAATTTATTACATAGAAGTCGTCCAGCAAGAGCCTGCTGTCCGCCTTGTAGGAGTCAAAATTCTATTTGAGACGATCCAGGACTGTTTTTCTTGAAACCAGTTATATCGTCCGTGAGTTCTGGTTTTTGTTTCAATGGTACTTTCTTTGAAATTTTCTTCTGAGATGCGTAACTCACTTATGACTGGTTCAATAACCTTTCTTTAGATGTTTGCCAGCCGACTAGCAAGGGATTAAAACACTAAAGCTTAAATGGTTGTTGAGCAACAGACAGAACAATGGGAGCACGATCATTAAGGTAAACAGGAAAGATGTTGAGCAAGAATAGGAGAAAGCAGAATATAATGTATGCAAATGTATGATTGAAACTGGGCAGAGAAAACCAAATTTATCAAACGATGGTCAAGCATCTCTTGCTTTAGAGGAAATGTTTCGCAGGCCCAGGTATTGTTTGTCTAATTTTTTAAAATATATATTTTATTTTCTTTAAATAAGTAAACAAATATTAAACAACACCCACATCCACAAACCATACAAATCGTAAAGAACTTAGAAACAAAAGCAAAGAAGAAAGGCACAAATATTAAGATCACTTTCAGGAAGAAGCTGGAAGGATATTAGGATCAGCAAATAAAGCTACTCCAAAGGCTGTGAAACGCTCAGGGCGGCTTTCCCATAGGTGTTTAAATCCTAATTGAATCCTAATTCGTATCCAGAGTTCCCATTTAATGTTCTATAAATCCGAATAGAATCCAAATTTGGTATCCAGTATTCCCATTCAATTTTTTATCCCGGATTTTATGAGGATTATCCAGTGGAAATCCAGAGGAAAAAAGTCCTGAGGAAAACTAGACCCCCCCCTTTTGGATCCAAGTCCGCTCCCCCCCAAATGGGAATGGTCCTAGGCAATTTAGGGTGGAGCTCTAGTCTTGTGGCCAGTGCCTGAGAGATGTGGGTGGGATTTCACAGCTGTGAAGGTCCCCCCTCCCTTGCCATGCCTGCAATGCTAGAGCCTCCTGAATGGAGGGGGGGGGGAGAGACCAGCTTGACTCACTGTGGTTTTGCTTGATACATATGCATCTTTCTGATGATTGTTAGCAGCTATTAGAAATGGATACATTCCTAGTAGCTGCTAACAATCAGAAAGATATATATCAAGCAAAAACGTATTAAAAGCAAAACTGCGATTCTGATTGTGCTCTGTCCCTTCGCTGATCTGTTTAAGTGCCAATGCGCAATTCCCAGTAACGTGGATGGAGGTGAAGTTACCGGGAACTTCAGATCTGAAGGGGAGGGCGTGAAAAGGGGAAAGTGTGATTGCCCTGTGTGTGTCTGTTCTTCCGCTCAGCTGATTGGCCAGGGCAGGCTTACAGGGTTTGCACTAGGAGGGGCAGGGGTTAAAAGGTCCTGTTTCTCCGTGCTGGGGATTTGGGTGGTGGGTGGGAACGGCAATATTCGGGTCCAGTCTGGTTTACTGTCAGATAAATGGGGACAGACCAAAATGCCTACTCAGCCCAGCATCCGGATTAAAATAGTCCAACCAGGAATAAAATAGTCCAGTGAGAACGTACCCTCGGAGGAGAAGTTTAGTATCTCAGGAATGAGGGCGGTCTTGAGATATGATCCTTTGTAACTTTTATCTCATCATATTATTGTTTGGACCAGTCATGTAAAAGATACGGCCCGCGGGCCGCATCAATACGGCCCGCGATCGCTTCACAGAGGAGGAGGCGCCGCGCGCAGGCAGCAACCCAAGAAAAGAGCAAATTTCTACAGGCGCCGTCTCTGCTCTGCTGCTGCTGCTGAGAGAATTAATGTTGGTTCTCTCGGCAGCAGCAGCAGAGCCGAGCGCCGGCGCCTGCAGAAATTTGCTCTTTCTCAGGCGACTTCAGTTCTTCTCTGATCACGGGGCAGATCCCTTCCGTGCAGATCGGAGAGCTGAAGCTGCTGCTGCCGCTGCCCCCCTCGGCCTGGCGTTGCTTGCAAGGGGCGGAGGCAGCAGCTGTGAGTTAAGTTCTCCGATCTCCACGGAAGGGATCTGCCCCCGCAATCGGAGAAGAAATGAAGCCTGCCTGCCTCCCTTCCCTCCCTCCCTGCTTCAGGCAGGCAGGCAGGCAGGCAAGAGAGAGAGAGAGAGAGAAGTGTTGGCTTTAATACCTGCTTTTCTCACCCATTAAAGGTGACTCAAGGCAGCTGACAAAGCTTCTGTTCTCCCCAGAAGCTGCTTTGAGTCACCTTTAATGGTTGAAAAAAGCAGGTATAAAAGCCAACTCTTCCTTCCATCTTTCCCAAAGCCACTAGTTCCCCCAGCTGGCTTTGTGAGGGAGGGAGGGAAGGAAAAGTTGGCTTTTATACTTGCTTTTCTCACCCATTAAAGGTGACTCAAGGCAGCTGACAAAGCTTCTGTTCTCCCCACAGGGTGGTAGTTGGACCAGTGAGAGCTCAGAAGAGAACACAAGCTTTGTCAGCTGCTTTGAGTATATAATATACTATACTATATAATTAAATAAATAAAATGTTATAATAATTCAGTACATTTTTTTATTTGAATCTGGCCCGCCTACACATTCTAAATTTAATAAATGGCCCTCTGCAAAATTGAGTTTGACACCTCTGGTTTGGACCATTTACCTTAGGAGAATAGATTTGCTATAGTGAAACAGAAGTCAATCCCTAAATCAGTATGATCACTTTGTATCTCTTTGGAAAAGTTCTACCAGTTCAGGAGCAGCATCACATCCAAAGTCTATGAGCCAGTTTGGTCTAGTGGTTCGGGAGCCGGACTCTTATCTGGGAATACCGGGTTTGAGTCTGCCCTTCCCCACGGGCAGGTGGGTGGCCTTGGGCTAGTCACAGCTCTCTTCTGAGTTCTCACCTCACAGGGTGTCTGTTGTGGGGAGAAGCACAGAAGCTTTGTCAGCCACTCAGAGTCCCCTTAAACGGGTGATAAAAGTGGGGTAGAAAAGCCAACTCTTCTCCTTCTTTAAAAGTTCATAAACCTTGAGAAATTACAACTTTCTTTTATTCCTTATCCTCTGGTGCCATCCAGTGGTCATAAGTGATCATTGCATGCTATACACGCCCAACGCCTTTCTTCTCTTTTTAACATCCTGTTCCAGAAGTTTACCCACCTCCAAGCAGGGAGGGTTCAGAGGCACAGTCGCCCAACACCTTTCTCTGGAAAAAAGAGTGTGTGTAGTGAAGGCACCCCTGCCACCCAGAAGCTCCAGCTCCCAACTTGCAGAGGTTATCTGGGAGGTACTGTGCTCAGGGCTACTGAAAGCAGAACAGAGTTTCACTCCCTTTCTGTCTCATTCATCAGGGCCTTCAAGGCTAATTCAGTGCCAAATTCAGCACTGAAACTGGCAGCCGCCCTGATCTGCTGCCTCACCCGATCATGGGTCTGGGAATCCTTAAGTTTTAGGACATTTAAATTAGAAAAAGGAGGGTATGGAAGAAATTCAAATTCCCTTTTTGTGGATCTGTAACACGTTCACAGCTTTAACAATTAAGCCCTCAAGGGTGCTTCCCAGGCATGTGTGTGTGTGTGTGTGTGTGTGTGTGTGTGTGTGTGTGTGTGTGAACAAAGGGAGACTCACCCACATTCAGGAGGTGGAAGTTAAGGGTGGAATTATGTAAATAAAGAAGAACCAAATCGCATCTCATAGGAGACCAGCTGTTGGCTGGTGTGGAGTTTCAGAGAACAGAGAGGCCCTCCTTCGACCTTAGCAAGTTACTCCATCATCTAGACATCCTGAGGGGGAAATCTAAATCCCTGTGACTTAGTAATTTTATTTTACTTTCAGCAAATGCTATTGGAAAGGCTGCATCTGGTTACTACAAAAAGATAACAGTACTGCAAAGAGCAGACACAGGGCTGTCAAAAGGAAATAAACCATTTGTATATCTTCATCCTTACATTTTACACAGAACTTAACAGCTGTGGTATTTCTTTCCTGGAATTCTTCTGAAGCAGCAGTTGTATTAGTGAGAAAGGCACAATTTGAAATGTTTAACAATGATATTAAACTAATCTATGTTTAGTCATTCAGCAATTTAAACTGAATTTTATACTTCCTTATATTTCTTGAACAGCCAATAAAACCCGTCCATGCTCAGCTAAGAAAAGAGAATACAAGATAAGAAAAGATTTTGCATCCTCCTGTCAAGAAGCACGCACTGACCTTTTTATTCTTAGTGCAAGTCAAGCTCTGAAAAAACTCCTTGTTTCGTTGTGCTGTTTGTTGATCAATGCAGATAACCAAACATCTGTGACAGGGACCCATAACCTGAAATTTGCACAGAAAGGATTCCAAAATCATTTCCCCCAGCACATCATACCATCTTTGGTGAGAAATTTATTTGCGTTTCTATCCTGCCTAATACCTGAAGGCTTCTGGGCAGGCTATAACCATACAAAGAAAATAGAAAATGAACACACTAAAAACAGTAACTTCCTGAAAGAGGGGAGGGAAAGCTGTTTCCTCACCCACAGGCCAATCTGTGCCTCTTGGCTCTTTCCTAAGTGCATAAAGGGGAGGCTATTACATAGTATGGGGGCTACTCAGGGGAAGGTTGGTCCTTCCACAAGATTCCACCCCTTTAACTAGTGGTGGTGGGGTAACCGGATGGTCTCCCCCGCAGATCTTAAGGCACATGCATCTTGATCTGGAATAAAGCATTTCATCAGATATTTGGGCTCAAGCCATTGTGGGCCTTGTCAGTTAAACTTCACGCCATGAATTGGGCTCAGCAGCAAACTGGCAGCCAGTGCAGCTCTTTCCAGAAGGTGGTTTTGCGCAACATTCCTGGCTCCATGTTGTGCATGGAAGCAGGTGGTGTGCAGGCCTTTTTTCCCCTCTGGGTTCGAATTTCCACTTGGGCCAATTACTGCCTTTTTTCGCCTCTTTTATGTCACAGGAACATCGTGAGAATAAAATGAAGGGGCGGAGAAAGGTGGGTGCTACTTTGGAGGAAAGACCAGATCCAAATTTATATATATATTTGGATTTGGAACGATATATATATATTCGTGGCATATATTTAAAGAGCTGCAGTTATATGCAGAAGGACCACAGTTATTGGCAAATCTTGTGATCTCCACAGAACCCCCTGCTGGGTTTTTCATTAAAATTCAGCTTTGTGAGCGTCAAGCCAGAGTGCTTCCTTTTCACAAGGGGCTCTTAATATTTTACGTGATCAAAGGAATAAACAAAGTGATAACACTGCATCACAAGAAACATGAAGCTGCTAGTCGTGAAGCGTTTTACTTATTTATTTTTGAACAATGCTGCCACCTGTGGCATCTACAGCCTTGTAGGCAGAGACCATTTCCTGGGAGCCTGTAGGGTGGAGACGGCGTGCCCAGGCCTGCCAAGCAATGGACCCCCAGGGACAACAAGAGGGCAGGGAGCAGAGGGGAAGCTTTGGGAAGACCTGGCTGGACGCTCAGCAGAGCAGCTTTGCGTTCCCAGCATGCTCTAATCCCAACCCTACCTGGAAACACAGAGAATCAATTGCAACCTCCTCCCACAGATCTTCTTCAAATGGCTCTTCGGTGGAAATAACAATGTTCGCACGGAAACGACGGATGATATCTTGTACAGGAGGCAGTTCGCCTAGTCTGCTCAAGAAAAGCAGAGAGGAATTTGGCCCATGATTAAACCATAAGAATGACTGAATTGCTATTTCAGATGTTGCAGATCAACAAAAAAGGAACGCCATTACATTTTAAAACAAAGCTGCCATGTGAAAAAAACTGTAACACTATTTGGATAACTAGTATTTTTCTATTAAAGATGAAACCACAGATTTTCTCCATCCGTATTCATATTACATATTTTCCCATTAGAAAATATATCAAAAAATAATGCCACTTTCTGCTATTAGCAGGACAAAATGTTATAGCCAGAAATTGGAAAAAGAAACATCAAACATTCAGACCTGGTATAATAAAGTAGTAGAATATACAATAAATAAGCTTATTGCCTCTCAATACTGCAAATATACAAATAGAAAATAATGATATGTGTTTCTAGAAGCGTGGAAACTGTTGTTAGTCTTAACATATAATGTGTAGGAATTAACATTATCAGAAAACACCATAAATTTTTTGTTGAAATGATAGAAATATTACATAGTAATACTATAAGATATATGTATCCCATGTAAATTGCAGTCAGTGCCAATTCAAGATTTATACAACTTCCTATCTTACCTGTAACAACTCAAGTTTTGAAATAGTATTGTTTATTAGTTTATTTCAATATAATATATGTAAATTTGTGCATTAAGTTGTAAATGGTAAATATAATTAGCAAAACTTTCTTGCATTCAAAATAAAAAAAGATGAAACCACAAAAGGCCAGGCACAGGCAATACTTTGGTGGTATATTTGCCCTTCTTTCTCTTACGCTACTAATTTTGCTGTACTGTTCTGTTACTGGGGTCCAGTAACTTCCTCTGAAAAAGTTCTACCTGGAAACAAAGATATGAATAGTTTCAAAATGATCTGAATTTTTTAAAAAACCCAGAATATCAGAGTCCCAAATCACTGAGGCCGAGTGTGTCAAGTAAAGCTTTGTGTCAGTAAAGTTACACTTTGCCTGTGCGCGTTTGGGTCCATTTACAGCCCTGTCGGAACGGCTGTGACTCCGCCACTAAAGCACGTCCCTGACTTTCTGCAAAGGATAAATACACCTGAAGACAGAAGGGAAGAAAGAGACCGAAATGTTTGATACAAGATCATTTCTGAGCATAGCAGTGAAAGCGTCTGGTTGCCACAAGCAGAGATGAAAGAGATGCTGAGACCAGGCACTGATGGAAATCTTTGTTCTTAAAAAGCCATGAATGGAAAGTAACAAACGGCTTTTGGACAGCAAATAATATGCAGTTAAGAGATATCAATTGTCGCCAAACCCTCATTGGTTTGTATCAGAATCATAAAACTAATAAAAAATACAGGGCAAGAGAAAAGGCGTACGAAATAGGAATATAGACTACAAATAAACCACGATGCCCGGAAGAAGGACCAGAGCCCGTGTCCAGGAGGGATCCAGCCGCCCCTGATCGGCGTGTGGATGGTTTTGAGGAGTCTGTAGCTGATTGCACCTGGGAGGGCTGCAGCAATTCCAGGTAAGCTGCCACAGCTCCAGGTGTGGATGGAGCTGTCCAGCAAGAGGCCTGGACAGCTTTCCCACCAAAGTGCAAACAGGCCCAGTCTGTCTTGTGTATCTGAGGTGAGTTGAAAGAAAGCTTCTCAAAGAGCAAGAGGCTCAAGCTGAGACTGCGGATAAATCTGGTTCCCAGATCAGCAACCTCAATGATACAACTGAGAAGCAACCTCCTCCTTCTTTGTGGATGCCTTTGCTCGGACAATCCGCTTTGAGTGCCAGATGTGGCAACAGGGTCCCCGCGCCAGGGATCCTGCCTTAGGCAGCAGGCAGACGCTGCCATCGGCTCCCTTCCGACTGACTTGCAACCTTAAGCCACATAAAGGTGCAGCCAGGCCGAGGTTCCAGCTTTTCTCCCAGGGGAGGGATCTTTGTAGCCAATAAGAAAGGCACAGTTGATTTACTATGACCATTACTACTCTGTAAAATATGCATTTAGGTAGTTTTTGAACTGAAACTGCATTCCAGCAGTTTGAAAACTGATGCCTCAACTTGCCACAGACTGGTAAATGTGTCTCAGGAACTTCAAAAGGAATCTGTGAAGCAGCAGCTGGGGAACATGAGTTGCCACCTGCGCCACACTGGTTGGCCGCACCCAACTGCAGACAGCGGCACGTCTCAGGTCAAGAGTGGCCAATTCAACCAGTTTATTCTAAAAGACCAGTTAATTGTTTCCCAGTCTGTATTCCGGAGCCCAACCTTAGGCCTCAGTGCACAGTCAGTAGCTGACTCCATTCAAGAACAGGATTGCAGGGAGGAACTAACTGAGCCCGGAAAAGATACAAGGAGCCCGTAGAAAGTTACCTTGACTCTCACCTACTTTACTTACCTTGTAGTAACTTGTTCTCTCAGTTGTAAAACACTTGTTAGATTAATCAGGAGATACTGTGCTTCATTCACTAGAGACAAGGAGGCAAGTGCGGCTGAAGACTCTTCTGAAAGATATTGCATTATTAACAACACTGAGTATCCCATCCAGAGCCCAGTATCTTCTGAAATGATCTAAAATAGGGATAACCGAGTAACAGCATGGTCATCTGGCTAAATGCCTTTGCCTTGCACTTCACTCGTTCATGCACAGAGCCAGAATGCAGACAAGTGTGCGACTCACTTGGGTCCTGCTAATGCTGACTGTGAAAGGGCCAACCCACAAGCCAACTGCAAAGATTCCACTGTGGGGGTCAGTCCGGCTAGCTGAGATGAATTCTCACACTGTGCTCTGAAGTCCTGGCTGCCAGAGGAAGGCTGGGACTTCTTCCCCCTGTGATTCCAGAGGAGCATCGCAGTAGCAGTGCCTGAACTCCTTCTGAAGCTGCGGCATGTTGATCCTTCACGGACCCCAGCCCTCGACACTTCGCCAAGGGACTTTTATCTCCTGGTTGTGATCCTGATGGCCGGGTTTACCAGTTGCCGTGGCAACAGCAGCACACATTTCCATGGTTGCAGCGAGGCAATCGTACTTACCAGGTGCTTCAGGTAAGTTTGGTATAGATTGGGTGTTGCAAAGTGCAGACCCTGACACACCTCCATCTTCACTTCCTTGGAAAGTGAAGGTGCAAGTTCATGCCTGCCTCTGACAAGGGCATTCCTTACGTCTTCTGCATGCTTTGTTGTCAGCTAAGACAAGGGGAAACTTCACAATCCCTCCGCATTTCGTAATTTCTCCTCCTTCTGATCTAACTCCTTCTGGGATGGACCGTGGAGCAATGGGGATCCGCTTTGTATAAATCCAACTTGCTAGAAATCTGTGCCTGAGATTATGTTCATGTCTGCACTAGCCAAAAGATCATTTTGCTCTCAGAGTAGCAGTAAGTATTCTGGATTTCTCCACAGCAACAGCAGGACCATTGCTCTAACCTGGCAGAACAGAAGAGGCTATGGCTGCACCCAGACACATTTTATGCTGCTCATGGAATGCCCAGGCCCAACTGTTGATCTTTAGTAGTTGTGTCATATTATACGGCTGGTACTGTGCATTTAACTTACTGCGGGAGGAAGAACTCTCGCTGCACAGTATGTAGATAAATCAAAGTTTCAATCTAATGCAGGCAAATGATGGGAAACATTGGCAAAGTGCTGCCTAATCAGGAAGTCCAGCTGAAAACTTGATTGGCTGCCGCAACCCACATGACAGTGCACGCCACCTAAACTCTTGCCGCTCTGATACAGGAAACTACAGAGCTGACGTGGAGTATGGACGACCGGTCTTCCCTGCGCAGTGAGTTTACTGAGCATTTTGTTTTAACTGCACACTTAGCCAGCTAGTCCTGAAGCAGCCATGAGAAGACTAGCCGCATGTTTCCTTCTAAAGTTGTGATTCCTCCACCAGTCTTTTTGAAAAAATTCAGACTCCTCAGATAACGAATAGTCCTAAGGCGTAGCTGATGAAGTATTGTTCAGATCTGATACTATGGCCTCTTTGATTGAGCCTGGATCAAATGCCTGTACAGCATTTTCCACCAAAAGAGTGATGTATTCCTTATGTGTACCATATTTTAAAAGCAGAGGGAAAGTGGTAAGTCAGGCGAGGAGAAAGGTCTTTTTCTCTTGGTTTATGTATATAAATGAATTCTACTAGAACCTATGACAGGCGTGTCACAGGTGAAACGCCAAGCCCTTTTGGGTAACACACCTGGTCACCCTGGCACCTGGGCGTGTAGTGCTTGGTTGTTCCTGAAGGGTACGGAATACCAACTTTCAATTGAAGATTTAGCAAATGTAAAGAATTATTTGTTTTTGCTTTTAATAAAATACATATATCAAAAATATAACTTTTTTACTAGAGCCACAAATATCACAAAATTATGGATTTTTATAGATGTTAAGCTAGGTCTTCTTCTGACACACCAAGCTCAAAAGGTTTGCCATCACAGTACTAGAAGGTGATCTGTTGTGCAGCTGCCGTCTTTTCTGCTCTAAATTTTTCATTCATCCTCCCCTCCCCCCAGCATATTAATGGGAAAGTTTGGAAACTTCTGCCAATGATCTTTCCTAGTCGTGTCCTGTTCTTCTTTGGAATCCTCAGACTTCCACCCACGAGATCCCTGTGGTCTCTTCATAAATGGCAAAGCAGATAAAGATGAGTTTGTCTGCAGCTGGTGTCACGCCACGCGTCAAGTGGGCATCGTGTTCACCTCATTTCTTTTCTGTTAGAGGCACAATCGCCCCGTTAAAGGTCAAATGATTTTTTTAACTAGTATTTGTTCTTAGCTAATAAAATAGATATCGACTCAGTCATTGGGATATTAAACTGTATGTTCTTGATACAAAAGGGTGCCTTTAGTATAAAAACCATCTTTTACAGGTCCCACATAAAACATTGGACTTTATTTCTATGTTTTATCCATTTCAATGCATCTCTTATCACTGGAGTTATTTAATGTTCCCGTATGAAAAAGCACAAAAGCAATGCTGACACTTCATATTTACAGCACCAGGCTGCGCGGTTCCTTCTCGTCATGCAAAATGTACCTTTTTCATCTTTCTTATTAGCATTTCTTTTGAAGTCGGAGCTCTGCCGAATCAGGCGGCACCGGCGGCCAAGGAACTCGGAGAACCATTCCGCGGCTGCTTCTCCACAGTCGTACGTCTCGACTCTGTGAGGAAAAAAGAGCAAAGGAATCCAGCCGTCGCGTTTAATTTCACAACTAACATCACTTTGGTGACAATGAAGTACCTGCTCTGTCTGCATATCTGCAGTTTAGAGACCTATCTTATTAATTATGGATTTTATCTGTTATATTTTGCGTATCTCTTGTGGTTTGTACCCTGCTGTGCGTGTTTTCTTGGGTTTCTGTTTGCAGGTTCTGTTTTACAGACAGGAACTGTAAAATTAAACATAATGCAAACAAGCAAGTGTAAATTATGCAAAAAAAATAAAAAAGATAAGGTGGTTGACCACCCAACATGCAGCAGTAGCAAAAATTCTTTAACAAATTATGAATCTAGGCAAAATCAAGTGGTAAAAGCATTGCACTGGAATATACATAAAAGCATGTATTTGCAGCCCCAAATTGTTACAAGCCCAACACTGAAAAGAGCTCCAGAATCATGTAGGGTTTCATGTTAGGATCCAGCCCCAAACAAACACAACGCCTCAAGGGATTCCTGCCAGAACCTGTTTACTGAAGCCAACTGTAAAGTCACAAATAGTCAGTGAAACTGCAAACCATTTCACTTGGTGTGTTAAACCACTGTGGGAGCAAAATAACGTTATTCTGAACCAAATTTTGGATTAAATCATGAACCATAAACTGAAATGGCATATTAATATAAACATAAAAGAAACCTTTACCAAAATAGTTTACAAGTGGTCCAGGACACGCATATCAAGGTCAGGTTGTTGGAGAAGATGTACAGCCAAGCCTGCATACCATGATTCTTGTTGGAAGTGTGATAAAATAAAAGAATTTTGGCTAACAGTACACCATGTTTACAGCAGACAGTAAATACTAATTTCCATTTAAACCAGAAATCTTTGGGTGTTTTTCCACTGTCACCAGAAGTACCTGTTAAGTACCCATTAATGGGTACTTAATGGGTACTTCTAGTGACAGTGGAAAAACACACTTTTTGTTAAGTATAATTCGATCCTCACTTACTCCTCACACACAACAATGCTGTGGCACCAGAAAGATTCGGATAATGTAATAAGAGAAGGTTGGTACTATTATAAACCGTTACTAGAATATTAATATAATAATGTATAAATTCATTACTTAATATTTAATTTCTTACTCTAATGTAACCCAAAAAAGCCAAAAGTCCACTGGTACATCTGTTACAGTTAGTGAACCTACCCGTGTCCCAATAATTATATCTCTTAGATATTTCATAACATTTAAATTCATACCTACAATCAGATTAAACCACAGCCTAGAACTATTAAATTACAGAAATAATTTTGATTCTATCAGTTTTGCATCATAAACAATAACCCAGTAAGAGGTCATTATGTCTAATCAAGGTAGCTCTGCAATATTCATGCATTCCAAATTAGTCCCATAAGATCTCATTAACTGTAGTCATAGGCTAGAATATCTTCTGTAGCAGAATTCATTACGTTCCAAAATCATCATTATTTACATACAAACTATTATACGAAGTATAGTAGGTCATAGCCCAGTCCTTCCTTTTAAGTTGCAAAGTGTGGAATTTACTTTCCTGACTTAGACAGTTTTATAATTAATCATAATTCCAAGCCCAACTTTACTTTGAAGCTCCCTGTAGTCTCTAATTATTTCTCCTTATGTAACATTTCAGCAATATTTGTTCTGCCTTATATTTTAGTGTGCAATTGGTTTATTTACAGTTGTCTTGGAAGCCTGGCATTCCGTCTGTTTATTGTTAGTTGACTCTGGTGGCAATTGCGCCTCCTCGCTGACCTGTTTTATGTTTGCTGCGGAGATTTTAAACAGAGATCCTTAAGCTATCTTGGAGTATTAGCTTTGTATTGCTGTCTGTTTCAAATGATAGTTGTTCCTTCCAGAAAATTCCACCTGTAACCTGTTGAGGTTTCTGTGCAGTCTTCTTATACAGCTTCTGAAGATACTGGATATGCTGAGGCCTCTCTCCCCCGGCCACCCTCCCCCAAACTTCCCCCCGCGGCCTCTTCCAGGGCCCTCTGGAACTGCAAAATGGTTCAGAGAGATAAATATAGACCTTCCGGTAAACCCCACACCTCGTGGGGGTATTCATTCCAGGCACAGACATTCTATAGAATATCCGTGACTGGATCCGAATACCCCCACATCCTTGTGGTTGGTGGTGGTGGTGGGGAATCGGCCAGAGCCAAATTTCCCCACATTCTATTCAACTCAAATAGCATTTGGAAGATCGCTCCATGCACAGCCCTAGGTCAGCCCAGTGGACAGCAGCAGCAAAAAAAGCTAATTCAGTGCTGGGAATAATTAGGAAGGGAATAGAAAACAAGTCAGCAATTTTGCTTCTTTGCAAACCTATGGTGAGGCCACATTTGGTATATTGTGTACAATTCTGGTCACCACAACTCAAAAAGGATAGAGTGGGACTGGAAAAGGTCCAGAAAAGGGCAACCAAAATGATTAAGGGGCTGGAACAAAATCCCTTACAAAATCAGGCTGCAAAGTCTAGTCTGCATGGTATAGAAAAGGTGGACAGAGAAAATTTCTCTATCAAACAACACTAGAACCAGGGGGCATCTATAAAGCTGAGAGTCAGATCAGACAAGGGGAAGTATTTCTTCACCCAGAGGGTCATCAGTTTATGGAATTTGCTGCTGGAAGAGGTGGTGACAGCTACTAGCCTGGATGGCTTTAAGGAAGGGTTAGACACGTTTATGGACGACAGATGTATCAATGGCTACGAGAATGGATGCCTGAGTACATCTTTCAGGCTGGGGGTACAAGCAGGATGCTTCTAAGGCCATTTGCTGGGATTGGAGAGCAGGAGAAGGTGGTTTGCCCTTGTCTCTGCTTGAGATGCCCATGGGCAATCGGTGGGCCACTGTGTGCGATGGGACGCAGGACTAGATGGGCTGTGGCCTGATCCAGCAGGGCTCCTCTTAGGTTCCTACTAATACATGTCATTTTACTTTTGTTCTTGTGATCTCTTACCTGTGTGAACAGACCTTACTCTGGCAGGTTTGGGTCAAACTTCCATTATTTTCTTTCAAAGTCACTGAAATGGGATCCATTCCTATTTTGAAGAACACAAAAGAAGGTTTGCGTATTCCTAAATTCAACATTAGTGCACAAAATAAAGGTTCCTTATCCCAGTTTAGTTGTAGACCTGTGTAAAGAGGTCTTCAACTATTGTAATGCCATCTATTCCAGCCCAGGGATTCGAAGATGGGGGCCGTGGCGTTTTCCACTGTTTCTTCTGCAGACTTCAAAGACCCCTTGCACCTCTGACATGAAACAGGCCAGTGGCAGTGAAGGGCGAGTGGCACTTGTGACAGGAGCATGTTTTGCCTGGACTGCACACCTGGATAGCTTGTATGAATGTACACAAGGTAATGTATATTGATGGTAACAGGATTGCTGGACCCAGGTTTTACTTTGCATCAAGTAGAAAAGAACAGTCGTTAATTTGAATTAGGACCAGTGAACATTCCGTGGTTGCTGTGTGAAAAATGGATGGTGGAAATGTTTATGCTTGTGATGGTGAAAAGTAATTCTGAGAGAGTTACACTAGTACCATTGGATACTATAGACTTTATACAGATCTGCCTCCTTCCTCCAGATTTACTGTCAACTGGATTGGCATTGATCACTTCTCCCACATGGCTTAGTTTCTTCAAAGGGCCCAGGGTTCATTACCCATGGATATTGTGCCCTATTGCTGCTCAACCAAACAATACCAAAATTCAACACTTATAGCTGCCTGAAAAGCCTCTCTCTCTCTCAGTCAACCTCATTCGCTCAACCGTGCAACATGCAGACAGCTGAAGAGAGTGATTTTTGGAGCTGAGGAGGTAAAAATTTAGGCACCAAAAGACCACTGTATTTCCCCCCCCCCCCCCTCAGCCTTGCTGCTATTGTGGCTGGTGTTTTAAGGAGCAGTTTTTGATCTTGAGGCCTCTGGAGCATTGGAAATATATTGGTTGGGCCAGAATGCTCCGAGACCCTAGGCGGGCTCCGAACTTCTTGACAGGCTCCTTGAGGGTGGAGAGCCCAGGATGGGGAGTGTTAGGCCATGGTCCTGCACTCTAGTGGGGATGGTGAGTCTATGGCTGCATCCCCAAAAGACTTATTTGCCTCTCTACTGTCACTCTATTGAAGTGGACATGCAAATCAGGAATAAGCGTCCGCACGAGGCTCAGCAAAATGTGCATTTTTAATGCACCTTCCGTCCCCATGGGAGCCGTGTTTTCTTTGCGCGCATCTTTTTCTCCCCGCCCCTGTTCTTATTGACAGGGTGCCAGAGGGAATGGGGAGGGACTGTGCTCGGCGCGGCCACAACCAGGAAGACAATCCCTGACAAGTCCAAAGGAAAAATAGCCATCGGTTCTCTGTTCGTCTCCCAGATCTTCTGAGTATTCCATCAGGATCGAACCTGCCTGTCGCTGGCAGCATTCGGACTCAGAAGCAGTATCTTAGGGCTGCAGGTTTGGAGGAAGACATCATAGATATAATTATGGAGGCCCGAAGGGGATTTACTACGCATATCTATGAATCAGCTTGGAAGGCCTTTCGGAGATGGTGCTGTCCTAAGTCTATTGATCCTAGGACCTATTTCTCAGGTGCTTTCCATTTCTTCAAGCAGGAGTCAGTAAAAGACTAGGATATAACACTGTCAGGAAACAAGTTTATGCCTTGGCAATGGTGTTGGATCTCTCCTAGGGTTTCGGATTAGCAGGGAATGACCTGGTTAGGTCTTTCCTGGCCAGTATAAAAGCCAAGTGCCCTCCAGTAGTTCATCAGTTCCCTTCCTAAAATATACATTTGGTGTTATCGGCCTTGATCTTTTGAGCTGATGGCCATGTGTTCCCTCAGGTTACTTACCTGTAAAGTTGTTTTCTTGGTCACTCCCACATTCGCAAGGAGGATGTCAGATCTCTCTGCCTTGCTGGTGGAGGAGCCTTTCTGTCAAAATACTCCTGATTCAGTAATTTTGCATTTGGATCCTAAGTTTAAACCCAAAGTTGACTCAGTTTTTCATAGTCATTTGAGAGTCTTTTGCCAACCTTTTGTAAGGATCCCAAACATGAATTAGAGTAGAGATGGCATATGCTTGATGTACGTAGAGCAATTTTACTTGGACAGGACTAAGGACTTTAGAAGGTCTTTCCCCCTGTTTTGGGGGATTCACCTGTCAAACACGGGGAAGAAGGTGAATGCCAGAGCTATAGCTTCATGGGTCAAAGCTTCAATAGCCTTGTGTGGTGCCCATGCGAAATTTCAGTGTTGGGTGATGTAATTAAAAACTGTAGTAAAAACGCATTCAATGTGGAATAACTAGACAGCCCAAGCAGGTAAGGAGGAGGCAATACCTCCCTTAATAGCATAAAGGGCGGGCTTTTACAGGGGGGGGGGTATTAAAGATTTCCCTCTTTGGGATTGGTAGTGCAGGCTTTGGTATGTCCCACGGGTAATGAATCCCGAGCCCTTTAGAGAATGGAACTTTGTTACTTACGTGATCGTCCATTCTTGAAGGGCTTGGATTCATTACACCCACCCAATATTAATCAGGTTTGTTCTTACAATTCTCATTTTTGTCATCTGCAGTGCAGAGAGAAGTCTCACTTGACTGACTGGGAGAGAGAGGCTTTTCAGGCTGCTATAAGGAGGAGTGCCATCTATGTTGAATTTTGGTATCATTCGGTGGAGCAGTAATAGGGCACAATACCCACAGGTAATGAACCCGAGCCCTTCAAGAATGGACGATCACGTAAGTAACAAAGTTCCATTCTCCCATATAAACAGATCCCTTCTACCTTACCCCAACTCACTAAACTGTTTTTAGAATGTTTTTGCAAGCTTTACTGTGTTCTTTCCCATATCATCTCTGACCATGAGTCCGACCACGAGTCTCAAAATTCTTCTGAAAATTATTCACTTTTGAACACTGACTTAGCCTTTTCTTCTTGTTATTAGCCACAAACTGGTGGCACTAAAAATAAAGGTCACTTTTACCCTACAAATAAAAATCACTTTAATTAATTATCATTCTTCCAAGGAATTCTGGAAACTGGAGACTAGTAATCTTGTTAAAGGAGTTGTAATTCCTTCTTCACTTAAGAACTATAGTGCCAAAGATTTTCGCAGGAATTTAATAACCCTGAACACACCTCAAGAGCCTTAACTGTATTACACAACCTGAAATCCCCAACAAATATTTGCCAAAAGTACTAATGAACTCTGATATATCAAGTTTTACTGCAATTATCTTACATGGAGAACAGATCTTTCCTTACCAACCTTCAGTTTTGATAGTCATAATGTTTTGCTCCAGGTCAATTGAAGGCTGGACAAGGCACAGTCTTGGTTCCTGTTTTTGTGTTATGCAAACACCATTCTGATTTGTTACCATCCAGCTACGGTCATAGAGCAAACCTTTGCTTCCAATAGGCCACTGCCTAACCTGATAAAAAACAGACTTCCGATCAACAAAATCCTTTATACTACAGAAAGTGTACTAAAAAAAAGACAAAATCTTCAATGCCTAGAAACTGACAGGAAACACAGGAAACCGACACCATGAATGCCTTATGAAGGCACGTGATTTGCCTACGCCTGCTCCATCATGGGGCTCTGGGCTTGGTGGACAAGTGTGTTATTTGCTTGGACCTGCGTTCATCCAACCACGGGCTGCTGTAGCTGCCCACTGGAGCACTTGAACAGCCTGGTGCTAGACAGGGCTCCGTCAGCTCTTCCAAGGGCTTTTGCTTCAGCAGACCTACCATCTCCACGTTGTCACCACTTTAGTAGATTACCTGGTCCACCACCGGTGGCTCTGGTGCATCCCCAAACAGGATCCTCTTGGCCACTGACATTGCAGCTGAGGAACAAATGTTCCTGGCTGTGTTTGTGTGGCCGTGAGTAATGGGCAGTAGGCAGCTAACAGTGCTGTTCCCCTGCTGTACAACTCTTAGCACAGTTAAAAATATGTTGCACCCGTCTGAACACCCGTCCACTTCCTATTATCTTCTATAGAGTTTAGACTGTGGCTCCTCTACCATTCTTCCCCTTCCTTAGCTCCCTTTGGCACAATGACCATATGCCTGAACCCACAGTTCTCAAACGCATTTGGAATCCTAACACGTGCAAGCGTGAGCACCTGGGGAGGACTATACAGATGGGTCACGGGCACAACAAGCGGCAGCCTGCATTGCTGCTCTGCAAAATTCAGACTGCTGCAGGGTATTCCATTCTCCTCATTCCAGTTCTTTCCTTTTCTCCATGTCAGCCAGTGAACGTTCAATGCTCAGTTATTAAGTTTTGCATTCACAGCCCAGTTCTCCCATCTCCACTTCATTTGGAGGTCCTGATAATCTTCTGCTAATTCTGGATTTGAAGAAAGTTCCAAAATCATTTCTGTAATATTTGCTAAAAACAACTAAGCTACCAAAACCAGTGAGAGTGATGATCCGAAAAGGATCCTCTGTTCTTCCTTCACAGACGAAAATACAAGCATACCTGGTTTGTCACGAAAGTGACTGTCTGCATGTCTATATAGGGAAGGTACAATGCAAGGCGAGGTCTGGCGTCAAGACAGTTATGGAAATGATTTACCTTGAAGAAAGGCAGCCTGCCTCATACAGTAAACTATATACCTGATGGCTACATGGGAGAATAAAATAAATAAATATCTGAGTACAGTCATCTTAGGGGGATGTGAAGTATTTATTGCATTTCAGATTAAATACTCTTTTATTTATGTAGAGATGAACACATTTGCCATACTAGTTATAAATGGTTGACTTTGTCCTTTTCATTTTTCATTATGTTTAATATGCCTTTAAACATTTATGCTTATAAATGCGTATGTGTATGTATGTGTACACAGACATATAAATAAAACATCACTGCAGGCTTGAAAAAAAAGTTATTACCCCTAAGTTAGAGGTTAGAGGCTCTTTTTGTGGTCTCCAGTTCCCCTGATCAGAGATGAACAGCTGAACTCATCAAAGGAGAGAACCTAGAACGGGCATCTGCCATCTTCATGCCAGGGCAGAGTAAGGCAGGCCTCTATTCTGGGATATATCCTGGAATGTCAAGTTGAGGAAAGGGCCAAAATCTTTTATTAGAATGACTGAAATGAGGTTATTTGCGCTGTATTTTTCCCCGTTTTTGATGCTCCGGCTACAACTTCCACTGCTAAGACAAGTCAGGCAAGCAAGCATGAGAGGGGGAAGGAAAAGGAAATGGCCTTCAGCTCATAGACTTGAGCTATTTTGCTTAGAATCGTCCTACAGGTGTTGTCAACAGAGTTAGGGCTGCTTTTGGATTTCTTTGGGCCCCTGAAAAGATTCTGGGCATCTCCCAAACCTCCACAGTCCCACTGTATCCCTCCCCCCCCCAAAGTTTGGTGATTACTGGACAAACAAGTCTTTCATCTTTAACAATATTTTATTATTTGTGCTGATAAAATATCCTGTTTCATCCTGCCTGTCCACATCTCCTATACGATCCACACTATTTAAGTCTCCTATAATCTGTGCTAATAATTTCTGAAATAACTGAGCTCTTTCAGGGTTATATTTTTATAATCTGGTTATAGGATGTACCATGTTTCCAATCAGAGTGGAGGATATACTTGAGCTAAACCACTGTTATTAATATGTGGTGGGGAAAATAGTGAAAAATGTGGGAGTGATAATGAAACACAATTATAAACTTTAGTGTTCAAGAAATGCTATTTATCAGTATTCGCTCACTATTTCTTGTCTTAGAAAAAAATCAAATTTAAAATAATTAGTAGCATAGGCCTGGTTCTGTCATATGGTCTGTCTGGGATGCTTCAGGAAATCCTGCCATCGACTCGATGATCCTGGAGTTCCCTTCCAACTCTATAATTCTATGATTCTGCACAACATCCAGGGATCTCTAACTCAAGTGGTCTTCTGGGCACACTTGGAATTTCAGAGGGGGTTGCCCTGTGACCCATGGCTATCATCTGTGGCCACCAAGGATCATAGGAGAAGAGCATAAAAACTGGACCGATACAGAAATGTTTGCTCTAAATTTGTAGGTTGTATTGATAAGCAAAAGAAAGCTGACCAATAAGATGGCAGGCAGAATGTTTGAACTATATGCAGTGTCCAGAAATACTTTTGAGCACACAGGACAGAGAATCCTCAAGTTGGCCATTTTACTTCAACAGGTTCACTCAAATGTTACTAAGATTTTGGCACGCCTCCTAGTGTAAGTTGCATATAAACACAGTTGCAACAGAACTGAACAAAATTTTGGTCACAGAAAGTGAGCTCAATGTTATGAAATGCACAGGTCTCAGGGCCTTTCTGTACTGGCCATTGCATGTTCCAGTCAAGTTTTATGGAGGAGTCAGGCCCATTGGTCCAGATCACAGCATGGCATGGTTTGGAACAATACTATTTGCACAGTGATGCTGGTCTAGACCACCCTCACACTGACCCCAAAGCTTGCACAAGCTTCACATTGGGATACAAAGGCTCTGAAGGGCTAGGAACAAATGAAAGCCCCCAGGGAACCCATTTTGGTGATGCAATTTGGTGTGCCACTGAAATGGACCCTCTGGTAGTCTGGAAAATGGACCGAACCAAGACGGAACCCAGGCAGTCCTTGATGTTGAGGACTACTGGTAATCCAGATCAGGGTCCCCTGGTCTGGGTTATACTTTATCATCAGCAGGCAGAGTGTACCAGTGGTGAGACGGGCCTCCCTGATCCACACTAAGAAGCCACTCTGAAGGTGACCATGAGGGACTGTATTTCATAACCAAGGTGAGCGCAGAAAAGCCCATAGATAGTTTGATTTTCTTAATTTTCTCAGGCTGTAGAATTCAGGGTTGTTGTTATTAATTCTTCCATAAGAGTCAGTTCAATACATGTTCATAAAATGTGTTCAATACGCATAACTGTCCTTCTTTGTTGCTTTGCTGGGCTAATGGAATTTTGTGTTAGTACCTGAATCTTAATTTCCTTTGCTTCTCCTTCTGAATGAAGGACTGTACCTCCCATAGGCAGTGAAATGCATAGCTTTTATCTAGGAGCTTTTATTTTCCTAATATTTCTCAGCATGCTTTGGTTTAAACTTCTAGGATATGGCAAATGCCAATGAATCACCAATGGTTTTCACTAAAGCGTTCATTGAGATGTGAGATTCTGGACCAGACTGGAATTTTTCATAAAAGAACAATATTGGCATCCATTAAAGCAACAAAAATGCATTGCAACGGAATGTCGGTTCTTAGAGCATCTACTCATTTGGTCATTAGAAAAAGGGGAAAAAAATCTCACAGAAAAGGTAGCAATGTTACTAATTTGGAAAAAGAAAAGTCATTAACATCTTCAAAGCATGAACTTTCAAATGCTAGAACAAATATATTTTTGCTGCAAATATTTTAAACGATAACAATTTTGTTATGCAAACCAGCCCCCTTTCAAGAAGTTCTTCAGTTGATTTATACACTTGCCAATGCCTACAACTGATGTCATGCTATTTATTGCACACACATTCTATTATTTATTGCAGTTACAAATATTACACACTTTTTTCCTTTAGCTTTTATTTAATTGAGTAATCTAATTGCATAAGTAGACTTTTTCAATTTGACAGGAAGGCAAAGTGGAATGTCTGTGTTAACTATCTGAAAGTGTAAGTCTGGGGGGGGTGTTCCACTAGTACTAAGTACCCATTAAGTACCAATTAGGGACCCATTAAGGACCCATTAGGCTCAGAGCACAAAGACCCCATTTCCACTGCAGACCCCATTAGAGCCATATTTGTTTCCACCAGTTCTAGGGAAATCCAGATTGAATGGGTCCTTGAAGACCTATAATCTGGATTTCCTGTAGACCTCATTAAAGGGGTCTTCAATGGGATTGTCAGGCATCAAATCCGGATTACATGGAGCGCATTTCCACCGCAGTTGGCAATGGGGTCGGGGGGGGGGGTTGTGTGGGGGGGTACACCCATGGGGGGGCACCCCAAAACCGAAAGCTCTGAAGCCTGTGCACAATCTCCGAAGCTGGTCTGAAGAGGACCCCACGTGAGAGGAATGCCAATTCTACGGACCTTTGTCAAAGGCTCCAGAGAATCTTCAAAGTTTGTAACAGATCGCTCTGGAGAATCTTCAGAGAATCTCTGGAGTGTCTACAGAGATTGCATCCCCTGTCCCCCAAACAACCTGGGATGAAGGGCAGGCACCATGTAGGTTGATCCAGATTTGCCACATGGGTGCTCTGGTGTTTCCACTGCGTGCAGACTAGCACCCATTGTTATTGGGTGCTGCAATGCCTGTGGGGATGCATCAGGTACCTCCCTTAATCTGGATCTACTAGATCTGGATTAGTTGAAGGACCCTTTTTGTTAGATCCAGATCATCTCAGAATAAGCACCACCCCCACCACCCCAGACAGTAAATGCAGATGGCAATAGAAGACTGCATGACTGCCAGCAGGGCTTCTCCAGGTGGTTTCAGTACCTGGGCACGTTGAGATGGGAAGTGACACCCCATCAGATATTGGAAAGCCAAGTTGTTGAAGTCAAAACCTTGAAGTGGCTCAGCACTAAACTGCCAACGGCATAGTTCTTTTATGATCAGCCTCCAGCCACCACTCACCATAACCAGCTACTGCAGGCCTGAACCAGTTAGTTTCTGGCTGGGAAGGTACAGAACATGGATCATTGTGGCTGGGCTGACTGGCCAGAACAGCGGCCACAGCTGAAAGGAGGCAGGACACTTCAGGAGCATCCTATGGTGGAAAGGTCTGTTCTAAAAACAACTGAGATAATTGTTGCACAGTTGGGATCTGCTTACACAGGATAAAAGTTAGCTATTTTTTAAAAAAACTATTACACCACAATTTATATCTGTTTTAACTAACATTTTTTCTCTTCTTATACCAATTTTATTGTGAACCACCCTGAGACCTTTGGGTATAAGACAGGACAGAATTATAAACAAATATCAAACAAACAAATTAAGCCACGGACTGTTCAGAAGACCCATGGGGCATTTCTGTCCACACATGTCATCTGGCTCTGCCTACACTTGGTCTCCACCAACTTGACCTGCTTGGCCACCTCATCCGTGAACACCCGACCCTGACGCCCACAAGCTGCCACTGCTGATGGGTATAATCAAGATGATGATGCACTCAAACTCCAGATGGAGGGAAGCAAAATTTTTACCCAGTATTTTCAGTTACACATTATTGTCTAGCTTTCGTCTTCGCTGCTCTACAGAGACGGCCCGTACAAAGATCTCTGATGATCTTTTACAGGCCAAGGCGAGTGGTCTATATTCTGTTTTGATCCTGCTAGATCTTTCTGCTGCATTTGACACCGTCGACCACTGCTTGCTAATAGACACCCTCTCTGATATTGGGTTCTCTAAGACAGTGCTTGCCTGGTTCAAATCATATCTTTCTGAGAGATCATTTGCAGTGGTCGTGAACGGCCAGACTTCGCCTTCCGTTCCCCTCTCTGTTGGTGTTCCGCAGGGGTCAGTCTTGGGCCCATTGCTGTTTTCTCTGTATACACTGTCCCTGGATTCCTTTATTAGTTCCTTTGGCTTTTCCTATCATCTGTTCACTGATGATACCCAACTGTATCTTTCTACCCCTGACCTTTCTGCTGGCCTTGAGCAGCAGGTGTCATCTTGTCTCACTGCTGTCTCACAGTGGATGTGCCACTGGCGCTTGAAGCTCAATATGTCTAAGACTGAGCTTCTTGTTTTTCCTCCTAAACCCTCTCTCCCCTGTTCTCTTTCTGTGTCTGTTGGCGACATCTCTATCCATTCGGTCCAGCAAGCCCGCAGTCTTGGGTTCATCTTTGACTCTTCTTTATCCTGTATCCCTCACATTCAGTCCATGGCTAAAGTGTGCAGATTCTCTCTCTACAATATCACTAAAATCCATCCCTTCCTTTCTACATCTACCGCCAAAACCCTGGTCCATGCTCTGGTAATCTCTTAGTTAGATTACTGCAATCTTCTGCTCATGGGTCTCCCTCTCTCTCACCTTCGTCCCCTCATTGCTGTTCAACACTCTGCAGCTCGCATTATTATGCTTGCACATCGTTTCGACCACATCTCTCCCCTATTTCTATCTCTTCACTGGCTCCCGTTCCCTCTTCGGATTCGTTATAAGTTGCTCCTCTTAACCTTCAAAGCCCTCCATGGACTGGCGCCTTCTTACCTCTCTAATCTTCTTCACTCTTATACTCCTTCTTGAACCCTTCGTTCCAGTAGCCAAGGGCTTTTATCTCAGCCCCGGCTTAATACTGCTCCGTCTAGGATTTGTCCTTTTTCTTTTGCTTCCCCTTATTTTTGGAACCTATTCCCCCCCCCCCTTTGCATGCCATCTCCTCTTTATCATCCTTTAAATCTGAATTGAAGACCACGCTCTTCGGGGAAGCATTTCCAGGCTCTCTGTAGATGATCTTTTAACGAGATAATGCCTATTGTTGTTTTATCCTTTTTTATTTTTTACTTATTTGTTCTTCTTGGTAATTGCTAATCGCTACTGTTGTTACTATTATTGTTTTTTAGATTGTACGCCCTCTGCAGGTTTTTATATTTTTTTATATATATTTTGTTTCACATCTGTAAAGCGCTGAGTACGTGGACAGCGCTGTAGAAATAAACTAATAATAGTAATAATAATAGTAATAGTAGTAGTAGTAGTAGTAGTAGTAGTAGTAATAATAATAATAATAATAATAATAATAATAATAATAATAATAATAATAATAATAATAATAATAATAATAATAAATTTCCTATGACAAAAATGACACCTTTTAGAGATTTATTGTTTTTATCACAGTCCTAAACCAGACTTAAGAACTGTCCCCCTTCCTGTGTGACACTCTGCTTGATTTTTATTTTTTAAAATTCCGTTTGTCACATGATCCTTCATTCCAACGCCTCCCCTTAAGATTTTAAAGCCATAGGATTTAAAATGACAGACAGGCCACGATGAATTATGAGCAAGCAGATATGTCAACAAACCTGACAAATAATATGATTACCTCAAATGCAGCACATGACTTGATTGGGTAGAGATAAATATTGGTGACAGTGATTTGACTTCTGTCCCTTGGTGCGTCTTCTGTTGAGTTTCTCAGAGAATCAGTGACGCCCTTTTCTGAAAGACCGCTGGATGGCCGATGTGGCATTTTCACTGAAGCAGAATCAGTAGTAAGTTGAGAGTCTTGCACAATCCCTTCTAGAGGAAACTTACTTGCACCATCGTTGCTACAAGTATGGCTGTTTTCCCTCGGAGATGATTCTGACTCTACTACACTCTTTCTTTGAATTGGTAAATCAACCATGTTGTAACCAGATAGTCTAGTAGTTATAATGAACTTTAGAAAGGCCTGTGCGTCTTCAAAAGTAGACATGTAGCCAAATGAAATTCTCACAGACCCAGTTGGATGCCCATTAATTATGTCTACGTCATCTCCACATACGTGACCAGCCTAAAGAACAAAAAGATAACTTCATGAGCAACTAGGACTAGGAACACACATGAAGATCTACACTCTCACGCCTGCCGCTCTGCAATGGCCAGGGGAGAGTGTGGGGAAGATGAGCAGGAGACAAGAGCCTGTCTTTGCAGCGAAGGCGAGGGAGGGGCTAAATAAGATCTGTGATGAAACCAACACATGGGCTATGATGAGCTCAGGCTTTCCCTCGCCCCTGCCATGCCTGAACGTGGCACATCTTTACTCTGGACATCTTTATGATCTAGACACCCAACTGTTACTACCCCCAAAGCCCTGATGAAAAATGATTTTAATGTCTTGAATGCATGGAAACAACATTGGATAGTCAGTTGCCCTCCACAATGCTAGAGTCTGCCTTGCATTTCAGAAAAACCACCTGGATTCGATCAGCCCCGTGCAATAAATCACATACTCGTGGGACATGGTAGGTGTGCAGATGATCTTTATAAGTGGGGATAACTCCATCCCCGATAGGTGATTGCGGGGCAGAAAGACAAACAATCCAACACATCGTGAGTAAATGCCAAAATTGAGTGTATAGTGGGATGTTTTCTGGTTTCCTGACAGTGACAAAAGGCACAGTAGACTATATCTGTGGTTTAGAGATAAGTTTGGATTCTACCATGGGATCTTTCCAGACTTTTCCTGTTTTCTATCTTGTGTTTAGCTGTTTTATTCATGTATTGCAATGTGAATTTGTCATACACTAAATAAATAAAATGCTCTGATCATTATGGCAGGATCCATTTAATGCTCTGTTGACACTGTGAATGTGCTAGGAGGTCACAGTAGATCCATGACGCCTCCTCCTCCTCCTAGCGCATCCAGAGAGCAGGAAGAACGTGGGGTCCTTCCTCTTATCGGGCAACCAGAAGTGCTCCTAGAGCGTTACAGTGGCAAAGAAATATAGGAATTGAAGAAAGGTGGATTAACATTTCAAAAATGTTGGTAAATAATGAAAGTAAATATAAAATTAAACAAAGAGAGTTGTTGGTTTCAACCGGATATAATTTGCAACAGTTTTCATCTATGCAATTAATAGAAAGCTTTATGGCACTGCACAAGGAAAAACAGAATTTGAAAAGTTACTTTGTACAGATGATGAACATATTATAGCCAAAATGCACAAATTCTTTTGAAACTTGAAATGATTAAAGATTGTGTGATGAAATGAGCTAAAATTTTGGATATAATATGAACCAGCTGGAAAGGACATGGCCAACAGGACTGAAATTTACACAAAGGGGGAAAACGTATAGGACGATGTATTATTGGCACCTGATGCCTGAGAATCTGGCTAAAATGTAGAAAAATGTATTTAATACTTGTTGCAAATGTGGAGAACATGAAAGGACATTTATCATATGTGGTGGACATGTGGAGTAGCAAAAAGATTCTGAATTCTGGGGCATATTCTTACGCAAAGGATTTTAAAGGCTAATACACTATTGAAACCACATTTTTTTCTTTTGAGTTTGATGAATTTATCACTGGAGAACGGTTATGGGGGATTAATCCAATATATGATCACAGCTGCAAGGCTATGGAAGAGCCATCTGGCAGAGATGGAGAAACTCCAGGTGTTAGATAGAACATTCGCACCGTTTCTTAACAATTGTGACTCCTTTATTGACTTTCCCAGTTTAGGATTTGATGACAGACTGGAAAAGTTAAAAGAAATGTTGTCACTAAATTACTTGGAGGAAGTATGAATGTAGATTTACTTGTAATCATCAAGGAAGCAATCGAAATCAGAAATCACTCTTAAATATCCTTCTTCTTATACATGCACACATACAGTGGCAGAGCAGGTTCAAGAGCACTCTTCTGGAAGCAGCCCTTACTGCGCTGCTGCTGTGCCAAGAAGCCTGGAAGTTCTGATGTTGGGGGAGGGCTGCCCCAGCCCTATCTTAAGAACAAAGCTGGGAATACCTTGGCTGTGATCTGGATAGTGGGAGGAATTCGTCCAAGTCAACTCAGATGTGATTTTGA
The DNA here is from genome assembly GCA_023333525.1 of Aspidoscelis tigris stejnegeri. Lineage (NCBI taxonomy): Eukaryota > Metazoa > Chordata > Lepidosauria > Squamata > Teiidae > Aspidoscelis > Aspidoscelis tigris. Next base: position 843,097 of record JALMGA010000008.1, read on the forward strand.
CACAGGAGAAGGAAGGTGGCCTCTTCTTCTACCCCTATGTCAAGATCGCACACAATTTTGACAGCAGAGGAAGCAACTCTCTCTCCTTCCGTCATACTCAAAAATGGGGTATTCCTGGGTTTGATCTCTACAAGTGGGGCAATACGCTGTATAGATAGCACGCTATTACACTGCCCTATTCTGAAGGCACATAAAGTGCTCTTTCCCCTCCATTGGTGGATCTGGTTTTGTTTGCATTATCAAAACGTCAGATTCCCAAATACAGTGTTTTGAACAACAAACAGAAGCTGTCCAGAAGAGGAGGTACCAACATTCTTTTATCTTGTACCTCCCTAGTTCTGTTCATGGTTATTTATAATCCCTCCTTTTTTGAAATTGCTGCCCAAGAAAGGACACCATGATTATCCTAAACTGAGTTACTGAGCAATACTAAAATGGTCACAATGGCAGCTCATTCAGGTGGATAATTCCAAGGCTTCCTTGGTGCTCCAATTTCACTAGAGTCACCTCCAGGCCCAGTTAGCAAGTGCCCCCATGTGCCTAAAGCTCATCAAGGTTCTAGGAAGAGGTTTATAGCATTTGCTTTTAACCATATAGGTCTGGTGCAAAAAACATGTAAGATATCTGTATCCAGTCCAGTACTGACTCATATCATATGACTAAAATCCAGTAATTACACATTTGGAAGCAAATTCCATTTAACTAAATGGAGCTCATTTAGCCTCATTAAACATGCATTATCAAATGCCATTATTGATTAGGATGACAATAACACTTTGTGGGAAAGTGCTAATGCCTGAAGAATTCAGAGATTTCGGAGAACACTTAAAACTAGAAGGACCTTTGGATTTGGACCCACAAGGCAACAGACTCTGATTAGAAGCCTTACTTTGGTTTCTCAACAACAGAGTAAGAACAACCAATTGTGCCTTACACCAACCCTCCGCTCTGAAAATCTGTAATATTCCCCTCGTTTGGACAGACCAAAGTTTATGGAGAAACTGAATGTGAAACAGAGTCTAGCCAACTGCAAAGATAAAATAGGCACTGACCTGGAAATTCCTTCTGATGTCTTCATTACTTATTCCCAAATGCTGCTGACAAGCTCCAGTATTGCAGAAACAGCCAGTGCGCAGGTGAATTTTGTAGAGCCCAGCCAACTTGTCCACCTTGAAGTTTCAAGAAGATCAAAGAAGGTTTCACAGTATTTATTTGTAAGTATCTGTCAATCAAAGCTGCCTGCCAAATATTCTAAGGATTTCCCACCTTTTATTGCTTAACAACTGAGTATTAAGGATGGGCACGAATATTCGTAATGTTCAAAATTTGGCCAAATTCAGTCAAATTCGGACATTCAAACTCGAATCGAATGTTACGATATTTGTATGCTAACGTTCAAATGAATGCAAGTTTGGACATTCATTAAGTTGGGGAAACGTATCAGATACGTATCTGTTCATATGTAGATACGTATTGAATGTTCATACGAATACATACAAATAGATTCATACTGAATAGAATTTTAACACATTCAAATGTGTATCCCTACTGAGTATCACTTGTATTAAAGTTCTGTGAAGGCTAGATTAGATCTACGACAAGCATCTCCTCAATGCCCCTTTCTATAGCCTTACAACCTCATGCTACCAGGGGGGCTTATGGTAGGGCTGTGGTGCAGAGGGCTGGCTGTTGCTGTTGTTGAAGAAGTTCACTTAGGCAATGCTGAGAACTGTTCAGAAAAACGTTCATCCAGTTCTTGTGCCTGTTCCCTCTACTGCTCGATTAAACAGGGTGCCCAGGAGATGTCATCTGTTCTTCCCCTTTTCCAAATATCTAGGCACTGTTCATCAAACTCCTCCAGACTTCCTATCAGCTCACAGAAAATGTTAAATATCATTTCAGCCATATCAAAGTGTGGTTTAAGGGAAATAACATGGTAAACTTTGGACTTGCATGTAATTTCTGGAAAGGTGAGGAGGTAGTTCATTGCTCCTAGCCTTTTCTTGACTTGAAGGGACCTTATCAGGCAGCTTCACTCTTATTAGTAGACATTAAAACCATGACCTGATCCCCTACCTGAAAGGGTCTTCCCTGGTCCTGCTGTCATACCAGGCTTTCTGCTGTACCTATGTATCTTGAAGGTTTTTGTGGGCCAACCAAAGAATTTCCCCCAGGGTGTTCTGCAATCTATTCACAAAATCCAAATCCAGAAAACTGAATTTTGAAACCTCCCACTTGAACTGCCTTACAATGGCAGAAAGTATTGTACACTATCTTTTAAAAACAACAACATAAAACTATTTTCTGTGTTTCCCTTTCACACTTCTAAAGCACAACATTTAAAGGAATCTCTAAGTGCATGAACCACAGCTTGAAAAGCGTTTCCCTATCTGCTTGCCCTTTGCCTTGTCAAATCACAAGGACCTAAGCTCAAAGGCTTCCAATTTATCTTGGAAAAATATCTAATAAAGCTCCAGCAACTAAAATCTATAAAATGGGGTCATCTGTATCCAAGGAGCCCTTGCTACAACAAGGGATCCTCAGCTGTGTTCTTCCGCTGCCTGTTTAGAGGACTAATATATCTGCATGCAGAGCCTTAATGATTTTAATGAGAAAGTGATTTAAAAATAGCATTGTGTTGTGTCACAGTGAACAAGAATCAGAAAGGATTCAGCTATGCGAAGCAAGAATGGATAGGAGGCACAGGGGGAGAACTCAGTTGCTTCTTCCCACTTAAAACAGAGATACCATCTGAAGACGTCATGGAGAGCCTTTTTGCACCTTCGCTCCCCTGAGAAGCAAAGATTTGGGCACCGGCTCTCTCTGGCGCTTCTCTAAGTGTTGGCAAGGTGTGAGTTGCCCTTATGGCGGCAACCACAGGGCCACAGGAGATGCTGCAGGTAGCAGCACTCCCAGAGTTCTCTACAATGGTAAATGTGAGTTCACCCCTGGTCTGCTAATGTTCAACAATAACTGCACTTCATGGGTGGTGAGAGGGATGGTGAACCTGCTGGGCTTCCTAGCCTCTAAAGCCCCACAATAGAACCAATTTGGGGGAAGGCATTATATGGCCTACCAAAATATCATTTCTTCCATACAAACTTTGCAGCTCTAGGACATAAAAATCCACTCCCCAAAGCTGGGCCTGTAAGAACTTTCCTAGCCCCTCAGTCCCTCTACATTTCTGGAGCAGCCATCTACCCCAAGGGTCATCAGAACTGCTCTGCAGCTAAGACAACTCCCAGGGGTGATGGAGTGGCACAGGAACTGGATGGGGAAAGAGGTGTGTACGCACAACACCCTAAGGGGGTCAAAATATTTGCATATCCCGCTAGGCGAGCTCGGATAAGCCTTCTGCTCATGTGGATGCAGCCAACGGTGCCGTGGAGTGAAATCCTGTCTATCCATGTAGGCCTCGGTAGCATTTTGGAGCGGAGACCCCAAAGTACCAACTTGAGTCAGTAGTATCTTAGAGCTCAAATCACATTAATCTGAACATTTCTGAGAAGGCATTAAACAAGACAAGTCACATTTTATCTACTCGGTAAAAGAAAAACTATTCTAGAAAACCCCCCTGTGTCATACAAAGGAAGCTGAATTTTGCCAACCAAATAAAAGCAAAACCTTATTATACAAAACTGTTATACAAGTGATGAGTGCATTTTGATATTATTGTTGGGCCCCACATATGGGAATTCACAGAACATCTCTCTGGCACAGAGGTCCCCAGATGACTCCCAGAGACACTTCCAACAGGTGGGCCAATGCTGCACACATAGTATTGATAGGTATACTGTCCATAGAAAAGGCCTTAAAATCTATCAGCTTTGATGTTCACATGCACCAGTAGGTAAGTGTGTCAAACAGATTTAACAAGTTGTGACGGTGATCCAGTTGACTGGGCCCACAAACTGTAAACAGCAGCGACAATCCCCATGTATGCATGTATATGAATATGTAATGACCCGTTGGCTTTGTAACATTAAGTTACTCAGCCAACTTTCTAATCCCTACCCATCCTCACACGTGATACCTGAGTCTAACACTGGGGGAGCTTTCAATCTTTTTCAGTCCTGGGCCGCGGCTCTCCCAAAGCAAAGAGAAAGGGGAAAAGATTATCAGAAAAGCATTCCTTTCGTTGCCTAATTGTATATCCAAAAGGGAATGAACAATAACTGCAATTGTCCAATACGCAGCAAGCCTCCTATGGACTCTATGGGGAAAGAGATACATAAGGGCCTTGGGGGACCTTCAGAACCTCTGGGGTCAATGGCAGCTGAGTAGCTAAAGGGCAGGAATCCATCATCTGTGCCTGAAGGACAGTTTAACAACCTACTCCTAGAATACATTCAAAGAATTATTCCCTTCACTGACTCCCACTCTGCCATTAGTGTCTAATTAAGCCTGGCAGGGGGTATCCGCCTTCCTGACTGACTTCCATCTAGCCCATCCCTAGACCTTCAACTGCGGTGTTGGAATCCAGTGCCATCTGACTCACTGTTACTTATTTATTTATTTGAATTCCTATCCCACCCTGTACCCGAAGCTCTCAGGGTGGGTTACAACATTAAAAGGCATTAGAATGAACATATTAAAGCCGTAACATTGCCTGGATGTGGGGAGGAAAAGCTGTTTGTGGTTCCGCTGTCTGGCCAGCTGTAACTAGTTAGCTGGCAGCTACTTTGTCAGAAGCAGTTTGCATACACAGGAGAAGCAAAATCAATTAAAAATATATATTCAAACAGTTCATAGAATTAAGCACATAGAATGAAGTAGTCAGGAGAGAGCAAGAATACAGACCAATGATGATTCACGTTGAATTAGCCACTGTGCCTTCAGCTCAGGCAAATACTGTTGTCCAGCTCAACAGCAAACAGCCCATGTCCTTCTCTGGTCCACAGCTGAATAAGTCTAAGGCTGTGTCTTCACGGCAACCTTATCTCGAATTCAAAACGTTTTCAATCCTCGGAGTCCGCATGGCAGTTTAGCTTAACACGCTTTTCCCATGTTAAACCACCCCAAATCGTGGTGAATTTCAATCCTGATTTCAACAGGTCTCACTCCGGATCATGTGCTTGAAATGTTTTACATTTTTTACTGTGTGGACAGTACCATTTTAAGAGATGAGAATCCATGTTTAGGGTTCCCCTGTCCCAAAAGCTTGCTTCCAAAGACATTGATTTCAGTGTAAAAATCTACTTAACAGGGATCGCTACATTGTAGCGATGGAACCACTTCATACCTTGATGGTTGGAATAACAATGTTGCAATTTTGCGCAATTGTAGCTCTTTGGAGTTCTGACTTTAGAAAGGGAAAGGGAGGAAAGCAGCTGAATGTGAATGTTTAAAGCAAAGGGGCTTTAGTTGCCGCTGCTGCAGCATGCCCTGAGCAATTGGGAAAGGAGGGGAAAGAATCGCTGGCTGGCTGCCCGCTGTCATTTTTCCTCCATCCATGGAAGCAGCTACACTGATACACTGTAGCAATCCAAGCACTTCACACCTGATAACGATCCTGCCATTTTGAAAGTTCTGACCTTTAAAAAAGGGAAAAGAAAGAAAAGGAGCTGCAGGGTTGGGGAGATGCGTGTTTAAAGGCTGTGATTGTGATGGGCAAAAGGGGTTTGAGTTGCTGCTGCTGCATGCCCTAAGCAATGGGGAGAGGAGGGGAAAGAATAGCTGGCTGGCTGCCCGCTGCCATTTTTCTTCCATCCATGGAAGCGGCAGCCACCCAGCCACCCAGTTAGGCTCGGTGAAGGTGTCCCTTATGGGTGGCGCGTTCATGCCAGGAGGAAGAAGGCAGGGCAGCCCCGAAAAGCAGTTTTTAAAAAGTAGCCATTTGAGTCCCCACCTTGAGTCACGTATGCCATATAGGATCCTCAGAATCCGGATCCAACGCGATTAAGTTAAAAGTAATGGGAACAGGCAAATTCACATTTGCATCCAGTTCTATTATTTCGGTTTAGGGAAAGCGAAATAAGTTTGCTATGGGGATCCGCCCTAAGATTAATATAATGTTGTAGTAGGGTGGGATAGAAATACAAATACAGGGGCTTTCCTAAAGGCACAGGTTCTGAAGCCACACTGCCTCTTCTCAGCCAGCGCCATACTCCACCTCCTTGCGTGGAGGCGTACTGCCTGTGGCACTTCTGGGCTTAGAGTGGATTACAGTTTCTTCATCTAAGAGGAGCTGTTCAAGGCTGGGATGTGGGGAATACTATCCTTTGGCCTCGTGTTAGGCATCAGAGAAGTTCCCAAGATGATCAGCCACAAGTTGAACATCATTGTGTTTACTGAGCAACAAATACAAATTTGTCACCTAATCAATAGGAGACTGAGGACACTGACACCAGGAACAGGCCCTGCCCTCTTGTTCTTGAGCATTTATTTTTGCACTATCATCTACTGAATTTGCACGCTCTTGTGAGCCATCTGTTAACCGTAAACCTGCCATTCAACATTCCTGTAGTATCTTATTCCAAAGTACAAAAAAGTTCAGAAGAAACAGGACAGAGGTTACCTGTTATACTCTGCCAGAATCTCAGAAAGCAAAAAGGATTATTTTGATGCAAAAGTCTGCCCTTTCTTTAGAAAGCATTGGCAAAGCAACTGCAAAACTGCAAAAGCCATTCTGCCTACCGTCACACCCAGGCTCAATCCCCCCTCCTTTACATCAAAGTGCCTGGTGTCTCCTTATTGCTTAACATAAAGATAGCATCCAGCTATCTGACATCCTTGAGTTGCGCACTATAAGGCATTAGCATATTGTTCGCAGCCTTATCATTCCTTCCCGTCGCTCACCATTGGCCAGAATGCACAAAAACGGATGCCAATGCTGCTATACAATTGTTGCAAACAACTGTGCATAAGACAGGAGATCTTGCAGTAAGTCTAAGTCATTGCGGTAGGTGACCAGGTGGGAATCGAAGCTTTGACAGTCAGGGACAGTTGGGGCAAGGAGCAGTTAGGCCACAGTTCAGCCTCCCTTCCCTCCTTGCCTGGCAATCCACCAGCCTTTTCTTCCCCTGTGCCCTTTCCAGCCATCTTTCTAGGAAGGTCTAACTTAAACACTAGAAGGACCTGGGGGCTCTGAAGACTTCAGGTAGTCTAATGGGCTGGGTAACCTACTTAATTTGGGCATGTGTCGCAAGCACAATAGTCATGGAACTGCTGTGGACACAGAAATCTTGATAGACCAAATTACTCACCCCAAAACAGCAGGGGACGCCTCCTAAAAGCTATTTAATTTTGGTAGAAGAAAATTAAAGAAAGGAAGTTTTTTGTGGGGCTGGCCTGACACTAATGTCCTTCCTGCTCTGAAACTGAGCCTAAGACACTGATCCCAACCCTCTAGTTCTGAGGAGGGCTACCAAAATGGTTGGTGGTCTGGAAACCATGTCCTAAGAGGAACGGTTGAAGGATCTAGCAATGTTTAGCCTACAGAAGAGAAGACTGAGAGGAGACATGATAGCGGACTTTTTTTTTTCATTTTTATCCCTCCCAATACCCAAAGGTGTCAGGGCGGGTAACAACATTTAAAATCAGACATATATTAAAACAACAGTATATATTAAAACAATAACAGTGTCAGTAAAGTAGGAAGAGACAGTATATTCCCATTTAGGCAAAGGCCAGGGCAAAGAGGTGTGTCTTCACTTCCCTCCTAAGCCTATACAATAAAGGGGCCTAACACACCTAAAGGGCGAGACTATTCAACAGCCTGGGGGCCATCACTGAGAAGGCCCTCTCCTGGGTGCCCACTCCTTTTACTACTGAAGGTGGTTGGACAGCCAGGAGGGCCCCTGTCCAAGTCTTAAGGCACGGGCAGGGTGATATGGGAGAAGCCATTCCTTTAGATATTTGGAGCCCAAGTCATTTATAAGTCAAAGTTAACACCTTGAATTACAGTTACGATTGCAAATCAGCGGCTAATGCAACTCTTTTAAGACCAGTGTGGTGTGCGTCTGACCAGCTGTCTAGTCAGCAGTCTAGCAGCTGCATTCTGGACCAGCTGCAACTTCCAAACCCTCTACAAGGGCAGCCCCATATAGAGCACATTACAACAGTCCAATCTAGAGGTTACCAGAGCATAGATAACTATGAACAAGACATCTCTGTCCATAAAGGCCTTCAGTTGATGCACCAACCGTAGTTGGGAATAGGCACTCCTGGCCACGGCCTCCACCTGAGCTTCAAGTGTCAGCCCAGAGTCCAAGAGTACCCCCAAATTTCACACCTGTCCCTTCCACGGCATTACAACCCCTTCAAGGACAGGGTGTCTCCCAACTACAGTTTGGTCTAGTGATTCAGGAGCCGGACTCTTATCTGGGAATACTGGATTTGATTCCGCTCTCCCCCATGAAGCCACCTGGGTGATGTTGGGCTAGTCACAGCTCTCTTCTGAGCTCTCACAGCCCCACCTACCTCACACTCTTCTTCTTCTTCTTCTTCTACCAGGTCCTGAGCATTACCAGGTTGGCTCCGTGACCATTTGCTCCATGGAAAGGCGGTATACAAATAAACTGAGTGAGTGAGTGAGTGAGTGAGTGAGTGAGTGAGTGAACAGTCATTTACCAGGTCTAGGAATTTTCTCTCTCTTTCCTGAGTTGAACAGGAGTTCACCCAGTCTATGTGAGGAAATTGAAGTCCCCCATTATAACTGCCCTATCTTCTGATAGAAATCATTTTGCTGTGCTTTGATGTCAACTCCTATCAATTCATTTTTATCTATACCAAGGAATCCGGATCAGGCCTTTTGCACTGAACACTTTGCCGAGATATCAGCTACTCAAAGGAAAGGAATAAAGATTTAAAAGAAATAAAAAATGCTAGAGTTTGCATGTGAGACACCCAACAAATCTCTCTGTATCCCGTATATACAGCCTACCTGTTTCTGACTGCAATTTTAGCAGTTTAATCAATAAAATAGTTAAATGAATAAAAACAATTTTAAAAATCAATATTAAACCCAATAGTTTTGAGGCAGCTTTTGGGAACATAGCCAAAAAAGCCATTAGGCTAATGATGTTGGACCCATCGTAGCTAATGAAATGCATAAGCAAGCTCTTACAATCATTAGAATTGATCATTCATATTCTTTAATCACCATTGAATAATATATTTTCCATCCAGAAATAAGGAAAAGGAAGTTGGCTTTTAGACTTCTCCAATATAGTCTAAAGGTTCTTGTGAAGTGCCTCACAAAGGACAAAAGGGTAATTTTAAAGAGACGTTCAAAGAAAACACGCCAGCCACGTGAAGCATTATTTCCAGCAGTTATCTTTGAGCTTAGAGAGAATTAGGTCCTTGTGTAGAAGCGACCTTACTTGGACTAATTTTTAGAGCCAATGGGGCTTTTCTTTTTGCTCTGCATCTACACAGCTTGCAGAGAAACGACGGTAGATTCAGGGCCACGCTTGTCAGTGAAAACTGCAAATAGTGTCAGAAAATGACCTCATCCTGAATTTCCTCAAAGCTAAGGACAGCTTTCTGTTGTCATTCCTTTTCAATTAGGTCACTTTACCTCTATGTTCCAGTCAAATAATTATAAAAATAAAACATAACAAAATTATTAACAGAACCTTTAAAAATCATAATGTGGTGTCCTTCAATAGGATGGTTCTGATGCTTCCATTCTCCCAGTTCTGCCCAATGGGCTGCCACCCGCTCACTTGGCAGCCAATCTACGGAGTCAGCACCTACGTTTATTTATTTATTTATTTATTTATTTATTTATTTATTTATTTATTTATTTATTTATTTATTTATTTATTTATTTATTTATTTATTTATTTATTTATTTATTTATTTATTTATTTCCCGCCCCATACCCAAGGGTCTCTGGGCGGCTCACAACATTTAAAAATACACATGTCAAAACTGTATAAGACAATACTAAAATCAGAACAAGGTTTAAAAATCCAGCATAATGATAATATTAAAAAAATAATAATACAATAACAGTTTAAAAAACAGTAGAGTGTGCAGTGGGGGAAGCATGGGAGATATTCAACCAAAGGCCTGCGTGAAGAGGTACGTCTTCACTGCCTTCCTAAATAAAAACAGCGAAGGGGCCTGACGCACCTCGAGGGGGAGACCATTCCACAGCCTGGGGGCCACCACCGAGAAGGACCTCTCCCGGGCGCCCGCCCGCCTAGCTACTGAAGGCGGAGGGATAACGAGAAGGGCCTCCCCTCCAGATCTTAAGACACGGGCAGGTCGATATGGGAGAAGGCACTCCTTTAGATATCTGGGGCCCAAGTCATTTAGGGCCTTATAGGTCAGAGTTAGCACCTTGAGTTGGGCTCAGTAGTGAATTGGCAGCCAGTGCAGTTCTTTTAAAACCGGAGTGATATGTGTCCGGTTAGTTGTTCCTCTGGCGGCTGCATTTTGCACCAGCTGCAACTTCCGAACCGTCTTCAAGGGCAGCCCCATGTAGAGTGCATTACAGTAGCCCAATCTGGAGGTTACCAGAGCGTGGATAACTGTGCCCAGGTCATCTCTGTCCAAAAAAGGTTTCAGTTGCCGCACCAACTGTAGTTGGGAGTAGGCACTCCTGGCCACGGCTTCAAGTGTTCTGGATCCAGGGAGGCCTTCTTCAGGAGGGGGTGTACCACAGCCTGTTTAAGGGCCAATGGAACCACCCCCTCCCTCAGAGAGGCATTTACCACTTCCTGGATCCACCCGGTCATACCTTGCCGGCTAGCTTTAATCAGCCAGGAGGGGCAGGGATCCAGAGAGCATGTTGTCGGCCGCAATCCTGCAAGCAGCTTGTCCACATCCTCAGGCCACAATAATTGAAACTGATCCAAAATAATTGGACCAGACAGTTCTCCGGACGCCTCCCCTGGACTAAGTCCAATTGTGACATCTAGGCCGTGTCTTCACGGCAACCTTATGTCGGATTCAAAACGTTTTCAATCCTCGGAGTCCGCACGGCAGTTTGGCTTAACACACTTTCTCCGTGTTAAACCACCCCAAAGCGTGGTGAATCTCAATCCTGATTTCAACAGGTCTCACTCCGGATCGTGTGCTTGGACTGTACCGTGTTAAGGGATGAGAATCCATGTTTAGGGTTTCCCTCCCCCAATAGCTTGCTTCCAAAGATAGTGACTTAATTGAAAAATCCACCCTCAAAACAGCCACTATAAAAATCCAGTCCTTAAAGCTACACTGTTGCGATCTAGCCACTTCACACCTTAATAACAATGTTGCAGTTTTGGACAATTCTAGCTCTTTGAAAGTTCTGACCTTTAAAAAAGGGAAAGGAAAGCCCTGGAGGTTCTGTTTTAAAGGCTTTGGCTGTGAAGGGGGTTTGACTTGCTGCTGCTGCTGCTGCTGTGTGCCCTGGGAAATGGGGAGAGGAGGGGAAAGAATCACTGGCTGCCAGTGCCTGTTTTTCATCCATCCAGGCAAGCGGCAGCCACTCAGCCACCCAGCTAGGCTCCGTGAAGGGGTCTGTTATGGGTGGCACGTCCATGCCAGGAGGAAGAGGGCAGGGCAGCCCTGCAAAGCGGCTTTTAAAAAGTAGCCACTTGAGTCCCACCTTGAGTCCCACCTTGAGTACAATCCTCAGAATCCGGATCGAACGCGATTAAGTTAAAAGTAATGGAACAGGCAAATTCGCGTTTGCATCCAGTTCTATTATTTCAGTTTAGGGAAAGCGAAATAAGCTTGCTGTGGGGATTCCCCCCTAATCTCCTATGAACCTGAGCAACTTTGTCCTCAAAGTGCTTTGCAAAACTGTCACAGCAGATGTTAGATGGCTGAGGCTCACTCTTCAACGAGCCAGGTTTTATAAGTCCATTTACTACTCTAAAGAGCTCTGCTGGACGGCTACTCGAGGACGCAATGGCAGTGGAGAAAAAACTACTTTTCACCACCATCACCGCCACGTGGTAGGCAAGATAGTGTGCTCTAACTCGTGTTTGGTCAGATTCACAGCCAGATTTACGCCACTTGTGCTCTAGCCATCGACCTTCCTGTTTCATGGCCCGGAGCTCCGTGGAGTACCAAGGAGCTTTCTGGGCTCTGCAAGCAGGCCGAGGGCACTTGGGAGCGATCGTGTCAATAGCCCTGGTCATTTCCCGATTCCAGAGAGAGGTCAGAGCTTCGACAGGAGCACCAGACATGCCAACTGGAAAATCCTCCAGGGCATTCAGGAATCGTTGAGATTCCATAAGTCTCCAGGGGCGGACCAACTCAATAGGTCCTCTGTCCCCACAGAGGGGGATTGCTGCTGTAAGTCCAAACCTCACCAGCGAGTGATCCGTCCATGACAAAGGGCTGACACTCAGCCCTCCTATCAACAGATAGTCATCAATTCGCTCTGAGGCAAAAAACAAGTCAAGGGTGTGACCTGCTATATGAGTTGGACCATTAACAAACTGAGACAGCCCCATGGTTGTCATGGAGGCCATAAAGAACTGAGCTGGTCCACGTTGTTGTTTGCCCACAGCTGTTTTCTCTCCCTTGCCTGATTTGTCTCAACAGAAGTCATTATTTAGCAGCTCTGCACAGCTGAAAAAAGACACTTGTGGATCTTGTTCTAGATTATATAGGCCCTGTCCCCAAAAGACTTATTAGCCCCTCTCGGCTTCCTCTGCCGTCACTCTGTTATAGCTGACTTTAAAAGTCCCCTCCATTTCCGGAATAAGCATCCCCTTGGTAGCCGCGATCTAAACGGACTTTCCGTCCCCATGGTAGCCGTCTTCTCTTTCCGGGCATCTTTTTCCCCCCGCCCCCTCTCTTGTTAAAAGGAAAAATAGCCAGATCTCCGTCTCCTGAAACGGCTTCCCGCCCCTAGCAAAGGCAGATGATCACTCATTCATTCACTTTCAGCACTTACTTTCCCTCAGTTCTCTGTTAGAAAAGGCTTTCTGCCTCAGCAAAGTCAGCGGCTGCAGGCATCGTCAGCACGATCCTTCGCTCATTCTCTTTTAAGGCTCTCACAGATCACTGATAACAATGTTGCAATTCTGAGCAATTCTGGCTCTTTTTACAAAGGAAAGGAAGCGAACCTGCTGTATTTCTCAGATGTGTGAATGCTTTTTGGCTGTGTGTGCAGGCAAGCAATCCCCGCCCCTTTTGCCACGGAGCGTCCTCAAGGCAGCGAAACCCGCGAATCGCCGAAAGAGCGCTGGAACTCTTCTTTAAAGTGCACGTATTTTATCGCGGGTGTCTCACTTTCCTAAGCTCTCTAAGCGCCTTGTAAAGCCTGGAATGGGGCCGCTCAGAGGCAAAAGAAGAGTTCCAGCAGACTTTCAATTGCATGGGGACAGGGCCATACTCATGCTTTAAAAGAGCACCATGAACTATGTTGTATTCTGCCATTTTGTCTCCTTTAGAAATGCTAGATTACTACCAGTTCTTCACATACAAAGATAAAAAGAGTACACTTCTGAATATTAAAAAAAATTAAATGTATAGCTATTTAAAGAGAAGTTCAAACAATCATTAAAGTGTATTAGAATAAAGCAGAATTTTGAAAATGTACCTGTGAATAACCAATTATCTCACCATTTTCATCCAATACGTTAAAATTAATTATTGGACCTTGGATATCTGGATTGCTAAAGTCTGTATCACTGTAGATGTGTACAACAGGTGTTCCATTAGGATATCTTAGTGAAGAGAGGACTTCATACGTGTACTGAGCTAAAGCAAATGTATGTTGTTTTATGTTCTCCATTCCACCTAAAAGAAAGAGAGATATAAAATTAGCTTCTCATTTTGCAAGAACAAAGGCTTTAATGGCATCATTCCATCCATTAGATTTTCTAGGTGTTCTGTCATGGTCTAGGGTTCAGTTTGGAACCTGTGCTTTGGGATAAAACTGTGATATCCATCTTCATAGGACCTGACAGTATTTAATGACAATTTCCTCTTCATATAGTCAGTTTCTCTGAAGACAGATATTGCAACTATATCTAAAAGCTCAGTTTTCAAACTGAATTCTAGACCATGAGAAAATATTCCTGAAAAATCTAACGGATGAAAAACTTCTTGTTTAGTTTTGAACAATTTCTGGCTGCATATAAAAAGGATTTCCTGAAAAATTCACCTGAATTTCATTTTGGAAATAGCCAAAATAAATATTCAACCAACATGTTCTCTAGTCAAAAAGAGAAGCAATTGTAAAGCATTTTCAAATGAATTTACATTTTTGCACAGAAAAACTGGCCCCATGGTACTCATTCCCCTGAGGTGAGGAAGGAGCTCATCTTAGGGAGAAGCAGGTCAGGCCCAACCTAGCAACCATCTCCAGACCCAGTCCCAGTAAAGGATTTCACTGAGAATACAAACTGTCACAAGGCAAAATAAATATGTAACGGTGTAAATATGTGCAAATAGAATCAATGTAAAGGCTGAACATTAGACTCTACCTTCTGTATCACCTGCCCCTTTTCTCTTAGTATTGGCCAGCCCATCGTATCTCTCACATCCAAACAATGTGGTTACAGCTGAGCACACTGTTCCCACCAGGAATGCCTCCTTCTTACACCCCCAAAAGTGTAACTCACATTCTGCAGTGCTGAATCGACACCACACGGGATGCCAGTATCCCACAGCCACACGAGGCTTAGCGCATTCTGCAATGCTGATTTCACAAGGAATACCCACTTTCCACAGACAAAAAATGTTTCTCACATTCTGCAGTGCTGAACCCATTCATTCCAAACAAGATGCTTATTCGTTCCAGCCACATCCGAGACAGATGTCTAGTGCCAAAACTAGTTAGGGTGTGGGCAGAATGGGGTGGCTGGAGAGCCCTGAGCCCCAGGAAGCGACGTTTCCCATGGTGATGGCACGGAAGCCTCCTGGCAGCTGAGAAAGAGACTCCCTTGCAATCCGGACGGCATCTCCTCCTCTTTTTCTTCCTCCTCCTCTTCCTCTGAGCTTGAGTTGAAATCAAAGGATGACTTCCAGGTTGCTGGCTGCCTTGGGCTGTCTGATCTTCAGGCTCTGCTGTGCTTCTGGACTCTTATGCTACTTTAAAGAAACTTTGTGCTGTTGGCTGGACTGTTTGGAATATTTTCTGAACTTCTGGAAACAGCCATGAGTGGCCTGGAGCTGCTAAGATGTCTGTATCATCATGGTTACGAACGTCTTCCTTCCTGACAGTGACACATTGCATTACACATGAATCATATTTCTAGAGAGTCTGAAGATCATATTAAGCATACGTGAAATGGTTAGCGTGCACATATGAAATTTCATTGGCTAGTATCTATTTGGTCAGCCGTCAAACACTTTCTGAAACCTTCAATGCGCCATTGATAAACCTGCCAAAGGTTTAATAGCTTGAGATTCACAGCAAGATTTTTTTCTCCTTCAAAATCCAGCTCATTATTCACGAAAGCAACGCTAGATGAAAAGGAAAAGGTTCAGGATTTCAGCTCAGTAATGGTAAGCTTCTTATGCAATTCACTTCAAAGAGTCATTGAAATTTTGGCACAAAATTGTTGATTAGGCCAACAGGAAAAAAGAAAGAAAGATGTTTTCTAAAAGCCTCAACTACCAATTCTAGTTGAAATACTGAAGGATAAATATGTTATTTTTATGCATTTTTCACAGGAAGCAGGTTCTAAAGCCGATAACTTATATTAATTCATTTTAGTAGTCTCAAGCACAGCTCATAAAAATAAACTTTGTGTTAATAAAAGAGCAACGTGTAATGATCAGAAGGACCTTTCATATGTTTAATGTTCCTCAGAAACAAGGTTCAAACATTTCCGTATCCTTCTGCTTTTCCCAATCCTAGACCTTGAGGCACTATTTTCCTTTCAGACAGTTAATCAACTTTCCTTATTGGTCCATGCAGCAAAAACCCAAGGTTAATAATGCAAGTGAACGGAGAAAGTAGTGCTGAGGCCATTGTGACACTTCCACCCTTCCCCCAGGAGATCTCCACCAGCACAGAGGCCAGGACGAGGGTCTGGTTGTCATCATAGCCAGAACGAATTAGTTTAAGCAGATGTGGACCAGAGACGGCAGAAGCATCACCCAGGAACGTTCCTAACAGAGTCCCCAGTACTATGAAATAGGTATTGCAAGAATCCACAACAAATGCAAAATCCAAGATCTCAGTCCTATACAAGACCAAATGCTGAAGCTCTTCAGCAAAAAAGAGGATAATCTTCTAAACAATGGAAAAAGTAGCCACCCAATTCCCATAGAGCAGTTTTGGGGCCTGCTGGCCTTAACTGTCATTTTTGATTATAGCCCAATTACACTCACCGCTCTTCTCTATCTACAGATTCAATAAGGCTTTTTGGTAGGCTTTTTTTCCCAAAGAAATCTGCTGATGGTTAATTATTTCCTTTCTTGAAATTCTTGAATCAAGACCATCAACCTGGACCCCATCTGCATCAGAGTCTGATGGAAAACAGATATGTTTTCCATCAGACGCAATGGTTAATTAACTACTATCAACAATTAGCTCCTTTGCTGTAATCCGTAGTGAAGTAAGTGAGAACTCTAGAATTATGTTTAGGTAGAAAACTTTGATCTCAACTTCTCCTGAGTACAGTAATAGGATTCCTCCTTCCATTCCAACTGTCATTCTTCTTTAACATTTCTAATCTTTAAAATGAAGATGCCTTTAATACTCTAAAAGAAGCTTTGCATATAAAATGAATCGGACTGCTTAAGCCCCTGAAAAATGCTTCCATTTAAAGAAACTACCAATACCATGAAATAAAAATGTCCTCCTTTTCTATCATTTCAGTGTTTTTCTTAATACTGCAAATAATTTCCCAGGGTTTTTGAGACATTGAAGATTTATGTACCAACAATTTGGACTGTCCAATCACAAGTGATGCTGACTTTCTTATATTCTTTCAATTGCAGCACTTGAAAGAAAGCAATTGTTTCATCAAAGTAAAATGGTTATATACTTCATAACAGAGATCTGAGGCCTTTTCGCATTGGCCTTTTCCGAACGCGTGGAGGACAGCTTCGGACGAGGCATACGCATTGCCCGAGCGGGGCTTGCGCCGCCTCGTGTCCGGAGCTGTCTTCCACGCGTTCCGGATGCAGAGCACTTTAAAGTGCTCTGCATGCGTTCGAACGCGGACGAGCCGCCCCGGCGCGTTCCGGGAGAGAAGCGTTCGCACGCTCCTCTCCCTGACAGCCGTCGGCACGCCCCCAGGGACCGACTTGCCGGGCCGGCGATTGCGCCGGCGCGGCGAAGCCGGTAGACGGGACCCACCGAATCGGGGTTCCCCTTTCCCGTCTGCCAGGGTCAGTGACCCTGGCAGATGGCACAGGGGAACCCCGATTCGGTGCGTCCCGTCTGTCGTCTCCGACGGCCGCCGGGACGTGGCTCCTTCCCGGGTCCGGCAGCCCCATTGGGGCTGCCGGACCCGGGAAGGAGCCACCAGCATTGGCGTCCTGTCGCCCCTTTCTGGGGTGGCAGGAGGTCGATGTTGGGCTCACTGGGGGCGAGGAATGCCTTGGGCGGCCGGAGCGCATCGCTCCGGTCCCCCAAGGGTCCCCCCCGCCCCCATCGAGGCCATCTGCGGGGCGCGAGTGCCCCGCAGATCAGCCACCACCACCCCCAGTCCCCAAAACCCCCACCCCCAACCACCCTCCGGCCCGGATCGGGCCGATCATCGCGGTGAAGGTGCCCACAGCGGGGCACCTTCACCGCGAAGATGTTCCCCCCCCTCCCCCAGGGCCCTGGGAGGACGCGCGCGAGAGGAATGACTTACCTCGTGGCCGTCCAGCGTCCAAATGAGGGTGGCATTGTGGGATCGCGCAAGACGCAGCCCACCTAGCCCCCCTATTGGACAAGCAGTTCACTCTACGGGCCCGATCCGGGCCCGTAGAGCTGGCACGAAGCATGGGGCGGGTGGCTTGACAGCGCTGCCCGCCCCTTGGGTGCTTTCACCCAATGGGCGGCAGCGCTGCGGCCGAATCCCCGCCCCTGGCCGGCCTTTGCCGGGCCAAGACACTTCCGGGCGCTTTTACCGTTCACACAGAGACGCGCCGGAACGCGTTCCGGCGCGTCTGTGTGTGAACGGTAAAAGCGCCCGGAAGTGTCTTAAGCTGCCCGCCTGCACGCGTTCCGTTTGGAACGCGTTGCAGTGCGAAAATCCCTCTGGACTCAAATACAAATACAGGTATTAGGGGAAGAAGGTTTGCACCTACTTTCACCCAGGCATGTTCACATACTACTCCAGAAGTGCACCACCACTGGCAGAGGCAGCAGCCTTGCTTAGTCCAGGGCATCTATGGATGGCCAGAAGGTGCTTTGCTCAGCTGCAGGGAGGATTATTTTGCATGCATGCTTGAATATAGGAGTCATTTTCTTGAAATGCAAGCAAGTAGCTGCAATCTAAATTGTGTTTCCCCAAAGATAGAGGTTTTCCCCATAAATTCAAATTCCATAGAGTTTAAACCCTCCCTACATGCAAATCAAACCATCACCTGGTCCAGTCTCCAGTTGAGCACATCAAATGAGGGGAGGTTTTCACTTCCACTACTGAATTGTCTTTGTCAGGCAGTTTTTACTTAATTTATTCTCTAATTAAAATTCAAGTATGTGAAGAATGCTACCATATCCCATTTCATTCATCTTTTCTGACTAAATGCTCTTTTCTAAGGACTAAGTATACCTTGTTCTATCAAGGCTGGGTCTGTTGTTGTTTGGTACCATTGAGTTGGGTCACTGCCACAGGGGCCAACCTAGGGTGTTTTTCCACTGTCACTAGAAGTACCCATTAAGTACCCAATCATGGCGGGCCGGGGGAGGGCCCTGGAGCACAGATAGGAGGCGGGTGCTGTGCGTCCGCACAGCACCCACCTCCAATCTGGATTTAATCCGTCCTCCCGCCGCATGTGCGGAGGGATGGGAAGGGGGTAGATCCGCATCTATTAGATGTGGATCTACCCGTAAATCCAGATCTACCGGTCATCCGGATTTAGTAAAACCGGGTCTACTGGAACCCAGTTTTACTAAATCCGGATGTGGTAGATCCGGATTTATTAGGCCTGTGCGGAAGCACCCAGAAAGAGCAGCAGTTTGTAGCTGCTCCATAACCACTCCGTAACTAGGCTACCAAGATATGTTGCAGAGCTTGGCCCACACTCCAAAGACACTCTGTGGCCGTCGGCTTTGGAGATTTGCCCCCAAATTGCCCACTGCCCCCCGTAAATGTTGCTTGAGTGACATGCGCGTCAGCCGGTCGCTCTGCACCACCTTTGCTTCTTCTGCTTGGAAACCGACGGATGCTCCACATGGGCGCTCCAGCATTCTCACTGTGATCACGCCTAGCACCCATTGCTACTGGGTGCTACACTGCTCGTGGAGAAGCACTGGGTCCTTGCCAGGATCCGGATCTTCTAGGACCAGATTTTTGAAGACCCCATTTCTTAGCTCTGGATCTTTCTATATCCAGATTAAGGGAGGTAAGTGGAGAAACCCCCTCCCCCCCAATAAAAATTGTATGGGTTTCCTGAACTTATCATATCTGATCTGGTTCACAAATAACAGCAACATTCTGGATGCTTGAACAAAATCTCCACTGCTTCGCTGATTTTTGACAAGATGATCGGGTTTCTCTTCTTTCCTCAGTTGAATCAGTGGATGCATCTACAAAACTCTCTTTTCTCTCGGGTAGATTGTCAGGATCTGCCTGTTCTTCCCTGTTTGGCCACCCTGGCATCAGTGTGTGTCTTAATCTGGCTTTGGGTGAAACAAAAGCTGCCTGCAAGGACCCAGCTGACAAATCCAGGCAGGCTGAGCCACATTTATGGAAAAGAGACAAATATCTTAAATTCATCTTAAATTGAGATTACAAATTTGTAAGGCAGAAACGTTTGCATAACTATCAAGATTCAACATGGGTTTCCACACATCTGAGAACCTGTCTCATCCCACACCATATCTAGGCACTTCACACGTGAAGCACAATAAGCAAAAGTTATGTTATACGGATAAAACTTTCGCATGTGAAGCGCATGCTAAGCCAGAAAAAGAAATATGTATCCACATAGTTACTTGCATATAATTAATTAAGATGCATACTTAATCCTTTATTCTAGACTTATCTGGTTATGGTTCATTGCTTTTGTGCTTGTCTGATTTCCTCTAAAAAGGCCTTGGAATACTGACTCGTGCTTTGGGGTGTACAGATGGGAGGGGTGCTCTGGTGGAGTTCACTCTTTCGTGGGGAAAGTTGAAAGAACGGTGTGGAATCTTCTTCATCGTCTTTGGCTCTTGGGAGGGGCTGCCTTGCTGAACCTAGAACTGGCCTTGACTGTCTTGTGGTGGCAACTGACTCATGTACTGACTCATGCTTTGGGGTATACAGAAGGGAGGGGTGCTCTGGTGGAGTTCACTCTTTCGTGGGGAAAGTTGAAAGAACAGTGTGGAATCTTCTTCATCGTCTTTGGCTCTTGGGAGGGGCTGCCTTGCTGAACCTAGAACTGGCCTTGACTGTCTTGTGGTGGCAACTGACTCATGTACTGACTCATGCTTTGGGGTATACAGAAGGGAGGGGTGCTCTGGTGGAGTTCACTCTTTCATGGGGAAAGTTGAAAGAACGGTGTGGAATCTTCTTCATCGTCTTTGGCTCTTGGGGAGGGGGGGGCTGCCCTGCTGAACCTAGAACTGGCGTTGAAGGTCTTGTGGTGGCAACTGTATTATCCACATTGCTACCCTGCTTGTAACATCACGGTCAGTACTGACTGGTTCACAAGAAAGGAATTCCTAGGAGAACTTTGGTTTTTTTCCTAATTTAGGATCAGAGTAATGAACTGAATTTATTAACAATTTCTACTGGTCAGAACCACAATATTAAAAATAAAATAATAAAATATATGGCAGGTGCCCCACAACAACTACTAGCACAAAATTAGAAATCTGGTGAAAACTCTGAAAGAATGGCATAAAATATTTTGAAGATTTTCCTAGACGAATATATTTCAAGTAAAAGCCATGAAATGTTAGGGAATCTAAGGAAAGGAGCTTTTCTCGACATAAGGGAGTTTTCCCTTAGTAGTACAGACAATAATCTCAGCGTTAAGCTAAGAATTAACTGTCCAATTGCAATGGGAGGAACATTATAGTCTATTAAGATGAAGCTGTAGAAGAACTGAACTGTATTGTTGATGCCCAGGAAATTTGACTGTTGGTCTCATTTCATGTAATATGTTTTAAAGAGAGAGAGAGAGTGTGTGTATCTGTATTCTGATGAGTTCCACATTGGACTATTGTAATGTGCGGGGTTGCCCTTGAAGGAAATCTGGGAGCTGCAGCTAGTGCAGAACGCAGCAGCTAGACTGCCTACTGGAACAGCGGGTCAGATGCACATCACGCTGGCCTTAAGGGAAGGATGGCTTGGGTTCCATACTGATCTGCCAGCAGCTCAAGAACTACAGGGGAGACTGTCCTGGCTGTGCCAGCACCTTCAGCAGTTAAAGGGCTTGGGCCATTGGATACAGTGGCCTTCTCAGGTACCTTCACTACGTATATTCAGGAAATTCCTGAAGAGGCACCTTTTGACCCCGGCCTTGGATGAGGAAACAGCTTCCTCTCCCCACTTCCAAGCACCGTTATTGTTTTTAGTGTGTTAATATTATCTCACTGTTGTTAATTATTGACAAAACACAACAATACAACATGATACCAGATGATGGTATGCCAGATGGTGGTGATGATGATTTTATTTATGTAGCACCATCAACATAGAAGACACTTTATACCTTCTATAGGTTTTTATGGTTGCAACCTATCCTGAGACCTTCAGATATAGGACAGGTATCTTCTATGAAGATTATTATTAAGTCTTAATACTAACAAGGTAGTTAAACTTGTTTATGCATCTGCATTATTGTTTATCTCAATAAATAGCTGCCACATTTCAAATTTCTACAACAAATATTTTCTTACAGGAGATTGGGCACAAGCTAGTGTGAGCCAAGGAAATGCCTGAAATCAACGTCTGGGAATAACAGTAAAATGTAGTTACTATTTTTCACCAGTTTCTTTATGACCAGCCAGTATTCTTTGCTCCATTTTCTTTCTTTTTTTGGAAATCCATTTTTTTTTATTAAAATAAGTATATATATAAAATTCAAGGACATACAGATACAATAATCTCTTGACCCTTTTTTTCCTTTCCTCCTTCTTCCTTGTGGATTCCACAGACTGAATTTTCGTCTTTCTTCCTTCAGTTTTCAATCTCCTCTGCCTCCCCTTTCTTCTCTTACTAGTACGCTAACCTCTTATTAATTCCACCAACTTATCTAACTTAAACATCCATAAAAGTAACATAAAAAAAGAAAAAATATCTACTAATCTTCTTTTCTATTCATAACATACTCTTATTTTAATTATTACAGTGCTCCCCTATTATGTATATAATCCAACCATTCCCTTCTATTCTATATCAGTCACATTAAGACACAAAATAAAACTACTTCTTCTTATATTTCCCTTAGAACCTATTCTATAGTTTCCCCTTCTACCTTGCATTTCTTTTATTTCCCTTTACACCTTAACAATAATTCTATGTACCACCTGTTCTACAATTAGTGTACTTCTGCACACATATACATTTGTTTCAATAGTATATCTCTCCCCTCTTGATACAAAATAAGCACTGGCCAAAATGATAAACATGTAAGAAAACTAAGGCTTTTCACATTTTTCCTTCCAAAATATACTATTAACTAATTTGAAATTACATACTTATAAGCATTACATTTCTATATCTCTTCTCCCCTTCTTTACCCCTTAATTATTAACTCCTGTATTTCTACCATGTTACAATAATAATCCCTTCCTTTTCAATCCCATCTATTTATCAAAATTACTTCCTTTCATTGACTACCCCTCCTCCAGAAAGCGATACAAAAAAACCTGTAACTAGACACACAACCACAACAACTACAACAGCAAAAGAAAAACATAAAAACTCTTAGATGCTTTTACTATTCAGAGCAAACTGAAAAGTTACTCTTCACTTCTCAATCCCATAGTCAAGTAACTATTCCGACAATGGATCTTCTGGCCTGCTGAGGGAATTCCCCAGACATCCGTTTCAAATTCTTCCAACCTTCTAAAATGGCTGCGGGTAGAAATTCACCATCATGCTCCACCAGCCTTATCTTGTTGTTGAGAGTGTCCTACATTTCCTTTTTCAATTTTAAGTAGTATTTTTTTCCAACCAGGTCTTCGGAATTGCGCTTCCTGGCACTTTCATGACGTTTTTTCTTAGATTTCTGTACTTTGGTTCTCTTATATATATATCCAGAAAATGGCGACACCTCCAAAACGGCCCGGAAGAGGAACATTTTAAGTTCAATTTGCATTTAATTGCTTTGTCTCTAATCTCTAATTGCTTCTAACACTTCTTCTCACCAAGTCAACAAAGGAGAAGTACAATTAAGTACAGTTTGCTTTTAAAAGCTTTACCTTGTCTCACGCTTCTTTCAATCACCTCCGGATAAAGCCGGGGAACATTGTTTTCTTCTCACCTATTTGTTTTAAAATAAGTTGATTTGATACTTATCTCTTTCTTGCTGGTTGCAACTTCTGACGTGAGAGGCAGATTTTATCCTTAGATGTTGTTCAGACTACCTTTTAAAGTCATAAATCTTGATAGTTTCATTTTTTGGGGGAGCGTTACGGACTTGTATATGATCTGCAGCTTTCGGAATGGTGTCTTCGTTCCCTACCCTCGACTGAGAGAGAGCTATAAAACGCTCTTTTGGGAATTCCTTTGGATGCTTGTATCCCAACAAATACACTTATGTTTGAATATAAAAAAGAAATCAATATGAATAATTGGAGGTTCTTGCTGGGAAACATTTGCCTGTCCCTTTATTATTATTATTAAACCTATGGGCAATATTTTGACTGTTATTCTCATTCTCATAAAGGTATTTTAAAGCTCTGTTTAGAAATGGAACAGTAATGTTCTTCTACTGCTTCCAAAAATAGGGGATTCGCAATGCCTAGCCGAGCTCAGGCGGGCTGCCCGGCCAGGCAAGACGAGGAATGCTTGGAAACAAGCAGCTAGTGAGGATGCTGAGCCTGCACTTCCTAGTGACGGCAGCAAAGGCTCCGAGCACACCAGGTGACGCCCTTAGCTGACTGGTCAGAGACATAAGTGTGAACAGATGCGCAAATCAGCTAAAATCTGAGCCCATCACCTGTGGCGAAAGAGGCGTGACTCTGACCCACCTATTTAGAGCAGAACATTCTGATATGTTTTGTTGAAGACAAACACTCGTGAACCTGCAGCTCTGGAGATCCGTGACCTCGCTTTGGGATTGATTGCTCACCAACACTGACTTTCTGCTAACTTTGACCCTGGAACTCTTTTGACTATGCATTTAACTCTCAAGCCCCCAACATACTTGGACTTGGACTTATGCTGCTACTGGCCACTGTGGCTGACTGTGGCTGCTGCTACTCTTCTGTGCAGGCACACGCGTTTGCTCTCCACACCTCGTTGCCAGCAAGTAAATTACAATGAGTGAGCTCCTGCTTGTCTGTCATGGTTCTATACAACTGGGACACTTGCACGACCAAGGTGTTCTGTTTGCATTATGGTCTTGCAGTCTTATGCATGAATAAAATGCGCGCACAGAATGCTAAAGAAACTTGATTAAGGTCTGGGGAGAAGCTACAAGTTCTGCCCTCTCTCCAACTGAACAACACATGTCCTACATGAAAACAGCATGTGTCTAGGATTTTTTTAAGCTTCTGATAACATTTTTCTTTCAGCAGGAATTATTTTCTCCTGCGCAAGTTAAAAGTTTCCAGAATCACGCATTCTTAGGGAAGCAACTGATGTAACACCAAATACAGTAATTAAGAAAAGGTGTCAAACATGACTTTATGAAATATTTCACTGGTTTTAGCTAAGTAAAGGATCTGGCTTAACCACGAAGTAACTTCAAAAGGATTTACAATATCTAATGTTTATGATTAGTGCTATTTAATCTGGAGCAGCTAAGTAAGGCGCATTTCACAAAATATGCAAACTTTTCGTTCTTCTAGAATTAGCATAGCATTTCTGCACTACAGAAAGGATGAGATCAAGCCAGCTGAGAAACTATAGATTTTGCAAATGAAATAATCCTTGCTATGCCTCTTAATCCATCACGAATCTAAAAAACCCTCAAACTTTAAAATAAACTATTTGAATGGCAAGCCCTAGAAAATAAGCTTTATCATCAGGCAAAAATTGCACCCCATGCTTCATCAATAAAATTCAGAAATATGTATTTCCTTTGTAGATTTACCGTGTTTTACATTTTAAGTTCAAAAGAGTCACAAAACGTGAAGGTCAGAAAAGACTAACAACCTGCTGTGCTATGGGAGCTGCTTCTGGACATGTGTTGAGCAGCAGTGTCCCCATGCATACACAGGAAGCTTAGGATGGTGACTTTGGTTCCACGGATAACAGTCTGGTACTGATGACAAGGGAGGCGAAGCACTTGGTTGAATTTAGTACAAAGTTTCTTTAGTGAAAATGTAAAAAAGGCATACAGGAAGTAACTTTATTACAATGCTAGTGGCAATAATTATGTGCAAATAGCCACAATAAAATGCTTCCAGGTTAGGGCACATGAGGTAAACAGTGGGTTGCAATTCTACTTGCAACTATTAGCAAAGACTTGGAAACTCTTTCCAGGTGTCAGGAGGAGAAATAACTGTACAGTGCTGGACCACAAGGTTTTCTTGTCCACCGGAAATTGAGAGATATTTTTAACTCCAGCTAACAGTATGGCATGAATTTGTAACCTTGATGCTGAGCAATGGAACGCTCAACCTACTGGACAAGGAAGTAGAAGGGGGCACTGAAGGGACTCGGCATGGGGATTTCTATCAAACCATCATAATTTACCCGCTTAGCAAGGGTGGGCAGAATTCAGTGAGAAGATACCCCGTTCCCCTGAAAATAAGCCCTAGCATGATTGTTCAGGACTTTTGAGGATGCTCGAAATATAAGCCCTATATGTGTTATATAGACATCCCCTGAAAATAAGCCCTAACACATCTTTTGGAGTGGAAATGAATATAAGATCCTGTCTTATTTTCAGGGAAACAGGGTAGGGCTAATCTCTGAGGCAGTCACAAGGGTCCTGTGTGAAGAGGAATGCTTTAACCAGTTGTTGAACATCCAGAGAAAGGCTCTTCCAAGGTCCCTCAAGAGCCTCTCCTTGGGATCTGAGTATCCAAGGGGGTCTATATGGGAGAAGGCACTTCTTCAGAGAGCCAGGGCCTGAATGATTTGAGGTTTTGCATGTCAGTAGCACCAACACTTTGAACTGGGCTCAGTTGCAAATATGCAACCAGTGTAGAGCTTCCAGGACCACCATGACATTCATCCTGCCAGAAACTCCCATCAGCAGTCGAGCTCCTGCATTCTGCACTAGTTCCCGTTTCTGGACCGTTTTCAAAGGTGACTCCATGTAGACTGTATTACAATAATTTAATCTGGGGGTTCCTTGAGCATCAGTCACCGTAGCCAAGTTATCCCAATCCAAGAAAGACCAAAGCTGGAGAGGGAGGTATTCACTTCCGATTACCACTGCCACATGGGTCTCAGAGATGAATCCAGAGCACTCGAAGATCACGCACCTTTCTTGGGCAAGCAACCTCACCCAGAATCAGATGCCCGTTAACTTCCTAGACTCGGCATCCCATGACATACAGTACCAGCATCTTGTCTCAATTCTGTTTCAATTCATTGGCCTATATCCAGCCCCTAACTGCCTCCGGGCAACAATTAAGCACCGGAGGCCTCTTCGCACTATAGCCGGAACAGCTGTAGCGAAGAAGACTAGGACACACAGAAATGCTTTCTCCATTTGCACGGAGGGAGGCAGGAACGCGTCTACACGTATTCCTTGCCTCCCTCCAAGTGAATGGAGAAAGCGTTCCTGCGTGCCCTAGGATGGGGGTGGGGCACTCCTCCCCCGGCCTCCCGCTATTGGGTCAGGCAGACCCAAGGCAGGAGGCCTGTTGGCTTCCTTCCCTCAGTTCCTGCTTGCTCCAGGAGCCCAGATTAGGCTCCTAGGGCCAGCAGGACCCACACCCTACACCCCCAACCCACCCTGGGGGCACGCACACACACTCCTTACAACTGAGGCGAATGGCCCGTGTGCGTGGGGTGGTCCCTGATTCGCCACGCACCCGCCTGGCTTCAACTGGCCATCTGCACAGGCGTGGGAGCCAGGAGAATCAGGGACCGCCTGCGTGCACACACAGAGCCCAGCTGGCCCAATCGCCTCAGTTGTGAGCCGGTGGCAAGCAGGTAAGGTGCGTTCATATGCGCGCCCCCGGCGTGGGTTGGGGGTGTAGGGTGTGGGTCCTGCTGGCCCTAGGAGCCCAATCTGGGCTCCTGGAGCAAGCAGGAACTGAGGGAAGGAAGCCAACAGGCTTCCTGCCTTGGGTTTGCCTGACCCAATAGCGGGAGGCCGGGGGAAGAGTACAAATGCTCCATCCCAGTGTGTCATAGATGCGTTCGAAAACCCCTTGTGCGAAAAGACCTCTGAGCTGTTTCCCCTGACTCAGAAGGCATGGAAACATAGAACTGGGTGCCATCAGTGTGAACAGAGAGAGGAACTGGAACATACTGGGATGGGAAAAAAAACTCTCCAGTCACCCTAATTTCATGCAGAACCTTTGGGTCATTGGCTTTAAAAATGACAAATCAACTGGAGCAAACCACAAAAAAGCAGGCAAACAGCAAGAAATAGCTCAAAGAAAACAGAGCAGAAAGATGCCCCCCCCAAAAAACCCCCAAGAAATGCATGAAACTGTCAAAATCACATGGCAGCACAGACAGCAGGGTAATGCCAGGGCTTTCCCTTATAGATGGTGCTGTGCAGAGTGTTCTAACTGAATGAGCTGGCAGAGCTGGCAGGCAGAGAACTGGCAGGCTTTTGAGTAAAAATAGTGTGGGGAAAACTTCCCTCTAAAGGCTAAGGGCAAAAGAGGACAAAAGGCACATAAATGATTTTCCTGCCCTCCTGCACATTGTCTCTGAGCTGAGGGACCTCCAAAGCTATTAAAATGCAGGGCAACCAAGGCTCAGGGCTTGCAAAGCCCAGCATGAGTGCTCACAGGAAGTCCAGCAGAGTCCTTAAAAGGAAAAGATCCAAAATAGAGTAAAGCACATTTGCCACTTGACTGTCTGGTCACCCAGTATCAAGAGATCCCTCTGGAACTCTTCAAAATCTCTTTTTCAGTTTTCACCACTCTGAATAATTCAGTATCAACAGCAAACTTTGCTATCTCTAGGTTTACCCCTACTTCTAGATTATTTATGAGTAAATGAAAAAGCAGCAGTCCCAAAACTGAACCTTGTGGGACCCTACTTTTTACTTCACACCAGTGTTTCCTGTACCTTAGCCAGTGACCAATCCAGGAGAGAATTTGCCCTCTTTATTCCATGACTTGACGCAGAACCATTAATGAACATGTGGTGGATACAACAGTTCAGTCAGCTGTAAGAGCCACTATCTTTCTCTGTTCAAGTTATAAATCTTAGATGAAACATTTGGTCGATCAAACATCTGCCCACCTTGCTCTCTTCCTGAAGGGAAAACCAAGGTTTGCTCATCAATGGTCTTTCTGGCACTTCAAGAGTTCTCCCAAAATTCTTATTAACCAATTCTGGGTCGCAAATTCCTTCATAAATCTACTTCCATGTCAAATTCACTTGTAAGGAGAGCAGTCTTTAAACAGAAGACTCAACAATATATTTTTTTGACAACATTTGTAGCAATTTATTAATCTATGTCATAATGTTAATAATAATGTCTATAAGATATCAGTATAGCTAAAATAAAAATATTTTGGCCTCAGGAGGGCAGCAATGCAGAACATCTTACCAAGATAAAAGAAATTTAAAAAAAGTAACAGTGATTCTGAAAAGAAGTATATCATCTGACATAATATTCAAAAAGGGAATCTCCATTTGCTATTCTGATGAATGGATTTCTTGATGGATCTCAGTCAGTATATTCCATCAATTGCTCAAAATGCAAAGACTTATATAAAAATTCCAAATAAAATCTCATCTCCACTTAGTTCAGTGACTCTTATCCCTAGGTACAATACATTATTTATTTGTACTGACTGAATTAAAACATGTTTATACTGTCCATCAGTATAAATTTCAGGATAATTTACAATAAAAATAAGTAATCCGCAACCAAATCAATGCTGACGGCCGTGTCTATATGGGACATTTTCGAACTGTGAACAGGATTAAATACTCTGAAGTGACTTTCTGACATAAGTCACCATATATCTGGGAAGAGCCCAGAATCCATTCTGCAACCTTAACTGAGGAGGGAGAATTCATGGCCAGAATAAGGCTATAAGATAAAGAACATCTTATCCAGCAAATCAAATGTTGTGACTGGGAACTTTGGCTGGAAAAGATAGTAAGCCATCAAACCTAGTCTATGGCTTGTCTATCCAAGGAATTCCAGAACTCTTTTAGCCATAGTAGATACACAGAAGATCAGCCGTTTCACATTTAAGTTCTTTAAGAAAAATCCCATCTGGTCCTGGAGATTTGTCATCACCTATTTTATTAAGACACCTGCTCATTGGCTGCCACTATCCAATTGAATTCTTCTGGCTCCCTCCCTCAGAATACAGGCTCAGCCGCAGTCATGCGCCCATCGTCTTCCTCGGTAAATGCATTTAGCTTCTCTGCAATCCCTGGACCCTTCTCTCCTTGGTTATCTAATGGTCCAACTGTTTTCCTGATTGGATTCCTACTTCTGATGTATTTAAAGAAGTTCTTGTTATTTTTCTTCTACAATGTGCTCCTCAAAATCTTTCTTGGTGGGATTCCTACTTCTGATGTATTTACAGAAGTTATTATTTCTTTGGATGCTCCTCAAAATCCTTCTTAGCATTCCTGATGGCCCCCTTGCCTTTCTTCTGCCAGAATTCATTCCCCTTCCTCTTCTCTTCATTAGGACAAACTTTCCATTTTCTAAATGAGCTTTTCTTGCTTTCAATGACTCCCTGTACACGTTCCAGATGATTAGAGGGTGGTTGATGCTGCCTCAGCAATCTCACTTGACCTTTAAGCTTCAGAAGTAATTGAACACGTTCTTCATCAGAATTCTTCACTGAAGAGCAGTCAGGAGTCTTCATCCAGAAAAACAGCTGTTTATATATTAATTTACTGCATTTGTAACCTGTCCTTCACTACACGGTCCCACAGCAAGCAGCAAGGCAAAGAATAAATAAGAAGCAGACGAAAAAGAGGGGTGGCTGAACAACACAGCGCAATGGCAAGTGGCAAAGACTCAGGCATGGACAAAAAGACACCCTCAAAGCATATGAAAAACCTTTTGCCAGCACCCAAGTTGGGTGACACACATAAGCCACACAGCCAAGTCTTCCCACTGTGCAGCACTAGAGGGCACAAGTGGGCCTCAATGCCCCTCTTCCCCCCTATATTCTGCTCCTTTCAAGTCCCTGCTGCTGGCTACACTGGCACAGATCATGTTCCTTTTGCAGTTTCAGAGCTATGACCAACACTTGGCCTAGTGGTTAGGGAACCAGTCTCTTATCTGGGAATACCGGGTTCGATTCTGCCCTCCCCCATGAAGCCAGCTGGGTGACCCTGGGCTAGTCACAGCTCTCTTCTGAGCTCTTACAGCCCCTCCCACTTCACAGGGTGTCTGTTGTGAGGAGAAGAGCAGAAGAGCTGCTTTGAGTCCCCTTACTGTAAACGGGTGAGAAAAACAGGGTAGAAAAGCCAACTCTTCTTCTTCTTCTTAACTATGGGAGCCACATACAATGCCTCTCATTCTGGCAGAGGTAGTTCCAAATAGCTGTAAGCCTTTTCCTTTGGGCTAGACTCTCGCCCTGCATCTTCTGTACCGCAGTCTCAAGAAATTTGGAGCAAGTGAGTCATGTACAAGGGAGAGTTTGATGTTCCCACTCTATGGCTGATAAGCTCGGAACAGAACCCTCGTACCTTCAAACCAATCCATCCATCCCATGGTTACACATTTCCCTGCTAGTTACCTCAATCCTGAGAGTTCTTTTTAAGACACTGACCTGTTAGTCTTTCCAAGGAATCAAATCCATGCTTCAGTGCAATAATATCAAGGAAAGAAACTGTCCCATCCTCAAACCTATATGATGTAATAAAGGAGAAAGGAGTCATTTAAAAAAATTATACAATAATTTTAATGTACTTTTTTATTAGCCATCCACATGTAACACACATCTTGCGTATGCTGCTGGTAATATTTGCTTGGAAGATGCATCAGCTCCCCGAGAGGTGACAGTCCCCAACGCAAGGAAAGGCATCCTGACAACTCCAGCGCAAGATCCCCCTTCTGCTGAGAAAAAGACTCTCGTTGGCTTTCCAGCCCTTTCTAAATTACTAAGAGAACAGAAGAAATCCCGTGTCCAAAGACTGCAAGGCTAAATGGACTCCAGCATTATGAAACTTACTTGCCAAGATAGTAACTCCGTGGCCAGAGTCTAATAACAAGCAGCACCCGTGCTACGAAAGCACCATAGCTGTCCCTTGTTTGACTCAGTGGCAGAGCCTCATCCTCACACCTCCTCTGGACCAATAATTGTCAAAATGCTCCTATCCAGCGCTGATCCACAAGCTACAAGAGTCTTCTGCAGTAGGAACCACCACCAGAGAGAGGAGTGGAATGGGCTGCTGGACTTGGAATGGCACCAAGCGAAAGACAGGTGGAAAGCAAAGTTGGAAAGGACGAATCCGTGGTGGACCAAGATAGGCAACTTTCCAGGTATTGTCTCCTTTCAATTATCCCTCTATGGCAGAGAGGCATAGCTAGTTCCTCAGCCATGGAGGCCACAATGAATCAGTGGTGGTCACAGATGCCTCAAAGACGACGAACAGCACACAGAAAGAGGAGGGAGATTTGGTTCGACTTCTGTGAGTGATGTAATTGGTTCCCATTTTAAATAAATCAGATGTGTTACAGTCTGGCCTCTCTAAGTGTGAGGAAGCAGTAATGAGACATAGTTGCAAGCTATTAAGAGCAACACACACCTGACAGAATTTCCATGTTGTTCATAGAAAAAATCATCATTCTCTTTCATAATTCACAAAACACGACCGTTTTTATAAACAGCAATGTTTTATATACATGATTTTTTTTTTTGCCTCAGCAAACTGCTTTTGAAAATTATATACTTTCCTTTCCTCTTCTCAAAGGCATAATAAAAGAAACATTAGAGTTGCTCTGCTATGTGTGCCTTGCAGGTGTCAGTTCCTTTGGCTCCTGGCGCAATTCTTTGTCCTTTTGAATGGCTGTATCCTGACTCATTCTCTGGTGGCACTCAAAGGCCTGTCTTCACACACCCTAGACGCAAACTAAAGCATCTGGCATCGATCCATCTATTTATTTATATACTCAAACATTTCTCAAGGTGGTTAAAAAAAGAAAAACAGACGGAACCGCATTCTACAGAGTACAAAATACAACAAACAGGTTAATCTGAGTCTTTCAACTAACCCAGATTTAGAAGATCCAGATCTAAGGAAGTACCCGGTGCATCTCCATGGGCAGTGCAGCACCCAATATCAGTGGGTGCTAGGCAACCTCACAGTGGGAACACCGGAGCACCTACGTGGAGCATCCGTCTGTACCCAAGTGGGAGACGTCAGTCACGCCATATTTTGGGGTGTGTGTGTGATGCATCTAATCCGGATTTGATGCCTGAAGACTGGATTGTAAACCCCTTTAATGGGGTCCACAAGAAATCCAGATTATAGGTTCTGAAGTCCACCTTTTTTTTTTTTTTTTGCAAAACACTCCCTCAAGTCCATGGACTCCAGGGAGGTTTCCCTTTCTTCTCCTCCCATTACAAAAGATGGCCTCCACACCCAGTTCCCAGTTCAATGTCTGTATAATGACTTTTTGCATGCACTTTTAAGAACATAAGTAGGAGCCCTACTGGATCAGTCCACAGCCCATCTAGTCCAAGATCCTGTCTCACACAGTGGCCCGGTAATTGCTTATGGGCATCTCATTTGAATCCCTGCAAATGTCTTTTAGAGGCATCCTGCCTGTCTCTCCTGCTTGGAGGATGTACCTAGGCATCCATTCTAGTAGCCATTGATACACCTGTCATCCATGAATTTCTCTACCACTTTCCCGAAGCTATCTAGGCTGGCCACAGTTGCCACCTCTTCTGGCAACAAATTCCATAGACTGAGGACCCTCTGGATGAAGAGATTCTTCCCCTTGTCTGATCTGACTCTCCTAGCCGTCAGCTTCATAGATGCCCCCTGGTTCTAGTGTTGGGAGATAGAGAGAAGAAATTTTCTCTGTCCACCTTTTCTAAACCGTGCATGATTTTATATACTTCAATCTGGTCCTTTCTTAAACACACATTTGAGGCTGAAGAGGCCCAGATGTTGCAGCCTGGTTTTCTAAGGAATTTTGTTCTAGCACCTTAATCATTCTGGCTGCCCTTTTCTGCACCTTTCCCAGTTCCACAATATCCTTTTTGAGGTGTGGCGTCCAGAACTGTACACAATGTTCCAAATGTGGCCTCACCATAGATTTGGTCTCCTTAAAAGTCTTTATCCCTGCAGCCTGATCTATAGTCAATTGTGGTATCAGAGTCAGCTTAAACCAAGGGCCTTTCCGCACAGGCTCTAAAAACGGAAATAGAGCCAGATGCGGGAAGGATTAGGACGTGGCTTCCGCACAGGGAACCCAATTAGGGTCCCTTTGAGGACACCACCTCCGCACATCAGCGCGCAAAACCAGTTGCTTAAACCGGTTTAGCCGCTGAATCCTACCCAGAAAAAATCAGGTCTTACATCTGGCTTTTCCCTTTAAACCGGTTTGTAAGCGAACACTTCTGCACCGGGGGGGGGGGGGGAGAGCCGGATTGCCGGCGCATGCGCAATTGTCAAACAGGGAGAGCACATTCTTAGAAGCTCCATTCTGCTATGATGTTGGTGGGACAATGAGAAGATAATGAGCTTCCTCTATGGTGGCCCCCAGCTTCTGGAGCAGCCTTTCCTCAGAGACTCACCATGCGCCAGCGCTGAGCACGATGTAATGTTCAGTAAAAACATTTCAGTGTTCAAAGGC
Organism: Aspidoscelis tigris stejnegeri; assembly: GCA_023333525.1. NCBI lineage: Eukaryota > Metazoa > Chordata > Lepidosauria > Squamata > Teiidae > Aspidoscelis > Aspidoscelis tigris. Next base: position 877,195 of record JALMGA010000008.1, read on the forward strand.
AATCAGTGATTGCCTTGAAGATGGAGGCCTATTTTTCGGTTACTCTTCCCTCTGTGATGTGCACTGGGTCCTCCTGCACATCAGTGTGTTTACGTGAAACGCCTACAGAGACTGAAACAAGGTGCCACGCAACACCACTTGCTGGTTTTCTGCAAGCCTTTTTCCACCCTGCATTCTTATCTGGGCTCATTCTTCAGAGACACACAATTTTGCACAGTTCAAAACTGACAGCTTTAATGAACCTAATTGTTCCCAGAAGCCAGGATTTTCTGCCTGCCATGTATTATGAAGGCATGATATCTAGAACACTCCCCCCTCAAACAGAGCCAAGGGCCTCAGGACACCGTTCTACTCTTCTTAACCCTGAGAGGGCACCATTCATAGCTGCTGAGTCTGCTTCTCTATCTTTGTATGATGATCAGTTGGATCATCATAAACTTTTATCTTCGCTTACTGCTAAAGACTTCCACAACAGCCCAATCATTATCACAAGGGCACTGACCTTTAAGGTTCTTCCGTTCTCTTGTGGTCTGCCTTTAGTCCTGTATGATATTCATGTTTACTGATTCTTGTGTTCAGATGGTTTTCATTTTATATTTGGTTTTAAGTGCTCTGTATATGTTGGGTTTTGATATGGCCAATACTGACTAATCACTAAACTGATGATGATGATGATGATGATGATATCTAGAACAGAAAAGAGCTAATCTAGAAATTATGTTTAAAGGTTCGGTCAAGGCTGGAAGAAGAACAAAACTGTCAGAGATATTATTTGAATTTCTTACTAGTGAGGGGCTGGGCATACTGTGAATAATGTTTGACTCTGGGCCTGTTTGAACAGATGTCATAAAGAAAACAAAAAAAGGAATCTGAATGGAATTAGAAGTGGAATTTTGGGTGTCTTCCCAACCAATTTCATACTGTAATCTTAGTTGTAAGTGTTGTCATGCTGAAGCCACAAGGTCTTTCCTAGCTTTCTCAGGGTCCACATGAATCATTCTAATCCTCCTTTATGACAAGCTCTAAGCTTGAGGAGGTCATAGTGATGGTGTATTCCAAATATTTTTAATATAATAATCCAGTGAGCAAAATACGCAGTGAATGCTGGAGGAAGAAGATAGATAATAAATCAATTGATTAAAATGTCTTTGCCTTATAGGAATATTTTGTTAAATAAAAATAAAATTATTAACATGCCATCTGGCTCCAGCTCATTGACTCCTTGGGCTGTGCCATCTTGACCTCCTCTAGCATCACCTCCTTGAGCCCCTCACCCGTGAACACCGAGCCTGGAAGCCCACTAGTTGCCTTTGGCGGCAACTATAGTTAAATATTTTGCCAGTAAATCCTATCTGTCCATTTCAGAGCTGAGCAAAAACCAGTTGGATAACAATAAAGAATTATCTTGCATTCAATGCAGTAAAATAAACACTTGAAACGTTTCCAGGTGTTTGCCCATTGGAGTCTCAGTGAGCCTCAGGTAGATCTTTGATAGATCTCCTACCTTTATGAAAATCTGCTTTTCCCTGTACATATTAATGCTAATATTTTACTTTATAGGTTGTAATTATTGGGGAAAAGCCCAGGTGCATGCTTACATTTCAGCTATAATTAAGGGCAAGTAAATCAAAGTTGTGATGATTCTGTTTGTCATACTTCCTGAAATATAATTTGGAGCAACAGAACTAAGATGCTTTTCTTCATGACAGTTACTCAGTGACTAAGTCTTCTTAAAGCTAACTATATAAAGATTATTTCAATGAAAAACAGCTTCAGGAAAAAACCACAGACACAAGTTATCAAATCCCAGCAGAAAGCTCTTAAATCAATGTCATTGTTAGTGAAATATGGTAATGAGCTGATTTAGGCATGCAGAGAAAGCTAAAGGATAAAATGAGGAAATAAATTACTAAATAGTTTAAACTAAGAAGTGCAATAATTTGGCAGTGGAGCACAAATTTCTCCTTCCTCCCTTTCACCATAATACGTGTGAATTAAGACATAACTCCCCTTGGAATGGCATAATACTCAAAGCATCTGGTCATATCTGCTGTCAATAATGATAATGATGATGATGATGATGATAATGATGATGATAATGATGATGATGATAATAATAATAATAATAATAATAATAATAATAATAATAATAATAATAATAATAATAATAATAATAATAATAATAATAATAATAATAATAATAATCCCCCCGATGGGTGTGGCCTTGTCGTGGCGGTGGGGTTTGAGTGCTCCAATGAAGCTGAGAGCTGGGCCGGCGGTAGTGCAAACTACTGGCAGGTTCAACCATGCCGGAGTGGTCGAAGCAGAGGAGCCAGACTAAGTGCACCCAACCCATTTATCACAATGGAGACACAAACAAAAAAGAAGTCTATACTGGCTCGGTCGTCGCCCAGGATAAAAAGGACCACGGCGGTTGCTGAGGAACCTGGGCAATCGTCGACAAATGGGCTACAGGAACAAAATTCACAAACAAGGAAGCGGCAGAAATTCTCAAGGCCAGAGAATCGTATAGTCATGAAGTGTGACTACAAATCAGAACCTGGAAAACGAGGCTATCAAAAACAGATGCACCAGCTATGGAAACAAGAATACCCAGATTCGAAGATAACAGAACTGCGGCTAGCTGATCAGAGAAGATTCATAAGTGGGACTAAAGTGTTCAGTGAAGCTGAACTTGAAGAAATACGAAAAACTAATGAAACTGAAGCACCGCAGCCTATTGTGGCAGCAATAGAAGCTCCAAGAAGACCAGGAGTCACTGATCAGCTAGAACCTGATGAAAATCTGGAAATTCTGCAAGAAGAGGAAGAACAGCAGCATGAAGTCATGGATGAAACACCTGGCACATTGTCTCAAAGACAGCAGGAACTGAAGGACAGAATAGTGGCTCATACAGCATCAAGTACAGAGCGAAAGCGACTGCCAACCCTAAAAACTATAGGCAGAAAACGACTTGTCCCACTGATGAATGACATCAACTCTGCCCTTGTAACTGTTCAGGTAGCAACAATCGAAGAACTGAACCAGCTCGCCTACAGTACAGCTGTGATAGTAACAGAAGAACTAGGGTTACTGCAACCAAAACCAACTAGAAAATCAACTGGAAAGCCAAAGTGGAAAGTTCAACTGGAACTGAAAATAAAAAGCCTGAGATCAGATGCCAGCAACCTAAAAAACATGAAGGAGACGAAACTGAACAACAAGAAGACTAAAGAATATCTGATCAAAAAATAATGGCTGAATACAAGGAAAATTGATGAAGCTTTGGAAATCGTGAAACAGCAGATAACAGCTACAGCCAGGAAAATCGAAAGATATGAAGCAAGAAGCATCCAGTACAGGCAGAACCAAATGTTCCAGTCTTATCAGAGGCAGTTCTACCAGAGCCTGCATGAGCAAGTAGACAAGAAAATTGAAAAGCCAGAGAAAGAAGCAACAACCAACTTCTGGAAAGATCTCTGGGAGGCTGAAAAAGAATACAACAAAACTGCTGGGTGGATAAAGGATTTCGAGAAGAAATTCTCCAAGAACAAAATGCGGCAGCTGGAAATAACACCTGAAATGGTCACGAAAAGAGTGAAGAAAGTGAAGAACTGGACATCCCCTGGCACTGATCAGTTGCATGGCTTCTGGCTCAAATACCTGACCAGCTTGCATGCAAAAATGGCCGAACTGTTCAATGAAATGCTGCAAACAGGAAACATCAGTGAATGGCTAACAACTGGCAAAACATACTTAATAGAGAAAGATGCAGCCAAAGGAGCCATACCAGGAAACTACAGGCCGATAACTTGTCTACCTACTATGCTCAAGCTGCTGACAGGAATAATAGCAGACAGGATTCAAGACTACCTCGAAGACAACAACATCATGCCGGTAGAGCAAAATGGAAACAAACGGAGAAGCAGGGGCACAAAAGACCAGCTACTGATTGACAAAATGATTCTGGAGAACTGCAAAAGCCGAAAAACAAACCTGCATATGCCTTGGATCGACTTTAAAAAAGCTTTTGATTCACTGCCACATGGTTGGATCACAAAGTGCCTGGAAACCATCGGGATCAGTCAGAACATCACCAAATTTATAGAAAGTGCGATGAAACGCTGGAAGACTGAGCTTTTTGTCGGAAATGAAAGCTACAGACTGATCAACATCAAAAGGGGCATCTTCCAGGGGGATTCATTGTCCCCACTGCTTTTCATCATCGCTATGATCCCACTGTCACTCATCCTACAGAAAACAAACCTGGGCTATCAAACTGCCAGGAATTCACAGAAAATTTCACATCTACTGTACTTGGATGACTTGAAGCTTTATGGAAAATCTGAAATCGAGATCCAGTCATTGACCAACACAGTGCGAATATTCAGCAGTGACATCAGTATGGAGTTTGGCCTGGACAAATGTGCCACAGTGGCACTGAAGAATGGGAAGATGACTGAAAGTGAAGGCATTGAAATGCCAAATGGTCAAGCCATCAGGTCCCACCAGCCAGAAGCCTACAAATACCTTGGCATCTTGCAACTGGATAACATTAAGCATGGCCATGTGAAATCTGTGGTCAGTAAAGAGTACATCCAAAGGACTAGAAAAATCTTGAAAAGTAAATTGAATGGCGGTAACACCATTAAGGCCATAAACACCTGGGCCATACCAGTCATTAGATACACTGCGGGAATTGTGAACTGGACTCAGTTGGAATTGGACAACTTAGACAGAAAAACCAGAAAACTGATGACGATCCACCATGCACTACATCCTCAGAGTGATGTCGACAGGTTGTACTTGCCCAGGAAAGCAGGCGGTAGAGGACTTTTGCAAGTGAAGCAAATACTGGAAGAAGCATGCATTAGCAGATTACGTGGCAGAAAGCAAAAAATCAGCTTTGATTGAAGTCAACAACCAGAAGCTTCTCAAGGTGCAGCAAACCAAGAACCAGTACCGGAAAACTGCAATTCAATACCGAACGGACAGCTGGCACAATAAAGCACTGCATGGGCAATTCCTGGAGAAGATCGAAGGCAAACATGGAAAAGACCTGGTCTTGGCTTATGAATATAACATTGAAAAAGGAAACAGAAGGACTGATTCTTGCTGCACAAGAACAAGCAATAAGAACAAATGCCATCAAAGCCAGAATTGAAAAATCAGGAGAAGATCCAAAGTGCCGACTCTGCAAAGAAGTGGATGAAACAATCGACCACATACTCAGCTGCTGCAAGAAGATTGCACAAACTGATTACAAGCAGAGACACAATGCTGTAGCACAAATGATCCACTGGAACTTGTGCCAAAAGTATCATCTGCCAGTGGCAAAGAACTGGTGGGATCACAAGCCAGAAAAAGTTGTTGAAAACGAACAGGCAAAACTACTTTGGGACTTCAGGCTTCAGACTGACAGAAAACTGGAGCATAACACCCCTGACATTACAATTGTTCAGAAAGAGAAGGTGTGGATCATCGATGTTGCTATACCAGGTGACAGCAGAATTGAGGAGAAACAGTTGGAGAAGCTCACCAGATACGAAGACCTGAGAATTGAACTTCAGCGACTCTGGCGAAAACCAGTGAAAGTGGTCCCAGTCATCCTCGGCACACTGGGCGCGGTGCCAAAAGATCTCAGCGGGCACCTAAAAACCATTGGCATTGACAAAATATCCATCTGCCAACTTCAAAAAGCCACTTTACTGGGGTCTGCTCGCATAATTCGCCGATACATCACACAGTCCTAGGTGCTTGGGAAGTGCCTGACTAGTGATATAATACGAAATCCAGCATAGTGATCTCGTTTGCTGTGTGTAACTGCTGTTTTTACATAATAATAATAATAATAATAATAATAATAATAATAATAATAATAATAATAATAATAATAATAATAATAATAATAATAATAATAATAATAATAATAATAATAATAATAATAATAATACCTAAAAACAGAACTGCAGCAACTCTGGCATAAACCATCAAAGGGGGTCCCAGTGGTTCTCAGCACACTGGGCACAGTGCCGAAAGATCTTAGTGGGCACTTCAAAAGCATTGGCATCAACAAAACATCCTTCTGCCAGCTACGGAAAGCCTCTTTGTTGGGATCTGCTTGTATCATTCGCAGATACATCACTCAGTCCTAGGTGCTTGGGAAGGGCTCGACATGTGATAACAATTACCAAACCAGCATAAGTATCTTGTTTGCTGTGTGTTACTGTTGTTTTATGTTAACAACAACAACAACAATAATAATAATCAACAGTAGCAGCATAGCCCTTGATTATAGAAGCCCTCTCTGAATTCAAGAAACAATCTCAAATTTATGCTGGTCATAAGCGCGCTATGTTGCATTTGAATTGGACCAGTTCCTAACAGCAAGCCACAGGACTTATATTATTCAGTCCGTGCCGCAGTTGACACATCATATTTTATTCCTTTTTTACTCAAAATACTGCTGAAGAGCTTCTTCATATCAAGATAGTTTACAGCAGTGGTTCTCAACCTTCCCAATGCCGTGACCCCCCAATGCAGCTCCCCATGCTTCAGGGACCCCCCAGCCATGGGGGCAGGGCCGATGGGGCCAGGGGGCGGGGCCAGGGGGCAGGGCCAGGGCACAGAAAGACAAAGAACAAAACAAATAAAATAATTCATGCATGGAAGTGAACTCAACCAATGAACGAACAACAATACAAACCTGCTCAGTCCACACCCACACACCAGCCTATCCAAGCACCATAGGATTCGCAGCAGAAAAATTGCCAGTGAAAGAATCACAAATCAGGCCACAGCCTGATTTGGCCTTTGGAATTCCAGTTCCACATACTATCATTCCAGCTCTTGCTGACACTGAAAAACCTTTATATACCTGTACTATGGTTCCCACCACAGCAAACCTCTAAACTCAACCATGCAAAACAGAAGTTTCCCTCCCAAAGCAACCAGAGGAAGGAGGGAAGGGAGGAACGGAGGAAGGTTTGGGGGCCGGACTCCAGGCTGGTTAATCATTGCCACAGGGTCAGGCCAGGCCGCCAGGGAGGAGCTGAGGGCAAGGTCAGAACTGGCTTTGGAGGAGGCCGGTTGACCCTCAACCCTTTCCAAATGACACATGCAGGGAATCTTATCTGCCCCTTCCTCTTACACAGGGTAGGGTCACACTTCAGGTTTAATCCAGCTTCATTCCACTATCAGGGTGGGAAAATACATTGGCAAAATGCCAAGCTGCTTTCTTCCAGGGTTAAATAGCTCAGCCTGTGGTCACACTTCAGATTTATTCTGGCTTGGGTCCACTTTCAGAGCAGAATGTTACATCAGTAAATTCCCCTCTGGGGTAGATAATGTCGAAAGAAATGCACTGGTCACTTTGCTGTGTTCTGCCACTCTGAGGGTGGACTGAAGCTGGATTAAACCTTAGGTGTGACCGCAGCCCCTCTCTGTGCGGATCGCTGGGGAAGAGAAGAAGAGTTGGCTTTTCTAGCCTGCTTTTCTCACCCATTTAAGGGGACTCAAAGCGGCTGACAAACCTTCTGTTCTTCTCCACACAACAGAACACCCTGCGAGTGCTCCGAAGGGGAGCTGTGACAGGGCCCCCGCCCAACCACGGATGCTGTTGGAGGGTTGGGGAAGGCATGTGCGGGCTGAAGAGATGCCTCCGGGCCCCGCTGAGTCAGTCGCCCGGCCGCGCAGCCGCCCACTCGCTCGCCCACTCGCTCGCTCGCCCGGCCGCCTGTGGATGCCCAATGGCTGCCCCTCTCCTTGCCTGCCGGCGGCCTCCTTCTCTCACCTGCTGCGAATGAGGAATCTCTGGCAAAGGAAGACAGACAACAGCAGGCGGGCGGGCGGGCGGATTTCCCGCGCTTAACTTTGCCTTCGCTGACGCCGCTCCCACTCAGCACCGGCAGGAGCCGCTGTGAGGGAAGCGCGCGCGAGAGAGAGGATGGAATGGGCGGGGGGAGGGGGCGGTGACAGGAATCTCTCTCTCTCTCTCTCCTCACACGCGGCCGCGTAAGGGAGGGCGAGGCAAAACTGTGCTGGGGAGAGGCTGGGGAGGTGGAGGAGGAGGGGGCAGGCGCGGGGCGGGTGCAGGGGGGGCACGTGGGGGGGGGCCTGCGGGAGACTCCGCGACCCCGCCCAAATGTCTAATCGACCCCAAAAGGGGTCGCGACCCAAAGGCTGAGAACTGCTGGTTTACAGCTTTCCATTTCTTCCTTGTCATTATATTTTATGATGTTCAAATGAAGGAAACTACAATTAATGCTAAGAAGGGCCGCTTCCAAACCAGTTTGCAAAGCTGCTTCAAATCACAATTTGGAGATAGAGTCATTCCTGTCCAATAGTAACTCTAGTTTGTGTCATTCTAACACCCTGCTTATATTAGCCAGAAAAGGACGGTTCTGTGATTTGGAAGAAAAGAAAGATAGGCCTGCTACTGTGGTGAGAACATCCACCGTGAAACAGGAGATGATATGGTTTTACCTTTCAGCCACTGATTGTCTTGGTAAATAGAAATCCTGTTCTGCAAGGTAGGCAGCCGCAGTTCCTCCTCCAAAGTACGTTTTCCTCAAGCAAGAAGCAATTTCATTCTTCACCAGGAGCGCACCTAAGCCTGTAGGAAATCCAAAAATCTTATAGAATGATAAAGGAACAAAGTCTGCTTGATAAACGCTTAAGTCTAGCGGAGAGGTGCTGGCGTAAGATGCTGCATCCAAGAGGACCATCCACTTCCCTTGAACTTTGATGGGACAAAGTTTCCGAGACTTTATCTGTTCTATCCATGCAAGAGGATATTTGGTTCCAGAAAAATTGCTCTGAGCAGGATAACAGAAGAGGTGATGCACTGAAGAGTCTCTCTGTTCAGCTTGCGTGTCGTATGACCCTGATAGCATGTCCTTTGGCTTCACTGCGACGGACAAGACATTCATGGCATCTGTGATCCCTCTCATGCCCACCACAGATGTGTGGCTGTCAGTGAGGTAGCAAAAATGACTGCCAGGATTCTGTGCCGTTTGGGGCACCCAAGGGAAAGCCTCTGCAACAAGTTTGAGGGCAGCTGTACTTCCTGAAGTGAAAATAACAGTGTAATCTTCCACTGTTGTATTGAAGTGCCGCAATATTCTGCAAAAATAAAAAGGAAATTATGTTTTTTTAAAAAGAAAAACATATTTTCTTATTCCTTATGACAAGGGGGAGACCATTCCATAGTCTGGGAGCCATCACTGAGAAGGCCCTTTTCTGGGTACCCACCCCTTTTACTACTGAAGGTGGCGGGATAACCAAGAGCGCCTCCCTTCCAGATCTCAAGGCATGGGCAGGTTGATATAGAAGACACTCCTACAGACATTTGGGGGTGCAAGTAATTTAGGGCTTTATAAGTTAACACCTTGAATTGGGCTCAGCAGCAAATCAGCAGCTAATGCAGTTCAACTTTTAACACTGGCACAATGTGCAACCAGCCTGCGGGCAGTCAGCAGTCTGCGCCAGTTGCAGCTTCTAAGCTGTCCTCCAGGGCAACCCCATGTAGAGCACATTACAATAGTCCAGTCTGGAAGATATCAGAGCATGGATAATTTGTGTCATCTCTGTCCAGAAGGGGAATAGGCACTCTTGGCCGCAGCCTACAACTGAGCTTCAAGAGTCAGTGCAGAGCCCAAGAGCACACCCAGATTTCGCATCTGTCCTTTCCAGGGCATTACAATCCCACTTAGGACAGGCTGTCTCTCAACTATGTGCACTAGAGACCCTGTCTTGCCTGGATGCAGTTTCAATTTATAGGCCCCTATCCAGCCCACTACGGCCTCCAGGCACCCATTAACACTACAACCACCTCTCCTGTTTGATATGGCAGAAAGAGAGATGGATGTCATCTGCATATTGACGATGCTTCAGGTCTCTTAATAACCTCTCCCAGTAGCTTCATACTGAGCATGGGACAACTGGGTTCCCAGGATGTTAAGCAAGAATCTCCCATCACCACTCTCTGAGGTCAGCCATGGAGCAGAACCAATGCAACACACTGCCTCCAACTCCCAAATCTGGTAGCCTTTCCAGAAGGATACCATGGTCAGTGGTATAAAAAGCTGCCAAGACATCCAAGAGAACCAACAGGGTTGCAATCCCCAATCCCTCTCCTGGGGAAGGTCATCAACCAGTGTGACCAAGGCAGATTCTGTGCCATAACCAGGCCTGAAGCCAGAGTGAAATGGGTCTAAATAATAGGCTGACTTTGGGAGGCTTCAGGGTAAGGATCATCTGAAGATCTCACCCATGTGCTTCTCCCCTTTGAAGACATCCTTCATGCAAATCTGAACATTGCCCAAATCTTCTTATGGCCACTCCTAATAGCTTCATTTAGATACCTAAAGCGTGGGTGATTAGATTAACCCCTGAGGAGTCCCATGCTAGTTCTTAGGGAGTTAAAGAAAAATCTCCCATGACTATCTTCTGGTGTCAACCTTAAGAGGTAGAAATGGGGCCACCACAATGTAGTGCTTCTGGCTCCCAAACACTGTAGCCTTTCCAGAAATGTATGATAATCAATAGTATTAAAAACCACTGAGGATTCAGGAAGAACCAGCAGGTTCTCTTCCCATCTCTTTCCCCGTGAAAGTAATCATTCAGTGCAATGATCGATACATGCATTTTCACATGGAATACTTTAGACTTCAGAATTTGCTATATCCAAACAATAAATTATATGTGTCTAGGAATAAATATGCAGGTGTTCCTTTGTCAGTAGATGTTGTCTTCTCACTTTCAGTGTGGAACTGATTTGAATATTCACTCCAATGCCCATTCTCCATCCCCCTGTTATACTTTGCCACTTTTAGCAAACAACCCCCTACCACACTAAATTGGGTAGATTTTGATGGAAAACGGTTTACAGTTCTGATGTTATGCCGCACATTCAACCCTTTACTGGTGTTGACTGGTTTTTTAACACAGTAAAGAAGTCTTTTTCAGTAAGTAAATTAACATACTAATGGAGCTAAAAATTCCTACACCAGAAATTACCTGTATTGGATTGTTCTAGCATCTTATCTATTGCTATCACCGCATGTCATCTGGTGTTATCTGTTCCCTTAATTCATGTTTACATGACATGAACTCCAACCTCCATTAAAGTCATGATGTCCTTTTTCTCCCATGTTTGAGTAACTGTTTAACAAGCAAACAATCATCTCCAAATCTCAAATACCATTCTGGAAATACCAATGACTTTGCCCTAAAGGGACTCAACAGAAAGGGGCACAGCATCTGATTTACACACAGCATGTCCCAGATTGCGTCCCTGGCAGCTCCAGATGGGACCACTTCTGATACTACAGACAGGAATCACTGCAGGCAATACTGACCTAACCTTGACCAACAGTCTGGACCATTATAAGGTAGGCCACCAGCCCAAACTGCAAGGAAGACAACCGTGGTTTGGAATATACAATATTTATTGAGCCATATTACTGCCAAAAGAGGAACAATTTTACTTTTACAACCCCCTTGGCTCCTGTTGGCCCCTCAGCACATTCATTCCTTAGCATTTCTTCTGCCAGCTATAAACCTGTCCCAAGCATCCCTGCCTATCTCTGCCCAGGAAATGAAGGGTCTGAACAAAGTAAAACCGTGTTAAGTGTAAAGGGTTCCCTGCATACAAAGAGAAGAAGGAAAGCCTACATGAAGAAGGCCCTTTAACATCTCCTGGTTCAACACACATAAACTCCACTTTCCAGGCACTGCACCCTGTGCAATAATTCACTCTCTCATACAGTATCGATCTAGACTCTCCAGGTGGCAAAAGTTCCAGCTGGAGTTGTACAGGCCAGGTAAGTGTGAAAAAGTCCTTCAATCTACGTCCAAGGTCTGGAAGATATTGCTAGAAGAAGAAGAAAGTGATAATCATGTCTTCAGAAGGACACAAGGAATCAAACTTGTTTGTTGTTGCTTGTAATATTTATATCCTGACTGTGTCCCAAATTCAAAAGTACTTCAAATAAAAATATGATAAAAATCCATTAAAACATATAAATCATGCTCATAATTCAGCTACAACCCTCTGTTTATGACTATAAGCTGCACCACTATTGGGTACTAGCAGGGCCCTTCTTATGCTCTTTTTTCACGGGACCCAAAAGCCACAGTGGAATCTCAGGAAACTCTTAAATTCTGCCCAGGTATGCAGGTGGCTTCTGAGTCAGTGCAGAGTGCTGAGAACCCCTAACAAGGATATTTGCAAGTTGCATTTGAAACACAGATTGAAAAAAAGTCTGGTAAGGATCTATTGGTCAGATAGAGGGCAAAGTATAATCTTTTAAAGGAAGATTAACTAACGGTGACTTTTCTGTGCTCAGAAGCTTATTTTGTTATGCTTTACAAGCTTATAGCAGACACCTTACTGATCAATAATGTCCTCACTGCCGTCTCACTGACATTTTTCCAGTTAATGATTTGCAGCAACTCGTATGTTTACACTTAGGATGGTATTAAATAAATACTGCATTGTTTGGTGTATTAACTAGACAAGCAAAAAACCACTCTTAATAATAGTGTTCAAAAGACATCTCAAATATTTCCCCAAACATGTGAAGCAGCCACACGCTTCTGACATGGGGACCATGTTTGGCGGTGGTACACCAAGGATGGTCAGAATCAAGAGCGCCATGAGCGTGCTTGAGTCCACGCTGCTCCTGGCTGCCATTAGACCTTTAAAGGTCAAGTGAACTTTTGTTTGGCCTTTACAGAGTCCTGGCGGGGCCTGGAGGAAGCCCCAGCAGGCCTCAAATCACTCTGGGCTGCATTCCTCAATGGAGCAACAGGCGTCCCCACCTGAGGTGACCTGGAGGTGGTCCAGGAGAAAGGCGAGCTCAGGTGAATGCTCTTCTGGATCTGGAGGGTATGGGCCGACTCAGTTTCTTTGGAAATCATTTGAGAAGAGGTGGCATTTTGCACATACTTCTCTTTCTCAAAAATGTTTCTAAATGAAAAACTTCAACAAATGTATTTGTTGAAAATAACCAGAAAATAAACAAATTTGACAAACTCATTATTTATTTAGACCTAATTTTCATTTCCTTAAGATTAAACATCCAAGGCTGTAAATTAACCCATCAAAAGAAAGAACCATTCTATATAACATTAGAGGTTAAAAGGCAGTAACTGAACACCATATCCATCGGCACAGTCCGCAATTTTGCTTTCATTTCCCCAACAAGAATAGCACAGCCAAATAACCAGGTGGGTGAGCTTTGGGCTGAAGCCAGGGAGGGTCAAGCAGGCGAAGCAGGGTGCCATGTGAAGAGATTAACTTAATTTTTAATTTAATGAAACATTCCGGGTCCCGTTACGACCTCCCTGTGCTTAGAGCTGGACATGAAGAATAAAGAAAAGGATTAGATTCCTTAAAGCAGTTGTCTTACCTGTTGTGATGCGTGACGGTGTTAGAAAAATTCCAGAACCACTATGAAAACAAGCTGCTGCTCTATCAGCAAATGTTATTCATATGAGTTTCTTAATGAGCAGATGGGTCAGAGAGAAAAGATTCTTTTACTTTTGAATATGCTGCAGCGCAGGAAATCCGCTTTTCACAACCCCATCAAGACGAACTTCGGACCTCCTACATTCCAAGACACAATTTATACCTAAACCCGGCCAGTAATTACAATATTCCCGGTAATGCCTTGAAAGTACAGAAAATACATAAATATCAGATTTCTCTGACATGCGCAGTAGAAAGTCCAGTGGTTGACTGGTTTAGACCAGTTACTTCTCTGAAGACTTCTTATCATGTCACACTGTCCTTGAGGGCATTCCTCACAACGCTGAAAGCTGGACACTCTGATATTGCAACTAAAATTAAATGGATGGGCAATCTCAACTCCCAATTTCACTTGTATTTCTTTTTTTTCTTTAAAAATCTAGCTTCTTACACATGTTTGCTCTGTCCAGATGAACGCAGTAAGTGCGTGTTCTTAACCTCACTCAACACAGATATATTTCCATCACTCTTAAAGACACATATTAAAGTTGCATTTACTGCTCTCCATAAATTCTGGTCTGTGATTCTCAATATCCTTTATCATTGGCCATGCTAACCATGACCAGTGGGAGTTTGGTATAAAGTATGGGAAGGGCAGAAGTTAGCAAAGGCAATTTTAAAGGCTCCCCCTTGCAAAAATACCATAAATTTATGAAACTGCATAGACTATCTGCACCCCTGACACGGAAGAGTAAGAGCAGAGTGGCTGAGCAGGGACTGGTGTGGCGCATTTCTGCTTTGTGCCAAATTCAGCCTGGCACTTGCTTTTCCACTCCTTTCCTGCACCTGAACAACCACAATAAAATGAAGATTCCCAAGTGGTGTGTCCCTATTTAAAAAACTCTTCAAGATAATCAGCAGTACTGGGAGCCAGTTTTATGGAGGGGTCAAGACTGAGACCTCGGAGTCCTTAGTTGGCCACAGAAGCAGAGCAATGATGAGCCAGTCACTGCCTAGTAAAACTATCTAATCCCTAAGTTACTGTGAGGATAAAATGGAGAGGAGGAGGAAGAAAGGTACATCCGCCATGAATTCTTCAAAAGCAAGGTGGAATACAAATGTCATAAATGCTTAGAAGCAGTGTGGGTGAAAATACCAAGCAAAAAAGGAAGTCTAACAATACGGACATGCTACCGTCCTCCCAACCATATGCCCGAAGGAAATCAACAATTGGAGAAGGAGGTAAAGGAGGTATCCCATAAAGACAGGGTAGTTATAATGGGGGACTTCAATTATCCTCACATAGACTGGGTGAACTCCTGTTCAACTCAGGAAAGAGAGACAAAATTCCTAGACCTGCTAAATGACTGTTCCATGGAAAAAATGGTCATGGAACCAACCAGGGGAAATGCAGTCCTGGACTTGATCCTAAGTAATGCTCAGGACCTGGTAAAGGACGTCACTGTAGCTGATCCAATTGGGAACAGTGACCACAATGCAATAACCTTCAACTTAAATACAGGGAGTAAGTTCTTAATAAAGTCTAACACAGAGACCTTAAACTTTCATAAGGGAAACTTCCCCAAAATGAGGAAATTAGTAAAAAGGAAATTGAAAGGGAACATCAAAAGAGTTCAATCACTTCAAAATGCATGGAGACTACTCAAAAACACAATAATGGAAGTGCAACTAGAATGCATTCCTAAAAGAAGAAAGGGGACTTCTAGGTCCAAGAAGAAACCAATGTGGCTCACAAATGCAGTAGATGAAGTCATCAAAAACAAGAAGAGTTCATTTAGAAAATGGAAGGCTTGTCCAAATGCGGAGAATAGGAGGGAACATAGACACTGGCAACACGAATGCAAGACGGCCATTAGGAAAGCTAAGAAAGATTTTGAGGAGTGCATTGCTAAAAACATCAAAAGAAATAACAAGAACTTCTATAAGTATATCAGAAGTAGGAATCCAACCATAATCAGTCACCAGAATCCAAGATAGCGTGGAATCTTCTGTTTCAGAAGCAAATGTTTATGCAATTAACCTGGATAAGTACTAGGGAAAAATGTTGTAGAGGACTTGTTCACACACAGGGAAGTGGGAATTATACTGCAAAGTGTGGGATACCTCTTACTCTTTCACATGGTTTGAAGTGTGTTCCTCCTAGCTGAACCTCGAAGTGGCCCAAGCAAGGGGTGGCAAAAGGCAGCCACAATGCTCCTCGGCACACCAAGACATGGCCCACCAAAGGACAGCATGCTCTTCCACCACCTGCAGGTCCTGGGCTGTTGAGTGAGGCAGGTGACATTCAAGGAGCTCCCTGGGCAGCTTAATCAATATGAACTGCAGTTCAGAACATCCCTAAAGCCACGGCGTGATCACGGAGATGTGTTTTGGTCTTAGCAATATCTTTATAATAATAAAACACACTTGACCAAACGTATTCAAGACACAAAATACTTTTCTGAAAAGTTTTCTATACAGGAAAGACAAAATTGTCTAAAGTATTTGACATAATCTACTGCTTGTCTCTAAACCAAGGGATGTCTAAAGAAGCCATCGGAACTGTGACTCTGAACTTCTAAGCAGATGTGCTGAGCACCACACAAGATCTAGTTAGTGACCTTTAAAAAGAACAAATCAATACAAAGTAGGTACTGCAAAGGATGCTCCTTATTGTATATTAAAGGTCAAATAAGATTTTCATTTATTTTAACAGTTACAGCACTGTTGCTTTGAGAAAGTCTGTGCTATCATTCAGGAGCAAGTAAAGCGTACGGCATTATGATAGAGCCATCTCTGAGTAAACAATGAATTCTGGAAAAAAACTGCAGATTAATAACCAAAAAAAAAAAAAAAGCAGCAGTGATTCAGGCAAGATGTTGTTCCTAATTGCGTCTGCGCATCTAAACACAAATGGCAGGGTTCTGTTTGTGAAAGCACGTGAAAACCTGCCCACAGTTCTGCATATGGAAGATACCCCTAATAAGCCAATCCTGTGAGACTCAAGTTTCCAGACTCAGAACCAATATATCACATTGCTCCTTTTAAATTGGTGCAGTTTTCATCAATTCCCTAATCATAGCTTAAAATCATAAATTCAAATCTTCATCATTTTCCCACTTCAAAGATGGACATTTATATGAACTTCATCATTTTCCCATTATTTAGATGGACATTATATGAAGCTGCTGCTTCTAGATGGCAGCACCATGTAAGAGGACTTCCCCATTATTCTTCAGGGAGATCAGTGGAATATTGAACACATTGAACCTTCCTCTGGATTCTGTCATGAAGACTGCAGTGGGTAGGTTGCTTGGTTCCAGGAGCTTGGAGTGTCCAATAATTCAAAAGTTTTGCAAACTAGTTGGAAAAGATGTCTGCCCTATTACATCAGAAAATCTAACTCTGAATCCTGCTCTAATTTTCTTGTTGTTAAGGGTATTATGTAATTCAATTTTTTTTAAAAAAAATTAAAAAGTGAAAAAAAAGAGTAAATATAACTTCCTGGAGACTTTACACAAAATGCCTTGAAGAAGGAAGACCTCCCATTCTTAATGTTTGCACAGTTAGATAAGGGATGGATGCCAGGCAAGAGTGCTTGTAACACCAGCCCCAGAAGAGTGACGGAATAGGAGGGGGAAACGGCAGCGTTCCAACTCAAGTAGCAGAGACTGTTGTGATCCCTCTCCCTCACCTCTCTTGAGACTATTAGCGTAAGACTTGTTGTGAAAATAAAGTTAAAAAATGCTTGTGAAACATGACATCTGGGGCGGGGGGGGGGATCAATGCTGCATTACCTGTATCGGACCTGTTCAATAGTATCATACGTCAACTTGCTGCTGATGTTCTGGCTGTGAGGATTACCTGCAAAGTGAGACAGACACAAATGATTCACTGGCACTTCATCTTTTATTGAGCCCTGCTCCCTGCCCCACTGCTCTCCTGATGGCCTAAGATATAATTAAAGATCATTTTAAGACTATCCTTCAATGCTATTTTTTGAAATACTACTGAGGAGAGCTTAAGGCAGGATTTACCCAGGCCAGCAGCCTGCAATCTCAGGGCCTATTCGCACTTGGCTTTATTCCAGAATATATCCTGGAATAGGGGCCTGCTGTCCACATGCAAGTGTAGGCTACAGCAGGCCCTAAGGGGGGTCCTCCAGAGTCTGCAGTAGCATCCAGAGCACAGGTCCCTCTGCTGAGAGATATCCCAGAATACAGCCAAGTGCGAATAGGCCTTCAGTCTCCATACGCAGGCATAGTGGTCCTTTCATCACCTCACACTGCGGAATGGCTAAGTAAGTTAGCGTGCAGAGTCATTCCTCATGCTTTGCGCTTAAAGTGACATTCCCTAGTTCCAGAAGCGTTAATGCCTCCCTCAAGTGCTTTGGCAGGGGGAGACGTGGAAATACGCACCTATAGGGACCAAGGAAGGACGTGTACACTGCATAATGGAGACATGGCCTTGTCTTGTTATCATGAGTATTCTTGTCAATAGCAATGCAACTTTCAGGCACGCTTCTGGGCCACCTCTTTACGGGCTGTGCGGCTAGAAACTAGGGCGACAGATGTTCCTTCAAAAGTGCACGTTCCTGCTCTGGTCTTCCTCTAGAGAGGAATGCAGCAACTATTGTTAGTTCCAGCATGACACTCATTTGACTGGCCCACAGCAATCAGTCATGGAGTCGGCTAGCTAGTTATTATGAAATCCTTCCACCAAGACTTAACCCTGTGTCATTTTGCCTCTCTATAAATCTATGGTGAGACCACATTTGGAATATTGTGTACAATTCTAGTCACCACACCTCCAAAAGGATATTGTGGATCTGGAAAAGGTGCAGAAAAGGGCAACAAGATTGATTAAGGGTCTGGAACATCTCCCTTATGAAATCAGGCTGCAACATCTAGGCCTCTTCAGTCTGGAAAAAGATATTTAAGAGGGGACCTGATTGAAGTATATAAAATTATGCATGGTATAGAAAAGGTGGACAAAGAAAATTTTCTTTTCTCTGTCACACAACACTAGAACCAAGGGGCATCTATAAAGCTGATGGGCAGGAGAGTCGGATCCAACAAGGGGAAGTATTTCTTCACCCAAAGGGTCACTGGTGTATGGAATTGGCTGCCAGAAGAGGTGGTGACAGCAACCAGCCTGGATGGCTTTAAGGTAGGGTTAGACAAGTTTATGAACAACAGATGTATCAATGGCTACTAGAATGGATGCCTGAGTAGACTTTGCCCTCAAGAGCGTGAAAATTTTCTGTCAAAATATGTACCTGTGATGGAACTTACAAGAAAATGGAAGCAAAGTTCAAACCAGTATAAAATATTGGGCCCTATATCCATTTCTTGGTACCCTTTCTTGTCTCGGGCTGTGAATTTCAGTAATAATTATGCCCTCACAGAAGAAATGCTATACTTTCTAACCCAATTCCACACGTTATGAAAAATGATATTAATATTTCTGTAATAACCAAGCATTTGTGTCACAAGTGTATCATTAAGATGATTATATGGTATTCTATAGCTCTCTAAAGTAATATATATACTTACTTACTTACTTACTTACTTACTTACTTACTTACTTACTTACTTACTTACTTACTTACTTACTTACCTACTTACTTACCTACTTACTTACTTACTTTTCTATTCCGCCCCATACCCAAAGGTCTCTGGGCGGGTAACAATTTTCAAACAGATTAAAACAAAGTATACATTAAAGACTTTAAAAGAATTCAACAAATATAAAATAATACA
Organism: Aspidoscelis tigris stejnegeri; assembly: GCA_023333525.1. Taxonomy (NCBI): domain Eukaryota; kingdom Metazoa; phylum Chordata; class Lepidosauria; order Squamata; family Teiidae; genus Aspidoscelis; species Aspidoscelis tigris. The sequence continues at coordinate 896,431 of JALMGA010000008.1, forward strand.
CGGTATGTTTAAAATAATAGTGTCTGTACTGCGGGAAAATGTAATTTTCCTTTCTGTTATATCCTTCTCTTTATTCTGTATGATCTTATACAACTGTTCAAATAAAGTCTATTAAAATAAATAAATAAAAATAAAATATTGGGCCCTTATCAGTGCTAATAAGATAGCCATTCTTTACCGTAAATGTTTTCACTGAGGTCATCAGCAAAGGCTCTGAGCAAGCTTTGTGGGAAGAGAGCTGTCCCTGCATGGTCCAGGTAAATGATTCCTAGAACAGAAGACATGAGGATACATGACTGTCTGATAAAGTTCATCGTGGCCAGAATGACGTTCAGACTGCTCGCTTTCGCTTCCGTTCCTCTCTTTGCTCACATCCCTCTTTCGCACATGCTTCAGGGTCCCTTTCTTTGGATAGGCATTTTTTAAGAATTATTTTTTATTAAAGTTCAACGTTCATCATACAAATTTAGTTGAAAATGGATGAACAATTGAAACAACAAAACTTATACAAAGTTTAACAATAATCAACGCAGTGAAAAGCAGAGAGCTTACAAAATTATGTTCAAAATCATCAGAAGAAAAATTTAAATTCTATGATTAAAGACTGTATACAGGTTACAAGAAGAAACAGGATTTTCTTCAATATTAGCAGATTTTGAGATTATAGAAGACCAAACATCTAAATAAGAAGTCTTTGGAGAATGACCTTATGTTACCATATTTTGATAGGTCATGAGTTCATGTCTTGCAAATTCTGAGTTTACAGTAACAAACCTTTAATGCAGATTCACTGTTACATTGTCTAGTCTGCTGAGCTCTGCAGCATTGATGTCATGTACATCAACCCACCACTCTGTGGTTAACATTGTATGTTCTATTAGCTTCCAGTATCTCCAGCCCTTAGCACAATGTCACGACATACGTACACAGAGCCCTTTCTTCCTACACGCTCTCTAACAGTTAGATGAGAGTGTTCATTTCTATAAGTTCAGAACTTCCTTTGAAAGTGGTACTTGCTTGGGGAAGATATTCAAGCTTTGTAATAACAATTCCATATCATAAAAGGTCTCCCCTCCAGTTCTGCTACTCCTACCTCTGAGGCCAATTCCTTTTCTCAGTACCCTGGAACTTCAGTGCTGTTTGTATGCTGATAACATCAGACTTTACCTTTGTTTCAAATGAACCAGCAGAAACAATCCAAGTACTTGGTAACTGGCACCACTGCTATTCTGATGTTCAAACAGAATCTGAATTATTGTAACTTGCCCTCTGCCCAAATAAAATAAAGGTTCATGAGCCTCTTCTGAATATCATTCTTTTAGAGATTTAGTTTCATCTAAATCACTACAGTTTTTTGGCATAGTTGACCAATTAAACTTCTCATTTTCAGGGCAGAATCGTCAGTTGCAATTTTTATTGCTGGTGATTTAAATGCTAGAATGGGCACAAGTATTACTGTACTAAATTCTTGATATCAACATCAGACCCTGTAGGAGTTCAACGCCATGACTCTTCTTGACAAGTTTTGCATCTCAGCTGCAAAGTCATAAATTACTGAATCTCACTGGCAGAGGTCCTCTTGAGAGTAAAAGGAGGCAGCTCCGTATGCGATTCAATTACCAAATGGTTCAGCTCTATTTTACTCATAAGGTAACTCTGATTACCCTTCTACTTTAGGTAATGGATTAGTTTCTCATAATTTATACATCCAAATTTTAAGATCCTTTATCACCAGGACAATTAAACCTCCACCCAAAAGATCTATACAAACCAATCTCAATCATACTTGGACGACGACCGTAGAGCAACCAGAGAGAGCAAAAGAGCTAACAGGAGAGAGCTGGCCACTTCATCTATTCTCATTAAATTTAATCCATCTCAGGTAGCTTAACAAGAAATTTCAACAGAGAAAAGGCTTCCAACACCCTACCAAGAGAAGAGCAGCCTTACTAATGAAAATGATGTTTGTTTTGACCAGTGAACCACAATGCTGCTTCTAAATTTGGGTAGATCACTGTAAGGCCCCCGTCCCAAGGAACTGCACCACTAGCCATCTTGCCACTGCGCTCAATTCAAGGCGCCAACACTGGTGCATAAAGCTCTAACTAACAACTTGTGTTCCGAAGGTCTTAAGGAGCGCCTCCTCCTGTAAAGGCCTGTGTGCAGTTGTGTTCTGCCCTCTTGATAGTGCCCCATTGACCAAGAGGCAAGACCGCACAAGAGGGCCTGTTGTGTGATGGCCCCAGGCTGTGGAATACATTCCCTTTTCAGTCTAGCAAGGTAGTTAGTAGCACTTGGAGATTAACAAGAGAAGGATTGGTGGCATGAGCTTTCGTAGACATGTCTACTTCTTCAGATGCCTGGGGGGGGGGGCATGGGCATGTATACTTCTTCAGATGCTAGGGACCCCACGTCTGCTTCTACAGATGCCAGGGGGCCCAATAGCCACATCTACTTCAGATGCTAGGGGGCCCAATGGGCACATCTACTTCTTCAGATGCTAGGGGGCCCAATGGGCACGTCTGCTTCTTCAGATGCCGGGGGGGGGGGGCAATAGGCACATCTACTTCTTCAGATGCTAGGCGGCCCAATGGGCACATCTACTTCTTCAGATGCTAGGTGGCCCAATGGTCACGTCTACTTCTTCAGATGCTAGGGGGCCCAATGGGCACATCTACTTCTTCAGATGCTAGGGGGCCCAATGGTCACATCTGCTTCTTCAGATGCTGGGGGGGGGCAATGGGCATGTTTACTTCTTCAGATGCTAGAGACCCCAATGGGCACGTCTGCCCCCAGCATCTGAAGAAGTAGACGTCTCTACGAAAGCTTATGCCACCAACCCTTCTCCTGTTAGTCTCCAAGTGCTACTAACTATCTTGCTGGACTTTTTGAATTAGACTAACATGGCTATTTCTCTGATATTTCCCTTTTCAGGTGCATCTGACCTCCACTGTATTTATTTAGATCTCTGGTGAAGACGCCCCTCTTTACCTTGGCCTTTGGCTGGAGAAATAGTTTCGCCTCCCCTCCAAGGCACTGGTATGCGTTGCTTTAGTTAATGCATTTTAAATTGTGTTTATGTTATTTTTATTGTAAATTACCCTGAGACCCCTGGGTAAAGGGCAGGATAGATTAAAAAACAACAACAACTAACAATCCCAGTTATCAGCCTGGGAAATCACTTCCATACTTTTTATGTTGAACCAAACTCATCAGATTTCAATGTAGAATTAACTATAGATTTACTTTGACTTCTGTCTCCTGTTGCTAGATCAGAAATTTTTAGCCAGCTAAACCTGGGGAGGTCTCTGGGAATTGATATCTTCCCAGAGAAACTAATTCAGCTTAGACTGGGCCTTCTTTACATACAAAGATCATATTTGCTCGTGTTTCAGAGGTCTGGGAATAGCGATCATTATCCCTAACTTTGAAAAGGAGCATCAGAAGTTCTCCTGCCAGTCATAGGCCCAATCGGCCTCCTAAGTATCACCAATAAGCTCAGTGCTAAGAACTGTGTTTAAGACCATGTGCCAGATGGAGGAAGAGTGTGTTCTGGAAGCTGAGCAACTGGGTTCAGGAAGAGAACGGACTTTTAACATCTCATTGAAAAGCATTTGTGGACTTCAAACCTGCATTTGACTCTATTTTTAGAGCCTCAGAAGAAAACTGAAATTTTTACTGATTCTCAACTTATGAGAACACACAGCTGACAGAGGCCACTCAGTAAGTCTTCTCTTACCCCCTAGAGAAGTGAAACGGGGACTTTGGTCATTCTCCCCCTTCTGCCCCCCACTTCAGGCCAGGGCAGTCCACTGCAAGATTGGCCGTCGCTCAGCCATCTTACCAGGTGATTAGAACTGGGCAGCCATGGCCAGCACTTATTATGGATCCTGTTTTTGCTTTGTGCTAAAGGATAAAGATGGCTGTTGAAGTTCTCGGAGTTGTTCTGTGAGACTGGAAGGGAGTGTCTGAGAATCTGATACTGGCAAAGTTGAGGGGCCATTCTGGGAAGTCTAGTGGCCAAGTATTAAAATATTCTTTCTATACTTTTGATGCTATGGCTTCTTATCAATAAAGCAACATGTTTGCTGTAGCTCTGCAGCTTCTCATATCCTTGCTTTTCCCCTGCTGAGGCCAAAGTGAACACTGCAAACTAGGGTTATGCCCCAAGTGTCTCCAGAAAGATGGGCTTATATCACTAATGTCTGTCCCAACACATAGGTAGTTGCCCTCAACTCTGCACACGCCAGGGGCCGTGTCCACAGCTAGCCAATCAGAGCTGGCAGCGTGCGCAGACGCACAACGCTGCTGTCTGTGCTGTCCACTTCAGAACCTGGTGACCACAAGGTAAGTCCCTTGTGTGCGCACATGTCCGGGTACGCCACGCCATGGGGGAGGGGGTGCCCAGGTTACTGCGGGCTCTGGGGGACTCCATCTGGTCCCTTGGAGCGTGCAGAAACCCGGGGAAGGGACCAGACAGGCCTGCCCACCTCTGGGTCTTACCTTACCCAATGGCGACAGGTCTGTGAGAGGCGTCCCACCCTCGTGCTGTCCTTTTGGGGCTACGACACGCAGGGATGGGTTACCTGCCTAGGTGTGAATGGGGAATCCGTCCCCATGCGTCCTGGCCTTACTGCACTACGGTCGTTAGGCTGTAGTGCGAACAGGTGTCTGATTTCTTACTCATAAGCATGAACTAGATATAATCAACGGCCCTTTGTTCCAAGGTGGCAAAGTGTATGTTTCCAGGGCTCACTACCAGCAACTGTTGCAACAACACAGTGACACTCGAACTGGCCGCTTCAGCTTTCTAAAAACCTTACTGTTCCTGTGAAAACAGTCTTAGGTCAATCTTGCACCGAACTGGCTGCAGCAGATCCAGGTACAAATGCGCCATTTTTGCGACCAGCCTGGAACCGCTCCCTCGTCAAGCGCAATTCGGCCCTTAGTGGTCTTTCACTACAGACCCTCCCTCTTCCTCTGGACGTCCAGCTATTTAGATTGCGACCGGTCATTTCTAACCCCAAAACAAATCCCTAGGGTGCAAAAACCGCTCTGCTTATTTTTAGATCACACCTTCAAACTTCGTGGGCCGCCCCTACGCAATATTTCCAGCAACTGCCAAATTTTGGAAAGTTTTTACTTTCCCCTCAGTACCGACGTCGTCTTTTCCTCCACTAAACCCTCCGGACTTGACAGGCCATGTGGCACGTCAGCCGGACTCTCAGCCGGACGAACACGGTCATTTTCCGTCTAAAATTCCCCGAATTCGTGACATTCCACCTGCCTTTCCCTGCAGGCTCCTCCAAAAAAGTCTCCTCGTCAGTCAGACGGTCCCAACGTGGACACTTTCAGGCATATGAACTTCCGGACTGTTGCCTCCGTGCCGGTCGCCTGCAACGCACAACACCCCCGACCTGCCGCCCTGGTGCCAAACCTCTGGACGGCCTCCGGACGTCCCGGGACCTTCTCCGAGCTTGTCATTCCGGCCGGCAAACGCGGCCACTTACTATCCGCTGCTCTTTTAGGGGACTCTCCCGGGGACCCAGGGGCCAGTGGGCGTCGAGGGGGCCCTGCTCTCGGCCTCCACTCCTCGCCGTCCACTTTGGCCCATCAATAAACCTGCCTGTTCCTCACCGGAGAAAATACGAAATGCACTGCGGCGCTTTCTGCTTCTGCTTCGGATTCTGCCACCTGTTTGACGTCTGAAGGGCCCATTTCGTCCGTGTGACGTAAAATAAAGCGCTTTAAAGTCACGCGCTTCCTTATGCAGACCAGGAGGGCAGGTGGCCTTCGCGCCCTCTTACCTCCCACGGGGAATCCACGGCGCCCGGAGTCGGTCCGCGAGTCAAAGGAGCCCGAGCGGAGTCGCCGCTTCCCTCCCCCCTCCCCGCGGACTCCCAGGACTGGACGGGCCGAAGGGCTCAAGTGCCGCCGACCTCCTCGCGAGGCTCCGCCTGGCCGCCCTCCCCCCCCCGCGGGCGACCGGACGGACTGAGAGCGCTCCGGACAGCGGCCGGCCGAGGCGAGCCGCGAAGCCCGAGGGCGGCGAAGAGGCGGGCGGCGGTTCCCCGCCAGGCTTCCCGGGAGCCCCGCGCCCACAGGGGCCCTTCGGCCTCTTCCGCGCCTTCTCGGGCAGGAACTGCGAGCAAGGAAGGCGCACGAGGCCCGCCCACCCACCGAGCGAGCGACCGCCCGCGACGGGCTGCCAGGCAGGATCGGAGGCCGCCGCCGCCGCCGCCCTGCGGAGCGAAGGCGCCCCGAGGGGCAGCGGGCAAGTCCAAGGGCGCCTTCGGCCGCCCCTGAGGCGCACGGAGAGCCGCGCGGGACGGGGCGGACGGGACGGGACGGGCGCCGTCCGCCCCCGGGCCGCCCTCCCCCCTCCGCCCCGGCGCCCGCGCGCTACCTCCGAGCCGGGCGAACTCCTCCCGTCGCATCCGCCGCGGGCTGCCGCCGTCGCCCCCGTAGCCGTATCGGGCGCCCCGGGGGAGCCGCCGCTGGAAGAAGCCGAACGAGAGCAGCTCCTGCCCGCGCTCCATGGCAAAGGCGGCCCGGCGCCCGAGCGAGCCGGGGAAGCGGGCGGGCGGGCGGCGCCGGCTCCTCCCCCTCGCCGCGCTCCCTCGGCCCCGGCGCCGCCGGCAGAGGCGTCCGAGGAGTGGCTCGCGGGCGCGGAGGCGGCGTCGGGGCGCGTCCGCCCTTCCCGAGCGTCCCCGGCGGCGACCTCCGCGGAAGCGGCCGCAGCCGGCCGAGCCCGCAGGACGAGCGCCGCTCCGGCCACGTCGGCGCCGCCGCTCTTCGCCGCCCGATCGGTCCGGTGCTGCGGCCCCCGGGCGGCCGGGCTGGTCGCCCCCGCGCGCGGCCTTCCAAAGCCAGCGGGGGGGGGGCGTTTGGCCGATTTAGCCTCGGCTGCCCGGTGGCCAGGGCGAGTTCGACGGCGGGGAGGAAGGGGGCGAGCCGTCGGGTCCCGCTTTATCTAGAGATCTCCTGCTTCGATGTGGCACTCCTCCACCAAGCCAGCCGGGTGACATTGGGCTAGGCCCAGATCTCTTTCATTTCTTTCTCTATATTTTTAAAACTTTACTAAACCATACAGAACAACAACAAAAAAATAATATCAGCCAGAGGTCACCAGGGCGCAGATAACTGTGGCCAAGTCGCCTCTGTCCAGAAAAGGCTTCAACTGGCGCACTGGCCGTAGTTGGGAGTCGGCGCTCCTGGCCACGGACTCCGCCTGAACGTCCAGCGTCAGCACAGAGTCCAAGAGCACCCCAAATTGGCGCGAGCTGCCTTACACTCTTTACCCCTGTCTTTTATTCCTGTACCGGGCTTTTATAATTTTAAAATCCTGGCAGTGTGTTGTGGCTTGTTCAAGCCTCGCGCCGGCAAGCGAACACCAGCGATGCTTAGTTCCTTCACCCCACCTGCCTGGCACAAAAAACGTGTCTCCAGCCTGCTGGCTGTTTACTTCCCTTAGCCTCAGCTTCCTTGGGTTATGAAGAGAGGGGACTTTGTAGCAGCCTTTTGGGCTAGAGTATAGAGAAGCTGGCAAAGTCTCTCCACAGAGACAAAATAAAAAGCTTTATTCCCTACAACTGAAACAGGTATGGAAACACATTCAGTGTTCTGAAGAAGAACACAAGTATTTTGGTTCACAGACACACAAATTAGTTCTTAACTTCACACTCCTTTTCCTTCTGCCCCTTCTGCCTCTATCCCTGGCCTAGAAGGTCTGGACCAATGCCTGGATCTATCCCCTGAAGGAACATTACTGCCTCCAGGCACCGGTCAAGCACTTTGACCGCATCTCCTGATTCAGATGGCACAGATAGATGGCACACCAGGCCCTTCCCCACGCTGAAGAGCTCTGCTGGACACCTACTGGAGTACGCAGTGGCAGCCAAAATAAGGGGAAAGGGATAAACGGGGATATTTCACCGCACTATGTGCCTTTTAAAGTGCAGTTGGCCTTCCAAAATGGATTCTGTCTTCCAAGAATTCCCGCCTTTTCCTGAGTGTGCAACAAGCTATGCCAATTCAGATGCATGAGCAGTTTCCTGCTCTTGCCGGTAGTAATGCATCAGCTCCAGTAATTCTCCTTCCAGTGATTTCCTTCAAAATGGCCGATTTATCATCTTGCCGTTCAAGGGACCCTCAAAACTCTTCTCCGGCACAATTAAAAAGCACTGATCTCTCAGCACTCGCCCGTCCTCCTGGCTCAGTTCTCACACCTATAGACTACTGGGGAAACCATAGCCTGGGAAGTCGTGTCTCAGCCTTTTCGCCCTCATTAAGGGGCTCCTTAGCCTCTTCGCTGTATTGTTGGCACATCCCACTTCGCCCTCCCTAAGGCCCGTTGATTCAAAATCTCTGACGACGACGTTTTCCCTGTCTAAAGCACTTCAAAATACTCGTTAAAAACCTTTCAAAAATACCACAATTGCTGCGTTCCCATTATCACTTAAAATTGTTTTAAAACTGTTTAAAAACAGTTTGGATCCTCGCCGTTCCCACTCCCAATCAAGTAAAACGGTTTGGATTCTTGTCGTCCCCACTGGCAATCAGTTTCAGGGGTATTTTGAGGATTATTTGGCTTTAAAACGGAATAAATAAACACCTGATTTTTCTGGGTTTGGCTTTTAAAATGCTTCTTCCTTACTGTAGTGGGAACACTAGAGCAGTATTTGGGCAAATACGTCATGAAATGGATCAGCCCTTTCAGTTAAAAGGTACAGCAGCCGGTTTCACTGTAAAAATCCACCCTGTACAGCAGCAGTTTCAATGTAGCAATCCACCCACTTCACACCTGATAACAATGTTGCAATTATGCACAATTCTGGGTTTTAAAAGTTCTGACTTTTAAAAGGTTAGAAAGGGAAAGGAAGGAAAGCTGCTGCAAGATCTGGGAGATGTGTGAATGTTTAAGGCTGTGTGTGCAGGTGGCAGCGGCAGCAGAGCCAGGGTGCTTTTTTCGGAGGGAACCCCTGCTGGGGATGGTGGCTGTGGAGGTGGAGTGGGTGAATGGGGCTTGAGTTGCCGCTGCTGCCGTGTGCCCTGGACAATGGGGAGAGGAGGGGAAAGAATTGCTTTCCCCAATCCGTTTTTGGAAGCGTTTTAAGTGTTTAGAGTGGGGACAGAAAATCAGGGTTGAATCCGATTGCCAGATGCTCTTTGCTTCCTTTTACCGCACTTTACATATGTTGCAAATCCTGATATAATCTCGATGTATATTCCATTTTATTCCTTAAATGGGAACTCGCCCCCAGTCTGATTGTCATAAACCAACTTTTAGACAGAGAAGAAGACTTTCAACTGCTTAGTAACCAGGGCACATTACTATAACTGCGCAACAAAATACTGGCACCTAGGAAAGTAAAAAAGAAAAAAAGAAAACACACCCAGGGGCGAAATGCAGGAGCACAGGTCGGAATATAATTTATCACCAACTATGAGCACTGGAGATGTTATCTAGCCAGGAAACCCTGACAACTCAGTAAACATTGTCCAGCACCATAAACCATGAAGTATGCTGTTTAACATCAGCAAGAAACCACTAGAAGAAGTTATTGGGAGATGTAGAGTGTAGTATCAATATGTAGATAAATACACAACTTTATTAATAAGATTCAAGGAGAGTTATGGAAGCGCTGAACCAACATCTGGCAATGGGTTGGACCAGCTTGGTCTAAACAAGAGAGCGTGACGGCTGGTGGACGGTTCTCTTATCTAGGAATTTATTGATTCTGGAATGTATCAGACGCCTTTTGATCCAGCAATGTCTCTAAAGCACAAAGTGACCTAGGTGGCATAATGCGCCTCCCGTCAGCCTTAGATGATGACTCAGCTGTGTCTCCATCTGGATGGCTATAACGAGGTCCCCATGGCCCATGTCTTAATAGGTTATTATGCTAGGTTAGGCTAACGCTGGATATGGTGTGAAAACTTCAGTTAGTACAGAATGCAGCAGGGCTTTTAATAAAGACTTAAGTGAACACATAACACAGGTTCATTCTCACCTCTACTGGCTGACCAAAAGATTTCAGTCTTAGTTCTGAGTGGTAGCACTGACATTTAAAATCCTACATGGCTTGGAGCCAGTGTCTAATGGAAGCTTTAGTCTTGGATAATCCACCTTGGGGCCACACATACAGATAACATTAAAAAGGTCTTGGAGACATACCAAGGTCATCTTCACATCACCTCATGGTGAAGGAACATGTGGGCATGTGGAGGAACTTTATTCTTCTCACACATTCCACTGTAGTTATAGGCATCCCCTACCCCAAGGTTGGGTTCCCTAGCCAAAAAAGTGTTCTTCAAATTAATTTTGCCTTCATAAAGTTTGTTCTGCTATGCCACAAACAAGTATCTGCTAAGGTAAGGAGAAAGAAAGGAGAAAAGATCTGGTCCATAGAAAATAACGTATAAAGTTAAAGGAAGATAACCTAATCTTTAAGCTGGTGCAGAGGTATTGGAACGCTTCATTTATACAGGGGTTTTTAACATTTTCTTTACTGCAGACCCCCCTTCAAATACCTTTTGTTGCCACAGACAACAATAAATGCTGTGCCATCAGAACTACTTTCATTTTCTTATGTTCCCAAGTCCGGTTCCTAGACTGCCCAGCCCCAAACTGTCTTAACATTTCTTCAGGACTTCATGGACCCCCGGGGGTCTGTGGACCACAGGTTAAGAACGCAGGATGTAACTGATCACAAAGTCTGTAAACATGAGTATAAATGTTTCTGTCAAAATGTACTGAAAGGTGACTAACTTTGAGAAATATCTCCTGCTGGCAATAAAGAGAGTTGCAGCTCCTACCTCTGTGTGCCTCACTGGCATGGCATGCTGAGCAAGAAGCCAGAAACTGAGCTGGGGCAGAACAGTAGAAGCAGCAGCTCTTAAACTGCTTCTTGCACAATGAAACGTGCCACATTTGCATGATATCAGCTTCAGAACTGAGGCCTCTGTGACAGCAATGGAGACATTAAACCCCTTGCTAGGTCAGTAGGGCTAGTTCCCTCAGGTTGAGGGAACTCAACACTTGAGGCATCTCTTGCCACAGTCTAAATCATATGTGAGCATCAGAGGCCCTACACTGGGTTTGCCCCCTCCCCCTAACTGAAGGGCTGACCGGAGATCAGGCCTCCCTAGAAAGCACTTCTAGCAGTGACCAACTAGAGGATCCAGCATCTCAACTATTCTGAATACAAACTCAGGGATAGAAAAAATGTTTCTGCTTTTCTGCTTCATAAAGAGCCTGTGGTTGGAACTGAGATTTCATTGATTTTAACACATTGGGCTGTCAACACATATTGACAGCGCATATTGACAAGCCCTCCATATGAGTGCCACAAAAGAGCCAAAAATACCATTTGTTACAGTAAGGACAGGAGCAAAGCTGGCGTTGGCAATGGACTGGAAACCTGTAGAGGTCTCTTTAGGAGTGACCCTGAGACATCTATAGGCCAATACCACTTAGAATACCCTATATAGTTTTGTCCATTACAGCTAAAACAGACTATTGCAGAATTGGAAAATATTCGGAAAAGGGATTCTAGAAGGATCCAATACCGGCACACAAGACAAACATTTTTCTCATGATGGAATTAGTGAGAGAGAGAAATGGCATAATCCAAATCTGACTGGATATATTCTGTCCAACTGAGTGAACAACTTTGGACAATAAGAACCATCAGCCTGTTTAAGGCAGACTGTGCCCTGTTCAAAGTCTGAGGAGACACAAATTGCAATGGGTCAAAGTTCCCTTTTGAAGAATGCTTCACATGACTGCTCCTGCATCTACTATTTTAACTCAAGGGGAAAAAGAAGACTAAAACATGTCCGGTTGTTGTTTGCTTGGCTTTTGCTTGACTTTATTTTATATTTTATCTCATCCTCTCCTATCAACTTGCCTTCTTTCTTTCACTAATGATTGGCTTGCCACCCACAAATCCGCCCCCAGCACCAACAAGGAAATAACTCCTCCTCTCCCAAAGATATTCTGTCCTCAGAAAGGGCGTTTGGCATCCATACTCACAATCCCAATATTGCACAAGGCTCTAGAGACTTCCTTAGAAGTTAAAATAAGAACCTAAGAGAGGCCCTGCTGGATCAGGCCACAGCCCATCTAATCCAGCATCCTGTCTCACACAGTGGCCCACCAGTTGCGCATGGGCATCTCAAGCAGAGACAAGGACAAACCTCCTGCTCTCAGATCCCAGCAAATGGCCTTAGAAGCATCCTGCTCCCCCCACCCCCAGCCTGGAAGATGTACTTAGGTATCCAGTCTAGTAGCCATTGAAGAGTTCTGAAGAGAAGACACTTTGCCAGGTCATCAAGGCACACCTGGAAATCAATGTATGCAGCTGTGTGCGACATAACAAGACTCATCAGGAGTAAAGAGACAGCACCAAAGGTTCCATCAGGGTCTTCTTTAGATTCCACAGCAGCCTCTCACCACCACTTCCTACCTCCCTCTGACTTCTCTTCTGATCCTGGTTGAAATATCTGCGGGTCAGCCAAGCGCCTGTCCGCTTCCCTTTGTATTTCCCCCACGCTTTGCTTGCATCTGAGTATTTCAATCCGGAACAGTAAATGAAGTGATGGTAGATGGAGGTAAAAAGTCAGTATTGCAGGAAATGTGGCATTAGGGCTGAAATACTGGTATTTCAGGATATCTTCTCAATATTCTGGAACTAAATTGGGGTCGCCACAGCATTGTGTGGCAACCTTAACATAGTCCTGGGAAAAATGTGGGGGTTTGCCCCATTTGGAGCCACCCTAAATCAAAAGTTCAAAGTCGTTTCCTGATGTAAGAATATTGGGAACCAGAGAGTCCCACTTGAGGACCCAGCGGCACTTGAATCTTGCCCAGAGCGCCCATGGCCGCCTAGAAAGGGCATCTCCTCATGTTTCCCTGAGGCCTGAGATTTTGGTGAGACAAACAGAGAGTCTAAACATCAAACTTCCCTCCCTCCCACCCCACATTAATTTTAATTGCAAGGATATTCACCAATGTAAAGTTCCTGTCCAGGGAGTTGAATTAAAATCTACCACGGCTGATCTGAAGAGCCGGCAAGTCCCTTCTTGGGCACCTCGACCGCTCTGAAGCCTCTACCATTCCACCTCCATCTCTCCCTCCCTGCGCTTCCCCTGAAGTGAGTTTGTGTTTGCACTTCGGCCCCTTAGAAAAGGAGCAGAGTAGCCAAAAGGGGCCGAAAGAGGCTCCGGAGGAGTGGCCCTGTCCCTGGATCAGGAGGAGCATGGCGAGGCAGCCGAGGCAGCTCCAGGCACCAGCCAGACGTCCCAGCGGCGAGTGATAATCCAGTGATAATCTGCCTGTGGCCTGGACGGGCGCAGGACCAGCGCCCTCCTTGCATTCCCCCCCCCACGCGCCCAGCCGTCTTTTCCAGCCCCTGCACAAGTGTGGTAGCCAGAATGATCATGGGGGTTCCCTCTACAGGGCAAGCTATTCCGGGAAACCTGCCAACAGCTTTGGATTTTCCCACAAGAGGCTAGACAGAGCATGATTTAGGGGAGCTGTGTACGAAAATCCCCCTGTAGGCGGCCATAATAACGCTGTATTTTCCCCATCTGGATGGAGCCTAAATATCGGAGGCCCCGAGACAACCGGTGCAAAGGAAGGAAAAGTCTTGAGGGAAGAAAATCATCTCACTGCTCCCTGGCTGGGACCCAAGTCTGAACATCTGGGAAGGGAGCTCTAGATAGACTTCTCTTTTCCTCGACAAGCTCCTGTATTTTGGAAAGTTGTCTGTAGCCGGTGGCATTTGAAAAGTTCAAAGACACAGTTAGAAGGGATCTCGGGGTTCTGGTGGACAGTTCCATGAAGGTGTCAATCCAGTGCGCGGCAGCAGCGAAAAAAAGCAAATCCAATGCTGGGAATAATTAGGAAGGGAATAGAAAATAAGTCAGCAAGTGTCATTTTGCCTCTTTATAAATCTATGGTGCGGCCACATTTGGAATACTGTGTACAATTCTGGTCACCACACCTCAAAAAGGATATTGTGGAACTAGCGAAGGTGCAGAGAAGGGCAACCAGAATGATGAAGGGGCTGGAACAAAATCCCTTACGAAACCAGGCTGCAACGTCTAGGCCTCTTCAGTCTGGAGAGACGGCGTTTGAGAGGGGACCTGATTGAAGTATATAAAATTATGCATGGTATGGAAAAGGTGGATAGAGAAAAAAAATCACACAGCATTAGAACCAGGGGGCAGGAGAGTCAGATCAGAGAAGGGGGGGAATTCCTTTACCTTGGGGGGGTCATCCGTCTATGGAAGTTGCTGCCAGAAGAGGAGAGGACAGCAACCAGCCTAGACAGCTTTGGGAAAGCGTTAGGGAAATCCATGGAGGGCAGGTGTATCCATGGCTCCCGGAGGGGATGTCCAGGTATAGCCTCCAGGTCAGGGAGACAGAGAGACGCCTCCAAAGGCCACGTGCAGTGACCCAAGAGCTGTTTGCCTTCCTCTTCTGCTTGAGATGCCACCCGGGAGGCAGGGTGACCGACTACAGGACTGTGGCTCCTGCTGTTTCCTAATGTAAATAATATACCAGGTTCCCAGATCGCCCGGCACCGATCCTCGCTGTGGACCAGCGTTCCTCCAGCTTCCTGCGCCCCAGGCGTCCCCGCCTGAGAGACAGACAGGTGTGTTTCTGGAATCCTTTATCTTTCTCGCATCCTTCGAAGGGCTCTTGCCCAGAGCAGCCCTTAGCGGCGTCTCCATTTCCTCGGGTCCTCGGAGCGACGGCCCAGGCCGAGCCCGGGGCGTCCTGGATGCGCAGCAGCCTGGCTCGAGAGCGAAGGGCGCCAAGGGGCCAGCGGGGAGCGCCCTGGCCCTTGGCGACCCGCGCCGCCCGCCGCCCACGAGGCTCCCGGAGCCCTGCGGTGCCCCGGGGAGGCGCGCCAAGCGGCCTCGGGGGGCCTCTTCGCCCTCGGGCAGCCCACGCACGAGGCCCGGACGTTTCAGCACCGACGCGCGGGGAAAGCGCCGCCGACGTTCCGCGGGCCAAAGGGTGCGAGGCTCGAGGGCGCCGCGGCGGGAGGGCGTCGCCTGCGGAATCCTTCCGAGGCCATGGAGACCCACGGGGAGGCCGCGCGGGTCCCGCCCGCCTTCGGACAACGTTCCGTGGACCGGGCGCTCTTCTCGGACGGCGCCCCCCCCCCGTCCGGGGCGCCCGCGTCCTTCGCGAAGAGGCCCCCGGCCGACCCCTCGCGCGCCCGGCCCCCTCCGCCGGCGGAGCCCTCCCTGCCTCCCTGCCTCCCTCTCGGCCCCCGGAGCGGAGCAGCCCTCTCCCCTCCTCCCGCCCGGCGCCACTAAAACCCCGAGGCGAAGGCGAGGCGAGGCGCGGGGCGGGAAGCGGCGCCGCCGCACGAGCAGCGTCGGAGGAGCCGAGGGAGCAGCCGCCCGCCCGCCCGCCCTCCTCGCCCCCTGGCACCACGGCCCGCCCGCCCGCCCGCCCGGCCCCGCGCGAGCCGGAGCTCCTCGGCGCGGGCAGCGGGCGCCCCCTGGCCAAGGGCTGCCCGCCCGCCGCAGTCTCCGCCCTCTGGGGTGCCACATCCTCCCCGCTGCCCGCCAGGCTGCACCGACGCCGGCGCCGCCTCGTGCCAGCCCGCGACTCCTCGGCTCGGCTCGGCTCGGCTCGGCGTCGCGCCCCGTCCCCCTCCCCCCCTCCCTCCCCCTCCCCCCCGCGGCGGCGGCAGCAGCCTCCTCAGCCTCCTCGGCCGCCGCCGCCGCCGCCGCTCCCGGGCAGGTGAGTGGCGCCTCCGCTTCGTGCCTCCCTCGCGCGCCGGGCGGCTGGGAGGGGGCGGCGAGGGGCGCTGGGGGCGGGCGGGGGGCGGCGGGGCAGAGGAGAGTCCAGCGCGCCCTTCCCTCGCGGCTCGACGGGCTGCGGGGGGTCCCGCCGGGGGTCCCGTCCACAGCGCCACGGGGGGGGGGGGGCGTTTGGCGAACTGCCGTCAGGAAGCGGAGCGGGCGGAGGCCGGAGGACCCGCAGCTTCCCCGCGGGGTCTCCCACCGGGGCCGGGTCCGTGCGAGGGCTGCTGCCGGTGGTGGTGGTGGTGGTCAGGGCGGCGGGACTCAGGGGCGCCCGATGGGGGGGAAGTCGGGCGGGCGCAGGGAGAGCAAACCCGCCGCCGCCCGGACGCCCCGCTCGACGGCAGCTCCGGAAAGGGCGAGGCAGGGCAGGGCAGGGCGCCCGGGGCGGCCGGATGGGGTGTGTAAGCGGCCGAGCGATCCACGTCCCTTCCGAATACGGAGACGATGAGGATCGATTTCTTTGTGAACCGAGGGGACGGCGCAATTGCTCGACGGCTGTGAGAAAAGGAGGAAGGAGCGAAATCTAAACAAATTCGGGCGGTTTTCCAGTGTGGCAGAAACCGGAGTTCTGAAATATTGTTTTAGTCGAAAACGTAGCACAGAGTGGTCCTCTATAGGATCCCTTCGCCCGGTCTCAGGGCTGCCGGTTTCAGTGTCGACTTTGATCCGCGTTGAAGGGTCTGGTGTGGAAGCTGCGTGCAGAGGAGCGCCCTTGACCCACCTGGGAGTGGCTGAGCCCTCACCGGGAGGCGATATTTGGACGAACCTTTTGTTGGGGACATAAATATCTGGGATTCCTGGCCCCTGTAGAGGGTCGCCTCTGGACACCCGAATCCTCCCAGGGGCAAACTATTCCTGGGACTCAGTGAACTGGCCCTAACCGCTGCGGTTCGCTTGTCTTCGGCTCGGGTTAAGTCCCGTGTAAATGGTTCTTTGGGTGAAATGGAATAAAGATGCGCCCCTTCCTCGGTTTTACTTTGATCTCGGTGATTAGGTACTTTGGCCTTTGGTGTATCCAGTAAGGTACCTGTAATGCAAGGTGGAATCAAGTCTTATCCCGCCGGTTCATCTGGGGATTTATTGAAATGTATCGCTACACTCTGACTTCACTGCATATTAACTAGGTCACACGTATGATTAGTACTGCATTTGCAAATCTGTTCTGCCTGGTAAAATTGAAGCGATGTTTTAAGATCAGTTCAAACTGGTGAATTTTAACCGTCTCGTTTATGTGCTTTTTTATAAAACATCTGACTGAAGAAAATATTGAACTTACCTGCAGCTGAATGTGTCTTGAGGTTTTAGGACCACAAACTAACTTTTCTATTACATTTTTATAGCATTAGTTTATCAGAATGAAGCCGTGCGATCTAACTTGAGACTGTATAGTAAAAAATGCTTAAAAGTAATAATGTATTATTTCATTAACGGTTTATGTTCTTTTGGGCTGAGTCACACAGATTTCATATATTCAAGGGTGAGGTACTTGGGCATGATTTTCAGAAACCAACACCAGTTTTTCAGTACTTTCACAAGTCTCTTGTCTATCACAGACTGGAATGTAGCATTCCCCTGTTTGGAATCTGAGATGAAATACCATTGGCCTTTGAACTGTCGTGTGGCCATTGAATGTACTGTAAAGAAGAATTTCCCCCAAGTCCATCCTGGCCCCTGACTGCGTGGGTGCGTGCACGCAGTTTTCTTGGTGATGGTGCACAATGGGCTGCCTGCTGCCTTCACCTGGGTACCTGCCCTGCATTGGACTGCTTCTGCCTTTCCCTTTATATGGTTCGCGATAACGGATCAGTTTGGCACAAGGGAACATTACTTAAAGTTCTTAATGAGACATCTTTGTTTTTGCATTAATACTTTACATTTTGTTTTTACATTGATACTTTATCAGTGAGGAGCTTTTGATGCCCCCACCCTCAAAGTTCTCTATTTTATAGCACTGAAATCACCAGTTCCATCCTTTATGGGTGTGCGGTTGCCAGACCAGGAGCCTTATCTTCTACCTGCTTCTTGGATTATTTATTTCTAAGTGGAGAACTGTCCGTGGCCAGTAGTGTCGAGACCATTCTGAACCTTGTTTTAATTTTATTTCAATATACAATATTGAACGTAACTATTGTAATATTTGAAAGAAACTTCAAAAAGAAATTTAATGGATATCCCCCTCCTTCAACAGGCAGGAATATTCAATGTGTACAGAGGCCTTTTTGTTAAAGTCAAAGATATGCTTAAGATCAAAGGGAAATGCAGATTGGATGTTTATGTAGCCAAGTCTTTGGAAAGCGTTGCAGGGGGAGAGATCATTTTGAATTTTATTTTGTTTCCCAACTCATTTTCCAGTTTCCACTTAGCTCAGCATCGTTTGCAAAATTGATAAGCATTCCTTACCTTCATCCTCTAGAATGTCTATGAAAACACTGAAAAGCACTGGTGTGAAAGAGTCCCTGTTGCACAGGCGCAATCAGTCAGCAAAGTGCAAATCAGCCCTACTAACATTCTGTAACATACATCTTACCGTCTTGTCTAAAACAATATTATGAGAAACTTCATGAGATGCTTCGCTGAGATCCACCATGCCTATAGCATTCCCTTGCTCTATTGAGGGATTTGAAGAATGTGACTTGATTTATTTTTAACCCTTGTAGCGTTCTTTTCTACATTCCCAGAGACAAGCTGCTTGATAATCTGTCCAGTGGGAATATTTCCAAAGGCTTCCCTGTTTGAATATTAGAATTGTGTTTGGCCTTGTTAAGTCACCGCCTCCGGAGACCTTTCTCTGTCCCTTCTGCAGCGGGACTTGTCTGTCCCACCTTGGGCTTTTTAGCCATCAGCATGCATGCAGCAAGCGTGGGCTGAACCCTTCCTAAATCTCTGTTCATGAAGCCAACCTGTGACATAAGAACATAAGAGAACATAAGAGAAGCCCTGCTGGATCAGGCCACAGCCCATCTAGTCCAGCATCCTGTCGCACACAGTGGCCCACCAAATGCTCATGGGCATCTCAAGCAGAGACAAGGACAAACCTTCTCCTGCTCTCGAGTCCCAGCAGATGGCCCTAGAAGCGCCCCATTTCCTCCCCCCCCCTCAGCCTGAAGGATGCACCTAGGCATTCGTTCTAGTAGCCATTGATACATCTGTCATCCATAAATTTGTCTAACCCTACCTTAAAGCCATCCAGACTGGTAGCTGTCACCACCTCTTCTGGCAGCACATTCCATAGGCCGATGACCCTCTGTGTGAAGAAATACTTCCCCCTGTCAGACCTTACGCTCCTACCCATCAGCTTCATAGAGTGCCCCCTGGTTCTAGTGTTGTGCGATAGAGAAAAGAAATTTTCTCTATCCACCTTTTCTATGCCGTGCATAATTTTATATACTTCAATCAGGTCCCCTCTCAAACGCCGTCTCTCCAGACTGAAGAGGCCTAGACGTTGCAGCCTGGTTTCATAAGGGAGGTGTTCCAGACCCTTAATCATTATGGTTGTCCTTTTCTGCACCTTCTCTAGTTCCACAATATCCTTTTTGAGGTGTGGTGACCAGAATTGTACACAGTATTCCAAATGTGGCCTCACTATAGATTTATAAAGGGGCAAAATGACACTTGCTGACTTATTTTCTATTCCCTTCCTAATTATTCCCAGCATTGAATTTGCTTTTTTTGCTGCTGCCGCACACTGGGTTGACACGTTCATTGAACTGTCCACCAAAACCCCGAGATCCCTTTCCTGGCGTGTTGCAGAAAGCTCAGACCCCATCAGTTTATAGACGTAATTTGGATTCTTGGCCCCAATGTGCATTACTTTACACTTGTTAAGATTAAAGCACATTTGCCACTTGGTTGCCCACTCACCCAATGCTAAGAGATCCCTCTGGAGCTCTTGGCAATCTCTTTCAGATTTTACTACCCTAAATAATTTAGTATCATCAGCAAACTTTGCTATTTTACTATGTACCCCTTTTTCTAGGTCATTGATGAATAAATTAAAAAGCATTGGTCCCAGTACTGAGCCTTGAGGGACCCCACTTTTTACTTCTTTCCACCCTGAGAAATTGCCGTTTACTACTACTCTCTGCTTTCTGCCCTTAAGCCAGTCACAAATCCAGGACAGAACCTGTCCTTTTATTCCATGGCTGGTGAGTTTACTCAGTAGCCTTTGATGTGGGACTTTGTCAAAAGCCTTCTGAAAGTCCAGATAGACAATGTCTACTGGTTCACCTTTATCCACGTGTTTATTGACACTCTCAAAGAATTCCAACAAATTTGTGAGGCATGATTTACCTTTGCAGAAGCCATGCTGGCTTTTGTTCAGCAATGCCTGCTGCTCCATATGCACACTAATTTTGTCTTTAATAATGGTTTCCATCACCTTACACGGAACTGACGTTAAGCTAACTGGTCTGTAGTTGCCTGGATCACCCCTGGATCCTTTTTTGAATATTGGTGTTACATTTGCTACCCTCCAGTCCTCAGGTACAGAGCATGATGTTAGGGAAAGATTATATATTTTTGCTAGAAGGTCGGCAATTTCGCATTTGAGTTCCTTAAGGACTCTTGGATGAATACCATCTGGTCCCGGTGACTTGTTAACATTTAGTTTATTAAGACATGCCAGGACCTCTTCCTTGGTTATTTCTGTACAGTTTAACTCTTCAGAAAACACAGGCTCAGCTACTGGCATGTGTCTTCTGTCTTCCTCCGTGAATACGGAAGCAAAAAATTCGTTTAGTCTCTCTGCAATCTCCGTGTCTTCTTTAATTACCCCTTTCTCTCCTTTACTATCTAGTGGTCCAACTGCTCTACTGGTTGGATTCCTACTTCTGATATACTTAAAGAAGTTCTTGTTATTTCTTTTGATGTTTTTAGCAATGTGCTCCTCAAAATCTTTCTTAGCTTTCCTAATGGCGTCTTGCATTTGTGTTGCCAATGTCTATGTTCCCTCCTGTTCTCCTCATTTGGACAAGCCTTCCATTTCCTAAATGAACTCTTCTTGTTTTTAATGACTTCATCTACTGCATTTGTGAGCCACATTGGTTTCTTCTTGGACGTAGAAGTCCCCTTTCTTCTTTTAGGAATGCATTCTAGTTGCACTTCCGTTATTGTGTTTTTAAGTAGTCTCCATGCATTTTGAAGTGATTTAACTCTTTTGACTTTCCCTTTCAATTTCCTTTTCACTAATTTCCTCATTTTGGGGAAGTTTCCCTTGTGAAAGTTTAAGGTCTCTGTGTTAGACTTTATTAAGAACTTACTCCCTGTATTTAAGTTGAAGGTTATTGCATTGTGGTCACTGTTCCCAATTGGATCAGCTACAGTGACGTCCTTTACCAGGTCCTGAGCATTACTTAGGATCAAGTCCAGGACTGCATTTCCCCTGGTTGGTTCCATGACCATTTGTTCCATGGAACAGTCATTTAGCAGGTCTAGGAATTTTCTCTCTCTTTCCTGAGTTGAACAGGAGTTCACCCAGTCTATGTGAGGATAACGTTAAGTCCTGCAGCACAACCCCAGTAAAAGGAGTTCTCAACACAACGGTTGCATGTTATCAGTTTGGGGTAAAGCAGCTTTTTCTACCAATCGCTTTGGTACATTCTAGATGCTGCTCAGTTATCCAGCTTCTGTGTAACCTCTTCTTTATCCCAGCTGTGAAAATAACGTCCGCTTTTAGTGTTTTGTTGGGATGTACTTTCTAAGGTGCTGCATGTGTGTGAAACAGTTCTCAGCTTTGTAATACAGGTGGGCCCCTCTATCTGCTGGTTCATTGTCTGCTGATCCACGAAACTATGGTCGACCACAGGGGAAAATAAAAGGGTTGCCCACATGCCCGCTGATTCACTATCCACTCAACCACAGGCGTGTTCATATTATTCACTTGTAGGAGCCGGAAGGTAACCCCTGTGGATATACCTGTATTCATGATGGGCAAGAAATGAAAACAAAAGCAAACAAATATAAAATTACTATTAGAGAAAATGTTGTGTTTGCACTCAAATAACTATTAAAGTACATTCATAGATAAAGAACAACTTACAACATACACGAAAGATTAAGCTGATTGGAAACACAAGAATGAGAAATGGCAGAATTTCTTATGCAATATTAATTGCAGCAATTATGTATAAACAACTATATAGGTTAAACAACTATATAATTTATTTATTACATTTAACCAGACATTTTCTTAAATTCTGTTGTTAATCATTGACCATTGTCTAACTTGCAGTAATGGTCAAATCCATTTTTCCATCTGCACCATTCAAAAGTCATAGTCTATCATAGGCATGCCCACTGAGCAGGTTTATTGATCGAGATCAAGAGATGCCCTCTGATCTGGAACATGGCAAGGCTTGGACTGGAATAATACTTTCTGCACTATCACAGCTGATCTGAGACGTTTTCGCACGGGGCTGATTCGAACGCGAAAAAGCCAGCTGTGGACACGTCATCCGCATTGGCCGCGCGCGGCTTGCGTCCCGACGTGTCCGCAGCTGGCTTTTCCGCGTTCGAAATGTAGAGCACTTCGAAGTGCTCTACACGCGTTCCAACGCGGACGAGCCGCCCGCAGGCGTTCGGGAGAAGAAGCGTTCGCGCCACTTCTGTCTCCCGATCGCCTGCCGGCTCGCCTCCGACGCCGCGCGGCTTTGACAATCAGCTGTTTTTCAAACAGCTGATTGTCGATCTGCCTCCGCGGCCGCCGGCGCGCCCCTGGCCGGCGTTTGCCGGCTAAGCCAGCTTCGGGCGCTTTGACCATTCGCACCCAGACGCTCCGGAACGCGTTTACACGCGTTCCGGAGCGTCTGTGTGTGAACGGGGAAAGCGCCCGAAGCTGGCTTAAGCTTTCCGCCTGAACGCGTTCGGTTTCGAACGCGATTCAGTGCGGAAATGCCTCTGGTCTAGCTGCTGCACCAGAGCTGACTTTTGCTGGCTCTGACAGCCGGGAATGAAAGTTCACCACCCGCTAAACCAGAACATGGAGCTGTGCTTTTTTTGAACATTTCAGTCATCTGGATTATTCCCTACTAGTGCACCTGTGGACCTGTTTAATCAGCTCCATTGGTAATCCAGATCAAGAGCCTGCTGATCTGGATTATGTCTGCCTGGTGCAAACGGAGTTTACTACCAGGAGTGGGGCCTCTCTAGTCTGCACCAGCATTTGGACAAAAGAATCCCAGAAGAGGACTGTTGAACTGTATATACCGGATCAAAGGTAAGTGCAGAAAGGCCCAGAGACAGCGACCGTGTGATGTTGAAACAGTAAACAGCTCTTTGGGTATGTTAGAAGCCAACTATGGGGCCTGTCCTTTGGTTGATGAGGCAGTAAAGGGAGGAAAGGACGTTTCACAGAAGCTGAGTGAATTTTTGTCATATGTCTTTTTGGCAGATCCCTGCACTTGAACTCGTTTCCTCAGGAAGAGGGAGAAGAACTGGCCGGCCTTGTTGCCAGTCGCCAGGCTGGGTGGCAGCTACTCAAAGTTATTAGAAGCCCAAGGGTGAGATAGAGGAGTCTTAACAACATGCAAGTTGTCCCTGTGCTCAGCTTCAGTAGGCAAAGATTGGAAGGTAACAAATATAACTCCAGATTTTAAAAAAAGGACTCAAGGGAGGAAAATTTTGAGAAATCACAAGACTGTCAGCTCAAGTTCTGCTCTGGAAAGGGTAGTAGAGACCATTATTAAAAATAAAATTACCTCACACTGAGCAGCAATGCTTAGCTTGAGGATGGCAAACATGATTTTTGCAAGAAGGAAACTTTCAAGGGTTTTTAGAACATGTCGTTAAACATGTGGCTAAAATAATCTGGTAAATGTCTGTCTGGATGTTCAAAAGGCTTTTGATCACGTCTCTTATCGAAGTCAGGATCTGCCCAGTGTGTGCAGTGAGAGCCTGGTCTTGGGCTGGATCAGATGAGCAGTGATCCGCCAAGGCCGCTTATGTTATGGATACCTCCATCCTGGAAAGGTCTAGGAAGTTAAGTCTTTTGAGCTGGGTGCACAGAAGTGGGGCGCCTGCTGCCGTCTAAATGCAGTTGTTGAGCTGTTCTTCTTTTGTAGGGCAAAAGGAAGCCATCAGCCCTTTGGCTGAAGCTTCATAATGCTCAGTGGCGGCTGGCGGCAGCAGTGATCCCGGGCGGCACGGCCACCAGGGAAAGCATCTGGCCAGCTGGTAGGGAAAGCGGCCTCCTGTTCCTTTCACTTCAAACGTTCCAAGTCACTCGCAAAAATGTGAAGCACCATGCCCATTCACTTTGTATCAAAGCAAACATCTGTGCAGATCCCTAACAGGAAAGCGCTTTCGCCACCCAGTGTAAGTGATGCCCTGTAGAAGCAGCCGCTCCAGTGCCGTCTCTGTCCCTTAGAGCTTCTGCAGGGCGGTTGCCTCATTCCTTGCTCATAAACACAATGCAGAGCTGAGGGAAAGAGATGTGACAAAGATATGTACATTTATTTCTTTTTTCATTACAGCAGCATAATTATATTTTATATTTTAGGTATAACAATTTAAGATTATGTTACGTTGTGTTATTTATATCATATATTTATATCATATACCCAGTGAAAATGAATCTTGGAAGAATCAGGAGAGACCGAAAGAAATATTTCTGCCCATATGGTGCAATTAAACAGTGGAATTCAGTGTAGTGTTGTGAGATATGGGTTGGTCATCAACTTGGATGGTTCAAAAGTTTTGGGAAGGTTTTTGAAAGGCAAGGCTGTCAATAGCTACCAGCTTAGAAAGCTGTTTGGCTCCTCAGATATAAGAAGCGCTTTATTTGGTTCTCAAGGCAGCTGCTATGTGTCAAGACAGAGGTGCTGTGTGTTACAGGCTCTCGGGTCCAAGTAGTTGGGAGATACCCTGTCCTTGACGGGGTTGCAATATCCGGGAAGGGACAGGTACGAAATTTGGGGGTACTCCTGGACTCTGCACTAACACTTGAAGCTCAAGTGGAGGCCGTGGCCAGGAGTGCCTACTCCCAACTACGGTTGGTGCGTCAACTGAAACCTTTTTTGGACAGATATGATCTGGCCACAGTTATCCACGCTCTGGTAACCTCCAGGTTGGACTATTGTAATGCTCTCTACATGGGGCTGCCCTTGAAGACGGTTCGGAAGTTGCAGCTGGTGCAAAACGCAGCTGCTAGAGTGCTGACAGGAACATCTAGCCGGACACATATTACGCTGGTTCTAAAAGAACTGCACTGGCTGCCAATTCACTACCGAGCCCAATTCAAGGTGCTAACTCTGACTTATAAAGCCCTAAATGACTTGGGTCCCAGATATCTAAAGGAGCGCCTTCTCCCATATCGACCTGCCCGTGTTCTAAGATCTGGAGGGGAGGCCCTTCTGGTTGTCCCACCGCTTTCAGCAGCTAGGCGGGTGGGCACCCGGGAGAGGGCCTTCTCGGTAGTGGCCCCCAGATTGTGGAATGGTCTCCTCTTGGAGGTACATCAGGCCCCTTCTCTGTCTATGTTCAGGAAGGCGGTAAAGATGTACCTCTTCACCCAGGCCTTTGGCTAAATGCCCCCTCCGCTTCACCCCACTGCACACTCTACTGTTTTTTAAACTTTCTCGCAATCTCTCTCTTTTTTCCAATATTATTATTATGCTGGTTTTTAAAATTTTGTATTGGTTTTAGTACTGTTTTATACAGTCTTGATATGTGTGTGTTTTAAATGTTGTGAGCCGCCCAGAGACCCTTGTTGTTCATGTAGATTTCCACGTGCAGCTATTGGCCACCATGAAAACAGGCTGCTTGAATCGTTAGTGCAATCCAACAGGACGTGCCTTATTTCAGTGGCGTCCATCAGCCACAGGGGCAGTGGGAAATGGCCAGAGTCAATCCTTGCCAGTCAGTCCCATTGTTCGTATGGCAGCAAATCACTCTTTCATTCAGCCTGGTCCATATCAGTTCCAAGAATGGTTTGCTACAGCACCAAGAACGTACCTACTGGGACCACATATTTCTAGGCATTACTGTGTTGCATTTTGGGAAATCTGTTCCAATGGGCCTGATCGCTAACAACTGCAGAATGTGAGAACACATGTCTGAAATGAAGTGCCAGAGCTACTGACCTGCCGATTCTGATGAGGAACCCCAGGAAGCACATTGTTCTTACTTATTCTGCTATTTTTGGATATTCCAGGATAAAGCACTCTCAGGAGTGATTGGTTCTGGAATATCCAAAAATAGCAGGATAAGTAAGCGATGTCTGGAGACAGCCTAGAATAGTATTGTTCAAATAACTCTCAGTATCCCGTAATATCTGCAGAAGAATAGTTCTGCAGCCATAAATACTAATTTGGATTCGGTGTCTAGTATCGGACTAATAAACAATGTCCATGGAGCAGATGGAATATGGAATATTTCTCTCTCTCTCAAAAAAAGTCTTGGAGCTGTACTCAAAAGTTCACTGAAATTTAAGTCAGTGTGCCACAGTGACTTAGGAAAAGACTCGGTAGTAAAAAGGCATGTATCATATTGCTTTATTGACATTTGCTTGACTCCCGCCAATTATGCCAGTCAGAACTGGGGAGGGAATCTCAGACCTTCACTATAGCAGTGACCCAGAGCCGAGCATGGAAACCTCCCCACACAGATCAGCAGCAGAGGAGAACTTTCCCCAAAGGTTGAGAACATAATGATGAGGGAGTTAGGGAAGATCAAGGGTACTTCACAAATTGGACCTTGTGGACGGGCAGAGGAAGAGGGCGAGGTGATAACTGGAACGTTTAATGTCACTGGTCCTAATTATGTTCCAGTCTCACGGCATACCAAGTTCAGCCACTGCCGCCTCCTCCGCCGCCTTGTAAACCTAATCTGTGAGCCGCTGCTGAAGAACATATTGAAATCCTCTAACTCCAGAAAACAGTCCCGGTAACTCTTCTGATGTTTGATATGATGTTATTTCTGTTAATATAATGGCAGAAAGAAGCCCTCCAAAATTGCATTGGACAGTATGGAGAGGGCACATAGTTTATACCCAGAACTTTTTCTGGAATATAACCTGGAATAGGGCTTACTGGTTACATGACAGTGCCTGCTGTCCCCCACCCCCTCCCCAGTTGTCACCTGTTCTAGGCTGAGCAACTAATTTAATCTGTTAAGCCTGTTTGGGGGTTTTTGGCTCCGTATGTTATTTCACATATTATACATTGTGTAAGTTGTATTGATACTTGCATATTTTCCTATTCAAATTCCCTTTGTACTCATAACTGAAAGAAACATAAAATGCAAGTAATGAAGCAGGTGCTGAAGTGTGGCGTGTGGTCATTTAGTGGCAGGAGGAAGGGACTGTACCATGCCACGTGATGTTCTTAGAAATGAGTAAGTGCTCAGTTGATGTAAACTGTGCTATAGTTACCTGGTCAAAGAGTGCTGGGAGATTCGTGGTCACGTCCAACACTATAGTGGTTGAGTCAAAATAGTGCTAGATCTCCACAAACCATTTTTAATTGATTTCATTATCCGCTGATCCACACTATGGTCGACCACAGTGGAAAATAAAAGGGCAGGCCCACGTGTCCACTGATTCACTATCCACTCAACCACAGGGGGAAATACAGTACAATAAACGTGTTCATATTATCCCCTTGTAGGAGCTGGAACATATCCCCTGTGGACATACTTGCTGGTGCTTAATCAGTTTCCATGGCTGATAGACCAAGATGGGTTTGAGGCAATCTGGTGGTCCCGCAAGGCGCCAGCATTTCTTCTGTGTTTAGAACATTCCTCTGGGCGGATATCTGGTAGGCCGGGGCAAGGGGCAAAAAGTGGCCTGCCATTATATCCCGCTTTACTCTCACTGTGTGGATGGTGCCAGAAACAGTGCTAGCACAAATAGCAGGGTGACAGGTTCTTAATCTAGTCTTCCTTGGATCAGATATGTGGAGAAAAAAAGAAAATTGTAAAGACAAATGTAGTCCGTTTAATTTTAGTGATCTTGGTACTCACATCCTGCATCCATCTGTACCAAAATGCATAATTTTACTACCACAACCTCTCCTGTCCCCATATTACTGGTAGTCCATTCTATAGGCTAGGAAGGAGTTTTGCCATAGCTCACCAGAAGGACTAATATTAAAGCAGAAGCTCAAATACTGTGGCCACATAATGAGAAGATAGGGTTCAGTAGAAAAGACCCTAATGCTGGGAAAGATTGAAGGCAACATTAGAAGGGGACAACAGAGGATTAGACGAGTCCAGCAGGGTAGGCAGTAGCCCTTGGAGACTAACAGGAGAAGGGTTGGTGGCATGAGCTTTTGTCTGCTTCTACAGATGCCAGGGGGCCTGATGGGCACATCTACTTCTTCAGATGCCAGGGGGCCCAATGGGCATGTCTACTTGTTCAGATGCTGGGGGGCCCAATGGGCATGTCTACTTCTGCAGATGCTAGGGGGCCCAATGGGCATGTCTACTTCCTCAGATGTTAGGGGGCCTAGTGGGCACGTCTACTTCTTCAGATACTAGGGGGCCCAATGGGCACGTCTACTTCTGCAGATGCCAGGGGGCCCAATGGGCACATCTGCTTCTTCAGATACTAGGGGCCCCCTTGCTGGACTTGCTGGACTTTTTGAATTAGACTAACACGACTATTTCTCTGATAGAGGATTAGATGGTTAGATAGATGTTATGGAAGCAACAAACACTGGGCAAACTCTGGGAGGTAGCAGATGACTGCTGTGGTTCATGGGGTCAAGAAGAGTCACATGACTACATTACTGAAAAAGGCATCAGTCACTTATTACAAATAACCGCAGTATGATTTGCTAAATATTTACAAATAATTAAATTCAACACAATCCATTCTAGCGACCATCCTCTCTTACAACCCCCCCCCCGAACTCAGGGTGTGATCAACTATCCCTTTTACAAAATATGTCCCAAGTGTGCTTGAACAACAGCAACAACAAATGACTCAGGAAAAAGAAAATCCTACCCCATGTTGCTGCCAACCATTCATTGGCCATAGGCAGCTGGATATCTGGGTCTCCATTTCCAGCTAGAAGAGCCTCTGTAGTTCCTGCCCAGCTGCTCCAAAAATGACTTGTTGTCCCCCGCAGAGTTATTCTTTCCCCCCTTTGGAAGGGTCAGATAATCAGAAGCTTGGGAGTCTTCTTTTTAAATGTTCTGTCTGTTCCCTGGGTCTCAAACTCACTCTGGGACGTCCCTAACCACATATCTGAAGACAATAAGTAACTTTAAATCGGTAGGCGTAATACTATCCTTTCAGATGTTTCTGTTAACTATGGACGAGTTCATCTCTTTGGGTTTCTCCATTTTTTCCCCTTGAGCAAAGAGTGTGATGACATGTATGAGTGAAAGAGGTCAAATAATAGAAACTTACTTATCAGTTTTGGAAGCAAGTATCATTAGATACGTCTGCGGTGTGCCCTAGCTCTCGTTCACAGTCTGTCACTGAAAATAGCTCAGGCAGCCTGTGTGATCCAGCGTCTTGACACATTGTCCTTGATCAACATCTCAACTTCCTTTTTTGTGCTAAGAAAGTGAAAGTAACGTTTTTTCTGAAGTCTTTTGCTCAGATATGTAAATTGCCAGGCAGGCCGTGATCATCCCAGCTGATTTATCAGGCCCCTTCCTCGGCACAACCTTTTCTTTAAATACGCTCACATGCACTTTTTACCTATCAGATTCCAGCCTTTTATTACCGACAGTATTAGGACCATCCTGCAGTTAGTCAGGAAGAGTCTGGCTCTATTGATATATTATGGGAAAGTAGGTAACTTGTAGAGGGATATATTTATGTTCCTGTTTCTACACAGCCAAAGCCAGATAGGCGTCTTGCAGGTACATTTCCAATCGTTTCCCCAACTTTCTTCTGGGGCATCTCAGGTTTGATGCCTCAACTAGAGCAGTATATCAAACACAGAGTGGCCTGCACTGCAGAAATCACTCTTGCCTGAGTGGCCCAGCGATGAAGTGGGAAAGCCATCGCATGCCTGTGGCCGTTTGCATAATGACCTTTGGATGCTGGGGGAAAGAGTTTCCCAAGCTTTGAAGTGTCTTGCAGGTCAGGAGGAGTTTCCCGACACGCTCTGAAATGGCCCTGGAGCCCACAAAAATCTCTGTAGGCTCTCCACACCGTGCAGACGGCTCCAGTCGCCTCTGCCTTTATGCACGAAGATGGTGCTGGGAACGCCTGGGAGGCCACTTCAAAGTTGTCCTTCTCTGGTGGGCTTTCTGGGAGTGCTCCAGTGAAAAGGACTATGTGGCCGGCACATTTCCCTTGGGACCGTGCCTCACAGGGAGTGTGCTCATGTGTGGAGCCAGCTGGCATGTATGGAAGTTGCCATAGAGACAGAAATTTGCGCATGGAACGTAAGACTGCCCAAGTTATCTTCACAGCTGATGTCCTGACAACTTCCTCATAAGGGGGAGCATTCCACCTGGCTCAGGAGTTCGGTCCTTATCCCTCCTCCTCTCTTTCTGACACGTTTTTCATAATTCTCTACATTTAATGAGTATCAGTGCAAATTTATATAGTCTCGAAGGCTTAGCTGTGTCTCACCTACCCATAGGATGGCTGGGTGCTGGATATACTGTAGTGTATAGCCTGTGGCTTGATGACTACAGTGCCTGCTGTGGGGAGGGGAAGGAGAAGAATCCAGGGATGAGGCCATGTAAGCAGCAATGTGTACCATAAGTCTTTGAGCTGGGAAAAAGAGGAGCAGTGAGCGTGAGCTGTTAATGCTCTCTGGAAATATTTGTGTCATTGAATAAGGAATGACTCTTCATAACTATGGGACTCATCTATGCAGTTTTCTTGGAAGATACAGAAATGATTTGCTTTATCATCTTCTGAAAAGAGGCCAGGGACTGAACCTGAGACCCGTTGCGTAGTTGGTCCTTCTTTGGCAATGGCATTGCATGGCTGTAGACAACCTAGACTGGCTCCAAATACCACCCAAATGTCTCACTAGCAAGTAATAATCCAAAGTATTGCCCCTCTGACATGATCATGGGGACCAGCGTGGTCTTGTCGTGTTTTAGTGACACGCACATCGGGGTATTTCTATGTAGCTCCCTTTTTTAGTCTGAACTCCGTATTGTCCAGTGTTTTGGACTGGGGGGGGGATCTTCTCTTCTTGGGAGACGGTCTTCCTTAGAAGGACATAATTAAATCACAGAAACCTCATTTCTGTTGATGGCTGGAAGTTACCCAGAAATCTGCAGTAAAATGGGATTATGGGATTATCTCTGTTCTTTCCAGTCAAGATGATGTTGCATTTGTAATTACACTTTAAAGCACCACTGTGCTTTCTTTTTGTGTCCAGAGTCCTAATGGATCCTAATTGGGCATCTCCAGTTTTCTCAGTTTTTTGTCTTTTATGATACCCTTAAAAAAAAAAAAGTTTCCAAGTATTTTCCAACATAACGTTTAAAAAAGAAAGAGAAAATAAAGCATAGGAAGAAAAGACAAAACACACAAGTGATTTCCATTCCTCCCCTTAGATATTTTAGGCAAATTTATATTCATGTCCCTCCATAAGTATACAAGAATTTCACATCCTTTGAGAAAACAGGCTTATTAATCTTATTATCCTTCAAAAGGCTTTCATACGCAGTAAGTCAATAATTGGTTGCTGGTTTTTCAAATACATCAGTAACCTTTCCGTAATCAGGCATGTCAGTTTGTCTACTTCTGCCAAATGTAACAATTTCTCCACCCAGTGTATAATAGTCTTGCTGCTGTTATTACATAGACCTATATTATATAGCTCTTCTTCTGTGATGGAGTCATCAAATTCAAAAGAGAAAGTTCCATTTTAAATTCTATATTATCTCTCCCCCCTTCTTCTTCTTTTTTTTTTTTTAGCTTTTTCGCATGTCTGCCGCATATGGTAAAAAGGTCCTTCATGTTTTCCACATTTACAACATACATTTGAGACATACTTGTACATTCTAGCTCATTTATCCAGTGTCAATTACCAACAAAACATAATTTTGTAAAAGTTTCTTTAAAAGTATGGCATAATGGCCGCATCCCCATTACAAGCTTTTTTCGGTTTCAAACCGTTTTCAATCCTCACAGACCCCATCTCAGTTTGGCTTAACACGCTTTCCGCGTGTTAAATCGCCCCAAAGCATTGTAAATGTTAACCCTCATTTCAACAGGTCTCACTCCGGATTGTGCGCTTGATACGTGTTACATTTTTTACTGTGGGGACCTTGTCGTTTTAAGGGATGAGAATCCATGTTTAGGGTTTCCCTCTCCCAATAGCTTGCTTCCAAAGACAGTGATTTCAGTGTAAAACTGCACCCTTTATAGCAGCCCCTACACTGTAGCAATCCACGCACTTCACACCTGATAACAATGTTGCGATTTTGCGCAAATCTAGCTCTTTGGAGTTCCGACCATTAAAGGAGAAAGGAAAGCAGGGGAGATGTGTGAATGTTTAAAGCCCCCTTGCTTGAGTTGCTGCAGCTGCTGCTGTGTGCCCTGGGCAATGGGGAGAATTGCTGGCTGCCCGCTGCCGGTTTTCCTCCATCCAGGCAAGCTGCAGCCACCCAGCCAGGCTCGGTGAAGGGGTCCGTTATAGGTGGCGCGTTCACGCCAGGAGGAAGAGGGCAGGGCAGCCCCGAAAAGCAGCTTTTAAAAAGTAGCCACTTGAGTCACGTACGCCACGTACGATCCTCAGAATCCAGATTGAATGTGATTAAGTTTAAAGTAATGGGATCAGGCAAATTCGCCTTTGCATCCGGTTTTATTATTTCGGTTTAGGGAAACCGAATTAACCTTATAATGGGGATGCGGCCATAGTCAATTTCGGGATGAAGTTGGATAACCACTTTCGTCCTTTCATCCTACCGCACCATTGCCTGCACCATGGAAGAAACTGCGGAAGCTCTCCAAAGACCTCAGGTGAAGATGAGGTCCTTATTCTCTGGATGCTGGTGGTGTATCCGGACCACGGGCAGCATGCCTGCTCTTACACTTGCTCTGGATGCTGTTTCAGATAGCTGATGCTGGTTGCTTAGGGCAGATAATGCTCAGATCCAACCTGTTTGGCCTAGACTAGAGGAAATCAAGGTATGCACTGTGGAAGCAAAAGAAAAGCGGATCCTCACAAATTCCTTGCTCCACTATTGGTGTTGATGTAGCAGCATTTCATTTTTTTCAGCCAGAGAAGGTGAGGATAAGGGCCCTTGGTTCCTCCTAGTGCAGGATAGTGCCCAGTCTTATGTGACAAGGGTGTCTAGGCAGTTCTGGATGATGGAAGCATTGATGCCATTAACTGGCCCTCGTCTCCTCCAGACCTGAATCCAATTGAAAACCTCACCTCTGGGATATTATGTACTGGCGCATCCAATGCTGCCAAGTAGCACCACAGACCGTCATGTCTGGAAGGAGATCCCCCAGGACACCATCCACCTGTTCCCCAGGAGCATGCCCAGACATTGTTGGGACTGCATGTACATACTACTGAGTCACATTGTAAGTTGCCGCCATGAAATTCATACAAATGGGATCTACCTGTGATTTCAGTTTTTTACTTTGTCAGGGTGATCTGGAATCCACCCATCGGTTGGCTGATAACTTTGGTTTCCATTGACTATTGTTAAATCATTTTGTTCTCAATTAAGTACACAATTTATATCAGTAAAGGTTTTTAATTTGAATCTTTTGTTCATTGAGATCCGATGTGTGACTTAAGGGTCTCTTAATTGTTTTGAGCAGTGGATTTACAGCAAGTTTGCTATCTTTCTTTAAAATTGGGATTATTATAGCCCTGGCTCCATCTTAAGAACATAAGATCATAAGAGGAGCCCTGCTGGATCAGGCCACAGCCCATCTAGTCCATCAGAACCTCAGAGGAGCCCTGCTGGATCAGGCCACAGCCCATCTAGTCCATCAGAACCTCAGAGGAGCCCTGATGGATCAGGCCACAGCCCATCTGGTCCATAAGAACCAAAGAGGAGCCCTGCTGGGTCAGGCTACAGCCCATCTTGTCCATAAGAACCTCAGAGGAGCCCTGCTGGATCAGGCCACAGCCCATCTAGTCCAGCATCCTGTCGCACACAGTGGTCCACCAATTGCCCATGGGCATCTCAAGCAGAGACAAAGGCAAACCTTTTCCTGCTCTCAAATCCCAGAAAATGGCATTAGAAATATCCTAATTGTCTCCATGGCCTGAAAGATGTACTTACGCATCCATTCTAGTAGCCATTGATAAGTCTGTCATCCATAAATTTGTCTAGCCCTTCCATAAAGTCATTTGGTCTGGTTGCTGTCACCACCTCCTCTGGCAGCAAATTCCATAGACCAATGACCCTTGTCTGATCTGACTCTCCTACCCATCAGCTTCATAGAATGCCCACTGGTTCTAGTGTTGTGTGATAGAGAAAATAAATGTTCTCTATCCACCTTTTCTATACCATGCATGATTTTATGTACTTCAATTAGGTCACCTCTTAAATGATGTCTTTCCAGACTGAGGAGGCCTAGTCACTGCAGCCTTATTTCACAAGGGATTTTGTTCCAACCCCTTTATCATTTGGTTGCCCTTTTCTGTACCTTTTCCAGTTCCACAATATCCTCGTGAAGGTGTGGTGTCTCTGGGCATATGTTCAGTGTGATCAATGAGGGTAAAAAGTGCTCACCAGTCTAGATCTGATTTAATTCGTTCAATACATAGATAAACTCCACCAGGGATCTTACCTGACTTTTGTTGATTCATTCAACCAGTAGTCTTGTATAGTGGGTTTTTAACAAACATAACTTTATTTAATAATAGAAAGAATACATTGACAGCATTAAATAATTCAAATAGGAATAACTTAATAAACTCATGAACATATTAATCTTACAAAGCAGGTTCTTATCCAGTCTTGGGTCTTATTCTTCTCAGGAACTTTCACTAATAGTGATTCTTTTGGGGCCACTTTTTCTTCTCACAAACCACTTGTATTTCTACGTTTATTTTTCTGCTATGAGCTGCCAAATAGCACTCCAGAAAGCAGTTCTATACGTGACTAACGGTAAATTGGATCTACGCACCCTTAACCTTCCGAAGGACTGCAGTCTCCTCTAGTATAATTTGAACACATTTGCCATGGACTGATAAACCACTAAAGTCATGGAAATGGACAAATTTTCCTCCAAGTCTTCCAACTCCAAATCTATAGAGCAAAGTATGATACGAAATGGCGGCATCCTTAAAATCAGCAAAACGCATGCTCCAATCATCAAGTCTTTGGCTGTACCTTTGCAGCCTGTGCTTTATTAAGCTTTGGAGAGTTGATTGTTTTGCTTAGTTCTTTTTCTTCTGCTTTAGCAAGGTTGTTGACTGGCAAGCTTTATCTTTGCTTTCATTGCAAAAACATCTATTTGTAAAATGGTGTATCTAAGCAGGATCTCGTTATTAATTTATCCGCAAAAGCTAAATAAAGGCATTAGTGAATAACATCCTGGATGGGGAAAAAAGGCTGATGCATGGTGCTGAGATTTTAAGTAGATTGCTTTTTAACCCAGCATGAACTTCAGAAATAGTTCAGCTGACCGTTTATCTACCTCGTGTTTGGCACAGTCTCAGAAGCCTTCTGGATACAGCAGGTCTAAGGAAATGTTTAAATCTGTGAAATGGCTTCTTGATTTTGGATGGCTTTGTGAAGAGCCCGTCTCCTGCTCGTGTGTGATGACGGAATGAGGAAGCATTTACAGATTTCTCCAAACTTTGGCACAGATGAAAGCATCAGAAGGCTTCTCCCTCTTCTTCCAGGACCACTGTAGAGCAGTAGAAGACAAATTAGTCATTCCCTAAGTCTTTTGTACAAGGCATCTTATTTGTGCATAACTCTGCTAGTGAGACCCAATGCTGGATTATGGGAAAAGCAAGGGAGTTCCACAAGAACATCTGCTTTTGCTTCATCAACTAGACTTTGACTTTGTGGATCAAAACAAATTGTGGCACATTCTGATAGAGGTGGGAGGAGCCTGTATACAGAGCAAAAAGGAGCAGTTAGGGTATGTGGTGCCCATGCCTATTTAACGTGTTTATTTATGTTGACTGACATTTATTTGACTGTATTTATTGTAAAAATTGCCTACGTAATATGTTCAGCTAGCGAGGGCAGGTAAGCAGCAGGGCTTACTTATTCTAATTAGCATAAAGGAGGGGGGAATACCCGGGAGCAGCCAATCAGGGTGATGGCTTGTGCCAGGTGGGAGGTATTTAAACCACCTGCCAAAGGGAAGGGATCATTGTTGTTGTTCTTTGCTGGGAAGACTTGGGGGTGGGAGGTCTCAGGTGATACTGATCTACACCCTGAGGGAACTTACCTGCGTTGATCCATACTTCTTGGGCTGTGACAAGCCAGGAAGGGAAGACTAGGATAGCCTAGGGCATTAGTGAACTAGGAGTGTGTGTGTGTGTGGTCTTTCTGTGAACATTGATATACTGCGCAATTAATTTGTTTTACTTTACCTTTGGAAACCCTTGTACAAAGAAGAGTATTGCCTACAGTGATTTATTAGAAAGCTAAAGAGAACACTACTTTAGAAGGGCTACTATAGCTTTAATAAGCAGGGAAAGCAGGAGCCATTGAAAGTGAACCACAGGGAGGCCGGTTAGAAACGCTTACCGCTTGCTTCAAGAGAGAAAGGAGAAGGAGGGTGGTGCGCTCTCTCGCATGAAGGCAAGGCCGGCACTCTTCTTTTCGCTACCAAATCTAAATATATTCCAGGAGGAAGGGGCAGGGGGAAAGCCCACCTTGGGCTGGGGGAGTGGGCTGCCTCAGGGTATGTCCCCAAACAATGTTGAGACTGTTCTGAGTGTTCACCATTCCCACAGTTTTTAAAGAATCCGCCGTTTCTGTGGATTAAAGGCTCCAGAATGTGAATTATCTGGAGATGCATTGGGTACTTCCTGAGATCCGGATCTACTAAATCAGGATTAGTTGAAGGACCCATTCCTTAGATCTGGGTCATTAAGGGAGGTAAGTGGAAAAACAACAACCCTAAGGCTGCAGGGTCACAGGGCCTAAAATGCTCATTAAATGCACAGTACCCACCAATTTGCCACACAGGCTTTTGAAAACTCCATTGTAGCCACGCAGTGGACTCCCATTGTTGTGTGTTTTCATTAGAGTGGAAGACATTACTTTGCCTGCACAGTATCCCTTTAGTTTGGATTTCCCTGCAAGTGCAGGCAGAACTACATGAGAATGAACAAGAAGATGCTTAAGAGCCTGGAGAATCCGGAGTTCCACCTTGAAAGCTGGTTGGATCTCTGTGCAGAGCCCTTATGCAGTCAAAAGAGTCTGAACTCTGGCTTGTTCTGGACAAAGAAATGGTGGTGGCTGCTTCAGTACTCCAGTGAACTGGGGAAATGCAAGCTTTAAAAGCCCAGCGTGGAGGCAAAATGTGGGACCTGAGAGCCACCTTTTTAAGAACTGGTGAGTGGCCGCCCGTCTGAGGACTGTGCTGAGAGCGATTTGACGGGATTCCAAGCCTTGTAGTATTCTTGGGTCACCAGTATTATGTAAGACTTGGGCAGGTACAGATTCATTGACTGCCACGTCCCAGATTTTATTGTACCATCTTTTCAATGCAACTGTTGTTCCTTCCAATGGTGTGCTGGTGTATTTCGAGCAGTCAGGGATAGAAATAAGAGGCTTGTTGAAAAGGTTTTTGGATTTGTCTCTGCATATATTGAGGAGAAAAATTTTCAGAGTGAATGGAAAAGAATACTGAATAATAGATTCCATAGAATTATGCGACTGGGCATGAGCACCACAGATGCATTAATGTTTCCTTGCGGCCACCGAAGTGTGGCAGGCTGTGTAGGCAAGTTGCAGTGGAGACTTTCCACCAGAACAGACATTTTATTGGATTTCTCTGTATTTGATTTCTTCGCTGCTGTGTGGACTTTTTTCTAAGTGCCCAATTTCAATCTTCTAGAGGGATTTATACTTGTAGGTCATATTGACAAATTACTTTGAGGCTTGATAGTTCTCCAGAGGTTTATATAGGTTTATATAAGTGTTTCGCATTACTTTCCACTAGGGGTGTGCAAAATAAGATCCTATTCACTGATTCGATAAATATTTCTAGGGTACAATCATTAGCATCAAATTGAACATCCATTTTTTTTAATATCCCCAAATTTGATCAAAGTGGATTAGTTTCTTACTTGTGAAAATGAGCAATTTGACCACAATCTTTGGATTTCACTGTGTTTTTGGTCATGAAAAGATTGCAAAAAAAGAAAAAGAAAAGAAAGATCCAGAACAAATGTAAAAATCTGGGGTTTTAAAAAATAAATTACATACTAACTCACACACACACACATATATGTACCTCAAGTAAAAACAAAAGTAAATAATAAACACTAAATGTACCTATACATACCCTCCCTGTGGTAGACCAGTTCAGTTGACTTAATTTTGGCTACAATCTAGACATAAAGTCATTTTAATAGAAGCAAATTTTCTGAGATACATGTATTCATTTGTGCTAATAATCTTTCAGGGTTCCCATATTTGGCGAAAATGCTCATTAGTATT
Source organism: Aspidoscelis tigris stejnegeri (assembly GCA_023333525.1). Lineage (NCBI taxonomy): Eukaryota > Metazoa > Chordata > Lepidosauria > Squamata > Teiidae > Aspidoscelis > Aspidoscelis tigris. The sequence goes on from JALMGA010000008.1 coordinate 934,792, forward strand.
GTCATCTTCCAGGTGACCCTGTTTACACATGATAAATTCATTTATCATAATTTTCCATAATTCATTTTGCCACTCCAGTAAAAAAAAATGGTTTTTAAATTTAATAATTTGACAGCAAAATGAATTTTTTGGATTTTTTATTTGATAGCAAAATGAATGTGCACATCCCTACTTTCCAGTAGTTTTGGAGACCTTTTGATTGTTTGCATGACGGTTGTAACATTATAGCATTTATCAGGTAATGGGTATCCTCTGCTGTCTTATCCTAACTGGGAGGCATGAATGTTGTTATGTATCAGTCTTACTTTCATATCCAAAGAGACCCAGCATTTAACTTTTCATGCATTGGGAAGAAGATGTCATTGCAATGAAGCCAGATTCCTCCAGAAATTTCTTTCCAGTAGCAATGTGTAGTCTTCAACAATATTGTCTTAGATGCGTAATGTAGGCTTCCCCTGTGGCATTTTACGGGTAGATCTCTGTCTTGCTTCCTCCAGCTAGCTCAGAGGATCCTCAAGTGTTGCACAAAAGATGTCGATTCACTTGTGAGTTGGGCTTAGCTTCAGCGTGACTTATTTAAAGATGCAAGTGGTTGGAGATAGTTTTCATGTATGCTGGCAGAGATTTACCATGACCCTGATGAATTTGCTGTCCGTGAACTATTATGAGTCTTGCTTTATTCCTCGAACCTGTTACCTGATTCTTCTGTCTGTTAGTTTAACCAGAATAGGACTAAGGTAAAAGGCCTAATTTGCTAAAACTTCCTCTACAGCTGATGAGTTTGACAACCATCTTAAGACATTCTTCTTCAGCCAGGGCAATTCTACAGTAAGTTATTTGGCTCCTTAACACCAGCTACTCTTAGTACCTAAGGAGTGGCAGTAGTGAGAGTACTGCACAAAGTGGGAAACATCTACTACCATCTGTTCGAGAGCAACAGCATTGGCAAAAACATTAAAAAAAGGAGGAACTGTCTGCCATCAAACAGTAGAAATCTGGTTGGAGACAATTTAGCTAAACTGAGCTGGAATGCTGGTATGGGCATTTGGGTGAAAAAGGCTTCCCAGCTTTTATAAGTACCTCAGAGGAGCCCTGCTGGACCAGGCAATAGCCTATCTAGTCCAGCATCCCTTCTCACATAGTGGCCCACCAATTGCCCATGGGCATCTCAAATGGAGACAAAGGCAAACCTTCTCCTGCTCTCAGATCCCAGCAAATGGCCTTAGAAGTGTCCTGCTCCTCCCCCACGCCCCGCAGCCTGAAATATGTACTTAGGCATCCATTCTAGTAGCCATTGATACATCTGTCATCCATAAATTTGTCTAACCTTTCCTTAAAGCCATCTGGACTGGTAGTTGTCACCACCTCTTCCAGCAGCAAATTCCATAAGCCGATGACCCCTCTGGGTGAAGAAATACTTCCCCCTGTCGGACCTGACTCTCCTACTCATCAGCTACATAGAGTGCGCCCTGGTTCTAGTGTTGTAGAGAAAAGAAATGTTCTCTATCCACCTTTTCTATACTGTGCATGATTTTATATCCTTCAATCAGGTCTCCTCTTAAACGCCATCTCTCCAGACTGAAGAGGCCTAGACGTTGCAGCCTGGTTTCGTAAGGGAGGTGTTCCAGACCCTCAATCATTCTGGTTGCCTTTTTCTGCACCTTTTCCAATTCCACAATATCCTTTTTGAGATATGGTAACCAGAATTGTACACAATATTCCAAATGTGGCCTCACCATAGATTTACAAAGAGGCAAAATGACACTTGCTGACTTGTTTTCTATTCCCTTCCTAATTATTCCCAGCACTGAATTAGCTTTTTTATATAAGAAGCTGAGAGCTAAACCGAACTAGGAGAAAGTGGCATTTTAGTTCTCACCAGATGCATTGCTCCTGCTGGAAGGGTCTGGTATCTATGATAGAAATTGAAATCAAGACTGTCAGGAATGAGTTGGAGAGAGAGAAGAGCTCCTCTCCCTCTTGCCTGTTGAAGTTCTGTAGTTTTAACAGAGTTGATATTGGCCATCAGCTGAGTGTCCTGACACAGCGTTTTTCATTTTTTTATTACTGCTGACCATTCCAAGAATAAGTTACTTGCTTTATTTCTGAGTATCCATTTTAAGTGTCCCTAAAATGCTGAAAGAACTCTGGGTGCTATTTGCTGTTAAGCTCCATACATAACCTCTGGGCTTTTACTTTGGCTGTGTTCCCATGCAATAATAAGTCTGCTGAAAATCTTCTTTTGCCACGGAGCGGTCCCATGCACCGCTTTAATCCGGGTTTCCAGCGCCGCTAATGGGGAAAACCCGCTTTAAAAAAATACCTGTTTAAAGCAGTACTTTCTGGAAGACGTGGGTTTTCAGCGCAACATTTTCCATGGGATCGCTCTGTGGCAAAAGGGGCGGGGATTCTCTCCCAGGTGGGAATTGCGGGCCGGAGAGATCATCTCTCTCTCTCTCTCTTTTGCCTGTCATCCAGCCAGCGATCTATGCAAACAGCGATCTAGGCAGGCATTTACTCTTTGCTGTTTCTCTTTCCAATCCCAAAGAGAAACAGCAAAGATACATTGTGATGAATTGCTTCAGCGAAAGTGAAAGTGTAAAAGAGCTGGCTGGGTGGAGATCTTGTAAAGAGCGCCGGCTGCAGTCTTCGCAAGCAGGGGAGACAAACAGAGAAGTTTTAAATTTTTCTTTTGGTATTTTTGAAGGAAAGGATTGCAGGATCACTGGCTGGGGGGGAGGCGTTTCGGCAGCTGGAAATTCCTTCCGCCCGATCACCCAGTGAAACAGCGAGGGGCGGGGAGAAAAAGATGCGGGTAAACAAAACACGCTTCCTTGGGGACGGTCCATTCATTTTAAATGCGTGTTTTGCTTACCCCCTTGGGAACGCTTAAATCCGGATTGAACCCGCTTTTCTTTAATCCACTTCAGTGGAGGGGCAATAGAGATACAAATTAGTACCATGGGAACGCACCCTTTGTTGCTCAATACATTTTGAAACAGGTACATCAGTGACTTTTTAAAGAAACTTTTTTGTTTGTTCTGAACAGAAAAATGTTTTAGAATGTAAATTTTTTTAGAATTACAGAACTCCTATTACTCTTTTAAAAAGGTAGTACCTGCTTGTCAATCACATCTAATATATAGAGAGATCAATTTCTGGCCAGATTTGAGTAAAATTCCCCCTGTTAAAGTCTCAGACTTCTGGTTCTTCAAAATTTTAACATGAATATTTTCTCTTCACGAACAAAATATTTACAAAACAATGCATTTACCCGGAATAATATTCCAGCAAAACCAGTCCCTTAACCAGGCATATGTTCGTGCTCTCTGTTGTTAAAATTAAATCTGAAAAGGGTCAGAATTCTAGATCTCAGTAGTTACAGAGGCTAAAACATTTCAAAATCATATATCACAGTAATCTACTAAATAAATTTTTCCTGAAAGCAAATATCCTCTTTAATTCTCCAATCTGTTTTAGTTCAGGACTGTTACTTGATATTCACTTCCCTTGAGTCCAGTCCTTTGACTCAATGCTGTGAGTGAAAAGGAACGTCAGTAGCTCCAGGCAATATCTTGCCAGCTGTGTCTTCCCACAGGGCCCATCAGCTGCAAAGAAAGCCCACCGACAGGACTTGAACACACTCCCACCACCGTCAGAGCCATCGGCAGCCCTGACTTCAATGGATTGGTCAAAGGTTTTTTGAAGTGGTCCAACTGGTAGCCAACATCACATCTCACGGGAGCATATCCAAAGTCTCTGGGTTGTATAAAAACAATTTTTTTCTGTCCTGCCACTAGGATAGCTGTGAAGAGACACCTCATTAACAGCCCATCCCAGCTGGAAGATTTGGTGCCCATGGCTGCTCTGGAATCAGACTAGTATGGGGCCACCCAGTGACAATAAACCTCATTGGCCCAACAGGCAGGAACATAATTCTCCCAGCAGCCCTAAGGTTTCTGTGCACCCAGCAATGGCGTCCTGGATAATAAGATGGGAGCAATGAATATAGAGCATGTACCGTAGTGCCTGCGTTCCTTGCTTGTGGCTGATCCTCTTCGGGGCCCTAAAATACCACAAGATGCCCGTATCCTTGATCAACAGGTGCAACACTTATGTGGGTAACAACGGCAGTTGCATCACAGGAATGACTCCGGCCCAAGGAGATATTTCTTGCCCTGTGATAGCCATGCAGCTGAGGCAGGCAGATGAAGGATAGGCAAACTGGATGGGATGAATTTCCAGGTGAAAAGACTCATTGCCAGTTCCAGGGATCCAGATTGTACCCAGGAATAGAATGGACATGGATGTGTCTGGGGTTGGCAGTAGCCAGTACAGAGTTTCATAGCCTCAAGGTCTGTTGGCGAGCTGGCAGGAATGTGCATCACCCGTATCTCACAAGTCCAGTCCAGTCATATATAAGAGACAGGAGAGAGGAAATTTTATTTTATTTATTATGAAGAAATAAATCTTACCAAATGTTACAATCTAAGGGGGGGGGGGAAACAGAATACAAAACAGAGAGGACATTCATATCTTGGCATGATTTTGTCCAGAACAGCACTGCAGAGAAGCTTAATAAGATGGAAAGTGAGTCAGACCCTGAGGAGGAGATTACATAAGACATATACAGGTTTCTTCTTCTTGTTTTCAGTTCGGTGCTAACTTCCTTAATTGTGAGAAAATGAATGTTAGGGTTCTCAGAAAATTGCTGCAGCCTAGACATTAGATAAAGTTCTATTGCTGTTTCAGTGAGGAGATATTTCTTTGCATTATCCAACGTGCAACATTTTAACTCTTCCTGTTAAGACCTTTCTTCAGTTTCCTGTGTACAGTAAGTTGCCACGACATGGGTCAATTTATAGACTTTAGAAAAAAGCAATCCTCATGCAAGAGTTCCTTGGATATAAAGGGTGACCGTTTTTAATTCATCCATCTCTCAATTTAAATCAACATGCATGGATGATATCCTCCTCAAAGAAAATCTTGAAATGTGACCTTTCTATACGGCAGAAGGCTGAACAATCCTTTGAATTGCAAAAATAGCAAGCAAATGTTTTGGATGTGTTTTAAAGCACTGCTTTGACACTTTAATATTTTCAGAAACACGTATATAAAATTTCAAGGGCCATTCTTAAAATGGGACATCACCAAAACAAGAGATGGTTCCCTTCCTGTCCTGTTTTGTGGGTGTCCTTCCAAAACATCAAGCTTCCATTATGTTTAATTATTCATTGGAAGCGTTTCTCATGCCAGAGTAGCACTTTACACATAGTGAAATCACTTCTCTGGAAAGAGAAAACGTTTCAAGTAATACTTGGGTCAGATTCAGTTTTGCAGATAACTGGGTCCCGGCTCCCCTTCCCCCTTGACGTAGCCAATAAACTAAAGCACAAAATTATAAGCAGGATGATTATGCAGACATGAAGCACACAATTTCTAATGGTCCAGTGCTCTGAACTTTCATTACTGTGATCGTTTTTTAAATATACGGAGCAAAACTAGACAAGAACAACACTGTGGATGAAATGTGGATGAACGCTGCATTATATCTGCGTTTCCCAGAAGGTTTTAAATGGATTCTTGCTCCTAGTCTGCCTCTAAATAATGAATAAAGTCACTAAGGCTTTAGACAAACAAGGACTGCTGGCTGCCGGGAAAGAAGAGAAAGATGGTGTAGAATAGTATTCTCAGCAATTTGTAGACAAAAGGTAGAGAGTTTTAATTCTTTAGAAGAAAGAATACTAGAGTTGTCTTATTCAAATAGGGCATTGTATTCTATAGTATGCTAATATCTATGCTTATTTGTAGAGAGAAGTCACACTTGCTAGTTTGCTACTTCCTAGTATCTGACCTTTCCCCTGATTTATTTATTTATTTTTATTTATTTTAGTTTCCTACAAATCCACCGAAGGTCTAATAAATGCTTTCTCTGAGTGCTTGCTGAAGTTATACGTAGTTCTCTCAGACCTTGCTGAATATGAAATCAAATCGCTAGAGTGGAACATCATTCTCAGCTATTAGAGAACATTGTTCATTAGCTTCCACTGTTGAAACATGAACCATACACCCTCGATTATTAGCAAGCCTTCAGTCTAACAATGTGTGATATTTCAGCAGCTCTAACAATGCTTGCAGTGGCAAATTAAAGTCCTTCAAATGTTGCTGAGCTACAATTTCTGTAAACCTTAACCATTCAGGCTAGCAGCATGGACTGATAGAAGTTAAGTGAATTTCCACTCATGGAATAAAGTGGTTTACAAATGGTTTGGATCCTCTTCGTCCCCATTCCCAGTCAGTTACAGGGATATTTTGAGGATTATTTGGCTAAAAAATGGAGTAAATAAACACCTGTTTTTTCCGGTGTTTTTTTCCATTTTTGCTTTTAAAATGCTTCTTCCTTTTTGCTGTGGGAACGTTACAGCAGTATTGGGGCAAATACGTCATGAAATGGGTGGGCTTTCACCCTGTGCAGGGACCAGCCCCTTGCCAGATTTGTTAAAGCGCCAGATCCACATTCAGCAGAGAAGTCCGGCATAGTGATCTTGTTTGCTGTGTGTAACTGCTGCTGCTGCTGCTGCTGCTGCTGCTGATGATGATGATGATGATAATAATAATAATAATAATAATAATAATAATAATAATAATAATAATAATAATAATAATAATAATAATAATAATAATAATAATAATAATAATCCCCCGATGGGTGTGGCCTTGTCGTGGCGGTGGGGCTTGAGTGCTCCAATGAAGCTGAGAGCTGGGCTACAGGAACAAAATCCACAAACAACGAAGCGGCAGAAATTCTCAAGGTCAGAGAATCGTGTAGTCATGAAGTGTGACTACAAATCAGAACCTGGAGAACGAGGCTATCAAAAACGGATGCACCAGCTATGGAAACAGGAATAACCAGATTCGAAGATAACAGAACTGCGGCTAGCTGATCAGAGAAGATTCGTAAGCGGGAATAAAGTGTTCAGTGAAGCTGAACTCGAAGAAATACAAAAAACTAATGAAACTGAAGCACCGCAGCCTATTGTGGCAGCAATAGAATTTCCAACAAGACCAGGAGTCACTGATCAACTAGAACCTGATGAAAGTCTGGAAATTCTGCAAGAAGAGGAAGAACAGCAGCATGAAGTCATGGATGAAACACCGGGCACATTGTCTCAAAGACAGCAGGAACTGAAGGACAGAATAGTGGCTCATACAGCATCAAGTACAGAGCAAAAGCGACTGCCAACCCTAAAAACTATAGGCAGAAAACGACTTGTCCCACTGATGAATGACATCAACTCTGCCCTTGTAACTGTTCAGGTAGCAACAATCGAAGAACTGAACCAGCTCGCCTACAGTACAGCTGTGATAGTAACAGAAGAACTAGGGTTACTGCAGCCAAAACCAATTAGAAAATCAACTGGAAAGCCAAAGTGGAAAGTTCGACTGGAACTGAAAATAAAAAGCCTGAGATCAGATGCCAGCAACCAAAATATGAAGGAGCAGAAACTGAACAATGAGAAGACTAAAGAACATCTGATCAAAAAATACTGGCTGAATACAAGGAAAATTGACGAAGCTTTGGAAATCGTGAAACAGCAGATAACAGCTACAGCCAGGAAAATCGAAAGATATGAAGCAAGAATCATCCAGTACAGGCAGAACCAAATGTTCCAGTCTAATCAGAGGCAGTTCTACCAGAGCCTGCATGAGCAAGTAGACAAGAAAATGGAAAAGCCAGAGAAAGAAGCAACAACCAACTTCTAGAAAGATCTCTGGGAGGCTGAAAGAGAATACAGCAAAACTGCTGGGTGGATAAAGGATTTTGAGAAGAAATTATCCAAGAACAAAATGCAGCAGCTGGAAATAACACCCGAAATGGTCACGAAAAGAGTGAAGAAAGTGAAGGACTGGACATCCCCTGGCACTGATCAGTTGCATGGCTTCTGGCTCAAATACCTGACCAGCCTGCATGCAAAAATGGCCAAACTGTTCAATGAAATGCTGCAAACAGGAAACATCAGTGAATGGCTAATAACTGGCAAAACATACTTAATACAGAAAGATGCAGCAAAGGGAGCCACACCAGGAAACTATAGGCCGATAACTTGTCTACCTACTATGCTCAAGCTTCTGACAGGCATAATAGCAGACAGGATTCAAGACTACCTCGAAGACAACAACATCATTCCAGTAGAGCAAAAAGGAAACAAACGGAGAAGCAGGGGCACAAAAGACCAGCTACTGATTGACAAAATGATTCTGGAGAACTGCAAAAGCCGAAAAACAAACCTGCATATGACTTGGATCGACTAAAAAAGCTTTTGATTCACTGCCACATGGTTGGATCACAAAGTGCCTGGAAACCATCGGGATCAGTCAGAACATCACCAAATTTATAGAAAGTGCGATGAAACACTGGAAGACTGAGCTTTTTGTCGGAAATGAAAGCTACGGACTGATCAACATCAAAAGGGGCATCTTCCAGGGGGATTCATTGTCCCCACTGCTTTTCATCATCGCTATATTCCCACTATCACTCATCCTACAGAAAACAAACCTGGGCTATCGAACTGCCAGGAATTCACAGAAAATTTCACATCTACTGTACATGGATGACTTGAAGCTTTATGGAAAATCTGAAATCGAGATCCAGTCACTGACCAACACAGTGCGAATATTCAGCAGTGACATCAGTATGGAGTTTGGCCTGGACAAATGCGCCACAGTGGCACTGAAGAAGGGGAAGATGACTGAAAGTGAAGGCATTGAAATGCCAAATGGTCAAGTCATCAGGTCCCACCAGTCAGAAGCCTACAAATACATGGGCATCCTGCAACTGGATAACATTAAACATGGCCATGTGAAATCTGTGGTCAGTAAAGAGTACATCCAAAGGTCTAGAAAAATCTTGAAAAGTAAACTGAATGGCGGTAACACCATTAAGGCACTAAACACCTGGGCCATACCAGTCATTGGATACACTGAGGGAATTGTGAACTGGACTCAGCAGGAGTTGGACAACTTAGACAGAAAAACCAGAAAACTGATGACGATCCACCATGCACTACATCCTCGGAGTGATGTCGACAGGTTGTACTTGCCCAGGAAAGCAGGTGGTAGAGGACTTTTGCAAGTGAAGCAAACAGTGGAAGAAGAGAAGCATGCATTAGCAGATTATGTGGCAGAAAGCAAAGAATCAGCTTTGATTGAAGTCAACAAAGCAAAGCTTCTCAAAGTGCAGCAAACCAAGAACCAGTACCGGAAAACCGCAATTCAATGCCGAACTGACAGCTGGCGCAATAAAACACTGCATGGACAGTTCTTGGAGAACATCGAAGGCAAAGTGGACACGGAAAAGACCTGGTCTTGGCTTATGAATGGAACATTGAAAAAGGAAACAGAAGGACTGATTCTTGCTGCACAAGAACAAGCAATAAGAAGAAATGCCATCAAAGCCAGAATTGAAAAATCAGGAGAAGATCCAAAGTGCCGACTCTGCAAAGAAGTGGATGAAACAATCGACCATATACTCAGCTGCTGCAAGAAGATCGCACAAACTGATTACAAGCAGAGACACAATGCTGTAGCACAAATGATCCACTGGAACTTGTGCCAAAAGTATCATCTGCCTGTGGCAAAGAACTGGTGGGATCACAAGCCAGAAAAAGTTGTTGAAAACGAACAGGCAAAACTACTTTGGACCGAAAATTGGAGCATAACACCCCTGACATTACAATTGTTGAGAGAGAGAAGGTGTGGATCGTCCATGTTGCTATTCCAGGTGACAGCAGAATTGAGGAGAAACAGTTGGAGAAACTCACCAGATATGAAGACCTGAGAATTGAACTTCAGTGACTCTGGCGAAAACCAGTGAAAGTGGTCCCAGTCATCCTCGGCACACTGGGCGCGGTGCCAAAAGATCTCAGCGGGCACCTAAAAACCATTGGCATTGACAAGATATCCATCTGCCAACTACAAAAAGCCACTTTACTGGGGTCTGCTCGCATAATTCGCCGATACATCACGCAGTCCTAGGTGCTTGGGAAGTGCCTGACTAGTGATATAATACAAAATCCAGCAGTGATCTTGTTTGCTGTGTGTAACTGCTGTTTTTACATAATAATAATAAAAATAGTAGTAGTAGTAGTTGTCCAAAGATTTGTTTATGTCTCTCATTTGAAAGCTCTATAATTTAGAGGTGCCTACAGTGCAGTAAACCAAACAGCCAACGCACATTGACAATTATCAGGCGCAAGTCAAACCACTGGACTTACCCTATGACTTTGCATGTGGCAATAATTAGGCCTGGAAACAAGGGACTGAAGGATCATCTACGTCCACTTGAATCTGCCAGGATTAAAAACTGGATTTTCAATTTTTTGCTCTTAAGCCCTCTGCCATCCAAATGATAGCGGATGTGGTTAGGGGTCTGGATACTTCCTACAGTTGCCAACTCTCTTTGGAAAGTCCTCCTGAAAACCCTCTTAAATAGTCCACTGAAATTGTTTAATGTTCCTTCTGTGTTTATCATGGCAATTGAGGTTCATGTGGAGAATTTCCTTACAGGGGACCTGTTTTTGTATTCCTTTGGGCATTGTTTCTTCCTAGAGGGGTCATCTGCTCCCTTACTTTCAAATATTTCTCATTTTTATATTGTGAAGCTTTTCATAGTGATGGTTTCAGCAATTGTTCTAAAAAAAAGTCTTACTTATTTGGCTGCAAATACTTTTCTAGTTTGCTTTTCTTCATTCGCTCTCCCCCCCTCCCAGATTTGCTCTCCATTGCAGAAAAGGTTTAATTCTGTCATTGATTTTGAAGCACAGAGATAAAACACATTGGGGGGCTTGCTGTATTTTTTGCCCTAGAAGACCCATATTTTTTCCAAAGTAATTTCACCTGAGATCAGTCTGTATCCTTGACGTTCTTCCTTGTGAAGGTGAAGGGACTCTACATTGCATATTTTCCTGGTGGTGCTAAGAATTATTTTTATTCATCTGTTTATTCTACTGCAAAATGGAATTATTCAGACCTGTTGAGAATATTACTGAACTCAGGGAGATTCTTCACACTTGGCCCCGTAGTTCACGCTTGGCTAACAGCTGGGCAGGCACATGCAGGAGGCATTTCCAACCCAGAATGCCTCCTGCCTTACCAGATGTTACGCTGTCATGTTCTAACAGTGGTGCAGAAAATTGTGCACCACATACAACCCAACCTTAACTAAAAGCTTACCTGAAATGTCCAGCGCTGGGACCATTTCCAGTGTGAGGGGTCATCTGAGGTGCCACACAAGCATGCCGGCACCTCAGATGACCTCAAACACAACTGCGTGTGCACAGAACGTCATTGTCGCTGTGGCACCCCTGCATGCACGGTCACCCAAGGGTCTGCAACCAAGAAGATAGCGCCCTGTCAGCAATCAGACACACGCCTGGACACAGATAAGCCTCTGGGTGCGTGGGGCTTAGTGTAATGTGCACTAGTGTTCCCAAGTGTGAACACTAGTACACGTTGGTTTGTCACGCACTTTTCCCATCCAGTGGACAGGAAGCCAAGTGCAAAAGCAGCCCTGCTTTGAAGCTTTTCATTTTTCTCTTCTCCCAGAAGATCTTCCCAGTTCATTTGAGAGTGGTTTTGTACACCTAGATTTTCCATTATATGTCTGGCATAATTTATCTTAAATGAGAGTGTTAACAGTTGTGACTCCCAACTCAACAGTTTAAGATTAATGACGTTCTGTGGAAAGTAATTACTACAGGAAATAGTTATTGAAAAGTCAAAGACAACCTTTGACTTGAATAACTGTTAAACAGGTATTTGTTAATTTCCGTGTAACATAATGTTTTGTGGTTTCTGAAGAACATGGATAGAAGAAAATGGAAAACGTTAGTAGGGGTGTTGTCATTGTTTGTTAAATTTGTGTTATTCGGGAAATTAAGTACTGTGAAATAAAATCATGTACTACTTGGAGTTAATGGAGCTAGATGCAAACTCTGAATAAATTAGCATTTTTAATTCACTCAAGTGAAGATAAAATGCAAACCGTTCTCATGAGTGGAAGGGCCTTGTAAAATTTAGACACCTGACATGTAAATAAGCTTGCTTACACTCATAGGAGAATCAAAATTACCCTTAATATATTTAGTACTTTATACATACCAAGAGCGGAATATCAGAATTTCTGTACAAAGTTAAAATAAGTAACATCCAAAAATAATGGAATTGTAAGGCTAGAGACAATGCTATGTGGTTTCCATGCTGAACAGTCATTTCTTTTAGAACTTGACCAATATTTATTATTTTTATTATTTACATCTTTCATTTCTAGTTCCACAGATTTAAAGCTGATGCTTCCTTACCAGAGATTTTTAAATTTATATTTACATTTATATGCCGCCCCATACCCAAGGGTCTCTGGGCAGCTCACAGCATTTAAAACAGACGTATAAAAACTATATCAAAGGAAGTTTAAAAATGCAGCTTTAAAAATAGAAGAATAATTAAAAACAGCAATGAATTTCAATGGGGGAAGTGTGGGGAGCATTTGACCAAAGGCCTCCGTGAAACCTCAAATATACTTTCCAGTCCTGTTTTCCAGGGTCTGAGGCTTTTATGCAGAATATCATGCACTTCGTATTCTTAATCCTGGTAACAGGGCAGCAGATGATACGGGAGGAAGTCAAGAGATTCCTGGAAGCGCATGGCTCTTCACCTAACACAGAGTCTCGCGCTCAGCATGATTACGTCAGCGAAGGACGTCTCTCTCCTTTGCTGTTGAAGGGAGACTGCACAGAAGCGCGTTGCTCTTGTCTCTGACTGGCTAGCCACAGAACCTCCAGAGCAGTGGTTCTCAACCTTCCTAATGCCGCGACCCCTTCATGGAGTTCCTCCTGTTGTGGAGACCCCCAACCACGGGGGTGAAGCAGCTGGGAGGTGGGAGGGAAGGGCTGTGGGAGACCCGTCGCGACCCCTCTGAAAGGGTAGTTCGACCCCCAAAGGGGTCCCGACCCCCAGGTTGAGAACCAGTGCGCTGGAGCATCCTCTGACTCGGCAGAAGCCCCAAGGAAATCTCTTCTGCCCCTTTCAGCAGGCTCCTGCGTTCCCTGACTTCTATGGCAACAGCATAGAGCAAATATCCCAGTGGGGGAAATATGTGTGTACTTGCATAGACGTATGGGTTACAGCAGCAAGACCCTTAGAGCCAATAGCTACCAGAGGTTTGCTTTACTCTAGGACCAGTAATATGTACCATGAACTCTCCTTTGAATGTTTTCTGTGAATTTGCTAACAGTTCAGCTTGCATCAGCATCTGTTTAACCATGCCATATAGTCTACTGAAGTCTGGTGTGCCTTGTATGTCCTGTGTACCTTGAGTTATAGCAAGAGCTAGCACACACTGCTCTGCAAGCATGTGGGCTTTGTTAGTGGGCACACATTAGGATATGCCAGGTAGGGCAAAGTTGCACTTAAAAAGTCCTGTATGCTTTTCTCACCCTTAAGGGGATTCGAAGTCACTGAGAAAGATTTCTGTTTTTCTCCTCACAACAAACACCCGGTGAGATAGGTGGGGCTGTGAGAGTTAGAAAGAGCTGTGACTAGCCCAAGGTCAGCCAGCTGGCTTCATGGAGGAGTGTAGAATAAAACTTGCTGAGTACAAGATTCCACTCTAAGAACAAGACCAAACTCCTTTCTGTTCTCTATGTTGGATTAACTTAATGTGAGATGCAGTATGATGAATTCCATAAATTAGGAATTCTGTCTCAATCAGGATGTATCAAGAAGCTAGATGGTAACAAATAAAATAAGCTTTAAGTTTTCTTGTGGATTACAATGTTACAGCAATTATGCTTATAATCAGAAAATAATAAGAGATTTTATAAGATTTGTTTATTTATTTTATTTATTATTTATATTTCTATCCCGCCCTATACCCAAAGGTCTCAGGGCAGGTAACAACATTTAAGATCAAATATATCAAAGCAATAACAGTATATATTAAAAGAACAGTGTCTGCAGGTGGAAAGGGAAAGTGTGTTTCCATTCAACCAAAGGCTGGGGCAAAGTGGTGCGTCTTCACAGCCTTCCTGAACATAGACAGTGAAGGAGCCTGATGCACCTTTTACCACTACACCACTTGAAACAGCTCTGAAAATGTTTAGACCTTTCTGCCCCTACCTTGTATACCAGAAGAAAGGACTGCAGAACTGCTTCTTCCAAATTTGGTTTTAGCGGGTCCACAAGTGGCCCAACATTGCCATTTCTGGTTCAGTCAGTGGCACTTCCCCAGCTATGAAGTTTGTGTGAGCTTTGGAGAGGTTCCCAATGGAAGCTTCAATGTTCCTCTTTTCATCCTGAAGTGGAGAAATGTATGTCCCACCTTCTTGCACCAGACATAGGTTGAGCGATGAGGATAGAGACCACTTATATTGAAGGGGGGGGGGGGCTTGCAGCAGTAGTATTCTTCACCTGAACCAGGACAGGGCAGGTGTACTTGCATGGCCATCAGTACTGGACCAAATCACTGGTGTTCAGCACTCACAATGCAAAAAGTTAGCAATGAGACAACCTGGTCCTGTGCAATAGAGCCATTCCACTGAGGTAAATGTGGACACTGGCTTTATTTCATTGTCCAGCTTCCTGATTGTAAGGAAAAAAATCATGGCAATCACACCTAGATCTTGGTCCTTTCTGCACAGAGACCTTATTCCAGAATAGGCACCTGTCATCTGCATGCTGGTGTAGACTACAGCCGGCCCTAGAAATTAACCAGCCATGGAATTAAAGGGCAAGTCCTACCATGAATTAGCATCAGAATACAGAGAGCAGGAGTAAATGGCTATTTCTCACAAAAACAAAGTCCCCCAGTTTCTATAATGGGACAGTTAAGGAGCCAGATTTACTAATGATGGGGAGTAATTCAGAGTGTTAAAAACAGAAAGGGACTGTGAAATGTTTCAGAAGGAACTCTGTAGACCAGGGAAATGAGCATAAGAATGGCAAAAACATTACAACAGAAAATTAAAATAGAATTTAAAACAAATCTGTCTTGGCAGCCTGGACTGGGCTGTGCTCCATCTAATCCAGACAGCGAACTAGCAAGGTGTGAAAGGCCCAGAAAGGGTTAAGGTCTCATTGTCGTGTCTCCAGCCTACAAGGCGCGGAGAGGAAACACACATGTTTGCACAGAAGAGTAGCAGCAGCCACAGTCAGCCACAGTAGCCAGGAACAGCAAAAGTCCAAATCAAAGTACCTTGGGGGCTTGAGGGTTAAATGCATAGTCAAGAGAGTTCCAGGGTTGAAGATTGGAGTGTTCAGTAGTAAATGAAGAAGCAAGGTCATGGAATACCTGAGTTGCAGCTTTACGAGCATTTGTTAGCAACAGAGTTTATCAGAATATTCTTCTGCCTTAAATAGGCGGGTCAGAGTCATGCCTCCTTTGCTGCAGGTGATGGGGGCAGCTTCTAGCTGATTCATACAGCTGCCCATGCTCATTTCTCAGATCGGTCGCCAAAGGGTGTGCTCCGAGCCTTTGCTGCTGTCACTTGGAAGTATACGCTCAGCGTCCTTACTAGCTGCTTGTGCCAAGCATTCCTCCTCTTGCCTGGCTGGGCAGCCCGCCTGAGCGCGGCTGGGCATTGTGACTACCCCTTCATCCTCAGAGGAAGGAGCGCTGATGACAGGGGGCATGACACTCACACTGGACCAGTATGCCAGTCAATGTGATGAGGCCCAGAGTTAATTATCATTTCTATTATTGGATATATATAATTTCTACAAGAATCACAACAGACATTCTGGAAGAAAATATGTGCATTGGCAATTCAGTCTCCATTAGATTACACATAATCCCTAACCCTTTCTGTATGTACCTTGTCATGGACTGGCCCAGTGGGTTTGGACCACATGAGGCCCTACGGTCCAGACCATGTCAAGGTTCAATGGTGAACAGTGCCATCTGTAAAGCAATGCTGTTCCATCCTGCTCTGAAGCTTACATGTGCTTTGGGCCAGCCCCTGAGGACTTTAATGGGAGCTTCTTGTTAGGGGGTATTGGGGTGTCAGGTACCCCCCGTTGGTAATAAATCTTCGTCACAGAGTTGCGCTTCTCTGTGCTGAGGAAAAATAAACTTCTGCCGTCCCGGGAAAGTACACATCTCTCCCTCTCGGCTTGCTGGCTGTCAGCTCTTTGTCGCTGTCCTTCAGCACTTTTCGTCGCCCCTCCTTTCTCTGCCCACAGTTTCCAGCAAACAGACAGAGACAGATCTTTCTCCGTAGAGGCTTTTATTCGTATCGGTTACATGTCAGCATTTCTCTCCCTCTCCAGTCTCGATCAGCTAAGCAAGGGTAACACACAGCCGTGTGTGACCACCTTTATACAATCCCTTATCAGAGTTGGTGACTCACATCCTCTGTATTACACAAGCCTTGTGTTGCAAGTGTTACACAATCTTACTCAATTCTTGCACAATCCCTGTGTTGTAATCCTTACTTCATTCAGCCTTCAGCAACTGGTGATAGTCTGGTGATTCTTGTGACTCCTAGTTACCTTTTCTGCACACATCTCTACATTTTCCATATATGGGCTCTTCTAGCCTAACACTTCTGGGGGACCTATTTCAACAACACTGGTAGACTACAATATCAAGGTCTTCTGGTGATCCGTATCTGCGGCCTCCTGCTCTGCACAACACTCTGTCCTGTGTGGCAAGTGGGGCTTCTCTGATCTGTACTTAAGAAAAGCCTTAGATATGTGCAGAAAAGCTTATAGTGTGTCTCTGCTGACATTTTGCAAAGGTAGTGTTATAATACAGCATTGGAACCTGAGTTCTACCTAGGCTAGGTCATTACTTCCTTTATCAACCACTGTAAGTGTTTTCAGGTCTTTAGTGCATCCTCTGAAATTTTGAAAATCATGTCACTTCAAGAAACTGTAATGACAAGAATATTTTTGATAGTTCAAATCTTGCTTTTGCTGAGTGAGAATATGCTTAAGAGATAATAATTTCTTCAAAAAGATAGGAGTACTATAATCTATGTAAATATTTAGCAGGATTCAGCACATCTGTCTTTCAGTAGAACATAAGATGAGCCTTGCTAGATCAGGGCACAACCAGTCTAATCCAGCATCCCGTCTCACACAGTGGCTTACTAATTGCTTATGGGCATCTCAAGCAGAAGACAAAAGCAAAACCTTTACCTGCTCTTGACTCTCTGTAGATGGTCTTTAAAGGCATCCTGCCTGTCTCCTCAGCCTGGAGGCAGTACTTAGCTGTGAATTCTAGTAACCATGAATTTGTCTAATGTTTTCATGAAGCTATCCAGGCTGGTTGCTGTCACCACTTTGCAGAGATTTGGGAAGACCTCTGCAAATATTATCTTATACTAATATTGTACGTAAATGCACCTAGCCATCTCCAGTTTTTTTATAGATGAGGTTCCATAGTTCCACATGCAAGATAGCTGTTAGTATACATTTGGTTACCTCAGGACTCTTTTGAGAAACCCCAGGACAATGATTTCCAGCTAGTACGGAAAAAACTTTGTACCCAACAGAATACCCTATAGCAGTGATGGCGAACCTTTTCAGCTCGGTGTGTCAAAATTCGCAAGAAAACCTAGCTTAACTCGGGTGCTGTGTCACATCTAGAAATAGCCATAATTTTGAGATATTTGTAGCTCTAGTAAAAAAGTTATATTTTTGATATATGTATTTTATTAAAAGCAAAAACAAATAATTATTTACATTTGCTAAATCTTCAATTGAAAGTTGGTATTTCATACACTTCAAGAACAAGCAAACACTACACGTCCAGGTGCCAGGGTGACCATGTGTGTCACCCAAAAGGGCTTGGCGTGTCACCTGTGACACGCGTGTCATAGGTTGGCCATCACTGCCCTATAGGGTAGTCTTGACTCTGAACACCTGAATAGCTGCTGAGAGAAACTGATGCTTTTCATGTGGAAGACAAGATCATAGACTTGCCTCGCACTACAGGCAGAAGACCGAATGATCCTGAGAATGGTGCCCAACTATCAATTCTTTGACTTCTTCAGCTACTTTATCTTGTACAATGCATTGGTGGAAACCCATGCGTCAACCATCACTTTCCCTTGCTGTATTTCAGAATATCTTTCAATAAGAATGTTAGTTCAACCTGTATTGAGAACTGCAGGCTGCATTGTCCGCATATACTGTAAAGAGAGCAGCACTTTCACCATGGCAATCTGAGATGGTGGAATTGTGTTGTACAGACTTCTACCAGATCATTTCACTAATAAGTAATGCAAGAACAAGGATGAAGCTTTGCCTAACTCCTTGTGCATCGTGAGTAGCATTCAGCAAGTGTCCACAGCTATGCACCTCACTCAGACCATTAGATCCTGATCTGTGGCTAATAAGGTATAATAGCTTTCTGAATATTACTGAGGACTGGTCTCTGCTCGTGGAATTAAAATCCACCTTCAGCTCCCTGGAGCTCATGAATAGTCCACACCCAGTAGGTTAGGGTAAAGCAGTGATCTACAGTTGATGTCTCTTTCCTCAACTGTGCTGGGACAAAGCACAGCAACTAGGATGAGCATGATTTTATTATTGTTTCTGTGAACTTCTCTGAGGTCATGCATGTGGTGGTATATAAATATCTAATCAAATAAAAGTAAACATGAAGAAGAGAACAGAATTTCTATTTCTTTAATGGTTATATAAAAGGGAAGATTTTGGTGTGCCATGCAGACATCACCGACTGAATTTACTTCTGCAATGTAAGTATTACCTGAGCAGGAACCCTTTCCTATCTTCCCTATGGTAACTATAGTGGCAGAATGTAACAAATGGCATGTTACTATGTCATAAATAACTTAATTGAAGCTGCTCCCATTGTCTGCACTGAGGGTGCTTCCGCACAGGCCCTTTAACACCCATTAAGCACGCATTCCAATGTGCGCCTCCGCACACGGGTCGCTAAGTAGGACACTTCCGGCGAGGGGTGTCCGCACAGCGAGCCCGTTTTTAATGCGGATTTCGGCGGCAAAACCGGTTTGCTGCCGGAGCATCCTCATTAGCGGGGGCAATTAAGCACACTTCCAATAGGTGCGTCCGCACCTATCCGTCCTTAATGCGTGCTTAATGGGTGTTTTTAGCACACCATATATTTAGTGGTTTTGCGCTGTGAATCCGGATGCGGCTGCACAGCGCAAGTGTGCTAAAACACGGCCCACCCCCGGCTAGCCATGCTTGGCTCCCTGGAGCCAAGCATGGCGAGCCGGGGGGGCTCCTAACTTTCGGCTCGCCCTCACCCCAGAAGCGGCGGATCACCACTTCTGTGGGGAGCGCGGCGGATCCCCTCCTTATCTGGTCGGCCTCACCCCGAAACTGAAAGCAGGCACCCAGGATGCCATGTGCCTGCGTCCTGCACACCACCTGATTGGCCGGCGCACAAGTCAGGGCAGCGCGCCTGCTTTCAGTTTTGGGGCAACACTGACCAGGTAAAGAGGGGAACCGCCGCGCTTCCCCCAGGGTGGGCTAGGGCGGGCTTTAGGCAAGCTCGCCCTGGCTCCAGAAGTGGCAATCCGCCGCTTCTGGGGCGAGGGTGAGCTGCGGCCGCAAGGCCCCCTGGCTCACCAGGCTTGGCTCTGGTGAGCCAATCGTGGCGAGCCGGGGGAGGGCCCTCCGTCCCGGATCGGAGACGGGTGCCGTGTGTCCACACAGCACCCGCCTCCAATCCGGATTAGCGCCGCATGTGTGGAGGCATGGGCGCGGGGTAGATCCGCATCTCTTAGATGCGGATCTACCCCATAAAACCGGATCTACTGTGCACCCAGGGCTATTAAAACCGGTTCTCCTAGGAGCTGGTTTTAATAAATCTGGGTGCCGGAGATCCTGTTTTATTTGCCCCTGTGTGGAAGCACCCTGACTGTCTGACACTTTCCAAACACAGATACTGGATGGGTTGATTTCAGAGTAATTATTTCATTCTTAATGTCTTGAGGCTGAAAGAAAAATATGTCTCTCCCTCTATTCCATTTTCCATTCCTTTTCTGCTCCTATCAATGTCATCATGCTGTATAATTCAATTCCATCTGCCATTACCCACTAATGCTGCATTAGGTAGAACTAGCTAAATTGAATTCTCCCTCGGCGTTTGATTTTGGCTCTCGTGGCATGTTGAAGGGAAACAGCCTGCTCCCCCTTGGCTTCTTGCATTTTCTCCTAATGCACTGCCTAGCCTATGCATGCTTCTAATCAATTTTATTGGCTACATTAGTCCTTTCCCTGCTTTAATGTCTTACAGATGTAGGCACTAAAACACTTTAAAAATACTGACCTAAGAACAGAAGTTTGAAACAGATGAAACTCTGCAGTAAATTCCTGGCCTCCTTCAGCTTCATAAATGTTGTGTATCTGAAAGGAAGAATTGGGATCAGTCTGTTCACTCAGAAATGTGATTGTTCGTTTGTGTTCTCTGGCTCACCCTTTGCACAGTGCTTTCCTCTGGCATTGTTACTATAAGTTATGGTCCTTAGAAACTCCAGATTAAACCCTTAAACTTATAATTTCTTTACTGTATAGTCCAGCAAGGTAGTTAGTAGCAATTGGAGACTAACAGGAGAAGGGTTGGTGGCTTGAGCTTTTGTAGACACATCTACTTCATTGGATGCTAGGGGGCCCAATGGGCACATTGACTTCTTCAGATGTTAAGGGGGCCAACGGGCACATTGACTTCTTCAGATGCTAGGGGGCCAATGGGCACGTTTACTTCTTCAGATGCTAGGGGCCCAGTGGGCACATCTACTTCTTCAGATGCTAGGGGGCCCAATGGGCACGTCTACTTCTTCAGATGCTAGGGAGCCCAATGGGCACGTCTACTTCTTCAGATGCTACGGGGCCCAGTGGGCACATCTACTTCTTCAGATGCTAGGGGCCCAGTGGGGACGTCTACTTCTTCAGATGCTAGGGGCCCAGTGGGCACGTCTACTTCTTCAGATGCTAGGGGGCCAATGGGCACGTTTACTTCTTTAGATGCTAGGGGCCCAGTGGGCACATCTACTTCTTCAGATGCTAGGGGGCCAATGGGCACGTTTACTTCTTCAGATTCGCCCCAAAGCATTGTAAATGTTAATCTTCATTTCAACAGGTCTCACTCCGGTTTGTGCGCTTGAAACGTTTTACATTTTTTACTGTGGGGACCGTACGGTGTTAAGGGATGAGAATCCGTGTTTAGGGTTTCCTTCCCCCAATAGCTTGCTTCCAAAGATAGTGATTTCACTGAATAAATCCACTCCTCAAAACAGCCACTATAAAAATCCACTCCTTAAAGCTACACTGTAGCGATCTACCCACTTCACGTCTGCCACGTACGATCCTCAGAATCCGGATCGAACGCGATGAAGCTGAAAGTAATGGGAACAGGCAAATTTGTGTTTGCATCCGGTTCTATTATTTCACTTTAAGGAAACTAGATTAAGCTTATAATGGGGATGCACCCTTAGTTTATTAAGACATGCAAGGATCTCTTCCTTGGTTATTTCTGTACAGTTTAACTCTTCAGAAAATACAGGCTCAGCTACTGGCATGTGTCTTCTGTCTTCCTCCGTGAATACGGAGGCAAAAAATTCATTTAGTCTCTCTGTGATCTCTGTGTCTTCTTTAATTACCCCTTTCTGTCCTTTACCATCTAGTGGTCCAACTGCTTTCTTGGTTTGATTCCTACTTCTGATATACTTATAGAAGTTCTTGTTATTTCTTTTGATGTTTTTAGCAATGTGCTCCTCAAAATCTTTCTTAGCTTTCCTAATGGCCGTCTTGCATTCATGTTGCCAGTATCTATGTTCCCTCCTATTCTCCTCATTTGGACAAGCCTTCCATTTTCTAAATGAACTCTTCTTGTTTTTAATGATTTCATCTACTGCATTTGTGAGCCACATTGGTTTCTTCTTGGACCTAGAAGTCCCCTTTCTTCTTTTAGGAATGCATTCTAGTTGCACTTCCATTATTGTTTTTTTAAGTAGTCTCCATGCATTTTGAAGTGATTGAACTCTTTTGACTTTCCCTTTCAATTTCCTTTTGACTAATTTCATCATTTTGGGAAAGTTTCCCTTATGAAAGTTTAAGGTCTCTGTGTTAGACTTTATTAAGAACTTACTCCCTGTATTTAAGTTGAAGGTTATTGCATTGTGGTCACTGTTCCCAATTGGATCAGCTACAGTGATGTCCTTTACTAGGTCCTGAGCATTACTTAGGATCAAATCCAGGACTGCATTTCCCCTGGTTGGTTCCATGACCATTTGTTCCATGGAACAGTCATTTAGCAGGTCTAGGAATTTTGTCTCTCTTTCCTGAGTTGAACAGGAGTTCACCCAGTCTATGTGAGGATAATTGAAGTCCCCCATTATAACTACCCTATCTTTATGGGATACCTCCTTTACCTCCTTCTCCAATTGTTCATCTCCTTTGGGCGTATGGTTGGGAGGACGGTAGCATGTCCCTATTGTTAGACTTCCTTTTTGGCTTGGTATTTTTACCCACACTGCTTCTGTGGAAGAGTCAGACTCACCTGGACATTCCAGTTCATAAGATTCTATCTCTTCTTTAATATACAAGGCTACACCACCTCCATGTCGCCCTTCCCTGTCTTTCCTGTACAGTTTGTAACCTGAGATGACTGTATCCCATTGGTTTTCACTGGTCCACCAGGTTTCAGTTATGCCAATAATATCAATCCTATTTTCTGTAACTAAGCTTTCTAGCTCCCCTATTTTGGCTCGAAGGCTCCTGGTGTTTGCATATATACATTTATATTCACTCCTCTTGTCCAAATTCCACCGTTGAGGAACATGTGACACTAATGCCCCGCTTCGCTCAGCATTATCTGGATGTTTCCAGCCCTCCTCACTTGAGGGTGCGCTCTCCCGAACCGGGTGCTGCCCAGCTCCTGTCGGCTTTCCCCCAGGGATCAGTTTAAAAGCTGCTCTGTAACCTTTTTAATATTAATCGCCAGCAATCTGGTTCCATCTTGGTTCAAGTGTAACCTGTCCCTCTTGTACAGGTTTGGTTTGTCCCAAAATGTTCCCCAGTTCCTTAGAAATCTAAACCCCTCCTCCCAACACCACGGCCTCATTCACACATTGAGGCTCCTGAGCTCTGCCTGTCTAATTGGTCCTGCACGTGGAAATAGACCTTCGGGTATGGAGTGGGATAGAAATGTAATTAATTAATTAATTAATTAATTAATTAATTAATTAATTAATTAATTAATAGACTAACACGTCTATGTCTCAGATATTAATTGCTTTATAGTAATCTTAAGATCAATAGTGTTTTTGTTTTCGCACCAGATTATGTTTGTGCACCATCAAGGGCAAACTCCTCCAAGTAGGGAAATTAATCTATTTTATTCATGTTGGAGATGCAAAAGGGGTAGGGGGAAAGGAAATTGAAAGGGAAGGTTAAAATATGTGAAATTTATTTACAAATACAACAATGGATGCTCAGTTAGAATGCATACTTAAAAGTAGAAAGGGGACTGCCAGGTCCAAGAGACACCAGTGTGACTTACAAAGGTAGTAAGGGAAGTCATTAAGAAGAAAAACTCATTTAGAAAATGGAAGGCTTGTCTGTGGTCACACCTAATGTTTAATCCAGCTACAGTCCACTGTCGGCAAAGTGACCAGTAATTTTCTTTCCACTTTATCTATCCCAAAAGTGAATTTTCTGAGTTATTTAACACTGAAAGAAAACAGCTTCTTGTCATTTGGCTGGTGCATTCTCTCACTCTGAAAATGGACTGAAGCTGGATTAAACCTTGAGCGCATCTTCATGGGATGCCTTATATCGTTTCCCCGAAACCAAAATAATTGAACCGGGTTGAAACTGTCTCCACGGCTTTCAACTTGATCCAATTCATCCGCATCCCAAGGGTATCCCGATGGCACCCTTATCTCAGATTCAGTCCTCGGAGTCCCCACGGCAATCCTGTCCTCCCTGCCCTTTGCCAGTCATGGTGCCCACCCCCTCTCTCTGATTGCTGCTCCCTTCCAGGATCAGCCCCTCTCACTTAGTTCAAAGTAACAAAGATCAGACCTCTCCCTGATGGCTGTGCAGCTCTCTGCCTCCTTTCCTCTGCACCACCTTTCCCTCCCCCTTTTCTTCCAGCTTTGTGCTCTTCCCTCATCACCCCCATCGAAGAAGTCTGGATCCCCCTTTCCCACCCGTGCTTCCCTCGCGCCAAGAGGCTGGGCTGGAGGGGACCGAGGGGCTTTTTCATTGCTCAGGGCACACAGCAGCAGCAGCAAGTAAAGCCCCATTCCTTTAAACATTAATACAGAATCTCAGCTGCTTCCCTTCCTTTCACTTTCTAAAGGTCCAAACTTCTGAAATTGTGCAAATTCGCAACATTGTTAATCGGGAGTGAAGTTGTTCCCTTGCTACACTGTAGCGCTGCTGTGTGAAGGCTGGTCCAAGAAGTTCAGGCTAGCAAGGTGGAAACATAGGGTGCCGAGAGAAGCCTTGAGGCCATCCATCCCCTGTCCTTGCTTTGATCTCCTGAGGGGTGGAAGGAGATCGGTGTGTGTGTGTGTGTGTGTGTAGGGGCAAGAAAGGTGCCCAATCCTTGGGTGCAGAGGCCAGGGCTGGTTGTCTCTGCCTGCATCCGGGTGCGGAGAGGCAAAAGGGGAGAAGAGGTTTCTATTTAATCTTACCCGTGTTCTCTCTAAAGGGGCTTCTCTTTATTCTCAAAGGGACCCTCAATCACCCCCTTTTTAATTAAAAGGGGACCCTTTAAGGCATCGATCAGGGAGGAGGGATCCCTCGGGAAGCTTTTCTCCATGTGTCTTGAATTTATTTTATTTTTTTAATAGCCACTGAATGCGCCAAAGGGAAAGAAAAGGCGCATGGAGGATCTGCCGGGCGAGCAGAAAGGGGAGAAAAAGGAACGGAGGGGCCAGATGTAGGGTGGCTTCACCAGGCTGTTCTTGCCACCACAGCCGCTGCTGCCGCTGCCCCCGGCTGCTCGGAAAGGGCCCTGCTGGGGAGAAGAAGAGGAGGAGGAGGAGGGAAAAGCCAGGGCGCTGGAGGGTCATCATTTCCTCCATGCCTGGCTTAGCTCGCCCGGTCTGGAAACCCTAAACACACCCACCAATGACGTGCCCAGAATACGGACAGCCATTGGATACAGTGCGATTGGGGGAGGGGCACCCTGAACATGGAATCCTGGACCAGGCCAGGAAAGGTCATTTTACATTGTATGTATGTGGCATTCAAAGCTTATCACCTTATATTAGGACAAATTTTAAATAGCCTGCATCAGTCTACTGCTTTTTACCAGCATCTCGTGTATTTTTTTCCAAGTTCACAGTATTCTTCCCCATCCCCATCAGCTTTGATTTATGTCTTTCTGGGGCTATTTAATTTCCTGTCTTTGGGCTCTTATCATAATGTCAGGAAGAGAAAATATTATTTATATGCCTAACTTTATGTTCAACTCCTACCCTCCTTCACAGCTACAAAAAAATTGTACTTTTTATACAGCATAGCTCATCATCATCGCTTGGCTTCATGAACAAAGATTTAGGAAGGGCTCAACCCACGCCTGCTTCATGCGCACTGATAGCTGAATGGTTTAAATATTGATCAAAGAAATAAGCATAGAGAAAGATTTAAAGGGAGAAGTTCTGCACATGGTGGCTGCATGCCTACACAGTGAAAAAAGAAGGATCTGAAAAGCAGGTTAGAGTAGACAGTGACTGCATCGTAGTGCCATAAACCACATTAGAGGCCAGAAAATGCACTTCCAAAATGCATTATCTGGCTTTTAATGTGGATTTGAGGTGGGATAGGAACAGTAACATCAATAAGCAGCCACCTCAAAGCTGCTGAACTGCTTTTTTTAAAACAAAAAATGTGCAGATGCATCCTGGGTATAGGGGTTGTTGCCCCATGTGCTCTAGCCATTGACCTTCCCATACCTCTATGGAGTACCAAGAAGCTTTTTGGGCCCCACAAGCATGCCAATAGCTCTGCTCATCTCCTGGTTCCAGAGAGAGACCAGGGCTTCGACAGGAGTGCCAGTCATGCCAACCGGAAAATCCCCCAGAACATTCAGGAATTGCTCGGATTCCATAAGTCTCTGGGGGCGGACCATCTCAATAGGTCCCACCCCAAAGATGGGGCTGCCATTGCAAATCCAAACCTCACCAGCGAATGATCCGTCCATGACAACGGGTTGACAGTCAGCCCTCCTATCAATGGATACTCACCAGTCCGCTCTGAGGCAAAAACCAAATCAAGAGTATGGTCTGCAACATGAGTCAGATACAAATCGAGACAACCCCATGGTTGCCATGGAGGACATGAAGAACTGAGCTGATCCACTGAGTGTAGCCTTGGCGTGGACATCGAAATCCCCCAACACCACTGTGGCAGGGGCTTCCAACACCACATCCAAGACCACCTCAGCCAGCTCAGATAGGGAAGATGCTGGGCAGAGGGGTGAACGGTACACCAGCAGCAGCTCTATTCTGCCTTTCTGGTCCAACAGCATAAACCGGCCCTCAACCTCCCTTACTGTGCAAATTGGCCATCTGGTGAGGGAGATGGAAGTCTGATGGACTACAGCGACACCTCCCCCCTGGTCTAGAACAGCGCTGCACTGGATATCCTGGAGGACACAGCTGGGTGAGACAAGGCCCGTCCATCCAGGTCTCGGGTATACATGCCAGATCAGCCCCCTCCTCCAAAATCAAGTCATATATGACAGGTTTTATTGGGTGCCTCCAGACACACGGTGTGCTGTTCTCCTCATGCACAGCTTTCTTCAGCCTGCAGCAGCGCCAAAGCATTCTAGCAAAGTAAAAAGATATTGTTTTAACAGCATCTTTTTACTTCACTCTTACCTGCAGGCGATGGAGCATCCTGCCTGGCAGATGGGAAGCTGCTGCGAAGGCTGCCACAGCTTCCAATCCTCTCTTCTGGTGGACCAGAAGCCTCTATGCTGTCCCTTCAGAGCTTCCGATTCTCCCATCTAGTGGACCACAAGCCACTGTGAAGGGGTATTACAGCGTACGTGTCTGGAGGTACCCATTAACATTATCTAGGTTGTCATCTACTATATTTTATTCCTTTCTAAATAGCTCTAGCATTTTTTTTTCATTGCTGCTGTGCACTGGGTTGACATCTTCATTGAGAAGTTCACTAGAACCCCAAGATCCCTTTCCTGGGGCCTTTCTGCACTTGGCCTTATTCTGGAACATATCTTATAACATGGACTTGTTATCTGCATGGTAGTGCAGACTATGGTAGACCCCAGCTGAAGCCTTCCATAGTCTGCATTAGCGTATGGACAACAGACCCCTGTCCCAAGATATACTCTGGAATAAGGGCGAGTGCAGAAAGGGCTCTGGTCTCATCCAGAAAGCTCAGCGCCCATCAGTTTGTAGGTGGAATCGGGGCCCTTTCCCTTTTACTAAGCAGGAGAAGGCTGTGAAATAATCTCTCCCTGGAAATAGTCAGAATTTGACTGTTTTGAGCTTCCAGGGTCTGTTCAAAACCTTTGTGTACCCAGGGATTTGCATACTGCTGACTATTAATTAGTATTTTCTTATGCAGATATTATTATTCTGTTTTTAATGTTGTAAACTGCCCTGGAACTTTTCAGAAAAGTCCATATAAACATATTTGAAGTAAACACCTACCAAAATTATTTGATCTTTATTGTTGGTGAGGCTAAAATTTTTGTAACAATATTCCATGTGTAGAATAACTGTGTTGGCAAAAGCAATAGTCACTTTGGAGGATTAATTGAGGACTGAAGACTGTTGTGATTCTCTTCCAAAACGATTCATCTGATTTCTAGCTTTGCTTTCCAGTTTGGTTTGAGTCAGTAAAAAGAGTATTGGCACCTCAATGCATTTACAGGTCTCCACAGAAGTCTGACTCTCTCAGAACTACTGAGATGAAAGAACGGATGTTGCAGCTCATCTGCAGTTTACTAATTGTTGCATCTACTGTTACACGTGAAGCGTTAAATGAGTCTGTGGTTGTTAACATAAGTACAACAAGTTCATACTTATAAAGTACATACAGATTGATGTGCTTTCTAGATACTGTGTTAAGTAGGTACTATTTTTTAAAGGCTGGCAATAATTGAATTGCTGTAGACATCCCAGGAATGGCATAATATATATAAAACAACTTAATATGGTATAGTTTGTTTCAAAATTGTATATATCATTAACACTGGAAGTATACACTTGCTTTACAGAAAGAAATGATTCACTACTTTGCAACTTAAAAAATATAACCAAAATTTCCAAATCTATCTATCTATCTATCTAGGCCGAGGCTTAGGTCGCATCCCCATGCACTATGAAGCCCGAATTGATCCGAATTCGACAAGGAGCATCCTCTTTTCCGGCCAAACGTTTTCTCCAATAAATTGTCCCTAAGAGGGACAGATCCTCGGAGGCCCCGCACATCAGCATTCACAAAAAAGGCAAATCTGTGTTCAAAGAATCACCATTTAAAAAAAATCTCCATACAGAAAAGACAAGGGAGCAGACCTTCCTTCCGTGAAATCCCACCAATCTAATGCCATGCTGACAGCAGCAGCAGGCATTGGCCAGAAGGATGTGTGTGGAATAGCCCGAAAGGCAGATCTCCTCCCTGAATAGTCCGGTACCATTCCCAAAGGAAAAAAAAAGCAGGCTAGCCGCCAAAACAGGACAAAGACCTGTTTTTTCACTGCATACACATCAAGGAGTAAAACAAGGGTGATACTTTCCTGAGTGCACTGTTTCTTAGTTAAGTTGTTATTGTATTATTATGGTTATTTTTTATTTATTTAATTAAAACACACACATAGAATTACAAAATAAACAACAACATGAACACAAAAGATATACAAAGAAACAGATGCCTATATAACTATGTATCTAAAAATGACCAGTTACTGAACCATCTATAACCATCAAATCTCCATGTGGGAGAACAGGGCTAACAATTCTCTCTCTTCTGCATAGTAATGCTAACCTGGATTCACATGACAGCCCTTGAGAACTATTTTTGGTTTCTTTCTGGTGCGAATACTACTTAACATCATCCACACGACAGTGGTTCCAGTCCTTACAGCAGAAAGCATGCTAGCAGCATGTCTCCCCTGTTCTTGGCTGCGTAAATATCAAAGCTAGGAAACTTTCATTCCCTGACCTCAATGTTTTCAGCCAGGAATATTTTGGAAAACATAAGAAATGATCTTGGACATTTTGCACGATTCCCAAAATAGGACCAAGAGCGGTCTATCCAGCCTTTCACTGATAATTGTTCCTGAGTCTCTAAATATAAAGCTATTTCAGCTTTAGCTTTTCTTAACAGTAATTTCAACAAGTCTCTCTTATGCTTAGGAGCAGAGTCTTCTTTAAAAAGGAAGAGGAAAACTGTCGCGGAGACAGGATAAATTCCTGGGAGGTTACTTCACAAAGGACATTTTGAACCATGTCCCAGAATTTTTTGACCACAGGACATTTCCACCACATATGGCTATACAAACCCAATTCCTTACATCCATTCCAACACCATGGAGATATTCTATTATGGATTCTGTGTAATTTTAATGGGGTATAATACCATCTAAATACAATTTTTGAAGATAATTCTAGTTCCTGTTTTGATTTAAAAGAAGAATACATTTTCTCAGAAACTTAAGACCATTCTGTATCATCCATGATAATAGAGCAGTCTTCTTCCCAAAGGCTTTTTATACCATTCAAATATGATCCGTTAATAACTTATATAACATAGACGAAAGATCCTTCCTTTTTGACACAGATTCTGAAATTAAGCATTCAAAAGCTGTTAGATCACACACTCCTATATCATCTTTTTGGAGCTTCAGAAAGAAATTATGGATTGAAAGTGGGATTAACCAATTTTTTGAAGACCCACCAATTAGCGTACGAGTATCTTGGGATGAATGGGCTCTAAATTTACTTATTATAAAGTATCTGATTGTTATCAAGCCCTTCTGCTTCAAAGTCTCCCAGACTCCCGGGGAGGATACTTTGTGAGTTGTCCATGAGTGAGGAAGGAAGAGTGGGGAGCGAGGGGGGGGGGGCAAATCTATATTACCAGGATTTCCAGCAGGCCATGGTGGAATAGGTTAACTGATTGGGCTCCAGAGATAATTTATGATCTTTTTTTTTGCCAAATAATACTGTATAGGGTGTTGCAACTCCATAAGTTCAATTTTGGCCCAAAAGGGTGGAGAAGGAGATTAAAGTGTTAAAAAACTACACAACTGGCAGGAATCAGGCTGGTTTCCATAGAATTTGTTTAGCAAATCTAGCTTTCCCCCCCAAAAAAAACCAATAATGATCTGTTTTTTTAAACCAAGGGCCAAGGTTCTAGAGAGAGCTGTTGCTGTTCACCTGCAGGCATGCTTGGAAGAAGCTGATTATCTAGACCCTTTTCAATCTGGCTTCAGACCTGGTTATGGCACTGAAACTGCCTTGGTCACCCTGGTTGATGACCTACTCCGGGAGAGAGACAGGGGGAATGCCACCTTGTTGGTTTTCCTGGACCTCTCAGCGGTTTTCGACACCATTGACCACCGTATCCTTTAGGAGTGGGAGGCAGTGCTTGGCATTGGTTCTCTTCCTATCTCCAGAACCGATCTCAGAGAGTGGTTCAACGCCCTGGGAACTCACATGTGGGGTTCCCCAGGGGGCAATCTTATCTCCCATGTTATTTAATATCTACATGAAGCTGCTGAGAGATCATCAGGAGATTTGGGGTGAGGTGTCATCAATATGCAGATGATACCCAGCTCTATCTCTCTGTACCATCTGAATCAGCAGAGGTGGTTGAAGTGCTTGACAGGTGTCTGGAGGCAGTAATGGGCTGGATGAGGGCCAATAATTGAAGCTGAATCCAGTCAAGACAGAGGTGCTGTGTGTCACAGGGTCTCGGGTCCGTGCAGTTGGGAAATACCCTGTCCTGGACAGGGTCGCAATGCCCTGGAAGGGACAGGTGTGTAACTTGGGAGTACTCCTGGACTCGTCATTGACGCTTGAAGCTCAGGTGGAGGCCGTGGCCAGGAGTGCCTATTCCCAACTACGATTGGTGCCTTTTTTGGACAGAGACGACTTGGCCACAGTCATCCACGCCCTGGTAACCTCTAGATTGGACTATTGCAATGCACTCTACATGGGGCTGCTCTTGAAGACGGTTCGGAAACTACAGCTAGTGCAGAATGCAGCTGCGAGACTGCTTACAGGGATATCAGGCCAGACACACATCACACCGGTCTTAAAAGAGCTGCACTGGCTGCCAATTCGTTACCGAGCCCAATTCAAGGTGTTAACTTTAACATATAAGCCCTAAATGACTTGGGCCCCAAATATCTGAAGGAACGTCTCCTCCCATACCAACCTGCCTGTGCCCTAAGATCTGGGGGGGAGGCCCTTCTCATTGTTCCACCACCCTCTATAGCAAGACAGGTGGGCACTCGAGAGAGGACCTTCTCAGTAATGGCCCCCAGGCTGTGGAATAGCCTCCCCCTTGAGGTGCCTCAGGCCCCCTAACTGTATATGTTCAGGAGGGGGGTAAAGACGCACCTCTTTGTTCTGGCCTTTGGCTAAATGTGGCATCATTTTTCCCTACTGCACATACTATTGTCTTATACTGTTTTTATATATGGTTTTATTTTAAGCATTTTGTCTTTTAAATATGCTGTTACCCGCCCTGAGACCCTAGGGTATAGGGAGGGATATAAATGTAAATAAAATAAATAAATAAATAAATTAAGAAGATGAAAAGCCTGGGCCAAAACCCTATATTTCAATTATAGGGAATAGGTTGGTTATTTTCTATCCTTCTGTAAAGTCGAGTTTTCGAGCTTTGGTTTCTTGCAGCTTTGGTCTGTCACCTCATCATGACCGAATTAGATGTTGTAGCTTGGGACTCAGATGAGGAAGAGGCAGCTTCTATAGATGTAGAAGATGTGGCTGTATCAGAATTAAGGAGCTTCCAAACTTGCTCAGGTCTATCTGCTCTGTGTTGCTTTCCATTCTTTCCCACTATCCACAGGAAACAGGGATAGCCCCATTGGTATTGCACGTTGTTCTTTTTCAAGGTTTGAGTGATTGAGCAGAACACCCTTCTCTGTCCAAGGACCTCTGGGGCCAAATCTTGGTATATCGCTATTTGATCTCCTTCTAACACCAAAGGATTATTGGCTGCTGCAATGAAGGCTTGCAATGCTTTTGTCTTCATGCTAAACGATTAGAAAACAATGATTATATCTCTAGGCAGCTTGTCAGAGGGAAGGTGAGCACGCAAGCTTCTGTGGGCATCAGCGATGTCAGATTTGTGCATGTTCAGGTCAGGATATGAACCAGACCACCATAGTATAAGAAAGCCAACCATATTGCCATGTTCAGCACCCTCACGTAGCCCACAAAATCTCAGATTGGTTCATCTCGAACGACATTGGAGGTCCAATACCTGATCTTAGAGTTTCAGCACCTCCCCCTCAAGCACATCAACATTGAGACAAACCTCTGTTGCCTTATCGAAAGCTGTAGAAGCAGTTTCCTCTACTTCTGATATGGATGCAGTCAATGCATCAAGCTTCTGATTAAATTGAGTATACTTTCCCTCAAACTCCTGCTTTATTGCTGCTTCAATCTTGGAGATCAATTCAAGGGGGTTAACAAGGTCCTTTCCCTGTGACTCTATTTGTGCAGTCTCCCCCTGGATCTCTTTGGAATTGGTCTGTCCCAGGCTGCAAGGCCGCAACGCCATTTTGGCATTTTTCGCTGTGTTTTTGCCTTTGTTTTCTTTTTGCTTCTTCGCCCTTGAGGAGCCACCCATTTGTGCACTTTTTGGGCACAGGACAGTCGAGGGAGCCTTCCCTCACCCGTCCAAAGTGCTCTGGAGAAGGTAGGTGCCCTTTGCGCATTGTTTTAACCGCTTTTGCTGGTGGGGGGGATGGAGCCGTTCACGCTAGTGTCTACTCGGTTCCGCGCACATGCGCCTATTGTGATTATTTCTGAAATTTGTTATTTATCATATTTGGTATAAATGTTGTAAATATTTTTTAAAAATAAAACCATAAAAGGGAAAAAAACAAGGATGGTACACATCAAGGATTAAAAATAGCGAAAATAGTAAATATACTGGAAACATTTTGTTAACAAGGGCTGCAGTTTTATTACCTGGGAAATGATTTTCAAATTCATATGTCTACATTTCTTTTCCACTGCAAAATAGTTTCCTGCTTTAACAATCTGACTTAAAACCCAAATGGCTTTGTGTATACAGAATTACTTTTATGTAAATCATATTAATTGCAAGCTTTTGATGTTGTATAATCTCAAAGAGATGAGCTTTCCTGTGGAGTGCTTTAAAATGCAAATGCTTTCACTATCCATTTTAATAAGGCCTACTTGGCGTATAACACCTAACCAATCTTGAGGGGAGGTGCTTATGTCTGATCATTTTACACTTGTTCGGAGTCCTGGTTATTCTCCTAATAGTTCTCCTGATAGTTCAGGATCATTTATCAGGGAGCATCTCAACTTGGTACTTCCTTTCAAAGAGAAACTAGGTTGACGTCGCTTCTCACCCACATGGAGTTTCTATTCAATGAACACTGCATTTGCATTGCAACACAAAGAACTGTACACAGGTAAAACACAACTGCAAAAGAACCCTCTTTTGTTATATATATCCTAATCTTCTCCTTGTCTCTTTTTTAAATCTCTCAGCAAACGTTTGTTCACTGGTTTGTATTAATATGATTCTGGAAGCAGTGATGCTATTTGTTCAATCATGCGTATGACATTCGAAATTACAAACACCACACTGTGTGTAACTTTTTCAGCACTTTCATCCACATGAGTTAGAGCAGCAGATTGTTTCTTCCATTACTTCCAACTTATGTGTTTAAAAACCTTGTACTGTACCATAAAATGCAAGTAATTTAGCTTCACATTATCATCGCTGAAGAATAAAGTGTTTTTAAACTCCTTTGAACCCACTGCAGTCTAGACAAAGAGTGTTAAACATCCACAGATAAAAATGTGGAAGGTTTTATTTGGGAGTTCTCCATATCCTATCCCTTTAAATTAATCTTAACCACTTCTCTACCTCTTCCAGAGAGACTAGTTCTTTGAAAAACAGTCTGTTAACTTTGAGCCTTATATTTGGGTCAACTGTTTTGTGCATGTGAGAACTGTGTGCTTTTTAAAAAGCCCTGAATGATCACACCATGAGTTTCCATGCCAACCATAAACTTGACCTGAATAGTATTTTATTTATTTAAAATATGCACTATATTATGAATTGAGAAAACTCTTGGAAGACTGAAACAAGATGAAAGAGTTACAAAATGCATCTCGAGTATGCTGTAGTTCCTGGAAGAGACTAAATATCAGCTATGTTTTTGCTGTCTGTTCCCCTGGATGGCAGTGAAAAAGACTGAAAAAATCCTGGAAGATAGAAATCATTCAGAAATTAGTCTTCTTATTATGTTAGCCACAGTTGAAACTCTTGTCTTAATACTCATCCACAACCCTTTTTCTATTAATGTAGATAATTGTTTCTCATGAGAATTTGTTAATTCATTGCTTCAGCATCCAAACTCTTTTTAAACTAGGGTTTTTAGACAAGATAATGTCTAGCCAATGCCAAATAAAGTGAAAATAGTAATTCCTATGATTTAGGCTGTGTCCCCATGCACTTTTGGTACGCTTCCGAACGCAGGATTGGCAAGGGGTGTCCCCATGCATTTTAGATTTGGTCCACAGAAAGCGGACCAAATCCCCCCAAACTATGCCAGACCAGGGCCAAATTTGGTACCTGAAAAAACAAGTCTTGGCACAGTTTGGGGGTACCGGCACACATTGGTTAGCAAGCCGAGATCGCGCATGGGGACGATTGCGAGCTATCCGGGGAGGAGATTGGCACTCATGTCATTAGGAGGTGGGATGTGCTTGCCATTCCTGCCCTGTGCATTGGAGATCACAGCCACTGACATTTTAAAATCCTAGTCACCAAGGGAGGCAGGATACTGGCTTAATTTTTGTGCATTTTCCATGGAAATATTTCTATCCCCTGCAGGCAGGATAATGGCTTGATTTTTGTTCCAATTCCAAAATTTTTCACCCCCCAATTCCCAATTGCCAAAGCGACCATGAAAATAAAGGATTTTCTCCCTTTTAAACTTGGCGGGTGTTCTCGCGGTTCCCAGTGGAGCGGAGGTGCGCAAAACCGCTCAAGCGCCTAACTACTGCTAAACCTCATAAACCTTTCAGTCTTTTAAAATTATTTATAGATTTATTATTAAGAAGTAAACTTTATTTTAACTTTTTTTTTCTGTGCCTCCCAGCCCAGGGGTGGGCTGATGTCAATCCAGCTTCCAATGAAAAGAGAGGGGGCAGAGAGGAGGTGGTGCTGCTCCTCAGTGCCAGGGCTTGGCACAGTTTGCATGGGGACGCCTCCATCCACGCCCATCCTGCACCTAGCCCTTGTTGCTGGGAATGGCATGGGGACAGGCTGGGAGCAATCTTGGATCTGCTTCTGCTCCCATGCGTTCTGCTCCCGCTCCAAATGGCTTGCATGGGAACGCAGGTCAGAATTGTCAGGGGGTAATGGGGTGTCAGGTACCCCCCGTTGATAATGCATAGCAGAGTTGCACTTGGTTCGTGCTGGAAAGAATCAATCCCCGTCTGTGTCTAGCTGGCTTTCTCAGCCTGTCAGAATTCCTTCAGCGTAGCTCTCCAAGGTGCTGAAAGCCTAGGCTCCTCCGGTCCCAGGAAAGCCTTGCTTCTCACTCTCTCTCGGCTTGGCTGTCAGCCGTGTCGCTGTCCGTTTCAGCACCTCGGCCCCCTCCTTCCTCTAGCCCACAGTCTCAGTAAAGAGAGACAGAGTCGTAAATTCTCCGCAGGGGTTTGTTTATTTCGCATCGGTTACATCTTAGCAGTTGCTTCCTCTCCAGTCTCCATCAGCTAAGCAAGGCAACACACAGCCGTGTGTGGCTTCTTTTATACCTTTTCACTATCTGAGTTGGTGACTCATATCCTGGCATTTCACAATTGTTACCCAATCTTACTCAACTCTTGCACCATCCCTGTGTTGTAATCCTTACTTCATTCAGCCTTCAACAACTGGTGACAGTCTGGTGATTCTTGTGACTTCTAGTTACCTCTCTGCACACATCACCTATTGTGACTTCTAGTTACCTTTCTGCACACAACACTACATTTCAATTATCAGCCTGACAAGAATGGCACACTTATTTTGCTATCACCTCACGGTGCAAACTCAGATATAGGTTGCAGGTCCATTTACCTTACCAGAGCACCAGGTTCCTTTAAAGTGATCATGGAGACTGTTTTTCTGAACAGTTGCTCACAGAAGCAGGCTGGTTTGTTCCTGTTCTGCATGCAGGTGGTGTAGAAAACAGCACTTCCTCACTCTGAAATGGAGCTCCCCCATAGCTTATATTGCCCTGACAGGGTACCAGAAGGGGCACAGCAGACTCACAGGGACCCAGGCACTCTGATGAGCAACAGCCTTCAGCTACAGACCACTCTCACTGTAGTTTCAGAACCAGTTTTCAGTTTAAAACCTGTATAGTATACTCCAATTTTGGAGAACATCTTTAAAAATATAAAACCGTTAGTAGGTCTGAGGAACCTGAGTCAAGATGTTATTGGGATATCAACTAAGCTATAATAGAAGGATGTGCATAATTCTAATCTTATGATTAAACCTGGAACAGTAATACTAGGCCCTCCCCCTGGTCTATGAGAGCTTTTGGCGCTTGCATGGTGAGCAAAACCCATGACTGCAACAGTATTTCAATAAAACTATTATCGTCTAATCTCACCATCATTGCTGGAAGAACATAACCACAGACAGAGTAGTGATCTATCCATTAGGCCAGCAGTTCTCAACCTTCCTAATGCCGCGACCCCTTAGTGGAGTTCCGCATGTTGTGGAGACCCCCAACCACAGGGGTAGAGCAGCTGGGAAGTGGGAGGGAAGGGCGGTGGAAGACTTGTCGCGACCCTTCTGAAAGGGTAGTTCGACCCTCAAAGGGGTCCCGACCCCCAGGTTGAGAACCACTGGATTAGGCAGTGGTAGAGCAGCCAACCTGCTCTGTTTAACCCATTGAGAGTTTACAGCGTAGTGGATATATATCTCATGAATGATAACAAGTGATCTTTTACAGTATCGCTTGCTATACCATTTTTAGAGGATTCTCCAGCAGCTGAAAAATAGCCTCTTTAAACTGAAGATTAGAAAAAAGGCTTACAGAATATTTCTAGGCAGTCATCTTCCTTTGGCTATTAGTAGATAATTATATAGGTTTTTTTCTTCATCATGCTTCAGATATTGTATTAAATATTTGTTTCACCCCTGTTCCCTCCCACACCATTTTCCTTTTGTTTCTTGTCTCTTTAGATTGTAAGCCTGAGGGCAGGGACCTGTCTAAGATTAATATAATATTGTAACCCGCCCTGAGACCTTCGGGTATAGGGCAGGATAGAAATATAAATAAATAAATAAATTTTCCATAATATTAAATTATGGCAAAATATGGAGACTTAGGCTGAATCTCAAATTAAAGCAGCTAAAGTCAATTTCTAATTGTTTGAGATGAGCTACGCATCTTTCTTGCATCTGAGATTCGGCAGACAGTTCACATATACTTGAGTTAATAGGTCTTTCTCAGTGAATGTTGTGGTGTGAGCCGCCTTCCACTCTTGACCCCCTGTCTGTTTATTCTAGTTTCATATTTTTGGTAGAGTGTTCACTCGTGGGGAGGAACTGGGGCGCTTCTAAGGCCATCTGCTGGGACTCGAGAGCAGGAGAATGTTTGTCCTTGTCTCTGGTTGTGATGCCCATGAGCAATTGGTGGGCCACTGTGTGCGACAGGATGCTGGACTAGATGGGCTGTGGCCTGATCCAGCAAGGCTTCTCTTATGTTCTTATGGTGTGGTCTGTCCAAGCCTCACGCCTGTGAGCAAACGCCCGCAAAGCTTTACTCTTTCTCCCCACCTGCCTGTTACTTAAAACTCCTGTAAGCAGCCTTCTTGCTCTTTATTATCTCTAGCCACGGCTTCCCTGGTTCCTGAGGAGAGAGCACTTTCTAGCTGTAACAATCTCCTGGGTTAAAATATAGTGAATCTGGCAAAGTCTCTTTAGTAAAACAAAATAAGAAATTCTATTCATACAACTGTAACAGGTGTGGAAACAATAAACGTTCTGAGGAAGAATACAAGTATTTCAGTTCACAGGCACACAAAGATAGTTGTCTAACTACACAGTCCTTTCTCTCCTGCCCCTTTGGCTTTGTCCCCAGCCTAGAAGGTTTGAACTATGATGGAGTCGATCCCCCTGAGAGAACTAGGCAGTTTAACCCACCTTCCTCCCAGAACCCCAGAGCATAGAACGCTTCTTTCCAATGTATAAACTTCTCTCCACTTTTCAGTTCATATTTCTCTTTCAGAGTATAGGCTACTCTCTCATCTTCAGTTCATATTTCTCTTTTTTAGTGCCCAGACTTCTCCTCGTACTCCCTTCTGGCAGGCGGCTTTTATACCCCCTCGGCAAGAAGTAACTAGACACCTGATTGGCTGAATGCTCTCCAAGCATTCTCTTCCCCTCTCCCTTTATGCTAATAAGGGAGGTTTTGCCCCCTCCTTATCTGCTCGGACTGTCGGGTTGAACTTACATACTGATTTCACATTGAATGCACTTTCATTACAGTTTAAATTACATCACCCAATTCTGAAATTTAGCGTGGGCACCACACATGTATATCCAAATGACTTTGCAATTGTATAAAATGGTCAGTGCCTTAGCTAAATAACATTTCTAATTTGTCCATCTAGATTTTGTAATGGAGAGTGCAGTTTATGAGAAAGTGATCTCTTTTTAAAAAACTTTGTGATATTAAATAATTTAGAAATGAAAGAAAACAGTAGCGTATGTATTTCATTTACAAAATTAGCTAAAGGTGAGGCTGTAGCTCCTTGTATATTTCCTTCCTACCTTTTCTCCCATTCTTTCACCTCAGCTGAGAAGTGAAGTTTTTGTCTTATCTGTTATGAATGTATGCATTTTTTCATAATCCTTGTTTGTTTTTTAAAGCTTCTGTTTTTAGTCTGACTAACTTTTCAGCCCTTTGAAAGACTTCAGTGAGCCTTCAGTAAGCTTTTCAGGAAATGGGAAAGAAAAATATATACTCAAAGTAAATATGGAAAATTCTACTTTTCTAGATTAAGATTTCACTTTAAAGTCTTTCAAAAAGTCAGAAAAATGAGCAAAGAGAAGTAAATAGAATGTAAAGAAAATTGTAAAATTTCTTTACAAAGAAGTTTTAGAATCTGTGGAGGTCTGTCTCCAAAGTGAATAAAAGTTTAAAGCAGATAAAGCGTCAAGCCATTTCTGGTTGGCATTTAACAAAAGGAACCCATTAGTCTGCTCCAGTAAAGTCCAATTACCCTCATTCACAGACTGTCTTCACTCAGATTATTTTAGGTACTGTTGGGGGGAGGGATTACAGATAGTACTGTAGAAGAAGAAGCCTGCTCTCCACAGTTGTTCTTAGTTTACTAAAATTAGTCTTTCCAAGTCCAAAGCACACTTGATACTTGAAGTTTAGCTTTTTAAAAAATCAATCCAAAATTTTACTATCACTATTTTTCTACCTCCCAATAAGGCCATATTTATTTGTTTGTTTGTATTCATATTTATATCCCACTCTATACCACAGGGTCTCAGGGCAGGTCACAATACAATCAGTACAAAAACACAGAATATTTTAGCTCCAGCTGTGGAAGTCCTGCATTCAGAGAGCACACTGTCCTCTCAGCCAAAGGCCAAGGTAAAGAGATTGATATTCAGCAGATATCTGAATATAGACCACAAGAGGGCCAATGTGAGGGTGGTTGAGGTACCCTTTATAGCTTCCCTTTCCTCTAGATTAGCGGTTCTCAACCTGTGGGTCGGGACCCCGCATGGGGTCGATTAACATTTTTGGCGGGGTTGCGGCATCTCCCTCTGGCCCCCCTCGTGCGCCCCCGCCTCTGTCGCCATCCCCCATGGCCGCAGCCGCCACCGCCTCCTCCTGGTGCCCCCGGCACCATCTGCTGCCCCCTGGTGCCGTCCGCTGCACCCCAGTGCTTGTCGTTGCCGGCCGGCGCAAGCCTTTCCTTCCCTCGCCTCACCTCTGCTCACAAGTAGGCGC
The DNA here is from genome assembly GCA_023333525.1 of Aspidoscelis tigris stejnegeri. NCBI lineage: Eukaryota > Metazoa > Chordata > Lepidosauria > Squamata > Teiidae > Aspidoscelis > Aspidoscelis tigris. The sequence continues at coordinate 975,044 of JALMGA010000008.1, forward strand.
TTGGAGCGGCCGCCTCCCCGACCCTCGCCCTGGGTGCCGGTGCCCTCTGAGCAGGTGCGGATGGGGCCACCGGTTTCCCTGTTGCTGGGGCGACACGCACCTAAGCCCGCCCGTGTGGCGGCCGCAGCGGCTTAGCAGGAGCAAGCCCCTGCCCCTCTGTCCGCCCACCTGCCTCCCTCCCTTTTTTTCACTGGCCACTGCCAGGCTTCTCTGTCCCACTCGCCGCCGCCACCACCCACAGTTGGCAGAAGGGGCGAGGGAAGGGCCGGGCTTCATCTGGGCTGAGGCGGCGGCGGTGAGACGAGGTGAGGTGGCTGCCTCCTTGAATGGTGCCGCGGCTCAGGCGGCGAGGGGTGAGGAAGGCTGAAGACCGAGGTGACGGAGGGCTCCTTCTGTGAACCCCAGGGCGGGTGGGCGGGTGTGAGCGGCCTCCCCTCCCTGTTCCTGGCTCACCACTTTCCCTCAGTTTGAGGAGCCAAGGAGGGGAGGGCAAGGGGCCTCCGGGGCGACTGCCTGGCCAACCCCTGGTGTGGCTCAGTCGAGAAATGGAGATAGTAGATGGATTTGATGACCCCAGAGGTCCCTTCCCACTCTATGATTTGATGAATTCTTTTTTAAAATACATTTTATTATTTATAAGTATATAAGCAAATATTAAGCAACAGGAGGAGTAGTGCTTTCACTGTGGATTCCTCAGCGGCCCCGCCCCCTGACCCATGGCCCTGCCCAGTGGCCCCTCCCCCTGACCCGTGGCCCCTCCCCGTGGCTCCACCCCCATGGCTTGGGGTCCCTGCAGCATGGGGAGCTGCATTGCGGGGTCACAGCATTGGGAAGGTTGAGAACCACTGCTCTAGATCACAGGGTTTGGGCCTGGTTAATCCCTCACCTAAGCAGTTCATTGGTTCACTTTTATCCACGTGTTTATTGACACTCTCAAAGAATTCCAATAAATTTGTGAGGCATGATTTACCTTTGCAGAAGCCATGCTGGCTTTTGTTCAGCAATGCTTGCTCCTCCATGTGCACACTAATTTTGTCTTTAATAATGGTTTCCATCACCTTACATGGAACTGACGTATGTCCAAGTATGTCTGTTTGCTTCCATTTGGAAAATCAAAGAGGCCCACCCTAGAGTCTGGATGCTTTGGTATGTGCCTGTTGTCACCAACTTCCCTGACCCCGTCGGAGAATGGAAAACTGTACTTACGTGGTCAGGATGTCGGTACCCGCCCGGCTTACTACTCAATTCTTATTTATTTTTCAGAATTTAGTTAAGTAATGGCTGTTCTTACTGTTGAATGTTCTACACTTGTTCAGGATGAACTGGGGTTAGAGTGGAGACTAAGGGTGCTTCCGCACAGGGGCAAATAAAACAGGATCTCCGGCACCCGGATTTATTAAAACCGGCTCCCAGGGGAACCGGTTTTAATAGCTCCGGATGCACGGCAGATCCAGTTTTACGGGGTAGATCCTCCCATGCCTCCGCACATGCGGTGCTGTTCCGGATCGGAGGCGGGTGCTGTGCGGAAGCATGGCACCCGTCTCCGATCTGGGATGGAGGGCCCTCTCCCGGCTCACCACGATTGGCTCGCCGGAGCCAAGCCTGCTGAGCCAGGGGACCTCGCCGCCGTGGCTCGCCCTCGCCCCAGAAGTGGCGGATCGCCGCTTCTGGAGCCAGGGCGAGCTTCCCAAAAGCCCGCCCTAGCCCACCCTGGGGGGAGCATAGCGGTTCCCCTGCTTACCTCTTTGGAGTCTCTCCGAAACTGAAAGCAAGCACGCAGGATGCAGCGTGCCTGCGTCCTGCACGCCGCCTGAGTGGCCGGGGCTGCGCCTGGCAGCCCCTGCCCTCAGGAGCCGTTCCGCGCAGGCGCGCGCAGGACACAGGCGCACTGCATCCTGGGCGTCTGCTTTCAGTTTCGGGAGACTCCGAAGAGGTAAGCAAAGTCCTATCTGGAGGTATCCAAAGTGAAAGTTCCTGATGTAGCTCTGGAGCCTTCTGCATTCCTGTCAAGATTTAGCTGTTCTGAGCAAATATCACTGAAATCTGATATAAAACCTTTCTTTCATTCACTTATGAAGTGACTGACTTCTGGGTCAAGGCAGGACATCATAAAGAGATTTCTTTCATTAGTAGCATATGACCAAATACTACATGAGACATTCTGAAACAATCACCCAGCTGCAAAGCCTAAAAATGACTGCTTCCCTTGGACAAATGCCCCGATTTGTCTCTGTTTGAACCCACTTCTATATTTGACTGCATCCGGGGTGGGGGTGGGGGTGGCTGCAAATATAATAATTTGCCATTTCTATTCCAAGCTCAGCATCTTAGCCTTTAGCACACATGATGGACCTTGAGCCATACGAGAAATGCTCCAATAATAATGTTGCAAAGAATGTTGAAAATTAAGCTTCTGGGGGCGGCTAAATGTCTCTTCTGTTTTGAAAACCATATGCTAAATTGTCAAAGCTAAGCCAACGCTTATACAAGAAAGTGTTCACAACACAAGCTGCTCAAGTGAAATACGATTCCTTGTTCTAACGCTCTTCAAAAGCTTTTACTGTTTCCTCAAGTAAGAGGTTTTATTTTCATGTGAATCATTAAGTCATCAGTGAAATAAATTGCCAGGTGGGTCCCTCTGCTACTTCATAAAACCTGCACCCATCCAATAACTCTGTATCATCTGTTTGAATTTGCATTTTTGAAAAGGCTCCTTGGCACAGATCATTTCTGCCAGGGTTGGTTCGGGTACCCTGGAGCCTGGACTTGTTCCCTGCTGCTCACCTAGTTAGGACTTTAAAGTTTACAAACATCCAGAAGATGGACATCTACTTCAGACTTTTAAGTGTTTGTGCTCAGGCTCTGTAAATGTCTCCGGGAAGAGACTCTGGGCGAGTTCACACTTACCCCCACGGGAAACTCCAAGGACAGCCCTACACAATGCACCCACATTATGTGGGTCGCTTCTATACCGGAAGCAGCTCTGGGCATTCTGAGTGTCCCCTGCACCTCGAGCGGCGGAGCCGCTGTAGCTACCGTACAACTATGTGAGCAACTGGGCAGAGACACAGCTGCACACTCCATCCACATGGAGGTGCCAATGGAGCCTGTGAGCAGGCAGCACAGGCATGGTTGTGGACTGCGTCAACCGGCTGCCGTGGCAATGGTACCTAGTGCTGGTCTGCTTCATCCACATAAGATGCAGTGCCCTTGATCTGGAGCACCTGTAGATTTGAATCTCAAGGTCTCCCGGCAGACCAGAGCAGCTTGTGTGCCTGTGTTTCCCGAGTGCTGGGGACCCATTTCAGTGACATATCAAGACATTCCCCGGAGGCTCCCAGCCTTTTGGAGCCTTCCCTTCAGGGCCAATACAGGGACAGGTTCATGACAACATCGTATGCCAGACCAAGCCTACTTGTGGTCCAAACCAGCAGGCTTCACTGGTTCAGATCACAGCCTTTCAGTGCGAAAAGTCCAAAAGAGTCCAGGGAGACTTTTTTTTAAAAAAGTCCTTAAACACTTTTTGTGGCTGTGCTGTGACAGAAATAGTTAATACTTTTACTTTCCCAAACCTTTAATTAAATGAAATGCTTCTCAGATTGCCAAGATGAAAGGAGCAGACTGTTAGGAACATTAGCCACCCCAGAAGATCTCTGCTAACTGAAAGACAAAAAAGAGTCATTTCATCTAGGGACATTGTGATGCTAATGGCAGGACCTTCATACTGATAAGTCTGGAGAGAGGGTTTTCATAAGATGTACTTTGCTAATGAATCCGTAAATCTTCCCAGAGTCTGCTCTATCATTAAGGAGAGTGGAATGCAGCATTAACATTTATGTGCCTTAGGCATGAAAAAATGTGATAGAGATCACGGCCCAAATCAGTCAATTACTGCAAGTTTTAAATGAGCAAATTGAACTGTTAGGAGAAGCGGCAAAGGCTGGAATATGAACCCACTTAGCCTGAATACCCGGAAGTTCACATCTGAGTATATTCTTAAGATTAAGGAAACCCAAGTTTGCAATACATTAATTTATTGTTGCGGAACTACAGAATAGGTAGAGCTGTGCAGTTTAGAACCACTGCACAGGACACACAAAGGATTTGGGCTAAGATTGGGCTCCGAATTGGTACTTCCCTGAACTTGCCTTTGCTGCTCCCATAATTAGAAGCTGAAAACGGGCGGTAGCAAAATAGGGTATTTTTTTTTTCATTAAAAGGCATAACTTGTAAAGGCACTCCTGCTACACTGCAGCATCAATCCCCTCTCTGTGTATTCCTAGGCAGGCTTCTGGTGTGGTGCCAGTTCAAAATGTGCTTCTGCCACAGCTCTGAAAGTGGCATCAGGCTAGACAAGTGGAATAAATGTCCTCATTGCTAAGGTGGTCAGTGAGGCAGGGCTCTAGTGGGGCGCTCTGCATCAGTTACCAGGATCTATCTATCTATCTATCTATCTATCTATCTATCTATCTATCTATCTATCTATCTATCTATCTATCTATCTATCTATCTATCTATCTATCTATCTATCTATCTATCTATCTATCTATCTATCTATCTATCTACAGTGATACCTCGACATACAAGTGCCCTGACATACAAGTGTTTTGAGATACAAGCCGCCGAGCGAGTGATATTTTGCTTTGAGATGAGAGCAAGATTTGAGATACGAGTATGTAAATACAGTACAGTACATAACAAAAACAACTGAGGTGGTGTTTTGGGAGCTGGAATGGATTAATGGGAAAATTGCTTTGAGATACGAGCGATTTGACATAAGAGCAAGGTTACGGAATGAATTAAACTCGTATGTCAAGGTACCACTGTATCTATCTATCTATCTATCTATCTATCTATCTATCTATCTATCTATCTATCTATCTATCTATCTATCTATCTATCTATCTATCTATCTATCTGTCTGTCTGTCTGTCTGTCTGTCTGTCTGTCTGTCTGTCTGTCTGTCTGTCTGTCTGTCTGTCTATCTGTCTGTCTGTCTATCTATCTGTCTATCTATCTATCTATCCTGCCCTATACCAAAGGTCTCTGGCCATCTAAAATCTAAACATTATTAAAACAATAACAGTATGTATTAAAACAAAATAGTCTCAGTTGCTCAAACAGATGCTTAAATTACAACATACATACAAAATAAGGATTTGAAAAAATATACATGACTTGAAAACATACATTTTTTATTTAAAAGCCTCAATAATTAGAGAGAAATAAAGGGGTGCAAAGTAACTAAAGTACTATTACATTCAATTAACGTGCTAAGAGGCGGAATGGGGATGTCAAACGCAGTCTGGAAGTCTGGCTCTCTCTTCAAATTGCTTGTCCACCATAAGTCCTAGAGCCTGAAGGAAAGCTGCCATTGTAACACTGGGAGCCTGAATGTATAGTGCATGGGTTAGAAAAGGGAGTTTCCTTAAGATGAGGCCACTAAGTCCTTCACTCTTCCTTGAAATTTCTTTCAGTATTCTTTGGGACATCGTTTTCCAGAAAACCAATCATCTCCAGCTCATGGAGTGTCAGCAACTGCTGACGAGGATATATTATCTAGCACTTTGTTAATTCCTCCAAACAAGATAGATGTATTTTGAATACTGCTACAGAAGAAGGAGGCCCAACGTATTGCTTGATATCAGCTCTTTTGATCTGATCAGTCTTGGTTAGCATTGCATTTACAGCTCAGGTGGCATCCGAAGGCTCAGTACCTGCCCAAAAAGCACTATGAGTTGCTCCCAGGTGCGTCATGCCCTTTCACTGTATACATTCAGGAAGGTGGTGAAGATGCACTGCTTTGCTCTGGCCTTTGGCTAATGTGATTATATCCCCCCCCACTGTAGATACTAGTATTTTAATATTTAGGATACTCTTTTATATATGTGGGATCTTTTAAGTATTTTTATGCATGTTGTTTTTAATAGATACTGCTTGTAATTTGTTGTTTTAAAGGTTGTTACCGCCCTGAAACCTTCAGGTATAGGGTGGCATAAAAATAAATGAATGAATAAATAAATAAATGGTAGCATGATTGTTGTTGACCTTTTCTAAGAATCTGGAATAGGTTGCTTCCTCAAAACCCTTTTAAATACATGGAACTAATACTTTGTTGTATTTCTTATAAAATACCACTAAAACCCATCTGGTCCAGGGATCTTATCTAACTTTATTGAATTAGTAATATTTATTATTTCTTCTTCCCCGATATATTTAATCAATATTTCCCTTTGTTGCTGTGATATTTTAAAATCTGTTTCCATATTCATATAGTCCAGTGGGTTCCCCTTATAGAATTTTTCATAGAATACCACAATAACTTCCCATCCTCTATTAAATATTCCCCTGATTGACTTTTCAGTTTATTTATATACTTTCCCCCTTTTACTTTCCTTAAATACCCAGTAAGTCTTTTAGTATTTTGGTCATCTCTCAGTAAAACAAAGCTAAACCCATAAGAGAGCTCCCCTCAAGGCCAAAATCTGTAACTGTAACTTTATTCATTTTGTTCAGCAGGACTTGATAATTCAGGATACATCTATTACATAAGTTACACAAATTATTTAAATTATATAAACTGTCCATATTAGTGAAAATTATATAATTTGTGGGACGAACATTATTCAGTCATGACTATTACACGAGTTGAATGATAAAGCTTGTCTAAGTATGTTAATGAAAAATTCAAATTTGTTTTGGTATGGAATTGATTTGTCGAATTATTACATTGAACAACTGAATTTTTGCAGTTGCATTAAGATGTTTTCACTACCTTTTCAGTACTTTTTTCCAATTGAAAAAGTCCCTGTTTTCACCCCAAACATAGTGAAATACAAATATTTAATCAAAATGTTCATTTTTGCAAGAAGGAGCTTTGTTCACTTCAATGGAAAGTTTGGATGTTCAAACAATCAGATTTTCTACTTGATGTGAATGTTCACAAATTTGAAAAATGCAATGGAATTTGAGAATTCAAATTTCATTTTGCACCGGGATCACTGGATGTAAAGTAGCCTTGATTCCATCTGGGCCGTTACCTGCGGAAGCACAACACAGCCGGACAATTCTGAGAAAAGTGTAAGGGGAACGGCAAGCAATTCAGTAACAATGCAGAGAAAGCTTTAGATTTACAATAAGGTGAGATAACAGCTGCTATGTGTTTCTGTGTGGACTGAAAGTGAAACTGGTAGCGTATAATGGGAAGTATAAGGTAAGGCTGCCTCCAGACATCCCTTATTTATTCTGCAGTTTTCTTTATTCTAAATGTTAAATCTGGTTTTAGCATTTCCGCAGCAGCAGAGTGACATTACAACTGTGAGATTTTCCTTCCATTTAACCTAGCCCTCTTGATAGTAACATGTGAAGTTTTTTGAGGTTCCAACAGCTCGCACCAAACTCTCACTGTACTTCTCTTGCAGTAATCAAAACAGCATTGCAATTATGGGAAAGCGGGATATTGCACTAGGATAGTTGATTGTGGTGGAATAATGATAAACCAGTAAATCAAGTTTTGTTTGAGAAATGTACTATATTTATTAGATGGAGTTTATGGGGTTAAGAAAGCAGCAGTATGGCTTTTACAAGCACCAAAGCACTTTGCAAGTGTTGGAATCAGTCCTACTGGAACTGGTGGACTAGGCTGAGACCTTTGGATAAAGCTCTGGAAGAAAATAACAATGGCTGAGAGCCTTTGGGCACTTTAGTTCCCTGGGACAGAAGTTAAGATCAGGAAAGAGAAGGGTGATCACATTGCAAACACTGAACTTACCTGGAACTTACCTTGCAGCAGGGTAAGTGTGAATGCTGCCACTCATGACCATGCACGCTGGGCCATTGCTACAGTAATTAGGCAACATGGCCACCCAACCTCCACATGAGCTCTGAGGCTCCAAAGGACAAGGAGCTCCTGGGGGATTCTTCCTTTACATATAGAGAGTACCAGCAATGAAGCACATAATCCTATCTCTGATTTTATACAATAGTGAGCAGTTAGGGAGCCGGACTCTTATCTGTGAATACTGGGTTTGATTCTGCCCACCTCCATGAAGCCATCTGGGAGAACTTGGGCTAGTCGCAGCTCTCTTTCTGAGCTCTCGCAGCCCCATCTACCTCACAGGGTGCCTGTTGTGGGGAGAAGAACAGAAGGTTTGTCAGACACTTTAAGTCCTCTTAAATGGGTTAGAAAAGCGGGCAAGACAAGCCAACTTATTATTATTGTTGTTGTTATCTTTTATTGTTGTATTAAGAGCTAAACGTTGTTTCTTTTCTATTATGCAGGATAGTACGCTACAACAAAAGTTCAGGACAAAGTTTAAGAATGATTTGAAGCAGGAGAAGCTGAGACGGTAAGTTCTCAGTTTAATTTGTTACCTGAGTTATGTCCCTGTGCTGTGAAACATGAAGCATCTGTAAAAAGAAATTTTCTTATGTGAGAAGAAAAAAACAAATATTTTTATTTTTACTGTGTTTATTATTTAATTATCTGACAGGGTCCATTCTCTGAAAAGGGAATGAGAAACACCTGGCTCAAGTCATTAAACCAGGATAGATCAAAGTCTGGTTTGGTGAAGTGAAGTGAAGTGATCCCGGCTGTGGCCCTCTTAGTGCTGCCCCATAGCCTCACCAAGGAGGCTTCAACAGTTGGTCCTGGTAGTGCTTCTTCTTCTTCTTCTTCTTCTTCTTCTTCTTCTTCTTCTTCTTCTTGCAGTATTAGATTCAGAAGGAAGGTGGTGTGTGGGAAGTTGAGCAAGAGCTGGATGAAAGACCTTTTCCTACTATAGCAATCAGATGTCAGAAGTATCTGCACCCAGTAATAAGGCAAATATCAGCTCCGCTGAGTTTTTAGCATATATTTAGCAGTATACTGTTGTTATTTTCTGGTTTTATTTATTTATTATTTATTTATTATTATTTGTATTTCTATCCTGCCCTATACCCAAAGGTCTCAGGGTAGGTAACAACATTTAAAATCATACATATATTAAAACAGCGTCTGTGAAGTGGTAGTATATTCCCATTTAACCAAAGACCAGGGTAAAGAGGTGCATATTCACTGCCTTCCTAAACAGATATCAAGGGGGAGACTATTCCACAACCTAGGGGGCCATCACTGAGAAGGCCCTCTCCTGGGTGCCCACTCCTTTTACTACTGAAGGTGGTTGGACAGCCTGGAGGGCCCCCTGTCCAAGTCTTAAGGCACGGGCAGGGTGATATGGGAGAAGCCATTCCTTTAGATATTTGGAGCCCAAGTCATTTATAAGTCAAAGTTAACACCTTGAATTACAGTTACAATTGCAAATCAGCGGCTAATGCAACTCTTTTAAGACCAGTGTGGTGTGCGTCTGACCAGCTGTCTAGTCAGCAGTCTAGCAGCTGCATTCTGGACCAGCTGCAACTTCCAAACCCTCTACAAGGGCAGCCCCATATAGAGTACATTACAATAGTCCAAACTAGAGGTTACCAGTGCATGGATAACTGTAGCCAAAAAAAGACTTCAACTGATGCAAAAAAAAAAAAAAATTAAGTTTTCCTTTTATTTATTTATTTTGCTCCCCCCAAAAATATATGTTCATCTCTTTACACTTGCATTATATGATTTTTCATTTCATTTAAAAAATAAAAACAACAACAAAGGTACAAGATATTGTTGGGGTGGTGGTGGTGTCAGCCCTCGTTGTTATTAAACCAGCAGGTGCACGGCCGCGTTGGAAAGACAAGCTCTGCTTTCTCGGAAAAGTTGCTGGCATCTCCGGAGCTGTCCAGCCTTTTCAGGAACTCCCTCCTTCTTCTGCCCGCAGTTTAAGAAACAGACTGAAACAGGCGTTCTCTCTCATCGCAGAGGTTTATTCTTAAAGGTTGCTGCATGTACAAGTATACATTTCTCCATCCAAGCTCCCGTCCAGCAATCAACAACAATAACAATTAACCAGCAGTGTATAGGCACTTTTATACCTTTTCCTTATCATAGATGGTGACGCACTTCCTGAGTGTTGCACAAGCCTGTGTTGCAAGTGTTGCACAGACTTACGCAATTCTTGCTCAATCCAACCTTGCTCAATCCAACCTTGAGCACTTTGTTGATAATCACACCTGTGACTCTTAGTTACCTTTGCCAGCACATCCGTGCATTTTCCTTATACGGGCTTCCCTGCCTAACAGATATATACACTTCCTACTAAATAAAAAAATTGCATGTAATATTCCCTTGGTTTATTTATCTATCATGTATCCTAAACAATCGTAATCTAAAAACTATTTGGAATTTCTGTATAGGGAGAAATGTTTGAGATGATAAATACCTTAAATCTATGGGAGCTAAATATTCATCTAATTTAATTCACTTTTCACAAAATGCTTCCAGTAGAGCTTTAGCACTCTTGGGACTTACCAGAAAGTAAAAATCTCAGGCTGCTGCTGGCGTATCCTGCTGAAACGTCAGATTTAAGAAAGAAAGGAGTTTCCCAAATGTTCTTAAAAGCTTTGGGTCATTTTTGCTACACCAGCATCTGGACAACCTTCACCTGCACAGTGCTGGATCCATCCCTGGGAACTTTACTGCTGGCATGGAAATAAAACAGGGAAAGGGACTGAAGCAGCAAGTTGCTAGATGAATGATCTGATGTTGTGCTGGTCCAGTTTCTCTGGAGGCTTATTTTTGCTCCACTGTGGACAAATGGCACCCCTTAAGATGTGTTATCATTCTTTTCAGGCATGTAAACTTCTACCCTTTTATATGGTAAGCTTTGCTTCAGTGTAATGCCCTCCGGATTCCTTCCATGCCCCAAGTTCTGGCTCTTGGAGCCTCTTTCATTTCTTCTAGTTTGGGACTTTCAGAAAAGCCTTTCTTTGCTTGGCTCCCAGTTTTAAAGCCAGAAATTCAGAATGACTTTAATACATAAGTAGCAATAGAGAATATACCAAATTTCATATTTAATATTTTGTTGCAAGAAAGTGTCAGTAATGCATCTAGACACAGACCATTTCAATACAACAAGCTCATAGGGTGTGTCCCCATGCAGCTTTTTTGGACCTGGTTTAGTCCTGCTTCGACTGTTTTTGGAACTATTTTTAAACAAAACAAACAAACAAAAAACCCAGGACTTTTAAATCCCCCCAATGCAAACCCTGCCTGCAATAAAACTACCAAAATCTTCCCCTGCCTCTCGCTGCAGGCAGTTTTTATAAAAAATTCTAAACGCAAATACTTTCTTTTTCACACTGCTCCCTTTTGAGATTACTGGCAAATGTGCGCTCAAGCAGATCAGTGAAGGACCGAGCACAGCGCGATAAAATGTATCGTTGCAAAGCATTTCAAAATATTTAAAAGCATTGCAAAGCTTCTAAATCACTGGTTCTCAACCTTCCTAATGCCACGACCCCTTAATGGAGTTGCTCATGTTGTGGAGACCCCCAACCACGGGGACGGAGCAGCTGGGAGGTGGGAGGGAAGGGCGGTGAGAGACTTTTCGCGACCCCTTTGAAAGGGTAGTTCGACCCCCAAAGGGGTCCCGACCCCCAGGTTGAGAACCACTGTTCTAAATGTATCTTTTCTGATAACAATACAAAAAAGATACAAATGTTTCCAGCAAAACTGTTTTAAAAGGCAAGCAGCTCTCCCCCCTTTTTGCCTTTTCAAATGGGGCTTTAGCACTGCAAGCCTGGCAAGGGAGGGAAGCTTTGCATCTGTTAAAAAAAACCACCCACGGCTGGGTGCCATTGGCCAGAAGGCTAGACCTCCACACCAGATAGCCCGGTATTGTCCCCATGTGGGGGAAAATAAGCAGCCTTGGCTCCAAAAAGGTGACGGTGTCCTGTTTTCATCAGGCCTTCTTTTCCTCCAGATTTAGGCAGGATAGTCCTCATAAAATCCAGGAATAAGGAATTGCATGGGATGCCTGGATGCTGAGTTCAGATTAATTACTAAGTCATGGGGACGGTCCTTCCCGAATTCAAATGGAATTTGGATTTAAATGCCCATGGGGACACACCCATAATCAGCCTCCAAGGCCCATTTGGAATATGCTACATTGAAAGGCAAGAGGTTTAAAACTTCTTTTTCAAAAAAAGTTTATCACGTCGTTCTCCATAAATGCCCAAATTCCTCATGTTTCTAGTTAATTTATGGCTGACTTGAGAAAGTACACCAAGTTCCATACAATGCATTCACTTCATGGATGTAGAATTTTCTCGACAGCATTTTAGCTTTTTCTGAATTCAGCAACTGGAGATTTAAGATGTTCAATTCGGCCTTACAATGAACATTTTTTCTGCTCATGATTGAAATATATTTAGCGGAATAAAACTAGGACAGCACAACTGTTAACCACTAGTCACTGGCACACACTCAACTGTTTAAAAAAGGGATGAAGAGTTGTCATCCAAAATTATTTCTTTAACGGATTATATGCAATTCAGGGCAAACTGCACAAAAGATATATCTGCAAAGAAGTTGCTGCCACATGTTATTTTAAGCTTGCTTAAGCCCATTGGAGGTGACTTGAGGATCAGTGATGACCATTAAGTGAAGCATATCCTGGCAAGCAGAAATGAAACCAAAGAGCTGAAACTGCAGAAACAGGGATATGAAATGGCATACCTGTCACTTAAAGAAAACAATTTAGGAAAGAAAAAGGTAGAAATGAGAACCAACTTTGACCAGTTCTGAAATTATTGTATCCTGAGTGTTTCAGGAACAGCATTTTTTAAAATATTAAAAGATCAGGAATACGAACACTTTTTAAATTGAATTTAATTGCTACAGAAAAATTGGATTCTTTCGACTGACTTCAAGAACAGAACTCAAAAGAAAATGGAGCGAAATCCTTAGGCCTCCACTAAAAAAAAGAGTGAAATAAGATAAGATGGGGAAAGTTATCTTCCTTTCCTAAGCAGTACTGTGTAGGGATGGGCACAATTTTTTTTCGTATTCAATTTGTATCGAACCAAATGCAAAAAAATTTGTATTAATTTGAATAGATCCCCTTTGAATGTGGTGGGATTTGTATTCAATACAAATGTTCAATCCTATACAAATCCCATACGAAGCTTCATACGAATGTATGAAAACACTCAGTTTGAATTCGAATGTCAGTATTTGGATGTGCCAGCATTCGATTTGACTCTGAATGTCCAAATTTGGCCAAATTCATACGAATTTTGAATGTTGCAAATATTCATGCACATTCCTAATCCTGTGTTGTGTTGGCTGTCAGCCTGGAGGAGTAAGGCTTCGTTCCTCTGCTTGGTCAGGAGGCACTACTGCAAATCAGTCCATTCTAATTCATTTTGTTTTAAGTGGTGTGTGAAGCTTTGCCACCGTATATGCAAAGCTGCAAGCCCATGGGGGACCAGTGTGGCAAAGCCCATGAAATGCATGTGGCTAGGCAGAATAGCGCCATTTTGAACATGATCAGCAGTTTTCACACAAACACCATTCCTGCCCTTCAAGTTTCTGTCTTTAGTAAAGGGACCAGGGATTTTAAGGCTGATTCTAACTAGAGTGGAAAGCTTCTTGCGAAGAGGATAATGACTAAGGCTGCATCCCCATGCAACCCATTTGACTCTGATTGGGCACACGTGTGACCGGGTGTGGCTCTGAGAATGGATGTTGCCCATCCCCATGCCATTTCCGCCAATGTGGGCTGGGTGCGGATTCATCTGTCCCCCATGCTGAACCCCAGCACGGGGGAGCAGCACCCCCTCCTCTCCACCCCCTCTCCCCTCATTAGAAGCCAGATTGACGCCCACTGTAAATGTCACATCCCCCCTTTAGCGGGACCAAATGAATGGAAAAAATAATAATTTTTAAAAAACAAAACCGCTATTGGGTTTTATCAATTGCAGCAGTTGAGCAGTTTTGTGCACCTCGGCTCTTTGCGGGAACTGCGAGAATACCCAGCAAACAGAAAATCAGGTCATTATCATGCCCACCTTGGCGATCAGGAAATGGGGGTGAAATATTTTCCGTGTAAAAGGGAGAAAAATCAAGCCATTATCCTGCGACTGGGAAACAGGGGGTGGAATACTTGTATAAAAGAGTCTCATGGGCCATTCAACCCCTTCATCGTTACTGCTTTAACATCATTTAACTCCCCAAAAATCTCAGCTGTTGCAATCTTCAATGCACAGGGCAGGAACAGCAAGCACAGGACATGAAACCCCACCTCCCACTGACGCAAACGCCAATCTCCTCCCCAAATAGCCCAGGACTGTCCCCATGTGCAGGCTCGGCTCGCTAAGCAATGCATGCCAGGTCACCAAACCGTGACGAGACTTGTTTTTTCGGGTACCAAATTTGGCATGGGTTTGGTACGGGTTTGGGTGATTTGATCTGTGGAAATCGGATCAAATCAAAAGTGCATGGGGACGACCCTTGCTGAACCCAATTTCAATTTGGACCAAAACATGCATGGGGATGCGGCCTAAGGCTTCATCTAGACAACACTTATTCCTCATTATTTGGATAATCCGGAATAAGTAAGTGCTGTCTGGATGAAGCTTCTGTGTGACAACCCCTCCAAATAGAACAACGCCTAGGCAAATAACAAACACTAACTGTAGATTTGGTGCATTTTAATCAAACATTTGCTTCCAAAAGAAACTAAATGGCAATCTTGTTTTACTTTAACCATCCAGGCTGGCATCTGAAAAAACTAGGGCAAACCTCCATTTCTTTCAACCAAATCAAATAATATAGAGGGTACACATCTTTGTTTATGTATGGAGTGCAGTATCAAAGCATGCCTTCTGTGGTGATCCCTCTTTGTTCAAGTTAAAGTTTTCCCAATATTTAAACTTTGCCCTTCCTCTTTCCAGCTCTCTGTAATGACTCCTTGAAGTTTCATCCCGTTATTTCTAGTCCTCCCATCTTGTGCAAGTGAGAATAGGGACGATTCCTCTGCACTGTGACGGCCCTTCAGATACTTGAAGACCGCCATCATGTCTCCTTTCAGTCTTCTCCTCTGTTGTGTCACGGAGGCTGTGTGCCTTCTGCACACAGCTTATTTTTCAGTTGCAGACAGGTAACATCCCAGTTCTGCTGGTAAACCAGGCTAGGGCATCATTTGCGTAGTTCATGCTCCATCCTATGCAGACAGAGAATGCTACTAGTAGACAGAGTCTCCCCTATCCAGTGCTACCATGTGGAGGTAAAGCCAGGAGATCCTTTCCTGATGTGTGACAACATGCAGAAAGGGTCTTCAACAACATTTCATTTCATTTTTAAAAATCCCATTGATGGAAACTCTAATGTTCACGAAATGATCAAGACCTTTTAGTTTACTCCTGTCCCTAGAGCAGAGGTGGCTGGCCTCATGCTCCCCTTTTGGGAATTAAGAACGTGTGAACCTGAGACCTTATATGTAAACTTCAGGGGCTGAAATTTTACCAGGTCATCAAAAGCTACAGTAAATGAGGCACTCCCACATTTACACTTTAGACTGGATTAAGCACCAATAAGAACGCATAAAGAATCCATATGTAATGTCCCTCCCTCATAGCAGACCAGGTGAAGGCTGCATTAAGACAGTGTCATCTGAACAGGAGTTGAAGAGATCTAGATCTAATGCGTGCTAAGGGCTCCCTGATCTGGATTAATGGTAGACGTGAAAAATGGAGTCTACAACCATTGCCAACACTCCTTGATCCGGATCAAGGAAGAGGCATCCACGCATAGCCCAGTTTGTGGCCATGGTGACAGGAGTAGGGAAGCAAAGGGGGAAACCTTCATCTTCATGCAGAGGGAGCCACCATGAAAATAAGGAGGTTCACCATTGTCCCCACAGTGCCCGCTCCAGCTGCCCCCACCTCACCTCACCTCACTCCTGCCCTTGCCCCTGCCTCACCTCCCAATGTGTCTTGGCTACCCCTCCCCTCCCCTCCCTCCCCTCCACCCCTCCCTAACCTCATGTCCCATTGACCTGACTCGCCCACCCCGCTCCCCCCACCCCTACCCCCCCATCACATTCTGGTCCCCTAGCTGTCATACCCCCTGTCGTCAGCACCCCTTCCTCTGAGGATGAAGGGGTAGTCACGATGCCCAGCAAGCTCAGGCAGGCTACCTGGCCAGGCAAGACGAGGAGCGCTTGACACAAGCAGCTAGTGAGAACGCTGACCCTGTACTTCCAAGAGACAGCAGCTCAAGCTCGGTACATGCCGGGTGGCACCATTTGCCAACCGATCTCAGACGTGAGCACGATAGGTGCGCAGATCAGTAGAAGGAGGCATGACTCTGACCCGCCTATTTAAGGCAGAACATTCTGATAAGCTTTGTTGCAGACAAATATTCACAAACCTGCAGCTCTGGAAATCAGTGACCTTGCTTCATGATTGATTGATGACCTCCTGCTAACTTTGACCCTGGAACTCTTTTGACTACGCCTTTAACTCTCAAGCCCCCAAGGTACTTTGAGCTGTGCTTTTGCTTTTACTGACTACTGTGGCTGCTGCTACTCTTCTGTGTGAGCGCATGTGTTTGCTCTCCACACCTCATTGGCTGGAGACACAACATCCCTTATCCCCTCTCCACTCACATTTCCCCACCTGGCATCCTGGCATCCTGGTGGCGGAGCTGGGGCACTAGGACATGGCCTGGGAGAGGGGGAGCCAGTGGGGGAGGGAGTTGGCTCATCCCTAGGTGGGGGACATGAATGGCACGAGTTCTAATTTGCATGGATCTCAAAGCCTTTTCAACATTCTCAGTGCAGACATTACTCCCTACATCTTGATCCGGATCTATATTATCCAGATCTTGCCAGCACTGATTTCACTAATCTGGATTCAATTTCACAGAGGTCGGTGCAGAAACAGCCTTCGTTATACTATAGCCCACATCCCACCTCAATTCTGAATCACTTGGATGAGCACATTTAGCACACGCTGCAGTTTGTCAACGTCTCAAATGAATTTTGTTTTCTTTGAACATCGGTAGTATTCTTGCCCTATATTTGTGCTTCATCTTGTGCCTGGAGCAAAGAGGATCAGACTTGCAAATTAAATGGTATCAGATTTGGTTGGTATTAGCGATATCATCTTCCTATATTAACTGTACCTAAATCTTGATTATGTCTAATTAACTGGATTTTGCCCATACACGTGGGAAAAAGCAGCATAGATGCAGGAGCCATTTTGCAACCTCATTGAAAGCCTCTTGTCTCAAGGCACAGCAGATTCTCAAAGGAGCGTCTGTACAGTGTCACAAAGAATAGTCTATTTTTAACAATGCCGTTGAGTGCAAATGAATTATTTATGCTTTTATGTCAGGTATTACATTTTGCTTACAGTGCTGAAGCCGCTTGAATGGTATAGCGAAGCACTAGAAAATATACTGTAGATTGGGTGATATCGCCCAGTTTTCTTGTCTGGAAAGCCAATTAATTGGTAGGTTGGCACTGTATAAAGTATTATCTGATATCATATTGCTCAGATCCAGAAAACTCAAAAGACTAAAGGCCATGATGCTCATGTTGCTGAAGTTCGGGGAACACAGATATAAGGCTGCAGCTTGATGGGCAGGAAAAGGGCAGTCTTTGCTTGTGGGCCGAGAGGTAAACCCTGTATGCTGACACCGGGGTTGCTTTCACACTTGGCTCCCCATCCACTGGAAAAGTGCGTGACAAACATGAACTAACATTCGCACTTAGGAATGCTGGTATACATTATACTAAGCCCCACGGGCCCAGACGCTTATCTGTATCTGGAAACATGTCTGGTTGCCAGGATGGCAATGATGCTCCACACATGCGCAGTCATGTTTGGGGTCACACCAGAAATGAAGTGAATGGTCACGGAGCTGGACAGGAAAGGTAAGGGATGGGAGAGGAGTGGTCAGGGTTGGGATTTGGGTGGTGCCCAGTTTTGTGCCCACTGCTAGCTGACAATAGGGTAACGTCTGGTAAGGCAGGAAGCATTTCTGGGTTGCATTGAGGCCAGGTTCTTCCTTCCCCAAACTCCTTTAACAACCTTTCATGCGGTGAAACCCAGAGCGGCATTTTCCTGTACAGACTGTTTTTATCATTCAGCCAAGTTTTATATAAAGCATTTATCACAAAGTGGTTTCTAAAGTTTGCATTAACTCTCAGTTTTTTTGTACCACAAATATCCATGCCACCCATATCTTAAACCTCCTCCTTCCATTTGTAATAATCTTTGATCTTTCAACCAGAACCATTTAGCAATCCATACCATACAGCTTGCTGGATGGTATAATTTGAGATTCGGTGGTCCCAGTCCTCCTTTTTCCTGGAATCTTGCATTAACTTAAATCTTATTCTAGGTTTCTTTCCTTGCCATATAAACTTTGAAATATATTTTTGCCAATTCTTAAACTCCTTTATATTGTTTATTATCGGTAAAACTTGAAATAAAAACATCATCCTCGGCACTAGGTTCATTTTTATCACTGAAATTCTTCCCATCAGAGAAAGCTGCAAATTAGACCATTTCAACAGATCTTGTTTAATCCCTGACCAGGTTTTCAAATAGTTATTTTTGTACAAGGTGATATTTTGTTTAGACAGAGTCACTCCAAGGTATTTGACTTTCTTTTCTACTGCATATCTTGACTTAAATTGTAAGATTTCTTCTTGTTCTTTTGACATATTTTTAGTTAAGACTATGATATTATTCTCATTCACTTTGAGACCTGCTGCTTTTCCATACATTTGAATTTGAAGTTCTTTTGACTGCCAGGTCATCTGTGAAGGCTCTTATTTTTAAATTCTTCTATTTTGACTTTCAATCTTTTAATGTCCGTATTTTTCCTGATAGCTCTGTTTAGAACTTCTGATGTCAATATGAACAGTAAAGGTGATAGTGGACAGCCTTGTCTTGTCCCTTTTTGAATGTTGAATTTCTTTGTCATTTCTCCATTTATTACAATCTGTGCCTGTTGCTTCATGTATATTGCCTTGATTCCTTTATTAAAGTTGTCTCCAAAATTCATCTTTTCCGGTACTTGAAATATGAAAGGCCAGTTCACATTATCAAAAGCTTTTGTCGCATCAAAAAAGATTAATACTGCCTGTATTTCATTATGTTTTTCCAGATATTCTAAAGTATCTACTATTATCCTTATATTATCTTTAGTTTGTCTATTAGGTAGAAAACCTGCCTGGTCATCATGTATGAAGTTAATTAGAACTTGTTTAAGTCTGTTAGCCATTATACTTGCAAATAATTTGTAGTCATTGTTTAACAAAGATATAGGTCTATAATTCTTTGGTTGTGCCTCTTTCAGTATCTAAGTAATAGCTGCTCTCTCCCATGTTTCTGGTATTATTCCTCTTTCCAGAATGTTGTTCATTGTCTCTGTTAGTATTGGTACAACCTCCTCTTCGAGAGTTTTATATCATAGATAAGCCACTTGGTCCCGGGGCTTTTCCTGTCCTCAGTTTTCTTATAACTTCCTCTAATTCTCTTGCTGAAATTGGTGCATTCAGAAGCTCCCTTTGTTGTTGTGATATTTGTGGTAAATTTTGATCATTTAAATATTTTTGAATATCATTAACATTCACTTCATTCTTTTTATATAACTCTTGATAAAATATCTGCATAATTTCTTTCTTTCTTTCTTTCTTTTTTGCTTTCTGTTATTTTTAAATCATTTCATTTTAGTTTCAAAATCAAATTCTTTGTTCTCTCCTTCCTTAATCTAGCTAACCAACTTCCAGGTTTATTCACCGATTGGAAAGTCGTTTGTTTTAGAAACTTTGAGTTTGTTTCCATTTCTTCTACCTCTAGCATTGAAAGTTGCCTTTGCGAAATCTGTGTTTCTTTACGTTGCCTTTAAGTCAGGTTTTCTTATCAGTTCGTTTTCCATTTTTTTATTTCCTCTGTAATTTTTTGTATCTTTTCTTTTTTAATTTCTGAGTTTATTTTGAGGAATTAGCATATTTTGTTATTGTTCTCATCAGCAATCAACCCAGAAGCTACATAACACACCAACGATCCATTTCTTTCTTGATTTCTTTTACTTTTAAAATCTAAAATGGAGGACTGAATAAAGTGACCGTATTTGTTTCTCAGACCAACTAGCAACGGCTTCTATCTATTCCTGAAAGTACCAGATCTTGCATCTTTATTCTGGTCACTCAGAGCACACACGAAGGCATCACATTTCCCTTTTCACTCTAGGCTCTCACTCTGTCTTTTCCTTTGACTTTCAGGCCAGATCTCCAAGTGTTTAGTCTCAAATTTAGCTGACTGACTCATCAGCAGCATAATAAGATTATTCAAACTTCGGGGGACAGAGAGGAAGAAACAGAGAAAACAGTTTTTCCTGCTTTCCATAGAAACAGCTTTTGAGGAGAGGAGAGATGGGATTGGCTGGGATGTGCTAGTTATGGCTAGGGACATGCAGGAGTATTCGTAACATTCGTTATTCGTACGAATTCGTACGGATCCAGACATTTGCACACGAATCATACATTCGTAACATTTGTACATTAACATTCATGCAAATACAAGTGTTCCCGACTTTCCTATGAATAGTCCGGACATTCGTTGTACTGGGGAAAAATTTGAGGGGGAAGCAGCTTGGAGAAAGAGAGAGAAGAGTGATGTGTGTATGTTTAAGACAGGATCTGGGATACAGAGAGGTGAGGGGGTTGTTTTTAAGACAGGAGGGGGATACGTATTCCTTATAGATGCATTTGTATAGGATACATAACCAGGATATGTATCAGATACGTATGCATTGGATACTCATACAAATTCATACGAATACATTTGTATTGGATAGAAGCCTACCACATTTGAAGGGGATCAATCTATTTGTTTCCTTACTAATCAAATGCCAAAAAAAAAAAAAAAAACATTTGTGCACATCCCTAGTTCTGGCAGTGCCATTTATATAATACCTACTGTAACCTATGGAAAGCTGAGCTTTGGCTCTAGTTGACAATACTTTGTTGGATCCAACACAGACTTTGACAGAATCCACACCAGGCGTTAACAATTTAGCTAATATGCATATGTACAGAGCAGTGTGCATGAAACCACAGTTTTGTCGTGACCCTATAAGCACTGTGGGGCAGCATTTCCAGGTCACCTTTGAAAGAGGAAAGATGTGTCTGTCTAAACTTAGGCACTTATCCCACGCCATTCTTCCTATGATTGAGAAATACAAACTGAAATTTCAGATTGCCCTAAGCAATGCAACAGTCAGCGGAGATCTTTCGTTCCCTGAAAACTCTGAATTTCAGTAATCAAACCTTTTCCATCCAGCACCGTGACCATTCACACCATTTCCAGTACTAGGCGTCTTATCAGGTGCCACGTGAGGCTTAGTGTGGTGTGTACTAATGTCCCCAAGTGAGAACACTAGTACATGCTAGTGGGAAATGGACTTTCCCCATCCAGCGATTCACAAGTATAATGTGTGTTCTGTTAAATATTAATGGATGTTAATCAGGTTAGGGTGCAATTATGAAAACAAGAGCTATTTACTTGGAGAGAGAGAAGCTAAGGAGAATGGACAACGTGTCGCAACTTACCTTACCTTCCTTGCTACCCTACAGCTTCACAGTTGCTCTTTTCAGATTTGCAGAACTGTATATGGGCAGCAGAGATGGACAAAACAAAAAAGAAATGGTCATGCTCTTATATACCCATTGGTCAGAGTGAAAGGCATGTATTTAAAATGTAAACATTTAATGCCATCCTTCTTAAACTGCTGTCGTCCCTATTTTTAAAAAACCTCTGGAAATGCCTTCACTCAATAATGCCAAGAAATTTTTTTAAAAAAATTTAAAAAAATTTAATTTTTTTTTAACTTCCCCAGAATAGCCCTGCCGCCTGGCACAACATGTGCTCCAGGATGGCGATCTTTTTGTCTTAAAGATATGCCCTAAAAAGGGGAGGGGCGTCTTATATGCTGGTGTGCCTTATAGGCCGACAAATATGGTATTTGTTGAACAACGGGAATAAATCCTTACTGCTTTTCCTTTTTCACTCACGCTTGGAGCAAAACTGTGTTGTAAAATTTGGGGAATAAAGGCAATATTCCCAGGAATACTGTCCCCGCCCCCCTCAAAAAAACCTGAAGACTTTAGTTAAGTATGGCTAGCATTACTTTCACAGTTTGGCACGAAGTGAACAATTAGGGTAAGTAAACCATAAACTATTCAAACGCTCGCTCTGTCAGTAATTCCTGGCAGATTGATTGCTTTACTCAGCTCCAGCAGGAGGCATCCAAGGATTTATAGGATATAAGTGAAAGCACTCTTCATAATAGTTTCTTCTGTTCAAATGACAAAAATTGTTTCAGGTCAAAACATCAGAAACAGCTTTCGAAGTAAAAATGGCTCTTATGGCACTTTTCTAGCCTAGAAGGTATATGCTGCAGATCTCCAGGATGTAGCTGAGCAGCTTCTGTCCAACTGCATCTGCGCTGGCAACTCTTAAGATTTAAAAATAATAATAATAATACAAGCCTACCCCATATCCACGGGGGATAGGTTCCAAACCGCACTGTGGTTACAGGAAACCATGGAAAATTGGAACACCAGGAAATCTCAAGAGATTTCCCATGATTTATGACTGCAGGGGCAGCACACCTCCCATGAGTGAATGTGAAGGTACTGGAAATAATAAGGTTGACCTCAAATTTCAATTTCTCATAAAATCTGCTACATCTTTGGGGACAGACTTTAGCTAAAATCAAGAATAAAAAAGCATGAGAGACTGATCAAAATCAGAAACAAAATTCGGGTGAATTATTTTGCTTAACATGAACCCAAGTTACAGGCAATTCCACATCTACACTTTAGACTGGATTAAGCACCAATAAGAACGCATAAGGAATCCATATGTAATGTCCCTCCCTCATAGCAGGCCAGGTGAAGGCGGCATTAAGACAGTGTCATCTGAACAGGAGTTGAAGAGGAAAATTTTAGCAGGATCTGCATGGTGCTGTTACAGCACATCGAATGCATAAGGAGGGCCTGTTGTCTGCACAACACATGCACCCTTATTGCGCATACAATGTGGAGGAAAGTGCAGTGGGTGCTTGCACGCCACACTCTTTCCCTGTTGTGCCACTATACGCAACTTTATGGTGCTTTAGTGGCTGTTGAAGAGTTCTCAGAGCACCTTACAGAGAGTGGTATAGGGCCTTCGTGCTCTCCTCCATCTCTAATCCACCTTTTGTAGCCTAGAAGGTTTGTAAGATGGAGAGGAACAGACTGGTGTGTGAACAATCTGACCTGTGAACCATCTCTAAGCCGCTTCAGAGGTGCGTTTTTTAATTGAGTGAGGACAGATCCTAACGCTGTTATCACATGCCGATTGCTTAACATTTATGCAAACCACACAGGACGTAAATTTGTGCATGAAGACCCAATTCCATTTCCTTTCACGAGCTTGTTTTATGCTGATCTCACACAGCATTTCAGAGGCCGTCTCCTTGGCCTTTCTTTCTGGGTGCCAAATGAGGACTTCCGGGACCCCTTTGAAAAGTCTGTCCTTGGGATCAGCCACTTGGAAGAGGGGTTTCCTTTCCAGAATTAACTTTATGGGTGCCACTGGCAACTGTACATGCAGAGCTCCGAAATCTAGGCTAACTGAGTCATGCTTTAGCCTGTCTGCTTTTTATCTGGGTCACAGAATGTCATTTTACAATACTGTGCCACTAATAGCTACTAAAGTTATGAATTCACCTCGGGGAAGCTTGTTGCCATTCTTCTTCATATCTGCATATGTAATAGAGAATTTATTTTGAGAGAAACCAGGCTGCTGTTCACATTAATCAAGCTAACTTGAACAAACAGTTTCCTTGTTTTTCTCTGCAATTGCCAGTACTGTACATTTAGGGAAAGGTTTGCTTCCTGCCTGCTCAGTTTTGTAAAACAAACAAGTGATTGTGCTCTAATTATGTTATCGAGTGTGTTGTCACCCATAAATAATTTGCATTAGGATCTCTAACTTGGAATTCTCTGTTTTGTGCCCTTTTCTAATCTTTGCACAGCAAAATAATTTAGTGGGTCTGGAAACTCTAATAATGGCTTAGCGTGAATGAAGAAGCATGTAGAACAAACAAAGTGAATCATTCATGAGGTTGCTATAATCCATGTCATGCTGAATGCATATAAAAGGAATTTCAGCCACAGAAGGTACACTAGGACCAATGGCCAATCCATGATTTGTAGATGCCTGGATGCCTTCAAAGTAGGCTGAACAAGATTTGAGCTATAGACAGAAGAAGCATTTTTTAAAAGTAAGAAGCAGCGCAAGAGAAGCCTCTCTTGCGCTGCTTCTTACTTTTAAAAAATGCTGGCAGCGTGTAGACGCCAGTGTTCCTCAAGACGTAGTGCGCGATCTGCTCTTTAATGTGGGTGCTATTATCTCTAAGCTGGTTTTTTTCTCCCTGTGGATGCAGTGTCAGTGAGTAATAAATAGCTTAAGGACCTTATAGGGTGAAATAGATTGTCTCCTCCCATTTCAGTTTGGCTTCAGACTTGGTTTTAGGAGAAAGACAGGGGGAGCCTGAGGTGCCCCTCTGGGTGACCAGGAGTAGAGCAGGCAAACACTTTCAGCCCAAAGGCTTCCCTACTCCAGACTGAAACACTTTTACCTCAATCCAGTTTTAAGTACTCCAAGGCCACTTCAGGATGAGTGTGTCTTCACGGCACCCTTATTTCGAATTCAAAATGTTTTGAATCCTCGCAGTCCAGACGGCAGTTTGGCTTAACGCGATTTCCGCGTGTTAAATCGCCCCAAAGCGTTGTAAACGTTAATCCTCATTTCAACAGGTCTCACTCCGGTTTGTGCGCTTGAAACGTTTTCCCTTTTTTACTGTGGGAACTCTTCCGTGTTAAGGGACGAGAGTTTCCCTCCCCCAATAGCTTGCTTCCAAAGCAAGCTGTAAACGCAGGAGCAGCCCGAATAGCAATTCACTGTAGCAAACAAGCAATTCACGCCTGATAACATCTTGCTATTGAAAGTGCTGGCCTTCTTAAAAGGGAAAGAAAGAAAAGCAGCTGCCGTTTGGAGAGATGTGTGCATGTTTATTTTCTGCTGTGCGCCCTAAGCAATCGGGAGAGGAGGGGAAAAAATCGCTGTCTGCCTGCTGCCGATTTTCCTCCATCCAGGCAAGGCAGCCACCCAGCTAGGCTCCGTGAAGGGGTCTGTTATGGGTGGCGCGTTCACACCAGGAGGAAGAGGACAGGGCAGCCCCGAAAACTGGCTTTTAAAAGGTAGCCACTGGAGTCCCCCCTCGAGTCACATACATCCTCAGAACCCAGATTGAACGCGATTAAGCTGAAAGTAATGGGAACAGGCAAATTTGTGTTTGCATCCGGTTCTGTTATCTCGGTTTAGGGAAAGTGAAATAAGGGTTGCCGTGAAGACACAGCCGATATGTGGCAAGGTGAGGAGGCAACTGATTGGTGAGAATTCTGCATGGAATGACCATTCAGTGGGCCCGAAAGATCAACTTCCTGTACCACTCTGGTCCTATGAAAAGAGCCCCAGCAGAATCCTATTTGAGGCAAGTGGAAGCTTTGCTTGCAGCATTGTGGGCCGTGGTTTAGTCGGCTCGTGACGTGATTACCTCTTCCTGCCTTAAGTCAGGGTCCATGTGGAGGAAGCCTGATACAGCTTAGAACATTGTGGTCATGCTGAACCTCCAAGTAAAGGTGACTAATATTGATCATCGTAATTACTATGTGTGATGACCCCTAGGCAAGGTAAGTGGGTAAGGTTGTTTAGTTACAGGTTAGCAATCATTAAAAGCTACAGGGGGAATGGTTTCCTGAATCCAGTTGGGAGGGGGAGAGCTAGCCCAGAGAGAGAGAACCAATGAGGAACCGAGGACATGAGAAGAGAGACTATAAAAGGACTTGAGAGGAGGAAGAACGCATTCTTGATCTGACAGTCTCATGGGGGAATGTGGGTAGGAAAAGAACCAGGTCCGATTCGTGCCTATGAGGGAGATAGGTTAGGATCCTGACAGCTAGAAAAGTGAGGAAATAGATTAAATGTTGTATGCTAAAGATATTTGAACTCATTACCTGTTTAACAAAGAAGTTGTAACAATAAAGAGCCAGTTTGTTTGTTACCATTGAGCAGCGTCTGACTGAAAGTGGGTCTAAAGGAACAACAGTGTGGCAACGAGCATAAATAAGAGCTCTGTAGCTTTAAGAGGTGAAAGTGAAGCCTGTTGAGCCCTGCCAGCAGTGGCAGAGAGAAAGTTTCTTCCTTTAACTACCTAATCTAAGCGGAGAGAGTGTGTGTATGTTGCAGCAGGGTGTTCGCCAGCACAAAATGGGGCTTTTGAGCAGTTTAAAAGCCAGATTAGCTAAGGAGGGAGTCTGAAGTGCCGGGCAAGGCAGAGAATGAACCCCAGTTGTGACACTGTGGTTTAGAAGGAAATGTATCATGCCGTTTCTGATCTTTCCTCGTATACTAGGAAGCTAGACCCCTTTTGCACACTGCTCATTAATACTAACGGAAGCAGAACAGGGGACCTATTATGGATGCTTTAGCTCTGCTGGTTTAAAATGGTGTTCAGTGGTAAGACCGAATCACCCTCAATTGCATTAAAGCAAATTCACATTATCTCAGTCTAGAACTAACGTATCTTCTTAAAAGCTATGAGGTTTGTTGGGGATTTTATTAGTCCTGGGGTGATAGAAATTGCAAATAGAGAGCCCATTGTTTTATGGCACACCTCTGTTGGTTTAGTGATATGAGTACATGGGGGATTGGCAACTATCTTGATGTTAAACCATAAAATGGAGAATCAACAATCTCATCTCTCAGTGGTAAGAAAGAATGAAGTGTACTGATTCTGTAAACACTCCTAACAAAAAGAATAACCCCAGCAAATTTCCAACCACACTGATTAATATCTCTTGGCTAAATTTCAGTAGTGAGATGGCATGCGACATTCAGGGCTATGTATATACTATGATTTTGCAGGTCTAGACAGTGCACAAATGTTCCTTAGTTTATTTGAAGAACATATTTCTAGACTTCATTCCTAAAATGATGCAATGCTTGCTAAAATTTCATAAGTCAAGAAATAAGTTTTGATAACTTTTATTCAGCCTGAGTGATGTGTAAGACCCACTTCAGCCTGAGCTTTCAACCTGTCACTAAGATCCTGCTAATTTGAATTTTACAAAGCCACTTGAAACCAGTCTCAAGCTGTGGCAATACTATAGTGCATTGCCTTTCTGAACCTGCAAGATCTCCTTCCTCAGATGCAGTTTGGGCTTCGAAGACCAGTGGGCAAAGTATCACTCATTCCTCCATTCCACTACCTCTGCCACTACTGATGCTTGTCAGAGTTGCTACTGCCTCTGCTCCATCATTGTACATCACATCTTGCCTGTCTTACACTGCCCCTGATGCTGTGCTGCTCAGCCTTAAAAAGAGCTGTGGTCTTGTCAACTGACTCCCATTACATCTGTCCTCTCTAGCGGGATGGTGCCAGGACAACATGAGCAAATCCAAAGCAGAACCTGTCCTCCAACCAAAGGCCCCAGGATGCATTACAATTCACATTTCAGACTCTACCTGGTCCAAGACCATAATAAAGATTCATGTTAATAATTCACACTTCATATCAAATATTAATAAATAAGAATTGAGCACTAGAACAAAAAAGTTCCTGATTAAAAATAAATGTAAAATAAAAATAAAACCAACAGGAAGGAAGGAAGGAAGGAAGGAAGGAAGGAAGGAAGGAAGGAAGGAAGGAAGGAAGGACTGTGTCCAAGTGCCTTTGGATGCATCTTTCCCACACAGCACCACCCTCAGATCCTCACACCAGCATTGTCAAGATGCATGGTGGCTTCCCAAGTGGTCTAGAGAGCCGATTAGAGTGGCTTCCCAAGTGGTTAGAGAGCCGGACTCTTATCTAGAAATACTGGGTTTTATTCTGCACTCCTTCATGAAGCCAGCTGGAAGCCATCTTTCTTCTGAGCTCTCACAGGGTGTTGTGGGAAGGAGAACAGAAGGTTTGTCATCTGTTCTGAGTCCCCTTAAGTGGGTGAGGAAAGTAAGCCAGAAAATCCAGTTCTTCTTCTTCACTTTGCACAGGCCTTTCTGGAATTTACTAAAATGATCCATCTTCCAGGACCATCCAGCATATCTGTTACTTCAAAGCCAAGGGACTTTTCTTCCCTAACTTCAGCCCTGCATCTTAAGGGCATCACTACTCATCCCTCTGTTTCTGGAGCAAAGGTTCAATCTCACATTACTGAAATACAGGACAAATCCCCACAGCAAGCTTATTTCGAATTTAAAACATTTTCAATCCTGGCAGACCCCACGTCAGTTTGTCTTTACACGCTTTCCACATGTTAAATCACCCCAAAACGTTGTAAATGTTAATCATCATTTCAACAGGTCTCATTCCAGTTCGTGCGCTTGAAATGTTTTACATTTTTTATTGTGGGAACCCTTCCATGTTAAGCGATGGGAGTTTCCCTCCCCCAATAGCTTGCTTCCAAAGCAAGCTGTAAAATCCACCGCTTAAAGCTACACTGTAGCGATGGAACCACTTCACACCTGATAACGATCTTGCCATTGAAAGTGCTGATCTTTAAAAAAGGCAAAAGAAAGGAAAGCAGCTGCCGGGGAGATGTGTGAATGTTTGTTGCTGCTGCTGCTGCGTGCCCTGAGCAATGAGGAGAGGAGGGGAAAGAATTGCTGGCTGCTGGCTGCCGTTTTTCCTCCATCCAGGCAAGCAGCAGCCACCCAGCCACCCAGCTAGGCTCCGTGAAGGGGTCTGTTATGGGTGGAACGTTCATGCCAGGAGAAAGAGGACAGGGCAGCCCCGAAAAGCAGTTTTTAAAAAGTAGCCACTGGAGTCCCCCCTTGAGTCACATACGTCCTCAGAATCCGGATTGAATGCGACATTCAGGGCTATGTATATACTATGATTTTGCAGGTCTAGACAGTGCACAAATGTTCCTTAGTTTATTTGAAGAACATATTTCTAGACTTCATTCCTAAAATGATGCAATGCTTGCTAAAATTTCATAAGTCAAGAAATAGGTTTTGATAACTTTTATTCAGCCTGAGTGATGTGTAAGACCCACTTCAGCCTGAGCTTTCAACCTGTCACTAATAGATCCGGATTAAGGGAAACACCTTTGCACCCATCTGGGGAATCCGGATCCACCCCCAAGGGTTCTAAATGGGTGCAAAATATGGGTACTTTTTGACAGTGGAAAAACACCCTTAATTATCCACTAAATCTAACAATGCGGTGATTTACTCTGTCATGCTTTAATAGCTTTATCAGAAGCTCTGCCTTCTTGTGATGAAACCACTTCATTCCAACCACCCATTAATAACCAATTTTAATAATTCAGTCTTAATAACTTCTCTATATCATTTCCATAGAATGTTGCCTTATCCACATTTGGAGTATAGATTTCCAACACTAAAGCTTTTACCTCTGCTGTTTTTACCCTCTTTGTCATCCTGTATTTTTATTTCCAGAGAAAGTTGTATAGAATAAGTCTATTTTTCTTTGTCTGATTTGTCTAGACAAAATTTTGACCCTCACTTTTAATTGCCAAATCTTTTATGTCTTTTTCTTATGTGAGTCTCTTGAAGAGAAATCAAGTCCTGCTTAAGCTTTTTCAAAAAGTGGAATATTTTCTTCTCTGGTGCATTAAGACCCTTTTATATTCAAGTTAAACATTTATCAATGATATTTAGTTTTAATATAGTTCACAACTGCTGCTCCTTATGGGGATAAATCGTCTTCCTCTTGTTTCTGCATCCATCTCTGTATTTTCTAATTGAGCTCCATATTTTCTTAAAAATTATCCACTCAATTTAAGTGGAATATTTGTTCCTTAAAGGTAAAAATCACTTCTTCCAATCAGGCCCACCTAAATGAGACATTATTGCATTTAAAAAGGCATATGCTTCTGCAGTTTTCGATTAGGGATTTCCTTTATCATAATCAGATTCATTTCATTCATTATTAATCTGATCTCAAAATGACATGATAGGAATTGATCCTCTGTATGCTTTCTGACAAGTTGTACTAATACATCTCCTGGAAGTTCTTTTAATGTCACAAATAATGTATTGACTCTAAACACTTTATCAATTTGAAGTTCCAGTTCTTCCTTTAGCAATCTTTCTGTCTAGATCCTAATGATCTTGTCCCTTATATCTTCTTCTGTTTTTTTCATAATTGCTCTGAGCCTTAAAAATGTTATTTATCTTGCAATTCCAATACAGCGAGATTATCCAGTTGTGGTTCCATTTGTATAACTGGTCTATGTCTTAGTTTCTAAGACCTGAACCTTGTCAGAAAGCCATTTCATATCATCCCGTTTGTCGTACCTTTGCCTTTATTTCTCATAACTTCTCCCTTGATTTCACTTCTCAACACAGAAGTCAGCTCTCATGGTGTTAAACATTATTTGTAAATATTTTGGAGAATCCTGTAAAGATTTATCTTCTAGGCTCAGTGCTTCTACTATAAAGTAGGTTTAACTTTTTTTGTGGCACCATATGCTAAATCCTCCAATTCCAAAGTTTAATATCAATACTAATAAAAATGAGAAAACTGTAGTGATTTATTTCAGACAAGAGATGGCAGCAAAATATCATAATTAATTATAAGAATTCCATACTTTATTCTCAACAGCAGATGGTAGCAAAGAGCTACTGCCTTATAATACATTTAAAAACAAAGATTTTTTTTAAAAAGTTGCAATGCTGTGTCTAGCCACCAGACGACAACTGTACTTGATTACTTTTTTTGTTTATAACAACTTGAGTTCTCATCTTTCTAAACTCTTTAAGCATGAACTCTATTTCCCTTTGTTGTTCTCCAAATTAAATTCATCCACTTTGGGTTCTGAAGATTTAATAAGAAAAAAAAAGGTCTCTTTCTTTTAGTTTCCTACTTTAAATCTCCTTTCAACTCTCCTGTGCTTAATTTCCATACCCAAGTCTTTCTCCCATCCTGTAAACTAAGATCTCCAGAGGATCTGGAGCCTAAATGTAAAACAATTAACAATTAGGACTGCTCAGTGATTCTTCAATAGTCTTGAGCAATGTAAATTGAACTTCTTGTCTTCCTTGTTACACAGAGCTTTTTCCATTGAAGAAAAAAATCTTTCTAGGCTGGACGTATGTAGGCTTTCATGGCCGGATTAAGAACATAACATAAGAGGAGCCCTGCTGGATCAGGCCACAGCCCATCAGGTCGAGCATTCCGTTGCACCGTGGCCCAATCTCAAGCAGAGACAAGGCCAAACCTTCTCCTGCTCTCAGATCCCAGCAAATGACCTAAGAGGCATCCTGCTTGTCCCCCAGCCTGAAAGATTTTGGGCGTGTCTACATGCTGAAAATACTCTGGATTTAAGCTTGTTTTGCCTCAGAGTGTCTCCATGCACAGCTTTACTCTGAGCTACATCAGGCGCAAAGGAGGAAAATCTGCAACAGAACCCCCCCCCCTTTCAAACAGTACTACATCCAACTAAGGGGGAAACCACGGATTACCCTGGGGGCATGGGGCTGCTAAAATTGTGAGAAGAGCCGGGAAAGCAGCTGCTTTTAATCATTTTAGTGAATCTCTGTATGTGCACATAACAGCCCCTATCCTTTCCTGACAGCTGCTGTCAGGAAGGGAAGGAAGCTGGAGAGACAGACGCACACAGGAGTGAAGCTAATGAGGAGAAGCAGAAGAGGAAACCCAGGAAGAAATTGAGAGAAAGGAAGGAAAGGAAGACGAAGAGACAGACGCACACAGGAGTGAAGCTTATGGGGGGTGGAGAAACAGAAGAAGAAACCCAGGAAGAAATAGAGATTCTAATAATGCAGCCTCTGCTGGTTTGCTTGTGTGGTAAATACCTGAATGCAGGGAGCTGGATCTGACAGTTGAAGGGAGCCTGTTGTCGCTCCAGTGGGCGGGGGGGGGGGGGGGAGGAGAAAAAGATGCAGGCCCACGAAAAGCAGCTTCCATGGGGAGAGGAAAGTATGATTTTAATCTGTGTTGCTCCAAACCATATGGCTACTCTTTATTGTGAGTTACGACGTGGATTTTTTAAACTCGCACAACAAGTGAAGCAACTGGCTTGCATGGAGACGCGCCCATACTTAGGCATCCGTTCTAGTAGCCATTGATACATGTGTAATCCATAAACTTTTCTAACCCTTCCTTGAAACTATCTAGGCTGGTAGCTACTACTACCTCTTCCAGCAGCAAATTCCATAAACCGATGACCCTTTGGGTGAAGAAATACTTCCCCTTCTCAGATCTGGCTCTCTTGCCCATCAGCTCCATAGATGCCCCCTGGTTCTAGTATTGTGCGACAGAGAAAAGAAATTTTCTCTAACCACCTTTTCTATACCATGCATAATTTTATACACTTCAATCAGGTCCCCTCTTAAATGACATCTTTCCAGACTGAAGAGGCCTAGATATTTGCAGCCTGGTTTTGTAAGGGAGGTGCTCCAGACCCTTAATTATTCTGGTTGCCCTTTTCTGGACCTTTTCCAGTTCCACAATATCCTTTTTGAGGTGTGGTGACCAGAATTGTACACAATATTCCAAATGTGGCCTCACCATAGATTTATAAAGAGACAAAATGACACTTGCTGACTTGTTTTCTATTCCCTTCCTAATTATTCCCAGCATTGAATTTGCTTTTTTGCTGCTACTGTGCTCTGGGTTGACACCTTCATTGAACTGTCCACCAAAACCCTGAGATCCCTTTCCTGGTGTGTTGCAGAGAGCTCAGACCCCATCAGTTTATAGACATAATTTGGATTATTGGCCCCGATGTGCACAATTTCCCAGGAATCATGGGAAATATCACATGATTTCTCACAATTTCTGACTGTCCCAGGTCTCTAGGAAGGCCTAATGGCACCGGGGTGTGAGGAGACTGCTCCAGTTGACTGTGATTAAGTGAAACCACAGTTATCAGCTCAGCTGATACGGATGCACACCGGTAATTATCTTGGTTTTTTTCTTAACTTTTGTGATATATTCAGACTGAATTCAGCTTCAATCATTTTCATCCCTTTCCAAACAAATACCCATACACCAATTGGTCTCATTAGCATTTAATAGCACATTAGCCATACCTTTTTGTATGTTTTATAAAGCAGTCTTGTGTTAAAAATAAGCAAGGACAGCTAAAGTTTGAACTTACTCATTGCTATTTGACCTAGTTTGGATAAATTCCTTAATCCAGCCACTGTACTCTCACGGAAAGCCATAGCACTACTTTCTCAGCTGCTCCTGGTTGCCAGCTGACTATTTTCATAAGATTAAGCACTATATTTAGTTGGTGGTAAATACTCTAGAATATACTATATCAATAGCGTTTACTTTGGGGTTTACTTTGGCAATATTCATGACAGACTTGCTATGCTCTGTTTTATACCAACTATATGTTACTTCAAGATTTTTCTTTTATATATATATATATATATATATATATATATTATTTATTTACTACATTTATATTCCACCTTTCACCAAATGGTCCCAGGACAGAATAAAACATCAAATATTAAAACATAATTAAAAATGTGACCAACCCTCCTTCAGTACAGTAATTATTTTGTACTGACTGATTAAGAATCAGGAACACAAGTATATTCTGTGCTTTCAAGAGAAATCCTGAGCTTATACTTGCAAAGAAGATTCCATTTTCCTGACGGAGCAGAAGATGGTAGGAAGTGACAACCAAGAGCGAGATGAGGCAGGCAACCTGAAAGATATTTAAGTTTCAAAGATACTTGGTGAACGTACCCATTCTGAAGAAGATGAATTCTCATTTCTCTTCAGTGGAGGGGAAATTACAGCTGTTTGAAATATCCAAACAAACAAACAAAACAAACTTGGATTCCTGAGCTGATAAATCACTGTTTTTGGTGTGAGTCAAACTAGGGTGCTTTCCCACTTGAGTTTTTAATCCGGGTTGGAGTTTTTAAAATCCGGATTCAGGACCGAGGGCACATTCTGGGTGTTCCCGTTTGCTGTACGATAACCTGGGCTGAATGTGAATACTGCTGTTCCTACTCAGTGCCCAAATCCCCAGCACAGAGAAACAGGACCTTTTAATCTCCACCCCTTGTCCAATCCCTGTCAAGGGAGCAAGAGAGCGAAATACAGACCAGCCATCTCTGCCAGAGGCAAAGGGGATTCCCTTCCTTCTCTGCTTTGGCTGCTCAGCCTCCCCTTCCTGTCTCCCTCCCTCCATCAGCCAGCCAGCCCCTGATAATGCAACAGTAAGGAATCCCTTCTTTGCCTCCCATGTGAAAGAGAGAGCTCACTGGTCCATAATATTGCTCTCTTGCTTGTGCGCTAAAGCTGCTGCCTTTGTGTGAATGGGGGGAGCGTTCCATCTGAAAGCTGGCGGGCTGATGGGCTGCAGGGAGAGGGCGGGGGGAAGGCAACAACTTAACAAATCAACTTTCTCCTGAGGAACAGCAGAGGGGAAGCTGTGATCTATGGCTGCAATGTTGCTTTTGAATGTATCAGTGGCATTCAGGGGAAATCCAAGCCTTTTGCAAGGGGAGGGGCAGACCAGATCTGAAATCCCACCCATCCACATCAGACTGGCCAAAAGCATATGGGGGTTATCTCTGCCTGGGATAGTCCAGTGGTGTTCCCAAAGCAGAAAAAAATGGACTGGGCTCATAAATGGGGCCGAGAACAGTTTTAAAGGGGACTTTTTTCTGAGGGTTTTAGCAGGATAGCCCTCATTAAGTCCAGGAATAAAAAAATTAATGGGGTCGGAGGATCCTTAATTGATTTGATTCAGATTTAAAGGTGTATGGGAACACAGCCCTAGGGTGAATTCACACTCATGGAATAAAATGCTTTATAAAACACTTTTTAAAATGCTTTAAAACTAAGCAATCTGGTAATTGCAGTCAACCCTGAATTGTGTCCCCACAGGAAAAGGATCAGAGAGGAATATTATTGGACAGAAAACACTTCCAAAAATACATTGGGAAAAGCTAATCTTTCCCCCCCACCACCACCCTTTGCCCACCCTCTCTCCCCATTGCTTTTGATCCAATTATGTGGCCAAGGGTGGGAAATCCCAGCTGCCCCTCCCTCCTGAGCCTCCTTCCTTTCTTCAAAAGGGTCCAAAGACACAAACACCTAGGAGATCAAAAAGCTGGAGATCAAGTCCCCTCAATTTACACACACACACACACACACACACACACACACACACACACACACACACACACACACGGCTTTTTCACACACGGGGTTTTGGAACGCGTGCAAGACAGCCTCGAACGCGGCATACGCATTGCCGCAGCAGGGCTTGCGCTCTGATGTGTCCGGAGCTGTCTTGCGCGTGTTTGAGATGTAGAGCACTTTAAAGTGCTCTAGATCCGTTCCGGCGCAGACGAAGCGCCCACAGCCGTTCGGGGAGAGAAGCATTCACTCATGTTTCTCTCTCCCTGACAGCCGCGGGCTCCCCTCCCCCACCGACGCTGGCTGACAATCAGCTGATTGCCTGCCTTGCCGGCTGCGGGACCCTCGGCAGCCGTCTCCCCGCCCCTTGCCGGCATTTGCCGGCTAAGGCACTTCAGAATGCTTTGAACATTCGCACACAGGCACGCCGGAATGCATTTACACGCGTTCCTGCGCTCCTATGTGTGAATGCTGAAAGCGTCCTGAAGTATCTTAGGCTTCCCGTCCTACACCCGTTCCAAATGGAACGAGTGTAATGCGAAAATCCCTACACACACACACACACACACACACACACACGCAGCCGGCTCTGGCCAAGAGACCCGGCTCCTTCTGTCAGAGGGTGGAGGCATTGGCAGGTGCGTCAGGAGCTGCTGGGGATGCCAAGTGCTCCTGCACATGCACACACTTGCACCCTCCCCCACGGGAGCTGGGCAAGTGAGCGGTGGGCGGATGAGAGGGTGGGGATGGGCTCAGGGCTGCAACTCCCTCGCTTCTCCCAGTTCCAGCAGCTTCCCCCCTTTCCCCTTTTAAAGATCAAGGAAGGAGGCTGGGAGGGAAACAGGCAGAATTGCGCAGGCAGGACCGCTTGTGAAGGGCAAGATTCCTCCCTGCCTCCTTCCTTGATCTTTAGGCTTGCGTGTGCGTGAGGAGAAGCGTGGGTGGGAAAGGAAACATTGTTATAAGGTGTGAAGTGGGTGAATTGTTACTGTCTGAAAATGACACTGTCTGCCGTAGAGGGGAAACCTGGCATTTTAACTGACAAGAGGCGGTCCTGCGGGGTGAAATCCCACCCATTTCATGACGCATCTGTCCCAATACTGCGGTACAGTTTCCAAAGCAATAAAGATATATCATTTCAGCACCAAAAATAGTAAAAAAAAAAAAACCTGAAAAACCAGGTGTTTTTTATTCCAGTTTTTAGCCGAATACTCCTCAGAAAATCCCTGAAACAGATTGCTAAAGGGGACAAAGAGGATCCAAACGGTTTTGAAACTCTTTTAAATAGATTGGTAATGGGGACAAAAAGAATCCAAACGGTTTCTAAACTGTTTTAAAATGCCAATGGGAACTGGGTCCTGCAGTGTTTTACAGAATGCTAAATCTTTTGAACAATGGCCACCCTCACAAATTAAAAACAGTACATTATTATGGACTCCACAACAAAGTCTTCAGCATTGACATTGTACACTGTGAGCTCCAGCCTGCTTCCCATCTTTAAAAATCTGCAAAGAGGACAGGAACAGAGGAGGCTGACATTAAAAAGAAGCCAGATATCCATAAAGAGAGTACTTATTGCAGAGCAGCAATGAGGGACTTAAGCTTGTTTTTGAGTCCTATTGGCCATGTGGTTTCAAAGCAATTCTGCAAGGATTGGGACCCTGGAGCAACAGGAGGATCAGATCTTCAGTTCTGTCCAGTGCTAGCAGTAGAAGCACATAGCTGACCTTAGCTGATCCTTGAAAGATAAATAGTGTCTGATCTAGTTTAGTGGAAAACCAACAAGAAATCCAGGATTATAACCCCATTCCTAGATAGGTAGGTAGGTAGGTAGGTTTCCTAATGATGGGCAAACAAGGCCTGCTTTCTTGGGATAAACAGTTCATGATTCTTCATACACCTTTATTATTACAACAGTGTCTATCCGGCATCTCCAGTATATGTGAGGCAGTTCTCTAATATTTGGCTTCTTCCAGGGGGGCTGGTAGCATGTTCTGTTTTTATTTTTTTCAAAACATTTCTCTTTCTCCCGCTCTCAAATACTTGTAAAACATCTACATGAGTCAGTCTGGCTTAAACAAATTGTTTTTGCCAATTCCTCTCATTTTTTAAAATTATCTATGTGCTTTTGGTAGAATGAAAAAAGATGTTATATATCAGGAAATGTATAAATAAATCATATTTATAGCCCAGCCCAACAGTTCACAGTATGTAACATAATTATTATAGACAAGTGCTACTGATCCTAATCTGCAGTTGCCCTAATTACAGCAGATGCTAAATACAATGTGTTCGTTATCATCAGTGTTTCTGTCTCCAAATCTGATAAGCCAATCATTACCTGATCTGAAATTAGAATGCTAAATTTCACAGGTGCTGAGTACTGGCACCTTCTGAAAGAAGGAGCATTTCCTCAACATGTAGCAATATGATCACAGTTTCTTTCTTAAGGCAAGGGAGGGGGGACCTTTGCAGCTGTGAAATCCCACCCACATTTGGTAGGTGTTGGCCAGAAGGCTAGATCTCTGTGCCAAATAGTCCAGGACTGTTCCCATTTTTTTTTTTGGGGGGGGGGAGCTGATTCAGATCCAA
Source organism: Aspidoscelis tigris stejnegeri (assembly GCA_023333525.1). Taxonomy (NCBI): domain Eukaryota; kingdom Metazoa; phylum Chordata; class Lepidosauria; order Squamata; family Teiidae; genus Aspidoscelis; species Aspidoscelis tigris. The sequence continues at coordinate 1,012,788 of JALMGA010000008.1, forward strand.
AAGCAGAAAAAAAGTTCAGTTTTCATCGCGACTTTTTTTCTCTGAATTTTTTTGCTGGATAACCCTCATAAAATCCAGGAATAAAAAACTGAATGGGAATGCTGGATACCAAATTCGGATTCTATTCAGATTGATAGAAAATTAAATGGGAACTCTGGATTCTGAATTTGGATTCGATTTGGATTTAAACACCTATGGGAATGCACCCTTAGTAAGTCCTTATTTTCAATGTCCTCATTCATTTCTCTAAAGACCAATGAAACTGCTAACTCCATACCAGTATTCACTCAGCTGCCAATAACTGCTTTGATACTTGACTGCTTTCCAGAATTGTCTTACCATACCACATGCCCACTACTTGCGTACATATGATCCACCCTCCTGACATCTTCTCCAACATAGGTCAGATAAGGTGTTTTTCATTCTGCTGATCCTAGTAGGAGTCAAAAAACATGAGTCAAGAAAAAAGCAAATGCCATCCTAGGATGTATTAAGAGGACCGTAGGGTCTACATCATGAGAAGTAATTATCTCGCTCTGCCTTGCTCAGAGTTCATCTGGAGGACTGGTCCAGTTCTGGGACCCTGATTTTTTTTTTAAAAAAATGACAAACTGGAACAAGTTCAAAGGAAAGTTTCCAAGATGGAAAGTGGTCTGCTAACCATGTCTTTCAAGGAGCTAGCCATGACTAGTCCGCAGAAGAGAAGCCTCAGCAGAGATATGGTAGCTGTCTTCAAGTATCTGACGGGCTGTCACACTGTAGAGGGATCCGACCTATTCTGACTCGCACAAGAAGGGATATCGAGAAGCAATGGGATGAAACTACGAGGAAGTAGATAAAGATTAGGTATTACAAAAACTTTTTTGACAGCAAGGAGAATCAGTCAGTAGAATAGGTTGCCACAGGAGGAGGTGAGCTCACCTTCACAGAAGGTTGTCAAGCAGAGGTTGCACGGCCATCTGAGATGGTTTAGTAAATCCTGCATTTAGCAGGGGGGTGGACTCAGTGGCGCTGGAGATCCCGCACAACTCCACATTTTTATTACTCTCTGATAATGTAATAAGGAAGGAAGTTTGCATACTGGGACATATTTCCAGGAAGTATGCAAGAGAGAAACGTATAAGCTTTCTAACACTTCAAACTCGAAGGACAAAAAGGGTTGTGAGGATAAATGAAATGAAGAGCCTTTCCATACCTGTCTGTTGGGGGAACTCGCACACACCACCCAGGCTTCCTGAAATGGTAACTTCTCCGGGGATGGCTGCATGCAACACGTAGAAGCAAAGCATTACTAAATGCTCCCTGTCTACACTGCCTGCCCCCCAGCCTGGCTCCTGCCTCACTTCTCCTTGTGGGGAGAATTTTTGAAGGGAGTCTGGGAAGGGTCAGAGCAAGCGCTGTGTTGCTCTGTCTCTTCGTCAAGGGTGCGTTGGTGCCGTTGCCGTGATTCCGCAATGGCCACAATAATGATGGCAGTTTGCATCTCACCAGCAGTTAGCAAACTTCTCGTGAAGTTAGAGAGAGAGCAAGTGTCCAAAATGTGGATGCTGGAATTATCCCTGGGGAGATTCCCTCCCCCCTCCCCGGAAGGTGAAGGTGCAAATTTGCCCAAGACAAAAAGCATCGACTGTGGGTGCCTTCAGACATGCGTAAAGCCCCAGCCCCCTCTGCAGCCGCTTCCCGTCGTCCCAGGGAGGATGGAGCCCCTGCAGAGCACATTCTGTCATCCAGGCCGGCACCCGATACGCCACAATTTCCTCCCTCCAGGTGAGCAAAAATGTGAAGTCAGTAGTGCTAATTAAACAGCCACTTTTTAACATGCACTTTTCCTGTTGCTTTGCTGCCATTGCTGGTCAATGGTCACATGACCAGTCACATGACTGCTGGGTCTGCAGCAGCTGTGAAACTTCCCTCCATGTCCAGAGGCCCCCCGCTCCTCCATTCTGAACAGCATTTGCATGCATTAAACACAATCTCCAGAGGAGGTTAGAGGTGGCATCATGTGGATGCTACTGTTCCCACCCGATCCTAATCCACATTAAAGGCCAAGGAATGCATCTTGGAACTGCATTTTATGGTCTTTAATGTCATTTAGAGCCACTGACATGTTGCTGCTTCCACCGGTAAACTGCTTTTGAACTACATTTTCTTTTATTTTTACTGAGTGTAGATCAGTGATGGTGAACCTTTTGAGCTCGGTGTGTCAAAATTCGCAAGAAAACGTAGCTTAACTCGGGTGCTGTGTCACATCTAGAAATATCCATAATTTTGTGGTATTTGTAGTTCCAGTAAAAAGTTATATTTTTGACATATGCATTTTATTAAAAGCAAAAATAATTCTTTACATTAGTGCCTTTTGTTGCTAAATTTTCAATTGAAAGTTGGTATTTCATACACTTCAAGAACAAGCAAGCACTACACATCCAGGTGCCAGGATGACCATGTGTGTCACCCAAAAGGGCTTGGCATGTCACCTGTGACACGTGTGTCATAGGTTGGCCATCACCGGTGTAGATGCAGCCTGACAAACTTCCAACAAACAATCCATGCCCTGAAAAAATGAGGAAATATTCTGTTCCTTACCACCTTCTCAAACAAGATATCCAGGATTTCTGTGTTCCTCTTCTTTTGCTACAATTTCAGGTGCCAGTTTAGTGATGGATCCAGGGCTGATGAAGTTCCTACGAATCTTCAAATAAACAGACTCCTAGCTGGACAAAACCAGCACCTGCCTCTTCCACTCCTTAATTTCAAAAAGTAAAGATACCATTGAACAAATTTATCAGGTACATTTTTGAACACAAACTGGACTTGGATTGTTATTGCTCCCTTTCAGGCTTATAGATTTATTTTCATTAGTTGTACTTTCCGGTACAGCCGGCCGCTCTGGGATTTCCTGATAGCCCCTTGTCCTAGATTAGCCAGGTGGCAGCAGCCAGTAGACGAGCAACTTTAAAAAACATTGAAGATTTACAGGATAAAAATTGATAAATCATGGAAGCAGAGACCCACACCTTCCCTGGATATGTTCAAACAGATCTGAATCTTATATTCCGGCACAAAGACTGTAATCAGGACATTGTACAATCATATGCTTTGGGGGGGGGGGAGGCGCATGGATGCTTGTGTGTCTAGAACTGTGGTCTCCCTTGTTGACTTGTGTATTTGCATTCTGAAGAATTCAGAGCAGGCTCAGCCTCAAGGTGGACGGAGCATGAACATACGGTTGTCTCCCCCCGTTTTCACAAGGGTGTCTGCTCAGAGGTGTGGGATTCTATCAAGGGTGCGGACGTACGGCTCTGTGCGTCACCAAACTCCTTGCCCAATTCCACTTTGAGTTCAGGGAAACTAATAAACAGTAATCGGGCAATGGATCTCCAGGTGCTCAGGCTGCAGATCGAAGCTTGTAAAACAAATAAATACATTAAAATACCATTTTGTGTATACGTAAAGGAGTGAGTAACAGTGACTGTGGGAGTCAGATTGCGTCAGTTGACTTAGATGTAAAAATTACGGTGTTTCAAGTATAATGAGCTGGATAATATTTATTCACCGCCACCAAGCTAAAAATAATTCAGAAATACCAACTTCTCTGTTTCTGAGATCAAAGGCTTAGAGGTGCTTTTATACATATTATTTGTCTTTTCCTGATATTTTGAATAAAATACCATTTGTTATAGAGCCAAATAAATATTAATGTAAGAGATGGGAAGTGCAAATTGCTCCAGATCGACTTCAGTGACCTGCGTTCTCAAGACTATAATTCTCCCAGGTTCGGTTATGCCTGATGATGCTGCCCATATCTGAAGATCCAGATTAGGACTGAAACTTCTTAACTACCTTCGTGAAATATGACAGTGAAAATTGCCTTCAAATAAACTTTAAGGAAGTACACAAAAAGTGCAAGTGGGTTGTCTAGAACCACTAATGTAGCCCAAGGCTGCAATTCAGGAATTACTGCACCTTTAATTAAACTGTTTGAAAAAAATGAGGGAACACTTAGGGGTCACAGTATAACCCCAAGTCACTTAAACTTCACAGATGTCCATTTGTCCAGATAAAAAGCATAAGCAATTGTGAATCAATTTCACCTGCTCTGGTGCAAATGAAAGGGACAAGCTTTGCAGGGGTTGGAAACAGACAGTATTCCCTCCTTAGCACCCCTGATTCTTCTCTAGTTTTGTGTTTTGCTAGCGTCCTTCTCACTACTGGTAGGATGAAGCAGTATCTGCAGCCCATTCAGGTTGCACAGGTAGCCCCGCTCCTCCAGAAAGGGACGTCCATACCTGCCATTGCAAGAAGGTTTGATGTATCACCATGCGCAGATTCCAGGACACAGGCCATTACCCAGGGGGATCCGAGTCATCCTGCAGGACGTGTTGGTCAGATTAATATAAACTAATCCAAATTCCAAGCTGGACTACAGCCCCTAGTCCGTCCTAAAATGCAGTCCTCTTTAAACAGGACTGGTGCGGGCTGAGGGCAGCCTGGAAATCCAGCCCAGCTCCCGCTCGCTCGCGTATGAGTGGTGGGATGGCCTGAAGGAAGCAGAACTGTGTCGTGGGGGTGGCACCCAGTATTTCCTTTGGCCAATCGGCACGTGCAGAGTTCGTGAGGAACCCCCCCCCTCCTCAGTTTAGGGGTTCGATTCCCCTCTCTAGTGTTTTTACACACATTTATTTTTATTATTTAAAAAATAGTAATTGCAAGGAGAAAAGAAGCACATTAAAAGGAAGGGGGTGTGAAAATCATTGAACACCTTCCGTTGTGACTTCCAGTTCCTGAAGATATTCGATAAAAGGACCCCAGTCTTCCAAAAACCTATTCACTGTTTTGTCTTTTAAAAGATCTGTCAATTTACCCATTTCTGCCATTTCCATCAGTTTAATCTTCCATTCCTCCTCCATAGGTAAATCTTCCTTCCATTTCTGTGCATATAACAGTCTGGCTGCTGTCACCTTGCATAATATCAATCATGCACCCTTGCCTCCCTTGCGTGGCATGAACGGCATCCCATAGGAAACGAGATAGATGAGATGTAGGGACAAGGGCCCGCTGGAGGAACGCGAGGCTGCACTCTCTAGAAACATGTGACCAGCGCAGCCCGAGGAGGGGTCGGCTTCTATCGACCCACTCCTGTCCGGCACGGGTACGAATTAAATTTGAGTTGATTAACAGGCCGACCTGATTGGGACTCGTGCGACCAGGGCTACACGGGCCATCGACCAGCATCGCGACCGGCATCTGCTTCTTCGTGCAAAGAGGGAAAGGAGGAACACTGCCCGAGCCCTACAGAATGACCGCCAGCGGGCTACTGGTGTGCATGTTTCTGAGCAGACAATCGGAAACAGACTCCGCGAGGGAGGCCTGAGGGCCTGATGTCCTGTAGTGGGACCAATGCTCACAGCCTAGCACCATATAGCTTGGTGGACATTTGCCAGGGGACATCTGAATTGGGAGCTTCACAAATGGGGGGGGGGGCTGTTTTCTTCACAGATTAGAGCAGCTTCACTCTGGGCACGTGTAGCAGACGGGGAGTTTGGAGATGATGTGGTGCATCTTATGCTGCTTGCAGTATCATCCAGCATGACCTACCGACCGACCAACCTACCGACCTACCGACCTACCTACCTATCATCGTCTGTCTGTCTGTCTGTCTGTCTGTCTGTCTGTCTGTCTGTCTGTCCCAGGGTGGGTAACAACCTTTAAAACAACAAATTACAACCCAATAGATATTAAAAACAACAATATGCATAAAAACACTTAAAAGATTCAGCACATTTAAATGTATACAGTGAAGGACCCTGACACATCTCGAGGTAGATACTATTCCACAGCCTGGGGGCCATTACTGAGAAGGCCCTCTCTCAAGTGCCCACCCGTCTTCCTATTGAGGGTGGTGGGACCACGAGGAGGTCCTCCCCTCCAGATCTTAAGGCATGGGCACATCGGTATGGGAGACGGAGTTAAGGTTGAGAATGAGCTTGAGAACAATAAAGCTGATCCAGTTGTAACTATACCCTAAATCATAACTGCACCAGATGCCACACGGTAGCCAGTGAAATACCAACCAACCCAGAACCTTCGGGAAGATAAGTGAATAAGGCCCTCGCCTCAGGTGATGTGAAGCCGTGTGAATTCCCAGCCGCAGCTGGTTGAGGCTGGTACAGCTGGCAGGCCAAGCACTCGTTGCTTCTGTGGAACTTTGCACGGACACCTGTTTCCCCATGAGAAGATTTTCACTTTGAAGATGTTAACCCTTTAACACAAAGATGGAGTCAGTTAGGCCTTTTCTGTCACATGCCCATTTGATCTCCCTGAAGCGCTTTGGATTCTGTGTGGATGAAAGCAAGGTTCAAGGAGATTAAAGTTTCCAGTTGAAGATCCCCCCCCCCCCCCCGGTCACCACTGTGTCACAATCCACAAATCAGCACAAAAAAGAGAGTCAAATGATATCTACTAGCAGCAGATGTGGAAAGACTGAGAGTAAAAATATAGATCTCATATCCTCTGATCAGTTCAGGAAATATGCAAAGTGTCTCTGTGTATCTAATAGCAGGTTCACCATCCATGAATTTGAGAATATCTACATTATTCATCTCAGGATTACCCAGAAACAGATATACAGTTCAATAAACTAATGAATGAGACAAGCGATCCATAAGCCAGCTTTTGTTTACAAATATTTCATTTTTAACTAAAAATTCTGTTATGAAAATATTTTATTCTGTGGTGTTTTGCTCCCAAGCCTGCAAAGCTCACCCAGCACAATCAAAGCACATGGTTCAGGGGGAAACTGTCACATGGCTTATGAACCCTGTAATTAGTTCTCCTTCCTACCTCTAAGCAGTAATTAAATCGGCTACTTCTGCTCTGTTGATTCATTTTACTTCACTATTTAATGGCTCAGCTGAGCACATTGTTATCTCTAAATCTGAAACATTGTATTCAGACAAAGAAAATGGCATTATCCGTTATTTTCTCTAAGAACACTGTAAAGTAACGAACAGTCATACAACATGATCTGACTGTGATGACATTTCTTGCTTATCAGACGGAGAAGACGAAGGCACATCGAGAGACGGATCATTTTCCACTAAAAGATGCTCACGTCAAATTTTGAACTCAAATGTATCTAATTTTGAGTTGCCTTCAGAGTCGTGAATTAAGTGGACGGGGCTTTTGGTTTTTAGAATAGCATTAATTATATGCAAAACAGGAAATGCAGCCATTGTTCAAATGACAGAAATGTTTTGAGAAACTTTTTTAATCGCTGGGAAATAGGGACGTGCCAAACGGCTGTTCACCGAATGCAGGCCAAACATTTCCCTTAACGCCCGTGGCTGTCTTGGTCGTTCCTCCCTTGCGTGTGAGTAAAGGTCTGAAGCGAGGAACTTACTCGCCTGCTCCAGGGGTCTCCACCACCACTACGGTGGGCCCACGGTGCCCACAAATTGTGATGTTGTTGTTCATGTGTGGGACATCCTCGAGTGAGCCCAGAAACCTGTTTCAGCCACCAGGCAGCCTGTGAGCCAGTTTGGTCTAGGGTTAGGGAGCTGGACTCTTATCTGGGAATACCGGGTTCGATTCCTTCCTCCCCCATGAAGCCAGCTGGGTGACCTTGGGCTAGTCACAGTTCTCCTCTGAGCTCTCACAGCCCCACCTAGTGTCTGATGTGGGGAGAAGAACAGAAGGTTTGTCAGCCACTTTGAGTCCCCTTAAATGGGTGAGAAAAGTGGGCTAGAAAAGCCAACTCTTCTTCTTCTTCTTCTTCTTCTTCTTCTAACAAGGGTTTGTTTTTTATTTAGGGCCCCCAGAATGAAGTGGGATGAAAGGGAAGCTTCAGCCATTTTATCTAAGCTGAAAACCATTTGCACACCAGACTGATTTTTAATGATTTTGTTATATTTTTTAAAACCAAACCATTATGTTAAATGGGATTTTTTTTTGAGCTAGCTTTTCATAACTGGTTCTTATCTGGTTCATTTATATACTGTCAGGCCTGATATAGTTGTCATGGGATTTATGGAAATATCCTGGGACCCTGTAGTCCACATGTCATCTGGGTAACTGCATTTAATGGCACAACATACATATCCTGTATAATCTATATAAGTAGAACTATTAATGTGGGGGGGGGATTCTGGAATGGTGGAGGAGACGGAATGGACAGAAGCAGATTATTTCAGCTTGAACCTGACAGGGTCTCACGACTGCACTAAGCTAAAGCTTCTGAGACACAGAATTTCAGCACAGCACATTCAGATGGGCTCTGCCAAAGGGAAGGATGCTGTGAACTGGGAAGCCCTCCACTTCTACAAGCAACTGCTAAGTTTTCTGGGGACTGCAATCCTCTAGAGGCAATTGACCCCATAGTTTGCTTTATCCCTAACTGACCTGATAAAGATTAATATGAGGGGAAAGATTAATATGAGTTTTGCAAAGCACTTTTGAGGACAAAGTCGCTCCGATTTGCAGGAGATTAGATGTCACAGTGAGAGAAAGTTCATGGGAGGTGCCCAGGGAACTGTCTAGTCCAGTTCTTTTGGATCAGTTTCCATTATTGTGGCCTGAGGATGTGGACAAGCTGCTTGCGGGGGTGCGGCCGATGACGTGCTCTCTGGACTCTTGCCTTCCCTGGCTGATAAAAGGTAGCCGGCAAGGTATGACCAGGTGGATCCAGGAAGTGGTAAATGCCTCTCTGATGGATGGGATGGTTCCAATGGCCCTTAAGCAGGCTGTGGTGCGACCCCTCCTGAAGAAGACCACCCTGAATCTGGAAGATGTAAACAACTATCACCTGGTGGCCAACATACCTTTCCTAGGCAAGGTCCTGGAGAGAGCTGTCACTGTTCAGCTGCAGGCATGCTGGGAAGAAGCTGATTATCTAGACCCATTTCAATCTGGCTTCAGGCCTGGTTATGGCATGGAAACTGCCTTGGTCACCCTGGTTGATGACCTTCTCCGGGAGAGAAACAAGGGGAATGCAACCCTGTTGGTTCTCCTGGATCTCTCAGCAGCTTTTGACACCATTGACCACAGTATCCTTTTGGAGAGGCTACGGAGTTTAGGAGTAGGAGGCAGTGCTTGACCCAGTGCCTCACTGCTGGCCTTGACAGCCATGAAGATCATGGGTCAAGAGGACAAGTGGTAGCTCTCACATTTGCAAGTGCCTTCTCCACTTCTGTCTGGTCAGGTAGGTTGAAGCAGTTCAACACAGGACCTGGAGATGGTCGACAGGCCCTAGCTCTGTTACTGTATCAACCATTGGATGGAGGTCAAGGCAGAGCTTCAAGACTTTATCCACAAAAATGGTCACAAAAGCCTCACAGCTAATTGAAGAATTTGATAAACTTTGGCCGCATCCCCATTACAACCTTATTTCGATTTCAAACCGTTTTCAATCCTCGCAGACCCCACATCAGTTTGGGGTAACACGCTTTCTGTGTGTTAAATCGCCCCAAACCATTTTAAATGTTAATCCTCATTTCAACAGGTCTCACTCCGGTTTGTCCGCTTGAAACATTTTACATTTTTTACTGTGGGGACCGTACAGTGTTAAGGGATGAGAATCCGTGTTTAGGGTTTCCCTCCCCCAATAGGTTGCTTCCAAAGATAGTGATTTCACTGAAAAAATCCACCCCTCAAAACAGCCACTATAAATATCCACTTCTTAAAGCAGCGCTACACTGTACCGATCTACCCACTTCATGCCTTATAACAATGTTGCAATTTTGTGCAATTCTAGCTCTTTGAAAGTTCTGACCTTTAGAAAGGAAAAAGAAAGTAAAGCAGCTGGAGGTTCTGTTTTAAAGGCTGTGGCTGTGAAGGGGGCTTGAGTTGCTGCAGCTGCTCCTGTGTGCCCTGGGAAATGGGGAGAGGAGGGGAAAGAATCGCTGGCTGCCCGCTGCCATTTTTCCTCCAGGCAAGCGGCAGCCACCCAGCCACCCAGCTAGGCTCCTTGAAGGGGTCCGTTATGGGTGGCGCATTCATGCCAGGAGAAAGAGGGCAGGGCAGCCCCGAAAAGCCGCTTTTTAAAAGTAGCCACTTGAGTCCCCCTTGAGTCATGTACGCCACGTAGGATCCTCAGAATCCGGATTGAACGCGATTAAGTTAAAAGTAATGGGAACAGGCAAATTCACGTTTGCATCTGGTTCTATTACTGTATTTTCCGGCATGTAAGACGACTGGGTGTATAAGACAACCTCCAACTTTTCCAGTTAAAATATAGAGTTTGGGATATACTCGCCGTATAAGAAGACAACACCCGGCGTATAAGACGACCCCTGGCTTTTCAGAAGATTTTCCTGGGTTAAAAAGTAGTCTTATACGCCAGAAAATACAGTATTTTGGTTTAAGGAAACTGGATTAAGCTTATAATGGGGATGCACCCTTTGATTCCCCAGAAGGGAGGTTAACTGCCAAATTGTTTTAAATAATGGTACCAGGTGCGACTTTGCAGATGCGATCTCCGCAAAGAGATAATCTCTCTTCGCATCCTTAGTTGCCATCTCATAGGCTTTGTTTAGTCTGCGATATGATGTTCTCGATGCCTCATCCTGGGCTCACCTCCAAACTCTCTGTAGGTGTCTCAGCTACCATTTGAGGACTCGCAACTCCCCGGTGAACCAAGGAGAGAGCTTCTTATAGGGCCCGAGAGGCTGCTTGGGAGCGATCCTGTCAATGGCTAAGAGTCTGGTATTCCAGCTCTCAACCAGCTCATCGACAGCGCCGTCAATAGGAACAGGATCCTGCAGGGCATTGCGCAGACTAACTGGATCCATGCAGCCTTGTGGGTCTGGAGTGTAGCGCAGGGGTGGCAGAGAACTGGACACAGCCCCTCAGGATAAAGTGGTCAGACCACGGAACTGGTTCAAGACCAGTTAAGGCCACTTCAATGCGAGGCAAGAAAACAAGATCTAAAGCATGACCCACCGAATGCGTCAGACCGTCCTGAGTAAGGAGAGGCCTAATGCCGCCTTGGTGGAGACCAGCTCTGCAGCTGGAGGAGAAGCGGCATTCGCCTGGACATTGAAGTCCTCCAGCACAATAAGGTTGGGGAACCTCAAGGCCCAGTCCAATACCGCATCCAGGAGCCACCGAAGGCTATCCACTGGTGCACTGGGCAAACAGTACACCAGCAGAATAGCCAGCCTCTCTACAGAGCCCAAGACCAGGCCGACGCATTACGTGCTGGGAATTCCTGGAACTGGTAAAGTTCTGGGGGGAAGAGCCCAGAACTGTAATTAATCTGAATCGAATCTGAATTTGGCACCCAGCATCCCCATTCAATTCCCTATTCCCAGATTTTATGAGCACTATCCTGCCTAAATCCAGAGGGGAAAAAAGTCCCCCTTCTAAAGCTGAGTTTGCTTATTTCCCACCACATGGGGATGATACCAGGCTATTTGGGGTGAAGGTCTCGCCGTCTAGACAATGGCAGCCAGCTGTGGGTGGATTTCTATAGATGCAAAACTCCCCCTCCCTTGCCAGCCTTGCAGAAGCACCGTAGGCTATGAAAAAGGCAGAAAGGGGGGAGAAGGGGCTTTTATATGTGAACCAGTTTGGTCTAGGGTTAGGGAGCTGGACCCTTATCTTGGAATACCGGGTTTGATTCCACCCTCCTCCACGAAGCCAGCTGGGTGGCCTTGGGCTAGTCACAGCTTTCTTTTGAGCTCTCACAGCCCCACCTACCTCACAGGGTATCTGTCGTGGGGAGAAGAACAGAAGGTTTGTCAGCTGCTTTGAGTCCCCTGGAATGTGTGAGAAAAACAAAGTAGAAAAGCCAGCTTCTATTTCTCTTGTTTTTATGGTACAACAAAGGCAGAAAGGGGGGAGAAGGGGCTTTTATTTCTCTTGTATTTAAAGGGGCTTTAAACATGTATCTATTTTCAAAAGATACATGGGAGAAACTTAGGAACCCTGACATATTTGATACATTTTATCTTACACATTTGCTGGTAATTGAAAAAGGGAAGTAATTAAAGCCCCTTCGAGTTTGCTTCTTTTATCGTAGGCAGGCTTTGCATGCGGGGAATTTAAAAGCCCTTTTTTTAAAGGGGGGAAAGGAGGGATGGGGGAGTTTGTTCTGGGCACGGATCCAAGTACCCCCACATCCGTGGGGCTGATATTTGGCCACAGCTGACATTTCTACATTCTATTCACCTCGAACAGAATGTGGAGAAATGGCTTCATGTGCGCCCAAAAAATAGTCCAAACAGTACTGAGTTCGCATTAAAGAACCTGCCTGGGGACTCAGCCTGTGCCCAGAACGTTAACCCATTAGTGCTCCAATTACAAAGAGTGCTGATCTAGGTGCATTCATGGATCAGGCCAACAAGATCACCAAAGCGTGGCCAGAGATTCTGTAAGCTCTGAAATACACAAGAAATATGCTGATAGAAAAAGAGACCCAGGGTGGGGCCTTTAAAAAGTGCATTTCTCCACTAAATTCCTAAGGGATCATCAGTCCTTACAGAAACTGGGCCAGAGGAGGCAGGACCGTTTTCTGTAAAAAGACTGATAAACTCTGTCACTATAGAGTACAAGATACACCCTTTGTTTCATTTTAGCCTGCTGAACCTGGTGGTTTCCTTGTCTCAGTGGCGTTGGGCTGAACCTCCTCCACCCCAACAGTTGTGGGTGATCAGGAAGGTTTTGAAATCGCAGACATACTGCAAATACTCAGAAAAAAAAACATCCAAGATGATTCCAACGTTTCTTATTTATTACATGTCTACTGTATTTTCGTATATGTATGATTTTGGGAGGGGGACAGAATGTCAGGCCTAATATACCTGTCATGGAGTTTATAGGAATATTATACAATCTGTACTTTGGAATCATGTAGCCCACATGTAATCACGTTGTATTATATAACTGCATTTCACCTTATCACATGTGCATTCTGTATAATCAGTGGCAGAATTGCAGGTCTCAACAGGGGAAGGGAATGTTTGATGAGCCAGAATTGGGCCCCTCTAGGCCTTTAGCACCAGGGAAAGGGCCTTTTCGGTAATGGCCCCCAGATTATGGAACAGTCTCCCCCTCGAGGTGCATCACGCCCCTCTCTGTATACATTCAGGAGGGCGATGAATATGCACCTCTTTTTCCTGGCCTTTGGCTAATGTGATTTACTTTCCCCCCTCTGCAGATACTATTATTTTAATATTTAGGGTATTGTTTTAAATGTGCTGAATCTTTTGTTTTTATGCATATTATTGTTTTTAATATCTATTGGGTTGTAATTTGTTGTTTTAAAGGTTGTTACCCACCCTGAGACCTTTGGGTATAGGGTGGGACAGACAGACAGACAGACAGACAGACAGACAGACAGATAGACAGATAGACAGACAGACAGACAGATAGACAGACAGACAGACAGACAGACAGACAGACAGACAGACAGACAGACAGACAGACAGACAGACAGATAGATAGATAGATAGATAGATAGATAGATAGATAGATAGATAGATAGATAGATAGATAGATAGATAGATAGATAGATAGATAGATAGATAGATGCTGCTTTGATCCATAGCGGCATTCTCTTCAGTTTCATTTTCAACAAAGTTAATCACCTTGTATCTTGGATTTTTGAACTGCAAGAAAGCTTTCTTCATGAACTGAAAGAAGTGGGTAATTTCAACTTGAACCCTGACAGAGTCTTACATAAACACTTTAAGCCTATTTTTGGGGGGGGGCTCCTCCCTCGTTTATGGCTCCTCTAGCATCACAGACCCAAGAAAATTCAAGGCACAAAGAGCAAGACTAAGACAGAGAGAAGGGGATTGTTTTTAGGGACAGACAAGTGAAGGCTTACTTGGGTCAGAAAAAAAAGTGCTCAAAAAACAGAGCAGAGCAGAGATTGCAAAGCTAACAGCTGAAATTACGCAGAGACAAAAACTTCTAGTGCAGCAGAAATCTAGTCGACCGTGGATGCTTCCAAACGTGGGTAAAAAGCAGGACTTTCCCTGGCTGTATTGGGATTGCCACACATATCCATGGCAATCCCAATATACTCCTGCGTTTTTTCCCTGTGCTTGCCAACCCATGGGTATTTTTCAAGAGCAGCGATTATGGGAAGAGCCCGGGATTTTCCTGAGATTGCCTCCTGCCATCCGGCAGAGGTGGTCAGACAATGGCAGAACCTAAGAAGATCTGCAGTTTGCTCTTGCCATCTAGAGGGACCCTGTGTGGGAGAAGAACCAGATTTGGAAAAGGTTGTTTCCCTTTTTTCGTAACTTTTGGTGTATTTGTTTAAAAATAAATCCTAAAAATGGAGAAGCTACACTTAGAAAAAGTTTTCATTTTAGATTCCTGTGGCTGACTGGCTTGACAGGCTGCCTCTATAGACTTGTGAGGCCACCAAGACCTTCACGGAATCTTGCTGCGGTTCCAGGATTCACAGACTGGCATCTTGGCCTTTTCTTACTGGGCCTTATTCTAGATTATATTCCAGAATAGGGACCTGCCATCTACACCTTGGGGTTAACTATGGTCGGCTCTGGACAGGCTCTGCTCGGTCTACCCTGGTAGGAGGACAGTAGGTCCCTGTTCTCAAATATAATCCAGAATAAGGGCCAGTGCAGAAAGGGCCCTGATGTGGTCTTTTCTGTGGTGGCACCACCCTCTGGCACAGCTTCCCTCTGATAGTCACAGAGCAGCTACACCGCTGGTTTACTGAAGACTTTTTTCCAGGCCTTTCCAGACTGAATGTATGGGTGCTTTTCCACTGTCAGAAAGTACCCATTTTTGCACCCATTAAGGACCCATTTGGGTGAGACCCGCATGACCCCATTTCCACTACGGAACCCATTTGGGACACATTTGTTTCCACCACCGCTGGGGAAATCCGGATCATATGGGTACATCTCAGCCTTTAATCCAGATTTTCTGCAGACCCCATTAATGGGGTCTACAATGGGGTCTTCAGCCAGAAAATCCGGATTATAGGGAGCCTGTTTCCATGAGAAACAGGCAAGGGGGTCTAGAGGAGGCTGGGGGGAGGGGATCCACCCATGGGGGGAGCCCTGAAATCCCAGTTTCGAAGTGATTTCGGAGTCATTTCAAAATCATTCCGAAATGACTCTGAAGTCACTCCGAAGAGATCGGCAAAGACTTTGGAGAGGCTCCGGAGCTGTCAGTGCGGTCTGTTCACTATTAGCACAGACCGTGTGGACTTTGGACTTCGGAGTCTCGCCGCCGGTCTCTCTGAAGATCAGCGCAGACTTTGGAGGTGCTCCGGAGAGATTTCCCACTGACATCGCAGGCGCTCTGGGGCTGTCTTGCACTGACCGGAGACGTTCAAAGGGACTCCGGAGCGGCTTCAAAGTCCGTGCCGGTCTCTGCGGAGGGACCTTGAAGAGCGCACCCCCTCCACGGCAGGGAGGTTAGCACCCATTGCTAATGGGTGCTATACCTCCCGTGGAAACACATTGGGTGCTTCCCTTAATCTGGATCTACTAGATTGGATTAAGGAATGTACCCATTCCTTAGATTCAGATCTTCTTAGATCCGGATCTAAGGAGTGCGGTGGAAAAACACCCTATGTTTCCCCAATCCTTGATTTTAATTGTATTTATATACCTATTACGGTTTTAGCTGTTTTTATTCTAGATTTGATTTAAATATTTTAAATTAATATATAAATGGATCTATGTCCTTTTGCTTTCCTACAACACACTTACTGACTTCGTGGTACAAATCACCGAATCTCTGCACTCGGGAGTATAACAGGCAAGGAAATTCTGTCTGCGCGCTTTGGGTTCTTTGTGAATGTTAAAAACTCCCAACCCTAATATAGGCGCTTGGGGGAACTTCACTCGCCACAGTCTGCTTAGCCCCTCTGCCTCCTTTCTGTCCCTTCCCATAATGTTTATTTATAATGCCCCTTTCGAAGAGAACGTCGATCATCACATCAGAGAAATACAGCAAGTAAAGAAATCCATGTCAATAAATAAAGCCTGAAATATATATCATAAGCAGCGTGCAGAATTCTAATAACAAGCTGTGTGATCTAAGCAATGACAGTACACAGTATCAAATAAGAAAAGAAACAATAGGAGCAATTAACGCAGGACAACTCAAAAATGTCACAGGAGAAACTAAACAGAAATGGCGGCAAAGCATTCACGCTTTCCTTTACAACATTCCTAGCCGCCATTGGCTCCCTAATGGAGATGCTCAGCACTCGGTGAAGCACTAAGTGTGGCATGCTTAAGATTTTGCAAAATGCCCCCCCCGCCCCTCCCCCCATGCCTCCTCAAGGTGCCAACCAAGAGGCCTTTGGGAAAGTCCAAATAGACAACGCCTCCCTCTTCGCCCTTATCCGTCCGACCACTGATGTTCTCGGAGAAAGTCTTAAAACAAAGACTTTTGATTTTAGAAACAATTTTAAATATTTATATATACCACTTCCCGTTGAAATACAATTTCAGAGTTTTTATTTCTTGAGTGAGACCTGTGCTTCTGAATGTTTCGTACTATTAAGAAGGAAAGCAAAATAAAGTGGAAACGAATAGGAGAGAGGAGACGGAATAAGCGACGCTCTCAGGCTCCGGCTGCCCCTGCTTGCTGGCCACAGGCTTCCGGCCGCCGCCTGAGAGTCAATGCGTTTCTACCGGCCCGCAGGACAAGCCGCTCGGTCGCTGAGTTTTCCGATCGCATCTCCCTCCCTCGTTACCTGACCAGGTAAAATCTTCAGTACGAAGACTCCCTCGTAGCTGGGGACGGGCTGTCTAGGACAGGGGTAGGCAAACCACGGCTCTGTGGCCCCTTGATTGTGGGTAGTCCGATTAAGTCAATAACAGTGTACCTACTTATATAGCTTAAGCTTTAAAAATTTGGCTCTCAAAAGGAATTTCAACCACTGAACTGTTGATATTTGACTCTTTTGACGAATGAGTTTGCCGACCGCTGGTCTAGGAGGACAGCCCGCCCTCCGCTCCCTAGATGGGATTAGCCAGCATTCCTTCTCTGCTGATGCGCTAATCCTTCCTGGCCATTATACCCCATCTATGAGCCCCTTAGAACAATTTAAAATAACACAGAAAATAGCAGGAAGCCCAAAAAGCTAAAATGAGACCATTAATTCTGCACCCTTCCATACAACACTAAATCTGACGGTTGTTAACCAAAACATCTACGGAGAGGCTTTCCTCCCCGACAAAGCAGAACAATTCCCGCCGGTTGGTGTCACTTCTGGAGCGGATCGGCCGGATCTCGCTCACGGGATCTCGCAAATAGTGATAACAGTTTGAAACCCGTATAACGAGGATATAATAACTGTGTGGGCAGCTGCATGTTACTAACACGCATTGGACTTTAATCTGTATTATGATTGATGGGGTTACAAAGCATCCAGGGCGGTTCTCTGTCTCCGACGCGATGCGGCCCGTCTTCTGTTCCCGTCGGCCATCGGAAGGTCCTCGGTTTAACGCGCGTTCAGAAGGAGCTCCAAGCAGGAACGTCTGTCCAGGTTCCTCCCGCAACGGAGCTTAAGGAGCGGCTCGTATTTCGCCGCCTCTCCGGCGGGAAGGTCCTTCGCTCACGGGGCAGGGAAGCGCCGCAGCCGCAGGGCCGGGGGGCACGTCGGAAGAGGGCTTCACGTGTCGGCGGCGCTCCGTCTTCTTGGCAGGAGGGGCTTCCGCCCTCGCCAGCTCCTCGGCACCCGAGGGACCCTGGAGGGACCCCCGCGCGCCCTTGGGGGCGCCGCCGCCGCCGCCGCCGCCGTCGGGGCGCCGCTCCAGCGCGCCTCGCCGCCCCGTCCCGTCCCTTCCCGCAGGTTGCCCGGCCGGAGGCGACGTTCCGCGCAGCCTGCGGGGCTTCCGCGGGCGGCATTTCTAGCCGCGCCCGCCCGCCCGGGGCCGGGGCCGGGGCGACGGCGCTGCCCCCCGGGCGCTGCTCGAGGCAGGAGCGCCTCCGCACGCGCGATTGGCGGGGCGGCGGCCGCAGGGGGCCTCGAGCCCGCCCCCCGCCCGGCTCATCGGCTCATCGGCTCGGGGCTAAGCCGCGCGGGGCGGGGCGGGGCGGGCAGCGCGCGCCAATCTCTCGCCTGCTTCCCGCGGGCGCAGGACTCCCTGGCGGTCGGGGGTCGGTCGGGCACGCGGCCCCCTGTCCCCTGGAGAGGGAGGGAAACGGACGGAGCGCGAGTCCGCCGAGCCCCAACGACCCTCCGGCCGGCCGAGGAGGAAGAGGCGGCCCGACAGGCGCCACTCGTGGGTGCAGCGCGGCCCGGGGAGCCTCGACGACGCCTCAGGTCAGTCCGGCCGCCCCGCCCGACGGCCCGGGTCGAGCCCCGAGGGGGGAACGGCGGCGCCGGGGGCTTCGCACGGGCGCCTCGGACACGGGCGCCTCGGACACGGGCGCCGGCCGCGACACGCGTCTCTGGCGCTCACGGGCAAGGGCCGCCGCGCTCGGGCAGCCCGCGCGGGTCTCTCGCCTCGCCAGTGGGGGGCCGGAGGGAGCGAGCGAGGGAGGGACCCGTCTCCCCCTTCAGTTGGGCGCCTTGGGATTTAAAACAAATGCAGGAAGGAAAGAAAGGAGGAAGGAGGGAAAGAAAGAAAGAAAGAAGGAGGGAGGGAGGGAAGGAAAGAAAGAAAGAAAGGAAGAAAGAAAGAAGGAGGAAGGAGGGAAAGAAAGAA
Source organism: Aspidoscelis tigris stejnegeri (assembly GCA_023333525.1). Classification (NCBI taxonomy): domain Eukaryota; kingdom Metazoa; phylum Chordata; class Lepidosauria; order Squamata; family Teiidae; genus Aspidoscelis; species Aspidoscelis tigris. The sequence continues at coordinate 1,031,435 of JALMGA010000008.1, forward strand.
AGAAAGAAAGAAAGAAGGAGGAAGGGAGGGAAGGAACGAAGGTTCTGCTAAGCTTTCTTGAAGATCTGAAAATAGAAAAATCTGCCTAAATTGCCTTCTAGCGTTAGAAGCGCAAAAAGCCCAGAGAGAGTTTTAGTGCCTGTGGATGGATGAGCAGCCATTGCTGCGTCCGTAGTTTTGACAATATCCGGACTGAAATGCCCTTTCCTCTTCTTTAAAACAAGTTGGTATACTTTTTTGGTAAAATTTGAATTACCCATCCCCATTTTTGGACACATAGATACCTAGTCTTCATCGGGTTTATTAAAATGTAATAACACTCATTTGTTCAACCACATCATGTTAGATAACTACTACCTTAACTGTATTTATTGTATAAGTATACAGTATATATAATTTAATTTATTATATTAATTTCTGACAGTTTTAAAACTCATAATATTTTCATAATGTTACTTAAATCAGGTGACTTCACATTACTTCACCTAAATTAAGAATAACTAGTAAAGAATAACACAAATTTTAAACACAAATCCCAATGAATAAATATCAAAGTGATATTTGTTTGTTTCCTGTGCCATTGATTTAAAAGGTTTTTGGGAATTTCACAATATCAGGGGAAAATGTGAACAAATGTAATTAGATCAAGAAAGCTATGAATGAGGCTTAAGAGCAGAGAGTGCAGACAGCCAGCATTTTTCTTACTGTATTTGATCTTTGTCTTGCATGGAGAGTTCTAAACTGGAAGGTTTTTGAGAATGGTAATTTGAAGCAAAAAGCCATATTTTTCAGCAAGTGCAGGAGTAAAGAAGGAGCAAAACCAAAACTTAGACTAGGCTTCTCATCAAACCAAAGGTCAGAAATTTAAGTATTATAAAATGTAAGAAAACTCAAAATTCCAGCAAGGTACTTGGTAGCCCTTGGAAAGTAACAGGAGAAGGGCTGATGGCATGAGCTTTCATAGACACGTCTACTTCAGATGCTAGGGGGGCCAATGGGCACATCTACTTCTTCAGATGCTAGGGGGCCCAATGGGTATGTCTCCTTCTTCAGATGCCAGGGGGGCAATGGGCACATCTACTTGTTCAGATGCTAGGGGGCTCAATGGGCACGTCTACTTCTTCAGATGCCAGGGGGCCCAATGGGCACGTCTACTTCTTCAGATAACTAGGGGGCCCAATGGGCACGTCTACTTCTTCAGATGCTAGGGGGCCCAATGGGCATGTCTACTTGTTCAGATGCTAGAGGGCCCAATGGGCACATCTACTTCTCCAGATGCTAGGGGGGCCCAATGGGCACGTCTACTTCTTCAGATGTTAGGGGGCCCAATGGGCACGTCTACTTCTTCAGATGCTAAGAGGCCCAATGGGCACGTCTACTTCTTCAGATGCTAGGGGGCCCAATGGGCATGTCTACTTGTTCAGATGCTAGAGGGCCCAATGGGTACGTCTACTTCTTCAGATGCTAGGGGGCCCAGTAGGCACGTCTACTTCTTCAGATGCTAGGGGGCCCAATGGGCACGTCTACTCCTTCAGGTGCTAGGGAGCCCAATTGGCACGTCTACTTCTTCAGATGCTAGGGGGCCCAATGGGCACATTGACTTCTTCAGATGCTAGGGGGCCCAATGAGCACATTGACTTCTTCAGATGCTAGGGGGCCCAATGGGTACGCCTACTTCTTCAGATGTTAGGGGGCCCAATGGGCACGTCTGCTTCTTCAGATGCTAGGGGGCCCAATGGGCACGTCTACTTCTTCAGATGTTAGGGGGCCCAATGGGCACGTCTACTTCTTCAGATGTTAGGGGGCCCAATGGGCACGTCTACTTCTTCAGATGCTAAGAGGCCCAATGGGCAAGTCTACTTCTTCAGATGCCAGGGGCCCTGAATGGCCCCCCTAGCATCTCAAGAAGTAGATGTGTTTACAGAAGCTCATGCCACCAACCCTTCTTCTGTTAGTCTCCAAGGGCTACTAACTACCTTGCTGGACTTTTCGAATTAGTCTAAGACAGCTATTTCTCTGATAAGAAAACTCAGTAAGGCAAAGAGTTTTATTGAATGAGGGCTTATTTCAGGCAGCGATTGATAGCATTTACTTAGTAGTTTGATAAAATTGGAATGATAGAATGATAAACTGTTGACAGTTAAAGCTAAATTGTCATCATATGTCATCATGGCGCTTTGGGTGGGGGCTGCTATACGGGTGCCACCAACTTCAGAATGTTCCTTGCAACAGGATTGTTCATCTCTGCCCTGCAGCCTTTGGGTGAAGGGCAGGATATACATTCTTAAATAAACAGGTGTCCCGCTATCTTGAAACATCACTATTATGGGAAATCCAGCATTGGGGGCTGGTTCCTGTAATAGCAGATGACTGTTCCATGCGTTATCTTTCCTGTTCCAGATACCGAGATGCTAGTCAAGCCCAGCAGCAAAAAAAGGGGGGCAGATGAGCGGCTGCTTGTCTGATAGACACCTCAGTATTTGGAACAATAACAGAAGGACCCAGCAGACACACACAGGTAGGAGCCCAGAAATGCCTCTTGCGGTCTGGTGGGAACAGCAAGAGGCAATTGCAGGATTTCTGCCGTGAGCAGGAAAGGTTTGGTTTACTAGGAGGGAAGACGCAGTCTTTGTGCTATATTGGGCCAATACATTACAAGAGACTCTTCATAATGAAGAGATGGAAGCCCACGTAGAAAAGCTGCTTGTTCTAAGTATTTGTTGGCAATGCAACGTAACCTGTGTTCATCGTCACTTTCCCCATTTCAACCTTTTTAAAATGTTCACAAATATGCATCCTGATATAGTTCAAATGCATTACAGTTTACAAGTGATCATAACTGAGATTAAAAAGCACTCTGGAATAGTCAGGGGTTTTTTACAACTGAACTTTTCTAAAAAAAATTGTAAATCAAAGAAAATAATTTTGGAACAAGAGGAAGAAAAGGAATTTGTTTTCTCAATTTATTAAAAGCAGCATTTTCCCCTTGCCCGACTTGCTCTCAGGTTTTTAAAAATCAACAAGGGATATGAAAATGGGTCACTGGGGTTTTAGTGTTAAGCAGCAAATCCAGAGCAGATAAGATTTAGCTGAGATATTCTGGTTTATTTCAGTGCACTTAGTTAATGAAGTTGTATGCATGGGCTTTTAAAGCCATATGTTATGGGGATGGGGATGGGGATGGCTTCCTGCCAAACAGTATTTCCTGTTGTAATTCTTTTAGATTTATAGGTGCATAAGATGAGACATTTTGAAAAAAGAGAAGAAGAAGAAGAAAGTAGGCTTCATTTTTTAAACATAGGCGCAAGCATGTAGCAAATGTCGAGGCAGAAATCTAAAATGTAGCTTTTTAAAATATTTCATGTGATATGGAATAGATCACAAAGCAAAGAAATCTCCATCAGCGTTCCATTCGCAGAGTCGCGCCTTGGTTCGTGCTGGAAACACAAAGTCCTGCTTTCCTGCTTTCCCGGAAAAGCAATTCCCCTCTCTGTGTCTTGGCTCCAAGGCCTGTCAGCTTCAGCTGTCGCTGTCCAAGGTGCTGAGGGGCCTGGCTTCCCGATCTGGATCTCCGATCCTGCTGAGGCTTGGCCCCTCCTTCTCCCCCTCTTCGCCAGTGTAAACAAAGGAGTCAGGGACGCCGTAACTTCTCCGAAGAGGTTTATTGCATAGCAAGTTACATTCTCCTTCTTCCTCGACCAGCTAGGCAAGGCAAAGCAAAGGCACAGCCGTGCCCAGTTTTATACCTTTCCACTATCTGAGTTGGAGTGTCATATCCTGGCATTTCGCAAGTGTTACACAGTCTTACACAACTCTTGCACAATCCCTCTGATGTTGTCATCAGTCTTAGGAGAACTGGTGATGTGTTTTGCACACATCACCTTATGATGCAATTCCAGGAGTCTCCTGACTAAATACTAAGTTAGCTCCTGGTTATCTATTCTAACTTCTTTTTGCACACATCACTACATTTTCCTTCCACTGGCTTTTTAGCCTTGACAATCCCCTCCAAAATGTATTGATTTGTGCAGCTATAATATTTGAACTATGCCACACAGCACTCCAGCTCTTGGCCTGGATTACTAACTCTCTTTCCTTGGTCCTCTTTAGGTACCTTAGGATCCTTCACCTTTCTGCTGTCTCTATCCCCGTGTTTCTGGGTTTCATCTGGCATTTCCTGCCTCTTGAATACCCACTTGCCTCCTGCTATCACTGTGCAAGTGTTTGCAGTCTGTGTTACAAACCAATCTGGGGGCTCTCTAACTCTCTGAGTTCTCCTTGGTAGGATTACCTTTGTCCTTCCTTTTCCATCTCCACTATCTGACCTAGGCTGTGTTTGTGTTTGTTCATCTGCAGATGTGTTAGTCTCACTATCTGTAGAACCTTCTTGCTTTAGTGCCCCTCCATTTCCAGCATCTGTGGCACTCTGCCCTAGCTTGAGAAAAACCTCCTTATTAATGTGGAGTCTTTCCCTGCTGGAATATCTCTCAAAGTTGGCACTCCTGGACAGTAAGATTTTTCCATGACTTGAACAAAATCTATAGCTGTTACCAGAATACTCCACAAACATTAACCTTTTCCAGAAATTTGTAGGTACATATACATTATATACATTTGCATATTGCCCACAACCTCTTATACATTTAAGGTTTGATGGTCTACCATACAGCATATGATAAAGCATTTCCTTTACAAAAGAATTCCAAACACGGTTAGCAACATGATTAACAGTCAATATTGCCCCTCCCCACCTTTTCTGTGTTGTTTTTCTTTCTGCCATTAGTATCATATACAGATACTTTGTATGTTGATCCACAATGGCTATAAAATACTGATTCTTGCCCATAGTCTTTGCTAAAGGGCCAGCCAAATTTGCCTGCACAGTCCGAAACAATCTTTCTGTCGTGCGTCTGCTAAACTTGGCCACAGGAAAAACCTCAGGCTTTACCTGGCTGCGAACTGAACAATCCCAACGGTTTGAACAAATTTTCAGCTGAAATTTTGGACACACTCCCACTAGTTTCCTCACACTTGTGAAGCTCACATGTCCCATGACTTTCTGGTAATAATGGGCGCAGTTTAAGTGCAACAGCACATTATCAGCTAGCGCGCATTCAAGCCCGTAAGTCATCACATACACTTTGTTTCCCTTGACTGCCCTAGCACAAATTCCATCATTTATGCTAAAAGTACAATCATTCCCCTTGAAACACAAAGCATAATTACTGTTTATTAGCTCAGATTCCCTGATTAAACAGTCTTGCAATTCCGAAACACACAATACATTTGAAAAATCCTTTTCAAAACATGGTATTTTCCCAGTTTCCATTGCAGATACCCGCCCCCCTGATGCACCATTTGCATTAGGAGGCATCTTATCTTTCAGGAGCTTTTCACAATTGGCCATGTGAAAACTTGCCCCCAAGTCCAACACCCAACTAGGGCTTGCAGCCACACAGGCTATAGACTCACAGTTCTTTACAACCCCTCTGTTGCTTTCAGCACACCTGGGTTCCTTCTTCTTGGCTCTTTCCTCAGCCAACTTTCTCCAGTCCTTCATGAGATGATCCTTTCCACCACCGTGGAAGCATTTCCTCCCTCTGGACACAAATGCTTTCTCAGGGTCAAAATCATTGAAAGTCTCGATTGAGTGGGTTTGAGTCACCCCTGTTTCCTGTCTCTGGAGTTTTGCCTCGTAGTCCTTACGCTGGCTTTCCTCCAAGACTCGTGATGCCACCATCTTTGCAGCCAGCTGCCTCTGGTCAACACACTGTGGACTCCACAGGATATTTTCAAACTCATCAGTCAAACTTTCTAACAGGACAAATGTCTTTTGCACTGGGGGGCTTTCGACTCCCCATGTTGCAACTTGCAAATCTGCCACAATCTCCAGACTCGTTCTCTGGTAAGCGCCGCTTCAGTGTAAACACACCATACAGAAAAGTTCGTCTCATCCAGTTTCAGAAAACGTGCAGCTTCCACCTCTCAAGCAGTGCACTTTCCTCTCTCCTTCTTCTGTCAAACGTGACAAAGAACAGACACACAAAACAGACAATCAGACAGCCGTCCGATTCTCTTTTCACTCAGCCTTTCGGCACTCACAGTCAGTTGAACTTTCCAGCACGCGCGGGGTTAACGCTCTGGGCCCATAACCCTTGTCAGGGGGTAACTGGTTGCCCCCCCTGTGGTAATAAATCTCCATCAGCGTTCCATTCGCAGAGTCGCGCCTTGGTTCGTGCTGGAAACACAAAGTCCTGCTTTCCTGCTTTCCCGGAAAAGCAATTCCCCTCTCTGTGTCTTGGCTCCAAGGCCTGTCAGCTTCAGCTGTCGCTGTCCAAGGTGCTGAGGGGCCTGGCTTCCCGATCTGGATCTCCGATCCTGCTGAGGCTTGGCCCCTCCTTCTCCCCCTCTTCGCCAGTGTAAACAAAGGAGTCAGGGACGCCGTAACTTCTCCGAAGAGGTTTATTGCATAGCAAGTTACATTCTCCTTCTTCCTCGACCAGCTAGGCAAGGCAAAGCAAAGGCACAGCCGTGCCCAGTTTTATACCTTTCCACTATCTGAGTTGGAGTGTCATATCCTGGCATTTCGCAAGTGTTACACAGTCTTACACAACTCTTGCACAATCCCTCTGATGTTGTCATCAGTCTTAGGAGAACTGGTGATGTGTTTTGCACACATCACCTTATGATGCAATTCCAGGAGTCTCCTGACTAAATACTAAGTTAGCTCCTGGTTATCTATTCTAACTTCTTTTTGCACACATCACTACATTTTCCTTCCACTGGCTTTTTAGCCTTGACAGAAATATACATCCCTTTTATCTATCCCCTTGCTGGATGAATTTTTCACTTGTAAGTCTGTATTTTGTATTTCCTCATTCATTATGTAATTCAAAGTTTTTACTTATAAGGTCGAGAATCGAGGACCTTTTCTTGCTTGTACTGCAGCTGAGAGTTTTGGTTTGGATAATGAAAAGGAACATGCAGCACTCTGGTCAGGGGTCTATAGGCTATACATTTGAATTCAGTGCTTCATGAAATCATTTTATTTTATTTTAAGTTGTTATTCTATTTTATAATGTTGCATAATTGTTTTCCTTAGGGCATTAGGCATTTTCAGTGACTTTGGGGTGAGAGGCTTAGAATTTTTCCTAATGCTGTTAATGGAAATTCTTTTTATTATACAGATTTTTTTGCTGTAGGGTCAGTTTTCTGGAACCGATTCGGTAAAGTCTGAATCATTTAGGTAAATCATTTTTCTGAAAAGTCTGACCTGGGGCCAATTTGTACTTTGGCCCATTAGCTGATAATTAGGCAACATCTGGGCAGATACATCTGCACTTGCAGGAAGTGTTTACAGCATAGAGACGCCCCTGGCCTGCCCAGAAGTTTCAGAATCGTGCTCCACAATCCCACCGACCGTCTGCCTCCCTGCTGGATGGGAAGGTCAACAGACTTGCTGTGCAAGTGCACTGGCCGCTCTGCTGACCCCCAGACGCAACCATAACTGTGCAGAGTGGCACCATTGTCATGGCGACAGCACCTGATGCGCGTGCAGTTGTGGAGGGCGCCACGCACAAGATGGCGGTGGCCTGAAGAGGTCCAGCTGCCAATCAAACAGCAGGTGAATGTTCGATCGTGGGGTGGGGTGGGGGTAGGCTAACATTTACTAGCATTTGCAAGCGTGAACGCTAGTAAACAGTTGATTGCACTCCTTTTCTGCCTCATCGTTAGCAATCAATATGACTTAGTTTGCACAGCCTAGGTAATTCTGCAATCAGTTCAACATTATTAGGGTATTTAGCACCTAGGCATTTTCCGTCAGCCCTCTTGTGTTGTAGATATACTCCCAGGTCAAGGCAAAAACATTTGAGGGCAAAGAAATAAAATCTCAATTAAACTATTTATTTGTAGGTTGGTCAGTTTATAGTAGATGTAATAAAAAACATGAACAATTGGAGGGAAAGTCCAGATTCTGAAAACGTCAAGGCAGGTTATTTTTTCTTCTTCCTCACGGTAATTCTGTAAATAGATTTCCTTAAGACCCTAATTACACCTGTATGAGACAGGACGTCCTATTCATAATTCAGACTGAGGTCGTTCCAGCTCTGTTCACACCTGGGTCACTCTAGGCCGTCCTCAGGCCTTCCTCGCTCTGGGATGCGTCGCTCACACCTTTCTCCACGATCGACCTGAGACTCCTCCACGGAGCTCTTGGCTCTCCGCCCCTTTGGCTGCATCAACTCTACCTCTCTTCTGATTGGATGCTGTTGTGTCACTCAGGGAAAGCAAGGGTGTGTGTTTGTGGTTCTTGTTTAAGCCCCACCTCCATGCCCCCTCCCTTTTTTATCTGCCTTTCTTCTTCATGCAATTAATTAATAAATAAATAAATTTGTGTAATCGTTATTCAATTTTATAATGTTGCCCATGGCCAGACTATCCCTCCAATAGATCAATTTTTAAAAACATATGGCCTGTCCTTAAAAGGTCAGGATTTTCTGTGCTGGCACAGTGCCAGATCAGTTGGTCGGGAAATTGTGCTGCAGGCCCAACAAATGGCACAAAACCCCATTTTTTCAACAGGTCAGTCTGACAGAATCTTTTGTGAGCCAGTTTGGTCTAGTGGTTAGGGAGCCGGAATCTTACCTGGGAATACCAGGCTCGATTCTGCTCTCGTTCATGAAGCCAGCTGGGTGACCTTGGGCTAGTCACAGCTCTCTTTGGAGCTCTCTCAGCCCCACCTACCTCACAGAGTGTCTGTTGTGGGGAGAAGAACAGAAGCTTTGTCAGCTGCTTGAGTCCCCTTGAATGGGTGAGAAAAGCTGGGTAGAAAAGCCAACTCTTCTTCTTTTCTGTGACAGTGTGGAAATGCCAGTATTTTTTATAAAATGCTTGCATTTCCTCTTGTTGTTTAGAGAGTCCTGAAATATTTTTCTTTGGCCCCAGAGCTTTATTCGATTACTGCCCAGTCACAAAGTGTTCAGAATATAAGAGAAACCCTGCTAAGTCAGGCCATAGTCCATATACAGCATTCTGGGCGCGTCCCCATGGGGTGGATTTGGGGCAGCCTTAATGCAAATCTTAATTCGCATTAAGGAGTCCCCATGGTAATCGCCTAGGTAAGGGCTCATGGCTGTTTTAATCATCTTACCGGAGCTCTGCTCATGCTCTTGACAGCCCCTATACCTGCCTGACAGCTGCTCAGCTGACTGCAGGGGAGCTGTCAGGTGATCGTTTGGGGTAAAGGAAGCCCTTACCTAGGCAATTGAGCACTCATGCAAGGGGGGACAGTTGCGATTGCAGCATTAGTGGCAGGGAGAGCGAAATCAGTGCAATCCTGTTGATCCTGCTTGATCTCTCAATGGTCTTTCATACTTTAGACAACAGTAGTCTTCTAAATAGATAATTTCTGTGAATTTGGGGTGGTTAAAACTGTGTGGTAGTGCTTCAACTCCTACCTGTCTCAGAGAGTAGTATCAGAGAGTAGTATGGAATGACTCTGCACTGGTGGGCGGGCTGTGGTTGTGGTTTTATTATCAATACTATTTAACATCATCATTGGGTTTGGTTATCTGGAGTCTTGGGGTGAGGTGGTACCAATGTGCTGATGACACTCGGCTTTATTTCTCCTTTACATATGAAGCAGGACTGTGAATGTCCTGAACCAGTGCCTGAATACTGTGGGAGGTTGAATGGGGGCACTAAATTGACTTTGAACCCTAAGAAGATGGAGATGCCGTGGCTTGGCGGTTCCTAACTTGAGTTCCAGGGCTTGAAGAGTTTGCCTTTTGTAGATGGGGTTGCCCTGTCTCAGGAGGAACAGGTACCTAGTTTGGGGGTATTACTGACCCTGGAGGCTGAAAGGATCTCTGTGTAAGAAGTGTCTGTTACCAGCTCTGGCTGGTGAATCGACCTAAAGACTCAGATCACTGGTAACATTCCATGTAGGTTACTGTGACACTTGTTCTTAAGCAGCTCTACTAGTTGCTGGTCAACTACTGGTCTAGATTCAAAGTTTTATGCTTGGCATATAAAGGCCTAAGCAACTTTGGACATGGGTACTTGCTAGATCACCTTGCACCATCCCCGGGAGGCCGAGTGCTAGAATGTTTCAGGTGCCCTTGTGGACACTTAAAGACTTTGTAACTTTGCCACTGCTTTACTAAGTGCTTGCTAAGTAGGAATGCTGGCCATTGTATAGCCTTGGCTGGGGCAACCAGGTGATGCAACATGCATTGCATCTCTCCCCCCCCCCCCCGGCACATCCTTTCCCTGCACCTCTTCCACCAGGCAGAGGTGTAGAAGCAGTACGCAGAGCTGTGCTAGCCCTGCTGCTAGTATAGGTGTGGACAAAATCTGCCTTTGGAGATGCCCTAAGTGCAGGGCATGAAAAGTACACACAGAGGGCAGCAATTCTACCAGGTGCCGTCTAGTTCTGGATCAAAAACGGCTGACTTCTGGAGCCAGTACCCGTCTGGGCTGAGAGATGTTCATCTGCATAGATATTCTTTTTAACAGGTATCTTGCTGCAGACTCAGAAATAATGATGGATTCACACATGTGCATACTTCCATGGAGAGCAGAGTTCTCATAAAAATGGAAGGAGGATATTCAGTACATCTTTAGCTCGGGTGTAGAAGATCCAAGGTCGGTTTTCCACATTAAGTGAGCCTTGGACATGGTGTATTCTCTTTAGCTGACAGAAAAAGGAGCCAGAGAAGGATAAGGATCCTTTGATTTCCTCAAACGGGATCTTGATCTGGGCCATTTTCACACGCTGAATCCAGCCCACGCTGGGCCAGACTGGTGGTAGCCCACTTAGCAAACTGTCCACAATTAGGTAGCCCATCTGGGTCCTGGTTCAAGCACTACCTTCAAAGGCTGGGTCCAGCCTCCGAAGCCAGTGGCCAGCTTTCAAGGGTCAGGAATGGAAGTTCTCAGCCTTCAGTGTTTCTGTCTGGCCCCATTTCAGTGGAGAACCAGCTTCCAGTGCCGCTTCCAGTAGCACTCCCAAAAATGGCCTACCAGACCCCAGGGATGTTCAGAGCATTTCTGAAAGGTCCGCTGGTGCACAACCTAGTCTCATGCAGAGCGGTCATACAAAGGAGGGGGTGAAGCCGCTGGGCATCACCAGTGCGCAGATGGAAGAAGCCTAAACAGGGCCGTGGTTCAGTCTACCACCTAGAAAGGGCCCTGATCTGGATCAAAGCACAATTTAGGAAGATCAACTGGAAGGGAGGCTTCCAGTTGGTGCTTTGCCCCTGTGCCACCATTTTTGCAGAACAGGCATCATCTGGCGAAAACTTCTGGTGACAAATGCTAAGAGGCTGAGCAGAGAATGTGCAGAAGACTCGGTTCTTCTTCAGGGTTTTTCTTTTTTCTTTTTCCTGCTGTTAAAAATCATCCTCAGATGCTTTTCTCCCTGCAAGGAAACAGAAACCGGTGCAACTATACTATTGGGTGCTGTGTTCAATTTGATTAAATCAAAGGCTTTTTTGCTGCCTGAAATGAAATCAACGTCTCCTTTGGACTGACAAGGGCTGCGGTATTATGGCTTTATTTCCTTTCATACTCCTCACTTGCTCAGTAGTTTCCATAGTCACATGACTCTAAATGGATCACAGTCAAGCGTTGTCCTGGATAGGAAAGAGGATAAATGACGTCTTTCACTGAGGTTTCCTTCAGACACCATGGGCCTATTCGCACTTGGCCTTTTTCTGGAGTATATCTCAGGATAGGGGTCTGTGGTCTTCATGCTAATGCAGACTCTGGCAGACCTCACTTTGGGCCTGCTGAAGCCTGCACTAGTATATGGACAGCAAATCCCTATTCCAGGATATATTCCAGAATAAAGACAAGTGCGAATAGGCCCCATGTCTGGCATGTCTCTGATTCTGGTATGTCTTCTAGTTGTGGCTTCTTCTTTGCCCCTTTCAGCCTTGTTCCAGCTTCTTCCTGGATTATTCCAGACTGGTGCCCAAAATTCAACCCTTCACAACTATTTTTGGAAACTGTTTGTTATTTTGGGTTATTAGGATCTGAGTGTAGCTGCCAGAATCACTACTCCAGCTTTATTCAAGAAGAGATCGTAAAGAGTCAGAGTCGCATGTAGTATCTTGGGCATTCTGTTCTACCCTGATTCCCACACTCCCCTGCAACCCTCAGGTCCTGCTAATCTGGATTCCCAAAACAGCCATCAATTCCCAGGAGCCTTATCTGGCTTAGGAAATGTAGCCTCTAAAGTGAAAGCTCACAGGGATGGCCATGTCCCAGAAAGGGAAGAGAAAGATGTCAGTGCGGTGGACAAATGGACCGTGCCAGTAGCATGGAGGTGTAGGAATCAAGGTAGAATACCTCGCGTCCTGTGTGCAACTCTGGCCTCTTTGCAGTTTGTCATTGAATGTTAACGGAAGAGCATGTCAAGCTACTCTCCATCTTTATCTCCTGCGTGGCGCCTATGGTGATGATTCTGACAGAATAACAAGTTACCATCAACTCAGTACATGGCCAAGGCCCCAGGCCGTGAGAATCGCCTCCATCTACACTGAAGCAAATGATTGCCAGGATCACAGAAGCTTTTATACACGTGTCAACCGGGCATGACATGGGCCTGGAGTTGCCTCAAGAGCCCATGGGCACTCTGCAGAATAGATGGTTCATAAACCCCACCATCCTGCGCACCTTTCACTTAACAAGAGAACAGGGGCCATAGAATCATAGATTTGGAAGGGACCTCCAGGATCATTGAGTCCAACCCCCTGCTCAATGCAGGGTTCCCTAAACCAACCCAGACAGATGTAGATCCAGCCTCTGCTTGAAGACCTCCAGCGGAGGAGAACCCACTACCTCCTGTGGCAACCTAGTCCACTAACTGATGGCTCTCACTGTCAGGAAGTTCTTCCTAATATCTAATCTGTATTGACTCCCCTGAAGTCAGAAACCAGTTGAAGAGATTACGGTTCCCTCTTAATTCCATGCCCCACCGCAAACTGTGGGTGTTTTAACGGACTTGATGTTCCTGCACCTATTCCCATGGCTCCGGAATACAATATTCTAAAGGCCCAAGGGAATTAAATATACTGTTTTATTAGTCTACTGGAGCACTCGACGTGAACCTAACAGAAGCATCTAGAAGTCCTGAAAGCCATTTGCAAATGGCAGAAGCACATCACGCTGAAGTCTGGCTGTGTGCAGTAAGCATCACAAAGCTAGTCACATCAGATGGCATGCCCAGTCCGTCAGTTAGTGTATTTTCATTGGAATTCTACCGTGATGAATGATGGGGGAATATTACTCTTTAGCTTTCGTCTGTCCATTGGAAGCTGCTGTTTTTAACTCTTCAGATATATAGATGGGTGGACAGAGTTAGAACGGGCATCATCCGTTGTACAAACAAGACTCAGATCCAATGGCTAGATGACGCCCAGGCAGCAGCATCCACGCCCTCTTCCAGGTGCAGCATTGTAAGCGGGTATGGCAGCATGGCTGCAACCGTGCAGTCGCATGGCACATACCAATGACCATGGGTGTCCAGGCATGCGTCGGCTGCTGGTGCCTGAGAGTCCCCTAGCCACTGGATTGGAGTCTTGTTTGTACAACTGATTGTGCCCATTCTAACTCCAAATCACCTCTTCCTGACCACACCAGATGGCTTCAGCTCTCATGAATCACATAATGAGGCTGAGCAGGGCAGGGCTGAGTGGATGCTGGCTAACCATCTCTACCATCTTCCGGTTGGTCATCAAGGAAGAGAAAATTCAAAGTAAAGAGAATAAGAAAATTCCAGCAATAAGAAGTGAACTGAAGAATTGGATCTGAAGACCTCAAATGCTTGCTTTTTGCTGTCCCCTGTTCCCTCCCATACTATTTTCCTTTTGGTTCTTGTCCCTTTAGGTTGTAAGCCTGAGGGCAGGGACATGTTTAAGATTAATATAATATTGTAACCCGCCCAGAGACCGGGTATAGGGCGGGATAGAAATACAATACAATAAAATAAAATAAATAAATAAATAAATAATAAGACACCTCAGTTTTCTTTTGTTTTTTCTCATGTCTTTTCCTATGTCTTAATTTCCACTTGTAGAAGAAATTATCTTCTAATGAACCGAGTTTTCATCCACGATACTGAGGAATAAAATGAAGTGTCTAAAGGTGTTGTATTTAGATTTTGCACTCATGTGATGGTGCTGTTGCACCCAGGGATTTCTTATTCTTTGTTTTACTATTAGATAATTACATTTATATTTTTAAACAGAACAGACTGAATCATAACTTAGAAGGACCTGCTCATCCCAATAAGTACAGAGGCAGCTGTAAAATAGATGGTTATTACGGTACCCAGGAAAGCTAATGCTGACTTCCTTTTTTGTTGCCCTTTACTGCATTACCAGATGGATGGATGGGCTTTTAGTACCTTCAGGGCAATCCACCCATATATATATAAGATGTTCCTAATGCAATCAAAATTCCCTTAGGACCCACACATTAAAACCATTATGAAAATGGAATTTCGTTTTAACTTACGGCCTTCTGTTCTGTCTCCTCCTTCCAGCTTCATCATCAAATAACATACAGCATATAGTCTGTCTCCAATGGATACTAAAAATCAATATAGCTAAAAGCTTTAAGCCATATATGTAGAGGAGAGATAAATAATAAAGTAGCCAGAATAGAATTTCCCTTTGGTTACTAACAAAATATCACATGTATCCCACATGTATAGCTAACTGAGAGCATCATCAAAAATGCATTTAAACATGATGCTCCCAAAGATAATCTGGATCTAGCCAAAGAATCTGTTAAAAGAAGGCAAGATATTTGATGGTAAATGAAATACTGTGCATTTTCTAATTATTGTTGCTCGCATGATGGAAATAGTAAAGATTTATTTGAGATAGTAAAAGATTTATTTCTCTGCTTTGCACTTCTTCTTTGCAACATGGGGGGAATCTCTACTTTCTTGTTTCCTAATGAATACAATTTACAGATGGTACTGTGTTTGCTCAAAATGCATTTAAAATTAACTCCTGAGATTTTCCAAAATGTTGTATTAGCAGAAACTTTAAAACAGTGGGAAATATGACACAAAATTCTAAACTGTGATCGTTAGAGCAATGCATTGCAGGCCACTACAAGCTGTACATTGTATAGTGTTCTCTACTTTTCATTGATAAGCATCTATTAAGATATCTTTGGCATGAACAGATGAAAAAAACTGTCATAGATGATATGCAAAGAGTAACTTTTATGTCACCATTCTTGAGTAGATTAATAGTAATCTTGTTTTCTTTAACTAGAGAAAAGTTGGTCTTTGGAAATTGCTCTTAAAAATAAAGAACCGAGATATGTGATGCAAAATACATTGGCTGACCCAAGCCTTGGAGCTATCCAGCAGGCCAAGGGCAGCTGAGTAAAAAACTCACAATGATGCCAAATGTGTAGATTGGCTATTCTCTAGAAAAAAGGTTTATTGGAAGATAAAGCCGGTTGCTAAGTATCAGCACCAGTTCCTAAAAGTAAAAAAAAAAATAGTGTGCAAAGGTGTGAATTGTCCCTTCAATCCTGCCTGGGAGCCCATGGCTTAATGTTCTAATTCAAAGCAGTCCTAACAATGTGGCCAACTAAGCCAGATCTCAAATTGCTCTCTAATATTTCTTTTTTCCCCCTAAGAACTATAAAGATTTCAAAATGGGAAAAGAAGAGACAAAAGTTTATACAGTTAAGCAAACAACTGTGGCATGGTGTGAGGAAAATTGGCTCTTGAGCTTATACAAGTTGTATTGAACTAAGGCTAGGCCACGCTGGGACACGTTCCCCATTCACACCTAGGCAGGTAAGGAACGCATTCCTACCTGCCTAGGTGCGAAAGGGGAATGTGTCCCCACATGGCCTAGCCCGAAAAGGCTGATGTGGAGGCAGGATGCTCTCCCATGCCTGCCACCTTTGCGTCAGGGTGTTGCCACCTGGGCCGGGCCATCCCACATCTGTTTGGGAGGGAGGGCATTCGCACGCTCCCTCCGGAACAGGTGCGGGCTTGGCCCCTGCCTGCTGCCATTGGGTCAGGTTCAACCCAGGGGCGGGCAGGCCTGTCTCATCCCTTCCCCGGTTCCTGTGGGCTCTAGGTGATGTGATCGGGTCCTCTAGAGCCCGCAGGAACCTACCTGGGGACGCTCACGTGTACACCACTCACCTCTTCGTTGTCGGGTTCGAAGTGGCGGGCCTGGCCGGGGGTGTGGTACATCTGCGCACGCCACCGGCTCTGATTGGCCAGTTACCTGTGCGCTGTCTAGTAGTAAACTCAGAGGGCAATACTCTGGATTGTTGTAGACTGGCAGGATATTTGACCTGTATCTGGAGCCAGCTGTAGTTAAAGAGTTGGCCTGGAGAATATCTAAATTATTTCTAAGTCAAGTATTTTATGACTTTGCCATGTTAAAAGCTTCCATATAAACTAAATTGACCAAAACATTATCAGCATACCATGTTCCAAGAGGCCTGTGTTCAAAACCCTGCCCCCTCCTCTCTATCTCAGATTTAGATCCACCACTTCCATCTGGCCCATTCTTAATTTCAATATTACCACTTGTTGATCACTGTTTTGTTTTTTAATGGTACAGGGGATCCCCTGCTTCTTCACTTAATATTTTCATTCACTTCATTAGCCACCTTGAATTGTTATGAAATACGTGATATAAAAGTATGCTAATAAATCAGAGGTTCTCTTGGATCGCAGGGTTGCCCTGATGATAGGAGGGAAAGCAGGTAGAAAGAAATGTCTGCTGTCTCCCTTGCTTTGCTTTGCTTATATTGAAGGTTGTGGCTGTCAGCTACGGACAAACAGGGAGGCCTCCCTAGGTCAGCGAATGGCGAATGCTTAAGACTTTCCAGAAACCTGCAATTGTCAGTATTAGGATGTGGGATGTTGGGATAGAAAGTCAAGATTGAGGGTCTTAACTCCATAGGAAAACAGTAGGGCATGTGATGTTACGTTTCTGGTGGGAAGAACAAGAGTTGGCTTTTCTCCCCCATTTAAGGGGATAGTGGGTGGCAAAGCTTCGCCCCACAACAGAACACCGTGTGAGGTAGGTGGGTCTGTGAGAGCTCAGAAGAGAGCTGTGACTAGCCCAAGGTCACCCCGCTGGCTTCATGGGGAGGGCAGAATCGAACCCGGTATTCCCAGATACGAGTCTGGCTCCCTAATCTTGACCAGACTGGGAGACAGATTTCAGAGTTTCTGCGAGCCACTCTGGATGAAAATCTTATATACATTTGCCCTAAATAATGAACCTGGCCTTAAAAGTGTTATGTAGTTAGTTTCATCTCCACCACCACACACACTTTTGGTAGGCTTGGTTGTTTTAGAGTGAGAGTGTGCAACTGTGCATGTGAGTTTCTCTTTAAAGATGTGACTTGATACTATTGTCTTGTGTTCATCGTGCTTTTGTGGTTGTGGCTGCATTTCCAAATTGTTTTAGCTGAAAAAACTTGCAAAATCCTTAGAAGAGTATACAGATAAACAGAAGACTGGAGAAGCCTAGGCTTATTGTAGGGAAGCGTCATAAATAATAAATATAACACTTTCTGGAGTTGTTCATGGCCGCACTAACACTGAGAAGTGTTACTGCCTTAGCTGTAGAGTTCGTCTAGCACAGTGGTTCTCAACCTGGGGGTCGGGACCCCTTTGGGGGTCGAATTACCCTTTCAGAGGGGTCGCAACGAGTCTCCCATTGCCCTTCCCTCCCACCTCCCAGCAGCTCCGCCCCTGTGGTTGGGGGTCTCCACAACATGAGGAACTCCATTAAGGGGTCGCGGCACTAGGAAGGTTGAGAACCGCTGTTCTAGCGTCTGGTTGAGAGAGGCATCTTTGCCAGAATTAATAGGCATTCACACTGTCCAGCAGCAACTGATTAGTTGTACAGTGTGAAATGCTAATATGAAAAGGTTGATTCAGTTCTTATAATGGTAGAAACCATGTGATGCTTTTATAACTTCAGAGAACAAGCCAACATTTATAGCAAATTACAATGGTTTCTTGTTTTCCTGTGATCTAGCTATATTCTTGCATTAAAGTGCCTTGCAACTTGGATTGGAACAAAAGCGTCTCTGTTCAAAGTCAGAAAATTAGTCAGTTCCTTTGATTTCACATAAATTGACCCTTTCCATGTAAGAACGGCTTAAACAGTTACATATCCCAATAGAGTCGAAATATTGAAAGCACTGCGGTTTCTAGAGCAAAAAACAGCTAAACCAACTGTTCATGCACAGTGGCAGCTTTAATAGTAGTGGTGGTGGCATCTGGGTTTATTTTTTGAATCTATTCCTACAACAGTTGCATCTGTTGGCATGTACTGCACTGTACATAATGCTTCAGCGCACGTAGCAAAGTAACACAAAACATTTTCCCTGTTCTTCTTGATCAGTGAGAGAAGTGGTAGTTTTCCGACGGGGTCATTTCAGTTGGTAAACATAGGGTTAACCTCCCTCTGCCTCATCCTTTGACTGAGAGGTGGAGCTTTTCCTGGCCAGTCTATAAGCAGCTCCTCCTTATTCACTCCCCAGTTTCATCTCTTGGTCTGCCTCGTCCTGATTGATCTGCTATCAAAGCTCCTATGACTGTGTCAGAGGCCTCCTTGCTTGCTACAATCAAGGCCTGCAGTCTCTTTCCATTAAGTGGATTCAGCTTCCTTCCAGGCTGCAACAGACTCTCAGACTGGAGTTGGCTGAAGGAGCTTCTCTTATACAGAGTAAGCGTCCCTTCCTTGCCTTGGATTTTATCCAGACCCTCCCATGCTCTGAAGCACAGCCGTGCAAAGACTGGGAAAGGTCTCTGCCTCTGGAGAGGCTGTTTCCCCGCTAGCTCCCGCATCCCGACGTGGCTGAGCTTAGCAGGGTGGTTCAGGCATGTTCCATGAAGCCTTCATCTCTGCAATTAAAGCCTGCACACTATTGCTAACGAGCTACCTGCCTCGCTTAGCCCAGTGTTTGCTGCCTTCTACTATCAGCATGGAAGCATCAGAACCAGCTGCTAAGAGGACACAGAGGGCTACTGAAGGTTTCTCCCCTTTTTTCTAAGGCAGCAGTTTGAGCTGGGGATTTTCTCCCACGGCATTGTTCAGCTCAATAGCTTTCTGTAGCCAGCCTTCACGGCAGCTTACAGCAGCAGCAGCAGCAGCAGCAGCAAGGAAACTCAGCAAGCTGAGAGGACAGCCTTTACTTTCGTTTTTGCAGCCGGCAAAGCACTGCCTGAATCCTACTGCCAAAGGCAAATTGAGAGCAAAGACTTTACTTTCGGGTTTGCAGCCGGCAAGAGCTCCCTGCAGCTTATTGAGAAAGGGAAATTGAGAGGAAGACTTTACCTTTGGTTTTGCAGCCAAAAGCACTGCCTGAATCCTATTGCCAAAGGCAAATGGAGACAAAAGACTTTACTTTCGGTTTTGCAGCAGCCAAGAGCTCCCTGCAGCTTATTGACAAGGGCATTTAGAATTTGCAAGTGCACTGTTTTCTTCTCACATTATAGTCAGCAGCCAGCAAACTTTAGTAGCTGCTGTATTTTGGCTGGCCATTATTTTCATCCTATTCTCCCTACTGCTGCAACATTTTAACTGCCACCTTCAAGGGATTTTTTTCCCTTGGGTAATATGACTAAGGGTATGTCCCCTTAAGGATTGGCTTTGCATGTTAGCTGGTTGTATTCATGCTGGTGCAAATTAAATTAAAGGACCATAGAGACTGTAGTTTCTCTTTCTGTTCCAGCTGACATGGCTGAACAAATGGCAAGTAAGCCTGCTTTTTCAACCAGGCTCTAATGCCTCTGAACAGACTAATAAGTTTTCAAAGTCCACTTCAAAGGTCACTAAAGATTTTCTGCTCCTGAAAAGAAAGCAAAGAATAAAACTGACAAATCTACTTCTCAATCCAAGGATAAATCTTCAGAAAGAAGTTCCAAGTCTTCATCTTCAAGGACCCGGTATAGAGTAACACTGTTCCTCATAGACAACCAGCACCACTTGCTGGTTAAGAAGAAATGATGCGTAAAGGTTCAGGAGATTTGTACAGGATGAGTTTAAAAAAAATCCTGTTCCATCTACTCAAATGAGAGAATGCTCCAGGTCTCCGTCTCCATTGTCAATTGTTCCTCCTGAACAATATTCAGGGGCATCACATGATGTGTTGCCTATCACTAGATGTGCCCATTCAGATCTGCCAAGAGTATTAGATACAGCTATAGCTGATGAAGGAGAAGATTTTGATTTAGACCAACGTTCTCATTCTGATTTTGAGGATCGTGACAAGGATGCCCCTGCCTCCTCTGGGCCGCGGCTCTCGTGCAAGACTCTTGGGGAACCTGCGAGTGATTCTAAAGTAAAACAAGAATGGGGAAACCCCTGTTCTTCAAGGAAGTTACCTCCTTCTTTGGTTAAGATGTTCACCTACAAGGTGACTCAAACTCTATGTGGGAGGTTCCCACAACTGACCAGCCCGTGTTGGCTCGGTTCCAATCATGTTTTTCCCGAACAGGGATTAATGGAATGCAAGTAAGAAACATTACTGAAACAAACTTTGAAGTTTCCATGTTGGCTGTAAAAGGCTTCCTCCAGCATCTCCTTTGCTTGAGGAGCGTTAATATGGTCCAATGAAGTACTAGCGGGCCTCACATTCTCAGGGCAATCTAAAGGCCTAATCAAAGATATTCCACAGGACTTAGCTTTCTGTGCAGAGGCTTCTCTAGACACCCTATAATTGATTGCCAAGGCTTTTGGCTTCATCCATGGCAGCTAGATGCGTTCTAGGGCTACATCATTGGAACATAGATTACACATCTAAGATGAAGGTCATCTATCTTCCTTTTCAGAGGCACTCAGCTCTTCAGAAACAAAATATTTGCGCATTGAATCCAAAAGTTAGAAAATGATTTCACCTTCCACACCATCCACCTCTTACTCCAGAGGTCAAGACCGTAGGTCATCCTGTAGGAAACCAGCAACCAGGACACCAACGAATCAACAGTGCTCCTCATTTAGGCAGCATGATAGAACCCAATGTGCCTGGAATTGTCCATATCAATCCTCTTATGGACAATCCTTCGGAGCTAGTTCCCATAGAGCCAGGGGATCATATAACCATTCCTTTCGGGCTCCAAACATCAGCCCTTTTCCTCCTGACTGTTCTGAATCCAGTTGTTCCAAAATGCCTGGCAAGAAAATATTACAGATCCCTGGGTACTGTAATTGAGCTCACAAGGAATTCCTTAGATTTGAGAACCATTCCCAGAGGTTGTATAGTTAAAACATCTATACCGCTTAATGTTCAGAAGAAGGATGCCCTGGTTGCTGAAGTCCTTCAGTTGTTGCAATTGTAAGCAGCTGAAAGTTGTTCCTCAACCTGGACAAGGATTGGGAGTTTATTCTAACCTTTTCCTATTCCCAGGAAAGGTGGTTCATGGAAAGCCATTTTGGACCTAAAATTCTTAAATAAAATTATGATTAAGAAATCTTTCATGATTTCAAATTGTTAATTTCCATTTTCAATATCGAGCTCTCTCCTTTTGTTTGTCATCCGCACCTCGTGGTTTACCAAAACCCTAGCCCCACTTGTACAAACCCTAAAAGTAAGAGGGGTTCGAGGTTATGATTGTTTAGATGATCTCCTTTTTAGAGGTTCGTCACCTGAACAAGCTGCTTCAGTGGCTTGTACCACCATCCAAATTCTGGAAGCTCATGGGTTCAATATCAATAAAGAAAAGAGCTCCTTAAGACCAGCCCAGACTTTAATTCACTTGGGTGCTTTAATTGACACTACAAAGTTTAATTTGTCCTTCAGAGGACCGAACTGCTTCTGTCCTGGAAGTGGCTCTATCTGTCAGATCATCTGTGCAAGTCTCTATCTTTGATCTTGCCTCTCTACTGGGGAAGACAGTATTATTAATTCAGTTACCCCTTTGGCTATGGTGCACTGAAGACCTTTACAGTGGTTCTTGTTATCGTGGACAGAAGCCATATCAAAATGTCAGTCAGTTATGGTATCCCTTCCTTTATCTGTACAGAAATCTCTAAAGTGGTTAAATACAGGACATCTTCGCAAAGGAGTTCTGATAGCAGATCCCCCTCGTATCCTTGTGACCTGTGACGCCAGCCTTTCAGGATGGATTGCCCACTGCAAGGGATGCACTCTCCAGGGAAAATGGGACCCACAAGACCAAATAAATTGGCTGGAATTAAAGGCCATTTTCCTTGCTCTCCAAGGGTTCATAGCATTATTACACTGCCAGCATGTTCTGTTTGACTGAGCTGAGGTAAACCTTGCTTCCATTTGTGCAATTAATTGTGCAATTTGTGCATCATCGTGGATTCGCTGAGCGGAGCAGCTGGTGGCAGCTGGTTCGAGATGTTTTCGACCAACTTGTCTGCCAATGGGGCTTGCACTGAACCATCAGCTACCTTGTTACATGTCCTAGCATCTGGACAACTTGGCTGTGCATATAGATATCCTATCAGCCCCATGGCCAAGAGGCCTCCTTTATGCATTCCCCTCTCTGCTTCTGCCACTAATACCAAGGTTCCTGCAGGGGGCGCGCAGGGAACAAGCCTCTGTGATTCTTATTGCTCCATTCTGGCTGGGAAGGGTCTGGTGCCCACAACTACTGGCAATGCTGGTGGAACCACCATGGAAATTGTTCCCCAAACCAACACAACTTCAGCAGGGGGAAGTCCCTTCATGACTAGCCCTCACAACATGGAAAACCAACGGTGCTGTCTCCAGGCCCTGGGATTCAAACCTTCTGTATTCCAGACAATGCTAAGTCCAGAAAAGCATCTACCAATTGAATATATAATGCCACCTGGAAAGTGTTTTATACGTGGGGCTCAAACTTGGAGATAGATTCCATAAATCCATCAGTCTAACAAGTCAGTCACCTTTTACAAGCAGGAGTGGAAAAGAGCTCACGTTTAACACTTTACAGTGTCAGGTATTTGCCTTACAGGGTATTGGAATTCTTCTCCACACCTAATTTTTCAGGGGATAAGTATATCAAAGGTTCCTGAAAGGGGTGAAAGCTAGTACTCCAGCAGTGGTATACCGTTAACACCATTGGGACCGCCACCTGGTGTGGTCAGCCCTCAAGATGGCCCCGTTCGACATTTCTCTGAAGTGTCTTCCCTTTAAAGTTTGTTTTACTCGCCATGGCATCTGCTAGACGAGTTGTAGACTTGGCTGCCGTGTTGGTAGAGAAGCCCTATGAATGTTCACACCGGATTCTATTGTGCTAAAGATTGATCCTTCTTACACACCAAGGATTAACACACAATTCTGTGTACAGCAGGAGATACACCTACCATCTCACTGCCCTCATCCAGGCCACCATGATATGCATAAGCTAGATGCTCGGCAGGCGCTTAAGGTATATTTGGCCCAGACAAAAGACATTCATAAGACTTCCAGCCTATTTGTCTCTTTGCATCCTACAACAGTGGGTCAGAAGGCAACATAGAGAGCACTAGTTTCCTGGATAAAATCTTGTATTAGGCTAGCATACCGAGCCAAAGATGTTAAGCTACGAGGGACAGTCTGGGCACACTCAACATGTAGCGCTGCAACCACGGCAGATTTTCGCCATAGATGCAACCCTACAAGAAATTTGCAGAGCGGTGACATGGAGCGTGCCATCCACTTTTATGAAAGATTACAAGTTGGATCAATGGCACTCAGCAGATGTGGCATTTGGCCACAGAGTCCTCCAACATGCTCTGTGATAAGTTACAATAAATGGCTTTCTTACAGGGTTGCCCTCCCATGGGACACTGCTTTGGTACGTCCCTATGTTTACCAACTCAAATGACCCCGTCAGAAAATGAGAAATTATACTTACGTGAAGGTTCATTTTTGACGGGGTCATGAAGTTGGTTCCCACCCCAGTGCCTGTTTAATCGGTTCCTTTATGTTTCAGAATATCATTAGTATGGCTAAATACACTCTTGACTCGGGTTTTCTCGAGATGAAACTGGGGAGTGAATGAGGAAGAGCTGCTTATATACTGGCCAGGAAAAGCTCCACCTCTCGGTCAAGGGATGAGGCAGAGGGAGGTTAACCCTATGTTTACCAACTTCATGACCCCATCGAAAATGAACCTTCACGTAAGTATAATTTCTCATTTACAGAATCAGAATTCGGAAGCTGAGATTCTTTGGTTGATTTTATGATGTCCCAGTTTCAATCACCTCCATGGAGGATCATTCAACAGGATGTCTGTGGCCTGATGGAAGGGAGGAGGCGCTTCTGCCCCTTTGATAGTTGCTTTGAAGAAGGCGTCCAGCAAATGCAGCTTGTCACACAGTGGCATGAACTACCAATCATCAGGTCTCACTTTTTGCCAGGACAGGAGCCCAGGAGGCAAGAGGTTAGCTGAAGGACCTGGCTGGCTTCATTGCCTGTTATTTACACCTTCACTGTCAGTCTATATAATTACTTCTATACAGCCAATGAGGATAGAGAAATATTCTGGAGCTTGAGGTCTCATTGAATAGTTCAATAAATCTTTCTAATTGCCCTCTGTCTTGAAGCGTAGTTTCAATCCTTGTTATAGCATTAAAATGTTTTGGGGAACTATTCAGGATAATTCAGCATAAGCTATTTTGGTCAAGTTCCCACTTGGCTATTTAATCTGGTTTTAAACCAGGGTTTTGTAAATCAGTGAGGTCTGTTTTTTTGCGTTCCCACTAATGCGAACTCATTCTCCATTCTTCAATGCACGGCAGAGAAGAAGCCCCCTTCCCTCTCTCTTCTCCTTAGCAGAACCCCCTCCCCATGCAGTTAGCAATTGGACACTGTCATACCCTGACTTCATTGGGGTGGGCAATTCAAACCCCACCCTCTATATAAACCTGTTCCCACATCAGATCATAGAGTCCTTTGGCAGAAGTTTTTGTTCCATCACATGTTAACAAGGCAGTAGAAGATTAAAGATCTTCCTATAAGGTGTTTTGTGATAGACTGGTAGATCAGAGCAATGCGAAATGACAGGGAGTGAAGCAAAAGGGGTTGATGGCAGAGGCAATCAAGGAAGGAGGGAGGGAGGGATCAGGCAGCCTTTTACACAAAGCCAACACACTTTGCAACCCCATGACTGAAGCTGCTAAAGTCCAATCGCTGCCAGTGAATCCCTCTTATTTCAATCAGGAACTTTCACTCACTTCCGTTCCCACTACATTTGTCGGAGCTTGTTACATTGTTGTGTGTGCCTTAGCTACTGTGGGCTTTGTTCATTTTTCACTTCCTTCCCCTCCCCCTTCAGCCAGTGGTAGATTTCCTTAGCCTGGGAAAGAGGGGGGACTACAGCAGAGGAAATCCTGCCTTCTCATTGGTTCAGGGGAAACTGAGGAGAACGCCCCTAAAGGATGGTTCCCTCCCCCCAAAAGCGCTCGCGTTCCCATTTTGCTAAATAAAGTGGAGCATTTCTAAATCCAGCAGTGAGACCTCTTTGATCTGAATATAGATAATTTGCGTTTTGGGACCTTTAATCCTCAGAAACTGCAGATTCCTTTAAAACTTTGGGAACGATGAGCGCTCAAAAAGGTCTCAAAGCTCATTATAATACCCTTCGGGTATTAATTCCATATTTGTATTAACATCCAAAATAGCTTTGTTTCATGCAACAACAGGAAGATAAAACAGTGCTTATTTGACCAAATGATCTATGCTGCCCAGTATTGGGATGGCAGAACAGTACTAAATGGACATTAGAATGATCTCCTCCCTCCTCCCCAGGCATCTGCTGTAGTGGACTCAGAATGTTTTAATTGGTGGTAGGTTGCTTTGGGGGGAGGCTTAGAGGCTGGTAAGATCTGGATGCCAGGGCAAGAGGTGCCTTGGCATCTTCTGCTTCCCTTCCCAACTCTGGCCTTGGCTTCTGCCTACTGGTTCTGACTCTTCTGCATCCTAGGGTGCAGTCACATCCTTACCTCATAGTCCGGTTCTGGGATGGACAGGGAGTTTAGGCCCGGAATGGCCTTGCCACACCTGCCAGGCTGCAGCCCCATCCCCAACTCCCTAGCCTGGTAAAAGGTAACTCTCAGCGTTCAGGGGGCACAACTAGGGGAGACTTGCACATTAGGGGGGAGGGGCAGGGCAGGGCAACCCAACATGGGAGGATGTGGTAGGGTGGGGGAGTTTCAGTGCAGGGCAGTGACTTTCTGTAGTGCTGGGTGGGTGAACGACTTGCCCTAGTGGGGAGAACGGGGGTGACTTGGCATGGCAAGAGGATCTCAGTGCAGTGAGCGGGTAGAGGCAGCCAAAAGCAGCGTGATCTACACTGGCACTGCTGAACCGCCCTCAGGGGTGACGACACAGTCCTCTTCTGGCAGAGCTTCTTCAAGCAGCCCTCCTTTAGGGCCTCTGGTGTAGCTAAGGCCTGGCGGATTCCAGGAGAGCTGGCAAAAGGGCACAAGTCCCGCATTCATCCATCTATAGTACTACAAGGAAGCCGTTTCAACACGTCGCCCTCATCCTGGCCACGACGGGGATAGTTGTGTTTCTTCCTACATCTGCTCTTGTTTGCTGAAGGGTCTTGCGAGGGCAAGGGGGAACCATAACGGCCACAAAGGGATGCTCAAAGTAATAAAACGGAACCAGTGCTTGGCCCAGGGTGCAGAAGAAACTCAATTCTAGTAATTCATTAAATTCCAAAGGAAACTGGGCTTGTAAAATGAACTCACAAAGAGCTTACTGTAATTTTTTAAATTGAGGGCCTTGACTGATCCAGGCAAAAAAATAAAATCACATACTTTAATTTTATGTTTGTATTCCCAAAACTGTGCATAGAGCTTCAGTTCTGCCCTGATTTACAGGCACTTACATTCGTTGATCCTAATTTGTATGATCTGATAGTCCTACCCACACAAATTTTGTTGCAAGAATTATATGAATATGTAATCTCTCATGGACTTGTCAATTTAGAAGTATTATTCATCAGTCTTATATAGCATATCCGGTCTGCCATGAATGATCTCAGCTGCTTCAGCTGCATTTGTGAACAAACGTAGGTTGGTTATTACAACTGGAACCCCATGGAACTTTCTTTTTTTTAAATGTATTCTTTATTAAAAGGATTTTTCTTTAACAACCTAAAATACATAATTAGCCATTAACATCAAACAATGTGTCTCTGTCTTCTTCTTGTTCTTTTGATGACTTCCTCCATTTTCCACACAGGGAGCCATGGAACTTCCTTGATGGCCCAGAACTGCTGTCACACGGCAGCTCTCTCTTAGGTCCGCCTTGAGATGATTTCTCTTTAATCCATAGTTTTCTCTTCGTAGTTTATAAAAGAGTTTCTCATATATTTATTCCACATATCTTCTGTGTGATAAAGAGAGCTCTATCTAGTAAACTATTCATTATCAGAACCCTGTTCCAGCTGACAATTTAACCGTGGATATCGTTACTGCAGAAATCCAAGCAATGTCTTAGAATTTTGCCACACCATAATGATATCAAGGTATCCCAAGACAGGAATCTAGCCTAGGATGTTATGGCTGAAAGTTTTCTGAGGCTCCTCCCAACCCTAACATTTATAAATCTATATTATATAGATGCAAAATGATCTGCTAGGAGGCAACCCAATGAAAACCTGCAAATGTTTGAATGATTAAGCCTGTGCTAGGTAACTTTCCAGGGAAACATGTTCTATCCAATTAATTTTTTTTACCTATAAGGGCTTTTTTTTTTAGTGACTTCATTATTTCATTTCTTTTTCAACATTGATCCATGTATTTTTGAAGCTTTATTGTAAAACGTGAATAAGATTTTTTTTCAAGTGTTTTTTCATGGAAATTAACTCTTGAGTATTTCAGCCCCATGTTCACGGCATCGTTATCTCGAATTCAAAACGATTTGAGTCCTCACAGTTCAGATGGCAGTTCGGCTTAACACGCTTCTTCCGTGTTAAACCACGTTATACTGATTTGAAATAAATCCTGATTTCAACAGCTCTCACTCCGGAACGTGCCCTTTATACGTGTTTCATTTTTTACTGTGTGGACAGTATCGTTTTCCGGGATGAGATTCCGTGTCCAGGCTGCCCCTCCCCCAATCGCACTGTAACCAATGGGCTGTCTGTATTCTAGGCACGTCATGTTTAGGATTCCCTCCCCCAATAGCTTGCTTCCAAAGAGTGATTTCATTGAAAGAATCCAGCCTCGAAACAGCCACTGCCTCAAAAGCTACACTGTAGCGATGTAGTTTAATAACAATGTTGCAGTTTTGCGCAAATTCTGAACTTTAAAAAAGGAAAGGAAAGGAAAGCCCTGGAGTCCCCGGGGAACTTTCCTTTCCCAGCCAGTCCAGTCCCTCTGAAGCGGGGGGGGGGGGGGGGAGAAAAAAGAAAAGAAAGAAAAAATTCCCCAGAGCGCTGCTGGCTGGCTCTCCCTCCCTCCTTCCCTCTCTCTCTCTCCCCCCCTCTCTTTCCTGCTGGCAGAGAGATCTAGTCGGCAGCAGCGCGGACACATCGCTGGCTGGCTCGTGTTGTCCTCCTCTTCCAGCCAGCGGCGGCAGCGGAGGAGCAGGGCAAAGCGGCGGCGGCTCTGCCACCGGGCAACGAGGAGTCCCAGGGCGAAGCCGCCTGCGCCGCGCCAGGATGGATGGATGGATGGATGGATGGATGGATGGATGGATGGATGGATGGATGGATGGATGGATGGATGGATGGATGGATGCTGCTGCTGCTGCTACTGCTACTGCTGGGAAGGGAAAGGGAGGGGAGAGAAGGGGACGGATCGGGCAGGGGATCCCTGGCGGAGCATGGATGACGCAAAGGGAAGGGAGGGTGGGATCCTGGGAGGGAAGACCAATCACGGAGAGGGGGTGGGCACCATGACTGGCAATGGGTGGGAGCACAGGGCTATCGTGGGGATTACCAGGATTGATTCCGCGTTAAGGCTGCAATCGGAATGGCCTCAGAACCGGATCAATTTGCAAGTCGTGTAGACAGCTTTGTTCCGGGTCAGTTATTTCGAATTATTTAAATCGAAATAACGCATGCCGTGAAGATGCAACCTTCATGTCTATAAGTATCTCTCTTTTAATTTATCAAATAGTACTGAATCCCTGAGCAGCTTTGACATGTGCTTTATTCACGGTCTTAGCTAGTTTTGCCTTGTTTTGTACTCCATAGAATTTAAAGTGCAATTGTGAATAAAAGTACAGAAGGAGAAAACTCCTGAATGGGGTTTCAGTCATGCATAGTGTAGGTCTTGGAACTGGAAATAGCTTTCCACCCAAAAAGTAGAAAAAAGGAAAATACCATGGGAGCCCAAGGCCAGATGACTCCCTTGTCTCGGACTAGGCTAAAATGCCTTTCAGAAACTGCTGTTCAAGTTCCGGGATTTTTCTTGTCCATTTGAAATAATGTTTTCTTGTCCATTTGAAATAATAATATGCATCTTGTATACGTTTCTGCAAGTCATGTGAGAATGTGCACTTCTTAGAGACAAGCTGTATTTAAGTCTTCCATTGGACTGATGACTGAGCTTGGAAGCACCAGTAAGCACAAGGGGAACATCCTTCCTTCTGCCAGGAATTTCACAGAAATTTGTGGGAATTGAGTGCATTTCTCTGTGTTTGAAATATCCCCAGTTTTTTTGGTAACTGCGGTAGGATCTGGAGCATATTCCTGTTGATATGGACCTCCGACTGTATTTAAATACATTTAGCTTTCTTACAGTATTTGTCTCCAGGTTGCTTTATGAGAATTGTTATTTTGTTAATTATTTTCAGCTGTAGTATTAGGCTGACACTCCTTAAACAAACATTTCAGCAGACTAAAGCAAAATCTATAGGTGGTGCATATGTTCATTCCATGCTAACAAGTTTACCCAGAAACATAATAAATTGGGGGGGAGGATTATTCTATGACTCCAGATCCGCCTGCATGAATTATAAGAGATGCTGACTGCTGAGGGAATCTAATCAATCACTCCTTAAATAGATTACACAGCCAGGCAGTTCTTTAGACAGCTGCTTTATCTTTATCTACCCAGAATGAACTATGGCACAGACGCAAGAAGGGTCCCCTCCCAGTGAAATATCTAGCAATTTTAATCATTTAGATTAAATCTATTAAAAAATCTTTGATAAATGAAAAAGTGCTCCCAATTAATTAAGTGGAAGATTTAGAAACACTCCTTCAAAATGAGAACTTCCACTAAGTACAGATGGCAAATATGACCTTTCTAACGGTGGCCAGCATAGCATGGGTGAGCACAGCCTGGGAGGTCCTCTCCGCACTGAAATTGCCACGTCTTCCTCCAAGGAAGCTCATGTCTGGCTCTTAGAATGTGGATGGACTGCCTGTGCCCACTCTCTTCCCAGTGTTTTCCTCTGTGTGCATATGAAAGACAGAGAGAGAAAAGACTCCATGAACAAAGTTCCTGTGATTTTACCATGTGCAAACCTAAACATATTGGATTGTGTAATGAAAGGTTATATGATCCATTCTTATTGCCTCTGTAAAATCACCTGTAGGAATTAATGCAGTGCCTGAAATGCAACAGCACTGGCAGAGAATCTCTGCCATCAGCTGCACGTAACCTAAAATAAAATCCATCCTGTGGAAAAGATCATTGGGCAGCTGATCAGTCTTCATTGATCCACTATTGGTCCTTTTTGTTGTCAGGAAATCTCAGGGCGATTACTGTAATCCCTATTTCAGTTCAGAAATGCTAGAGCGGAGCTTGGCTTGGAGTTTTCTCCATTTAAACTCAGCTTCAGGTGTGAGTTCAGTTCATAAGAAAAATGAACTTTTGGTACCCAAACTTTTAAGGCCGCTGTAAAACAGAGAAAAGGAGCAGCCACCTCAGATGTAAGATTATTATTCCTATGACAGAGCAAAACATTGGCAATTATTTCACCAACTCTCTTATTGTCTACAGTACCATTGTTGAGACTTCTCACTTGTGTGAAGAAACACTCAAAACCATGTTATAGACTCACCTGGGAGCTCTCTGCATTTTCAAAGTTTGCCACATAGCAGGGGTTTTGTACAATAAATAAATCAGAATTTCCTTGGAACACTCATGGCTTGTTGGTGGCTGTCTATATGACACTTGCAAGAGGGTAATGGGGAGGGGGTTATAGCAATAGGAACCTGACGTCCATTTTACCAAACTCTTTTTTTTTTCCTTTTAAGTAATTTTATAATAAGCATTCAAAATCTAAGGGAAAAAAAATATAACAGGAACTTCAGTAAACTTGTAAATTAAACAAAAAGACTGTCGTAAACTATTCATTCATCAATACTGCCTAGCCCCAAATAGGCAGAAGTACAAAACCCTATTCCCATATAGCCAAGTCGCAATATATACCCACGGGCACGTACCTACCCACCAATATATAAAAATAAACTCTTTACAACAGCATTGAAAAGGGTAGAACAATATAGGAAATCTCAGATATCAACCCAGATGGTTTAGGGCCTTTTTAAAAGCAGCGGAAGGACATGTGCTACAGGTATTTCAAATGGTGTTGACTGGAAGATAATTCAGACGCGTGACCAAAATACTGTGGAAAGAGTTTTGGCAAATGGCCGGTTGCTACTTTGTGCTAGTGACTTAATACCAAACTGCATTTTAATCTGTTTCAGGCCCTAATAGTTCAATGTGTCTTCTCTTCACTCACCTTCCCCCCGCCCCGGGTCGTTTTGGGGGTGGGCTGTGATTCCCCAGAGCCCACATTTACACAGGACTCCATTTGTCTTGGGGGACAGTCCAGTTTTGCTTGTCCTGGGTGAGCGAGGAGGTGGGCTAGAGAGGCTGAGCCGCACTGGGGTGGACGGATCCAGCCTTCCCTCAGCCACAGTGCCTGGCTATGGGGGGGGGGGCACACAGGACATTTTTCTGCACACCTCCCCCTCTGTTGTATCCCTTTGCACTTTATGAGCGGGGAGAGGTTTGGCAGAAAGAGGTGACACCCTGGTGGTTTTTCTTTGCTTGCCAAGCAGTTTGTACTTTGCTTGTCCCCATTCCAGGGATGGCACCCTGTCCCATCCGCCCCCCCATTCCCTTTGCTTGCAAACCCTGTCATTTAAAATATATATATAAATCTAGTTTGCAGTAGACTGATAATGCAGTAGATCCTATTTCTTTAAATACTCTCTAGTGGTTTTGTGGGGAAAAAATTAATGGCCCAAAAAGCACTGCTGGGAGGGGAAGTAAGAGTGGAGTAAAAGTATGGATTAGATACAATTCTAAGGACAACGAATCTTCCATTTTCCTTCAGCAATGTGTAAGGGGAACAATCACTTCAGGAGCTTTAGGCAAGCAACAGATTACAGCCTCTCATTTCTCTACGGTCCCCTCACCCCAACAGTACCCTGCGTTAGCATCGTGTTTGCCATCAGCATGACACGACTCCAAACAGCCCGTTGCCACTATTGATAGCAGAACCGTATCCTCTAGGAAGGCAGGTGGTGTTGATGCAGTTAAGAGGGGTGGAGAACTAAAGAATCGTGTAATGGAGACTCGGGGAGACAGCATAAAAAGTGTGAGCATAGCAGCCTCAGCTGAGGACGATCTAAGAACTGTTTAACAGGAATTGGCTGTGAACAGTATCAGGGCAGCTCCAGTTCAATTGATTTAATGAGACAGACTATTTCAGCCAGGTGTGATCATGGCCAAGGTGACTTGGTTATAGGATCTGAGTAAGGCCGTATTTAGGCATAACAGAAAGGCTGTGCATCCCTCAGACAGAGAAACAGTTACGGTCCTTGTGTTTCCACCCTTTTCTAATCAACCTTTTCTAGCACAGAAGCTTTCTGTAAGCCGTCTCAGAGGTTCCTCGCCCCCCACCCACCCGTATCTTTCCCTACCATACCTGCGACCCACAGACCAATGTATTTCTGTTACTGCAACATTATTAGCATTAGCCTCAGTTACAATGGTTGGATTTAAAAAAGTAATAAACTCTGAAATCCAAATAATGGTCAGCTTAACTTGCACCAAGGATTTGTTTTAAATGGCTCTAAGTTTTTGTTTTAGCCTTGCCTTTTTAATCCAAACAGATACTACACAGATCTGTGGTTAGTCACATTTAATTTCCCAAGCTTCCCCCCTTTTTTTAAGAGTCAAAGCTATCATTCTTTCTGTGAACTTTATAGGTTATTTTGCCCATATCAATTTTGTGTGAAATATATCAAGATTTACTATATGAAAAAGAAGACCAGAGTTCTGCTCGTGCCTTGACTAGTTGCATAGAAGGAGGATTTTTAGCAGGTGAAGCCTACAGAAAATACCTGCTGAAATTCTCTTTTTTTATGTAACTACTAAGGAGCAGGAACTCTTTGAACATTTTCTGACATTATATTGGATTATTCTATCTGAACACTGTGCTTGGATATCGTGAAATAATTCACATTTATGTGTTTCGATTCAATTCATCTAAAAATATTTTCTGAACAATCTTGGCACATTTTGATAATATTTGGAGTGGCTTTGAAATTTTCCCTCCCTTTGTCCTTGTTGCCAGTGCGATTACCCTTATTCTTTATGCTGTCCTTTCAGCTTTCTGGATTCTTTTCTAAATAAAGGAATCTCTGCTTACTCTTTATGCCATTCCAGATAAATTCATTTTCTGAAGCAGATGATGAGAGGTTCTGGCAAAATAACCCTGGAGGGCAGTAACGGTCTTCCATGTGAGGCCAACTTCATGACACAACGGGGTGAAACAAAAGAGAACAGCTTACAGAAAGCATAATTACGTCTTACTATTGGTAGAAAGCATATTAAAGTCAGGAAGATCCCGAGCTTACAATGCTGATTCAGTTGTTGGTGGGGGAAGAGTGTAAAACAATCAGGGTGGATAAAAATCTATGATTTATTTAAAATAAAATATATTGCCATCCAAAGGTTATTCCATCATGAAATAAAGATTAATTTTTTAATTATGTAGAATAAGGCTGTATATGTTTTATTTTTTGTGGTAATTAATCCATTCACAATGTCATGCTCTTCCAGAGGTTTTTGTAAGATTACTGGGCAGTTTCTCTGCCTATATTTAAGTTTTTCATGTAGAGGCTGGGCTGACAGTCTAAGTTTCTTATATATATATTGTTTAGCCAAATTATGTAACAAACATGAATGTTTGTTTAAGCAAATAACATATGCTGTATAGCTATTGTTTCAGTCAAACCTATTTAAATTGTTATTATTAAGGTAATGATTATTTTTCTCCTCCCTAAGTACAACAGAAAAGTTGCGTACAAATATGAATAATTAACCTATTAAACTGGGGATAAAAAAACTAATATGAAAAGTTGTTATTCTAAAAATCTTCATCTACTTCAATATTATAGTAGCAAGAATTAGTTTCTGTAGATACTATGGTTTAAATCAAGCCTTACTGACTAGTGATTTAAATCGTGATTCAAATCGTGATTTAAATCAGTTTGATTTAAATCAAATCCACTCTGAAAAAATCCTCATCAGTCATGAGCTTCTTTCTTTCTTTCCTTCCTTCCTTCCTTTTACTTTTAAAATCATGCTTGACTGGGAAGATACATGTAATTTACAACAAGAGGTTTCTGTAACCTTGCCAAAAGAAGCTTTTGTTCCCTGAAAAGAAGTACGTTAAAGGGTGGTTTGTCCGTTCATTCCATAAGCAACGGCACCTTTGAAATGAGCTTTTGAGACTGCAGGACACTGGAAAAGCAAACAGCAAATCAAACAAAGCCGGTGTAGGACCTTTCTTGTCCCTTACCTAGTTATAGCAGTTGCTGACACAAATACCTAAAATAACCACAGATAATAAGGCTCCTCTGACAAACCTGGAGACATGCCAGGAAAATGCAGAGCTAGAAAGAGAACTAAGGGAACTAATCTATCTCTCATTACAGCGAAAACACTGAACCCTATTTAGTAATGATGACCTGCTATACGTGGCATTTGCTGAATAATAACAAGAAAAAACAATACAGTTGTGAGCACGGCCGAATAGGCTAGGCAAGGAAGATTTTTAAAATGAAGTAGTAAAATAAGAGAGAGAAGAAAAGAATGAGAATGCTTAAAATATGGACAAAATGCAGAAAGAGCTTTGTGACCTGTAAGATCATGACTGTTTGCCACCTGATAAGCTTGTTCTAAGGGTGTGTCCGCACTTACCGCTTCAAGCAGAGGCTGGACCTACGTCTATCTGGGATGGTTTAGGAAATCCTGCATTGAGCAGGGGGTGGACTCGATGACCCTAGAGGTCCCTTCCATGATTCTATGAGACTTCTAGAAGTTTTGCCTGGTGAGCCAGTCCTGTGCATGGGGACGATTGTGGGCGATCCGCGGAGGAGGTTGGCGCTCACGTCAATAGGAGGTGGGGTGTACTTGCCGTTCCTGCCCTGTGCATTGGAGATCGCAGCCGCTGACATTTTAAAATCCCAATCGCCAAGGCACGCAGGATACTGGCTTAAATTTTGTATATTTTCCATGGAAATATTTCCACCCCCATTTCCCAGTTGCCAAGGCAGGCAGGATAATGGCTTGATTTTTGTTCCAGTTCCAAAAATTTACAACCCCCATTTGCTGATTGCCAAGGAGATCATGAAATAGAGGCTTAATTTTCTCCCTTTTAAACTTGGTGGGCGTTCTTGCAGTTCCCGGTGGAGTGGAGGTGCGCAGAACTGCTCAAGCGCCTAACTGCCGCTAAGCCGCATAGTGGCTTTCAGTCTTTTAAAATTATTTATAAAATTGTTATTATGAAGTAAGCTTTATTTTAACTCTTTTTCTGTGCCTCCCAGCCCAGTCCTGGCTTTCAGTGCCGCTACGGAAGTTGGGGATGCGGCAGAGGGCTGGGCTGACATCAGTCCAGCTTCCAGTGAGGAGAGACGGGGCAGAGAGGAGGGTCACCGCTCCCCTGTGTCAGTGTTTGGCACAGTTTGCATGGGGACGCCTACATCCGCACCCAACCTGCACCTAGCCCACATTGCCGGGAATGGCATGGGGACGGGCAGGGAGCGATCTTGGACCCGGTTCCGGTCCCATGCACTCTGGTCCCGCTCCAAATGGCTTGCGTGGGGACGCGGCTTAAGACTATATTTCTGTCCATCCTAATGTTACTACAATTACAAATGAAGCAGCAGCAGCCAGTGATACGGAGCAGGGAACAGCAAGCAAACAAATTATAATGCAGGCAAAATACTGAACAGTACTAGACTGAGAATGAAACTTGAACAATCTGATTAAGTACAGCAGATGTCTTCAAGATCTTTGTCATCTGAGGCTATGCATCAGTGGTTCTCAACCTGTGGGTCAGGACCCCTTTGGGGGTCGATCTGCTCTTTCACAGGGGTCATTATGAAGTAGCACCAAAATAATGTTATGGTTGGGGATTAGGGTTAGGGTTAAGTTGGAGGTCAGCACACCATGAGGAACTGTATTAAAGGGTCGTGGCATTAGGAAGGTTGAGAAGCACTGCTATACATACATGGGAAATTCAGAAATATATCTACCAGGATTTAATTCAGTTTTGGGAAACACTGATTGCTGAATGCTTACCTTTTGTCTTTGTAGGTTAAGTGACGGGAGAAATCACTCTGAAAATTGTCTTTAAGGACTACCAGTTTTGGTCAAGAATGAATACAAAGGATCCAAAAGTGACCGAAGGAGGCCTCAATGTCACACTCACTATACGCCTTCTTATGCATGGAAAGGTAACCTGCTTACCATTCTGCTTACAGGGCCTGGGAGCAACTGTAATGGGGAGAAGCAATACCTGCATTTCAGCCCTTTTGGTCCCTAAAAAGTACTAAAAACTAGTATTGGAAAACACAGCACTGGTAGTGGGTTTTCTAGCTTTGGTGCTTTTTAGCGACTGGCTTATCTTTCTGGATGGAGCAACAATCAGAGCTCCGTCAAGCATGCGTGCATGGAGGCCGAAATGTGTATGGAGAGGATCACATGCACATCCAGGAATTGGACAGCAGCTGAATTACAAGGATTGCTTGTCACTAAAACAAAGATGGGAGGAAAGATGGGAAGCGTAGTAGCAGGGGGAGCAAGACACCACATTATTGCTTTCTAGAGGCAGCCAAGACTGGACCCAACCCTTGTAGCCTCCAGAATTTCCAACTAAACAAAGCCTCCGAATGTAGAGATTCAAAGCCAAAAGTAATGCAGAAGAATCTCCCAAAACAAAAGAAATGATAATTAATATAATGTATAATAACAAATAGACACCACATTTGGATGCTACAGTGACTGAAAATATTTAAAATAACAGAATAGGCACTTAGGATGTGTTCCCATTCAAGATTTAAAGAGCTTTGAAATCATTTTGGGCCTTTTCGCACACGCCGCCGAAAACTGGTCCGTTTTCTGGCGAAACGTTTTTAAAGGGGAAACCGTTCCAAACAGGAACGGTTTCTTGGAGACCCCGCATGTACGCAGGGCCGGATTTGGAAACGGATTTGGCCAGCTACCCTCGCAAGGCTTCCTGGGAAATGTAGGCATCGGCGCGCCTAGACTCAATGGACGCCGGCCGTGCTGCTCTCACAGTTGCCCCACCAGCGACCAGGTAAGCGCCCCAAAAGTGGCCATGGGTGGGGTGCGGGGTGGCAGCTGCAGCTTCCCCTGGAAAGAGAAGGGGCCATGGCCCTTTCTCTTCCGAGGGGAAAGACCCAATCGGGCCGTGAAACCTTGGAGGGGGGCAGGGGGTTTTCTACTTTGGCTTCCCTGGCAAAGATAAGGGGTCATGCCCGCTTTTCTTGCCAGGGCAAAGCCAGGGAGGGCGGCAGCCGGCCGTGCCATGGCCAGCTGTCAAACAGGGAGCATGCGCTCTCCCTGTTTAACAACTGGGCATGCGCCGGCAATCCGGCTTTTCCCCCTCCGGTGCGGAAACGTTCGTTTCCAAACCGTTTTCAGGGGGAAAGCCAGATGTAAGACCTGATTTTTTCAGGTCTTACATCTGGGTAGGATTTCGGCGGCAAAAACGGTTTAAACAACCGTTTTTGCCTGCCGATATGCGGACGCGGCTTCCTCAGAGGGGTCCTAATTCCATCCCCTATGTGGAAGCCAGGTCTAAATCCGTTCCACATCTGGCTCTAAATCCGTTTTTAGAGCCAGTGCGGAAAGGCCCTTTGAGTGCTTACTGTTCCCCAAAGTTTTAAAAGAATCTACAATTTCTAAGGATTAAAGGCCCCAATCAAAAGAGGTCTTACTGCTGAACTTAGAAACAATCCTCACTATTTAGCAATGGGAATGCAACCATTTTTTTGGAGGGAGAGAACCATGCTTTAGAGGCATTCTCAGTTTCCCCTGATCCAATGATAAGCAGTGATTTCATCCCTTTTTCCCTGGGCTCTTGCCATTACGTGCTAAGGGGATTGGGCTTGGCGGAAAAGGGTTGGGGAGGGACGAGGTGAAGAATGATAAGAACATTGGGTGAGTGGGCAACCAAGTGGCAAATGTGCTTTAATCTTAACAAGTACAAAGTAATGGACATAGGGGCCAAGAACCCAAATTACGTCTATAAACTGATGGGGTCTGAGCTTTCTGCAACACACCAGGAAAGGGATCTCAGGGTTTTGTTGGACAGTTCAATGAAGGTATCAACCCAATGTGCAGCAGCAGCAAAAAAAAAAAGCAAATTCAATGCTGGGAATAATTAGGAAGGGAATAGAAAATAAGACAGCAAGTGTCATTTTGCCCCTTTATAAATCTATTGTGATGCCACATTTGGAATATTGTGTACAATTCTGGTCACCACACCTCAAAAAGGATATTGTGGAACTAGAGAAGGTGTAGAGAAGGGCAACCAGAATGATTAAGGGTCTGGAACACCTCCCTTACGAAACCAGGCTGCAGCGTTTAGGCCTCTTCAGTCTGGAGAGACGGCGTTTAAGAGGGGACCTGATTGAAGTATATAAAATTATGCACGGTATAGAAAAGGAGGTCTAGTATTCACACAATACTAGAACCAGGGGGCACTCAATGAAGCTGATGGGTAGGAGAGTCAGGTCTGACAGGAGGAAGTATTTCTTTACCCAGATTCTCATCGGCTTATGGAATGTGCTGCCGGAAGAGGTGGTGACAGCTACCAGTCTAGATGGCTTTAAGAAAGGGTTAGACAGATTTATGGATGACAGATGTATCAATGGCTACTAGAACGCATGCCTAGATGCATCTTTCAGACTGTGGGGGCAGGGGAGAGCAGGACACTTCTAAGGCCATCTGCTGGGACTCGAGAGCAGGAGAAGGTTTGTCCTTGTCTCTGCTTGAGATGCCCATGAGCATTTGGTGGGCCACTGTGTGCGACAGGATGCTGGACTAGATGGGCTGTGGCCTGATCCAGCAGGGCTCCTCTTATGTTCTTATGTAAAGAAGGCTAACATTGGACTGGAGGAAATTGGGAGCATGCCCCCAAAAGTAAAGTCCCCCCTAAATAAATAAATAAATAAATAAATAAATAAATAAATAAAAATTAAAAGCTTCCTTAGATCCTGCTCTTCCCTCCTGCCATCTGCAGGTACTCAAAGATTCCTGCCAATTCTAAACCCTGTTGAAGTTCAGCCTGCACCAACATGTCGCCATCGTATTTGCGACTGTTTATTAGCTGGTGCAGGCTATTGCTTTGTTGTTCAAGAAAGAGAGTGGCTGTGATGAAAACCCTAATGCCTACAGCTAAGGATTTAATTGGGAGGGGTTTCTTAATGGGAACTTAGAAAGAAGATGTGTATAGTGGGCTTTGATAATTTTAAGCAATATGATAGTATAGAGGTCTATATAAGTAAGAAGAATACATTGGAGATAAAGTAAGAAAAATAGTAATAACAGTAATAGAAATGTATCAGTGTATTGATTACTTAGGGGAGGGACTACAATCCACTATAAGACATTTTAATGTTTTATTACTTTTATTATTTTTCTCTCTTGTACTTAACTGTGTCTCTTTCTTTTTATGTTATTAGTTTGTATGAAGTAGTATAGTTAAAGTGATAGAACTTGGTTATTTTCTTTCTTTCTAAAGGCTGTTAAAAAAAATGTAAGTTCGAGAAACTGAGAGGTTAGCTGCCTAAACAAATATTTAGAGAATTAGGGGGGCAGAAATGTGGAAAGACGAAGCAAGAAGATGGTTGATCAGATGATCGGAAGTCACAAGGAAAACAAAAGAAGATGGATATGTTGATATAAATTCTATAACTTCTATTTCCTGGGGTTTTTTTTATTTCTGTAAGATCAATAAAGAATATAAATTTAAGAAAACCCTAATACCTTCCAGAGAAATGTAGTTGTCATTTCATTCATGAGGCCTGGGGCATTCAGAAGTCGACTGAGCTATTTTCATTTCATGTCTTTTTCTTGGCGGTAGGCTTGATGGTTTTTTTTTATACATCCGGCTTGGTTATATTTTTATAAAATAGGATAGTTAAGAATTTTTAGTTACTGGATTTTAGTTTTTACTCTATTTTATTTTGTATTTTATTGATGTCCTGTATTAGGGATAGTATTTTTGTTTAGATTTCTTTCATCTCTTGCCATCTAGAGATAAAAATAGTAATAATGGTCTTCATGATGGCGGTGGTGCTGATGATGACCAGATGACCTGCTATACATTCTGGTACCACATCTCTGGAGAACAGTATTCTTAATATTTTTTCCACAGGGATTTTAAAGTTTGAGTTGTGGATTAATCTTATTCCATATTTTGATTTAAAAGAATATATAAAAATATTGTTTTATAGGTCATATTTTTGGGTTGTTGTTTCTTGTTCTTTGCCTTAGAAGTTAAATTTGTCTCTCTTGTCAAGTGCTTTTAGAACATTAGCTTATAGGTTACATTTGTTCAAAGTGAATATTTCCACTTTTCGGCTTGCATTCATTTGCATTTTGCTTTGTTTTTTTTTTCAGGAGGTTGGCAGCATTATTGGAAAGGTCAGTAGCCTCCTTTCTCAGGGCTGAATATAAATGAGTCATCCAGGTTTTCAGACTCCCTCCCCAATCAATTTACCGGCCTCTAGATGTATTACTGTCAGCTAATTTATGGTTTCCTTTTTCTTTCAACAGAAAGGCGAAACTGTTAAGAAAATGAGGGAAGAGGTAAGTTGCAAATGTTGAATTCTTGATTAAATTCTGCTCATTTTCTAAGAATATAGACATATCTGGTACTGGCTGTTATGAGCATGTGGAGGGCAAACTATATGACTCACAAGTTTGAATCAATACTGCCACCAAATGGCTAGCGGAACAAAATTTATGTAGTGAATTGTATAATTTACTTCTATTTTCCAGTTGTTAAATACATTTATTCGTTATTTTTGTCAGCTGCTTTTAATGCCATCCTTTGGCACAGGGGTGGGAGATAAATACAATAAAATAATGCATTTTCTGCTACGTGTCTGCTGAGAGCGCCGCATAAGGTGTTGGCTGGAGTGCCAGACCGAGGCCACTTTCCCTTCGAGAAGGCCCAGTGTGAACGTGGCGGGTCACGGAGCAGGATCCATGCAGGTGCTAGTGGGCACAGTTGTCTTGCTTCCCGTCCTCAGTAAGCCCCTCATGGCTCCCAGCCCCTTTCCCTGTGGCTTGATCACTGATAGGTTTGCCCATCAAGCTGTTTATTTCATGTTCCCTTACTCTTCCAGCCCAGACCTTCTAGCTGTGGCTAGTTAAAGTTCCTCCACCGACTGGAGATGGATAAGGAGAGAAGAAATGGGCAGAAGAAAACTTTTCAAGAGTCGAGCTCAGAACTGGGGCTGATTAGTGTCCTTGCACGGGGGGGGGGGGGGGGGGCATAATGTGTCTGTGTAGAAAGGAGAGATGTGACAGGGTTTCGCCCCGTCCGGTTTTATCCATCTGTGTTCTTGTTTTTCGTGACTCTTTTTGCTGCCCGTTGCAGACGGCTTTTGTTTTGCCACCGTATGTTTATTCAGAAACGACAATAGAAGGTGCTTGTGGGTGGGAGCGTGGGATGCCCCCTCGCGCATGCACAGAGCTTGGAATACTCTCACTCTCCCTCAACACGGACAAAGGAAGTTCTTTTATAAAGAGGGAGCCTGAGGCGGGGAGGAGTTGGGGGCTTGGGTCTTCCCCCGCTTCATTCCAGTGTTTTTCTGAGGGAAAGCCCCCCCCCCCCCCGAAACACATAGACGGAGAGAGGAAAAACAGTAGCTCGCTGCAGATCAAAAGTCAGCTCTTCCTGTTGGGACAAGTAAGAGTGTTGACACTAAACATCTTCCCAGCTTCAGATACGTGTCAAGTCATGACTTTTTCCACAGAGTGCTGCTCGAATCAACATCTCAGAAGGTTCCTGTCCGGAAAGAATTGTGACAATAACAGGACCAACAGATGCAATTTTTAAAGCTTTTTCTATGATTGCACTAAAATTTGAAGAAGTAAGTAAATAGAAATTCTTGTTATACCACGTTAAAAAGCAATTTTACTGTGACTTCTATGCATTTATTTTAGCTTAGAATGTTTCCACTGCCGTAATAAACATTGTAAATGTTCACAGAAGTAACAACGAAAGAGAAATAACAGTGCATGATTATTATTTTCTTCTTTGTATTATATGGCAAATTATAGTTTCCTCTGTGTTGTTATTAAATCGGAATTGCTCTAAATGTGGACAGCTTCATTTGTGCGCTTTGCAATTTCCTACCTATACAAACCAAGTTTTGTTTGGGAAATCTGACTATATTTCAGCACTCAAAAAAGGAAATGTATTTATTTATTTGCATTTTTATCAAATACCTTCATTTATAAAACTATGAAAATTATGAAATCCTTATACTGCAAACGTTTTTCAAATTGCTACCCTTTCGTTCATTGAGTCTGCCTTTTAATTTCTAAAAGGGCAGGTTTTCCAGCTGGTTTTCGTGCCACTGTGTAAGATTATGTAGTTTGGGGGGAAAGGCAACCAAGTGTGATCTTGCTGGTTGTCTTCTGTTCTTGGTGGCTTCTGACACCATCAGCCACAGGGCCCAGGTGGGAACATGCTGCCAGAACTCCAAAAGGCAGTGCACCAGGTAGCAGTTTTAATTTTGTGAATAATCCAGGAAATGATTCTACAGATGCTCCTCTCGTTCAGAAGAGGTTTTGCATTCTTGCAACTTCAAAAGAATGTCAAAGTCAGATCCATAAAATAACAAATTTTCATAAGTTCACATGGCTTCTGCAGTAAGTAAGTAAAATGGATCCAGAGATGCTTCATATCACTGAGAAGAATGAACCCTTATTATGGATAATAACGACAAATTGGTGAACACATGGAAATAACTCTCTAATTTACTCCATTATTTTGACTCCTTTATTTGTTTATATGCATTTTTATCCCACCCTATACCTGAAGGTTTCAGGGCAGGTAACAACATTTTGCCCCTCCCTCCTACCCATCCATAAAGCTACAAGCTGTCACTGTTCAGAACAATATTAACTTAAAGGGCGGCATGAGGTAGACAGATACGGAGTTTCTTTGCGGCTATTCTATATTAGTTGTCGTTTGGCAGCTTACTTTGATTCCCTCATCCACTGTGATAATCTGTCTCCATGGGAGTATTTGGTCCTTCCTGCACTTGTAAACTCAAATCTAATAATTTTTTACTGCAGTGTCAGTGCTTGTGTTCCTAAGGCAAAGAGGACTAAATTGAACTATAGAAGTGAATTAGGGTGCGTCCCCATACACATTTTGGTCCGAACCAAAATTGGGTTCAGGAAGGGGCATCCCCATGCATTTTAGATTTGGTCCGATTTCTGCAGACCAAATCGCCCAAACCTGTGCCAAATTTGGTACCTGAAAAAACAAGTCTTGTCATGGTTTGGTGTCCCGGCATGCACTGCTTTGTGAGCCAAGCCTGCACATGGGGACAGTCCTGGGCTATTTGGGGAGGAGATTGTCACTCACGTCGTTGGGAGGTGGGTTTTCATGCCCTGTGCTTGCCGTTCCTGACCTGTGCATTGGAGATCGCAACCGCTGAGATTTTTTGGGAGTAAATGGTGTTAAAGCCACCTCCCTTCCCCGATCGCCAAGGCAGGCAGGATAATGGCTTGATTTTTCTCCCTTTTACACTGCAAGTATTCCACCCCCGTTTCCCGATTGCGAAGGCGGACATGATAATGGCTGATAATTTTCTGCTTGCCAGATGTTTTCACAGTTCCTGGGAAGAGTGGAGATGCGCAGAACTGCTCAACTGCCACCAAACCTCATAGCAGCTTTGCTCAAACAGCTGGGTTTTTAAAAATTATTATTATTATTGCCCTTCAGTCCTGGCTTCTCTGTGCTGCTGGGGGTGGGGGGGAATGCAGCATTTGCAGCAGGCGGCACAGGGGTGGGGTGACATCAGTCTGGCTTCCAATGAGGAGAGAGGGGGCGGAGAAGAAATGGCGCTGCTCCCCCATGCTGTGTTTTGGTGCAGTTTGCATGGAGACGGCAATATCCAGACCCAGCCCGCATCCAGCCCATGTTACTGGGAATGGCATGAGGACGGGCAACATCCGATCTTGGTAGAGCACCGGGTCACATGCGTGCCCAATCAGAGCCAAACTGCTTGCATGGGGACACGGCCTTAGAGACATTGCTGGTGTGAGCAGCAGGCACAAGAAGCTATAGAGCACTAGAATTCAAAACAGTGGATAGGAAGAGATGTAGCATCATGGATTGATCCTGGCCCAAGGAAGTTAAGCCCCAGATGTGGTACGCAGCCATATTCTGTAAAAGAGCTTTTGAGCCATCAGAAGGGGGGCGCTGTCACACAAGATTTCTTTTAGGCTAGGAACTCTCATTCTTAACCTCTTGGAGCATGGAGAGCAAGGCCCTGAAGCTTCAGGATATGCAGGGAACAGTCTGGACGAGACAGACCACACCTGTCTTCTGAACCAGTGGGGCTGCCTGCTCCAAACTCACTGATTCGGACCATGGAGAGATGAGTGAGGAAGGGCTCCAGGCTTGCTA
This sequence comes from Aspidoscelis tigris stejnegeri, assembly GCA_023333525.1. Taxonomy (NCBI): domain Eukaryota; kingdom Metazoa; phylum Chordata; class Lepidosauria; order Squamata; family Teiidae; genus Aspidoscelis; species Aspidoscelis tigris. The sequence continues at coordinate 1,076,345 of JALMGA010000008.1, forward strand.
TGACTTGCCATCTTCTAACACAACGAGAACTTCTGCTGCCTTAAGAAATGCTATGCCTTCACTTGACCTTTTACTTAGGATGTGCTAAGATCCTAAAGAACTGCACTGGGATGTAAGTTATTATACCTGATAACTTTTTTGTCAGGTATAATTTTTGATTTTTTTGTTAGTGGTTTATGGAGTTCCCATGTGAAAAACTGCGATCAAAATGATGGATCCATGAAGCAAGGTTCCTTTTTATTCCTACACGCAGACATGAAATGTGTTTATGGTGATTTTGGAAACAGTACACATTTTGACAATCCGTGTTGTGGATTGCCTTTTTGTCTCTCATGGTATCCAAAAGCGTCAGAACTCCTGACAGCTTCAATCCACAGGGATGGTTATAATATGTGTACAATTTAAAATGTAAAGGATCTAAAGCCTCTATGCTATAATCCATAGTTTTGCACTATAATGGAGCAAAAAAGTAGGATCAACAATTTTTAACATTTTTAACATGGTTTGTTGAGCTCCCTATGAAGCTTAGAGCACCCATGAAGGTCTGTGACTCATTGTTTTTAGGACCTAGTGCAGGAACCTAGCTTTCAGAAGGTATGAGGCGTCTGCCTGGACCAAAAAAACATGAGGATTACTTGAGGTATACATGGCTTCTATTGACTTTAGTAGTGTTTACCTCAACAACCTTCAAATTACATATCATTGCCATGGCGAGGCATTCGCCTTTAGTACAGAGGTGATAGTGGTTGCTCAGCACTAAGTGAAGCGCCAGGTAAATTTGGGGTTGACGGACCCTTGCAAAGTGTGGGTGCCCAACGCAAACCCCATCTTCATTTCTTTGGGATGATGTCCCAGGGAAGCAAAGGTGCACATTTGCCCAGTAACTTCAATCTGCTTTTGGGCTGTTTTTACTGCATGTATTCTGTATTTTAAATAAATGAATAAGCAGACCGACGAAGATCAACGTCTCAGCTAATTGTTTCAGCTATCAGTGAAGCAACCTCAAAATACTGCTTATATAATTTGGTTTTGTTCAGACTGTGGAGGCAGATGTGACCAGAAAGAAAGCTCTGTCCACATTGGGCGCATTGAATCAAGTCCAACAGGAGATGCAGCTACTGACGGTGCTGGTGGGAAGGAGCCCATTAAAATGCCCTTCCAATCCTATCTTGTGTCCCTCTGTGATGAAATGGAACATTCTTATTACAGGATATCAATACATCAATGACGAACAGCACTGTGACAAGCAAGCCACCAGTAACGCTGCGACTAGTGGTGCCCGCAAGCCAATGTGGATCTCTTATAGGCAAAGGAGGATCCAAGATTAAAGAAATTAGGGAGGTAAGTTAGCAGCACAGTGTATTGATTGTGTCATTTAAACCCAGTGGCTTCCAAAACCTCTTCCTTCAGATGGGACTTCTCACACTGCTGAGAAATCAAGACTCTTATGGGTCCTGTAAAGATTCTGGGCAACTGTCTCTCCTCTCTTCAAGCTTATTCGCTTTTGCTTTGTGTAAACAGCCACCTTCAAAGAACTCTGGTCACCTTTAAAAATTCCAAATTGCAGAGGTTCCTGTCGGCTGAGAACAAAACACAGTGGTAATCTGGGGAACTGCTGGTGGTTTTAGAGAGCTAATCTTTTCATCACCTTTTCCATTAGTCAGACATAAAAACTAACTAAAAATTAGTTTGTCTTTTTTGTTCGTTGGAATTTGACCGTACATGGTGAGGTCATCAATGAATGAACAGGCACGTTTAAGCCAGGTCAGAGGTTTACTTATCGTAATGCACTCCACATAGGGCTGCCCTTAATGACAGTGTGGAAGATTTATTTTATTTTTTAAATTTATATTTATATTTATATCCTGCCCTATACCTGAAGGTCTCAGGGCAGGTAACAACCTTTAACATGTTGAAAACAGCACAATATCAGCTAAAAAGTAGTGTGTGCAGTGGGGGAACTAATACAGAATGCAGTAGCAAAGCTGCTGACCAGCACTGCTTGACAGGCACATGAAAAAGTGTAAAGAAAATGCACTAGTTACCAATTCACTACCAAGTCCAATTCAGTCTATTAATTTTGGGCTATAAACTCCTAAAGAGCCTGTCACGGACGTTGTTTTGTGGAGGCAGAAAGCTATAGTGTTGTCAGCATCCGCCCAGCAGTGTCCAGATGGTAGACACCCTTTCTAGTGAACCAAATATTGGGCCAGTGTCCCATCGGACAAAAGAACCAAGGATTTCAGACATTTTCTGTATATTGTGGGCGGCCAGGGGTGGGGAGGAGATGTGATCCCGTGATGAAAGAGTGAGTGTCCATGTGCTTGCAGGTGGAAAGCAGCAGGGTTGAATTCTGCGCCTAGTCAGGGATTCCCAGGGTAGGCATCCGTGGATAGTGCCTCAGACAAAGGCCAGGTTGTTATTTATGATTTGTGTTAAGGCAGAGAGTGAAGGTTGTATCTTTTCTGGTCTGCTCTCCTGCCTTTCCAATATAATGGAGCAGTTGTTAGCTCTCTTTCATATCTTATATCTCAACCTTGCCCTAATGGGCACAGGCTGTAATCTTTTTTTCTGCTCTATTTCTTTGCTTTTGTGATTGTCCTTTCCTGAGAAAAGGAACATGATGTCAGATTTCCTTCGTGTTTCTCACTTATTAAACCTGCAGCCCTGTGTGCACAGGGTATCAGCTTCTTTGCGCTTTGCTCTCATTTGTGCCTCCCATGAGGCTTCTGCTCTAATCGCTTTAAGCTGATGGTGCTGGTCAACTTCGTTTTCAGCCCATCTTATCTCTTCTATCACCATCCTTTCCTAAAAGGGAGACAGGATGTTCGCTCTCTGTCACGCCTTGTGAGCGCATGTTGTCAACTTTCTGCCCCACGTCTACTTTTATTCCCCTTGGCCTTTCTTCTGCGTTCTCATCCAGGTCTTGAATCTCTTCAGTATAATAAAGCAGGTTGTCTGTTTTTTCACCCCTTACGCCAGAGGTGTCAAACTCAATCCGGCCGAGGGCCGGATTAAAAAAAACACAACTGTGAGGGCCAGGGGGCGTGGCCGGGGGCACGGCCGGGGGCGTGACCAGGGCACAGAGCAGGGGCTGGGGGCGTGGCCGGGGTGTGGCCGGGGGAACAGAGGAGGGGCTGGGGGCGTGGCCGGGGCGTGGCTAGGGAGGGGCTGGCTGTCCATGAGGAGGGGTCCCGCCGCTCGCTCGCCTCACGTCGCCTCGCCTCCTTCGCGTCAGGCGTCGGCGTCGGGCGTCGGCGCGCAGCGGCGCGCGTCGGCGTCGGTGCGAGGCGGCACGCGGCGGCAGCGGGCGGTGCGCGGCGGTGGTGCGTAGCGGTGGGCTGCGGCGGGCCGCGGCGGCGGGCCATATTAAAATGCCCCGCGGGCCACATCCGCCCCGCGGGCCGTATCTTTGACATGCCTGCCTTAGGCTATAGCCGTGCATGCAGACTGTCAGCTTTCTTTCTGTTTAATTTTTACCCTTTATCATCATCCTTTTCTTGACAAAGAATAGGTAATCAACTCTCTTTCTATTTAGTCATACAATCTTATGGGTTCAGGGGTAAACGGAGCATGTGACCAGGCAGCACGGGCGCAACTGCACACCTGGTCACCTGGCCACTGCAGCCACCATGCTGTGCGTGCCCACTGGTGCCATTGCCACGGCTGCAGATTCACACTTAGTCAGCACTTGGTGAAGTGCCAGCTAAGCTTGGAGTAGATCAGGCATTGAAAAATGTGTACAAGCAATCTATTCCAGAACTTAACTGGCTATCACGCTGAATAAAAGTGCAAATTGACCTTTAGTCTTGCAAACTTTTATTGCAAATTCATTCCATTCCAGGTTATTCCCAATTAACAGTTTAATGGTTTCCTGAAAGGAGGAACAGGAGGCCAAGTGCAAGCGCCACATTCAACAAGTGTCCAGCCCTAAATTAATTTGAATGTTCACATTAGAATCCATTTCTGTGCATTCCAGCCACGAACCGCTTTTCATTGTATAAGCCAACAGATCTGACATCCTGAGGGAGTTCTCTTCCAGGAAGACTCTGTGTCTGAAGACCTGAGTGCATACCACACCCCTTCAAGGTGTGGATGATCACCAGAACTTTTGAAACACTCCAAATGTCAAGAAAACAGAAAGCAGTTTCCACAGTATGAATCCCCTCAAGAGGATATAATAATTTATAAAAAGTGTTTTTGCCTCAGCAATTAGCCTAAATTCCAGACTGCCTTCAAGCTGAACATTTATGGGAGCCAGAGCCTTTCATACTGAAAAGACAGTGAAGAATACATTAAATTCTCTCTAACATGTACCGCTTCCTTGAGAAAAAAGGGGACTCCTACAAACCATTAACTTTTCCTAACCCTTTGAAGCAGTTTTCTCTTTCAGTGGGCTGAGCAGGCCTTCCAGTCCTGGCAAGATTTAGGCTGCAACCCAAAGGCATGATAAGAAAGCCCACATAAGAACATTCACGAGTCCCGTGTTTTGAGGAGGAGGCGCATTGTGTTAATGTCTGAGTGTCTCTTTTTCTTCTGGCTTTAAGGCCTTGGGCAAACTGTTTTTCAACACTTCAAAATGGGCTGGAGACCAAAAGAATTATTGGCCCGTGGAGCTTGGCCATCGCTGGAGGCCTTTTTCTGTTTGTGCGGGTGCAGGGTCAGTCCCTGCCTTGACTGACACCAAAGCTCAGGCAGAGAGGAAGCCAAGGGGCCTTGGAGAAGTTCTCAGTGTGGGAGACAAAGCCCCGTCCCCACTTGACTGTTGTAGTCTGGATTGGACTATTTTAATCCAGATTCAGAACCAAGTGCACATTCTGCCTGTTCCCATTTGCTTGAGAATACTGTGGTTCCCATTCAAACCACCCAAATCCCCAACATGGAGAAACAGGATCTTTTCATCTCCGCCCCTTCTCCATCCCTGTAAGCCTGCGCCACTCAGAATCACTCTTCAAATCGGATGCTCCCTCCATTCACTGTGTTACCGGGAAGGAAGCAGCTTTGCGCAGAATCAGCTGAGTGAAAGAACAGACAGGGCAAGCAGATCTCTCCCCTTAAAACCAGTAAGGGTGGGTGGAGAACGGAGGCTCGTGGTTCCTGCACAGGTTCTAAGAGAGAAGAGATTCTCTTCGCTGCTTTGAGTGAGCTGCTCAGGATAGAGCGGGGCTAAAAAAGATTTCCTCTGCCGATTGTTGTAACAATGTAATGTATCTCTCGTAGCTACAGTAGTATTCACAAAAAGGGAAATCTGTGTTCAACGATCCAACACTTTTTTTGATCTCCCAGACTCTAGCATTGCAGAGTGGGAAGGACGGGGGGCAGACCTTCCCCGGTGTGAAATCCCACCCATCGGCATCAGGCATTGGCCAGAAGGATATAGGGGGGCAGCCTGAAAGGCAGATCTCCTCAAATAGTCGGGTAGCGTTCCCATTGGGGGGGGGGGAAGCGAGCTAGCCGCCAAAATGGGACAGAGAACAGTTTTGCTGGAGGAATTTTTTCTGCAGATTTTAGCAATATAGTCCTCGTAAAGTCCGGGAATAAAAATTTAAATGGGATTGGACGATCCTGAAAACAGACTGGATTCGCATTTCATCTTGTCTCTCCAAAAAATGGATAATTACTTAGACTCTTTAGATTCTGGAGAATTTTTACTCTATTGGTTTCCATTTATGTTTCCCAAGGATATGAAAGTCCACTCTGCTTCCGTGTAGCTGCTTTCTCGGTCAGTGTCTTTGACCCTCCCCTCCCCTCCCCTCCCACTCATTTTGATGTGGGCCCAGTATTTACTGCACTGGAAAGACTACCCAGCAGTGGGGGCTTCTGGGTTAATGTGATGATCGTGTCCCACCCTCTTTCTGAATTTCATCCTCATTACCTATGGGAGGACAGATGGGGCAAACTATCACCTTGGTGGCGAGGGAGAGATTCAGTCAAAGGTGTTTCAGCTCAGAGTTGCATAATAAAGAACTTCCCTTATCCAAAGTTTGTTACTCTGAACAATGTGACGAATCCCAGTGAAGCAAATGCTTCTGAGCATTTTCTGTGGCCTCTCCAGAAAGAGGAGAGATGATACACAGGATTCTGGGAATGCATTTCACTGTACCGTACTTTTAAGGTGGCATCTGAACGCACAAAGTGAGCGTAACACGCCTGCTTCTTTTTAAGTCCACAGGGGCGCAAGTTCAAGTTGCAGGAGATATGCTACCAAACTCCACAGAACGTGCTGTCACTATATCAGGCACGCCTGACGCCATTATTCAGTGTGTAAAGCAAATCTGTGTGGTTATGCTAGAGGTAGGAATGAGTTCTTGATTTTTTCACTTGATCTCAAACTGTGGCTAAGAATGTACAAGTTTTTAACTACGCAGTATTAATCCATGACAAATCTATTAGTACAATATGATTGTACAGTACAGATCTGTCCAACAGAGCCTGGTTTCCATGGTTAATATTTTATTTGCACTACAGTATGAACCATTATTGGGTTTTCATATACTGCAGATCTATGGATCTGGAGAATGCTTCGAGGTCTGTTCTCCCAGCAGGTGGTATCAGTGTTCACAGTGTTCATTAGAACTAAATGAGCAACCCTGCAAATAAGCTCCTAGAACAGAGGAAATGTGACTGAACAGAGAAAACTCTGGCTCTGGATATGTAGGTGTTCCAGACTTCCTTACATTGCTGGAAAAGCAGCTCGTGATGGCATGGTGTACTATTGGTAGACTTTTAAAACTGTTGACTGTCCTGTACTGATGTTGGTCCAGTCTACTTTGAAATAATGAAGGTGTGCAGGTGTGCAGGTATTCTAACCTTCCTCTGTCATGCCACGAACCACATCTTAACGCTATAAGGCAGGGCCAGTCTCAGTAGCAAGCCAGAGAGACCACTGGATTGGGACATAAAGCTCAAGAAGGTACTGACATCCCATAGTAGCTTAGCGTGGAAGCACAACCACCCTGAGCTCAGCAGCTGCTCCTTCTGTCCTTCTGAGCTGCTGGGCCACAAGCAAACAAGAGGGTCTGCGCTGAGGTCCCACGTGGACCTGTGCCCACCCCTGCCAACCTTGCTACAGCCTCCTTCAGGCCGCGGTGGGCTCCTTCCCTGACTCCGTGTGTGCATCCACGCCAGCAGAGATGGCTGACGCTTACAAAAGCCCTGCCACGTGTGAGAACTGTGGAGCCCTGGCGGCAGTGCCAGGTGCCGTTACTGTGACGCAGCACGCAACCATGCCCGGTTACAGGCTTCCCCTGGGTGGAAGAGGTGCAGATGGAACATGCAGGGCTGCCCTCGCCTTGCTGGCTGCTCATACAGGTGTGGAATAGTTTTAACCTATACATACAAGGTAAACTCCAGTATGCGTGGAGGCATTTCTAGTAAAGAAACAGCTCCATGCAGCGTGGATGCTCCTTGTGGGAGTCCTCTGCCCCCCTGGCTTCACTAATAGGGTAATAGTGAAGGAGCCCTTGTGTTGTCACCCATGTTGCTGGGGGGAGGGGGGGTTATGGATGAACCGGAAGACTGTAGAGACAGGGTCAAGCCTAGGGGTGGTGGGGGAGCCCCACAGGAGAAGTGGAAAGACAAGGTGCTCGAAGCAGTGGACTGGGCTGTATCCCAGCATGCCTCAGGGCGCTGCTGCCCAGCGTGTTACGTGATTCTCAGCAGGGCCAGGTGCTTCACGTCCACCATAATCCTAGGCTGTCCATCATGCTGACCCCAGGACACCCCAGCCTAGGGATTTGCACAAATATTCGAAAACTCGAATATTCAGTTCGAATCTGACAAATTTTGACATTTGAACTCAAATTGGATCTTTGAAAATCTGAATTTGACGTTCAATCTCAAATATGGATTTTAAAAAATCGAACACGGATTTTCGAATGATTCAAATGTGTAGATTTGTATTTGTCGTATACGAATCTGCCTGAAAATTATCCGTTATCTTGCGCTTAAAATACGGGATTAAACGGGATGCGTACAGGATAATACGAGATGCATATGGATTCTTCCAGCATGCGCACAGGTACAGATTCAAATATTATGGATTCGAATTGGATTTTAAGACATTCAAATCTTAAATATTCAAATCCAATTGGATTCTAGTGTCAAAAACATCAAAAATCAGTAATATTTTGAGTCATTCACTATAATGTCTTTGAACTGTCGTCAGTACCATAATTACAATTTACAAGCAAAACTACTGATACATGCGAGATATTTACCTATTATTTCATGTTTTGATCTCCAGTCTCCGCCCAAAGGTGCCACAATTCCTTATCGTCCTAAACCTGCCTCTGCACCCATAATTTTTGCAGGCGGGCAGGTAAGAGCAGACGCCATTTTGGCTTCAACTGGAAACCATACCGTCTTGGCCCAACCTCAGCCGGCGCCTGTGAGTGTCAACTTTTACTTCTTTTCTGTCTGGTATATGCAGATTGTTTTACTACGACGACAACCATTTTATCTATACTCTTACTGTATTGGATTTTCAGTAATAACTCTGTGTTTTTTATGACCTCTTTATGTTATGCAAAACAAAATTATCAGTTTAAGTCTACAATCTAGGAAAAGGGATTCTTTCTGCCTTTTCCTGGATCATAGAACATATACAGTACTGGAACTGTACATTTTGGTTTTGATAATAGCCAATGGAAGGCATCTGTCCAATCCATATGAACTTAAATCGTTCATTTAGCCTTTAATTAAAGCATAAATTCAATTTTATTTTAGTATATCCTTGTTATTTTTATTCATTCTATTTTATCATGTCTCCCTTATAGTATTACGTATTCAGAGTGATTATGGAACAGGTTAGAATGTTTCCAGTTTAGGTTACTGGAATAAAATTTTTTACAAGATTTTCCTTAAAAGGCCAACTTTCAGGAGCCAATTAGGTATGGATAAAGGGGAAGGAGTATTTCATATATAGTTCTCTTGTTAGACCATTTTAAGTCATTTTTTCTTCTACCATTCTCACCATCATACATCTGCTCCCAAAAGCAAGAATGGAAGCCATATCTGGGACAAGACAGTTTTGATGAGAAACTTTAAGCCAATCTCAGGTTGGTTACTATATATATACACAGATATGGTAGTCCCTTGAAATTCATGAGTTTTTTACTCACAAGATGTGTGGAGTTGTGATTTGGATTTTGTATACTCTTAAAACTCACAGCTTGTATATTGCAAATGTTGCTGCTTTCCAGGCTTTATTCTTCCAATCAAACAGGAAAACGAGCACTGAGGTCCTGTGCCCTGCCGTGAGCAGCCTTCACGTTGCTCCCTCCACTTTCAACTTTTCTCCCCTCAGAGATCAATGGGCAGAGGGAGGGAAGTATGAAGGCTGTTTGGTGTCACCTGCCTCCCAATCAAGTAAAAGATCAGGAAGTCAAGTAGTGAGGACTCTGGGTTGCTTTTCATGCGCTTCAATCTCGGAGCAAAAAAAGAAGAAGAAGAAGAAGCAAAATTGAAGCCTATAGGGAGAACAGGGGGACATTTCAAGCTCGGTTCCTAAAGTCCATTTTCCCACAGGTTCCATTGCTCTGTATTTGGGAGTTTGGTACTGTATGGCTTTATCAAAGATAATGCGTTGTAGCAGTAAAAATGGGAGTGCTAGATGTTTTTTCAGGTGTTTTTCTCCTCACAACAAGCTAACCTTCTTCTTTATCATATATTCAGATGCTCATATCACCTATTATTCATCTGAGCTCAGCATTTTCTGACAATTAATAATTTTTATACCACCTTGCATCAGAGTCACAGAGTGGTGAACAAAATAATACAAGACAGTGAAAAGGTAGTAGGTACCCGGCCCAGTCATTATGAGCATAAATCTTTAGTTTTAATCTTATTTTATATATAAAATTTAACAAATGACTTTGTTTTTAATAGTTATTCTATTTTACATTGTCACATAACTTTTCGTTGTGGTATTGGGCATTTAGGGTAATTTTATTTTAAATTGCAGGCAACCCTGATTCTACTGTCCCTACAGAAAACTCTTCAAAAATGCATTGGAGAAAGTGAATCTTCCTCCCTGCCCTTTGCCAGCCGGGGTGCCCACCCCTCTCTCCCGATTGGGTTCAATCCCACAATGACGTGGCCAAGGGTGGGGAATCCCAGCTCCTCCTCCTCTGTGCTTTTGCTGCCACTGTTTGCTTCCTCACAGCAAGCCAAACCTTCCATTGAAACGACACAGCTGTCCTCAGCCTGCCTCCTCTCCATACTTGAAACATCCACTTCCGTGATGTTCAATGTTGGCAAAATCACCTCCCTAAGCCTCCCTTGCCCTGCTTTCCCCTCACTTTCTCCTTTCTCACACCTTTCTCCTCACTTCCCGCACACCTGCCGTGGTTGGTTCATGCAGCCAACCACGGCAGCCAAGTTGTCTCTCCCCAAGTGAGGAGAAAGCCAAAAAAGGAGAAAGTGAGGGGAAAGTGTGGGTGGGAAATGAAACTTGTTATCCAGTGCAAAGTGGATGAAAATGAAACTTTTTATCCATTGTGAAGTGGCCTGCTGAGGGAAAGAGGGGAGGGGGAGGCTTTAAAACTTTAAACTTCTCTGCAAAGGCGGGATGGCAAGGGTGAAACCCCACCCATTTCATGATGCAATAGTCCCCCAATACTGCGGTACTGTTCTCAAGGAAAAAAGATAAAGCGTTTTAGCAGCAAAAATGGGAGTGAGAGCTGTTTTTTCAGGGTTTTTTAAATGTGTTTTTTTAGCGATTTACTCCTTGGAAAATGTGGGAAGCCAATCTGTAATGCGGACAAAGAAAATTCAAATTGTTTTCAAACCGCAATAAAAGCCAGGTGGGAACAGGACCAGAATAATTTAATGACTAAATATACAAAAGGTCATAATAAAACCAGCATTTAAAAATGTCCTTGGTGGATACTACAGACAGATAACAAAACAATATATGAGATTCTTAACTTGTGTGCAGATATGTTTCAAGCCAACTCTTTCCGTGTCTTCTTCAGTGGCCTCTGAAGCAAACATATTCCAATTTTTTAAACAGAGTTTTATAATGCACACATGCCTTTAAATCCAATGAAGTAAATCCATAACGACCTACAGGTTCCTGCAGTTCTTCCTCTACTGGAGGTTAGCTTTGCCATTGTTCTCTCTGTTTTTGTTTGTAAACAACTTTGGGATCCCAAGATTATAAGTAGCATAAAAATGTATTTAAATAAATGGATGAAAAAACAGACAAACCAGCAGTTTGCTTGTAAGTTGAAAGGAGCTGTGGATTTCAAGGCTTCATTTTGTAAACAGGCATGCAGAAGACCATCTACTACCTCTAAAGGCCCCTTTCTGTTCCTTTTTTGCTCTCTGGGAGTGTAGCCATCTCCAAAGCATCCAATAAAGTAAAATGGAAGTGTCAAGTCAATTTTGAATAATTTATTTGAATAATCCTTAACAGCTGAGCTATGACCTCTGTCATCCTTTACTGAAATTTCAAGAAGTGTTAATGGGTGATTTTCCAACGCAGCCCTTAGATCTGGATCTAGTAGATCCGGATTAAGGGAAACACCCAATGTGTTTCCACGGGAGGTGTAGCACCTAACCTCCCTGCCGTGGAAACACCTTTGCACCCATGTGGGGCATCCGGATTGACCCACAAGGGATCTGCCTGTCACCCCAGGTGTTTGGGGGGATAGGGGGTGCAGTCTCCGAAGTCCCTCCGAAATCCCTCTGAAGTTGCCTTCGGAGATTAGCAAAGGCTCCAAAGACAAACCCCTTGCGAGAGCGTGCATATTAATTAGCTCCTTGTGAGCAGGGATGAGTCAGCCTCATTAATATGCACCTCTTTCCATGCCTGAAGGTAACAGTCCACTTTGTTCTCCCTTTGTTCTCGGAGGTTTGTCTTCGGAGCCTTTGCTAATCTCTGAAGTTGCCTTTGGAGGGACTTTGGAGCCTTTGCTAATCTCCGAAGGCAACTTTGAAGTAACTTCAAAATGGCTTCGAAATTATTTCGAAGCCTAGGTTTTGGGGCTCCCCCCCATGGGTGCCCCTCCCCTAGCCTCCTCTAGACCCCATTGCCTGTTTCTCATGGAAACAGGCTCCCTATAATCCGGATTTTCTGGCTGAAGACCCCATTGTAGACCCCATTAATGGGGTCTACAGAAATCCAGATTAAAGGCTGAGATGCACCCATATGATCCGGATTTCCCCAGCGGCGGTGGAAACAAATGTGTCCCAAATGGGTGCCGTGGTGGAAATGGGATCCTCAGGCTCACACCCAAATGGGTCCTTAATGGGTGCAAAAATGGGAACTTTCTGCCAGTGGAAAAACACCCAATAACAAAGTTGGGCTTTGGGCTCAGTGTCTCACACAATGGCCTACAAATCATTATTATTTCTATTTTCATTTAAAAGCCTATTGTGATATGATGCGGTTACCATTCAAGATGCCCTTCCAAAGAAAATGTTACAGAATCCTACAGCATGGTGGCTCCTTAACATTACATTGTGGGTTTAGTATTTATAATTGAAAAACACGCCCTCTTTCCAAGTATCTTTAATGTCTTTTTTTTCCTTTTCTCCCTTTTTTCTGGCCAGGCATTCGCTATTCAGGGGCAATATGCCATTCCTCATCCAGACGTGAGTCCAACACATGTAAATTGCTTCTTGTCTTTTATTTTCTCTTCTCTTTGTGCTGGGCAGCATCTACTTTCTCTGTATTTAAATATCAAAGACTTTTACCCAAATGCTAGCTTTGCCAAATCATCATGTACAAGAACTGCTAGAAAGTACAGTGGCCCAGACACAAATTACTTTTCTTTCTTTTTAGGCGTGTCATGTATTTAATATTTTAAATGTGTAACTGCACAGAATAAAATTAAAATATATTAACAATAGCCATTTATATCTAACAATAGCGATGTAATTTTAACTTATTTTTATATAGTAGATTAGAATAATTTAAAACATTTTTGTTTAATTTTTATTAATCCAGTTCTGAAACGTGTTAAGATGGTTTTTTTCTACTCTGAAATAATGCCATTTGATTGGTTAGTTCTAATTTCCCATCCTGCCCCGCAGTTGACCAAGCTTCACCAGTTGGCTATGCAGCATTCCCCCTTTACTCCCCTTGGGCAGACCACCCCTGGTTTCCCTGGTACGTACCCATGACTCCCTGGGATCTCCTTCTTCTTAACAGCTCTGTTTCCCATGGTCATTGCAACATTTGGGTAACTAAATGTGGTAAATGGCCAATGCTCCTTTTTGTTTTTACACATTAATCTTTATGGTTGTTATGCTTCCCCTCCATCCCTGTGGCTCCTTTTATAAAAGTTCTTTTTAATTACTAAATATTTTTGCTTTGTTCTGGTCTTCTTGTGTTTTCCCTCAGTTTCCTCATAGACGTAAGAGCTGGGGTGTCTTTTATCTATGTGTCAAATGCTATTGAATGCCACGGAGTATGTGCCATGTGCTAGAATTATTTACCTGTGGAACTTTGATTTTTCAAAAGGGATCGATATAAACTGGAATCAAAACCTTAATAGATCAAGAGAAATTTATGCACAAAACAGGTTGTTTTATCCAGATTAAAAGTATTAATTGAATTTTTATGTTATTCTTTCTCTTAAACTCTTTTCTCCCATCTCACCAGTTGAACAAGGTGCTTCCCTTCCACTGGAGTATTTTCTTTGACTTATAAACATTTTGAATATGTATTTAATTTTGACACAGTTACCTCCTTTTACCAGTGAGAGTATGTGGCTATGACTTTTAGAATGGCAAGCAATGCACACTCATGCATACTCTAAAGGGCAAATAATAGCATTTTTATCACATACATCCAAACAAAATTATGTACACAGTTGGCATTGAATATATGGGTCACAAGAAATCAACTCTAATATAAAATGAACTATTTGTTGTGCGAAATAGATGGGAGAACCTGTAACATTTACCATTAGAATTGTGCAAAGTATGGTGTATGTGATAAAAACTTCTTTAATAATAATTTTTCTTATTCCCCTTACTTGTATTTACATGCCTCTCCCAAGTCTGTTCCTTGTATTGTTGTGGACTGTGTAAATCTGTAATTTTATGTGTTAACACATTAATTGCATTTCCCGAGCATTTTCCTCTCTTCCATCCAAATTTAATCTGACATATTGCAACTGTAATGGTTTCTTCTACTTTTCCTTTAAACTTCCCCTTCTTTCGAATGCCCTGCAGAATGACTAACCCCAAATACACATTTTGTTTGCCTAGTTCCTCCCCTTGTTATAATTTATGGATTTTTTTTATATATGCTTGTTCAATTTAGATTTAATTTCTGGAGATCAGATTTGAGCCATGTTTTTATTTTTAGTGTTAATGTGTTTTATTTCAAATTATATTGCTAAATGAAACCATTTTCTATTAATCATTTTAATTACAACGAAATATTTCTTGTATATCGGCAGACTTACACTGTTTTTAAAACAAAATAAATTCCAGTTAGTGCGTAGTTCTACTATCTGTGCTTCTAGCTTTTTTCCGTTGAGCTCCTTGTTCAATATCTTCTTTTTAAAAGGAAACCTGAATGCCATAATATAGGCCACTCCCCATTTCAAAATGGCTGTCACACTCTTTTCTCTTATTGCCTTTATCTAGGATTGGATCCCAGTAACCCAACCAGTTCCCATGAACTCACTATTCCAAATGATGTAAGTGCACATAGCTTGTAGCCAATGGAATGGGAAGGGGAGTAGACAGAGGACGGTTAAAAGTTCCCAAGGACAACCTTCTGTGCTTCTGCCAACAGAGCAGAGTTAGGTGAGAGGAACCCAGCCTTCTACTCAGAAACAAAGCAAAGGAGAAGTAACAGAGGAAACATAACTGACATTTATCCAAAGGCCTGAGCAAAGAGGTGCGTCTTCACCGCCTTCCTGAACATAAACAGAGAAGGAACCTGATGCACCTCAAGGGGGAGACTGTTTCGTAGCCCGGGGGCCATTACTGAGAAGGCCCTTTCCCGGGTGCCCACCTGCCTCACTGCTGAAGGCGGTGGGATAACCAGGAAGGCTTCCCCTGCAGATCTTAAAACACAGGCTGAAGGTGTTCCTTTAGATATTTGGGGTCCAAATCATTTAGGGCCTTATAAGTCAGAGTTTACACCTTGAATTGGGCTCAGTAGTAAATTGGTAGCCAATGCAGCCTTTCTAAAATTGACATAATGTGCATCCGTCTAGCTGTCCCGGTCAACAGCCTAGCTGCTGCCTTTCGCACTAGCTCCAATTTCCAAACCGTCTTCAAGGGCAGCCCCATGTAGAGTGCATTACAGTAGTTCAACCTAGAGGTTACCAGAGCATGAATAACTGTGGCCAAGTCATCTCTGTTCAAGAAAGGCTTCAGTTAACGCACCAGCCATAGCTGGGAGTAGGCGCTCCTGGCCACGGCATCCACCTGAGCTTCCAGTGCCAGTGCAGAGTCCAGGAGTACCCCCAGGTTACTCACCTGTCCCTTCCAGAGCATTGTGACCCCATCAAAGTCCGGGTATCTCCCAACTACATGAACCCAAGAATCTGTCTTGCCTGGATTCAGGTTCAGTTTATTGCCCCCCGACCCCATCCAGCCCATTACCGCCTCCAAACACCTGTCAAGCACTTCAACCGCCTCTCCTGATTCAGATGATACAGAGAGATAGAGCTGGGTATCATCTGCATGCTGATGACATCTCACTCCACATCTCCTGATGATGTCTCCCAGTGGTTTCATATAGATATTAAATAACTTGGTTGATAAGATTGACCCCTGGAGAACCCCATAAGTGAGTTCCCAGGGTGTCGAATCAGTATCTCCCACGACCACTATTAGAGATTGGTTCTGGAGACAGGGGGAGAACTAATGCCAATTTTTCCAACTTTTTCTTAAAACTGTTTAGGCTTATAGCCATCACCACCAACCCCCCTGGTAGTAAATTCAGTAGACCAATAATTTGTTGTGCATGAACGAAAAATTCCAAAAATATGTTTGTTTATTGAATCATTTGTTCAAACTTTTGCATTTGCCGATTAATGTTTTGTGGCATTTACCACCATTAAAAAAGCCTATTTTCATCAATAACATGCTGAGGAAGTGCAAAAATTCAATCAAATTTTTATATTTTATGCTGGGAGCCTTGTTGGGTTCTTTTGAAGGTCCAGACATTTTCATGGCTGTACTTTCATTTCCATGTGAAAAAATTGCAGATTCGAAAACCTGATTGAATTTTTTAATGCAAATTTGTTCAGGCACTTCCCTCTTTCTGAGGTGTGGTAACCAGAATTGTGTTCAGTATTCCAAATGTGACCTCACTACAAACCGTTGACCAGCCAAATTTAAACAATGTGAGAATGGATTACATACTGGACCAAAAGAAATTAAGGCAAGAGAGATTGTGCGATTCAGAATCTCAATCCCAGTATTTATCAACTCTGAAGTCATGAAAACATAAGTTCAGACAGCAATGACTGGGGAAATATCTGCCCCCCCCCCCCCCCCCGGGCACAAGCTCCCTCACAGACGCCTCAGAAGAGGAGCAGCAGATTCTGTGACAGAATCTGTGAGAGAAATATGTAACAATAGAAAGTTTTGCCTGAAACGTATCTTGATGTCAGTTGAGTTTATTGTATCTATTTTAAATTAGCCCTTATTCTCTTTTTAGGCCACTTTGAGGCATTGCAGTATTTTGAGTCTATTAATAGATAAATACATTGCCAAGAAATTCAGTTTAGAGTAAAACAGGAACATCTTTACTGTTGCCGTATCATATAGAATGGCTTCCTGGCTTCTTACAGTCAAATAACATAAGCTTTCTTCCGGATAAAATTTTTACATATATATTATTTTTATAAGATCAGTAAAGATGGCCATTTGCTGCTCTCCTTTGTTGGTGCCCAAGTTCTACTTGGAGCGTGGCCGGAAGAAAGGGCTTTTTGCTTTTATCCCGTTCACTAAAATGTTGTCTTCTCTCCTGTTCAGCTAATAGGTTGCATTATTGGCAGGCAAGGCAGTAAGATTAATGAAATTAGGCAAATGTCAGGAGCCCAGATCAAGATCGCAAACGCCACAGAGGGCTCTGCGGAACGGCAGGTCACAATCACAGGCTCACCTGCAAACATCAGCTTAGCCCAGTACCTCATTAATGCCAGGTAAGTCCGTTTTGTAAGTATGGCTCTGCAAGAATCCGCAGTAGTTCATTACTGAACCAGGTGGTGGTGGTGGTGACTATTTTTAACGCCAAAACTATAACCATTTCTTCAAATGAAAAACAAGACATTAGCCTGAGGTACTTTCAGCATCGTTTATAAAAGACAAAAGCAATATTATTCTGATGCGTAGAAAATGCAGCTTTTTATTGAAAAAGCTGCTTCCTGTTGCTTCTCAGCTCTGCTGTCAGAAAGTAGGAGCTGTTAGAAAGCAGAGAAATTCTTCAAATTTACTAGTTTGAATATCTAGATTAAGTGACTAATGATATCAAGCCCCCTCTTTTAATTCTGTTTTGATAATGACCCTGTCTAGAAAGGGCCTAATAGGTTGGATTATTCCAGGGTTATGCTGGAATAGCCATGTAAATCCCACAATGGGTTTCTTCTGAATGGCAGTGTGGGCTTACCTGTTGAAAGTTTGCTCCTGAGATCTTTGGACTGGAAACGGTCATTGTACATGTCTGGAGGCAAAACTGTGCCAGAAATGGCGTCCATACATGCACTGGGGGGCTATAACTATACATTTTGGGGTATTTTGAGCCTCAGATCTATGCAGCGTGCCATTATGGGAGCAAGCATCGAGACAGGTAAGTGGCCACGCCTGCCTCACCATTTCCCTGCTTTTTGCAAGGATGGCAAGAAGAAGTTGTTGGATCTAAACAAGATCCCACATTTTATAATATCAAATTTTCTCTTGGCATCCGGATATGATGTTGTGAAGCAATATACCCAATCAAGTCTATACACAGAATTAAAATAATGCAATAGTTTATGATGTCTTTTTTAAAATTGTTATGACTAAAGAACATTATGTAGCTGGAACATCATTTGGAAGTTTTCATAGCCCCAGATTCCTTTTAGTGTAAAATCCCTTGATTTTGTACAGCAGGCGACAGGCAAAGTGATGTTTCAGCCTCAGTGTTTGCGGTGGAGTGAGCACTTCTTGGATCATACGATACAGTGTTTTTCAACAGTTTTTGCCTGAATTGCCTGTAATATACAGAGAACTACTGAACAAATTAAAAGGTTTTCATAGCCTTATCTTTAGGGCAAAGAAAATGCTGGGTTTCCATTTTTGAGGAAAAAGGCATAACAAAATGAGAGCCTGGATAGATGTACAAAGTGTTAATCCGCTTCCATATTAGTCGTATTCAGCTGTTTCGTTCTGCCTTCTTTTTAATGCATTGAGATCAGTGCCTTGAGCCCTGTGAACAAATAAACATGTGTTCCCTCCTTTAACCCTTAAGGATATGTTCTTCTCTTGGTGTTCAGGGATTCCCCCCCACACATCGAGATGAGAACAGACCCCTTCATTTTTAGTTGCACAAACACCACATGGCATGCATCTGGACCTCAGAAGATAACACTTTAAGATCTTCGGACAGCTAAAGCATGCAAATAAAATAAAAGCAAATTATTAATGGAGTTGCAGCTTACTGCTCATCAGACAAGGCCTATTTTAATGAACAAACCTGTGACTTGCTTAGAAAAGCTTGTGAACTCTCAGTTCTGTTGATGGTTTTCATGGAAGGGGATGTAAGTGATTGCTTTACATTTTGGCAAAGAAGACAACTGTTCAGCAATCTTACACTACGGATATTATAGAAATAGGGGTGTTTTCTCTTGTGGAATGTCTAGGTGGAAGGGACTTTCAACCATTGCTTTCTTTTAATCGTATGTACATATTATTTTGTGGCAAATGTATCTTCATAAAATGGCTTCCATTTGTCAATAGTGTCTTAAGATAATTTGTAAATAACTAATGTATGAAGTTGCAAGGGTCAATGGAGGCTTCCAAAATAGCAGCTGAGCTCAGTGATGCTCAGATGGACAGGCATGCTGCATTTACAGATGTGGTCACGCTGCTTAACACTTCTGTTTGGGGACCTCAAGATTCAGCTCAGCAGTGAAAATGGTGCGTTACTTCTGGCTTCTACGTGGCAGGGATGGAGGATTAAAAGCTGTTATAATGCAGATCTATAAACACAGGATTTAATGCAGCTTTTTAAACCCAACCGCCACCACTGCACCCCGCTCTCCCAGTCTCCCCCCAGCTGTGGCCCAGCCTTCTCTCATTGCGTTTGTGGCCTTGTTTTGGCCATTGTGCCTGCACTGAGCACATGGCTTTCCACCAGCTGAACTGGGCACGTCTGAATCCTACTGGGCATTCTGGGGGTGGAGCGACTGTGCCCTTCCCTTCTGGAAGAGGAAGCGTGCGTGGCCCTCTGAGAAGAGCAAGGGCCTTCTACCTCCGTAAGCCTCAGAAGCAAGCCAGCTGGTGGGCAAAAATTTCTGTAGCTCATAGCTGCAGAAGTGATGATGGGAGGCTGGCCACAATTGGGAAGGGTGCAGTTTGATTGGGAAGGGTGGGAGGCCAGGGTGCAATAGTAGGGTGCTACATACACAAGGGGGGGGTGATTCTGGAACTGTTTGGTGAGCATGCCTGCCAGATCCAGGTATTAGATCAAATTATTTGACCAATGCTCAGTTTAGGTTCTCTGCAAACTAAACCACAATTTTATTTCCATATATCTCTCTAATGGAAACTATTTCTAAACAATATAATTGAGCATAAACTGATTCTTCAGCAAAATTCACTTTGATCTTGAGGCAGCGAACATCATATCCCTCCTGTCTGTTTTATCCTCACACACTTGTCAATTAATTGAAGTGAGAAGCATTGAATTGACCCACAGTCACTCAGGGAAAGACCGTGGTCAAGCAGGGATTACAAGGTTAGACCTCGTAGTTTGAGGTCATAGTTCAACACTCTGACACTGTACCATAATGGCTCAAAATTACTCTGAAACACAGGTCTTTAGCCTTTTGGCAGACCCCCTTTCCCCCTATCTACAGTTAAATACAGAATTTGAGACCAATTCTTACCACAGAAATTCCTTCTCCTTTTTGGAGCTGATCAGCTGAAAAACTGGTGGTGAAGCATCTACTTAGGTTACTGTGAAAACTTGATGGAATCCCCACGTTCTCTCTTCCCTGCCCTACATTTCCTGTAATATTTAAAAATATTAAATATTTAATATTTCTCATTGAAAGGACACGATTATTAAAATAGTGCTAGGAATGACATAATGAAAGGTTCAACTTGAGGCGCAGCTCACTGGCACATGAAAAAACAACCCTGCTTCCTATTTTAATGCTTTCGTAGCCTTCTCCAGAACCACGTCCCTTCTATTCTGTTTAATTTTGCATCTCCTTTCTCACCAGTGTCACCAGGCATTTTCTGCGGGTGGCAGTCTTCTCTAAAATGCATGGAACAGCTGGATCAGGATGTGATGCAGCCACACTGAACTTTTATCCATGACTGATAAGGGACGTGCACAAAGCGCATTTCCCCCCATTTGAATTGAAGGGGGGAATGTTCTGCTTCATGCAAAGTTGCCCTGCAAATGTAGGGGCACGCGAACATTCATCAGTGACCCCCGCCCCCTTACCCTTTTCTGCCGCTGCCATCACACCCAGGATGGGGAACATGTATGGCTTTCTCAGTGCCCTTGTGTTCCCAGCACCCGTCACTCCCATTCAGACCACCCAGTGATCAGAGACAATGAGCGCAACAGTATTTGGAAAGCCACAGGTTTCTTCTCCTGTGTTTCGTCTTAACTTTCCTCCTTGGCTTTCTTCATTGCTTGGAGCAAAGGACACTTTCCATTGCATGAGAACACAGAAAATTGATGTCTGTGCAAAGCCTTAGTGAATAAACCAAATAAGGACCAAATTCCAATATCCTTCTTTGGCACAGAATGAGGGTCATGGCTTGTGCACATAAACCATGGCTTTCATCATATCTGCTTTGTGTTGATGTCCAGCTTGGAACTGCACAAACTCACAAGACTGTGTGTACATTTCAGATAAGCAGAAGTCAAGTTCTGAGCATGACTATGACATTGAGTTGCAACTGTAACCCACCACATTGTAGCGGTAGAGGTAGAGGTAGAGGTGGCAGCGCCATCTTCCCTCCGGGGCAGCCACTATTTCTAATGGCATGTTATACTGACAAAATATGCCCAAAATGATGCACAGACATCACAGTGCTTTTGGCCTCAGCCTGCTCTGAGAACATCATTTCCTGAATTTTCAAGGTCTGCCTTGGATTGTACCAACCTAATCCAAATTCTAATTTGGTTTGCAGACTATTTAATACAGGTGAGTGGTGATACATGAGAAGTCTCCTTCCATACACGGTCTCTAAAGGGTTCTTTTCATGTGGCTGCTGCTAGAAATTAACATTGATATTCTTCTGGAATTCTCCAAATGCCAAACTGAATTTCTAATGCACAGTGACAACAAACTATGTTACATGCAACAGGAGTAATTCAAAAGCAGTAAATGTTGATTCTAAGAAGTGACAGCTGCATGGATATATTCCAGAACAGACCTAAAATATAATTGTAAAGCCACAAGTATGTATATCAACAGCTATGCAAATATTTTGTAAAAATCCCCACACAATCATTAACTAACAAGATTGTTCAACAAATTAAACCGATTAGTGGAGGGCCGGGAGGGATGCCCTCCTGAGTCTCGCTCCATGTAATCATTAAACAAACTACATTTTTACATGGATAAGTGTGATGCAATACCATTGAAATCCAACTGACTAAAATGAAAGGACTAAGGCCGCTGGGCAAACCAAGGTGCCTTGCTTTAACGTAAAGTGAAAAAACAGAGGTAGCCACAGCTTCAGTTTGACAGCAGTTTCATTCTTTGAAAGTCAAGATTCATACATGGGAAACCAAGAACATTTGAGCTTTCCTCCTGTCTGAGCAGTATCCTTGGTAAAATGAGATCTATTCTGCGATGAATCCCTTGTTTTGTGTCTGCCTAAATCCGTAGATCAGATTATTTTTTGAAATCTCTCCATAGCTGATCTAGAAATAAGCTGTAAATGGTTTTCCTAATCAATTATGCAGTATAGCTTTCCTTTAAAAAAGAGAGACGCGAGTCACCCTCCACATGGTGAACTCCGATGCAACAGTTAGGTCTGAACGATTAATTGGTTGGGGCAAGAAGTCCCAGCACCAGGCCTTAAGCGACGCTCCACCCAAGAAGAAATTAAAATTATCTAAGGAAGATGTATTTATCAGCACACTTGCTGTTAACAGAAACTTTCAGTGACTGAAATCAATAAAGATGCTTACCTTTGGAGTTTTACCTTGCCAAGAATTCTAAACTTCTGTGGTGCAGATCAAGTTATACTAGATGCCAGTAACAAATCCCTAATTTTTAGCTCTCTCCAAAATGTTAGTAGTAAATTGCTGTTGTACACTTCAAGGTATGATTATCTTCAACAACTTCTGTGGGGAGTGATTGTCAGGAAAGGATTGAGCAAATAATGTATAATCTGAAGGCTTGCAACCAAAGGGTCTGTTTTCACCCCTTGACTATGAATTTCTTGTCTATCTTCTAATGTTTTTGGTGTATAAATGTAGTTTCTTCTCTTGTTAGCTGACAGATCATATTAAATATCTATAATAAATGCTGAAATAATTCAAAGGAAAAAACATATAATTCTGCTTCTTAAAAACTAAAATTATTTTGCACATATTGGTGTGCTCGTATATATATTTTAAAATGGCACCTTAGTTTCTTATATTCAGTACGCAAATACTGGAAAACACAGCTTGGTGTGTACCTGTCACAGAGCCTTTGATGTTTTGTTCTGCAGCCCCCCCTCCCTCCCCCCCCCCTCCTGGCCAGTATATGGGCAGTTGCTATGTCTGAAGAATGGCCAATGTGTGCAGGAGGGACCCTCAGTCCGCCTCCTGCTCACCCAAGAATATCCCGTTCGTAAAAAGGCAAAGAAAACCTATTTGTGCTGGGGAGTAAACATCATGATTCTTTTGAGTTCTGCTTTCAGTTTTGCTTTTCCATCTTTTTTGTCATTATCTGCATTCCTTTGGTTTATTTCTCATTGATATAGGGAAAAATACTTAAGCATTAAAATTTCAGTAATGTTTTCACCATTGAATCATGAATTACCCTTTTGTTATATCTCTTCTTTAACACATAACATGTTCCTCCTTTGACCCTCATTTTTCCCTTTCTCTCTCTCTCTCCTCCTCCTCCTCCTCCTCCTCCTCCCTCCCACTTGTGAACCCCTTTTGTGACCCAATCTAATCCAACCCCTGTGTCGGCTCTTCCCTCCTTTCCCCTCCCGTTTAATGCCCACCGGTCCTCGCTTGACCTTCCCGACCCCTTTGCCCCCTCCCTCTCTTCGTTTGCAGCTTAGAGATGGCTAAAGTCAGCACCCAGACCGCTTCCGTCACGACCCCTGTTGACCTCAACATGAACCTCTCTCAGTCTGCCACCCCCACCTCCACCCCCACCTCTGTGGCTGTTTTGGCAGCAGCGGCAGCCGCCTCCTCCGTGGTTAACGTCAGTACCCCTCCCCCCTTACCAACCGTACCAACCACCCACTATGCCGTTCCTGTCTCCAGTCTGCTTGGCATGAAAACTGTCCCACTCCTGGCACTAAATGCCACGGGGGCCACAGGGAACTTAGCGGCTTATACTGCCAAAATCCCATCCAGCGGGGTTAAGAAATCTGACCGCCAGAAGTTTGCACCATATTGAAAAGCTGAGGGGGAAAACGCACGTTTTTTTTTTTCCTTCAAAGCTCTACCGAGATTCTGTGGTAGCTTTATATACACTAAGAAAACAATAGTATCTTTCAAATTTCTTCTGTTCAATCGCTAGCGTAACACTGTTGCCAATGCAAATTCTCCTCCACTTTCCATGACTGTTCCGCACCTGCGCACACAAATGGCCAACTAGTTCCAACAGTCGCTGGGGTTATTTTAAAACATAGCTATAAGGCATGAACCATTTTCTCCAGGCTCTTAAATGAATAAAACGTTGCATTTTTTTTTAGTAATATATAGCATGGAAAGTCATCTTCTGACGAAAGGGTAGGACAGTGCCCTATATCTGGAACAGTTGTACAACAACAGTAATTTCAGGTGGTGAAGCTTTCAGGCAGAGCAAAGAGAAACTGCAGCCAGTGAAATTCGCAGAAACAGCTCTGTAGGATAGGATAGTTTTGGTTTGGTTGTTTTGCACTATAGGTCCCTAGAAACTGTACCCTCTCAGATTAAAACTTTATCAAAATCTTAATGCTGTATGCATAGACCATTTTGAAAGAGATCTGGGGAAATGCATGCTTGCAAGCCAAAGGCTTTGCTAGTCAGCTAAATGTTCTTATGGCTTTTGGAAATAACCTAAGGTTAAATTTCAGTTTATCTTCCCCTGAATAATTAGTTGGGGGAAATTGCACTACATTAAGTGGAAGTATAAAGCTATCACAAAGTCTGAGATGGTGGCTATGTGCTAGCTCCAAAAGCTCTTGACTAGTTGGCCATTCTCTTTCCACCTGTCTGGCCCTTATCACGTGGAGAATTCCACTGTTGTTGGTGGGTACCATCAAGTTGTGGCAGACTCAGTGGACTGCATGGGCCCCTCCATACGGTTCCAGTACCGGCCCATCAGTCTCAAAGAACGTTGGGAATGGTAGCTCTTGAATGGAGTAACAACACAGAGTCAGTTTGCCATAGTCAGCAACATAATTTACAGGTAAGCATTCAGTGTCTTCGACATCAAAACTCATTAGTAGGAATTTAAAACTTCACGGTTAGCATGGTAACTTTGAAGAATTAGTTGGTCAGCTGTAGTGTCTTCAGATGTATATGCTGCATATAATCTGGCAAATATTAGAGACAACTTTCAGAATCACCGTCAGGTTGATAGTTTTAATAGTTTATCATCATTCTCTTTACCTTACAACCCCCTTTACCATGCAACTATTAAATGAGCAGAAGCCATGCTTTCATTTCCATACAGGAACCCTAAGTAAAAATCAAGAGAAAAAGGCAGAAAGCAGAACCTGCCTGTTTTGTGAAATGCTTTATTTTAAGAAAATGCATTTTAAACCGGAGTTTCAACAGGCAGTATAGTGGCTTTTAAAAATTATTTTTCTGTATGTGTACTGATATTTAAAAGCCATAATTCTCTTAATAATCTTTCTATAATGTGTTTACAAAATGCTGCAATTTATCTTATTTTATCTCAAAATAAAGCAAAGAGAATTTTAGTCTGAAGGGTTTCATCCAAGTTTAGCTGCTGCACTTCTATTCCTCATCCAGAAGCTATTCAGGAATGTTACATAGCCGTCTTGGTGATGAATTAACTTGCAGAAAAGCTGAGCTTGATAGAATCCCTAGGGTCTGTCCCTGGGGTCCTTATTTTATGAACTACTGTTTTGGACAGCAGAAGCAGTTGTGCCTCTACTTCATTATGCCTACTACAGGTGTAAATACTCAGGTTTTTGGAACTTACGAAAGTGCAATGAGCATCGCTTTTTGCTCAAAAAAAACTTCTGCCTTTTGAAGATTCTAATTTTTTACATTATTGTCCAAGGAACAGAAAAGGCCTTAAAATCAAATGAAAATAATGCCAGACAATTTTACGTAAGAAGCCAAGCAGCATGGCCACGGCCGCCATAGTTCCGGAGCCCGTGCTCAGGTTACGCACAGCTTTCCTTGTCTTGTTTGCACCCAAAAACATTCACAGGAGCGCAGGGATATTTTGGCAAAGCTGACGTAGATACAGTAGATACACCATGTTTTAAAAAACACCAGTCAGATCCGTCTACCAGTTCTTAAAAGTCCTCGGAGTAAGATAATAAAGAGAGCTGTTTTCTCATGAGGGGAAAATAACAATAAGAAAGCCATCTCATTTTCTACTTTATTATTTAGATAAGACTTTCTTACTATTCTTTTGACGAACCAAATAAAAGCAGGAAAGGGATTTTAACTTTTTTTTATCAACTATATACAGTATTGCAAGCAAACCCTGAGAGGAATAGTGGCTGGTTGATAGCTGTTGGAACTAGTTATTTATTGGTGTGTTTTTCTTTTTTTCAGACAAATGCATTTTTGTTTGTCCATTCATTTTCTTTTTGAACTTTTCTGTTGCTTTAACACTGGCTCCATAACGCATTTCTTGTTTTGCTTCACGATCCTTTGAATTTCAGCCAACCCCATGAGCCAGCCTGCGTCTTCACCCCCTTTTGCACTCCTTCGACACAAAGCTTTAATGAGGAATTGAACAGAATGCAAATGCAATACTTTTTAAAAACTAGTATTTAAAGTGTGCTGTTTAAATGTATAGGGCTAAGCACTATTTTTAGTATTTTGTGTCATTTTCTGTACTCTGTAGATTTCTCTCTCAATCTTAGTAGGTATATTTGCACTATATTTTGTCACTGTAAACAATTGTAGAACTGCCATTATTACAAAGAGTTTGCACTTAACCAAATGGTCTCCATATTTGTATATACTGAAAGGGGAAGAAATAAAAATACTGTTATGGTTTCTTGAGGATGTAACAGCTCTAGAAACCTGCTGTTAAATTGTTAAGAGTAGCTAAAATTGTGTTTATAACAGAAGTAAACAAATGTGAAAATTTGCTTGAATTGAAACGCTGTCTATGCTAGTTGTCCTCAGCTCCTGTTTTGTTTCTGTCATGGTGAGGAGTGCCCCCAGCACCTTTCCGCTTTTATTTTCCAGTCCTTGCTTTTCAGGATCTTTTCCAAAATCAATGGCCTCAGGGCTCTCCAATGTCTCAGCATGCGTGCAGGACTTCTCTAAAGCCCTATGAGACAACGCTTTATGTAGACTGAGCAAGGAAATGATAATTTCTAACTTTATTAATACTCTTAACGTAAAATAAATAATTTTACTCTTTAAAGCATCTGTGCTTTCCAACTCCTGTCTTGCTGTCGTCATTATTCTGGGTTACAGGATTTTTAGAATGTAAATAAATATTCAAGCTCTTGCTGGCTTGAAGAAAGCTTGGCTGTAGCTTTAAAGCATGTATATACAAGACACTTGATAAACCAGGGACCCTGTTTTGATAAAACAGTGCAAACGATCCCATGCCTTCGTCAGTTATCTCAGATCTGACCGTTAAGATTTTTGAGTGTTGTCAGACAAACCTCTGTCAGTCATCTTACGAACAGAGTCACAAAAATGCTACCCGGACAGTCATTTTGATCAGCATTTCTTGCATAGGGTATATTATGTGGACAGAAACTTGATGAGATGGCGGAGGGTCCTGAGGGCAGTCCGTTTTGTAGTATCATTAGCCCAGGAGGCTAGAGAGATTCTACAAAGAGCTGGCCGCTAAAGCGAGGGAGGGTTAAAGGGAACATGGCTTGAAGGTCTCAGTTCATTGCTCAACTCCAAGTAGCTCTTTGAAGGAGAATTCAGCAGTACAGCTGTCCAGGAGATAACTGAGCCCGCTTTCAGCATTACTTGAAAGAGAAAATAAGGGCAAAAGAATTTTTGCTCTGGGCTACTGGATGTAATGGAGCATGCCTCGCTTTGCTCTTATGGGTCAGCCACCGCCGTCTAAATCTATGAGACCACGAAATGACCCAAGGAAGGGCTAATGTGCTCTTCTACGTACTTAAAACTGCTGTACAATATTTAAACACAAGCCTCTGTTGGGGGCATTCAATACCCCCAGTGCAATTTGGGGCCAGCAGTGAACCTGTGAAAGGGGAGTGGAAATGGAAGCAAAGGCAAGTTGACACGGGGGCAAGCAGGAGCCCTCGTAGGCCATTTGGTGGGGTTCAAGAGCAGGTGAGTTTGCCCTTGTCTTCTCCTTGAGATGTCCATGAGCAATTGGTGGGCCACTGGGTGGAACAGGCTCCTGGACTAGAAGGGCTGTGGCCTGATCCAGCACGGCTCCTCTTACGTTCTTACGGGACGAGGACTTTTCTGGTACAGCAAATACGCAGATACGTGTAATATTCATACAGATACGTATGTAATACATTTGAGTCATTCAAACAAATGTTTCAGAACATTCAAAATCCATTAGAATGTCTAAATTTGAATGAGAAGACATTCAATCCACATTTGAACAAATTCAATCGGATTTCGAATGTTTAGAATATCTGTGCGCATCTGCAGTCTAATGTATAACCTTTATTGCAATTGTAGACATCTGCATACAAAACATATTAATGCCAGATGTGACTAGTCACATTATCTGGAGTAAAGTGGAGTAACTGATTTGGATAGAATGGAATTTCAGACACCCACATTCTTAGAAACCCATTTGAAATCAGAGATCTCTTCAAGAATCTTGATCACCCTTTGGTTTAAGGTTTTACTCAGAAATAACTTCAGGAAAATGCTTCAGATGCATTTCACGTGGCCACACCCTCTTACACGAGGGCTGCATCGGGTCAGTGGTACATCTAGGAAGTCCGGAACAGAGCACTTGAGTCCATCTTGCTTCTGACTGCTCTCCTGATCTCTTTTTGAAGCCTAGATGGGTTGGGCGCCTGCTGCCATATTGTGATGACATCAATGAACCATTTCACGTGTGTTTGGGCCTGCCAGGGCTCCTCCTCGTCCCTGGGAAACCTGTAACAAGTATGTGTACATATTTACCATTTAGACGCCTTGCAGGGACTGGGGTCCAAAACCTCATCATTGCATCACCCACCACAGGACTAGGTGGCCCCTTGCTCTCCAGATTACAAGATAGGTAGCCAGGAACAAGATGACCTGACGTAGGTGTCCATCTTGCTCTAAGGACAAGATTGCTAGAGATTTCACTTAGCAAACTCAGCCATCATGAAAGGGGAGTGCAGCCATTTCAGATGATTTGTGAGGGATTAGAAACAGCATTTTGCATGCCCCAATTGTTGCTCCAGCCAATACCAGTACACACAATGGAAAAGAAACGGATGATGATTGTTCATATTTATAAATACTAACCTATAGAACAAACTTACATAAAAAGGATGTCAAAGGGCAACATTTCTTGCCTTCTGCTGAAACTAGTGGCTGTCATTAAAGGTATTCTTTAAGCAATATAGAGACCGAGGGATTTTTAAGTCAGTTCAGTTTCTACAACCTCACGCGCACTCACGGGTAACTAAGTAGATAGAAATCTGGCCATGGAGGAGAAACAGCGTGCGGCAGATGGCAGTAAGATACCTTACTTGAATGATGAAAAAGGCATTTGAGTAATAACAGAAGCACACAAACACAAATTCTGTCAGAAAAAAACTCTCAACAAGAGACCTATAGAAACATGACCACTTCTGTGATTTCTGCTTCTAACAATAGTCTCCTCATTTAACCAATGGGGAACCTTTCCAAAGCAAAACAGCATTTTAAACACTGTTTCTGATCTAGCCCAGAAGAAAGTCCAATTATAGAAAACTCGGGCCAAATCTCCTGCGGGAGACACTCGCCTGTTGATGCCAGCAAAGGTTCTGCAGGTGACGATAAACTATGTCGTAGGTACAGGTTTTTAAATCATATATATTTTCTTTGCGTCTGCTTTAGAAAGTTACAATAATTTCTATAAAACAGATTTCTATAAAACAGCTGTTTACAATAGCCTCCACCGTCAACCCCACATCCCTATTTTAAAGCTCCGTCTCCACGGGAGCCCACAGGGGCCACTACAGCAAAGTCCCTTTTGCCCGCCAGTCCTGGGAGAGCAAATCCTGCAGCTCCCCCTCATCTTCACTGCCAACGTCATCGTCCTCAGCGTGCGGAGCTCTAAGTCGCATGGCTTCCTTCAGTTTAGTTTTCATTATTTCCTGGCGATCACGAAGCTGTTCAACCCGACGAAAACATTCACTAAGATTAAAATAAAAAAATATTAGGTGGAGGAAGAGATCAAACTGCATGAGCTTATAAACTGGGAAGAACTGGGCCGGTAAGTTCAACTACGTGTCTTTAGGATCAATCAACGGAGCGCCCATGACTTAAACAGAGACTCCCAGGCTTTCTTCTATGGCCTAAGTGGCCATCTGGGGAAGAAAAGGCTTAGCATACGCTCTGCAAACTGTAACTGCACCATCAACATCTGCTTTTAGATGCCACTTGCCAAACTGCTCTTTCTTTGAAGGAGTTTCTGTGACTCACAGAATTGCCGACCCGGGAGACACCCCTGGGGTGTGATCTGGAGGATTCACGCAGTTCCTAGGGTAACTGGCTGCAGTCCTCACCATCCACGTTCATGAACTTCACTCGCTGGTCACAACAGGAGGCCTTCGAAGGACACTTGTTCTCCTCTACCCGTTTTCTCAGCAAGGAACCTTACACAGGACCCCAAAGTTTCCCAGAACAGTTTGAAAATTATTGATTTCATAAAATGCTACAAAATCTTTCTGAACAATATTCTGTATTCTTTCTGACACATTTTATTTTTAAAAGACCACACAAATTATTTACCATTATGCCAGTTAAGTTTGGCCTTAACTTAGCTGTGCCACTTTGGTTCCATTCCATTCTGATTGGTGCTTTTCCACCAAGAATGAACTAGACAGGAATACTCATTAGTAACAACGTGTAAAATGCTGTTCCAAAAGTATAGGAATGGAGGCGCACGTTTAGGCAAGCTAGCCTAGTTACCTTCCCCCCCAAGAGCAAGGAAAGCCTTTGAAATTCCTTATTCCCTTCTATCTTTCTGGAGCTTAAAGGGGCAAAGCCAAATAACGTGTCTTGCGATGACGCTGTCAAGACCACCAGCGCGAACCCCTGAGCAAACAGCAAGACAATGAATCCAAGAATACCTATTGGATTACTGACAAGAAAGCCTATTCTGTAATTGCAGTTACAAGGTGACACACGCCAAGAGGCACCTCTTCTAGTCGGCCTCTGTTAAGAAGCATCTTTCAAGTATTCCCGAAATGTCCCTTCTTTCCCGAGCTCTGATCTTGGACCACTGTCTCCGCTTCCACAGGCTAACCTTCCCTTATCATTATATGCCGTGAAAACCGAGTCAACAAGGCAAGCAAAGGGAGAGAGGGCTGCAGTCAGAGTAGGCTGAGGCCAACTTGGCAGACAGGCACCTTGCAAGCTCCCGCCAGCCCTTGTTGTTTGTGGTCCAATGCAAACTGGGGAAACACCGTGATGCCACGGCTGGGTCAGCCCCTCAGGCTCCAAGGACTCAGCAACACCACAGCGAAACAGTCTGGCCCGGTTAGTTAGCGTGACTTTCAGACTTGCTGTTTGCTGGGATTTGGTCAACTGCGTGCCCTCCAGTTCATGGCTCTTCTTGGCTAGTAAAAGTCTTCTTTGGTAGGGGATATTTGGGTGTGTCAAAGAAGTCTCTTCGTCGGGGTCTGCGTGAATGCAATTTTCGGGATTCCATTTGAATCAAATTAAGCAAACTGGAATCTATTCGTTTGAATCTTCTATTCAAATTTGCACTTACAAATGTTGGAAACATTCAAATCTGCCCACACGCACTGTTACGCATCACATCCACATCCGTATGCATCCCATAGTTATCCCGTATGCAACCTGTTTTCATCCCAAACAGATCCACAGAAATGCACCCGGATGCAGAAAAGATGCGAATCTGCAAGTACGCATACGAACGTCTGGATAATTTGAACAAACAGATCTGAAATTCAAAATTCGTTTGAATTTTTTAATTCAAGTTTATGGACATTCAATTCGAATTCGAATGTCAAAATTCCGATGAATTCAATCAAATTTCGAATACACTCCTATCTCTTTGAAAGAGTTAAACAACTCCTGCTGGCAGTCCACGTTCCCTTTGAGCAAAATACCACAGAGAGTTGTCGCTGTTCCACTGCAGCTGGAAGTAGGCACTCCTCACCCATCCTGGAGGGAGGCCACTTTGCTCCGGTACCTTCTAGACTGGACTACTGTAACACATTCTACGTGGACCCGGACTTGAAAACAGTTCAGAATCTGCAGCTGGGGCAGAATGCAGCCGCCAGGTTGCTGCTCAGAACTGCTGGCCAGACAAATATCTCACTCATCCTAAAATAACTACACGGGCTGCCAATTCATCACCAAGCCCAATCTCTTGGGCCTCAAGATCTGCCAGCGAGGCCTCACCGGAATGAAAAGAGGTGGGGAGACATCTCAGTGACCGCCCTCGGCCTATGGAAGAGCCTCCCCTGAGGGGCGCCAGGCACCCTCACTGTAGATGCGCTGTAAAGACACAGCTTGGGCTAAAGATACGGCTTCCCTTCTACTTTCCAGCATTTCTCATAGTCAGTTCGCTTTAAGGGTGTTTTAGGTTTGCTTTACTGTGATCCACCCTGAGACTTCTGGTAAAGGGTAAGATGGAAATAAGAAAATGTGTGTCTAGGTAAGGGTTTTTCCTTGCTCCTATGAGGCGGGTAAAGGCTTAAATATCCACTTCCCCGATGAAAGCATGTTGCTGTTTCAAGTGACCTGACACCTAAATTGCTTTATACAAAATGCCCAGAAAGCAGATGGTTGCTGGTTTAATCCCCAGAGGGAGGCAAGCAAATGCAAAACGTTTCTGTATCTCTGCTAAGAAAACTGCACTCATGTGCCCATGGAAGTGCCAATGCAGTCAGCCACAAGGCAGCAGAACCCAACAACCGATCCTGAAGCCAGATCAAAAGTTGCCCTAACCTCAAACCCTTTCAAAAACTGCTCCCTATCCCAGAGCGCTCGCTCGAAGTGTCCTTTATGGGGAAGGTTGCTGTTTGGCTTAATATTAAGTGCACACAGTGTATAAAAGAACATTAAGGCAGTAAGAACAAGGTTTCTCATGCAATCTGGCTATGGTGGTCGAGAATTTCAGCCATTTTCTATCGGCGCCAAATGAAGCTACGCTGCCTGATCGCATTTGATATACGTTTGTGGGAGAACGCGCATCTTAAAAGTCTTCAGGAAGTCTGACAGCAGGGGCCAAGTATTAATCAGATCACAATTCTTTAACACCAGTCTTTGAAACTCTAGACCAATCTGCAAATATCATTGTCCTGTTTCCTTAGAAGCATGACACATGCAGGGTGACTAAGCCTAAATACAGCTAAGTGTGTATCGTGAATATAAAAGAAGGCGATGTCTCCTGAATTTTACTTCCTAAAGATTGTACCCACACAATGATCAAAAAGGCAAGTTTGCAACTCTGATTGTACAAGATTCTTGGGAAACTGAAATCTTGGGGGGGAGGGAATGGGCAAAGTTTCTAGTGGCCATGAAAAAGGTCTTCCACGCTCTGTAGGACTTTGTGCCTTTCTAACGACTAACAGAGAAGTGACGCTCAAAGACATGTTATAGGTAATATTAAATGCAGATATTAAGGAATGATATCAAAAAGTTCTCCATCTTGTCTGATTTCCACTGACTGCCTTTTATAGCTAGCTGTAATTTAAACTTCAAAGAGAAGCAAACATACAAACATCTTAACACCCTTGCATTTCATTACTGACCTTCCTATGACCCAAACTGTTAACCTTTAAAACAGTTTTGCATGCCTACACTGTTGAAATCAGAGACCACATACATCTCTTTGATTGGATTAGGTTAAAATACTGCTTTTTGAAAACTACATTTCCAATAGCTTTTTGAAAGTAAGTTTAAAAATTACTTACATCTGCTCATCTATTTCTCCTATCTGACGATCAAGGCGGCCCTCCTCGTCATCTTCAGCTAAAATAGCTTCCGAAATCTAACACAGGGAAGAGAGGGTATTATTTTCCACAAGAAAAGTAAATCAAAACAGCAGTTTTAGATTAAAATCTTTGGAACTCCTTATTTCGACTAGAACTATATTGGTAAACCAGTAAAGCTGATGCCCTGTTGTTCTGACGTAATCAGAAAGCTGGCGGCAGGTTTCCCAAGGCTAGCCGGCCCTCAGCGTAACAAGAATTTAAGCAAATTCATACCTCTGTCTAACTGACAAATTAAGCTGGTAGCATTTGATTCTGAGAAGGAATTGTATTCTTTTGCTTGTTCCTCATAAAATTTTAAGCTGCACGGAAGAGAACGCCAGCTCATGTCAGGTCCACCAGAGTTTATTTTGAAACTGACCAAACCATCAGCATTCAGAGCCTAGGACGCTTGTAACAATAGAAACACAACACTGGCGAAAGTCAGGGTTTACGAACTTTGTCAACAGTCATGGATAGGCATGATTCCGGTTTTCATAGTATGTTTTAACCTGTTAATTCCTTCAGCGTACATTTTCTTAGAGTTGAGTATCTTGGAGATGCAACCAGTAGTCAACCAAGAAAAGTCCTTGCGCATCTCTAGTCCTCATAAAATGTGTGCAGTTTAATTTTATACGAGTCTCTGCAGTAGTGGTATCACTAACAGCCTTATAGAATGAGATGACGACAACAGTTTTATACAGCTATGGGAAACCTTTCTTTCCAATGCCAGAAAGTAAAATTTAAGGACACAAGCAATGTTGTTGGGTCATTGTGTGGCAAACCATAGATCTAGCTAACAGCAAATACGACAGGGCAGATCTCATAGAAGAAACAAAACTATGGCAGAATATTACGGCCACAAAGCGACAGTGATAGAGGATTTTGTATATACAATAAGGGAATTCAAAAATGCTTTTATCCCATAAAGCTCAAAATTCACCAGGATGAAATGATAATCTTGCCTTACCAAAAGTGCATCCTGTATTCTTTCTTTATCGGAAACACAAACAGAATTTCAAAAAGCAACTCAGTTTAGTCCAGAGGTGTCAAACTCAATTTTGCAGAGGGCCATATATTAAATTTAGAATGTGTAGGCGGGCCGGATTCAAATAAAAAAAATGTACTGAATTATTATAACATTTTATTTATTTAATTATATAGTATAGTATATTATATACTGTATTTTCTGGCGTATAAGACTACTTTTTAACCCAGGAAAATCTTCTCAAAAGTCGGGGGTTGTCTTATACGTCAGGTGTCATCTTCTTATACGGTGAGTATATCCCAAACTCTATATTTTAACTGGAAAGTTGGGGGTCGTCTTATACGCCCAGTGGTCTTATACGCCAGAAAATACAGTACTCAAAGCAGCTGACAAAGCTTGTGTTCTCTTCTGAGCTCTCACTGGTCCAACTACCACCCTGTGGGGAGAACAGAAGCTTTGTCAGCTGCCTTGAGTCACCTTTAATGGGTGAGAAAAGCAAGTATAAAAGCCAACTCTTCTTTCTTTCTTTCTTTCCTGCCTGCCTGTGTGCCTTCCCTCCCTCCCTCCCTCAAAAAGCCAGCTGGGGGAAGGATGGAAGGAAGAGTTGGCTTTTATACCTGCTTTTCTCTCCCATTAAAGGTGACTCAAAGCAGCTTCTGGGGAGAACAGCTTTGTCAGCTGCCTTGAGTCACCTTTAATGGGTGAGAAAAGCAGGTATTAAAGCCAACACTTCTCTCTCTCTCTCTCTTGCCTGCCTGCCTGCCTGCCTGCTTCCTTCCTTCACGAAGCCAGCTGGGGGAACTGACAGTTCCCCCAGCTGGCTTTGTGAAGCAGGGAGGGAGGGAGGGAAGGGAGGCAGGCAGGCTTCATTTCTTCTCCGATTGCGGGGGCAGATCCCTTCCGTGGAGATCGGAGAACTTAACTCGCAGCTGCTGCCTCTGCCCCTTGCAAGCAACGCCAGGCTGAGGGGGGGGGGGGGCAGCGGCAGCAGCAGCTTCAGCTCTCCAATCTGCACGGAAGGGATCTGCCCCTGTGATCGGAGAAGAACTGAAACTGCCTGAGAAAGAGCAAATTTCTACAGGCGCCGGCGCTCAGCTCTGCTGCTGCTGCCGAGAGAACCAACATTAATTCTCTCAGCAGCAGCAGAGCAGAGACGGCGCCTGTAGAAATTTGCTCTTTCTTGGGTCGCTGCCTGCGCGCGGCGCCTCCTCCTCCGTGAAGCAATCGCGGGCCGTATTGATGCGGCCTGGGGGCCGGATGTGGCCCGCAGGCCGTATCTTTGACATGACTGGTTTAGTCCTTATTACGGTTTCTGAGGGAGTGTCATTTATTTTCAAAACCTCTTCATTTCAGTGTTTGAGGAGGAAGAAAACACTGACTGACAGCCCATCACGGCAAGCGCTCGGCAAGTGCAGCGGAATCTCCCTCTGCCAAGGGAAATGCTAGCAAATGAAAAATGCATCTGCTCACTGTGGTCACTTGCCGCATCGCCTTCTGGAACTCGTCCCATTCTTTGTCCATCTGATCCTTCGGAGCATCGACCTTCCGCACCTAGAAAATAAAAAGCTAAATTAATCTTGGAGAGCAGTATTCTATTTCTCACCAATAGTTCAAGTCCAATAGTGGTTTCAACT
Organism: Aspidoscelis tigris stejnegeri; assembly: GCA_023333525.1. Classification (NCBI taxonomy): domain Eukaryota; kingdom Metazoa; phylum Chordata; class Lepidosauria; order Squamata; family Teiidae; genus Aspidoscelis; species Aspidoscelis tigris. Next base: position 1,112,648 of record JALMGA010000008.1, read on the forward strand.
CCTATGCTGTAGAAATATTTTGTAAGTTGCTGATGCTTTGGTGTAACCAATTCTTCCAGGCAACCCGCACTTACCTTTGGAGTACAGGAGGGCAGCAGTTCATTTGACATGTGCTACTAATTTAAGCTGCAGTGATACCCATTTGTGTATCACTGCAGCTAAGGATAATGGGGCAGGTGGATAATGGTGGCTCAAATAATATCTGAGATGCTAAAAATGCTGTGTGAAGACCTACTGGAAGTATCAGGATATGGAGGCAGAAAAATGATTGTTTCAGCAACACCAGACCAGTCCAGGGGTGTTTTTACACTGTCACTAAAAGTACCCATTAAGTACCCATTAATGGGTACGTAATGGCATTTTTGTACCTATTAATGGGTACTTAATGGATACTTCTAGTGACAGTGGAAAAACACCCCAGATTACCTGATGCGTAGCAAGGTTAACTGGAACTATTACTACAAGTATTATCCAAAGCAGACTTGGCAATTTACAGGCAACATATGTAAGACCTTCTAAAAAACTAGCCATTAGGAAGACACTGTTTCAAGCAACCTGCTTCTCCACCACTACAGAAGCACCCATATGAAAAGGAATACAGAGGAAGGAGTCACGTCTCCCCCATGTGCTAGGCAGAAAGGGCAGCATGCGCTTGAAGCGGTCAGGCTGTGAAAGACACAGAACAAACTTCTACTTGTTGGGCAAGCAATGCAAGTACACGATGTACTGGGAAGACTATGATGCCTGTCAAGATGAAAGGGTAAGAGCACAAAAGCTTCAAAGGCTGGCCAGTAACATCTTCTCTGCTTGAAAACAGCCACTATACGAGGCAATGGTGGTTTTTACATTATGAGGAATCAAAGAAGCAACTCATCACATAACTAAATCAGAACACAGAACGTGGTACTTATCAACCTATTCAAGTGCAGAACCAACAGAGCAAGCCTGTTATTATTTGTTTTACCAGAGTCCAAGGAAGCGATTGTGCAACCTTGTGAATATTTGGATGGCTGTTCTTGTAATCTGCATTTTTTTTTTGTCTCAGTCTTCATGGAATGAAGGGTCTATCTGACTTCCTTTGCTAGGCACCCGTCCCACTCTGGCTCCTCCCTGAGCCCTTTTCCTTATGAAGGTTTTTACTCTGTTCGCGCTGCCTGTATTACTTCCATCGATACATCCTTCCTGTTTAATAGAGCAAGACCAATTCTAGACGCATTGTAGTAATAGTTTAACAGATAAAAGGATGGAAAAAAGAAACTGCTACAAGAAGCTGAGGCTCAAAGGTGAAGAACTAATCTCTGGGTTGACGTTTAATAAGCTTGATTATTTTGCATTGATGGACTACCCTACATTAATAATATTAAACAATTACAGCTTTTGGAGCTTAAATGGATCCATCGTTTGAATTCAGAATCCCCTAAAATGAAAATGTTAATTGGTTTATTTAACGTCCTTCTGTTTTACACCCTTATTCATCCCTGATGCCTGTTTGAGTCTTTGCAGGATTTTCCCCCTTTTAGAATTAGACTATATAAGAGCCTCTCTGGCAGCACCAGTTCATTACTGACATTGAGTTTGAGAGAGACAGTCACACACAGCTATTCGTATATATATTTTAATATTGGCCACTGAAGAATACTTTTCTAGTCGAAACGCGTTTGGCCTATTTTTATCTATATTTTCTTTATTGCTTTGATTTTAATATACCTTTTGGCTGTGGCTTGTGGTTTACTTTTTATTCCACAATTGTTTTTCTTACAGTGAGTTTTTTAATTTTGGTGCTTTATATTATATTACTTGATTTAGTTCATTTATTATTTGCATTATCAGTGGGGTCATTGTAACCCTTTTAGTAAATATTACGAATATTTTTTCTTGTGTTATAGAACCCAATTGTTTGTTTGGTCACTTTTGGTGTGTTTGTTTGGGTTTCTTTTGGGTTTTTTGGTTGTTCCTGTTTAAACTCGCCTGACAATAGAAATAAAAAAGATTCAATAAAGATGATGCTAATGTTATTTCTCCTAAGACAAATCCAAAGCTAGGCAGCTCTACAGAATACTAAGCAAAAAGCATTACCCTCATAGGAATGCTGAATTGCACGTTGATCTTTTTAGCCATTAGAATTTCGGCAGCCTTTCCTCAACCCGTCCACCTTAGACATTAAAATCACCAGAATATACTGTATGATAAAAACAAACAAAAAACCACTACACTTCTCAGCTTATTGTACAAAACAGTTCGCAGAGTGATTTTGAAAAAATTAACCCAATGCTCTCATCACTACATAAAGGAGCATACATGAGAAAACCTGGCAGTATATGAAGAATACGTTCTAGAGGGCTTTAGGTGGAGCGTCTGTTTTTGGAATGCTTTCACAGAAGTCATGAAGCAAACTTCAAAACCCCCCAGCAAACTAACCGTTACTCAAACACCTGCTCTATTCTTATCCCATCAATTACTAAAACTCATTAGAAAGCCCAAAGACGACCTAAATCTAATTGATCTCCTACAGTCTAAACCCATTTCTCACAGAGGTCACACTTGCCTTTGCGTCCACTTCAGGATCATCAAAGAATCCTTCCGGCAAGGCCTCGGCAGTATTCTCTTTCCTGGGGCATTAAGGAGACAGAGAAAAGATGGTAAATTGCCTTTGGCTTTCTCAGAGGAGGACGGCGGCTGATGAGGGAACTGCTGTTTGCGCTGCAGACAATTATCCTTAGTGCTGCCTGCTGACGGAGCTGCTGGCTTTGTCCCGTTATTAGCTGACCACGCTGCATGGCCCTAAAGGCCGTGCCACGTCCCCCACCAGTCAGTGGGCTCAGTCCTTCTACCTTTGGCATGGCTTTTTCCTGTATTTGTTTTTCTCTTAACCGTGTTTGGGGCGGAATTACTCGCTCCCAGCTATTCCGGCAGGATCCTGAGGGCAACAGGGTGGTATTATGAACTGATTAAATTCAGATTACAATTGGGTGGTGTGGCTTACCCAGGAGAGGGTCACCTCTTCAGGTAGTCTTGAGGAAGCCAAGGATAAGGACCACTCTTAGGGTTTCCCTTTGCTTCTTCTGTGTCTTTTAATGGGAGGGTTGGTGAACAGTACAGGAGCTTCTAGTTCTTGGGGTTTTTAGAATGGTTATTTTTAAATTCTCTGGGTTTAATATTTTTTAAATGTATTTATAGTGTTCTCTTCTGTGGGGAGGGAACAATGTGCCAAGGCACAAGGGGGAGACATGTCTCGGGGTCCCCATCACAAGGATAATGGGCAGGGGAGATCTGGAGGGCTGTGAAGCAGAGTTTGGGGAGGCCTGTCAAGCAGCCCACTGCTCTGGTGCTGCTGCTCTTGAATGCCTGGTCAGTCCAGAACAAAACATCAGCCATCCCTGACTTGATTCTGGATGAAGGGGCTGATCTGGCATGCGTCACTGAGACCTGGGTGGATGAACTGGGCGGGCCTAGTCTTACCCAGCTTTGCCCCCAAGGATACACTGTTCCAGATTGGTGGGGGTGGAAGGGGGTGTCACTGTAATCCATTGGATTTTCATCTCTTATCTCGCTCTGCGACTGGGTTGGAGAAGTTCCCTTCGCTATCAGAAGCCACGCCGTGTGGACGTGGTGCGCGCTCCTAGCTGCCCCGGATCATAGAGACCCAGGACAGTGAGGAGGTAAGTGCTGCGTGTGTGCCTGCACATGCCCGGGCTGGGGGTGCCAGGGTGCCTCTGCAGGGCTTAGCCGCCTCGATTGAGGCAGCTAGACCCCAAAGAGGTCCGGTCTACCAAAGGAACCCACAGCCCCTGGCTCATGGGTAGCCGGCCCTGGGCCTTGGGGTGGGCAGGTGAGGCGGGTCCTGTACAGCTGGCAGGAACCAGGGGAAGCTGCCTGACGGGTCTGCCCATCCCTGGGTGCTCCCACCCAATGGCAGGCAGGCCTGGGTGAGGTGTCCCTGCTCCTGGCCAGCCTTTTCCGGCTAAGTCACTTCAGGGACCGTCAAGTTTCTCGTGCAGGAACATATGGACGTTACTCTGGAAATTCACATCCTTTCTTCTCCACACATAATTTCTGAAGTTATTATCAATTTATAATATTAGGTTTACTGCTTTTGCTGATTAGACTGGGCCTTAAAAAAGATGAATACACTAGATCTATTTGTTCAACATGTGTTACATGGGAACCCAATTATATTTAATCATAGGCTGATAATATTAAAATACTATTGTCTAGTACGGTGATGGCCAACCTATGACACGCGTGTCACAGGTGACACGCCAAGCCCTTTTGAGTGACACATATGGTCATCCTGGCAACTGGACGTGTATTCTTGCTTGTTCTTGAAGTGTATGAAATACCAACTTTCAATTGAAAATTTAGCAACAAAAGGCACTAATGTAAAGAATTATTTGTTTTTGCTTTTAATAAAATACATATGTCAAAAATATAACTTTTTACTAGAACTACAAATATCACAAAATTATTGATATTTCTAGATGTGACACAGCACCTGAGTTAAGCTACGTTTTCTTGCGAATTTTGACACACCGAGCTCAAAAGGTTTGCCATCACTGGTCTAGTATTTTGTTTTACTTACTTATTATCTTCATTTGTTTTCATGTAAGACGTAAACCTCTCACCCAGTAATTTACCTTTCCACAACCTTTTCCTGTGCTTCTGCTTTCTGTATTGAGCCAGAATGGGAGATCAAAGGCGCTCCTAACGCTCTACTGTCCAGGAGTTCTGCAATGAACAGATTTACACAATTCGTAAATTGCATTACTGCACACGTAAAGTCAGCAGGACTTCTATTTGAAGAAACATGCACCATAAATTTAAGCCTTCCAAAATACCAGACAAATTCAAACAGTTAAAAAGAATACCAGCTATACTGCTTACCAGTGCAATGATAAAGCTGTAATAGCTTTATAACGGTTTACACTCTGAAAATTACAAAATTCACACTACTATGATCATTAGTATATGATGAAGTGACCCATATTACTATTACTCCACCCAAAGAGAACGAACATGGACAGGAAGAATCTCTCTTTGAGCACTGGATGCCAATGGCACACAGCAGGGAGTTGAGCTTTTATCAGGAGGGAAGCATTTTTTCAGTAGCCCAAAACTACCAATAATCTTACGCAAGACAAGGCGGGACGACCTTCACTCAGCTGGTTTTCTACAAACCAGGTTCTTCTTTCCCCTCTCTCCAAGCCTTTGGGAACGAGCTACATTCATCCGTTTTTTACAATTATATTTTACTTATTATTTATTCACAATATTTACATATCACTTCTCATTTTAAAAAGTAGTATCACAAACTGATTTACAGAAGAGAATAAAAACAGGATGCTTTATGAAAGCCCAATAATCAATACGACTTTATGGATTCGTGTGTTTTCCCATATTAAAACATTTCAACAGATTATTGATACCCTTTTATTTAGATTTCACTTCTTGTTTATGCAAATAAAACTTTAGTTTACCTGCTGGTAAAGCCGCAGTAGACTCTCCTTTTTGCGGAACGGGTGAAGTTGTTGCATTCTGAACTGGAGGCAGCAGAGGGGGGCTGGGGCTGTCCATTTGGTTTTCAGTTTGTTCAGTTATTTCTCCCTCATCTTTATACGTTTCCGGAAGTAATCTGCAATTTGTAGCTTCTGAAGACAATTTTCTTACCACTTCTTCTTGCAATCTACAAAAAAAGAGAAAAAAAATACTTAAAAAAAATCCAAATAGGCCAAATACACTGATGGCAATTCATAAAACTTTTGCAGCATGAATAGAAATACCAAATACCAGTGCCAGAACTGCATTCCAAATGATAAATTTCTCATATATTAAGAACCATTAACATTACTGAGGATAGAAATAACAGCTCTGGACACTTCTACATGAACTATAAACATAAATCGTTCTTAAGCAAAATATGCTGCAGATAATTATGAACCCACTACCACAATCTTGCCTGAGGGGAGGGAAGGCGAGTCGGCAGACTCGCTTGTTCTGCCATCTTGCTCTCAGAAGGGGTCCCTCCCTCCTCCAACTGCCACCAGAAAGCTGTGAACCATCTTGCCTGAGGGAGGGGAGAAAAGTTTGGCAGGTTGGAGATCTCTACCTGTATTAACAGTAACACCCCTACTGTTAATACAGGGAGAGATCTCCAACCTGCACGGAGCCAATTTCCACATTCTATCTGAGGTGAACAGAATGTGGAAAGATTCGGCTCCAGACGCATATTACCCCCCCACGGATGTGGGGGCATTCGTATGCATGTAACAAATAAATCCTTCCCCCTGCACCTCCATTCCCACCCCCTCCCCACTTACCTCAGCTCCTCACCGCTGTCACACCATCCGGAGACCGGGCACCCCCTGAGCGCCCCAAAAGGTAAGGGGGCACCAGGGAGGAGGCTACAGCACTCCAGTGGCAGCCCGGTCCTGTTTCTGGGCCTTCTGGAACACCGAACAGGCTTTCTGGAACCTGGAGTCAGGGCCTTCGGGAACCAGAACACCCTGTCTCCAGGTTCCAGAAAGTCTGTCTGGCATTCAGAAGGCCCGGAAACAGGACCGGGGCCCCCAGAGGAAAGCCTGTTTGGTGTTCTGGATGGCCTGGGAAGAGGCCTGGGGCACCACCAGAGCAGGTAAGGGGGCCATGGGGAGGCCACGTGGGGGAGGCTTAGGGTAGGGAGGCCCAGGGAGTAAGGCCCCAGGGAGTCCAGTGTCCTTAGAAACTTCTACCGAAGCTTCTACGGACACTAGATTATCCAATTCATGGACAGATAGGGCCTTATTCGATCCATCCACAAACCTTGGAATTTGGACACATTCATCCGAATTCCAAATGTGCTGAATAATTTGTACATGTCCCTAATGAACAGTGATTTTATTGAGATCTGTCCTGAGACCTTCATATATAGGACAGGAAAGAAATATAAGACTAAATATATAAATGGGTTCCTGTGGTGGCTACCTCTTTGTGGTGAACTTCTTATTAACAGAATTCTACTTGCCTATTTTTTTCCTCTTAAATCCGTGGAACAGAAGAGAAGCAAGAATATGAAATAGAAACATTCAAACCAGTCCTTGCCTTAAAGTTTATTTTTTCTTCACTCTATTTAAATACTGAATAGGGCATGAGTAATATCTTTTAATGGAAAAAAGTGAGATAATTAAAAAAAACTTACCCAGAACTGGCATTTTGCAAACTGTTACTGGAGTCTGAAGAAAACAAGTTATGTCACATTATTAGTTTACAAAACCTGAACAAAAACAAACTTTGCATCTCAAAGTACTGAAAGAAATGGAAACACAAACTGTATTTTACAATGACAAAATAATTCATTCCAGAATCTCTCCATTCCCTTTTTAACATGCTTGTAGAGCTTGAAAAGCTCCTTGGTATTCCACGGAGCTACGGGCCATGAAATAGGAAGTTTGACAGCTAGAGCACAGGTGGCGTAAATTTGGCTGCGAATCCAAGCGAACACAGGTTAGAGGACACTATGGTGCCTACTACGTGCCGGTGGCAGCAGCAATAAGTAGTTTTTTTCTCCGCCACAATTGCATCCTCGAGTAACCGTCCAGCAGAGCTCTTTAGAGTAGTAAATGTCCTTATAAACCTGGGCTCAAGGAAGTGCAAGCCAGGGCCATGTAATATCTGCTGTGACAGTTTTGCAAAGCACTTTGAGGACAAAGTCGCTCCGATTTGTAGGAGATTGGATATCACAATCGGACACAGTCCAGAGAAGGCGCCCAGGGAACTGTCTGGTCCAATTCTTTGGGATCAGTTTCAATTACCGTGACCTGTGGACGTGGAGAAACTAGTTGCGGGGTGTGGCCGACAATGTGCTCTCTGTATCCTTGCCCTTCCTGGCTGATAAAAGCTAGCCGGCAAGGTATGACTGGGTGGATTCAGGAAATGGTGAATGCCTCTGTGAGGAATGGGGTGGTTCCACTGGCCCTTAAACAGGCTGCGGTACACCCCCTCCTGAAGAGGGCTTCCCTGGATCTAGAAGACTTAAACAACTATCGCTTGGTGGCCAACATACCTTTTTTAGGCAAGGAACTAGAGAGAGCTGTCACTGTTCAACTGCAGGCATGCTTGGAAGAAGCTGAATATCTAGACCAGTTTCAATCTGGCCCATTTATGGCCTGGAGACTGCCTTACTTGCCCTGGTTGATGACCTTCTCCAGGAGAACGACAGGGGGAGTGCAACACTGTTAGTTCTCCTGGATTTCTCAGTGGCTTGGTTCCTTGGTGTTGACTGGGAGAGCTAGCCGGATGCAGTTTTAGAAGGGCTGCATTGGCTGCCAATTTACTACCAAGACCCAATTCAACTCTGACTTATAAGGCCCTAAATGACTTGGTCTCCAAATATCTATGCCTTCTTCTATATCGACCTGCCTGTGCTTTAAGATCTGGAGGGGAGGTCCTCTTGGTTGCCCCACCGCCTTCAGCAGTGAGGCAGGTAGGCACCTGGGAGAGGGCCTTCTTAGTAACGGCCCCCAGGCAATGAAGTGTGTCAGGCTCCTTCTGTTTATGTTCAGGACGGCAGTGAAGATGCACCTCTTTGCTCAGACCTTTTAACTAAATGTCAGATATGTTTCCCCTGTTTGATATTGTTTTGTTTTTAATATGCTGGATTTTAAGTGTTGTGGTGTTTATTGTTTCAATATATATTGTTTGAATTTTAAAGGTTGTTATCCACCCTGAGAACTTCAGGTAGAGGGAGGGAGGGAGGGAGGGAGGGATGTTGAATATGAAGGGAAAAAACCTGCTGAGTTCCAATGAAATCCACATTATGAGTACTCAAATATTGGCAGCCGCATATTTAAATAACTGACTTTCAAAGACACTGGGAAGATGAAATAGCTATTTAAAAAGCATAAATTATAGTTCAACCAGCACAAGAAAACTCACATACCTATAATTTTCTTCACAGCTGGAGTTTCTGAGTCCGTAATTTTCCTTTTCAAAGATGAGGTTTCAGCATTAGGCCCTAGTAATGAATGTTTAACACCTTTTAACTGTTCAAGTTTCTGGAAAAAAGAACCAGTAAAATCCACAGATAAACATAAGAAAAACCCTGCTGGATCAGACTAATGTCCTACTTAGCCCTTCACCCTACTCTGCCAGTACCCAACAAGATGCTTAAGGGAGGGCCATAGTCAGAACATGTACACAATTCTCCCTCTTTGAGTTATGCAGCTCATACCAGCTCCCTGGGCAACTTCAGCACTAAGCAAAGCCTTGCAAGACCAAAACCAGCACTGTTTCTGGGAAGTATGCTAGCTGCCTGCCAAGGTCCCAGCATTCCCAAGGAAACTAAATTCATTCCTTACAGGGACATTACACAGTGTCCAACTTTAGTTTCCCTCATTCTTCCTAAAACCATAACGGCAGACCATAACACTCTATGAATACCACTCTGAGGTGCAGTACAATAATACAAATACACAGCAAACACTTGGCTGAAATATATATTGCTAATCCTTATTATAATGTTTTCTAATTAAATGTGCCTGTTCTCTCTAGTCTTGTCAGAAGGGCCCTTCTGCACTTACCTCAAGTTAATATGAATCAGTGAGCTGGAATACTGAAGCCTGCTGATCTAGATTACATGAAGCTCACACCTGACCCAGCCCACACACACCCATTGCTTCAAAACTCACATGAACTCTGCAGCCATCCCACCATGCCTCTGAAGCTCAAGAATGAAACTCGGAGCCTGGGGTGGGTATTTTGGGCAGCATACTATGGTGCACCACTGAGAAGCAACCACCTCAGGGATCTTACATGGGTCCACACAAGATCCAGATTAAGGGTCTCTTAATCCGGATCTGGCTCCATTCACTGCAGACAGAACCAGACAAGCGAGGGACGGGGCCTCCTGGAGCTGCATTAATGTGCAGATTAAGAGGCTCCTTAATGCAGATCTAAGACAAATCCTATGAGAATCAGGCTGTTCACCTAACCTCATGTCCCACAGCATGAATGCCTTTGCATCCCCTTTCCTTAGCCAAATCCTAATAAATACACGCAGACTACAAGACTGTCTTTTAGTCAAATGTATGCAAACAATAAAATCACAAACAGCTGATTTAATACAAAAACAACAAAATCTTATCAGCCTAAAAAATTATTGGTTCTGGTTTCTGTATTGGTACATCCTGGATTCATTCAATCCTAAGTAAAATATTTAAAAAAAATACCAGAGGCACTGATAGTGCAACCCAAAAAATAAAAACAGAGTTAGTATTTCTGAAAGTGGATTACAAATTCTATTCTTCTAGGACTTTTCACATTTATGTTGCAAGCGTTTACTTTACACTACTGTAGGCGTTAGCTGAGATGACCTAAACCAAGATATGTGCTTTAAGTACAAGACACCCTGCATCATGAAAATTATACAAATCCATCTCTTACCTCTTTGTGCTGCTTCCCAAGAACGTGCGTTTGCCACAACAATTCACTCTTCACAGGCACGCTGCACAGCGTGCAACTTAAGTTTCCCAAACTATTATATGTGAAATTTGTGGTCAAGGAAATAGATTTAATAGATTATCTCTCAGAACTATTTTGGCTAAAATATATATTGATAATCCTTATGTTATGTTTTCAAAATTAAATATGCATTTCTCTCAAAATTATTAAAGATACCTAGCCTTGTTATAAGCAATGCTTCTCTTTTAAAATCAAAGTTTTTCCTGACTGAAGCTCTAACTTATTGTATGATATGGCTTTATACAGCACAACTGTATTCTTACATATTTGTTAAATACGTCTCTCATTCAATGCAATCTCAGCAACCTGGTCTCAGTGGGGCACACTTCGAGTTACACCGGCGGCTTGCGAGTCCACGCTTCCCCTAAGCCTTGGTTTTCTCTAGGTGACAATTATTGCATAACACAGTTTTGCCACGCAGAGTGGAACAAAGCCATATAATAGACGACCTTTCTGGACTAGCCACACCATGACCCTTTCTGCACTTGGGCTTATCCTGGAATATATCTCTGGCTAACAGTCAGCTGGCCACAAGCTAATGCTGACTATGGAAGGGTTCACTTGGGGCCTTCCATAGTCTGCACTGGGATGCAGATAGCGGGTCCCTGTTCTGGGATATATTCCAGAATAACGCCAAGTGCAGAAAGGCCCTACTGAGCCTGGCCCAGCGAGGCCCTCTGGTCCAGATCATCGCAAGGCACCTTCTGGAACAGAAGCAGGGCTGCCCCAGGCCAGCCCTACGCCCGCCTGAGGACGAGGAATGGGAATCAGCCTGGAAGCCCTCAGGGAACCCACTTCAGCACCATCTCAGCAGGCTGAAAGCTGAACCTGCGCCTCCTGCTTGCCTCTGCCATTTGGAACAGCAGGAGCGACCACCAGGAATCTCTGCTCCAGCCTATGCTTGGCCCTGGTCGGACAGCAGGTACCGGCACCGGCGGGGCCTCCGATCCCCACGGGCACGCGGGCCAGGGAGGCGCTGAAGCGGCGTCTGCAGCCCAGCATTCGGCTCTACACAGGGCAGCTGCACCGGCTGGATCGATGGCGCAGAGCAGCGGTGCGGGGAATCCCCCGTGATCCGCCCGTCTGTCTGTTTACCAGCAAAACTGGGCGCCGTTTTCTTCTCAGCGAGGGGCTGCGCTGCCCTTAATGGCCCACAGAGGGGGAAAGGTACGCGCTCCCCCTTCCCTGCCAAAGAGCCCGAGGGGAGAAGCGGGTTCCTGGGGCCCATCGCGGGATCCTCCCCCCCCCAATCGCCTCAAGCGCAGACCACGGCCGGGGGGCGTCGCTGCAGGTTCGCGGGGCCGAAGAGGCCGGGCGGACCGACCGGCGGCCCCCGCCCCGCGCTGCCCCGCGCGGCCTCAGGATATCTGGCGAAGGGCGACTCGGCCTTCTTCTTCTTCTCGGGCGCCGCCTCCCGCTGCCTCGCCCGCATCAGCCGCCGCAGCTCCTCCTGCCCCACCGGGGCCGCCCCCGCCCTCCGCTTGGCGGCGGAACTCGGAGCCGCCGCCGCCGCCATGACGCGCGACAGGCCGAAGCCTCCCCTCAGACGCCGCCGCTACCCGGGCGCACTGGGAGCGACGTCATAAGGCTGCGCGGCCGTCGCCGTCGCGGAGATTGTGCGTCAGGCGCTTCTCGGAAACAGCAGCTCCGTAATGGCTCCTCTAGTGGAAGTGGGAGAGCAGCCGAAGTGCTGCTCCCAACGGGATCCGGAGCCGTTTGGAGAACGGGGCTGGAAGGAGATGGCCCAGTCGCGGCCCGGCGCGGGGGCCGAAGACCCCGCAGGTGTTATAACTATGCAGGTCTTGCCCGACGTGATCAGGAGCCCCCGAGCTGCGTGCGGCGCGTGCACTTCGCCCCCTCTCTATGCCGGCCACGCACGTGCAGTCCTGGCCTCCCAAAGGCCGCTCGTTGCCGAAAGGGCGTCTGCCTCGGGTTCTTCAATCCAGTTAGTCAGGAAGACCCCAGAACCGCCTCACATCTTGCCGCCCCTGTTGTGGACAGAGCCTCCAGAGGGAGAAGGCGCTCTTCTCTCCCCAAACTTTCCGAAACCATGGCTACCGAATCAGTGGATAGAGGGGTCCGGCTGTATTCTCCTTTTATGACGAAGTCGCTGGGTGCGTTGATCAGAAAATGCTGTAGACACAGGTTGCCTTGACTTCTGCAAAGCATTTGACGAAGTGTCTCATCCCATAATTATTGAAAAATCGATCAAATATGGGATAGACGGGACAACCGTTAGGTGGATTCGTAACTGGCTTAGTGATCGTACTCAAAGAGTGGGAATAAACGGCTTCACATCCAGTTGGAGGAATCTTTCAAGCGAAGTGCCACAGGGGTCTGTCCGGGGTCCAGTGCTATTCAACAGTTTTATAAATGATATGGACGAGGAAGTCAAATGGATGCTGATCAAATCTGCAGGTGACACAAAGCTAGGAGGGGTTGCTAATACTGAGGAGAAGGAGCGGATTCAAAAAGATGCAATCTGTGGACACTTGTTATTGCTCTTCTTTAATGATATAGCTTATTATTATATCCATTGTTATGTTCATGTCATGTTTATGTTATGAATAATAATAAAGATCTAGGTAATCTTGAATAGCGGGCTGAAACTAACAGGATGATATGCAACAAATGCAAAGTCCAACATCTCCGTAAGAAAAATGATAAAAATGAATACAGAATGGGAGAAATCTGGCTGAGCTGTAGAACAAGCGAAAAGGATCGGGCTGATCACAGGTTGATACATGAGTCGAACAATATGATGCAGCTGCAAAAAAGGCAAACACCATCCTAGGGTGCATCAAGAGGAGTATAGAGTCTAGATCACAAGAAGTAGTTTTCTTTACCTTGGTCAGACCTCATCTAGAGTCCTGTGTCCAGTTCTGGGCACCCCAATTTAAAAAAAAATTTGGAAAAACTAGAGCAAGTCCAAAGGCAGGCTACCAAAAGGGTTAGTGGTCTGGAAAGCAAGAGGAAAGGCTGAAGGATCTAGGAACATTTAGCCTGCAAAAGAGAAGACTGAGAGGAGACATGGGGTGTTTTTCCACTGTCACTAGAAGTACCCATTAATGGGTACAAAAATGCCCATTAAGTACCCATTAATGGGTACTTCTAGTGATAGTGGAAAAACACCCCAAGTCTCTGAAGCGCTGTCACAGTGCAGAGAGATCGTCCCTATTCTCACGTATACAAGATGAGAGGACTAGAAACAACATTATGAAACTTCAAGGGAGTCAATACAGATTAGATATCAGGAAAAACTCCCTGACAGTGAGGGCAAGCAGTCCATGGGATAGGTTGCCATGGGAAGTTGTGGGTTCTCCTTCACTGGAGGTCTTCAAGCAGAGGCTGGACCTACATCTGTCTGGCATTGTTTAGGAAATCCTGCAGTGAACAGGGGGTTGGACTCAATGGCCCTAAAGGTCCCTTCCAACTCTATGATTCTATTGCAGTAAATCACACCTGATTAGGCTCTTTGTTTTGGCAGAGGACACTCAACCATGGTGCTCCTATACTAAAAAAAGCCAAAATGTGTATAAACTGTACACCGCACAACTAGTTTTGTGCCACAGATCATGCCCCCAGGAGTATCCTGTAGAAAAGGAGTTAATATTTTTTCTCAAGGGCCCACAACCCTGCCACAGTCCAGCAGTGGGTGGAGGCAACTCCCTCAGAGTGCATACAAACAGACTGCCCAGTGAAGAGTGCCATCCCTCCTACCAGCTCTCCATCTGTTCCTGATACTGCACAGATTGTCAAATATTCTCAGTGTGTGTCTTTTTAACAGCTTCACGTGTACTGTGAAAAAATCCAGTTTAGAGTTCACCCTACAAAAGATACAATAGGATGAAACTTAACTGTATTTGTCATCGGATTCCAATTTCAGCATTGCAATATAGGGCAAAATACTTTCTTGAAAAGCTTCCAAAACAGGAAGAAGAAAACAGAACTGCTGAAAAACTAGGTCACGTGTTTAAAATATATACTATATTCAGAAAAATACGGTGTCATTCTGTGGGTCAATAAATATTCCTCCACCTTTAACATATCAACCAGAGTCTGAGATCCAGAATGGCTCTCTAGTTTTGAATTGCACACTTTGAGGAAGTATAAATGCCAAAATATCTCTTGCATGACGCTATATATTCTATCACCCTGAGACAGTAGCTACCGTACAAAAACACTTTTGCAACAGCCCAGTCCCATGATGCTATTAGAATTATCTGCAGACAGGAGTCTGACCACTGCCCTGTTAACTGGAGAATCCAGTACTGCTTCTACTGAGGGCGTTTAAACCTCCTTAACTTCTCTTTTCATTGGGATACTTTAACAACCCTGCTGAAAGTGAAGGAAGCAGCCTGCCTGGACTTAGCTGACATTTGCATGCATCAAATTAAGACACTACCATCTATGGCTTTTATGGAGGACTGGAAGGAGTTTAAGTTCACACTTTGTTTGTGGAGTCAACCTTCTGCACCCCTACTAGAAAGCACTTTAGAAAATCCCCCGTTCCACAAACCTTACTGCAAATGTGCTCTTACAGGTAAACGTGAATGGAAAAGTCAGTATCTGCACAAAATTCAGCATTCTTAGCCTTGCAGATACTGATGCTAAGACATATATTAGACAGCATTTCCATAAGAAACCTATGAGGCCACATGTAAGGATTTGGTGAAATATGAGCAAGTACTCGATGTTATGGTCCAGTTCATTCCTTGGGGCGTTAGCAGAGTACAACACTTGCATCTTCCGGGAAACACCGGTATTTTCAAGAAAGGAAAAGGCAACAGAAGTAAATGAAATCACAAAGCCATTTACTAAAGTTGACTAGATAATCTGAGTTGCTGGGGGCACCCAGTAAATATAAACATTTTTTAAAAATTGACAGTCGCATCCAGGAAGTCCAGCAGCAGGGTGAGAGTTCTTTTTGATGGCAATGTGGCTCATGCAAATTTGGCATCCGTTGTCCTTGGAAGAAGTCGTTCATCATGGAAGTCCTGAGAGACAGCTATCAAGAGCGCTGCTAACCAAAGACTGCTATCCACACTGCCGAAATGCAATGTAAGGAGTGCAGACAAAGGGCAATTTAAGATCAATCATATTCCCATTCAGGTGCCAAATAGCATAAAATGCTTAACACTTGGCCTCCCTGTAGTTCCTTGTCCTTGTTGGAGCAAGAATGGAAACCTCTGGGAAGAAGGGATACTTCCCTTGAACAAGGAGACTTCTTTAGTCTTCATAGCAGTCCCCTCAGAAGCAAACTGGTCAACATTGACCCCATTCTCTCAAGGCAAAAGTTCCACGCAGGTATAGAAAGAAGAACAAACTATTCTTCACACTGTTTATCTCATTTTCCCCGACCTTGACTAAGTGGCCAATCCAAGAGAAGAAGCTAAATAAACACAACAGAAATAATGATGTTAATTAATCATCCTCACACTAATGGGAGCTGGTCTGCTATTCAGAAACACAAAGGTTCCCCTGCCCTAGAAGGGAAAACGGAATGGAAATGGAAATATGAGGCAGGAAGCATGAAGTAATTTAAATAATTCCTAAACTCCTGCTCCCTCGGTTAAAGGAAGATGACGAACACAGAGACTTCTTCTATCACAGAAAACAAAAAAAATTGAATTACCCTTTCCAGAATGTTTTCTTGTAAAGGAAAATAAATAATTTCTATACAATGCATCATAGCCACATAAAATTCATAATGAGCTTATTGGTATCAGCCACTAATTAAAGTACAATACATCTCACAGTACATTCGTTTCTATATCTCGAAATAAACCTCAATAGGTTAAATCTTTCCTAGACCACACACATACAAATACACAACAGCATTATAGTTACAGTAATTGTTGTGAATGAGTTTGAAGTAAATCAATATGTTATTAGCTGAATCTTGTATGATTTCACAAACACGTGTTTGGAATATATGCAAGACAAGTGGCAAAGTGTTTTTGTATTGTCTTTGGAGAGGAGAGCTGTACATTGAAGCAAAACACAATAAAACCAGTAAGCAATGACCAACATGCAAGAGGCTTACTGGGCTTTGTCAAAATAAAATGCTGATGCTCCAAAACCAAGAGCAAAGTCACCTTCTTGCTCACAGAGCAATTATTCTAGTTACTTAAAACAGATGTCTCATTCTGCTAGGGCCATGTTCTTTGAATGTAGTTTATCCATTTCTTGACCAATACTTCCTTCTACTGTATCACACTGTGCAAGGAATGCCTGAAATCAAAATTTTGAATACATTATGTTTTTTCTATAGCATAAACCAGAAAAAAAAAATAAAGTTAACAGTGAGACTTTATGCAATAACCTCCCACCTCAGAAGTAGGTTATTAAACTTAGAAAAGCAGGAAACCAACAATGTGGTTTCTCTGTCAGACGGAAGAATTGACACAAGTTTTCTTAATTCAGCCTTTTCCTGTCAGCTTCTCCCTGGAACTTTCCTCCAGAATACCTGGAGGTCACCCGTGCAGAGAAGATGGAGTGGAGTGGTCACCAAAATTTATATACTTAAATTAGATATAGCAGTTTTTGCACTTCTACATTTTTGTTCTTCAGTGTGAACTGCATTCCTTTCCAAGGTCACTACAGTTTTACATCTGCTAACCAGAACAATTCCAGACTAGACTACTGCTATACAAAATTAAGTTTCCATCTTAAAATTTGTAGCACTACTTCATTTCGGTCAATATCAGAGAAATAGCAGTGTTATGCTAATTTGGAAAGTCCAGCAAGATAGTTCGTAGCACTTGGAGACTAACAGGAGAAGGGTTGGTGGCATAAGCTTTTGTAGACATGTCTACTTCTTCAGATGCTGGGGGGGGGGGGGGGGCATTTGGGCCCCCTAGCATCTGAAGAAGTAGATGTGTCAACGAAAGCTCATATCACCAACCCTTCTCCTGTTAGTCTCCAAGTGCTACGAACTATCTTGCTGGACTTTCCAAATTAGCATAACACTGCTATTTCTCTGATATTGACCGAAATGAAGTCTCTTAGTTCTACGAACTACCATGCTGGTCATATCGGTCAGTACTTTCCAAAAACTACATCCAAAAATATGATGGCTGCAGACTCATCATCCAAGAAAGAGGAAGATGGCTCCATGGTTCGGTCGCTGACACCCTCTTTCCAGCCTGCTTTTGCCGATCAGGCCTCTGAGCCTGTGGAGATTTCAGAAGATGGAAGCTACCCAACCCTTTCCAGAGAAGATACTGTTTCTGCTTGGCTCAGAAACCCAGGATACTAGATAATTAGAGAGGTAAACTATGAACTGGACATTGACTTTTTTCAACCTAAGCTACCTTGCTCTTTTTTGAAAATAACCTTTCAGTGAACAGCTCAAATCAATGTGTTTCTGAACTTCATTAGAATCTGGATCTGGCCTGTTTCTGACTACAGCTTCCTTTCTCCCCTGTTTGGATATTATAAGACTATCAGTAAGCAAGGGAGTCTAGTAACACCTTAACAGAAAGAAATTGGTAGCATAAGCTTTTGTAGAGTAAGACTAAGCCCCAAAAGAAGTTGTCCTCAGAGTAATTATTTCCCGTCTGAGAAAAGGAGGCACATTCTTTTCTATGGGACATGCTATTTGGTATTTTATGTCTGTTATTGAGCCTTAATTTCACCCAGGGGCCGTTTATCTGAGTCTGATCACATCCTTAATCTTATAAAACTGAGCATATGAAGACTGAACAATCCTTGCTAGATAATATATAGCTTTAAGGTTTTATCCAGGACTTTGTTTGCAGAAATATACAACTAAAAAATTGATATTTATTATTTTATTTATTTCAAATGTTTATATCCCACCCCATACCTTAGGATCTCTGGGTGGCTTACGATAAAACATCCATGTACAGACAAGACATTAAATACGTACCCCGTTAAAACAGTATAGTTAATTAAAAGCTTACATTAAAATTAAAATTGTGATTGAGTGAATTAATGTCCAAAGGCCTTAATTAAGAGCCAGGTATTCCTGAGTTAGAAGAGTTGGTGTTAGCCGGGCCTCCAAGCGAAGGGCATTCCCTAAGTGGAGTGCAACTGCTGAGAAGCCCCCTTCCCCCCCCATGTCCCAACACAGCAGATTTCTCTAACTGGTGGGACACGGAGGAGCCCCCCTCCAGCATATCTTACACTACAGGTAGGTCTGTAAGAGAGGAGGCGTTCCCTCAAGTATTGAGGTCCCAAGCCATTTAGGGCCTCAAAGGTCATTACCAGCACCTTAAATTCAGATCTGAAGGGTAAAGGCAGCCAGCCAGTGCAGCTCTTTCAAAACAGATGTTATGAGCTTCCTGCAAGTTTATGTATTTATTATTTGTATTTATAATAATAATACAAGTTGTATCGGTCAGAAGTCGGGCTGCCACATTTTGAACTAAGTGCAGCTTCTGAGTCTTCTTCAAGGGCAGCCCCACATAGAGTGCATTGCAGTAGTCTAATCGGGATGTTACCAGTGCTTGGACTACTGTGGCTGGGTTATCCCTGTCCAAGGAAGGTGATAGCTGGCGCACCAGCCATAACTGGCACCAAGCACTCCATGCACCCGAGTCCACTTGGGTCTCTAATGACAGAGATGAATCCATCTTCAGCTTTTAAAAAGAAAGGCAGTATATAAATGTAATAAAATAATTTCTTTCTTTAAACAAAAAGTATGACAACTAAATGACTACCAAAATCTAATCATATAAGGCTGGACTTCTGGATTTGAGAGTTCAATAGAGGTGGCACGTTTTTAACTATAAGTCTGGAAACGAAATCTCTTCGTCACTACAATAGGGATGTACAATAGATACATAAAATACAACTTAGACTTACTTGAACCCTTTTCACTAACCCCTTCTTTTTCTGCTTAGAGTCACTGAAGTTTTCTGGAAGAATCTGTGTCAAAACAAGAAACATGAAATGAAATAATAGTCCTAAATATATAAAAGTTATGATGATGACTGTGCTGGTTCTGTTTGGGATGTTCTCCCAGTTTAACCTATACAGGCATCCCCTATATCTGCTGATTCACTATCAATGATGCCTTTAACTACACTCTACAGCAAGGGAAAGTAAAGGTTTATACACCACATTATCCATGGTTTTCATTATCCACGGTAGGAGCTGGAACGTATCCCCTGGGGATAGGAAGTTAGGGTTAGTGTATAGGTTAAACGGGGAGCACAGTTCTATGCCATATCTTACATTCTTAAGCTTTTCCTCTGTATGATAACAACAACAACAACAAAAAAAAACAGAGGTGCAGGAGAGATCCGAATATGAAAGAAACATAATTTTTATTTTGAAAAGGAACAGGCCTTTTTACCCATCAGTAGTTTCAGTGTGATCTCTTCGTGTTCTAAGAAAGAAACTTCTAAGCAAAATGGGAAGATGTTTTAGGCAACAAACAGCTAAAAGACAGAGCTCTGAAGCCTTTATTTCTGGCAGAAATCAGAGCTTTGCAAATCTGGTCTCCAGCTGTAGGCACCCTGCGTTTGCAAACCAATAGGAAGCGTTTACACACTGGTCTGCAGGAGCTGTTGCTGATCAGGAAGTGCAGCAGCACGGCAAACGGCAGCTACCAATTGCAAGGAGTGCCAGAAAACGGAAGCAAGATGTTTTTGAGAAAACTGTTCTACCCTGCCTTGATTCAAGCAGGAATAATCCACAAAGGAAGTGTTTATTCAGATGTAAGTGATACTGCTCAAGGTAAGTTGACATGGCCAAGAAAACAGTGGTCTAGTGGTTAGGGAGCTGGACTCTTATCTGGGAATACAGGGTTTGATTCCTTCCTCCCCCACGAAGCCAGCTGGGTGACCTTGGGCTAGTCACAGCTCTCCTCTGAGCTCACAGCTCCACCTACCTCACAGGGTGTCTGTTGTGGGGAGAAGAAGAGAACCTTTTGTCAGCTGCTTTGAGTCCCCTTAAATGCATGAGAAAAGCAGGCTAGAAAAGCCAGCGCTGCTGCTGCTTCATCTTTGAAGCATGCTCTTGGCACTTTCTCGGCTTGCCCCTTCCTGCCTAAACGTAACAAACTGCAGCTATAGTGCCAACAGACTGAAGACCTTGACACTTTCCTGCTTTAATCAACAGCCAAATAAAAGCTCCTTCAAAGTGAGCGGTAGCTGGCTTTAGCGCAGGTATTCACAGGTATGGGCTGGGTAATCTTTGGTCACTGCGCTTTTCCACAGTGTGCTAACGCAAGACCAACCCAGGGAACAGTACAGGCATTTGTGACCAGTGACTGGGCTGAACCTGCAAACACTCACACTTAAAGCTACCAACTGCTACTGTTCAAGTATAATGTGCCTGACAAAGGGCCTACCCAGGTCAAAAACACATAAGAAAACTCCAATTTTTAACCTCTCTCACATAAAGAGAATAGAAAAATTCCAGCAATAAGAAACAAACAGAAGAATTGGAACTGAAGACCTCGAGTGCTTGCTTTTTGCTGTTCCCTGTTCCCTCCCACACCATTTTACTTTTGTTTCTTATCTCTTTAGATTGTAAGCCTGAGGGGAGGGACCAGTCTAAGATTAATATAATATTGTAACCCGCCCCGAGACCTTTGGGTATAGGGCTGGCTGGCTGGATGGATGGTGTAACACCAATCTTCAAAAAAGGATCCAGGGGTGATCCAGGCAATTACAGACCAGTTAGCTTAACGTCAGTTCCATGTAAGGTGATGGAAACCATTATTAAAGACAAAATTAGTGTGCATATGGAGCAGCAGGCATTGCTGAACAAAAGCCAGCGTGGCTTCTGCAAAGGTAAATCATGCCTCACAAATTTGTTGGAATTCTTTGAGAGTGTCAATAAACACGTGGATAAAGGTGAACCAGTAGACATTGTCTATCTGGACTTTCAGAAGGCTTTTGACAAAGTCCCACATCAAAAGCTACTGAGTAAACTCATCAGCCATGGAATAAAAGGACAGGTTCTGTCCTGGATTTGTGACTGGCTTAAGGGCAGAAAGCAGAGAGTAGTAATAAATGGCAAATTCTCAGGGTGGAAAGAAGTAAAAAGTGGGGTCCCTCAAGGCTCAGTACTGGGACCAATGCTTTTTAATTTATTCATCAATGATCTAGAAGAAGGGGTACATAGTAAAATAGCAAAGTTTGCTGATGATACTAAATTATTTTGGGTAGTAAAATCTGAAAGAGATTGCCAAGAGCTCCAGAGGGATCTCTTAGCATTGGGTGAGTGGGCAACCAAGTGGCAAATGTGCTTTAATCTTAATAAGTGCAAAGTAATGCACATTGGGGCCAAGAATCCAAATTACGTCTATAAACTGATGGGGTCTGAGCTTTCTGCAACACACCAGGAAAGGGATCTCGGGGTTCTGGTGGACAGTTCAATGAAGGTGTCAACCCAGTGCATGGCAGCAGCGAAAAAAGCAAATTCAATGCTGGGAATAATTAGGAAGGGAATAGAAAATAAGACAGCAAGTGTCATTTTGCCCCTTTATAAATCTATAGTGAGGCCACATTTGGAATATTGTGTACAATTCTGGTCACCACACCTCAAAAAGGATATTGTGGAACTAGAGAAGGTGCAGAGAAGGGCAACCAGAATGATTAAGGGTCTGGAACACCTCCCTTACGAAACCAGGCTGCAACATCTAGGCCTCTTCAGTCTGGAGAGACGGCGTTTAAGAGGGGACCTGATTGAAGTATATAAAATTATGCACGGTATAGAAAAGGTGGATAGAGAAAATTTCTTTTCTCTATCGCACAACACTAGAACCAGGGGGCACTCTATGAAGCTGATGGGTAGGAGAGTCAGGTCTGACAGGGGGAAGTATTTCTTCACCCAGAGGGTCATCGGCTTATGCAATGTGCTGCCGGAAGAGGTGGTGACAGCTACCAGTCTAGATGGGTTTAAGGTAGGGTTAGACAATTTTATGGATGACAGACGTATCAATGGCTACTAGGCAGGGACCTGTCTAAGATTAATATAATATTATAATATTGTAACCTGCCCTGAGGCCTTCGGGTATAGGGCGGGATAGAAATACAAATAAATAAATAAATTATAAATAAATAGAACAAATGCCTAGATGCATCTTTCAGGCTGGGGGGGGAGGAACTGGGGTGCTTCTAAGGCCATCTGCTGGGACTCGAGAATAGGTTTGTCCTTGTCTTTGCTTGAGATGCCCATGAGCATTTGGTGGGCCACTGTGTGCGACAGGATGCTGGACTAGATGGGCTGTGGCCTGATACAGCAAGGCTTCTCTTATGTCAGTGGTTCTCAACCTGGGGGTCGGGACCCCGTTGGGGGTCGAATTACCTTTTCAGAGGGGTCGCGACGAGCCTCTTGCTGCCCTTCCCTCCCACCTCCCAGCTGCTCTGTCCCTGTGGTTGGGGGTCCCCACAACATGAGGAACTCCATTAAGGGGTCGCGGCATTAGGAAGGTTGAGAACCGCTGTCTTATGTTCTTATGATAGATAGGTAGATAGATAAATAACCCTCCGTGGGGTAGAAATGTCACTTGTGCGTGAGATAATGCAGGCGATGATAGAATACACTCATTTCCACTGGGAAGGTTTTATTTAGACTGACACCAAAATACCAATCAGAATTCTTTTTATTCTGTAGGATCAATTCAGCTATTGATTTCATGCCACAGCAAAGATCACTAGGTATTATTTTAAGACTGGACAATTCCTAACTCGAGGGGGGTGCAAATGAATACCTCTTCACTTTGCACCTAAGCACAAGTAGCAAGAATGATCTAAAGCTTAAAAATACAATCAAAATTTCACAAAACTGCAACACATTGTATTTACTCACAATGGCATCTATTTGTTCCAGAATTTTCATAAATTGCTCAGCAGTCCCCTTTATTCTCTTGTCCAACTGATTAAGTGCTTCAGTTTGAAGATTTTTTGCTAGGAAACCCTGTATAGGAAATTGATTTAATATCAAAATGCATTCACAACATATCAGATGACACATAAGCAACACCTTCGATAATAAAATGTACAGTTACTTATCAAAACATTCTGCAGCTCCCTTTCTCTTGGTCTTGTCTCTTCTTCACTTCCTTCAGAAAGCTCTCTCCCGTGAACCCTCCCCCCCTCTAGTTTTCCAGAATTTTGCAAGTAATAAAAACAACACTAATGAATTCACCAGTGCCCTACATTAACTATCAGCACAATCGTAGACATTTTGGTCACAGTGCATTCCTTCAAAAGAAGTCAAGCCAAATTGCAATTCTTAGATTAGGCTGCTGATATCACTGCTAGCAAACAATCAAAACCTAGCAAAATGAGCTAGAACACATCTGCCGCAGCACCACCGGCAGCCCTGGGATTGAGCAAGTTTAGGATGTGCCAGATTGCCAACTTGTCCTCTTTGTCATTCTTGCAGGTCACTAAAGCCAACAGCAAAATTCCCATGCATTTGTGCTGGGAGGACGTGCTGTTACCGGGCACAAAAATCACATCAAGCTGCAGTCAAGGGTTTGGACTTGCTGTGCAGACATGACAATTTTCTTGACAGTAACACATTTTGTTCAATTCTGAAGTGCCATGGAAAGTGCTTTTTATAAAAAAAACATAGCTCAGTAAACAATAGGCTATTTCAATTAGAAGCCAGGTAATTCCAAGAAGAGAAATTTTGCAGAGCTGGATGATAAAACAGAGCCACCTAGAAAGAGAAATGCAGTTCTGAAACATCTTACCATCTTCAGAAAGCATATATACTGTTCTAACAGCAGACAAAATAACTTTCCCTGCTCTAAGCTCTATTCGAATTTAAGGCTCATTCGTACCTTACAATCAATCCACTTTCAGGCTGTGCTCTATTCCAAGAGTTCACACGCAAAACTGGATGTTCCTTTCTTCTCTGGACTACCCCTAATTTAAATTATTCTCTGCCTGGATTATCCCAGCAGAGACAGGGTCAGCTCACCAGTCTGTTTAAATCTGCAAGGGGACTATTAGTGGCAACACCTGGGAATTGCAGGTGGGCAAATGGAAGGTTTCCCTTTTCCTCTTGGCCAGTCCTGGCCTTGTGGGTATTCTTGAGAGGTGACAGCACATTTATAGAACTGTATAATATTATAGGGGTGTACCTGGGACGATGTACCTGGCTGGACGTGATCGTCCATTGTGTCCGGCTCTGAAATCGGAAAAGACTGGGTTGTCGCTACTGCTCCTTCCTGCAATCGACCACTAGGTGGCAGAGTCTTTAGAAGGCATAAATAGCAGTCTCTGCCACGTGGTCACCCAGTTTTCGCGGGAATCCCTGACCCATCTCAACAAAAGGAACTGGCTCAATGGCCTTGTCCTCTAAAAGTTTAAGGATAGCAGAAAGCACTGCTTGCCTCCTGACAGGGTCAGAAGATAAGGAGGAGGAAACCATTCTTCCCCTAGGAACCTTAACAAACTCTAACTGGTAACCATTTAACAAGATGGAGTTAACCCAGGAACCTGTAGAGTGCTGCAACCAATATTCATGGAAGTGTTGAAGTCTGCCCCCCACTGGGGCTAGCAAGGTGCTAGAAAGACTTTCCCCCAGGCTTATTGGAACGAAAGGAACCCTTGCTGGTGCTTGGCTTCTGCAACTGCGAGAACCTGCCCCATTGTGGTTTAGGTGCATCTCTCCTTTGTTCAGGTGCCCGTGGGGGTGGGGGTTAGGTCTGAAGAAGGACCTCCTGGGAGGGTAGAACTTCCGATCCCGACTCCTGTAGGATTCGTGTGGGGCCGAGGAAGGCATAACCTTACGTTTCTCGCAGTTTTCCACCAAAAGGCCTTTCAGGGCTTCATCTCCAAACAATTTCTGGCCTTTATACGGAATGGACAACAGTTTGATCTTGGAATTCTGATCCACCTTCCAGTATTTAAGCCACAGCGGCCTTCTGGACACCACGTTGCCACCCATAGCTCTTCCTAGCAGCTGCAGAATGTCCATGGAAGCGTCTGCAGCAAAGGCGAGAACCGAACGTATGTTGGAAAGAATGGCTTTGTCAGTTTCTGGAATGGCAGGGTTAGCCATTAGTTCATCTGTCCAGCACAGCCTTGCACGGACAAACATGGAGGTGGTTGCAGCCCTCCGAGCAGAGAGCGATTGACATTCATAAGCTTTCTTCAGATTAGATTCAATCTTCTTGTCCACCGCATCCTTGAGAAGGACCCCAGGAATGACCTGATTTGATGCCAGGGCTGAAATCGGTGAGTCGACCTCTGGCACTGCCCACACTGGGTCCACAGCCTCTGTATCCCCAAAGAATTTGCGTGGCAAAGGAGGCAATTTCTTGGAAGCAGCAGGAGAAACCCATTCTGCCTGTACTACGACCTTAAAAACCGATGGAATCGGAAGAATGGAAGAGGCCAATGGAGGAACCATAAGGAATCTTTGTGCCTCCGCTCTGAGTTCAGGCGTAACAGGAACTTGCAGCTGCAACTCATAGAAATTCATCAGAATGTCCACTAACGGGCCAAACTCTTCCCCTGAAAACAGGCGTTGCCCTTGCTGTGAGTGCCCCTCTTCTCTGGGCTCCAAAGCATCAAGCGCTGCATCCAAGTCTGAGGAAGAATCAGGTAATTCCCCTTCTTCTGGCACAGCAGGAAGAACAGATTGCAGGCCTTGATCCTGCCTGAGTAGAACCCCGGGAAGAGGGAGCGCCGGTTGAGGCTGTTGGGGCGGGACAGCAGGCCTGGGCTCTAAATGCTTTCTCTTTCTCTTTTTCTTCTTTGGCCTGTGCTCCTCTGAGGAGGAGGAGGAAGGGGACTCAGAGGAGGGCGGTGACCTAGCCCTTTTTCTCTTCTTCTCCTTACTCCTTTTGTCCCTTTGCTCTAACATTGCAGAAAAAATATCAATCACATCCTCATGAGTAAGGGGATCCAGGGATATGATGGGAACAGAGGGGTCTCCCAAGTCCTCCACTTGAGCCTGATTCATATTAGAAACTTCCGCTGGCGTGGAAACAGAGGTTGCTGTGCGTCCCCCCAGGGGCGGCTGTACTTACATGGGCCTTCGCGCCGCTGCTGGTGTGCTTGTTCTTCGCCGTAGAAGAGCGGGAAGATGAAGCGGAGCGCCCGGTGCGCTTGCTGTCCTTGTTGGCTCGGCCGGCTGTATTTGAACATGGCACTTCTGCAGGGGCTGCCGCGGCAGCAGCAGACTGGGTAGGAGCGGGAGGTTCGCTGTTTCTCTGCTGGCCAGCCATCAGGGGGTGCGGAGGCAAACTCCGGTTCCCGACTTGCAGCTCCCTTTGATCCTCTCTGTCCTCCAAGGAGGCAGGGAAAAGTGCCGCTAACGGCTGCTGCAGGTGTCCTACGAACTGGCAAAACTCCTCCGTTTGCAGGGGAGGGGGGGGCGAGTAGCAGTCCCGAAATGCCAGCCGGCAATTCGGCGAGCCCAGTTGCGAGCTGTAGGCGCAATTCCCCCGCGGCTGTCTGAAAACTGGAGGTCCCATCGTCCATTAACCAACAAACAAACACTTTTCTTCTGACTTCTATGTTTTGCTGTTGCAGGAAGAAGCGACCAGCGAAAACTGGGTGACCACGTGGCAGAGACTGCTATTTATGCCTTCTAAAGACTCTGCCACCTAGTGGTCGATTGCAGGAAGAAGCAGTAGCGACAGCCCAGTCTTTTCCGACTGAAGAGCCGGAGGAGAAAGAACAAGACCATACCCGCAGCATTAACCAGCTTCAGCACGTTTATTTGGATTCCTTGCCCCATTCTGCCTTTTTTTCTTTAAGGGCAGAAGTTCGCAATTTCATCATTCAGCTTCATCTACCAGGGCAATGGCTCCTCCAACAGACAGTGCTGTTTCTTTGCAATCTTGTCAACTGCTATTTGTTTCACTTCCCAGGCTGGTGCAAAAGGGAAGGACACCGTGAGCGTGAGCTTGCTTAGCTCCAATGCCATCAAGAGCAGGTTCTCCAGCAAGCACGGCACCTGCCCTGCTGAGCTAAACCATCTCCCCATCTCACTTGCCACAAATCTCTGTGTTGATGAACCATAGCAAGTGCAGACCTGTACACTCCTGACTGTAGAAAAGGGGCAATGGCGGCAAAATGGTCATGGACATCACACCACGTGCACTGGAGCTTGCTGCCCATTCCACTTTGGTTATCCCAAAGTGAAGCTGTGTCTTGATGACCTCCACCAAGGCAGGAATGCAGATTTGTACATTTCTCTCTTTAAGAAAAAAAGGTGGGATGAAATGGCCACAGCACCACAAGCAGCCCTACTCCCCGCCATGTGTTCCACCTTGCCTGTCGGCAAGTTGTGTCTTGATAAACTCCAGCAAAGCAGAAGTGCAGAAGAAGGAAAGCGGCCCAGAAAACCTGATGAGTGTGTGTTTATTCTACAAGTACAGTCTTATTTTATTCCACCCCCCAAAGCGGCTCATGTTATAACCTCAGCAATGAATTATGCATAAAAAGGCACCTCCCAGTTCCCATTCACAGCATTCATGCCAGAATGCCCCCAGCCTAAAAAACATGGTGAGGGGTCAGAAGGTGGTGAGGGGTCAGGAAGAAGAGGGTGCCATGTCAGTAGGCTGAGATCAAGAAGAATGAAAAGAAAGAGCAAAGAACGCTGAACAGAGAATCCATTGAAGTGGATTGATGTAATTGACCCAGCAGGGCTTTAAGTCTACATTGTCTCCTATTCTGACCACAGCCTCAACGGAAATTACTATAAAGATGCATTCCTCAAATGGCCAAGAAGCGGTCAGTCATTTCTTTGAGATTAACATGAGCTCATGTTAGATCTTGCCCTAATCTGTCACAGGCAGGTTGGATCCTGGCCCACCACAAATTTAAAAACAATTAATATTCATTACCTTCATTTTCGGAATAAACAGCAAAGTAAGAATTTGTCCACAAGAATCAGCAACAATCCCACAGTCCTGTTTTATCCACTGCACTTCGTAAGAGATCACCAGCTCCTCTGAAATTAATTTCTATTCTTCACTCCATAATGAACGATGGAACTTTAATTTTATCCACCACTTTTACTGGAGGAGATTAAAAAGTAACCAGTAGCTCCAACTGGCATGTTGATAAAATGATGGCTAAACTAGAAAGCGGGAATGCCTTCTCCCATCTCTAAATGGGCCCCTTTCCAGCAGGTACGTCTTGGAATTTTAGTTTGCTGTAACATTAGTTGATTCTTAGGAACTTAGTAATTACTCTTCCACAGAAGAACATTGCACTGGAGTGAGGGATATCCTTTCAGATCAGAAAAACTAATTTCAGGATTGTGCTGTTAGTTGCTTCTGGCAACGCAGGCCCTCAAAAAACTAATTAGCGTCCCTTAAACAGTTTTTGTAAGTGTATTAATAGAAACATCAACACTGTTTACCTATTTTCTAAGGAAGACTCATTTTAAATTAGACAATCATAGCAGCAATTACAAGTGACCTATTGAAACAAGAAATCAGCTTACTTTCTGAATACCTCCAAGCTCATTATTAACTTCCTCTATTTTTTTTGCTATTTGCTCTACAGATTTTTCCAAGTCTTTTAATTTCTTTAATTCCATCTCCTCCTCTGGACTGTTCTGTGTATTTTAAAACAAGAGGACACATATTGATATCATATGACATTATACCCAGAGTGTATATTAGCACATATTTAACAATCACTTAAGAACTAAATATTGTTCCAATTATTGCTCCTCCCTCCTTATATAATTCTAACCTTTTCCACTCAATAAATTCACCATTTAAAGGATATACACCCTACTGAACATAGATACTATTGCTGGTAAATACTAACACCTATCTAACAAAAACATCCATACTTAATAACTTTAAAGATACTGTATCTTATATTCTTGTTGTATATATAATAAAGCAAGAAGGAAGGAAGGTGATCCTGAAATACGAAAGAAAACTGCAGCTTATTCAATTCGTGGAGACTTAGTAAAAGTGACTGGCAATAAAATTAAGACTAAATAAAATTGACCTTCTCCAGAGTTTTTGCTCCAATCCAGCCTTTCCCACTGCTTCCTCCTTTAGTAACCTGAACTGCAAACAGGCACCAGGTGTGCCTCCTCCTTTGTTTCCACTCTTTTGTTTAATAGACAGATTGCCACAAAATGGCCTCTTCCACCGTCCTCTCGCCTCCAACCCACAGATGGGGCAGCTGACTCGGGAACGGTGCATCCCAGCCACAGCTACACCACCTCTTCAGGCCAAGTCTAAGTCCCTCTGTCCCCCACTCCTATTTTACATTATTTGCTCAATTTGCACGGCTTCTCTTTGCACGCAGTTTGAGGGGGATGGTACCCAAGATGGGTCCAGGGAGCAGTGAATGCCATTTTGAGAGTTGGGGTGGTTCCAAAGGCTCTAAAACAAGCAGTGGCATGCTCATTCCTTAAGAGGGCCTCCCTGGATTCAGAAGATTTAAACAACTATTGCCTGGTGGCCAACATATCTTTTTTGGGCAAGGTACTAGAGAGTGCTGTGGCTGTTCAACTGCAGGCATGCTTGGAGGAAGCTGAGTATTTAGACCAGTTTCAATCTGGCCTGTTTATGGCCGGGAGACTGCCTTGGTCGCCCTGGTTGATGACCTTCTCCAGGACAAAGACGGGGAGTGCAACGCTGTGGGTTCTCCTGGATCTCAGCAGCTTGGTTCCTCTCTCCAAGGCTGACAGTGGCTATTGGGATTCTTGCTCGATACCCTGGGAACTCACTTATGCGGTTCCTCAAGGGTCGATCTTAACTCCCATGCTCTTTAACATCTGTTTGAAGCTGTTGGAAGAAGTCATCTGATTTGGAGTGAGGTGCCATCAGTATGCAGATGACACCCATCTCTATCTCTCTGTACCATCTGAATCAAGAGAGGCTGCTGAGGTGCTTGACAGGTGCCTGGAGGCAGCTATGGGCTGGATGATGATGAGATGAATCCATAAAAGACAGATATGCTGTGTGTCACTGGGTCTCGTGTTCGTGAAGTTGGGAGGCATCCTGTCCTTGATGGAGTTGTAATGCCCTGGAAAGGACAGATGCAAAATCTGGGGGTGTTCCTGGACTCTGCACTGACTGCCTATTCCTAACTAAGGCTGGTTCATCAGCTAAGACCCCTTCTGGACAGAGTTGATTTGGCCAGTTATCCATGCTCTGGTAACTATACTGGACTACTGTAACACACTTTACATGGGGCTGCCCCTGTAGATGGCTTGGAAGCCGCAGCTGCTGAGAGGAACAGCTGGCTGGACGCACATCTTACGAGTTGCACCGGCCGCCAATTCGCTACCAAGCCCAATTCAAGGTGTTAACTCTGACTTATAAGGCCCTAAATGACTTGGGCCCCAAATATCTAAAGGAACGCCTCCTCCCACATCAACCTGCCCAGGCCCTAAGATCTGCTGGGGAGGCCTTCCTGGTTGTACCACCACCCCCAGCAGCAAAAGGAGTGGGCACCCAGGATAGGACCTTTTCAGTGATGGCTCCCAGACTGTGGACTAGTCTCCCTCCTGACAAGCGTCAGACACCTTCACTCTTATGTGTTCAGCTGAGCCGTCAAGACAAATCTCTTTGGCTAAAAAAGGGTACAGCTTTTCTTACCCACATCCAGGCACAGTAATGGTTTTAATATGTTCATTTTATATGTTCACTGGTTTTTAATGCTGTAAACCTCCCTGAGATCTTTTGATTATAAGGCGGGATAAAAATTCAAATAAATAAATAAATCTTTGCACCAACTGAGGTGCAATTGAAGAGGAACATGGGTAGCAATGGAGTAAGTAGAGTCACCATTACCTCCAAAGTGGAAAGTATATCTACCGAAGACATTACAATGTATGTTCATAAGCCAGATTTTAATCCAATTCCCTATTAATTTTAACAGCTGTGAAGTTTAATTCAGCCATCAAAAAATGAAAATTACCCTCTTCCCAATCAGCATGACTTTACAACCATTTTTCACTCCAAATGTTGATAATGGTTGTTCCATTTCTTTCAGGGACTTTCCTAGAGGAAAAAAATAAACCCACACATTTATTTTGGAAGATCAGAGTCAGCAAACATATATAGACATTCGTTAATACCAAGTCAGAAAAAACTTATCTTCTATGCGTGTGCAGAACTTTGTAAACATCACCTATAATCAAATGCTGTTTTGCTATTAATATGAACTATCACTGACCCTGCACATAGGTCCCTGTTCACGCTTGGTTATATTCTGGAATATATCTCAGGACAGGGTTCCATTTTCCTCATGCTAATGCAGAATTTGGCAGGCCTCATCTGGGACCTGCTGTAGCCTGTACTAACAGGTGGACAGCTGGGCCCCATTCCAACATATATTTCAGAATAAAGCTAAGTGCAAACAGACGCATAGTTTTAACAAACTTTGCTTGAAGAGCATTTAACTTGCATCCAGAGCTCTATAGTCCTACTCTGCTATTCATCTGCCCAGCTACTGAAATATTATGTGACATTACAGCAGGGACATACGTATAATAAGACCTCCACTCAAGCTGAATGTTATTAAAAAAGAGAAATAGCCATGTTAGTCTAATTTGAAGGGTCCAGCAAAGTAGTTAATAGCACTTGGAGACTAACAGGAGAAGGGTTGGTGGCATGAGCTTTTGTAGACATGTCTACTTCTTCAGATGCTAGGGGGCCCAATGGGCACATCTGCTTCTTTAGCCGCTAGGAGGGCAATGGCAGGTCTCCTTCAGATGCTAGGGGGCCCAATGGGCACATCTACTTCTTCAGATACTAGGGGGCCCAATGGGCACGTCTACTTCTTCAGATACTAGGGGGCCCAATGGGCACGTCTACTTCTTCAGATGCTAGGGGGCCCAATGGGCACGTCTACTTCTTCAGATGCTAGGGGGCCCAATGGGCACGTCTACTTCTTCAGATGCTAGGGGGCCAAAGGGCACGTCTGGTTCTTCAGATGCTAGGGGGCCCAATGGGCACGTCTACTTCTTCAGATGCTAGGGGGCCAAAGGGCACGTCTACTTCTTCAGATGCTAGGGGGCCCAATGGGCACGTCTACTTCTTCAGATGCTAGGGGGCCCAATGGGCACGTCTACTTCTTCAGATGCTAGGGGGCCCAATGGGCACGTCTACTTCTTCAGATGCTAGGGGGCCAAAGGGCATGTCTGGTTCTTCAGATGCTAGGGGGCCCAATGGGCACGTCTACTTCTTCAGATGCTAGGGGGCCAAAGGGCACGTCTGGTTCTTCAGATGCTAGGGGGCCCAATGGGCACGTCTACTTCTTCAGATGCTAGGGGGCCCAATGGGCACGTCTACTTCTTCAGATGCTAGGGGGCCCAATGGGCACGTCTACTTCTTCAGATGCTAGGGGGCCAAAGGGCATGTCTGGTTCTTCAGATGCTAGGGGGCCCAATGGGCACGTCTACTTCTTCAGATGCTAGGGGGCCAAAGGGCATGTCTGGTTCTTCAGATGCTAGGGGCCCCAATGGGCACGTCTCCTTCTTCAGATGCTAGAAAGTGCTTTCTAATTGTTCTGTTAAAGGTGCTCTAATGTAGGGTTTGTTGACATGCACTTGTGAGTTGCACGTGGTCCTTAACATGGCTGGGTTTCTATAACAGTAAATGCACCTTCAATTGCAACTGGCGGCCTGAGTGCTGAGTATGTATGTGCACTGTGTGTTCCTGTACGCAAGCAGATTTATATGTGACACACTACATCAGACAGTAAATTTTGTAATCCTTTGGGTGACGAGGTAGGTAAAACCCAGACTAAGAATAATAAGCCTATGCTTAAGAATAATAATGACCAGTTCAGTCCGCCCTTATTTGGAAAAAGTTTCTATTTCTTCAGAACAGATGTGTACACAATGTGCTACAAACACATTACTTACCTTTATATATCAGTTTCTGAAAAGAAATTGGCACACCAGTTACTTGTTCAATCAAAAGAGCCATGTCACGTACTGTTGGTTGACTGTCTTCTTTTTGAGAAGCAACCTGAAGACTGTGCTTTTCATTACCTAGGATAAGTGGAAAAACAGTCCTGAGCAATAGGCTGAGCAATGCTGCAATTCCAAAGGAAAGTAAAGGAAAGGAAAAGCAACTGATTAAAAAGAGATTGCGAAAATGTGTTCATCGTAGGAGCGTCTCTCACATCTTAATCTAAAGCGATACATACTAATTTTGTAGTTTGGAATCATAACACATGCGCACTTATTCATTTGTGGAAAGTTCTTCAATGTTTTGGAAAGTTTTTCTGCACATCCCTATGAGTAGTACGGTGAACTATGACACGCTCTGGGAAATTCTGTAGTGTGCACACATTCAAAGTTGAGATTATATGTCGTGTTCAATTTTCATTATTTGAAAAAGTGAATAGCCTCTTAAAGATTTTTAAAAATACAGTTTAAAGCTAACAAAAGACATCACCCTCGCATTTGCAAGCCATCAGCTAGTTATTTATTTATTTGATTGACTGATTGATTTTTCTATCCCGCCCTCTACCTGGAGGTCTCAGGGCGGGTTACAATCTTCAAGCCTGCCCTCAGGCTCACAATCTAAAGAGACAAGATACCAAAGGAAGCCGCGTGGGAGGCAAGAGTGACCCCTGAGCGGTCGACATCCGCACTCAGGGCGGATTATCTTCGCTCCGGTGTGGACGGTCTCTTCACCGGGATGCCCAGCGATGCACACCTGGGATCCACCTGAGGGGCGGAAAGCGAAGGCGCCGCCGGGATCCCCTCGGGCGTTGGCGCGGCGCCTCCAGAGCTTCCCCATCCCAGCGGGGGCGTCGGGTCTCTTCGCGGAAGGGGCCGCCGGGCGTCGCTCACCGGCGCGCCTGTCCCAGCGGGGCGCGCCACGCGGCCGAGGCCCCCACCAACGAGGACACGGCGGCGCAGGAGCGACGCCGGCCACCCGCACCGCCTCCGCCGCGCGTGGGGCAGGCGCGCAGGGAGCGCGTCGCCGCCCCAATGACGGGCGCCGGGGGCCGCCGGGGGCTCCTGTCGCGCCCTCCGGCCCGCCCGCCCGCCGGCCGCGCGTCCCGGGGAAGGGCCCGAGCGCCGCCAGGGGAGGCGGCGAGGCCGACCGGCGACCGACCGCTCTCGGCAGGCGGCGCCCCTGACTGGCCGGGGCGACACGGGGGACTCCCCTCCGTCCCGACGACGGCCGACAACCGCGGGACAGGCGGGCGCTAGCGGGCCCCGAAGCCGGCGCGGGTCCAGGCGCTTCTGTCGGGCACCTCCGGGCGGGAAGCGCTCTCTCCGCGCCAGGGCGACCCCTCCGCCGCCGCCGCCGCCCGCCTCAGGCCACGGCCCGAGCCACCTTCGCGCGCCCGCCCGCGTTCCCCCCGCCTACCATAGGTGACCGTCACCCTCAGAGCGGAGCCGTCTCCGGGCACCGCCATGCCGGCGCCGGCAGCCTCTTCGCCAGCAGCAGCAGCAGCAGCCCCGCCCGCCCGCCCCCTGCCGTGCGGCGGCCTTCCTCTGGCGCCGGAAGACGACGGGGAGGCCGCGGGCCGGAAGGGAGCCCGCCCGCCCGCCGCCGTGTCTCGGCCAGCGCCCGTCTCCGCCTTCCTGCCTCCCGCCCCTGGGGACTCTCGCGCTGGCAAGCGGCGGCCGGAGCAGGGCGGGCGCCGCCGCCGCACCGACCGTCTCGGGGCTCCCGGCGCCTCTCCGGCCTTCGTCGCTGCCCGCCCGAGGACGGCAAGGCGCTCCGGAGAGGCTCTCTTGGCGCTTCACCATCCCCAGAAGCGCAGGCGATGGCGGCACCCGAGGGGCGTTTCCCAAGACGGCCCCAGGAGGACGCCGGGCTCCCTCGCGCGTCGCCTTCGATGCGCGCTCAGAGCGTTTCTCTCCACACGGGCCCGTCCGACTCCCCCTGAGTGTTGCCTTTCCACTGCGGGGGGAGGGATATTTTAAATACCGGTTATATGTATGCATGCATGCTTGTGTGTGTGTTTAATCCATCCTGGAACCTTAGGGTGAAATGCAGGAAATTATTTGTAATAAATAAAATAATTAAATTCTGCCAATTAAAAGCTGGCATTGTCATGGGGGAATATTGGTGCATGTCACTATTTCTCCACATGTCCTATTATGGAGGTCTGCTTAATGAGAAAGAAACGCGTGAATATGTATAATTCCCGGACAACTACACTCCAGCTACTGAAGTGGAGGTCGGGTCCTCTTAATTTCTTGTTATGTTAAGGGGGACGCTGGACACCAACAGAAGAGGGAGCGGACGCTTGCAATATCAGTGCCGGGAAGAAAAGTGTTTTCGGA
Organism: Aspidoscelis tigris stejnegeri; assembly: GCA_023333525.1. Lineage (NCBI taxonomy): Eukaryota > Metazoa > Chordata > Lepidosauria > Squamata > Teiidae > Aspidoscelis > Aspidoscelis tigris. The sequence continues at coordinate 1,148,330 of JALMGA010000008.1, forward strand.
GTTATCCTTCTAATCTGGCTTGTCCCTCTGAATAAAGGATATTTTCTCAGTAAAAGAATCTGTATTTCTATTTTAGACTGGGCAGGAAATCACACTTCCTCTCAGAGAAGGTTTCTTGTATACATACTACAGACAAACTACTGTCCTACACTGTCAGATGTCACGAAGCACGTAGCTCCCTTTGCCAATACTGGAGAAATATCAATACTCCTGCCCTAGAATCAGAACATAAAATATAATCAAGGGATAAGAAAAACGTAGCAACTGACCTACTACTTTGAACTTCAAGGCAATGAAACACATACTCCTTAAGCCTAAATAAACTAACTAAAGCTGAAACGCAAACATATATAAGTACAATGCTTAGAGATAATAAGGACATTTAGGTTTATAAATTACTAGGAATATTCATGCATAAGTTAGGATCATTAATATCTATAATGATAAATTAACACTTTGTTAAATGAAAAATACTAGCTATAGAGGGATTTATCTACTAATACAACTGACTCTATTGGTGGTGAAGATTGATAAATTTAGTCTGGATTGATTTGTTAAAATTTGGAAAGTTTTTATGTGGATAAGTTTGCTAAAAACTGAAACCCTTTATTGACTTTCTAGAAGAATTAGAAAATGGGTTCAAAGACTGATGAGGATAGAAGACAAAGTGGAATATAAAGGACAAGAATTAAATACAAGAGAAGCTTTTGAAGAAGGCTGAAAAATCAACAATCATTTATAAGAGTAACTGATAACTTTTGTTTAACTATATGAGGGACTAGAAGAATGATTTGTGTATTCTGTAAAATAATGAAAATTATATATTTTTTAAAATGTGTCAACACTTTTTACCTTGCAAAAACCGCATCAATTTTTATTGGATCACTTCATGATTCAGCACGTTTGTAAGTGCCATTATGTGCCATTATGCTACGCTCTAAGTAATTAACAGCCAGTTAATACCAGTTATTTCTACAAACACTAATTGAGATTTTTGACAATCAATGGTGGGAATAATTCTTACTATTCAACATAAACAGCTCCTCCATGTCCATTTACTGGTCACCTGTACAGGCATCTGATGACTGGTAATAAAACATTGTCATTTTGGCATTTCAAACAATAACCAGGGGAGGGGAAGGGGACTTTAAACAAAAGAAAAAGTTATCTATATATTATGTCCCAGTACAAAGGATAAGCAAAGTAGTATCCTTTGAATGGATTTGTTACACTTTAAGGACAATGACAAAGCTAATATAAAGCACAATAAAGTTGCCAGTGGCAACCACGCTTTGTTCCCCGGAGATATATAAATCAATGAAAGCTATAAATATTCCCAAATATTTTTCATTATGTTACTGTACAAGAGTGTGCGGCCAGATTTTAGAGCTCAGTTTTGCCAATTTCCTGCAATGAATACAAAAGCTAGTGTCTTCAAGAGAAGCAGAATCTCTCATAGAGGGTTACTGGAAAATGATCTCTGCCATCCAAAGTGTTCGTGTTAAGAAGTCTGTAAGATGAAACCAGCCTGCCCACTGAAATCAAAGAGTTATGTTGCAGGGATCTGTGGCAATCCAAACTCATCTACCAGGACACCATCCTGTAAGACAGAAAATACATTATTTAATGCCCAAATACACATTCATGATACGTAGACCTTTATCTCTGATCTCTCAACTCTCAGCACCTAACAAGAAACCCATCACTGCACCCACACTTTGTAAACCAGTTTTTTATTATCAATAATTTTCAACTAAGTTTCTTACACATGAAACTTAGACACTCAAAAGAAGGTCTCTATAACAGAATCCCAGGGTTCTTGCTACGTTTTAAGTATTGGAATAAGTAGCAGGAAATCCTCTTTGTACTCCAAAGTTGTACATAGGGGGGAAACGATTTTCTAAAACTTTGAAGCCCTTGAGATGGACACTCTCGTCCTCTAGCACAGACCAAAAGCTAAAGAGACAGGAAGGAACTTTTTTCCTGTTGGCCCCTTTTCACAATGGTGACGTACCAAAGAACTAGCAGGAACAGGTACCCAACTTCAGAGATGGGTAGGAGACCATCTAAATGATAGGCTTACTATTGCTATCAAAATATACCCGACACTGAATTTGACATCTACAAAGGTAATTTTTGTTACTTCCGCTAAAATAATCCCAAAATACATCACTATATATTTCTATTAAGAACAAATTAACGATTATGCATAACATACAACGCAGAGACTCAATTCAAGCGTCACTTCAAAACACCGTTGGCCCAAACTACATTTTAGAATTCAAGTTATCTTTTGTACTTTGAGAAGAAAAATGGATAGAAGAGACCTACTTTGTTTTTCGCTTCAGTTGGTGTGCCCTCTGGAATTGATGGAACTGACGCAGCTTCATCCAAATAGGAGCTGTCCTCATCAGCTAACAGTTCATCACCCAATGCCTCCAATTCTAAAAAAAACATTGAGATGAATGAGCCCACCCAAAACATCATACAGCTGCTTAATTTGTATATTTGTGGCGCTCTTCTTCCTCCAAACTCTTATCTTCGTATATTAACAACAGATGCTACTTCTAAGACATCATTCCAAAACCGTGTATTTTTTAACGATTTGGAATGATTCCAGAGAAAACTGTGTTCATGCAAAGACAAGAAGGACTTCACTAGGATTCAAATATACTTTTCAGTACTCCTGGCATATCCTCATCTGCAAACCAAAGGCAGCGGATTAAGCAAATTCTCGCTAGTGCCAAAATAAATCAATTATAAACAAGAAGTGAAGAATATAAAAGGAGCCATCTAGTCCAGCATCCTGTCTCAACACAGTGGGCCACCAATTGCTTATGGGCATCTCAAGCAGAAGACAAAGGCAAAACCTTCACCTGCCCTCAATTTTCTACAAATTTAGAGGCACTCTGACTGCCTCTCCAACCTGAAGGCAGTATGGAAGCCTCAATTCTAGTGGTCATTGATACACCTGCTCTCCATCAATCTGTCTAATCCTTTCTTAAAGCTATCCAGGCCGGTTGTTGTCACTATCTGTTTGTGCACATGGAACTAAATCCACAGGCCAGTACAGAGTCTGCTCCCCTTTATGCTCACAATCCAGAAACAGAAATACGTAATTGTAGAACATTTTCCAATAAGGCATTACTCCAACCTGAATACTGTCCCTCCCACATGCTACAACCCAATCCATGGTTTCAGCTTCCAAATTACAGCAGACAAAACATGGTTTAAAGCTGCTCGAGTGTTCTGTCTTCCATCTGATCAGCTTCATAAAGGTGGTACCATTAGGTGGAGACAAAGCAAGCTACCAGCACAAAAGGCTCAGGGGTTTCTCCACCAATTCTCATCCCCCCACCACAAAAACTCCAGAATATTCCTTGGCTCGTAGAAGTAGCTTGCTGTTCTGTACAGTGAAAACAATATTTCTTTAAAAAAAAAAAATGTTTTTCAGCAGAGTCCCATCTACACTTCTTAAAGGTCCATGCCATTTAGCACTGCAGCTGTTCTTTGCACACGCTGCGCTTTTACACAGCTGCGGAAATGTAGCCTTCCTCAAATAAAGAGAGGCCACACTAAGCAAAAAGCATGCTACAAAGCACTACTGGCTGTAGTAACCACTAGGCTGCACAGCCTTGCTCCCCTGGCTTCCTCTCCAGCCTTTCACTTTATTTACTAAGTCTCTTGCTGGTTAATAAAAGCCTTGTGAAAAAAATGCTAGCTAATTCCCATTCCCATAGACTCGCACTGTATGCTGGGCGCCGTCCAAGGTACTACGCTTGCTCTTCCACTCCGTGCTGCCTGCCGTTGGCATAATGGCATTTTCTCAGCCACGTGGAGAAAAAAAGAACAGCTGTACTTCCCTTCTGGCTGAGGATTTTTCCCGTGACCGACCAGAGGATGTGACATCACCAAGAACATCTGACCTGCCCAACCCCAGCCTTCCTCCAATCGCCTCCTAAACGCTCTCTTGATTTCCTGCTGATTCCTGCCTCCAGGCTCTTCATTCCCCCCCCCCCCCCGTTTTCTAGTCTAATCGGGTCAGCCATACACTTGGCTGATCTCCAGGATCGTACTGGCGAAACCTGGGTAAAGCAGGTGTTACCAGCAGCGCAGCATCAAAGCCCCTGCTGCCAAGGCTATTTCCCTGAGCCAAGAGTGGGTCACGTATCCATAACGTGACAACTGGCAATTCAAAAACAGCACTTAGAGAACTAGCAATCGTGCAGGTTTTCCTATTACGAGCTATATAAAGTGACTGATTTATTAAAACTGATACATTTTCTTATATGAAGGACAACTGTATATATACAGTAGGGTGTTTTTCCACTTAGCACTACAGTACCCATTAAGGGTACCCTTAATGGGTACTCTAGTGCTAGTGGGAAAACACCCATAGTTTGCAAACCCAATTCACAAAACTGGTTTGTAATTTTAGATCATTAAACTTTCTTTACCAAGTTCTGGCATTGTATCTGAACTAAGCCTACATTATCTATCTTGATCACTTGCCTGCTTCTAAGTCATCTTCATCAATCTCTGGAGTCCCATAACTTCGACCAAGTGCTTCCTGAATTTCGCTTGCATCTTCCATCATGTCTTCCAACTGGTCTTGTAAATCCTGTATTTGATTAGAAAATTCAAATATGAATAACAGGAACGCAGAGGCCTCCTTGAAAACTTTATCGGCATTCATTAGGCTTCTCTAGTTGTCTGAAATTAACTTTGCCTAATTTGCTCACAGAACTGTTTAGTATGCAGTTCAAATTGAAAAGTCCTATCATGTCCATTTATTATACTCTAATCCAGTATGGAGTGCTAACTTCAGAAGCAGTTCATTTAGCATATCACTTAGCTGCTACGTTCTAAAAAGCAAGAAGTGGTAGAGAAAAGACTAAAGTCAAGGTGTCTGGTTCAGTATTCAAATCTAGCTACACTAGCAGAATCTTGAATATTTTGGGTACAGCTGCAAATTCTTACCCAGCTTTGACTTACCTCAATCTGATCAATTTTTACTTGCTTATAAGCCTTTTTCATTTCCTTTACTCCTAGTTTCATGGCATCAACCTAGACAAAGAGATGGTTTATTAAACCACGTCAAAATAAAATAATACAAGTTAAATATTAAACAAAAGCCAAAGTTACCGTAGTTTTTGTATCTTTCAGGGACTGAATAGTATAATTAGCTTGTTCCATGTTGAAAGACTGCTGGGCAAGGTTGTCTCGCTGGTTTTCATACCTGTATTTCAAACAGTTTTCAGATCCTGAGCTGTATGGATTCTCATGTCTTCCATTTCAGAGATCCTCATAAACATTCAACGGTAAAATCAGAATACTGTGGCACAAGTCCAAGTTTATTTTAGAATTTAATGGTGTATGCCTGAATAGTTCATGAAGGAAGGGAAACTTGCAACCCACAAATTAAATGTGTCTCCTGAGCAATTTTATTAATTTTGAACACTTTAACACCACCCTTCTTTAAAAATCTCAGGTGTCTTGCTTACAATGACAGATCCAAATTACAGCAGGCGTCTCAAATTTTAAATTTAATCCAGCTTTACTGGCAAGGAAAAGTTATCTCTCTCTCCAGTTAAAAGAAGCCGTGACAATTCACCTTTTAGTGCTGCTTTTCACTTTGTAAACGGATGTGCAAAAGATTATGAACACAGAATATCCCAGGTGTCTGAAGTATAGTGAGAAAACGAGAAAAACCCACCTGTTCCACCTGGTCTTTTTCTGGAGTATATCTCAGGACAGGGGTCTGTGGTCCACATACTAATACAGCTTCTGGTAGGCCTCACCTAGCGCGTGCTGTAACCTGCACTAGCATGTGGACAGCAGGCCCCTATTCCGTGATATATTTCAGAATAAAGCCAAGTGCGAACTGGCCCTAGGTCTAGAGTTCCTCTGGCCAACTTGTCAAAGAAGCTGCTGGGTTTAAACTCATGTGGTTCACAAGGCAAGAAGGTGTGACGAAGCTTCCTGGGATTCGTTCAATGTCTTTTAAGTGAGGAAAATGCCAGCAAAGCTCAGTTTTCTACAGTTTTCTTACTCCAAAGGGGTGGAAAGAATCCTAGTGTACTCCCTTCTCCCCAGATTCTCACAATGGCTGTTGGGAACCAGAAAAATGTGGCAGCTCTTGGGTATTCTTAACAGAAATCTGCCTAGCCACACAAGCAAACATTTACTGAACTCTGAGGGCCTTTTCACACTTACCTGACTAGCATGGTATGTCAGGTGAGGCAGTACCATGGTGGTGGCCACCCACACAGTGTGCCCTGAGCTAGTGCCATATTTGGCCAACAGCACATGCAGTGAGAATGGCCAGGCTGGCGCTGGCTGGACCCCAGAGGAAACACCCTGAGCGTGCTTGGATGTTGCCATGGCAATCTTGAAGCTGCGTGCAACTGCGCAACCACAGTCGAACTGCCACAACCAGAAGAGCATCCAGGACAGACCCAGCTGCTCTGCTTTCCAGCAGTCCACAGCTGGATCACTCCAGGGAAGGTTATGGGTGGGAGCAGCTAGCTGTGGATAAGTGCTCGCTAGCCAGGAAGTGTGAACAGATCTCTAGGTGCATCATGTTGGTGGTTTGGTTTTAAAAACAAAACTCGAGAAATTTATACTTACATTCGCTTTTGTTTTAGTACTCTCAGAGCTTTCTGCTTTACCATGTTCTAGAAAAAAAGGTAACAATCAGAAAATCAACTATTATTTAGTTTTCCGATTTATATACTACCTGTCTTTTCTGACACTCAAGATGGTTTATGAGCACAAACAAAACCATTATTTAGTATCATAAACAGTTAAGCCAGATACTTCAAGAAGTCTAAAGAGCTCCATTACAGTGCTGAATTCTCTTCCTCCTCTATGAAGCTTAAGCTAACACTCCACTTGCAACCAAACCCTATGAACTGCATCATGCTAAATCTTTAGCTTGAGGACAAGATGTATTCCCATTTGAAGCCAAGAATCTAGCAGCAATTATTACTGACAAGAAATACTTAAGGACTGCAAAGCAACGTGTGCTTGTTCTAGTCAACTTTATGATAGGACTCTGGGGCCATGTCCACCTTATCCTTGAGGATGAAAGGCACTGCCTAATAAGTCTATGAATGATCTGGCACTTATCATCAAGCCATCCAATAGGGCTGGTGTTCTAAGAGTCATTTTCTCATTTCCTGTAGAACTAGTTTTCATGTGACAGGGAAAGACTGCCCCACTTCAAGGTATTCACATCTTACCTTTGCTGGGCCCTCCCTCATTTTCTTCATTTGATCTTTATACTTCACTAGCTCTGCATCAAGCCTTGAAATTTTCTTGTCAATAGACTCTGCTCTGCTGTCCACCTTAAATAAAAGGAAAAGAAAGGGTGTGAACAGCCTTGGCAATGTCAAAGGCAAAGGTTTCAAAGTAAAGGCTGGCAATTCAGGTAAACCTGTCCTGGAAGCTCCTGCTATCTGCCACATAAATTACAGAACCAATCTGCTAACAGTCCAGAGCGAAGGAAGGCTGCCAGAAGGGAAAGGCCACTGGTACTCTTAAAAAATAATGCTCTTTACAATTAGGATTCCACATTTCACATTTGCATTTAGAATTTCCGCATCTCCCGATTTCTGTCGTGGACAAAGTATTGTTCAGTTGTGTGCAAAGGCCCCCCTGCCCACAGCAAAACCGTACCTCCCTCAAGGGCACTATCCCAGTCGCACAAAGAGGGCAGAAAACAAAACTCATAAACCCTACACAAAGATGAAGGGCCCTGGATCCATGCCTGCTCTTGACAGATGATGTCATAACCAGCCACAGCTGAGGCAAGGAGTCAAAAGTATTTGGTGCCCCGAACCAATGACTCTTGCTGCCTTTCCTCAGACGCAGAAAACACCAATAAGGAGTTTTACTTGGAATGGGCCAAATCTTTGTATACTCCTAACATTACTTTCAAAATATTACAGCTGATTTGCAAAGTACAAAAGTATACCCATTCTCAATTCTCAACTTCATACAAGGGTTTCAAACCTCAGCAATATTTCCAGGATAAACTCAACAATTGCCCTGTACGCAGAAAACAGATGGGGTCTATTTACTGTTTCATTTTATCAGAAAACTGCATCTCACTATCAGGAACAGTACAATACGAGATAGAAACTCCAACCTACTACCTTTCCGATATTTTGGATAACTTCCATCATTCCCGATGTTATATAAAATCATTATGGTTGTTATCTCCCATTATTTACGGGTGTTTTTCCACTGTCAGTAGAAGTACTCCCATTAAGTACCCTTTAATGGGTACTTAATGGGTACTTCTAGTGACAGTGGAAAAACACCCTACAATCACAACCCCCCCCCCCCCAAATCAAGCCATGAATTGCATCCATGACACTTCTAAGGCCATTTGCTGGGATTCAAGAGCAAGAATAGGTTTGTCCTTGTCTCTGCTTGAGATGCCCATGAGCATTTGGTGGGCCACTGTGTGTGACGGGATACTGGATTAGATGGGCTGTGGCCTACATAAGAACATAAGAGAAGCCATGCTGGATCAGGCCACAGCCCATCTAGTCCAGCATCCTGTCGGACACAGTGCCCCACCAAATGCTCATGGGCATCTCAAGCAGAGACAAGGACAAACCTTCTTCTGCTCTCGAGTCCCAGCAGATGGCCTTAGAAGCGCCCCAGTTCCCCCCCCCCCCCAGCCTGGAAGATGCATCTAGGCATTCGTTCTAGTAGCCATTGATACATCTGTCATCCATAAATTTGTCTAACCCTACCTTAAAGCCATCCAGACTGGTAGCTGTCACCACCTCTTCCGGCAGCACATTCCATAAGCCGATGACCCTCTGGGTGAAGAAATACTTCTCCCTGTCAGACCTGACTCTCCTACCCATCAGCTTCATAGATGCCCCCTGGTTCTAGTATTGTGCGATAGAGAAAAGAAATTTTCTCTATCCACCCTTTCTATACCGTGCATAATTATATATACTTCAATCAGGTCCCCTCTCAAACGCCGTCTCTCCAGACTGAAGAGGCCTAGGCGTTGCAGCCTGGTTTCGTAAGGGAGGTGTTCCAGACCCTTAATCATTCTGGTTGCCCTTCTCTGCACCTTCTCTAGTTCCACAATATCCTTTTTGAGGTGTGGTGACCAGACCCACCAAGGCTTTTCTTATGTTCTTATCCTACTTGAATTCTGTAACAGGAAACTGTAATCTGCCCACCTGGCCAAGCCTCATGTGGATGACCCCCCTGACCATCATGTTACCAGCATTGCTTCTGAACACGTGTAGACTGAGACCCTACAAGAATGCAAGGGCTATGGACTATGAAGCTGTATGGGCATTAGGGCCACAAAATGCCATGGAAGACACCAGAAGAGACATTTTGTAAAGCTACAGAAATAAAGGTACATTTTGAAAATGGGTTTCTAGACCCTCTTCAGTCACTACAGACTTCATTCATCCAGCAAGGTAGTTAGTAGTGCAAGGAGACTAACTGGAGAAGGGTTGGTGGCCCCCTAGCATTTGAAGAAGCAGACGTGCCCATTGGGCCCCCTAGCATCTGAAGAAGTAGATATGCCCATTGGGCCCCCTAGCATCTGAAGAAGTAGATGTGCCCATTGGGCCCCCTAGCATCTGAAGAAGTAGACGTGCCCATTGGGCCCCCTAGCATCTGAAGAAGTAGACGTGCCCATTGGGCCCCCTAGCATCTGAAGAAGTAGACGTGCCCATTGGGCCCCCTAGCATCTGAAGAAGTAGATGTGTCCCTTGCCCCCCCTAGCATCTGAAGAAATAGATGTGTCCCTTGGGCCCCCTAGCATCTGAAGAAGTAGATGTGCCCATTGGGCCTCCTAGCATCCGAAGGAGTAGACATGCCCCTTGGGCCCCCTATCATCTGAAGAAGTAGATGTGCCCATTGGGCCCCCTAGCATCTGAAGAAGTAGACGTGCCCCTTGGGCCCCCTAGCATCTGAAGAAATAGATGTGTCCCTTGGGCCCCCTAGCATCTGAAGAAGTAGATGTGCCCATTGGGCCTCCTAGCATCCAAAGGAGTAGACGTGCCCCTTGGGCCCCCTAGCATCTGAAGAAGTAGACGTGCCCATTGGGCCCCCTAGCATCTGAAGAAGTAGACGTGCCCATTGGGCCCCCTAGCATCTGAAGAAATAGATGTGTCCCTTGGGTCCCCTAGCATCTGAATAAGTAGATGTGCCCACTGGGGCCCCTTAGCATCTGAAGAAGTAGACGTGACCATTGGGCCACCTAGCATCTGAAGAAGTAGATGTGTTTACAAAAGCTCATGCCACCAACCCTTCTCCTGTTAGTCTCCAAGTGCTACTAACCACCTTGGTGGTCTTTTCAAATTAGATTGATACGGCTATTCCTCTGATAGTGATGTTCATTCAGAATGAGAAGACTAAAAGCATAGAGGAAGTAGGTCCCAAGGCTATCAAAGGCAGCCTTGCCAACATGGTTCAATCAGATAATAACGTAAACGCCTGGAGTTACCAGGCATCACACCTCAGGACAGAGCCAAAAGTTTTTCATCATCCCACATGACTAGTCAACTGATCAATTTATTAGCGTGATGGGATGATGCCCGTGACATGTTTTCTTCTATACTGAGCGGCAGTTCTCCGCTGTGGTCCACTGGGCCGGCCAATACGGTTACGGTGTGGTTGGGCCCGTGATGTCAGCCGAGGCCTCGTGAGTGCATCTCTGTGCGCCTGGCAATGGGTACAAGGTCGGTGGGGACGGAAACGGAGCCGGTTCTCAAAGCAGACTTGAGATGGACAAAGGGGGGCCAGTCCCCCCCCCCCCGGCACAGCAGTCAGTCGTTGGAGCGGAAGGATTCACTGTGTATCCCGGTGACATCCAGCAGCAACAGGATTCTTGGCCCTCTGTTCTCCTGCCTCTCCGGCCGCTTTTACTCAACGCCCTTCGGTGCAGGAAGAATCCGGGGCGAATGCGGCTCCCCGTCGCTCGAGGCCGCGGACCGAGAAGGTCGCGTGTAAACAGAGCTGCGACCACCGCGCTCCGAGGCCGCTTCGGGGCGGGACTGTCCGCACCCAGCCTGCCCCTCCCCCTCCCCTGAACTTCCTGGGCTAGAAAAGGCGGACGGGAAACGCTTTGGGAACGCGACGGCCACACGCTGCCGGCGCCGCCCTGCCTTCCAGGGCCCGGGAGCGGGGGCGCCTTCGCTGCCCCTGCCCTGCCTGCCGGGCGGCGCACCCACCGTGCCGATGCAGTCCGTGAGGTTCGGGGGCGGCGCCTTGGGCTTCGACTTGCCGAAGAAGCGGTTCATGTCGGCGGGGGAGGCGAGCCGGGGGTCGCAGCACAAACGCGGCCGGGACCAGGAAGTCCCTCCGGGCGCCGCCGGAAGGAAGGAGGAAGGAAGTGCCCTGGCCGCCGCCTCCCAACAATGGCCGGATGCCGCGTCACGGACACGGCGCCCGCCCTTTCCGGTTCCGCCCCGCGCGACAGGAAGTCGGCGGAGGGCGCCCCAGGGCTTCGCGGGAGGCCTCCGCTCCCCTCACGCTGTCTGCAGTGGGCCCCGCTGAGGGCCGCTGAACCGCCGGCGTCGTCGCCGCTTGAGCCGGTCACGCCGCTTGTCCCGCCGGGAGGAAGGGGCGCCGAGGGGGCCGCGGGCCGGGCAGGCGCCTCCGCTTCGGATCGGCGCACGGTCGCGCGCTCCGGGAGGCCCAAGGGCGGCCCCGCCACCTCGGTCGGTGTTTCGGACCCGCCGTTTCCCTTGGGGCCTCCACAGCCGGCCCGGCCCGGCCCTCTCCCTCTGCGGCCCTCGGAGCCCCTTCGCCGCTCGGCCCTGGGTCCCCGGGATGCTGAATGCTTATTCGGTTTAATGCTGCCTTGCCTATCACGGAAAAACCGCGCACTGCTGAGTTCACAAACAGACACGTGAAAAACACTCACAAGCTCTATATAATTTATTTTTCTGTTAGCTAAAATCACTTCGGGCCCAACATATCTTCTGGCTTTACCCACTGATCAAATTGTTCTGAAGTAAGAAATCCGAGCTTAATAGCAGTTTCTTTTAGCGTCGCTCCATCTTTGTGGGCTGTTTTTGCGATTTTGGCTGCTTTGTCATAGCCTAACGAAAGAGAAAAGGGGTATGAAAGTAAGTACAAATGGGAAATTCCGTTATTTACTAAACGGCTAGAAACTCCTGCAACCGCACATGACACACAATTCCTGTCAACAGAATCACACTCAACTGTGCTGTTTTCTTTTTAGTTCCAAATAATCCTAGCTCAAAATATTTTAATTTTAAATATATATTAACAAGTGTAAACATTGTGTTTCTTAATTTATGTGCTGCGATTATCGATCTAACAAATTCACCCAGTATTTGTACTTTACGCCTTTATAACAATAAAGATCCTCCTGGGATTTTGTATTCAAGAAATCCTCCTCTAATGCAGAATCTCAACACGATTCACAACTTGCAGCCATGGGTTCCAACATGTTTTCTATTATGTGTCATAACATATTTGTCAGGTGGGAAGCCTGAAGCATGCTAAATCATTTCTTGTCCAGCAGTGGTAAGGTACTTCCTTTTTAAAGGTTTAAATATAGCCTGACTTTGGCACTTAAAACTATTCTGGTATCGATTTGCTGCTACCATGTCGATTTCTTTAACAGTCATCAATATAGGTAGATTAACATTGTGCTCAGGAAAGTGAGAGTATCTGTATTTGGTTTGAAAATTATGAAGTACAATGATACAATTTTAGGAAATCCCCAAACAATCCGAGCAGGAGTCAGCCAATAGCAAATCTGGCTTGGCAGCAGGGATTAAAAACAAGTGAGAAACAAAGCAACTGCATAATGCTCCATCCATACGATGAGAGTTAAGAGCAGTGGCGAAAACAACAAGATCCTTTCTGACTACTAGTTAACCTGAGGGATCCGCAAAGGCATTTTTTCTTGCCCCTCCACCACTTTGAAAGTGACATGAACAGTGCAGCTTAATTGTGGATAAACCCCCCCCTTAATGTATGCAACCTGTATATGGTTTAAGAGAAGGGTTTTCAGTGCTGAAGGAGAAATACGGCCCAAGAGTTCATATTTAAGAGACTAGCCTTCCCATTTACATTCATTGATCCACAATTTAAGGGCTTTTAAAAAATTATTATCATAATCATCATCCCACCCTATACCCATAGGTCTCAGGGCAGGTTACAAGTCTAAAACAGCAGGTTAAAACAGTAATATCCATAAAAACATTTAAAAAACAAACAGACAACAAACAAAAAATCTACAGTAGGAAGAAAAAATGGTCACATTAGCGGAAGGCCAGGGCAAAGGTGCATCTTTACTGCCTTCCTAAATGTAAACAGAGAAGGGGTGTGACGTGCCTCAAGGGGGACACTATTCCATAACCTGGGGGCCAGTACCGAAAAGGCCCTTTCCCGGGTGCCCACCCACCTCACTATTGAAGGTGGTGGGACAACCAGGAGGGCCTCACCTCCGGATCTCAAGGCACAGGCAGGTCAGTATGGGAGAAGGTGTTCCTTTAGATATTTGGGGCCCAAATCATTTAGGGCCTTGTAAGTCAGAGTTAACACCTTGAATTGGGCTTGGTAGTGAATTGGCAGTCAGTGCAACTCTTTTAAGACCGGCATGATGTGCATCCGGCTAGTTGTTCCAGTCAGCACTCTAGCGGCTGCATTTTGCACAAGCTGCAACTTCCGAACCGTCTTCAAGGGCAGCCCCATGTAGAGTGCATTACAGTAGTCCAGTCTCGAGATTACCAGAGCACGGGTAACTGTGGCCAAGTCATCTCTCTCCAAAAAAGGCTTCAGTTGCCACACCAACCATAGTTGGAAGCAGGCACTCCTGGCCACTGCCCCTACCTGAGCTTCAAGCGTTACTGCAGAGTCCAGTAATACCCTCATGTTTCACGCCTGTTCCTTCTGGGGAATTGCAACACCATCAAGGAGAGGGTGTCTCCCAACTACTTGGACCCAACACCATGTAACAAACAGCACCTCTGTCTTGTCTGAATTCAGCTTCAATTTACTGGTCCTCATCCAGCCCATTACTGCCTCTAGACACCTTTCGAGCACTTCAACTGCCTCTCCTGGTTCAGATGGCACAGAGAGAGAGAGCTGGGTATCATCTGCGTACTGATGACCTCACTCCAAATCTCCTGATGACCTCTCCCAACAGCTTCATGTAGATGTTAAATAGCATGGGGGATAAGACAGACCCCTGCGGAACCCCACAAGTGAGCTCCCAGAGTGTCGAATCAATATTTCCCACAGCCACTATCTGAGATAGGCTCTGGAGATAAGAGCGGTACCAATGACAAGCAGTACCTCCAACCCCTAAACTTCGTAGCCTCTCCAAAAGGATGTCATGGTCATTGGTATCAAAAGCTGCTGAGAGATCCAGAAGAACCAACAGGGTAGTATTTTCTCTGTTTTTCTCCCGGAGGAGGCTATCAACCAGGGCTACCAAGGCGGTTTCTGTGCCATAACTGGATCTGAAGCCAGACTGAAATGCATCTAGACAATCAGCTTCTTCCAAGCAAGCCTGCAGCTGGACAGCAGTGGCCCTCTCCAGAACCTTGCCTAGGAAAGGTGTTAGCCACCGGGCGATAGTTGTTTAAATCTTCCAGATCCAGGGAGGCTCTCTTCAGGAGGGAACCACCCCCTACCTCAGAGAGGCATTCACTACTTCCTGAATCCACCCGGTCATACCTTGTCGACTAGCCTTTATCAACCAGGAAGGGCAAGGATCTAGAGAGCACGTCGTCAGCCACAATAATAGAAACTGATCCCAAAGAATTGGGCCAACAAGAAAAACAAGCCTTCAATTGGCCGTCTGGTGAGCAAGATGGAAGTCCAATGGACCACAGCAACCCCCCTTCCCCTTCCCCCTGATCTCAAACAGTGCTGCACTGAAAAACCTGGAGGACAAAACTGGGTTAGTCCAGGTCCACCCAGATCATCCCTTTCCTCAAGAATTAGATCCTGAATAACTGATGTTTTATTCCGGACTGATCTAGCATTCAGCAGCAGCACAGTCAGAACAGGGGGCTGGTTGGCAGGCCTCCCCAAACTCTGTCAGCTGGGGGGCAGAACAGAAGGATAGTTTCCAAACATCTAATACCCCTTCTCTGAAACAGTCTCTTCTGCCTTCCAATGCCATATCTCCCCCTGCCCATCAGCACTGTGATAGTGGCCCCCTGACATTCTTCTCTCCCTACTGGGGGGAAATAACTCCACCATTCTCAGCAGGCTCTGGAGCAGTGAGGTGAGCTGCCTAGAGTGCCTCGAATTGCCGAGAAGGCTCCGGCCTTCATGGACACACCCGGGAGCAGGACTGGATAAAAAGGGGCTAGAAGATACCGCGGATGCCTACTGCCTGGTCCCTGCCAAGCTGGAAGACTTGAACCACATGGAAAGAGAAGTAGAACTGGCAGCCGGGCCTTCAACACAAGGCAACAGCAGCAGGGGTATAGAGCTGCGCTATCTAGAGCAGCATTGTGACCACAGCCTGTGTGAAACCCCCAGTCCACGCCAAAACCTTGGACCAGGTAAGGCAAGTGCTGAGGCAGTCGTGAGGGGGTCAGCCAGTGCCTGGACCAACTCCTGCAGTCCCCACGAGCTGGAGCTTATTTTCAGGGTAGGGCTTATATTTTAGAGCAGAAAAAAATAGTGGAAAAATTGAACTAGGGTTTATTTTGGGGGTAGGTCTTTCGGGAAACAGGGTACATGTCTGATTACACCTCTGAAGAATAAAAACTTTGCAAACAATTCATGAAAATCGATCAGTAGAGAAACAATGAAACAATGGTGTGAACAGCTAATTATTTGGAATGGCTAGCAAATCTATGTCTTGTCTACTACATATCTGTATTTTCCATTTGATTAGGATCTCCTCTGTCTTAAAGATTTTTGAAAATATTCCAGGTCTTTGAAAATCTGTTCAAGTTTACTGAACACACCAGACTTGTTGAAATGTGGTTTTTTGAAAGTGCTTGCTTTGTATGATTGTTGTATTACTGAGTGATGGCTGTATATATTTCCATTCTGTTAAGGAGCTGCTGGGACGAGGGGGCATTGTTTATTTTGTTATTCTTGATTTGAATGTGTATTTTCTTCTTTTTGATTGTAGTAAAACTAATTTTAAAAAGTTTACTGAACACATTCTCCAATACTTACCTATGTGAGGATTAAGGGCAGTCACCAGCATCAAGGACTCATTCATGAGCTTTTTTATCCTCTCTGTGTTGGCCTGGATCCCAGTGACACAATTATCAGTGAAAGAAACACAAGCATCTCCTAGGAGCTGGGCAGAATGCAGCACATTCTTTATCTAAACAAAATAAAAATATTATTTCTAGGTTTGAGAATTCTGATTCAAATATCATGTTAACAATTTTTGCTCCCTTCTATAATTCCACCAAAAATGACAATGTAATTTCAGTAATTTCAACTATCCGGGTGACAGATGTTTAAGTCTTCTGGATCCAGGGAGGCCCTCTTCAGGAGGGGGCACACCACAGCCTGTTTCAGGGGCGGTGGAACCACCCCCTACCTCAGAGAGGTGTTCACTATTTCCTGGATCCACTCGGTCGGCCGCACCCCCACAAGTAGCTTGTCCGCATCCTCAGGCTGCAATAATTGAAACTGATCCCAAAGAATTGGGCCAACAACAAGAACAGGCCTTTAAACCCATTTACAGAGCTAATTGGCCATTAAATTTGGATATTTTACCCAAAGCAGACTTCAAACTTTAAGCACAACTAAAGAAAACATTTCATTATAAAAGTCAGACAACTTTTAGTTTCAATTTTTCCCTCTTATCGTCCTCAAAGAGATTGCTGTAGCACATAGTTAGGGAGCCTTGGCATTTTATTAACTAAATCACAGTTTACAATGTGCATTTTTTAATGATTAAGGCTAGAGGATAAAAGATACACAGATTATTGTGTTAGTGACTCAGCTCATTCTACAGAACTGGTCCTTAGCTTCCTCCCCCCCCCCCGTCCCGCCCCCCCCCCCCCCGCCCCAACCTCCATTAACTGGATTCTCAGAGCTGCAAAGCTACCACTGCAAGCAATATATACCCTGAAGTAAGAAAGCAGAAGTCTATGAACCAGGGTATACAAATGATTCAGTGATGCATATTTTGCTGCAAGTTCCGCTTTCTATAGCAAGCAGCTAGGCAAAGTAATGGAATAATTCCACCTGAGAACTGACTACCTGATGCTATAAATACAGAACTGTACAGAAGTTCAAAGATGCTCATTCTTTACTCAGTATCTAAGCAGATACGCTAGAGTTGCCTTAGCTCTGAGGATTCTGATGCCTCTAAAGCAGTGGTTCTCAACCTGGGGGTCGGGACCCCTTTGGGGGTCGAACTATCCTTTCAGAGGGGTTGCGACGAGTCTCCCACCGCCCTTCCCTCCCACCTCCCAGCTGCTCTCCCCCCATGGTTAGGGGTCTCCACAACATGAGGAACTCCATTAAGGGGTTGCGGCATTAGGAAGGTTGAGAACCGCTGCTCTAAAGCTTCATTTGAAAGTTATGGCCAAAGACAGGTTTCTGCACAGCTTACTTGAAAGCTATTACCATTACTAACTGTTTTCCACTACATAAGTCAAAATTATCCTAGAGTTCCATACAAAGCCATTTTTTCAGAAGATTAAACTTACGATCATCGGCTTGAAGACGTTCAGCTCAAAGTGGCCACAGCTGCCTCCAACTGTCACAGCAACATGATTTCCCATCACCTGAGCTGCCACCATAGTTAGCGCCTCACACTGAGTAGGGTTCACTTTGCCTGAAAAAAGAACCCTTGGATTAGACTTATTTTAACTGTCCATTTGTACCTATTTAGTTACTAAAAACAAAATGAACAAACAGGCAGCTTAAACGTTATTAAAGTTCTGATTGTAGCCGACTTTCATTATGTAGTTGGTAAAATCTCAAAGTTATAAAGAAACCCAATATTACAAGTAAAATTTAAAGTCTTAGATGGCAGCAGTAATTTAAGGACACAATTGCAATAAAAGAAATGCAATAGCTGCTAAATGTAATTTCACACCTATCCGAATGCAGTTTCTGACATGTATGCAAAGTATGTTTACTCTGCAACGACAATAAAGCGAGCTTTTCAGCTAACTCACTATGCCTGCCACAATTTAATTAAATATTTTCTTCTAAAGTGAATGGTTAAGAAAACAAAACATTTTACGAGGCAGACTTCCTTTACTTCAAAAAATTACAGTCCTGCTAGTAACAGGCATGTAGAGAAAATGAGGAGAGAGCCGCAAAGACCCAGCAACCAAGGTAAGTAAGCGTCACTACATAGAGGGGAACGAGATATCCACAAGTGAATGGTGCCGTTGAAGGCAGGCCCAGTCTAGTTGTGTGAGTCAACTAAATTGTGAAAAAATGGTGTTAATGCTCTAGTACAGTGATGGCCAACCTATGACACGCGTGTCACAGGTGACACGCCAAGCCCTTTTGGGTGACACACATGGTCACCCTGGCACCTGGGCATGCAATGCTTGCTTGTTCTTGACGTGTGCAAAATACCAACTATGAACTGAAGATTTAGCAAACAAAATTCAGCAAAAGTCACTAATGTAAAGAATTATTTGTTTTTGCTTTTAATAAAATACATATATCAAAAATGTAACTTTTTTACTAGAGCTACAAATATCACAAAATTATGGATATTTCTAGAAGTGACGCAGCACCTGAGTTAAGCTAGTTTTTCCTGCGAATTTTGACACACCGAGCTCAAAAGGTTCACCATCACTGCTCTAGTATTTACTTCTGTATCTTGGATATGGTCTTCTGCAGGGCTCCAATTTCTACTGAAAGATAGTTTGATTTACTAAGAGTTCTTAGAATTTTCCTAACAAACAATTTAATAACATTTGAAAAGCTGGAGCTCGTGTGTTTTAGAAAATGTTGCCAGTTATTTTAACTGAGCTGTTAAAGTTTCTCTCACAGCACGCAGCTCCTTATTTCTGGCACCTTTTAAAGTCTTTATTGGCTTCTTTGCAATGCTAAGTTCCTCTTCCCTGTCAGACCAATTAATGGATCACCAAGCAGAAAAGTTGTGACCTGCCTCTTTCATCTAGATGTCTTCTTTACTGCCATTTGATTTGCCCCATGGTTTTAGAGAGCCGCAAAGACCCATCGTGGTAATGGGCTTGTTGGGTGATTGAGATGAAGGCATAAAGCTTTATGCCTTCATCTCAATCACCCAACAAACCCATTACCACGATCAGTCAGATTATTCTGGTATAAAGGGCAGAAAACCCCAGAAAGGATCTTTCCCACTTCTTGGCAATAAAAACCCAATAATCTGCTGCCCTTTATTGGCACCCAAAATCTCCTTCTCCTGCCTAACGGGAGGACCAAGCCTATATATCCTATTCATAAAGACCGAAGAACTCCTAGGACCCCTGCAATTCCAGCCTATGAAAGCCACAGTTCACCAAAATCTAGAAGTCTGCAGTTTCAAACTCATGAAAATAATTATTTCATTTCAGCATAAGAGTATATTCTGCCCTGTTTCCATGTACAGTATTGAAGATAAAAATAATCTTGTGATGTTGAAAGTCACAAAAATTAAAATTAAAAAGTACAGAACAGAAAGTGTTTCCTGAACAGTAAGCCAAGAGAAAAATCCATGGGTGTTTCCCCACTGTCACTAGAAGTACCCATTAAGTACCCATTAATGAGTACTTAATGGGTACTTCTAGTGACAGTGGAAAAACACCCCATTACTCTTTGACGCACTACCTGGCATAATGCTGCTTCCTGGTTCATTTTCAGGCAAGATCAGCTCTCCTAAACCTGACCGGGGTCCAGAACCCAGGAAACGGATGTCGTTGGCAATTTTCATGAGGCTACAAGCCACTGTGTTCATAGCTCCACTTAGTTCAACCAGGGCATCATGTGCAGCAAGGGCTTCAAACTTGTTTGCAGCAGTGACAAAAGGTAAGCCTAGGGAAAGAAAAGGGGGAAAGTCGGTGAGAACGTTAGCATGTTGTCTATGTAATGCTAAACCTGATCACAAATCCAACATGAAACTACGCATGGATTTACACATGTATTGACTATAAATATCTGTAAAACAAAGTGTTAGTGAAGTCAGTCTATGTCCCCAAGGTCTTTGATATTCAATTTGTTTTAGGAAAATAACTTTGGAGAAATTTAAAACAAAATGAGGATGAAAATGCCAGGTTATGTGATGAAGATTGTACCTAGTACTTTATACAGCTTAGAAACTTGGGTTGTCAAGGAAGTGCTTATAACTCCTAACTGCACCGGTTTCGGCCCTTGGACTCTCACGGTGTTAGCAGAAAGAACATCCAAAGATTTAGGATAGCTGCTCACTTTACAACCTGACTGACCTGGGAAATAGTAAAGCAGGTAATTCAATGCTACTACAGAGCACTGGTTGATAATGCAGCTTGTGCAGATGAACCATAAAGCCCTCTCTTGTTTTTTGGGGCATTCTTCTATTTATCTACCTTCATTGCTCCCAGCATCTACAAACTGAGATCAGTTTATCAGAAGTTGTTTTCACATGGTTGCTTACCGGTAAGTTCAGCCACCTTAGCAGCCACCTTCTCAGCAAAACCAATCCTTGTATTCAGTCCTGTGCCAACGGCAGTGCCACCAGCTGCCAGTTCATAAACTCTTGGCATGGCTGACTGGATTCTCGTAATGCCGTATTTGACTTGTTGCACATAACCACTAAATTCCTTGGAGTGTGGAAAAAAAGAAAAAGATGCATTTATTATTGACTAATTGCTTCTCATTTTACTTGACAAGCACTTAAAATTCATTTTTTATTCAACAGTAGGCAGAATATCCTGACTGTAAATAAGCTGTTTATGTTTGCCACCAGCTGTGATCTATAGCAGTCATTCTGCAGGACACAGAAGATGGAGAAGACAGAGCAGCAGAGAGCATCATCTGCTCAGCTGAAAGATCACCATTTGGAGTTCCTCCTCTACGCAAAATTCTTCTATGCCAGCTAGGCATCGAAAGGATTCTGTAGTTAACAGTCCTTGAAGTGTTTCCTCCCATCTTCTATTCTAGCCACTTTACACTTTTGGGGGGGTTTCAAATTGTGAGACTAAGGGCATTTGTATCACAAGCATTTTGGGAGCCTATTTTGACTGAGAATAGAAGAAAAAAGTTGGCTTTTCTACCCTACTTTTCTTACCTTTTAAAGGGACTCAAAGCGGCTGACCAACCTTCTGTTCTTCTCACCACAACAGACGCGCTGTGAGAGCTCAGAAGAGAGCTGTGACTAGCCCAAGGCCACCCAGCTGGCTTCACAGAGGAGAGCGTAATTAACCCAGCTCCCTAACCACTAGACCAAAGCTCCTAGCCAACTCCAGTAAAAGACAGGCACTTTCCTGAACAAAACAAATAATTTACAAGCAATGTGTACCTGTCCAAGGGTAAGAGGCACTGCATCCTGCGTGTGCGTACGGCCAATTTTAATGATTTTTGCAAATTCTTTTGACTTAGCTTCCAAGGCCTCTTGAAGCTTGCACAGCCCAGGTAACAAGACTTCATGAACTTCTTGTGCAGCAGCGATATGCATTGCTGTTGGAAAAGTGTCATTTGAACTCTGTCAAGATTCAAACACAAGACGCTTGTTATGTGAAGAAATCTGGCAACTATGCATTTGAAATCTCACAGGAACATAATCCTGGACTCTACCACGCAAAGGAACGCACACTACCCCAAACCTTTGGTAAAAGAGATCATTATACCCATTATCCTATGAAATTTGTTAACAATCGTGAGGTCAAGCCGCTGGATTAGATGAATATTATCGAATTTGCTCAAGAAAGTTTTGAGAATTTTGAACTGCCCCTACAGCATGCCAGTTTCTGAAGAACAAGGTCGATTTTCAGGACAATTTGATAACTAAGCAAAAAAGGGGCTTTTATTTATATGTTTATTTATAAATTTAAATATATATGTATTAAAATATATAAATCAAAAGTATATTTCTCACATTCCTGAAAGTTTCCCAGACTGCATTAAACAAAGGAAGCCTCATTTTACCCACCATAAAAACAAAACGGTGTTATACAAGTGACAACTATACATGGATTGGACTTTTCAGTGGAAAGAATATTTGAGGAGAGCATTTTACCTGGCTTTTATTAACATGATCATTTGGATGAACTGGGTCCTTGCTCCCAAGTTTACCTCCAAGTATTTCAATGGCTCTATTGCTGATTACTTCATTAACATTCATGTTGGTCTGAGTTCCAGATCCAGTTTGCCAAACGACCAGAGGGAAATGATCATTTAATTTACCTTCAGAAACCTAAAAATATATACATCACATTCATACAGTCAACACATCTGAAACAGCACTGAACTAAACTCAAAGTAGCAGGAAATGTAAATTGAGATGGATGGACTTAAGTTCTAGATATTAAATTCATAAGTACACAGCATTATGTATTCGGTTTCAATGGAGCATCCCCCTCTACCTCACTTGCTTCTCCTGCATCTGAATATTATAAGTTTTATATCAAAGAATTCTGGTAATTCTCAAAAATGAGCAAAAGGACCACGGTGAACCAACTGAGATAAGAAAGTTGTCTATCACAAGGATTACCTTATCAGGCTAAATTTCAAGTGGAACATTAAAACAAGGTTTTTTAAACATTAATACTGAAGAAGCTGCAAATGAAATGTCTTTCTCCAATAAAACGCCTCAGAAGAAATGTGAACACACATGGCATTCTCTAATGGTACAGCATCCCAAGAACCGATGCCAAGGCCCTGAACACAAAGTGGGCAGTCATTTCATTTACTTGTATGCCACCTTTATAGACAAAAGTTGGTTTACAAGGGAATAAGAGCCAGTTACAATACGCACTACAGGATAAGCAAAAAGACATCAATAAACATATAATACAAAGAAATATCTTTAAATAAATATGTGTGTTTTTATTTATTTATATTTACATTTCTATCCCGCCCTATACCCTAAGGTCTCAGGGTGGGCAACAGCATTTTAAAAACAGACATGTTAAAATAAGAGCCATATATAAAAAATAGTATAAAACAATAATGTCTGCAGTGGGGGGAAACTATACTACATTTAGCCAAAGGCCAGGAAAGAGGTGCGTCTTCACTGCCTTCCTGAACGCATACAGTGAAGGAGCCTGGCACATCTCGAGGGGGAGACTATTCCACACCCTGGGGGCCAATACTGAGAAGGCCCTCTCTCGAGCGCCCACCCATCTTACTATTGAGGGTGGTGAGACAACGAGGAGGGCCTCCCCTCCAGATCTTAAGGCACAGGCAGGTTGGTACGGGAGAAGGTGTTCTTTCAGATATTTGGGGCCCAAGTCATTTAGGGCCTTATAAGTTAAAGTTAACACCTTGAATTGGGCTTGGTAGCAAATCAGCAGCCAGTGCAGCTCATTTAAGACTGGTGTGATGTGTACACAGCCAGCTGTCCCAGTCAGCAACCACGCAGCTGCATTCTGCACAAGCTGCAGCTTCCAAACTGTCTTTAACAGCAGCCCCATGTACAGCTGGTATCCAAATCCCATGCAGAGAGGTTGAAGCTAATCACTCTCCAGAAAACAGAACAGAAAGTACAGAATTTCAGAACTCCTATAGAGAAGAACACAGCTATTAGCTAGCTACAGCAAATATTTCTTTGGTGTGTTAATGGGGCCCCTGGACTTAGAAGAAGCAGAATATGTTTGGATATAGTGGATCTCTAGCCATGCCCTTAGAACACTTTTTTTATATACAGTATTTACTCACAAGAAACACTGGAATATAAGAAGGACTGGCAATCAGGCAGGAAATATTTAAGAAAAATTCATTAATACAGACACAGGATGATGTTAGGAGAGCATTTTTGGAAGAAAAAGCAGGTTTCATATGGCAGAAAGGATGGTACACAGTTTCTTCTTACCAGATTCATTTATGGAAAGCTTCCACAGTATTGTAGAATATCAGACCCAAAAGATTAATTATTAGACAATCACCACCATGCTCATTTTTACTGCACATGCTAATAATTAGGAAAATACTGTATTCTGTGCCATATAAAATGCACTGGCATATAAAACAATATAAATAAGAATGCAGGGTGATTTTAGGAGAAATTGTTTAAGGAAAAGTGGATATGACAAAAAAATTACACTACTGCCAAACAAGAAGAAATAAAAAGGTAACCAAATATGACCTCTTCGCAATGTTTTTTGTAATGTGTTTCAAACTACAACAGGTCAATTCAACCATAATTTCTTACATTTGCTATGTTGCCATTTTATTTGTTTATTATTTTAAAATGCTTCTCGCAAGGCCTGCCATGAAAAAAACATTGTTAATTAATTCATGAGAAACAGCCACACGTAGGTTAAGCCTGCTTAGTCTGGACGCAAAAACATGGCAACTATGTTTCACTTAAGATTACAAGTAATTTTGTAAAATGAAAAGGTAAATTGAAATTTGGATTTGGTATTGTGTTTTTCTAGGTTACTCAGTTTAGCTGTCCGTATTCCTCCTTACCTCATCTGCTGCCTTTATAATGGCACTGGCAATCTTTGGTTCAAGACCGTAATCCTGATTTACTTCAGCGGCTGCTCGTTTTAAGATACCAAAGGCTTTTATTACTTGGACCTAAAATTTAAAACAATTTTAAAATGCTGAAATTGTACAACACACATCTATATCTTTAAAACATAGTATGCTATAGTCTTCTGAACAGTTCCAATTTGCATTTTTTATCCTATTTACAGGCTTCAATATGTAACTCGTCTGAGACTGCAAACAGGCTGCCCAGACCACTGAAGGGCATTTTTATATATTTTCAGTTAAAGCATTTGAGCGTGCTTATCATTTCCTACTTTGTAGAGTGTAATTAGGATCAAGAATAATTGTAGTCATGAAAAGCTCATGAAGCAGAGAAGTAACAGGATGGGAAGAAACCGTTATTCAAAAGACACAACAGGGATACTGTTACACCACCAATCTCAAATCTCACTGTTTCAAAATAAATAATGCTACAGCCATACTAGGTTTTAAATTTCTTTCAGATTCTAAAATTTAGAGAACAAATTCAGTTTTGAATTACTTACAGGCATCCGTTCAGTCTCACCACCAATCTTAAAATTCATTGTAGATCTCACTGTTTGTGCCCCATAATACTTGTCATTTGGAACTTTGAGTTCACCAAAGGTATCATATTCTACTCGGAAAGATGCCGCACTTGCCTGGTGGAAGAAGAAAAACATTGTATAGCTACTTTCTCAGTAAGATGTCGCTTAGTAACAAAGAACCTCACTGCCACACACACACACAAATCACAAGTGTAAGCACATAATGCCAAAATATTCCATTCAAACCACTTTATCAGAAAATGCCTGTGTGTCATACAGCTATACATCTAATACCAACAGAAACAGAATTAAAAATGAATTTTCTGCAGCTAGGTCCAAAATCTTAAGAGCTTTGCTAGCTGCACGACAATCTATTCCTGAAACCAAAGTTCATAGGCAGTGAAAATAAAAACCCCCTGAGGCAGCTTAGAGACGGCCTGCAGCTGCGATCATTCACATGACAATCCAACCCACTCCCTCCCTCGAAAAGGTGGATTAGACATGAATGTCTCACACTACGTCTCTGAGGTGCTTCCCACGCGCTTTATATTCCTACATGAGAACACAGACATAGCGGGCACCACAGACACCTGGGGGAATCTGATATCCAGTCATTATCCCAGGACACAAACATTTACCAAAAACAGAAACAGGCCTACTGGATGTGGCGTTGTCTTTTGTGTTTCAGGAACAAAAAACAACAACCCTGAGATGCCCAGAGCAGTATCTCTGTTGCAAAACCACTGTGGGTTCTTTTATAAGGGCCACCAAGGAACTATTGCCCTCCATTAATATCTTCAATGTGATAATGAGATTGAGTATTATGGTAATTATGGACACACTAAATGTTTCAGTGACAGCACAGCAAAATCCTATAAAATTTAGAACATGAAGAATGCATCAGACTTAATCTCAAGAAAGCACTAGGGCTAGATGTGAAACCTAAGTGTTATTGAACCAAAGCCCTGAGGAGGCGCAACAGGAACAGCACCTCCTCAAAACCTCTGCAATTTCTATTCAAAACCATAATAAAAGTTCAGTTTCAGGCCGCGTTCCCATTATAAGCTTAATTCAGTTTCCCTAAACCGAAATAACAGAACCGGATGCAAACACAAATTTGCCTGATCCCATTACTTTCAGCCAGAATTGCGTTCGATCCGGATTCTGAGGACGTACGTGACTCAAGGGGGGGACTCAAGTGGCTACTTTTTAAAAGCCCCTTTTCGGGGCTGCCAAGCCCTCTTCCTCCTGGCGTGAATGCGCCACCCATAACCGACCCCTTCACGGAGCCTAGCTGGGTGGCTGCCACTTGCCTGGATGGAGGAAAAACAGTACCGGGCAGCCAACGATTCTTTCCCCTTCTCTCCCCACTGCCCAGGGCACACAGGAACAGCGGCAACTCAAGCCCCCTTCGCCCACTCACCCTCACAGCCTTAAAAACACTCACACATCTCCCAGAACCTGCAGCTGCTTTCCTTCATTTTCCCTTTCTAAAGGTCAGAACTTTCAGAATTGCGCAAAATTGCAACACTGTTATCAGGTGTGAAGTGGGTGGATTGCTACAGTGTAGAGGCTGCTTTAAGGGGTGGATTTTTACAGCAAAATCACTACCTTTGGAAGCAAGCAATTGGGGGAGGGAAATCCTAAACACGCATTCTCATCCCTTAACATGGTACTGTTCCCACAGTAAAAAATATAAAACGTTTCAAGCGCACGAACCGGAGTGAGACCTGTTGAAATGAGGATTAACATTTACAACGCTTTGGGGCGATTTAACATGTGGAAAGCATGTTAAGCCAACCTGACGTGGGAACTGCAAGGATTGAAAACATTTTGAACCTGAAATAAGCTTATAATGAGAACGCGCCTTCAGTGTGTTAGGAAAGTGCCAGCAAAGCTGAGAGGATGTCATTGTGGGTAACAATCAACAACAATGAACTTATTAATGTTTCCTCCAGAAATTGGAAGATTTCGCCAAATAAAGGGAGAGAAAAAAGGGACTTTTTTGCACAAAAAAGTAAATAAATAAGGCCTACAAATATGAATCTGAGAATGTTGAAAACAAATATAAAAGTTACAAAAGACCAAAAGAAATTCCATTACAAAAGTAAAAAAAACACAGCTTAGCTTAGACTCTTGCATCTAGAAAGCCAATGTGAATGTGAATAAAGTTTATTGATTAGTCGCTTGACCATATCAAGTATTAAATGTACAAAGATAAAACCATACAAGAATAAAATCAATATAAGCAAGAATAAAATCAGGTCTCTATATATATCATCGTTACTTATCCTCATCACCCTTACAAGGCGCTCTGTTAAACTCAATGAAAAGTTTGCTGGCATGAATTACTGAAATCTCACCCATATCTGCCCCCCAAGCTACTTGGAACAGACCAGTTGAATGGGAAGGGAATGTTGTCTATAGGCCTCTTATCTTTCTTGACAGACAGTCAATTCACTCTGTGCCTGAATCTATTTATGTATATTTACATTTGAGGGACTGGATAGCGATGCTATCGGTATACCACTCATTCTGCTGCCCAGCAGCCTTCTTGTCTAAGCTAGTGTAGGTAGTCTCTGATGTGGGGCCGGAAGCCCCTGCAGTGGTGTTGTTGGTGGATTTCAACATCTATGCTGAGGTTATCTTCAGTGAATCAGCTCAGGTTTTCATAGCCTCCCTGACAACCAAGGGGCTGTCTCATTATGTTATTAGCCCAACATGTACACCAGGACACATCCTCAACCTAATCTTTGCTACAGAGCATACTGGTGAGAAACAACTGGCAGAAGGGCTGATCATAAGCCTGTCATCATGTACATGTCACTTGCTCGTCAGATTTGGACTTGCAGCGGCAGCTCCCCTCTGCAGAGATGTGGGGCCCATTGAAATGTTCTGCCCTTGGAGATCTATGGAGCCTGAGCGATTCCTGAATGCTCTGAGGGATTTTCCAGTCTCCCTGTGGAATCACAAGGTCTTGCTGTGTAATCACGAAGTGAACAGTGCTGCACCATCAACTCAATTACATCCAAATGCCCTTAGTGCATCTGTGGAGCCCGCAAAGCACCACGGTATTCCATGAGGTTGTTGGCAATGAAGCTGGAGGTCAATGGCTTTAGCACAGGTGATGTAACTCC
Source organism: Aspidoscelis tigris stejnegeri (assembly GCA_023333525.1). Classification (NCBI taxonomy): domain Eukaryota; kingdom Metazoa; phylum Chordata; class Lepidosauria; order Squamata; family Teiidae; genus Aspidoscelis; species Aspidoscelis tigris. Next base: position 1,176,612 of record JALMGA010000008.1, read on the forward strand.
CACTGTGACTCTGATCAAACACAGATTAAGAGCACATTATTGTGCCTATCATGTGGCAACTAAAAGGAGCTACTTCTCTGCTATTAATGTATCCTTGAGTCCAGCAGAGCTTTTCAGAATTGTAAATGGCCTTTTAAGATCAAACCTGAGGAGGGAAGGGCAGTTACCACCTAAATCTTCCGTGACAAATTTGCAGGGCGTTTTGAGGACAAAGTTACTCAGATCCATAGAGGATCGTCTAGCACAGTGGTTCTCAACCTTCCTAATGCCGTGACCCCTGAATGGAGTTCCTCATGTTGTGGAGATCCCGAACCATGGGGGCGGAGCAGCTGAGAGGTGGGAAGGAAGGGCAGTGGGAGACTCATCGCAACCCCTCTGAAGGGGTCGTTTGACCCCCAAAGGGGTCCCGACCCCCAGGTTGAGAACCACTGGTCTAGCACAAGTGAAAACACTTTCAGAGAAGCATCCAGATAACCATCTGGCCCAGTTATCTTGGATCAGTTTCAAATGTGGAGACCTGAGGATTTGGAGAAGCTGTTTGCTAGGGTTTATCCAAGAACATTCTCTCTGGATCCCTGCCCTTCTTGGTGGGAAAAGCAGGGAAGGACTGAGCGCAGGCCAACAGTTTGAGACCGAATCCAGACAAGGCAGAGGTGCCAGCTGTTACAGCAGTGGTTCTCAACCTGGGGGTCGGGACCCCTTTGGGGGTCGAACTACCCTATCAGAGGGGTCGCGACAAGCCTCCCTCCACCCTTCCCTCCCACCTCCCAGCTGCTCCGCCCACGTGGTTGGGGGTCCCCACAACATGAGGAACTCCATTAAGGGGTCATGGCATTAGGAAGGTTGAGAACTGCTGTGTTACAGGATCTCACGTCCCCAAAGAAGGGAGGCCTCCTGGGGGTGGGGGTGCACGGGAGAGAATTCTCGGTAGTGGCATTTCTTTTAGACTTTGCATATTTTCATTAAAGCAAACTCAGTTCTAAAAGAAAGTGTCACCTTGCAGATTAGGAAAGCTATGGTACCATCACGGAGGATGCTGAATAGAACAGTCTCTCTATGGTGATTGATGGGAAGTAGACATGGGGTGTTTTTCCACTAGCACTAGAAGTACCTACCCATTAAGTAATGGGTACTTCTAGTGACAGTGGGAAAACACCCATGAGTACTTTTTGGCACTTATCCATCCAGGCACCTGGTGATTAATTTTGCCTTTCTACTGTTTCAGGATTTTCTTTTACTTTGAAATCAATGGATTTATTTGTACTTGAGTGCTGCCTTTACTTTTATTTTGGTTGTACCCTGGGATCCAGGTGAAAGAACAGTTCATGTAAGAATTAAGCAGATTTTAAAACGTTGCTGTTAATTACTGGGGAGGAGAACGGAACAAAAATAATGCGTATTCAAGAAGACGGGGGATTCAACTTTAATTTTTCTCTTCTGAGCAATCCAGTCCCAGGTTTCTGCCGGTGGTGACCCTGGTCACGGGTGGGCCGAGCTGATGGGCCCCTCAGGTATCTCCTCACGCTTGATGGCCTCCGAAACTCACGCTGGACTTGGATAATAAGACTTAAACAAAGTGAGCGACCCTAAGAGGCTTCGGGGAAGACGGATCGGATCCCCCTTTCTGTGTGGAAACTGCCCCTCCCTCCTCCCCCACGGACTTTCTCCCTCGTGGCACCAGGCAAGCACGACCTTTGGAGCCGGATCGCTGCGTCCAGCCTCCCTCCCCCCCCCCCCCCGCCACAGCCTCTGGACGCTGAAGCCCCTTTCAAGACCGGCGGACTCTAAGGAGGCTCTGAGGGCGCTTCGGACGCGGCCCCCCTCCCCTCCCCTCCCCCCTCCCGCCCCGGCGACCCCTCTCTCCTGAGGAGACTGTTTCTGCGCATCCGCACACGGGGCCCACGCGCACTGAAAGCGGAGCGACGCCCTTTGCTGGGGAGGAGGGGGAGCCGCCAGTCCGGGGCCTGAGGGGAGCAAGGCGGGGGTGACGGCGCCCCGCGCCCGGCCCGAGCAGAGAGCCTCGGGCGCCCCTACGGCCCACCGCGGGGCACAGGCCCGACCCGGCGCTTCCGAGGCTCCCGGGCCTCCCGCCCCGCCCCGCCCCTCTGCAGGCGCCCGTGGCCTCCGCGCAGTCCGGCGGGCGCCGCGAGCCCCGGCCCGAGCGCCCAAGGTCACCGCCCCGCCCCCCCCCCCGACTCACCATTCTCCGCGGGCGGGGGGCCCGGGGCCCGGGCGGCGGCGGCGGCGGCGGCAGGAGGGCGCGCGGGGTCTGGTGCAGCCGCGGCGCCCACGGCCCTCCCGCGCAGCCCAGGCGCTGGCAAGTGCGGAGGAGGCAGCGGGACATGCTGACCGCTCGAAGGCCGCACGACGGGCGCCGCCCTCTCCCCCCAGCGAGCCAATGAGAAGGGGCGGCTGTGAGAAAGGCGGGCTCGGTCAAAGCGAACCAATTAAAGAGCGGCCGAGGGGGGACGGGGCGGGGTCCCGCGAGTGGCCACGCCTTCTGGCCGAGTGACGCTTTTGAGGGCGGGGCGCGCGCGTCGACGCTGCCGCGGGAGCCCGCGCGGGGGTTCCGCGTACGTGAGGATGCTGCCGAGTGCGTGTCGGCCTTGCGCTCGCGGAGTGTCCCGAGGCGGACTCGCTTTCCCCTGCGGCGCCCGAGCGAACTCGCTGGATGGAGGCGCCTCGCGAGTCTCCCAGCGTGGATGTGGGCGAGCGGCTCTCCGTTCGGAGCGTCTGAGGCCCGGCGGGGAAAGGGGGGGAGGGCGGCGGGGAAGGGGGCCGTGGGACCGTCGCCGGGATGGCTGGAGCGGCGCCGGCTGAGCTGCTCTTCCGCTGGTGTGGAAGCTTAAAAACGGGGCTGCAGCGCCGCTTCTAGTCCCTGCTGTTCCAAATGGGGGGATTTACTTGCGGTGGATTTAGGAACCTTTTCCATCCGTGTCTTTTTCCGCGCTTAGCCGGGTGACCTGCATCAACACGCAGCTGGGAGCCACCGTCCAGCTAAAAGGCTCCTTAACCCGGATCTCAAACGCGTTCCAGTCGCTTGGAGCACCGGAATATTGACATCAGCATGGCAAGGGGGAGCCCCTTCTGTATCTGTAAACAGCATGGACCAAGTACCCAGCAACAATTAATTACAAAAGTATACTTATAAGTGGAAAATTAGATCCAGATTTAAGGAATGGGTACTTCCCTTAATCCGGATGTAGTAGATCCAGGATAAGGGAAGCCCCTGATGTGTTTCCACGGGTGGTCTTGCACCCAGTAGCAATGGGTGCTAGCCTGCTCACAGTGGAAACGCCAGAGCACCCACATGGCAAATCCAGACCTATCCACATGGTCTTTGGGGGGACAGGGGGTGCAATCTGCATAGATGCTACATAGATTCTTCAAAGATTCTCTGGAGCCTTTGACAAAGGCATGGGGTCCTCTTTGGAGCCAGTGCTATTCTTCAGAGCCACTTTCGGAGGAACTTCAGAAAAAGTGCACAGCTTCAGAGAAAGCTTTGAGTTTTGGGGCAGCCCCCCTGAGCTGCCTGTAGACCCCATTGCTCGACTGTCGTGGAAACAGGCCCTGTATAATCCAGATTTGATGCCTGAAGACCCCATTGTAGACCCCTTTAATGGGGTCTACAGGGAATCTGGATTATAGGTCCTGAAGGACCCAGATGATCTGGATTTTCCTAAAACAGGTGGAAACAAATGTGGCTCTAAAAGGGTCCATAGTGGAAATGGGGTCTTCCTGCTCTGAGCCAAATGGGTCCTTAATGGGTCCTTAGTGCTAGTGGGAAAACACCCTTTATCCTAATAGTCGTGCTGACAGACAAAAGGTGACACGTGAAATTAGTGCTTTGAGGCCTTTCTGCACTTTACCTGTGCCAGTGCAGTGGTGCATCACGTGATGAGCATCAGTGGGCGTACATGCTGTGTTGCCATTGTCCCGGCGATGGCATTTATTTATTATTTATTATTTACATTTATATCCCGCCCCATACCAGAAGGTCTCTGGGCGGCTTACAACAGATTAAAATAGAATATACATTAAAAGACATTAAAAGTCAAGATGGCAGTGCCCAGGCCATGCGTTCACCTTTCAGCTAAGACTTGGCGTGTATTGCATCCGGGGCCAAGTTCACCATTCCCATCCTCCAGACGGGATGGAAAGTGCAAAGTTTCCCCTGGTAACAACTGAAGCAGATAATGGGTGGGCATATACACAAGTAATAAAGCAGACTGACACACAGGGAAATGGAAGTGACCTTAAGATTGATACGTGGAAGAGAACAAGAGGTTTTTAGTTTAAAGCCTTTGCCTTGTATGTCGCTGTCACCTGTCAAAAAGCCCCTTGGCCAAGAACAAGGAACATCACCTAGGAACTCCAAAGGTGATTTTGAAGCACATTCATGACTGTCATGGCCAGCAGCGAGAGCAAATGCAACCTTCCATCCCTGATTCCAGTACTTCAGCTGGGTCTTGTTGTAGGGGTATGTAGTTTTAGCAGCATTCTCACATATACACACAGTTTTAAGGATTAGTGTTTTAGTTTAACAGGGAGGGGGAAAACACTTGGCTGATCTCAACACAAGGTTATTTTATTGAAACTTTTAAAGGCATACAAGAAATTATTTAAGTGACAAAAATAAAGTTGCAGTAAAAGCAAGTGGAAATTTTTAAAGAGAAAGAGGCGACAATAAAACTCTTTCAAAGTTGGGTGAATTAGTCAAATGGCAATATGTAACTTATAGCAGGAAGACACTAATTAAAAGTCAGAAGCCACTTTAAAACACTGTCAAGACTGGCTGAGTTAGTCAAATAGTAAGATGGAGCCAGAGGAGAAATATCTGCAACAAGAGACAAAACTTTTAGTCTGTAGCGCAGTAGAGCAATAAGTAGAGCAATAGCAAGAGAGAGTTTCCAGCATGTCTCATACTTCTCAGTGACGTAAGACAGTTCAGCAAGGCATGCTTTGTGATTCTTCTTAGCCAATCATAATTGTCCTGCTATGCAAGAGCCAGAAGAACAAAGATAAAGGTAAATTCTAAACTCTTTTGCACCTGAGCAGAACTGGTGGTGTGTGTCACAGTCCCTCAGTTCAATAAACTATTCCCCCCATTTGAGGATATTAATATACCACAACATTTACATTCTTTGTTACATTGGTTAATTTTTGCTGCACACCATAGAATTGTTACAAGTTGGAAGTACACAGATAATTTAAATATGGGCAGTTGGTTCCAGGAATTATGGTATATCATGTGAAACGAAATAACGAGCAATCAAGGACGAAGCTATTGGAGAGATCTGGATGCTAACAAGATTCTACACGTTTGGACAATATGTATAGATGAATTGTTAACAATAACAAATTCAACACTACCTGAAAGAAAATTTCTAATAAAATGGATTGGAAATCTTAAATTTTGGAGCTCACAAAGGAATTAGGGGGGTAGGGGGAATAGGGTCACGGGTGAAGTGAATAATATACATAGAAAGAACCACTTATAAGTATACTATGGATAATTCACAGGAATCCAATGAAGATATATTTTTTAAAAAACTATTCCCCCATGATTGCCCTGGTTGGAATAATCAATTGCTGCTCCACACAGAATCATCAGTGAAATGAACTGAGTCAAGCCATAGTCTCCGCCTGTCACCTGAAAAAACCATAATTCTAAAACTAAATGAGAGGGAAAGCAAAGAAATAAGAAAAGGAGAACAGAAAATATGAGCTGAAAATAGGAAGCAGTGGAAGGAAAGGGAAGGGAAGTAATTTAGAAAACAGAATTATACCTTTCTTGAGGTCTTCTCTTGGTCAAGAATCTCAGTGTCATCAAAGAGTAAACACCCAGACATTATACACACATGCTACTGGGGAGACTGCAAAGCTCAAAGGATCAGGCAGAAGGGAAGGCAGAAGCACTGGAGCTCTGGCTAGCTTCTCACCTCTTAGAACCCGCAAAGTGAGGTGAGCAGGCCTTTAACCCGGCGTGTTAATCGATCTGGCTTGCTTCGGAGAACTCAGCCTCAGTATCAAGTGTGTGATTATATGCCTAACCCCTGGTCAGCCCCTGGTTCTAGTGGCAATGGTGCATGGGGAGATCAAGTCACCTTGACTGACATGACGTTCAGGAGGAGGATGTTCAGCTCTTGTTGCAGGAAAGAAGTGGTAAACTTTGAGGTAATCAAAGGCATGGAAGAATAACTAATATAGTTGAATTTGAGATGAACAGAAAAGGCATCCATACTTATACCCGGAATATACCCTAGGGCCAGGTAGAAAAACAGGCTGCTTAGATGGGGAAAGGGAGTTAAGCAAGTTGAGGAACATTCTGGTTTTTCAAAACGTATAAGCAAGTTGCAGTTACTCAGTTTGGGCACTCACATTATGATGCCAAAACTGAAGCTGCTCTCGCCCTTAACAGGTTCACAGGATTAGTTGTGGTAGAAAAACAACCTCCAACAGCAAAAACAGGTGTTGAAGATTTTGAGTGAGGACCTCAGGGAGTGTGGGCTCAAACTCCACTTTTCTATGACTTGAATTGGGACTCCAACCTAAATACAAGGTTCCACTGTTATAACTGGTTTCTGGTGGTGTCTGGGCCAGATCTCAGGATTCTAGCACTCACGAAAGACATTCTGCTGCAGCATTATGACTAATGCAGAAGGGAGCAGCTTCCGTGGATTCATTTTAACCGATCATGCTATGCTGACGACTTGTGTATTTTCCGAATCTGATACCTCACCCTCCCTCTGGTAAGCTTGTGGCCACCTATAGCCTCCAGATCCATTGTTACTATAAATGTTGGGCAGCCAGGAATCATTCAGTCTGCATGAACTATTCAAATATATATTTCACAATTCATTTTCAGTGGTCCATCCCTGAATCCCATTTCTGCCATCAACATTCTAGATAAGGTTACAAATGACTGTGACAAAGGATCCCAACGGCCATCATTTGTGATTCCCCACCCTTCCAACCCTACGTTTCCCAGACTCCTGCCTTACCAACACTGGGCTTTCAGCATTCGTAAACTTAGAAGAGGTACTGAGGCAGCCTGGAAACATTCTAGGTCAGGATCATTTATGAAGATACTATTTCATTACTGGCTGATGAGACTGTTCATATCATAAAAAATACAGCGGATTTCTTTGCTAATACTATTTTGGAAGATTTCAGTTAATAAGTGCCTCATATTCTGAGTCATCTGTCAGTGTTTTAGAAGTTTTATGTTATGATGGTCATGATTTTAATTAATTTATCTTCCTATGCAATTTGTGTTTTTAAATGTGTACCAGTCATGGCCTGTAACCAGTTCAGCCTGTTAAAGAGTGTGAAGTGTGCAGTATTATATAGGCCTTGTGTCACAATCCAAGAGTTCTGCTTTGAGCGCTAATTGCTGCAGCTTCTCTTGAGAAAATATTATTCTAAACCACATGGCATTTATCTTTAATACTTCAGTCTAAAGAAATCAACACAAATGTGCAGTCAAAATAAAGGTAATACGTACAACTTATGTACTGAGCTTCACTTATTCAGAGAAACCTTTAAAAGCAAGCAAAATGTGCGACATCATTTTTACCTACAGGCTTTTTACCTACCCAGGTTTTACGATACACAAAGCAGAGCTTTAGACTATTAAGCTTTCTGACTTTACTGCTATGAGAAGTCTCTCCATTCACTGTTGCCTAATAACCATCAGCTTCATCATCTACACTAATAGGAGCGAATGGCTGGTGGAACTGTTGCACAGTCTTCTTCATTGAGGGTTCTGTCAATTACAGGTCTATAGTCCAGGGTCACCTTTAAAAAAAAGAGAGAAAAGAGCCCACTGCATTTGAGAAGCCCCAGCAAGACTTACACTTCAGTTAATAAAAAGTATTACAAAGAACAGAGCCTGAAGCTACAGGAGAAATAATACCTTATCTGTTATTAAACAAACCGTTTCTGATTGCTTAGTGTTACACATATTCCTTTTTACTTTATTTATTCTTTTAGAGGGGAGATGCTCTTTAATTTTTGAACTGAGGTAACCATATAAAACTAGCATATATTTTGCTCATTTTCATTCATGCTCTAGACTCCGTTGTCCATGCAGAGAAGCCTAAATCCTGCAGACATTTTCGACCACACTCCCCCCATCTGACAGCACCAAACTGGCAGAACCTGATGGAGAGACTGGATGGAGGCCTATCTTTGGTGTCCTAAGTGATGTGCATACGGGGCTGCTTGGATAAAGCCTTTTAAAAATAAAAATACGGAAACTGGGGACAGTCAGAGGGCGGCATGCAATCATTTGTTCCCCTCCCACACTCCCAAACAATAACTATAATTTTAGCTATTTAAAAATAGGACTAGAAGACTGTCAGTATGGAGGAGAAATTGTTAAATCTATTGAGTCAGTGATTTTTCTCACTAAAAACTTTTGACGTCAGATTAAAATTTGCTGCCCAACATTTTGTGAAATGAGGCAAAGAATATGATCCTCCACTTTGTTGGCCCTCAAAAACAAGGCTGCCAGTATGGCTCAAACTCCTAATTCAGGCATTGTACTCAGTACACACAATTGCCTCCTTTCTACCCTAGAACATGCTGTAGCTTAGTGAAATTAGATGCAGGACGGATGCAATTCCTAGCTTCAAAAGGCTGAGCTGTGACTCGTACCTTCCCAGTCTTGACGTCAACGTAAGAGAGTGTGTGCTTTCTCCAGTGCTGCTCAAACGGCTTCTTCTGCTGCCCTTCAAGTGGTTTAGAATAGTCATATTCATCTACTCTCACCTAAGTCAAAATGTGAAATAGTAACAATATTTTCAAATTATTCTGCACAAAGTGACACCGTCCCTTTCTGCCCATGGCTTTATTCTGGAATATATCTCAGGATAGGGAAATGTCAGCATGCTAATGCAGACTATGGCAGGCCTTGCCTTGCTGCTGCCAGTCCTGCTCTCGCATCTGGACAGTATGTGCCCTATGCCAGGATACAGTCCCAAAAAAGGCCAAGGGCAAAAAGGCCTACGGTCATACTAAGCTTATTTCAAACAACATCAAAAACAGTATTTCAGATCACTCTAGAAAGTTGGCTTCATTTAAGGATTTACAAAAGCCAGCACAGTTTATGTAAGCTTCGTGAAATATGGAACTTATTAAATTATCTAGTTTTTGTGAATTCTCAAGTAAATTCAGCTTTCTGGAGTACCAAACTGGGAGCAGCCAACGCCCCCCACCCATCATCCCATATGTTCTTCAATCTCCTAATCCGTTCTGTTCTTCTTATGCTGCTTGTGATTAGCTTTTGGATGGGAGTGTTTTAGACACTTCATATGCATTAAGGAATAAGAAACAATGCCACACCGCTGGCACGCAGCAATCTCACAAAATAAATTGTGCTCTGAAACTCAACTGGAATATGCTCTCTGTACTGACTCACATAGCTCATCTAAACAAAAAAGTATTTCTGGAATTCCATGACCATATATATCCCAAATTTTTTTTAAAATAGCTGTGCTTGTTCAAAGGAGCCTCTTCATTACAGATATCCTAATTCCGCTTTAAAAATAAAATGGCTCCAATAATTAAAGTTGGGTTGAGAGAGTAGAAAAATGCAACATTTGATTTAAAGCCTTGTCTTTGCTTTGTGAATTTTCATGATCTTGTGACTTGCTTCAATCTGCAATTTATATTTTATACAGTAGACATTGATCCTTGCGTGCAGCTGCGTGTAAGTCACTCAAAGGATTTTAGCCTGGAACTCTTACTTAGTGCTTACATCAGATGTGGAATAAAAGAGCACATAGGGCGTTCACACAGAGTGCTAACTAATCTGGCACAAAAACTCTTTAATGTTTGGTGGATTATGTACCCTAACCCCAGGGCACAAGAGAAATATAATAAAAATTTATAAACAGGATATTTTAATAAACAGTACTGTTGGACATATATTTGTGAGTTTACTTTTCAAAACAAATTGGCCGACGAAAGCACTAAGCCTCTCTCCTAAGGATCCATTCGGTGCATGCAAGTGATGAGGAAAAGTTCTACCTGTCTCAGATTCTGAAACTTCTCTACCACTGCAAGATTCCATCTCTTCCATCCTCCTTGAACCCACAAGAGGCTCATGACAATTTGGGAAATGCCACTTTAGCAGGAAAGTAAAAGATTCAGAAGATGAGAAAGCAAAGGTAAAGGACATTGAAGAGCTCTGACAATTAAGGAAGTCACAGATCCAAAGCTCTTTGAAGATTCAAGGATAGATTCAAGTTTTCCTCACACAAATCCTGAGTAAACAAACCACCTAGGTTTGTACTAATCATAATCTTACGCAATTAGAATGACATATTGTCATTCAGACTTAAACAAATGCTTTACTTTTTTCAATATCAGAGAAATAGCCATGTCAGTCTAATTCGAAAAATCCAGCAAGATAGTTGGTAGCAATAGGAGACTAACAAGAGAAGGGTTGGTGGCATGAGCTTTCGTAGATGTGCCCATTGGGCCCCCCAGCATCTGAAAAAGTAGCCGTGCCCATTGGGACCCCAGCATCTGAAGAAGGAGACGTGTCCATGAAAGCTCATGCGAACAACCCTTCTCTTGTTAGTCTCCTATTGCTACTAACTATCTTGCTGGACTTCACTTTTTTCAAGATCATCCAATTTTGCCAGGATTTTTTGCTTAAGATTCAAGGAGATTCATTGCTAAAATAATAGTATAGGAAAAGCATGAATGAACTGTGTAGGCTGTTTATTTGCAGCCACTAGGAATTTGCCACTGAAACGAAAGGAACATCAGCCTTTAAGGTCAGTGTACGAATACCTTGTAATCCTCCCTCGCGTGCGCGCCGCGTGATTCTTTCCGAGCTTCTGCGCCATAGATGGTCTGTAAAGCACAGAGCATGAGGTTCTGCAGTTCCAGTGTCTCCACCAGGTCAGTGTTCCAGACGATTCCTAAGATACACCCAGAAAATATGAAGAGAGATTTAGAAGGGGGATACCTGAACAGTTTAGTGAATTCTAAAAATTAAATAATTTTAAAAAAGGTAAATACACTAGAAAGACAGAAGCACAAATAATACAAGCTGACAATATTGCTATGCAGGAAGCAGAACCAAAATGATGTCCTATGTTCTATACTGGAAACTTAATTCTGTGATGATCACGTAGCTCCTGCTGGAAGCTTAAGGAGGAACACAGTAGGCTTTTCTATTCCAAAGCAGTATACAATCAGCCTTCCATCAAAGATGCATTTTAAAAATGAGTCATAAAAAGGGAATGTAACAGTAGTCAGAAGGCTTCCTCACCTGGACGGCTCTTCCCCATTTCTATATTTTACTGACATTCAAAGGTCATGAAATAATTGTATACTGAGTTTTTCAGAAGAACCTCACATTATAACTTCTTATTTTGTTACATAATATATGTGTTTTCAGAAAATGTCATCATGTATTCAAGGCCTTGCAAGATGTGAACATAAACACGTCCACATGGTTGGCCTTCTGGGAAGACTGAGCAGTCTTCCACTCCAGAAGGCCTAGTACGCTGAGAGGGCCGGCTGCAGGCTTTCCAGGGCTACACGGCCAAAGACAGTGGAGCTACTGCTGTTTTGATAGCCCTTCAGGGCACAGGAAGATGTGCTGCCCCTATGGGGCCTCTTTCCTTGTAGCCCAAGTGAAGTGGTGGTACCTTCTGGGGTGGGAACAAGATGGTAATCATAAGAGACTGGAGAGTCCGCTGATATTGACTCTAGAGGTCAAAAGGTCTTGGCAGTGCAAGAGGAGAGCTCTGAAGTGCTCTGTCCTGCCTGGCCCAAGGTCAACAGAACAGCCATTTCTCCAGGAGCTCTGGATGGGTCATATCAGCTGTCCTGTCCTTAGAGTGGGACCAGTACTGTTCTGAGGCTGCTGCATAGGCTGCTGAGCCTGAAATGACCATAAAAATGCCACAATATTATTTGCAGAAGCATGGCTTCCCTAGGATTAAGCACTCATAGCAGGCTGGCACCATTTGCTGTATGGGAGAAAGAACTCAAGGCGCTTTCCTCCTTGCATCCTATGAGAATGACATAATCTGAGTAGGAAAAGAAAAAGGAAAAATTAAGATCTCTCTTGCTGCTGAATGCCTCTTGCCAAACCTCTGCTTGCTCTTCCTGATGCCTCATAGAAGAGCCAAGAGAGTCATGTCCTATTTTGATCCTATAAAAGGGTAAACAAAGGTCTTTTTAGAAGAAGAACAAGAGTTGGCTTTTCTCACCCATTTAAGGGGTCTCTAAGCAGCTGACAAAGCTTTCTGTTCTTCTCCCCACAACAGACACTCTGAGAGGTGGGTGGAGCTGAGAGAGCTCAGAAGAGAGCTGTGATGAGCCCAAGGTCTCCCGGCTGGCTTCATGGGGGAGGGCAGTATTCCCAGATAAGAGTCCGACTCCCTAACTACTAGAGCAAACTGGGTATGTCATGAAGAAAACAAGGACAGCTCAAAATAAGAAATACATTGCAAGAGGGAGATAAGCACCGAAAATTGCATTAGAGCAACTGAACGTGGCCATAAGGAAAACAGGATGCGAGGACATCTCTCTCACACTCTGAACTGAGAGGGAAGATCAAGTCAGACAAGGATATTCCCTTCTGCACAGTGACATCCTAGAATTCCTTTGAAGAGGAGAGAGTGGTCAGGACCAACATGCTACATCAACATGAATGTACCTTCAACTGACATTTTCTCACAGTAGTTTAATCCACGTAACAGTGTCCTTATTACTTTGTTTGTTATCCATCCAAAATATTTGGATTTGCCCTATTTTTGATAGATTTTCTCTGCAAACCTATGTCTCATTATTACTTGTTTTGGAGCTAGAGTGATTTTTAACAGTGAATGTTCTCTGTTTTGCAAAACATTAAGCATTTACTTCCAAACTTGGAGGACTCTAAAAACTACAACAACCCGATGCTGCAAGGAGTAGTCTTCTACATTCAGACATCCCACCTCTGTCAAAAGTCTTCAAATTATCCAAATCCTTATAGATGCTGGTAATCATTTCACAACCTTCCTGAAGAACAGGGCCTGTACGGAACACGGCGGCGTGACTTTGCATTGTCTACAATGACATCAAAAGCAAAAAATCAAACATTTATTGTATACCACCTTGAGGCCTTGTGGAGGCACTATTGTATATTAAAAATTCTACTAACTGAATTGCATCTGTAGTAGAATGAATTCCGTTTAATCTTTAACCCTATTTCGACCTAGCGTTAGCAGATTGGCATTTCTTAGGACGTCATCTGTTCCAACAGATTTTCTGCTGGCTGGACCGAATGACCACTATTCCCGATACCTTTAATAATCAGTAGTCCCCCCCCCCCAATTTTTAAAGCTCAAACACATCTACACAGTCAGCAACAAATTCTAACAAGGGTTTGATTGGATAGCTAGAGATATCTGCAAAAAAGTAAATGTTTCTTTTACAGTGGAATCCATTTTAATTTAATCCTTAGGAGGGAGGTACATTTGTATCCTACAACTAGAGGAAAAAGTTATAACTCTGTCCTAAAATTCTGTCCCAAGACGTCCTAAGGATCTAAATTTGGGTCAAGACAGCCTTTATAAAAGTGGCAGATTCCAGCTGAGGGTCAGAATATCCTTCCATCCCTCTGACTATTTCGCCTGCTGTCCCTGCCGCCAGCTCCTTCCTTCTTTTCTGCCCCCTCCTGCTTTCCTTGCTACTATACTGGTCTCCTGCTCCTTGGCTTGCATTTCCCCATCCTTCACTGCCGCTCCTCCTGTCTCAGCCTCCATAAACTGGTTGGGAGGGTGCAGGTGAACAATTAAGCCCACCCTAACCGGCCAAAGAATCTGTGGATTAGCTGGCAGGTTGGACTTCTCGTTTTCTGCCAGGGAGCAGAATGTGCGTTGTTACCCACGGGAAGAACATCTGAACTGGTCTGAGGGTCTACCCCTCTCGTTCCACCAAGGAATAAAATGCAAAACACACCCCTGCACATCTCTGCCAACCGTTTTTTCACTGATGTCCTCAACATCCCCATCACAATCCTGTGAGGTAAATTAACTTGAAACAGAAGGAAGCTCAGGAAAACAGAGCTTGAAACTAAATTCAGTGAACCTCATTGCCAATTTCACCTTAGTCTATGAATGGTCTTTCAGCGCTTTGTACGAGAAGATTGGACTTCTGAACTTCCTAAATCGAGATCCCTGTTCCACATTCACATTCGCAGCCTAGCTGCCTACGGGAGCTCCGACTTGCCTTTTGCATATTCAGCCTCAGTTCTGATGTTCTTATGGTTCCATTGGCAAAACGCAGTTTGTCAAGATTCGCGACAGATTCTTCACCTGCATTCGGTTTAATTGATGGAACAGGTTCTCCTAATCAGAGTAAAGACAAACATTATATAATATATATAACTAATATTAAACCTGCAAGCATAAGATTTTTTTAAAAAGACGGCCTAATTTTGAATGTTTGTATTAATAATTCCAGTATTCAGTGAACTTACTAAAAACAGTCTTACTTCTGATTGATTTGGGAGAAAGGAATTAGACTGAGATAAACAAGTGAAGACGGATGTCAAGAGCTGATGAGAACAGAACAGAACATCAGCAATAATACTCCCCAGTATCTACTTCCTCTGCATATCATGAGTATCTTCAAGAATTCAATGTGTCTTCCAACTCCTTCCAAAAAAGGACTGGTTGAGCTCACTCTGGCCTGAGCACAACTGTGGAAAAACGTATTCAATTTCCATTTGTTTTTTCCTGCAAGGAGGACCTTTGAGTGCTAGAAGGTGTCTAATTCATCCTTAGGCGGTGGCTTTAGCCCTTTTCTTACAGCTATTCCTGCTCCAGAGTAGGCAGAGATAACAGTGAGGCCACTTCCAAACCCCTAAACTTTATACTTTTGGAGCTGGGGAGAAGGCAGGAGAATCTCCACCAACTGTTGCAGATTCAAAGTCAGAGAAGAACTGCCCTAAATTGGGCAAGTAACCTTGAGGTAGGGAGATGTGTTAAGACAAAACCAACTGAAAGCTAGTTTTTCATAGTTTACTGACTGATTAAGAGAAGTGGGAACAGCCATGCCAGAAATCTGGAGGGCATGACAAGAATACCACTTTCTCTGGGTGCTGAGAAAGCCCTCAAGAACGCCACTGTGTTTTCTAGAACCACAGTGCGACTGATGGCTTTGCTATTTACCAAAACACAGGACTCTAGTTTATATAAATAAAACAGCTATGATCCAATCTCATTTATTCCCAAAGTTATTAAAAACACTATTCCTCTAGCAAGTCTGGTTAAATGTCCTTCATCACATGTACTGTACATCTATCTATGCCAGTGGTTCTCAACCTGGGGGTCGGGACCCCTTTGGGGGTCGAACTACCCTTTCAGAGGGGTCGCAACGAGTCTCCCACTGCCCTTTCCTCCCACTTCCCAGCTGCCCCACCCCCGTGGTTGGGGGTCTCCACAACATGAGGAACTCCATTAAGGGGTCACGGCATTAGGAAGGTTAAGAACCGCTGCATTAAGGGGTCGCGGCATTAGGAAGGTTGAGAACCGCTGATCTATGCTGTTCAGCCAATAAGGAGAAGCACAGTTCCATTCCTATCAGATCCCCGGGCTGGCCAGAACCCCTTCTCCTATTTTAGCATTATGTGAAAAACAGTGAGCTTGCAAAGCCCTGAAATGTTTGCTGCAAAAGCCACATTAATTTTCCAAACAATAAGATCTGTTTCTAAACAATTCTAGTAAAATACTTCAGTGCATAACAATGCAAACTGATTCCTGGGAATGCAACCTGAAAAGATACATGAGAAAGAAGCTTCTTTTCAAAACCCCAAAACTTAATGCGTTTTTAATTGCTGCCCCCCCTTTTAATCTTTCTCGTACTCTGCTTTTTGATGAGAGGCCTGCAGGGGATTAAAAACCACATAAGTTATGCAATTTAAAATAAGGCTGGAGACAACGAAGGAGATTTACCAGGTTTGCAGGATTCTGCAATGCTCAGAGCACAGGCGCGGCCAAAGACCACCAAGTCCAAAAGAGAGTTTGCTCCAAGACGGTTGGCTCCATGGACAGAGGCAGAAGCTGCCTCACCGCAAGCATACAAACCAGGCACAACTTGATCTTTGCCATTTACATGCGTAATCACCTGCCATTAGAAACAATAAAATAAATATAAGCATGTCTCTGGCTCCGTTCCGTATTATTATACTTGCACAGCAAAAGAAAACAGTGATGGACTGGAACCTTGGCATCATGCACGGCCGTTCCTAACTCTGGCATCCATAAGGCAGACTTCTGTGGTGATTGTGAGGAAAATCACCGTGCCTACTACCTTTGTGGTTTCTCAGGGTGCGTCCCCATGCACATCTTGATCCAAATCGAAATGCATTTTAGATTTGGTCCAATTTCCAGGGGCCAAACTGCCCAAACCAGGACCAAATTTGGTACTGGAAAAAACTGTTCTCATCATGGTTTGGTGCCTCAGCACGCACTGCGTTACGAGCCGAGCCTGTGCACGGGGACGGTCCCAGGCTATTTGGGGAGGAGACTGGCGCTTGCATCATTGGGAGGTGGGGTTTCATGTCCTGCGCTCACCATTTATGCCCTGTGCATTGGAGATCGCAGCCGCTGAGATTTTGGGGGAGTAAATGGTGTTAAAGCTGAAATGATGAGGGGGTTAAATGGCCTTTGCTGCCCCACGAGACTCTTTTATACAAGTATTCCACCCCCCTTCCCCGATCACCAAGGCAGGCAGGATAATGGCTTGATTTTTCTCCCTTTTCCGCTTGCCGGGTGTTCTCAAGGCTCCCGGGTGGAGCAGAGGTGCGCAAAACTGTTCAACTGCTGCCAAACCTGATAGCGGCTTTGCTCAAACAGCTGGGGTTTTTTAATTATCATTTTTGCTGTTCAGTCCTGGCTTCTCTGTGCCACTAAGGGGGGGATGTGGCATGTACAGCGAGCCGCACAGGGGCAGGGTGACGTTAATCCGGCTTCCAATGAGGAGAGAGGGGGCGGAGAGGAGATGGCACTGCTCCCCGTGCCAGGGTTTGGCGCGGTTTGCATAGGGATGGCTGTACCCGCATCCAGCCCGCATCCAGCCCGCGTTACCGGGAATGGCATGGGGACAGGTAACGCTCGATCTTGGTCCCGCAGCCGGTCAAATACGAGCCCAATCAGAACCCAGTGGCTTGCATGGGGATGCGGCCTCAGTCTCTGGGCTGATGGGGCAACTCATTAGTCCATCAGCTTAGCCAGAGGCAGAACGAAATGCAAGGCAGTGGCTACAGGGAGTCTGGAGAGGTGAGAGCAACTGCGCTCTCAAACAGGGCTGAGACTTAACAAACACAACGCCAGTGCAAAGACAGAGTGAGGGCTGTGGTTGCAGGAGGCCAACGGACAGGCCTGAGAAAGAAAGATAAGAAGATGACAACAATAGACGTCCTGTATGGAAACTGAGGAAAGGGGCTGGCAGAGAGAATGACTCTTGAGGGACTGTGCGTTCACACCTTTAGCCAGCAAGCGTTCACTTATTCAGCAGCCTTAAAGTCAGGATGTTGGCAGTCATTCTACCACTTACCTGAGGGAAAGAACCTGAATAAGCTTTATACTGTTTGAAACCAATATGCTACTATGCACAGTTCTGAAATAATGTTTGAGAAGCCTACAAAGAGACAGTGATCTTTACACCTTTATTTTAATAAAAAAATTCTATTTCTTCAGTTTACATTGTAACTGTTTCTCAGGTAGCTCTCTTGCCTGCTTTTTTACAACACCCAAAATAGTGTACAATTATGTCTATAACCGATGGGGTCTGAGCTTTCTGCAACACACCAGGAAAGGGATCTCGGGGTTCTGGTGGACAGTTCAATGAAAGTGTCAACCCAGTGCGCAGCAGCAAAAAAAGCTAATTCCATGCTGAGAATAATTAGGAATGGAATAGAAAACAAGTCAGCAAGTTCCATTTCTTTATAAATCTATGGTGAGGCCACATTTGGAATATTGTGTACAATTCTGGTCACCGCACCTCAAAAAGGATATTGTGGAACTAGAGAAGTTGCAGAGAAGGGCAACCAGAACGATTAGGGGTCTGGAACACCTCCCTTACAAAACCGGGCTGCAGCATCTAGGCCTCTCCAGTCTGGAGAGACAGCGTTTAAGAGGGGACCTGACTGAAGTATATAACAGAGAAACTATTGGACAGTAATATTAAAAACACAGTATTAACACCGGTGGGATATTCATGACAATATTGCAGCAACAATATTGCTAGAACAAATCAGAGCCTTTATTAGCCATACAAAGCTTCACAGTGGAGAAGGGCTTCCCACTGAAGAAACAAGGCTGAACACAGAAACAAGGAAGAACCACCATGCAACTCTGTAGGTGAAGCGAAACCCACAGTCCTTCCCTATTTACCCTTTTCACCCAAAAAATCTTGTTGTCATCTCATAATAATTTTAAATACTATTTGCTACTATAAGGAAGTAGTGATAACAAAAGGGAGTAACGAATATGGATAAGGTATGACATTAAAAAATATCTGCTCAGTAATAGGTCTATTTTAAAATAGGCATGTTATGCATTATAGAAGGAGAGATATTACTTTTCAAGAATTACCTGGCCTTTGTAATTTGTAGGAATGCCTCCCATATTGTAATGTACAGTAGGCAGAACAGGAATAGGTTCTTTTGTGACGTCCACACCGGCAAATATCATAGCAGTTTCTGAAATCCCTGGGAGACGCGTTGCTAACTGCTGCGGTGGCAAGTGATGCAGCTGCAGGTAGACATGGTCTTTGTCAGGGCCACAACCTCTGGTATTGAAAAGAGAAAATTTAAAAATACAAATCTAAAGAAGAGCAACATTACACTGACAACACAAGCCCTAACCCATAGTCCTTTCTCTTTTTGGACAATTATCTGAATGATCAAGGACTGAAACACCAGATCACAAAGAACAGTCCACCAACAGGACTTAAAAGAGACTAGCCGTCTCACGCTGTCCTGCTAGACTAAACTCACAGCATCCATCTTATTCTTAAGAAAACTTCAGTTCCTAGATGTTCTGGGATTATAATTCCCTTACTCCAAGGCAATAAAAATAACAACTGACGCTCTTATTTAATATCAACATCTTCGGAGGAACAAAACACGTGAGAAGACTTCTTTAAGGTACATTACACTGGTAAAGTTTTAAAAATAAACTTCTAAGCGCACACTTTTCCATAATCCTATCCAGAGAGACAATTAGACTTGCCTTCCTTCCCGGATTTCAATTGTCATAGAACGAGACACGACGTCTCTTGAAGCGAGATCTTTAGCCACTGGGGCATATCTCTCCATGAATCTTTCGCCCTCGCTGTTGATGAGAATGCCTCCCTCACCACGGCAGCCTTCGGTGATGAGGCAGCCAGCACCGTAGATCCCTAGGAAGCAAGGAACATCCACTGTTCTAAGTTCTTCTGCAATAGCTACTTTCCTCAAGCATTTTTAGTATCAAGGAGAGACACCAGAGTTTAACATTTAGTGGGGTAAACAGCCTAAGAGAAAGAGGGACAAGCAGGAGATGTGAATATACCACCTGGCCCTGGTCCCTGGATGGCTTTGGAGCTGGTCTGGATCACTTAGCTGAGTGGCAGCCACGGTAGGGTGGCCCTACCCACCTCCCCTTCTCCCGTTACAGCATTTGGTGCTGCTGTGAGCCTGGGGAAGCCGCTTGTTTGGGAAGAGAGGAATGGAAAATTTGAGAGTCCCCATTCCAGCGGTGACTGGCAGAGGAAGCTATGGAGATGGGCCGCAGGGAAGAATGGTTCCGAGAAGGAATGACAGTTATGCTAAATCTACCACTTCTTCTCTGCCTCTCAGCCATCGGAATTTAAGGATGCCAACCGACCTCCCTGCTGGCCTCGACATGGTATGTGGGCAGGTATGCAAGCAGACTAGTGGGGCAGAGAAGGGGAGTCACCGAGTCTTCCGCCGGTCTCGTTCTCTTCTTGTCTCTCCTGAGAGGTGAAGCTAGGGGAGGGAAGATAGAAAAAGATCTTTCCTCTTCCTCATTTTCCTCCGAGGGAGGATTCCCTCAGATGGAAGACACCCCTTTCCACTTGGGCTTTATATCAACACAGGAAAGTAGCAAGTTGCATGCCTGCACAGTGAACTTTAAAAGGGTTTTCTCCTTTTGAGAGCGTAACAAGCTTAACGAAAGGCAGCTTCTCACTAGCTTCAGCTACCTATAATGTCATAGGAGGACTTTTACCTGTGGGATGGAACTGCACAAACTCCAGATCCTGGCAAGGCAGGTTAGCTCGTGTGATCATTGCTGTGCCATCCCCTGTGCAGGTGTGAGCAGACGTACAGCTGAAGTACGTGCGCCCATATCCTCTAAGAAGAAAGCCGTTATTAGTATCAGCTCAATACATTCTTTACGTGTAGAAAAGCCAGACATTACAGATGCATCCATATATCACGTCAGTGTGTGTGAATGTGTTGATCATAGAATAAACCAAGACCCCTGGTTTAATATGCTCACAAAGTTACAATCCATAAGCTAAGAATAAGTCAATTTATTTGGAATAAAACTGTGATTTGCTCTTCCGACTTGCAAATAATCAGGAATGATACCTGTGGTTTAACATTAAACAATTAATTATGGCTTATCTTGATGTGTGAATTGGGGGTGTGAACAGATGCATTTCTTGCATTCGAAGTAGAGTCGAATCGAATATTCAATTCTATTTGAATTTTAAAAATCCGGATTTTCAGAAATTCAAATCCAGATTATCCAAATCCATACATTCAAAAATCCGATTCAAATTTGAAAATCCGAATGTTGGGATGTTTTGCAAATACGCACAATATCCGTTATGTGGATCTGTTCATTCAAATTATTCAGAACTCCATGTGGGATTTTCAAAAATCTGAAATTCGTTCAAATGCTCAAATTTGGACTTCCGAAGATCCGGTTAGGATTCAAATGTTGGTATTTGACAGGTTCGAATCAGGTTTTCGAATTTCCAAATATCTGTGCACATCGCTAGTATGAAAGCACCTCTTCACGCGAAACACTGGCTACAATCCACGCAGCGTGAATGTAAATCAAAATATCTCCTAAGTCATTACCAGATTTACCACAATCATTTTGAAAACTGTCTTGGGTCACACTGCCTACGCAGGATTGAGCCTTCCTTTATCTTAAATATCTGTGTTAGTCTGGATCAGTAAGCACCTTAGGGGCCATCACAGAGAAAGAAGTTGGTAGCGTAAGACTTCATAGACTAAGCAGACGCCATCAGAAGCAAACTTAAATATGTTTCTTTTGAATCCAAAAACTGTCTTTCAAGAATACTAATAATACTAATGCTGCTAATAATATCACCATCCTGTGCAGGTCTTCTAAGCCAGAGAGAGATATTTTGAATGTTTATGAAACATTCAAAATGGCTGCACTTCTTTTACATTAGGGCAAAGTTTGCAAGGCAGGCAGAACTTATGAAGACTTATTTCAGTTGACCTTGCCCCTGGCTTTCTCTCCTTTCTCTGACGTATGGAAGGAGAAAGGCTAACCTGCCAGGCCTTGGGATGATGTCACTGCACAGCCTAAGGTAATTCTGGGCCTGCTGGGACTCAGAATAATAAAAAAGCTCCAAATAAATCCAGGAGGGGCAAGCGAGAGGAAGTCTGAGCCCAGGAAGGTGAGGCACGATCGCTCCAAACACTCTGCAAAGCACCTGAAATGGTATTCTTTAGATACCATCTATAACTTCCGATTTCAATGTAAAAAATATCCTTAGAATGAAAATCTGATTTCTCTATGTCCAAAAGTGTCTCCTACACTTTCATTTTTGCAAATACAGGGATGTGTGCCAATTCTGTTTGTGGAAGGCACAAGGTCTGGTGGAGTAAATGAAGATGGTGAAAACTGAAAAGTACAATAAGCCCATTTCCCTTTCTTCTAAGTCCAAGAACAGAAGAAGAAGCAATAATAATCACACGTCATCAAAATTATTAGCATACTACCCAGTGGCAATAACTGTGTTCTTTGCTCTTAGCCGATGTATAGTTCCATCCTCTATGCAAAGGGCAATAACGCCACGACATTCTCCATTTTCCATAAGGAGGTCAAGAGCAAAATATTCCACAAAGTAACTGGTGTCGTATCTGAGAGACTTCCCACAAAAAGTTGGGGGAAATGGGGGAAAGAAAAAATGTAGTTACTGTACAGCAATAATTATATTTATGACAATGCCAAGTATTTTAAAAGACCATTACCGTTGCTAATGGTTTACAAATGCACCCTTTCAGTTTCTCGGAATTCAGCACCAATGGGCACAATGGAGCTGATTTTTTGAGTTGATGCATTTAGGATCTAATTATGAAAACTAACCAAAAACACAGGAGAGAGGAAAAAATTGGCAGCCTCACCCTTTTCTTATCCCACATCCCTGGGGGGAAAAGTGGAGAAGTGCAAGTCTCAGTGCTTAATTTGTGAATATGCCTCGTTCAAACACCAAAAACATATCTAAGGCTGCACCCCAAAAGACTTATTTGCCTCTCTGGGTTCCCTCTGCCATCATTCTATTCAAGAGGACTTTAAAAGCGCTGTGCACTTTCGGAATAAGCGTCCGCATAAGGCTTAGCAAAACGCATGTTTAAAACGCATCTTCCGTCCCCAGAGAAGTGTGTTTTCTTTGTCCGGGTCTCTTTCTCCTCGCCCCCTCTCTTGTTGATAGGGTGCCGGCAGGAAAGGGGAGGGAACTGCGCTCTGCGCGGCCATAACCAGAAAGCAACCCCTGACAAGGAAAAATAGCCACCGGTTCTCTGTTCGTCTCCCAGATCTCCGCCCCCCGAAATGGCTTCTCATCCCGGCAAAGGCAGCGGCTGCAGCCATCGGCCACACAATCTCTCTCAAGACTTCACTCTCAACATTTTCCCTCTGGCTGTCAAAATCCACTCCATACAGCAGCCATTACACTGTAGCAATAATCCACCCACTTCACACCTGATAGCAATTGCAACAATGTTGCAATTCTGCACTATTCTGGCTCTTTGAAAGTTCTGAGCTTTAGATAGGGAACGGAAGCTGCTGCAGTTCTGGGAGATGTGTGAGTGTGTTACTGCTGTGTGTGCTGGCAGCAATCCCCGCCCCTTTTGCCACGGAGCGTCCCCAAGGTAAATGCTGCAAGGAAAACCTGCGACTTCCAAAAAGAAGTCTTCTTTAAAGTGCACTTTTTTTGTCACGGGTTTTCCTCCTTTTGTAGCACTGGAAGCTCGTTCAAAACCCTGGCATGGGGACGCTCAGAGGCAAAAGAAGATTTATAGCAGACTTTAAATTGCTTGGGGACAGGGCCTAACTCTCTAGATGTGACAGCACATAATCTGCACTTGTTAAAAAGTTTTCAAAATAATAAGGAATGTTTGCACTGCCTTTGCTCAAAGTGTAGTTGTTTCGTGTTATGTTATATAACAACTTACTTTCTCACATTAATTCACGTGCTCGTTGGCTTGGTCCTACAGACATGGACAAGATCCAATGGAGATCTATGGTTTCGTGATTTTGCTTCTTATTCACACACATGACAGAGTGAAAGCTATTTAAAATTTTCCTTGCTGCTATTTTTCTCTTGTTTTGAATGAGTTCTGAGTGAGAGGCACCCTGGCCTCACATGTTTGGGATAAATCATCATTATTCTTTCCACTTAGCTTTCAGCCTCTTTCTGATCCCTCAAAATTGTGATGGTAGTAACAACAGTTTAGGCTGCCCTAGTAAATAATGTATACTGGGAAATGAATGGAGGAATGCATCCTGCATTTTACAAGGAGGTACAAAATTTAACTTGCTCTCATTTGCTCCAGAGGCAGGACCCAAAAATTGCTGCCAGGAAATTACTGTGATGCTATTATGACAGGAAGAGACAATCTGCCCCCTGTGCTGCTGTAGAGAGAACGTGAAACCACTGGCTAAGATCATGAGGCTTCACTCGTGGATCCTTCAGGCGACTGAAGAAACCCAGTTCTTCCTCATTGTATTCTGTGCTTAGGTGAGCTACACTTAGATAACAGATGTAAAATATTGGGAATAAAAAAAAAGCTGACACTTAATACAGACCAATCTGAAATACAATTCAAGGGTGTACTGCCTGCCTGGAGTTTACAACTTGTTTTGGATAGAATTGTGTTTCCCTTGGAAAAATCAGGTTTGCTGACTGGCAACGAACATTTCCAGGGAAGTCTGGCTTCAACAACTAGCGGCAACAATACGGCAACAATAACCTTGCTTGATAAAGTCAAAACATGGCACATTCATTCCTACCGTTGCATCCGATAATTTATATTACTGCAGATTATCTACATGAAAGTGCCCTTGCAAAGCTATTGAAACTCATACTTATTCAAAATACTACAGCTTACAGCACTGAATTTATCACACCAGATTCCATAATCCTCATTCATTGTTGATTTATTTCTGGAGACATCAGGCACTTTGACAAAATAGACTGCAACTTTCAAAGTACTTCTGTGGCTAGCTATTTGAATACTTGGATAAGTTTTCTCCAAAGAAGTTTCCTAACTCATAATCTAATGCTCGGACGTTCTTCTCCAGAGACCTCAAGATGTCCAGAAACAGTATTTTCTGCAGTGGTCCCTATCATGGAGAATACAATGCTGAGGAAGCTCAATATTTTGTCTTTGAAGGCAGATGAAGACATGACTGAATTAAAAAAGCATTGCTTTCATCTGGCCTCTAAGATAGGGCTTGTTATTGTTATTCTGACTTTGGGTTTTATGTTAATATCTTAACCCGTAATTAACCTGGAGTGGCTATAGCTCAGTGGTACTGCAGATTGGGTGCTGGTGCAATCCACAGCCTCTTCCTGGAAGCAGGCAATGGCAAATCACTTTTGTATCTCTTCCAAGAAAATTACATAGAGGTAGCCATAGTGGTGGCCATGCAGTCAACCAAGAGTTGGCCACAACTCGGTGGTACCCAACAGAAACATTGCTTCAGGCCTATTAGACAGCTGCTTTAAAAACTGCTTGATAAGAATAAAAAATGTGTATTATAATTCTTGGATAAATTGCTATCTGAAAGTAAGCCTGAAAAGTACAGAAGGTGTACAGATATGTCATCAAAGTGTTTGCTATCCATTTCAAAATGTGATTCTGCGATCACTGACCAACGGCATTCGCTTCCCTCTCACCACTGCTTCTTACCCGCCCATAAAGCGTGTGCAAGAGAGAATGGCCCGTCCGGTCGGCCACACAACAGCACCGATGGGCTTGTCCCCCTTTCCCAAACTTCAGGCTCTGTCCTCCAAAGGCACGCTGATAGATCTTTCCATCTTCTGTCCTGCTAAATGGCATACCGTAGTTCTCCAGCTAAGGAATGCAGGAAGAAATTATGGATCAGTTAATCGTCAGTATGAAAAGAAGGGAAACTAGCAAGGCAAGTGGCCAGATGCATTGGGGGGGGGGGGGTTTGGCATGTATTGGCTTCACGATAGGAATAGGAATTGCGAATTTGCCCCTGGACCGCTGGACCCCATATACTCGTTTGCTTTCGTGCCTCTTGGCCTTTTGTCTCTTGTTTACTTCCTCCCCCCTTCCCCCCTTTGTGGCTTCTGCTCCTTCTCTCCCCCAGGTAAGTATCGCCCAATCCCCTCTTGTCTTTGGCTAAGTCATAAGATTAAAAAGGGGAGAAGGGAAGACAGCATTTTGATCTTTGTTTAGGGCTGAGCACATGGGTAAGAGTTTATTAGCTCTACGTATAGCCCAAAAGAAAATGTGGTTACTGCTGTAGCGCATCTTGATCAATTTCATAAAATCAGATTTAACGCTTTTCTTAGCCATACCTCTATAACTGAAGCAGGGGCGTGCTCTGTCATGTAATGAATCGCATCCTGGTCCCCCAACCAGTCAGAACCTTTAACAGTGTCATAGAAGTGCCACCGCCAGTTGTCTTCCTCCATGTTCCCCAGAGCAGCATTGATTCCTCCCTGGAAATTCATACAAGCATTTCATGTAATTATGAACACAAGAGGAGCCCTGCTGGACCTAATCCAGCAGAAGACAAAGGCAAAACCTTCACCTGCCCTTGACTGCCTAGAATGGCCTTTAGAGACATCCTGGCTGTTCCTCAACCTGGAGGCATGCGTTCTAGTAGCATTAATGCACCTGAGCTCCATGAATTTTTCTAATTCTTTCTTAAAGCTGTGCAGGCTGGTTGCTGTTACCACCTCTTCTGGTATTACATCCTGCAGAATAATTCACCTTGCCAGGTCTAACTCTCCTGCCCATCAGCTTCATAGATTGCCCCTGGTTCTACTGTAGTGCGATAAGGAAAAATACTTTTTCTCTCTATCCCTTTTCCACATCATGAATGATGTTTTATACTTCAATTAGGTCATCTCTTAAAGACCATCTTTTTAGACATTACAGTCAGAACTCATAAAGGGAGTGTTCCAGCCCCTTGGGTCATCCTGGCTGCCCTTGACCAGTTCCACAGTATTCCTTGTGAAGTGTGGTGACCAGAAATGCACGCATGCAGTAACCATTGGTTCCTTCAAGCTTCCTTTGGTTGTGATATTTCACGTCCCAGGCATCTGGACTTTCATTCCTAAATCAGAGACTACCAGTGTCACGGGAACAGCTAGAAAAACAGGGATGGCGGGGAAATGGTGGTGGGGACATATACTGATTCACACAGCATGTCTGTGTTGCCAGGAAATCTGATCCCAATCCAAAGTAGATTGGAACCAACTGGGTGGGGGAGTGAGGAAGGGAAACAGGCAGTCCTTCTCTCTGTGATATTTATGAAGGATATTGAGCAGGAAAAGAGAAACTTTCTCTGAGCACTTTGGGAGAATCTGTGATAGGCCATTTGAAATAGATATTTTGACTTGCTCCTTTCCATTGAGATTTTAAGCTTTTACATTGCATTTTGTTTTTTAAGCACCACAATATATTGTGATAGCCAATGGAAGTTTTTAAAAGAACACATGTAGTATAAAAGCTAACAGGTAAACAGAGAGATACATTTTAAAGACAAATGTAGGGGTAGGTATCAGAAGAGTTAAAAAAAATTCAAATTTGAGTGTATTTTGGTTATAGATTTTTTTTTGCCATAATCCATGTCTACCACTGAATTAATGAAATGAACTGGATTGAGAGTTGCCTACTACATTTTAAGTAACACAACTACCTGTTCCTGTTCCAATGCAGCAGGCATTTGTTTTCCATAATGTTTAAGTATTATAAAACGCCATATAATAATACTGTATTTTCTGGCGTATAAGACTACTTTTTAACCCAGGAAAATCTTCTCAAAAGTTGGGGGTCGTCTTATACTCCAGGTGTTGTCTTCTTATACAGCAAGTATATCCCAAACTCTATATTTTAACTGGAAAGTTAGGGGCCGTCTTATATTCCCAGTCGTCTTATACACCGGAGAATACGGTAAGCATTTCTTTATTCCACCAAAGGGCAGTACTCGGTGTGCTGTTTTCTCCATTTCCCTTCTACAGTCTGTCAGCCGCAGACTGGGGACAAACTACCTCTTACCTGTGCGGCGACAGTGTGAGATCTTGTAGGAAAAAGCTTTGTGACACATGCTGTATTGAACCCAGCTTCCGACAGGCCAAACGCAGCTCGTAAGCCTGCACCACCTGCACCCACCACAACGGCATCAAATTCGTGATCCACTACAGGATACTGGGTTGAAATCTGGACAAGGAAAAATGCAAATGAGTCAGTCCCACTGCCACCTGTAGCACCCAGAAAATGGAAGCAGCAATAGCTCAATAGCAGGGCAAACTGCTTGGCAAATAGATCACCATATCAATCGCCAGCAACTGCCCGAAATAAGTAATTGCCAAGAAAACTGAATGGAAGAATCTACAGGGGGCCCCATACATTCAGCGAGGAGTGAGACTTAACCTAATGGTAGCCAACAACAGCATTCCGAAAAAAAGCAACACAATGACTTCAGAAGGAACTGTACGTGTATATTTGAAGTGGACAAGTGTGGCCACTTATTTAAGAGACCAGCCTAAATTTGCACGTGTTTTTTTAAACAGACATAGTATGGGGGTTGTGACGGTTTCAGGGTGCAGACTGCAGAGGGCAGTAATTGTGCTTTAGCCCTTTTGCAGACTGCATTGCCTTCTGTCTCTGCAAACCTTGTTGCAAGTGGCATTTTGCAAGCCTTGGCTAGAGGCTGCAAAAAGGCAGGAAACCCTGTCCGGGTCCGGGTGCAATGATTGGCCGCAGGTATGTTTTGGAGGGAAAAGCTGTCCGGGGACCTGGAAGCTTGATGGACAGGAGGAGGAGTTTCCCTGAGGAGCTTCAGGTTTCCACCAATCAGGGCCACAGGGAAAAAAGGTATAATAGGCAGGGACAGCAGCTGGCAGCGTCTTCTGTCTGGGCAATTTCAGAAGGGGACTGAGAGTGAAGATCTGTTCCTGAAGGAGTCACTGCCAGCAACTGCCCATTGGTCTTTTCTCTCGAGGGGGAACTGATTGTACTGGTCTTGTTCTGGGGATTTGGGGGGCAGAAGGAGACAGCTGGACAGGCTGATTCTCTGAAGGAGCTTGGGATAGAACTGACCAGGACCAGGGACCTAGTTGCTGAATTTTGGGGAGGCTTGGGTAATACTGAGCGAACCAAAGGGAGGGGGAAGTGGAGAAGCAACTGATTCCTAGGAAGCTTAGAAAGCTAAGAGTTCGGGAAGCTTGCTGTTCTTCTGACTCTTGATTCTTTAACTGGTAACATCTACTCTTCCTATTTTTCTCATCTACCTTTCCCAACCTTATTCTTAATAAACTTATTTTGGTGTGACAGTTTAAAACGCTTGCTACTGGTCTTTTGTGTTGAAACTGTAGTACTCACTTGGCCTAATGCACACTTCTGGCAACCCATCAGCGCCCAGCTACTTTTCGGAGGGCAGGCACTCAACGGTCAGCTAGAAGTCGTGACAGGGCCCCATTAAGGATACAACACTTTGTTTATTCAATGCTCCAGCATCTGTAGTACAGAGTAACTTGCAGCTCTTAGTACAAATCAATTAAATATATCCTGCAACTTTCCCTGCCAGGATCAAAGTGGAGGCTCTCATCTCACTCTCTTGCCAAAGACTGTTTCCCATGTACCAAGGGACCACCAGCTTCTCCTTCCCTTGCGATCTAGTCAAGTTCGTGCCCTCCTCCCTCGGCTTAGCTACGAGTCTCTAATCTGGTTTACATCGTATGCTTGTGACTCAACTATTCTACATATGAGATGCTTCTGTTAATCCACTAAATATCATGGCAGGCATATTATAATCCTCACATCTGAAGTGGAGGAAAACCAGCAAGTAACGAGTTAAAACACTCCCTCCTTCCTTTTCATTTTCTTACATGAAATTGATTGGAAAACATCGTGACTAAAAACCAGAATCTTCAGAAACTTGGAAACTGACTTCTAAATAAAGTTTTAGACTTTTACAAGTGCTCATTAAATATCTGAATTATTTTTTGACCTGATTATTACCTTCTGTGATATTCCAAGAAGAGAAACATGAAGTCAGGTAAGAGGTGAACAAGAGGACACCTACCGAATGTGACACTTTTGCAGCAGATGCATTTTTCTTCCCATAGACTGTGAAATGAAAGTTACGAGAGAAGGTCTGGCTCACTGGTGATCCCTGTAAAAATGAAAGAGAAAAAGGATATAGTAAAACACATATATGAAATGCAACCTTGTAATTTAAATAACATTAATTCCTTCTTATCCTGTTGGAGAGCCTGGTGTTCTAGAACAGCTTGTATGCCAATATATTTGTCTCCTGCCCTTCACCCAAAGATCCCAAGGTCGGTTACAGAAAACTCCATTAAAATAACACGTATTTTCCACGTAGGTGCTCTTAAGACCAGGCAATGTTTGACTGTAGACCTTGCTCTATTAAATAATTTTCTCCTTGCCGATCACTGAGCTCTGTGCTAAGATGCTCAAGGAGGGGACGCAGAAGTGAAAAAAAAGAAAAGCAAATCTAACGCTAGGAGCCATTAGTAGAAACGTGCAGCAATTAGCATTCGATTGAACATGAAAGGTAGTTAGAGGTCAAAGCACGCAGGTGGCCCCTCTATACCATTGGCTTTCTTCACTTTCACTCAACAAGGTTTTAAGCTGATGGCCAGGCTGCCTCCACTGCCAAACACTGAACGAAGTAGTGCTGGAATAAGGACAGGCAACTCTGGACGTGAGGGAAGGGCTGACAAGGCACGGGTCCGACAGATTTTATACCTGCGCAGCAGATAAGGTGGGGGTGGTGCTGGTGCTGGTACCAACAGGAAGGCCGCTGGGAGGCTCCATGCTCCAAGGATCACACGCCATCCCATTAACTTAAAACATCATTAAGGGAAGGCAAAAGGAGCCGGGGAGATCACCTGCACTCCTTGAACTTTATCCACCATTCATGTTCAATCAAATGCCACCCTGGGTGCATCTCTAGCAATTACCGTAGGAAGGCAATAGAAAATAAGTCAGCAGACATCACTGTCTCTCTTTGAAAGCTATGGTGAAACCACATTTGGAATACTGTGGACAATTCTGGTCACCACACCTCAGGAGGGATACCTTGTCACTTGAAAAAGTGTAGAAAATGACAACTAAAATGATCAAGGAGCTGGAACATCTTAACAAAATCAGGCTGCAACTTCTAGGCTGCTTCAGTCCTGGAAGACAGCAGTTAAGGACTGATCTAAATGAAGTACAGTGGTACCTTGACATACGAGTTTAATTCGTTCCGTAACCTTGCTCTTATGTCAAATCGCTCGTATCTCAAAGCAATTTTCCCATTAATCCATTCCAGCTCCCAAAACACCACCTCAGTTGTTTTTGTTATGTACTGTACTGTATTTACATACTCGTATCTCAAATCTTGCTCTCATCTCAAAGCAAAATATCACTCGCTCGGCGGCTTGTATCTCAAAACACTTGTATGTCAGGGCACTTGTATGTCGAGGTACCACTGTACGTAAAATCATGCATAGTTGGTGGACAGAAAAAACTATTTTCTCCACCACACAACAGTAGAACTAAGGGACACTCTATCTAGCTGGCAGGCAGGAGAGTTAGGACCAACAAGGGGAAGCATTTTTTCATCCAGGGGGTTGTCTGTCCATGGAATTTATTACCAGAAGTGGCGACAACAAGCAACCAGGATAGCTTTAAGAAAGGGTTAGAGACATTTACAGAGAACAGTTGTACCCTATGGTTACTACAATTGATGTCTTAGTACTGAGACAGAAAGCATGCATCTAAAAGTATTAAAAGAGAGTCAAGAGTAGGTGAAAGCTTTGCCATCGTCTTCTGCTTGAGAATGTTCAGAAGCAATTTGTGAGCCACTGTGTGAGACAGGATGCTGGACTAGATGGGTTTTGCCAATCTAGCAGGGCTCCTCTCATGCTTACAATAATAAAAACAAAAACTTATGAAGTTTAACTGATGTCTTCAAATGAGAAATATATTGATGTGTTACTGACATTCTAAGCCGATATACTATTGTACAGGAGTCCTTTGAGCTCTTGAGTAAAGTCTGCAATTATGTTTTACTGTATTGTATTTGCTCAGATAAAGTTAGTGTAAGTTTACTTTGCTTTATTGCTTGAGGAGATTCATAGGCACATATTATAGTACATGAAAGAAAATAATTAACCAAGAACTAAAGTATCTCAAACACTGAACTGCTAGCTTTCTCAAATACAGGCACCTTTTACGGCTTTAATTTGCCCATGAAATATTATGAACCAACGCTTCTAATACATCCAAAATACATTCTTTTGGATAAAAACAGAGGCATCAGAATAGCAACTAAAGGATTCTGTCATAATAAATGGGGGGCATTATTACCAATATAAGGATCTTTAGTTCTTCTTTCAAGGGGACTATATGAATATTAAAGCAAGACCCTTAGATTTGCTCATATATAATTCCCAATTTACAGTGACCAGAATTGCCTTTTGGGAATACCTTTATGAAAAAACAAATGGAGGTTTACAGGCTTGAAAAAAAGGTTTGGGAACTGGTTGGGAAGAAGTGATGGTGTGCAGTATGGAAAATTAAGGCTTGGAGGCTGAGGAAGAAAAATAGTCTGGGAGGAGAGAAGGGGGATAAAAGAAAATTTATAGGCTCTGGGGCCTCCAATAAACACAGAGGGATCTGAAAGCATAGTATATGGCACAAACAACTCAGTACCTTGTTTAACATCGCTACCGATGGTTCTTCAGACTAGTGTCAGAAAGCAGTTTAGACAGAACTATTAATTTTTGTTGTAACCCAAACAATGAGCCTATTCACACTTAAGGGTGGAACATGGTGGCAGCTACAGGAGCTGAACTAGTCCCCAAACTTGGCCAGCAGCACTTGTAGTGTGAATGGCCAGGCCAGATCACCAAGTGAAGGTCTGAGGTGGAATCCACTGCAGTCAGATGTTGCCATGGTGATCTGGCAGATGGGCATTGCTGTGCAGCACTTAGAAGAGTGTGGAATCTTTCTTCCTCCCATCCCTGGTCAGTCTGTGGACTGATTTTCAGCCATTTACAGGTGGATCACTCCAGGGAGAGCTGTGGCAACTCGGGTGCCGCCAGAGTGAGCCGTCAAGCAGCTCTGATTGCTCCATCACGCAAATGTAAAAAGGCCCAAAATCACAAGTCACAATAATTTTGATTGATTAAAGGATATTTTGTGTGTTTTAGTTCACCTTCCCTACAGGCTCACTTCCTCTTATTGTCTCCAATCCTATTTCCCCCTCCTTTGACTCTGAATTATGCAGAATCCATCCTCTCATATTTGTCTTATTTCCTTCTTCAGCTATTCCCTCCATTCATATTTTATTCCTAAACTAAAAAGCAGAGACATCACTTACCCAACAAAGGTAAGAATGGTCAAAGCTACAGTTTTTCCAGTTATAAGAAGTGGCTATGAGGAAGGCTGAACACTGAACAACCGTGGTGCTGAAGAAAACCTCCGAGTTCCTTGGAACTG
Organism: Aspidoscelis tigris stejnegeri; assembly: GCA_023333525.1. Taxonomy (NCBI): domain Eukaryota; kingdom Metazoa; phylum Chordata; class Lepidosauria; order Squamata; family Teiidae; genus Aspidoscelis; species Aspidoscelis tigris. Next base: position 1,209,625 of record JALMGA010000008.1, read on the forward strand.
CAAGAAGGTCAAGTGAACCCTGACCGCTCACTGGAGCCTAATACTGAAGCACAAATTTAAATTCTTTGGCTGTATAATGAGAAGACAGGTTTACTAGAAAAGACCGTGATGCTGGGAAGGCAAAAGGAGAAGGGGATGGCAGAGGACAAACGGTCATATACTATTACGGAGGCAACTGACATGAGATTGAGTTGACTTCTGAAGACAGTGAAGGACAGGCGACGCGGCATGTTGCGGTCCATGCAGTCACAAAGAGTCAGACATGACTGAATCACTAAACAGCAACACATTAAAATAAGCATCAACTGATACTTCCCAATAAATGTCAGAATAAGCTAAGGGTAAGGGCTTGTCAAAAAAACACATTTGTTCTCCATGTACTGACAGGTGAAAAGAGAAAGGTCACCTTAAGCACATTAGGAGACAATGGTGAGCAGCTTTCCAGGGTTTTTTTTTTTTTGCATTCAATGTCTCTTTTTAATCACTACCTTGAAATAATCGGAATCCTGTGATGGTGGCTAGAAGCGGTTAAAATGCGGTAGAAACTATCTTGCTGCTTCAGCCATAGTTCAGAACTGTATTTGCATGTGGAACCTGACTGGAGCTCCCACCAAGCATAATACGTCTCTGTTGTTTTGAGCTGAATAAGATCAATTGCTCCACTAAGGTAGTTAGTAGCACTTGAAGACTCACAGGAGAAGGGATGGTGGCATGAGATTTCGGAGACACATCTACTTCTTCGGATGCTACTTCTGAAGAAGTAGACGTGCCCATTGGGCCCCCTAGCATCCGAACAATCAGACTTGTCTATGAAAGTTCATGCCACCAACCCTTCTCCTGTCCTACTAACTACCTTGCTGGACTTTTCAAATTAGACTAACATGGCTATTTCTCTGATAATTGCTCCAATGTTCATCCTGAGAGCTACAAAATGATCATACTGGGATTGTTAAAATGCCTCAATAAGGATGAACACACAATTCCCAGGGGCAGAAAAACATGAACCTTCCAACCATTATTTTGACTGTTTTTATAAACCGGCAGCCTCAGCATGAAGAGTGCATATGCGAACTTTCCTCATGGAGAACAACCAAACGGCAGTTGTGGTCCCTGAGAATTTTCCTACCTGTGACCTAATTATCAGACCTCCATAACAGCCCTTTTCCATGGCTAACCTCAACCCAAACAGCAAATCCACCTGAGAGCGGTTTTCTCTGTCTGTGGAAAGGCTGCATAATTACAGGCTTGGAGGTGGAGAAGGAATATTTTTAAATTTCTAGTCTGACTCTCATGTCTCAAATTTGCCTTAGAGGCGACCCTAAATACATGTGTGATCGCAGCTCTTGGTTCATTCCTATCAGGTGGCAGGCATCACAGCAAAAGATGCACTATCAAAATGAACAAAAAGACAAAAGGAAATACAACTTAGAAGAACTCAATATGAAAATAAAAACTAAGGACAAAATGTGGATTAATGCAAAATATTAAGTCAGAATAGATAATGCCCTGAAACCCAAGGCTCTAAAGCTTGTGCATAATCTCTGAAGCCAACTCCAAAGAATAGCATATGCTCCGAAGAGGACTCCATGCAAGAGCAATGCCAATCCTATGGACCTTTGTCACATTTTCCAGAGAATCTTCAAAGTCTGCGGCAGAATCTCTGGAGCTGCTCCGTAGAATCTTCAGAGAATCTCTGAAGCATCTTCAGAGATCGCACCCCGGTCCCCCCAAAAACGTGGGGTGATGGGTGGGCCCCACATGGGTCGATCCGGATTTGCCACAGGGGTGCTCTGGCATTTCCAATGCGGGCAGGCTAGCAACCATTGCTATTGGGTGCTGCACCGTCAGTGGGGATGCATCGGGTACCTCCCTTAATCCAGATCTACTAGATCCAGATTAGTTGAAGGACTCACCCCTTAGATCCGGATCATCTTAGATCCGGATTAAGGGAGTTCAGTGGACCCCCCCTCCGCCCTGGGATAACTAAAGCATTAGGTCCCATTAGGGTATCTTTGGAAAGGCTTCGCGCTATTCTTAAGGGCAGCCCAAGGTTGCAGGATCCGTCCCTACAGCCCCCGGGGCTCAAAGGAGCCTTGATGGTGCCCGACAGAAGTGCAGGGTCAGCACAAGGGTCGCGCCGTCGCCTCCGATGCCGGAATAAAATGCAACGAAAACCAAACTCCGCATTCGCTCCGCTCCACCAGCAGGGGGTCTCCCGCCCGCCGTCCAGCCTCTCGGCCCAAGCCCGGGAGCGAGGAGGCCGAAGGAGCCAATCAGCCCCGCCTGCCTCGGCGGCCCTCTGGACACGGGGCCCCCTCGGCCGGCCCAGCGAGCCCTCCTGCTCCTGCTCGTCCGGGCGGCGGCGGCGGCGGCGCAAGGGCGGCTTGGGGCCGAGGCCTCGGGACGGTTCGCTCGCCCTACGCGGCATCTGCGCCGGAGGAAGGGCGAGCGGCGGCGGGAGGCTCGGGGCCCGAGGGCGGCCGCGCACCGTCCCCCGGCACGCCCCCCGCGGCTGACCTTGGGCCGCCGGAAGGCCCTTGGCGGGCCGGGCGGCGGCGGGGCAAGTGGGCCGGGCGGCGCGGGCCTCGTCCAGCGGGGAGCCAAGGGCGAAAGGCGGCCCCGAGCGACGGACGGACGGAGGGAAGGAGGGCGCCGCTGCGGGCGCGGGCGCCATCCTCGCCGCCGCTGACCTCCCGGAGGCTCCGGCCGCGCTGGCCGCGAGGGAGACAGCCGCCACCCTTCGGCAGCGCCCTTGCCGCGCCCCTCGGAGGAGCCTCCCCGTCACCCGCTTACCGCGCCGAGCCGCTTCAGGTAGGGCAGAGCCCGGGACGCCGCCGCCATTTCCTCAGCCGCCGAACCTGCCCGCAACGGCAGCGGGCGGGCGGGCGGGGCTGCTACGCGCATGCGTCAAAGAGCGAGGCGGGCCTTGACGGACCACACCAACCCGGGGGGGGGGTCGCCGAAGCACGCGAGGCCCGAACGGACAGTCGGAGGCGGCGCCGTCTTGCCAGTACGATGAAGCTGCGCCGCTACAGCTGCGGACGACGACGTGTTTCCTGGCGGGCAAATGGCCCGTGTGGCGCTTCTTCATGTTAAAGGCCTCTCCAAGACAGTGGCTCCCCCCTTATTGGAGATGGTTGCTTCCTCCCGCGGGGCGGGGCGGGGCGGGGCGGGATAGAGGCGCCCGTCAGTCAGTCAGCGCTCCCCCCTCGGGCCATGCGGGCCTCGTCGCGGTGAGTCTCCCGCGGGCCGCTGCCGTTGGCCCCGTACGCGGGACTTGAGAGGCTCTTCAGGGGGGTAAAAGCGAAGCGGACGGGGCGGCGCCATCGACGTCCTCCGGGTCGGGTCCCTGAGGGCGGGCGTGGGCCGCCGGCCGCGGTCGATGGGCCTGGCTGCCAGGGGAGGGGGGCCCGGTGGGCGGCCCGGATAAGGCTCAGAGGAACCCACGGAGGCTCCCGGGACGGAGGGGCGGGCAGGGCGCGTCCCAAGGCCGTTGGCAGGCCACCGAGACCGGCGACGGTTCTCCCCGAGAGGAGGGAGAGGAGGGCGGCGGCTCCCGAGTCCTTGGGATCGATGGGTCACTGTGGCGATGCTGGGCAGCGTCCCTTACCCCCCCCCCCGAGTCTGCGCATTTGGGTTGCTTCTGTCCCTTTGTGGTGCTCGCCATAGAGAATTAATGCATGGGGGGGGGGGGGTGGATGCATGGATGGACGCGCACCTGCGGGGTTCCTCCTCTTCTGCGCCAGGTCACAGTGGCTTCTCCTTTCCACCTTCTGCACAAGATTTGATCCTCCTTTCTTCCTTCGTTTTTGTTCTGCTCTCCTCCTCATCTCAGTGCTAGAAAAGGGCAAAGCTTGTGCTCACAATCTTTATATTGTCCAGCAAGGAAGTTAGGAGCCCTTGGAGACCTACAAGAGAAGGGTCGGTGGCATAAGATTCCGTAGGCACGTCTGTTTCTTCAGGTGCTAGGGGCCCCAATGGGCACGTCTGCTTCTTCATCTGAAGAGGTAGACATGCCCATTGGGGTCCCTAGCATCTGAAGAAGCAGGCGTGCCCATTGGGGTCCCTAGCATCTGAAGAAGCAGGCGTGCCCATTGGGGTCCCTAGCATCGGAAGAAGCAGACGTGCCCATTGGGGTCCCTAGCCTCTGAAGAAGTAGACGTGCCCATTGGGCCCCCTAGCATCTGAAGAAGTAGACGTGCCCATTGGCCCCCCTAGCACCTGAAGGAGTAGACGTGCCCATTGGGCCCCCTAGCACCTGAAGGAGTAGACGTGCCCATTGGGCCCCCTAGCATCTGAAGGAGTAGACGTGCCCATTGGGCCCCTAGCACCTGAAGGAGTAGACGTGCCCATTGGGCCCCCTAGCACCTGAAGGAGTAGACGTGCCCATTGGGCCCCCTAGCATCTGAAGAAGTAGACGTGCCAATTGGGCCCCCTAGCATCTGAAGAAGTAGACGTGCCAATTGGGCTCCCTAGCATCTGAAGAAGTAGACGTGCCCATTCGGCCCCCTAGCACCTGAAGGAGTAGACGTGCCCATTGGGCCCCCTAGCACCTGAAGGAGTAGACGTGCCCATTGGGCCCCCTAGCATCTGAAGAAGTAGACGTGCCAATTGGGCCCCCTAGCATCTGAAGAAGTAGACGTGCCCATTGGGCCCCCTAGCACCTGAAGGAGTAGACGTGCCCATTGGGCCCCCTAGCATCTGAAGAAGCAGACGTGCCCATTGGGGTCCTTAGCATCTGAAGAAGTAGACGTACCCATTGGGCCCCCTAGCATCTGAAGAAGTAGACGTGCCCATTGGGTCCCTAGCATCTGAAGAAGTAGACGTACCCATTGGGCCCCCTAGCATCTGAAGAAGTAGACGTGCCCATTGGGCCCCTTAGCATCGGAAAAAGTAGACATGCCCATTGGGCCTCCTAGCATCTGAAGAAGCAGACGTGCCCATTGGGGTCCCTAGCATCTGAAGAAGCAGATGTGCCCATCGGAGCCCCTAGCATCTGGAGAAGTAGATGTGCCCATTGGGTCCCTAGCATCTGAAGAAGCAGACGTGCCCATTGGGGTCCCTAGCATCCGAAGAAGCAGATGTGCCCATCGGAGCCCCTAGCATCTAGAGAAGTAGATGTGCCCATTGGGGCCTCTATCATCTGAAGAAGGAGAAGTGTCTATAAAAGCTCATGGGTCTACTTCATGCCACCAACCCTTCTTCTTTTAGTCTCCAAGTGCTACTAAGTACCTTGCTGGACTTTTCAAATTAGACTAACGTGACTATTTCTCTGATATTGAATCTTTATATTCTTTGTCATGTCTTACTGCAGACATCTTGTGATGACCAGCTCCATGTTTTCAGATAATTCTCCCTATGTGCACAGATCCAGAACGTTTGAGAGCTTCTGCATCAGCTTTTAAGGGAGCTGTAATTATGGTGTTAAAGGAACAAAGTGGGTTTTGTAACTGACCGGAACTTTTTAAAAAGTTTCAAATTTGCTTTAGTTCCAGGTCGTTTTGGGACAGAAGGAACTCCCTGTGTTTTCTGAGTTTCTGTGTTTTTTCTTGTATTCAGTAATATTTAAAATATTGGTAAAGTAGTTGCCCAACCCATAATACTGGGGATTTGTAAGTCTGTTTTCCTGGCACTGGGCTGCCTCTTCTGTCTAAACAGTGCATGGCTGTCTTTAGTGCATTCCTATTGTAACACTTTTGCTTCAGCTTAGCGTGTAGTTGACTGTCTGTTCTGTTATTAACTTGGACACCTAAATGCTTATTATTCTTAACTTCAGAGCTTGTCCATGAATAATTTAAACGAACCTCCTCACTGGAACATCCGACCTAATGGGAGAGATGATGAAGGCCATGGAAGCAAGTGGAATTATGCTTTGTTGGTTCCAATGCTGGGATTGGCTGCGTTCCGTAAGTGACCCTTGAAGCAAAATTAGAATTTCTTCTTTTACCTTATGTGATTAATTATTTTTACTCACTTATGTCCCTTTTCTTCCAAAAAGCTTAAGGTTGGAGATATAACTATCATCCTTCCCATTTCACTCTCATAACCCTGTGGAGTAGGCTAGATTGACAAGCAGTAACGAGCTTAGGGTCACTGCAAAATGTGGCCCTTGGCCGGTGCTCTTTCTATCAGAAAGTTCAGAGACTCTGCCTCTGCAGTAGAGCCAGCCTAGCACCGTGGTTAGTGCTGCACTAAGACCTGTGACTGAATCCCTGTGGGGCCAAATAAGCACACTGACCCAGGACTTCCCTTGCGAGGTCTAACCGTTTTGTGCTCTACACCCAGAATACAATTAGGCCGCCCTGCTCTGGGCTGGAACAGTTGCGGACGGAACTGCCAGCCCAACAGGGCGAATGCCGTGCCCCAGGGCTTGCCTGCTGCGTTCCCCCGGCCCTAGTGCAAATAGGCTTCTGGGCTTGAAAATGGTCAAATAGTTTGCAGCGGAGAATAACTATGCTCTGTGTGTGCGTGTGAGAGAGAGTGTGTGTTTGTTGGGTATTATATTTAAATATATTTTACTGTATCCTTATAAATAATGGCCCTTTCTGCACTCGGCCTTATTCTAGAATATATCTTGGGATAGGGGTCTGTTGTCCACATGCTAATGCAGGCAATGGTAGGCCTCACATGGAACCTGCCATAGCTGGCATTATCATGTGGACAGCAGGCCCCTATTCTGAGATATAATCCAGAATAAGGCTAAGTGCAGAAAGGCCCAATATTTGGCTTTTGTATTTCAGTTAGTCAACAATTACTTAAATGTCTTGAGCTTGTTGTGAAAAGGTGATATGTCGTTGATTGTGACGATGACATATTAAAGCTTATTTTCCCTGCTTGATTAAGTATGGGTTCTTCTAAAGTAGGGTTACCGTATGAAAAAGAGAATAGAAGACTGGTAACGTTAATAGTGGGTCAAAAGGCACAGAACACCTACCCTCTTTTCCTCCTGGTAGTCCTCTCTGGTCTTTTTTTCCAAGTTGTTTAGTATCCCTTTGTCCAGCTGACAAATAGAAAGTCCACCTTTATTTTTATATTCACATCATAAAATCATAACTGGGCCCAAAAGCATTCCATATGAATGAGTCACACTCACATGGATCATTCTTTGGCATTGATCCTTTTCTCCATAGTGGGAATGTAATGGAGGTACATTTGCCATTTTAATTTGGTGGTGGGAGCGGGAAGAACTTTATGGTTAAACTATCTCAATGTACAAACCAATATCACGTGAAGCATAGAGACATGCAAGCTCAGTATGTGAAAACAGCATACGTTCCTCTGAGGTATTAGGTGTCTCTTTGTTTGTATACTGCCCAGATGTATATTGTGCGCTTGCCCAACGTATCCTTGACAGTCTGTCAGCCACTGAGCTATTGCCTTGCGTGGCCTTCAATTTTGTGATGCTGCTTTCCATGGTGAAGCCATACTAAACCTTCACCAGGTTTATATGGAAACTACATCATAGTTTTTCCATTTCCTAGCAATGTTAATCAGTGTTTAGGGGGCTAATTTGACTAATAAAGAACTAATTAAACATTAAAATACCTAGTTCCATATTAAAATCCCCACCTTCCTGTTTTATGTTAACTCTCAAAAGAGAATTAGGTATCTCAGAAAGATTTGAGTTTTTCATCTGCCACCAAAGGTGAGTATAAAAGCCCCTCTCTTTGTGGCGATGCCAGCATAACAGTGACATCCCAGGGCTATAAAAAACTGGGCATAATTCACTTTCTGAATGTGTATTTCTCACCACTGGGGGGATATACAAAGGCATAATCTTTAGAGGCTTTTTGTACTGTATTTTAACTCCAATAATAAGTTATGAATCATGTCTTGCAGGTTGGATATGGTCCAGAGAGTCTCAGAAAGAGATAGAGAGAGAAAAAAAAACCTTCTATAGAAATCTTTCATTAGTACAAAGGGAGCTTGAGTCTAAATATCGTGACATAATAACAGAAAACCGTCGTACAGTTGCCCAGCTGGAATTAGAACTGGAAAAGGAGCAAAACAGAACATTAAGTTATCGCGAAGCCCTCGTTTCTCAGAGTCGTAAGCTGGTGGAAGAAAGAAGAACTTTAGAACAAGAACGTTCTAAGTTAGAACAGGAGAAACAGATTTTGCAGCACTCTGGAGCCGCCGGTGCCTTGTATCAGAGCTGCCTGGCGAAAGAAGAGCGATGGCAAAAGAGTGCTGCTGCTTTACTGAGGGAATTTGAAGAAGCCCTGGTGGAAAGGCAGGACATCTACTGTAGCGTTTTCCTACCACGACACCGGCGACTAGAAATCGAGAAGAAAATGCTAGCTAAAGCGGCGGCTGATCCACTTGCCTTGGAACTAGAAATGGAAAAGGGCTTAAAAGATATCTTCAGGCATGATACATATTGCAGCAATTTGCTTAACTCCAATAAACGTCAGAATGGAAAGTTAATGTGGCTCTACCTTCGGTACTGGGAATTATCTGCTGAACTCAAAGGATTCAAGAGGGTAGAGAAGACCATGTTGGGGAAACAATAGCTAAAACCATGATTATCCGTAATTTGCATGTATTAGGTATGGGTGATTATTTTTACAATTAATATTCTCTTTCCTTTCACGTCCTATTATGTACAAATCACCTGATGGGGTTTTGCATATTCTTTCTTTGTCTAATCAAGAAGAAGTTTGGATGACTAACCCTGTGGTATCATGTGTATTGTATATTTTTCTATGAATGTGTAGAATTTGCTCAGAAATCCATTCCAGTATGTTCAGATCTACGTATTTATTTCAGGTAAGTCTGTTTTTCAGACTGGAACTTAGGTCAAGGTACTAGGTGTGCAAGAGGATGCTTTTCGGCTGATGGTACTTGCACCTTTCTTTTGTCTGAAGAAATGTTGGAAGCCGCTGACGTCTTTTGTCTGAAAGTCAGAGTACTGCTTAGAAGAGAACTCAGCAACTGATCTATTAAGGTGTCTTCTGTGATCTCAACTGAGGAAGACTCATTCCTTGCTGATATGCCATTATACTGCGATTGTATAAAAAGGAAATTGATCATAGACTGGCTGAAAAATTGGCGAATAAATATGGGATCAGTATTCATTCACATGACTCTCAGCTTTAGGCATTGCTTCAGAAAATACTGTATGAAGCAAAACCCAGGAAGACCTTGCACCTCATTTTCATGTCAGTGTGCGATCACAGCCAGCTTTCCGCTTGTCGCAAATTTCTTTTTAAAAATAAAGTATTGCCTACGGGAGCTGTATTATCTGTAGCTTAAATCAGCGATAGCAAACCTACGACACACGTGCCACAGGTGACACATGAAGCCGGTGCCTGGGCACATTGTCGTCATTTGGTATCTTGTAGGCTACAGGCCACTTCTCACTTGTGGCCTACAAGATACCAGGATCACAGGCACGCTGTCTCTGCCCGGCAAAGGAGGCGTGATGGAGTGATGCCATCGTGGTGCCAGGTCACGCACAGTAGGGGAGCTAGAGGACTGAAGGCCGGCCTGTGTGCAGCAGCAATGGCTTTGCTCACACTTCTTCCCTCTAGGCACTTTTGTGAGACCTTATTCTCAGAGTTAAATACAGATGAAGGTAGTAGCTCTTGCTTGGGCTTGAAGTGCATGAAATAGCAACCTTCAGTTGAAGATTTAGCAGATGCCCCCCCTCATATGTGTCTGACCCCATCACTCCACATATTTGAATGTTTAGTGAAAACACATCTCTTTATCCTTTTGTTGGGGTAGCTTGCTCTCCTTTTGGGGGCAATATCAGTTGTTTAGGTGGTTAAAGCTCCTAAAACACTATCTCCTATCTCCTACTGTCTTATAGATCTTCAGTTCATGGGATGGGGTCTCCTTTCGTGTTCTTACTCTTTTCAAGAGATCCCTAAATACTAATAATAGAAAAATTTAAAGGAGAATTTATATCATATAGTTAGTAATGTATATCACTAGTAAAACATTACTGTGCCAACCTCTGTAAATTTTGTTTTTTGTTGACATATTTTCCATTTGCATATAATTTGCTTCCATAGTGTGACTTTTTCAAATAAATTGTGTGTCATTGAATACTAGTCCTTCTATAGCTACCAAATGTGAGTTTTTATGATTCTTTTAAATAAAGGAAGAACTATTCCTGCGGAGCACACCTACTATATGTAGTTATCCTGGCTCAAGTTCTGTGATGAAACACATCAAAAAAGTGACTGCTTGCTTTTGGGAAAACAAAGCATCCTTTTGTGCCTGTATTGTTGTTGTTTTCCAGTATGGAAATTTATACACTAATAATACCTGAGAATGATGTTTGTTTACTCTTTATTCATGTTTTTAATTTATTTTAATAGGAATATATTAAACCACAACTGAATAATACCAACCGTTAATATCCTAGATAGTTAATGCTACAATGATGTCCCCCTTTTGCTATCCCCTTTCCCCAGAGCTCCCATCTTTTGAAAGAGATCTTCCCACAGCAGAGCTGGCATACGAAATATATTTTATTGCAATGTTCTCTTAGTTGGATTCTCAATCTTTTTTTTAGTTGCTGTTTTGTTTCATGAGTTCACTTCAAATTTCTATGACTTGGTAGCGTATTCTGGTGTATTCTGTGGGTATGAGTCACTTGGGGTGATATGCTGAATAAACTGGCAAGGTCTATCGTCTAGAGCATCAGGATGTCCTAAGTTCTCCATTGACTGAAAAAGAACATACAGTACTGGTTGCTTGCCTTAGAACTCCTTGTCTGATACCTACCTTTTGCTTTAAAGTTCTGTCAGCCACTGAAGGATTGTAAAAGTTAAATAAGATTTAGATGTGAATGACTGTAAACATCTTGGTTTTAATTATTCTTAAAATAAATATATTCTATTTAGTGGGTGGGTTGAACCAAAATAAATAAAGGACTGACGGTTTCAGGGTACAGGCTGCAAACTGTTTTGCTTTCTGGCCTTGCAGGCTTCTAGCAAGCTGCATTAGCCAGCCTTTTTGCAAACAGCCTTTTGCAAACCCTGGGTTTTGGGTTGCAAAAAGAGCGGGAAATCCTGTGCGGGCCTGAGTGCAATGATTGGTTGCAGCTGTTATTTGGAGGGAAAAGCTGTCCGGGGATCTTAGAGCTGGAGGGGCTAGAGGAGGAGTTTCCATCAATCAGGCGTGTGGAACAGGCACCTCTCTTAGGACTCTCCAGCAGCATTTTATTGCAGCAATTTTCCCCAGGAAGTGGCAGCCAATCAGGGCCACAGAAAAAAGGTATAAAGGAACACAGATTACAGCAGACTATGTCTTCATGCTGGGACAAGAGCTGAAAGGAGAAGAAGAGCTGAATCCTGAAGGAGCCGGACCAGTAGTTGACCAGGGGTCTTTTGACTGGAAGATCTTGGAGGAAGACTTCGCAGGCAACTGACCAGAGGGTGATCGGTCAAGCAAGGACGGACTGGGCCTTGTGATCATCCAGAGCTGCGTTCTAGGACACTGGCTAGGCTTGGGCTGTGGCAGAGCAAGCCAGAGGGGGAGGAACGTGGAGAGGTTTGTCTTTTAAAAAGGAACTATTTTCCTTTAGAGAAAGGGGAGCTGATAGGCTGGGAAGCTGGTAACCTTAAGAGACTCAGACTTAAACCAACAAATACCTGAACCTTATTTTCTTTCTAGTATTGCTTGTGTATAATAATAAACTTGTTTTAGTTTACTGTTGAAACTCTTGCTACCAGTGTTTTGTGTCCACACTGTAGTATTCACTTGGCCGTTGCACGAACTCGGCATCCTAACAGGGCCAAGCTACTCCTTGAGAGGGCAGGCACTTACTGGACCGCTGGGGATCGTGACAAGGACAATGACTGATTTAAGCTGTTACGACTAGAGGAAATGCCATAATAAAAGCCCATCTAGTCCAGCATACCGTCGCACACAGTGGCCCACCAAATGCTCATGGGCATCTCAAGCAGAGACGAGAACAAACCTCCCGCTCTCAAAATCCCAGCAAATGGCCTTGGCTTAGAGACATCCTGCTTGTCCCCCCAGCCTGAAAGATGTACCTAGGTGTTCATGCTAGTAGCCATTGATACACTGAAGTCCTATTGTGCCAAATTCTGTACCAGAGACCAAGAGCCTGTTCACACTCACCTCATGGATGCAGCAGGATCCTATGGCAGCACCTCCTGGAGTGGCACTGAGCATCCTTGATCCTCTGAAACTGGAGCAGTTGCTTCACCAGGAGCTGCCAGGGAGTTCCTGGTGAGTTCCCAGGTGCAGCATAACCTTAACTCCAAAGTCACCCCTGTTCTCTGACTGGAACGCATAGAAATCCTATCTTGTGGGATCCAAGGTCTTGAATGGCTTGTGGTGGCCTTAAACCTATCCTTCAGTCAGAAAGCCCCATTCAGCTTCTCAGTGGGGCAGCCAGACTTGGAGCTTGGAAGAGCAGCCGCATCACATGAAACGCCAGTGGCGTCATAAAGAAGACGGAATGGTCTCAAGCTAGGTTGAACATCCAAAAGCCTCCCTTGGGACGGGCTTTTGCTTCACTGCTGAGACTTGGCATTCCCCCCCCCCCCTGAAAGTAACCCGTTTCAGCAGGAAACAGCTTTGTCGCTCTGCCTGATTTCCTTATCTGGGAGACTTTACTCAAAACGTATTAACAAATCAATTAAGGGAAATTATTTGAAAAGGAACAGAGGACAGCATAAGTGTGTAACATAAAAGGTCTGGAAGAATTCTGTTCTGGTGACTGGGAAGGAAAATTATTTGCCCTAAAAAATGAATTCTGAAGTGTTTGCAATTATATTTACTGCATATACAATATGGGTTAAATAGTCTCCTGAGCGATATCTGTCCTTTCTGGGGGTGCATAAACCATCATCTCATGGGAGATTTTCCTATACCAGTGGAATCTAGATGGAAAAAAACTATGGAGACAGTGAACTTCCTCTGAGATTGAAATCCAGACATGCTGAGATGAGGTCCAAAATACTGCTCAACTGTTATAATTTGCCCTGACAGCTTTGAGGTATAGGGTGAGATAAAAATGTGAATAAGAAATCACAGGAACCCAGAGGGAGCTCCAAGAGCCTGGCTTTTTGCTACCTCCAAGGCCAATCAATAAAAAGCCTACAGAGTAATAATTTGTTCTTAAGATGGGTTGTTGACCAGAGGCCTTTTTGCACATGGGCTTTTGGAATGCGCGGAAGACAGCCTGGAACGCGGCATTCGCATTGCCGCAGCCGGGTTTCCGTCCCAGCCCATTCCAGGATGTCTTCTGCGTGTTCCAGATGCAGAGCACTTTAAAGTGCTCTGCCTCCGTCCGTGCACGTTCCAAGCGTCCCAGGCCGTTCGGGGAGGGAGTAAAACCTTCTGACGCCGGGATCGGGAGGGGGAGGGGGAGAGGAGCCATGCTAGGCTCAGAAAATCTTGATTGCACCAATCAATACAGTGCTAATGCTGGGTTATCACTTGCCCATGAAAGGCTTCATATGTTTATTTTGCACATTGTATTTTATTTCTTTGTAGTTTACAGATAATGTCCATCTCAGGTGCAGAATGTGAGTCTCAAGAAGTGAAACATTTGGTTCAAGCGCTATTCTTTAATTCATTTTTTGAAGAGCCATGCCAAAGTTTCCTAGGACATTTCTGAAAGATTCCAGCAAGGAGACACCCAGTTCATTGCTTGTTTCTTGTATTGCGGCATCGTAGCCGCCAAAGAGCGGCGTGCATGCTTTTATGTCCTCCCGCTTGGCGCACCTTAGGATTCTGTTGAGATCCTCTGCTACTTTGTCATACTTCTCATGGTCGTATTTTACAAGATCGGCTTCACCGATGGGGTAAGTGATATCATTAGCATAACAGTCCCTTGGAACGGGAAATTCAATGTATCTCAGGCTTGGAAAATCAATGAAAATATTGAAAAGGCCTTTCAGCGCTCGAGAAGATAAAGGATTTCCAAGGAACTTAAATTCTTCCAGTTTCCGACAGGGAACTAATCCCAAAATCAGCATGTTGACATGAATGTCCTGGATGTTGCATTCCTCAAGGGTAAGACTCCTCAGGGTACGGGACGAGCGGTTCAGAAGTTTGAAGAAAGTGGATGGATATAGGTCAGTCACATCGTGCCCACTGAGATCAAGAACTTCTAGGTGACTGGAATGAAGACTGTTGGCTAAATAAGCCATGTCAACATGACTTAAGCAGCAGTTAGAAACATCCAGAACTTTCAGTGGAGATTTCAGAGGACTGGAAATTCAAATGGAAGCACAAAGTTAAAAACTACACAGCTAAGAAGCACTAAATAGTTTTGTAAACAGTGGGTGCAAGTGTGCCCATGGACCCCCACACAAACAGTGGCAGAGAAATATTATTTTCGACACAAAGAGTTGGACCTGCTTCCTTCCTCTTCCTCAGCGCATAAAAGAAACACTTTAGCCCTGGCCAGCTTACTGGAGTGGCCATTTTCTACTCCTTAGGGCAAGATAAGCTTCTGTTCTAATTTTCACTTCATAAAACTAGCTCTGCACCCTTTGAATCTCTTCAGGCCAGAGGAACTGTCAGTAGCCATGACAAATATTACAGTGGTACCTCGACATACAAGTGCCCTGACATACAAGTGTTTTGAGATACAAGCCGCCGAGCGAGTGATATTTTGCTTTGAGATGAGAGCAAGATTTGAGATACGAGTATGTAAATACAGTACAGTACATAACAAAAACAACTGGGGTGGTGTTTTGGGAGCTGGAATGGATTAATGGGGAAATTGCTTTGAGATACGAGCGATTTGACATAAGAGCAAGGTTACGGAACAAATTAAACTTGTATGTCAAGGTACCACTGTATTTCAAAAGCAGAAGCGTGGTTCATTAAGTGCAACTGTATTTATCCAGTGTGATGATGACAATCTCTCCACCTTCTTGTGCTCTGTGTCTCCTATCACATACCTGGCCTATCAGAGAGGTGGTTTCAATGCATTTGCCCCCCCCTAAAAAAAAAACCACACAGAAAAAGAATAGGGCGCAAAGCAACATGAATCCTCTCAGCCCATGACTGTGTGTCCTTGGGACAGGTTCAGGTGCTACTATTTTTACATGGTCATCCCATCCCACGTTTGGTGGTAGGGTCCCTGGGCATCTGGGTGTCCTAGCAGACACATCATGGCATAGATGTGGATGTGAGCAAACCATTCAGAATGATGGTGAAGGACACACAGAGTGCCACACATGATGACTGTATTAACACAGTCCTGAGGTGCACCAATGGCCTAAGAATGCTTGGGTCAGTGACCTCAACTCAGGTGGTGGTGACTACATTCACAAAATCCCTTCAAAATATGACCATCCCATTCCATCGCTTACAGAGCCTGCTATTTTGTAGAGTGCGTTTTATCCAGTTGTGGGCCATGTCCCCCCTGAATTAGTTTAGTTTGCTGTTGGAAGAATTCTGGCCCAGATTATTTAGGACTGGGAAGGGGCGTTCCTGGGAATGGAAATGGGTCCCCCCCCTGCTTTTTACTGACCAATCACATCAATAGTTCTGTACAGCACAATCATTGCAGGAGGGGCCATTCTCTGCTTTAGTAGAGAATTCCTTCTCAGAGCAAACCTCTTAACTAGGCCATTCTAGGTCTTGTCACTTGAGAAGAACATATTCCAAACTACTATTGTGATCAAAAAGGTGAACATATATGATGATGATCAGTCCTCCCAGACAAGGATTCAAAGCTAGTGACCAGCAGATCCATTTTCTTCAGCACTGACTGGACATAGCAAGAATATCATCTATGCTGAGTCTTGTTGCTTTAAAAACATCCATTTTTGCTTTGCACAATAGAAGCACTAAAGTGTTTGAACTGTGGAAGGACACATTAATTCACTGACTTTCTGACAGCGAGGGCGGTCAGTTAATGTAACCGGTTGCCACAGGAAGTAGTGAGCTCTCCTTCGCAGGAGGTCTTCAAGGCAGCCTCTCTCTGGGGTGGTTTAGCGAATCCTGGGTGTTTCCACACTTGCCTTCCCACCTATTGGACTGGGAAAGTGCAGAACAAACTAACATGTGCTTGTGTTTGCACTTGGGAACACTACTACACAGTAGCCTAACTACTATGTGCCCAAACGTTCGCCTCCATTCGGCCACATATCTGATTCCTGGCAGAGATGCCACCATTTTGATCATGGCGCCCTGAGCGACTGCGCGTGTGCCATTGCTGTTGCTGTGGTGACAATGACATTCTGCGCACACAGTTACATCAGGGCTCATCTGAGGTGTCCGTACGCTTGTGTGGCACCTCAGATGACACCTTGCACTGGAAACGGTGCAAATGCTCACCGCTGCACACTACAGGCAGGTTTTCGGTCACGATTGGGTCATGTTAGTATGCGTGTGGTATAGAATTTTGTGCCCCACCGCCAGTTTGCAGTAGGTTAACATCTGGACAGGCAAGGGGCATTTCTAGGCTATAAAGGCCTCTAGCAAGCGCAGGTGCACCTGCCCAGATCATAACCTATGGCAAACTACAAAGCCAAGTGTGAATTGGCCTCTGCACTGAGTGGAGGTGGGACTCAATGGCCCTGGCGGTCCCTCCCAACTCTGTGATTCTGTGGTTCAAGTCTTACAACCTAATAGAAGTAATTCTGAGGAAGGTTGAATTCACACTAGCTCAGAGGCACTTTTGAGATGGTCGTATGTGGCCTTCGTTTTCCCATCCCAACAGTAATTCACTTTTCTCACTTAGAATGGTCACGAGAGGAAGGAGCCAGACTGGCCTGTGAAGGATCCCACTCGTGAATCATCACCAAGTCACTAAACCCCCTCAGAAGTGCCTTTTATTACTACACAGGGAAGAGGGAAGAAGAGTCTTTCAGAAGGCAAGGGTTGCCCTGAAATCCCATCCGCTGCAATCAGGATGAATGGTGGGCGTTGTTTTGCCTTTTATCCTCTCTCTTGGGGCAGGAGTTGCGGAGGGTGGGGAACTGTGTGGCCCCCCTGCTGGCCCCTTGCAGATGGGCCTATTTCTGCTCTCTGTTCATTAAACGGTAATTCTTTCAGGAGAGGCTGATTTGCAGCTCCCTCGTGCCTGGGCATGTCCCTGCCCATCTGATCAATTTGGCTCCTGCGTTTCTTTCTTGTTCCACCAGAACAATGACAGAAAAACGCACTGAGTAGGATGCATCAGATCCATGAAACGTCCCATAAAGTTGCAGTTGGACTAGACATAATGCTCTTCACATTATCTTAGCTGAGCGATTGTTTTTTTATGTATGAAATATATTTTGCTTATTTAATATTCAATAATATAAAGTGTGGCCAAGAAACATGAGCGCAGTGGGTTAAAACCTCTCAGATATTAAAAACAGAAATTGCACTGCAGAGCTTTAAATAGATTTATATTGTTTCAAAGTCCTTGGGCGCCATCCGGGGCCTTTTGCCCCTGGCTTCCTGGCCATGGGAAGCCTTGGATGGAGCAGCCCCAGGCACACAAAGCATCTACAGTGTACACTTGCAGCGGCTTAGTGCACTTAAACCTCTCAAAACTTACCTTAAATGCAAATGGCCGCCGGATGGCAGCCTTGCTCGCATCCTGGTTGCCAGTGCCATGACCGGGCAACCGCCACATGTGATGCAGAAGGCACTTACCAGGGCCTAACCATTCCTGTGCTAGTGCAAGGGTGGAGCACTAAAACATGCTCCATGTTTGCATTGCATGTGACCAGCTCCGGGGCACTCTGGGACACGCAGAGCCTTTTCTGCAGCAGAAACTGTTCTGTGACGTGCATCTGGCGTGCCTTAGAGCTGACCACCCCTGTGCTACACAGGTTCCTGCTGTACGTGGAGGAATACATCCTCCCTTATATCCGTAGAGTAAACCATTGACCCAGGACCTGGAATATGTATTTTCAAGTCCCCTGCGCAACTAGGAGCACCGCTAGCTAATCTTAATCTAGGGACTTGGCAGACAGAATAAAGAAGTTGATATCATGGCACCAGTGGTTCCGGCAGTCATCGTACTGCGGATGTATCTATCCCAGGAAGTGCGTTATTTCCCACATTTCCTCTGCAGTGTGAAAAGAACAAAGGAGAAATGAATGGGGCGCAGCAGCAGTTTCCCAGGAGGGTGACCTGGCGCTATGTTAGCACAGGGTGACGAAGCCTGCTGGTCTCTTCTGCACTCCTACAGGAAAACATCAAATGATTTTGACAAATGAAGATACCTTACTGTACAGTCTACAATAGTTCTTTCTCATATCTGCACAGTTCTGTAGGGAAAAAATTAAAAAAGGTTCTGGAGGGCAGACATTGTGCATGCAGAAGATTCATGCTTTGAGAAATGGCCTCTGCAATTAGGGCGACTTTTTATCAGAGTCAGAATAAAAGCGTTTCTTAAGAATTACTTTCAGAAACATGGAGGCAAAAGGAAGATCTCCGTCAGAGGTTCTCAACCAGCCGTGACCCCTTCATGCAGTTCCTCATGTTGTGGAGACCCCCAGCCATGGGGTCAGGCAGCTCGGACGAGGATGGGTGGGAAGGCGTAGGTTTGAGGTTGAGAACCACTGCTTTACATGCCTCCACCGCCTGATAACTTCCTCCACTGCACCCCCAAGCTCTTCCTCTATGGCAGCATCCTTGCTGCTACGCAGACACCCTTCCCTGGCATAAACCTTCAGCTGGGTGGCATTTTATCTCATTGGCAATTCTGAAGCGCATTACCTGAGCAATTTTCGTAACCTTCCCGTGAGAGTGGAGAACGCCAGGTTCAGCTCAGTCAGCGTGGTCACTCGGCTCAGCCTTTCTCCAAGATTTGCGAGCGTGGCTTCGTCTTCTGCAGTGAACCGCCTCACATTGAATGTACCGGCCGGGAGCGTGAGCGACGTCAGCCGAGGAAAGCGGACATTGTCCAGCAGTACTTGCAGATGTTCCATTTCCAGTCGAACGTTGTGGACCATTTCAAGCTTGAGCAGGGAAGACGGTCTGGCAAGCTTTATGATGTAAAAGAGCTTCCGCAAGGGCAGGTTGTCCACCCTGAAGGCCCTACAGCAGATTTTCAGTGGGCAGTGGCACCTCAGCAGCAAAGCCTGGACAACCGACTCGTAGCTTCGTTCGGTAACGAAGGCGTCAATGAGGACATCCACCGAAATCTCAAACACAGCCGGGCTGAGACTTGGCATCCTTTGCATGTCAACAAGGAGGTCATAGCAGATCCTCGCGAGCAGCTCCGTCCTGCCCCAGCGCCCCATTGCTTTCCTACACTTGCAAAGCTGAACTTCAACATCCTTTAAGCCCGTCAAGTCCACCAAGGTGAGTCTCTTTGCATACGGAGATGAACAGTTCAGCACATAGTCCTTCAAACCAGTTAGGCAACCGGACAGGCAAACATAGCAAGCTCTTGTGCTGATGTCCTCCTGGTGATCCTTTGTCTTCCCCAAGAGTTTCCCAATATTAAGTTCTTTAAGCGGCCACTGTTCTACCAGGTCATGAATCACTTCCCACTGCTCCTGTAAGTAACTTGCCTTGAAAAGAAGAGGGAAAAGGTTGTGCGCCACGCTGCCGAGATTCTCTCTTGTTAGCTGCGGCCTGGATACCAGAACTTCAGCGCTCCGGAACCGTAGCGAGTGCATTGCTGCTTCTGACTCCTTCTGTGCTACAGGATTTCTATTGCAGAGACTCTGGCTTATCATCCTCTATTTTTAGTTGCAGCTGGTGCAGTGGAACGCAGGGCCTTGGAAGTCAACTGAACAGCCACGTGGCTGGATTTGTTACTATTTTGGTGCTGGACGCACATTTGATACTCAGTTCAACTTTTATTTCAGAAGGATAGACATAATAGACTCTTAAAGGATAAACAAGAAAATATGTGACAGTCTATGTGCCGTAGAAGAAAAATACTCCCTCAGGAGGAACAAGGAGGTGTGGAAGGAAAGGACTCCAAAAGAAGTCTTACCTTCTCTTTTAAAAGTCATTGTCGCTTCTATTCCATGTTTATAAATCTATGTACAATTCTGGTCAACACGCCTCAGAAAGGATATTGTGGAACTAGCGAAGGTGCAGAGAAGGGCAACCAGAATGATTAAGGGGCTGGAACACCTCCCTTATGAAACCAGGCTGCAACGTCTAGGCCTCTTCAATCTGGAGAGACGGCGTTTAAGGGGGGACCTGATTGAAGTATATAAAATTATGCATGGTATAGAAAAGATGGATAGAGAAAATTTCTTTTCTCTGTCACACAACACTAGAACCAGGGGGCATCTATGAAGCTGATGGGTAGGAGAGTCAGATCCGACAAAGGGAAGTATTTCTTCACCCAGAGGGTCATCGGCTTATGGAATGTGCTGCCGGAAGAGGTGGTGACAGCTACCAGTCTAGATGGCTTTAAGGAAGGTTAGACAAATTCATGGATGACAGATGTGCAGATTACACAAACCCTTGGTGTAAAAAATGGAAGAGGACAATAATATTTTTTAATTTCATCTTGGTGGATAACATACATGCAATTTCACACTTAAAAAGTAAAACAAAACTACTTAGGCAATATTGACAATTTTTTTAAAAAATAGTTTTATATACATTTAAGTTTTACATGAATTCTCAGTTCTCAATGCAGACCCTCTCCAAAGGGGGCTTAAATTCATAACAAATTTCTCCAAAATTAGTTAGTGTGTCCCTGCTAGACCTCTGGCATAGATATTAGCTGTGTGGGGAAACCATAAGGGACTGAGCACTGAAATCCTTCTCTTTATGTACTGGGAATATAAGCTTGTCTGAAACAATAGAATGCAAATCCAAGAGTGTCTGAGAAGCAGTATTTCAAGGGATGTTATATCAGATTCTTCATCCATTCACTGTGCTAGGAGGCCTTTTCGCACAAGGGGGTTGGAACGCATCTACGAGACGTTGGGCGGCCAGATGCATTCCAGGCCACCTGAAGCGTTCCGACGTGTCGTAGATGCGTTCTATTTTCAGAGCACTAAAAAGTGCTCTCCACGCGTTCCAAACGATCCGGAACGCCCCCAGTTGCCACAGAGGGAAAACGTTCGCACACTCTCCCTCCATGACAGCTGGACCCCTCCCCCGGCCTCCCCCAATTGGCTGCCTTGGAGCCACCTGCCTGGCCTCAATTGGCCATTTGCGTAGGCGCAGATGCCCGGCCAATGAGGGGCCGCCCTGCGTGCGTGCGCAGAACGTTGCCGGCCTATTCCAGCCAGAATTGAGCCGGCAGCAGCAGGTAAGTGCCGTTCATGCCTGTGTGTGACCCCAGGGTGGGTTGGGGGGTGCTGGGTGGGGATCCCGCCACTTGCATGGGCCTGATCCAGGCCCATGCAGGTGGCAGGACCCCAGGGAAAGGACCCAACTGGCCTCCCCACCCCTGGCTGCAAGGCAGCCAATGGGGAGAGGCCAGGGGGAGGGTCTTCGGTCCAAACGCATTGAAGTCACTTTCCCATTCGCATGTAGGCACTGCCAGGTGAGATGAGAAAGTAGCTTCAACGCGTTCGGCCCAAAGTGTCCTGAGGCGTCTTCACCTTAGTGTGGAAACACCTGGGATTCTTCCTCGCTTTGAAATATGCAAGAGAATTGGGCTTTTCTGTCAGATCATAAGATGAGGCAGCCGCCCTTCCTGTTCTTTAAAGCGCTACGTGAAAGTTAACTGAGGGCCCATCTACCTCTGAGTTTCAATCCAGCTTCAGTCCACCATCAGACAATACACACCAGCAAAATAACGAGCCATTTTATTTCCACATTATCTAACCCAAAGATGGATTTTCTGAGCTAGATAATGTCAAACTGCGTATCACTTCACTGATGTGTCCTTGCACTCTGAATGCCGACTGAAGCTAGATTAAAACTTAGGTGTAGAAAGGTCCCAAATTAAGCAACTCCTTGAAATCTGTCCACAAGGCCTGTAAGGACTTCTGGATTGCAGGACTTCCGTTCCTACAGAACACCCAGGGCCTCAAATGCAAACGGCCAGTTTTTAACTAGACTTTTCCACCAACAACAGCAGGCTGGCATGGGCCTTTGGGAGAAGAAAGCCCCTCATGGCTAGAAGGGGGGATGTCAAGGGACAGCCCGGAGGGAGAGCGGAAGGAAGGGGCACCAGGCCATTATCAGAGGGGGAAAACTCCCTCCACTGAATTCCTCCACTTTTGCTTGTTTTCAGACTGAGCCCCAAACATTTATAGAGATTCATTCTGAAAACAAATTCTACAAACTTTGTCATACCTGTTAAAGAAGAAACAAATGGTGATCTCAATCCAAGGTCTGCTCTGGAAAACCTCTGGAATGCCCTGCTGTACAAGCTCCAGAAAATTGTTCCATTTACATAGAAGTTCCCAGACGGACTCTAGCAGACTTAACAGAGGGTTTGCCTTGGTTGCCATTTACTGCCACGACTGCCAGGTGGAGCCTGACAGGATTTTAATTGCCCTGTTCCCTGTCAGCCTCCAGTTGAACCTCGGTTGCTGTACTGTCCACACCGCCTCTGAAGTTTCTCTTCATGATGTCGTCTCCTCACAAAGAATTTGAATCTGATTCAGCGGATAATGGGAATAGGACCAGCTCCCCCCCTTTAGTTCCTGAGGGCCGAGTGGTGCAGGCTGGTATCCCCAACCGGGAGGATTCGGCCGTGCAGTTCTTAGAGGAACTCTTTAGTTCCTCTTCGTTATCCTCATTTGAGGGTTTTTTCTACCCCTCAGCCCTGGATCATCGTTCCCCCCCTCCTAAGGGTGCGGAAAAGGGCGATGGATCCCGTCGCCACAGAGCAAAGTAACTAGGCTCAGGTAAGCCGGGGCCCTATTCCCCCCCCCCCACTCCTTCTCTCACGGCGGGAGGTCCTCCGGGTGCCCGAGGCAGGCCTGTGCCTTATCTCCCTTCCCCCACCTTCATGGCGGGTGCCGCGCCTTTTCCCTTTCGTGCGCCACTTGCCTTGGCACGCCATTTGGCGGTTGCGGCTTTTGGCCTTCCCTTAGGGTCCCCCCCCCCTCTGTTTTCCCCAGATTCAGAATCGGGCGAGTGGAGCGAGCCTGCTCCTCGCAGGCCTCCCAGCCCTTGCGGCGATTCCAGGTAGCCGGCCCCCTCACACGCCAGGTCCCGTTCTCCTACCAGGAGTCCGCGGAGGCAAGCGCCAAAGGACGCCGCCGCGCCATCGTCCCCTCGCAGCTCCCACTGAGAGCGCCCCTCTCCTCATAGATCTCCTCGGTGCGACCACCATCACTATTTGCAGAGCCGTTCCGTGGCGCCGACTCGCTTCACCCCCTCACCTCAGCCTTCCCCGCCCAGGCGAAGCGATTACAAGAGGCACGGGGGCAAATATGAATATGAGAGGCGCAGAGACAGGGTGCCTTCCCGCCATGGCGGCCGTCGGGCAGCTGAAAAATATTATGAGGGACGTTGCTCCCGTTCTCCCCGCTCGCCCCGCCCTCACTACAGCCACTATAGGCACCAGGCTGGTCACTCCTCTCGTTCCTATTATGGCCAGATGGAGGACTACGCTGATTACTCTACGAGAGCCAAGCATTATTATAGTTTCTCCCCCTCCCCTCCGAGGCATCAGCCTCCCAAGCCTTGTGGGGAAATTCGTTATGGGGAATATACTTTCCACGGAGCTTCCGAGGCCCAGGATTACAAGGGGGAATACTCCAGCCCCTTATCGGAGTCTGACTCTGACGAGGGGTTGATCCATCATATCGTCTCTTCCATAGCAAAATACAAAAAACATAAATGGAAGGCTAACCCTGTACTGAAAAAGCGGAGAAGTGCTACAGTACCATCTAGTGGCCACCGGCCAGATTGCACCCTGGATTCTAATAAATCTATTCCAGGCAATGGTAATCTTATTGATAGAACTCAAATAGCTCCCTCCAATCCTAAAACTGCTTCTTGCACCCAAACGGTTGCTGCATTGGTCCACACCACAGCTACCAATGACAACGATTCTCTCAGGCCTGATGTTTCTATTCAACCCACTGAATTGGAACCCCTGGATCCTGTTCCAACCCCAGTGGAACCTGCTCCGCCTGCTAGCATTCCAGATCCTGACCCGCCACAAGCTTCTGGTGATGAGGATGATACACATACAGAGACCTTGCCTCATGCTTCCTCTCACCTATGTGCTTATGACCAAGTAGGCCCGGTGGTCCATGCTATTGCTTCCACCTTGAACATCAAAATGGGCCCCGATATCACAGAGGACAAAGTGAAGCAGGCTAAGGATCTTTTAATGGCTCTGCCCAAAGAAGAAAATATATTACCTATCCCCCCTGCTCTGCAGGACCTTTTGGTTTCAGAATGGTCAGACCCTTTATCGTCTAAATGCCTGCCAGGTATGGCAAAGAAGTTACTCATTCCCAGTGATCATGCTCCTTCAATTTGGGCACAGCCAACTGTAGATTTGGCCGTTTTGCAATCTTCCTCTACCCACCTGATCCCAAGGGACTCAGAGACAGAGCTCAAAGAACAGGCTGACAAGAAATTAGAGGGGCTCCTTTAAAAATCTTTTGAATGTGACTCGTTATCTTCCAGAGCTATGGCAACTTCCTCCCTCTCCAATCGAGCAGCAATTAAATGGGTAGATGAGTTGATCTCGCAACCAACCTTTCCCAAAAATTTCAAACCTAAATTGATTGAAGTTAAGAAGGCCATGGCTTTTTTGGCTGATGTTGCCATGGATGCGTTTCATCTCACAGCCCGATCCCTGGCAGCAACTGTGGCTTCTTGCCATTGTTTGTGGCTCAAAGCTTGGCCTGTGGATTTTGGGTCAAAACTCCAAATAATTGCTGCACCATTTAAGAGGCGGTGCCTCTTTGGTGACGATGATTTGAAAGACATTGTCGTGGAAAAGAACAAGAGGAAAATTCTTCCCACAATGCCACAGCAACAACAAGCCCAACAATCTAAGGGTAAGCCTCCCTTTAGATGTCCTTACCTGAACTACAGCAAGAAGCAGCCCTTTCGCCCGAAGCCCTCAGGTTCGCGCTATGCCTGGGGGCGTCAATCCAAAGGGAATAAGCAACCCTTCGGAAGAGGAAAAGGCCGCTGGAACCCTCCTTCTACCTCCTCCACCTAAACATGTTTTTGTACCTAATGTTCTCGAATGTCAACATGTTAAACCTTTTTCTGTTGCTAGCACTGTTTATGAAAATGTTAATGTACCTGTTAATGTACCTGACTCTTTAGTGGGGGGACATTTACAGTTATTTAAGGATGTTTGGCAGGCCAATGTTTTAGACAAGTGGTCCTTGGATGTAGTTACTTTAGGCTACAGGTTGGAGTTTGAATCCTTACCCAGGTATAGGCATGTTTCTGTCCCCTTACCTACCAATCCCATCAAAAAGACTGCCTTTCTTTCGGCCATTGAGGAGTTACTTACCATGGGGGCTATCGAACCTGTTCCTCCCCCTGAACAGGGCTCCGGAGTTTATTCAATAATTTTCCTAGTAACCAAAAAGGGTGGTAAGTTCTGTGCTGTTCTAGATCTAAAGTATCTGAATAAATTCATGCATAAGATTTATTTCAAGATTGATTCTCTGAACACTATCAGAGCTCATCTAGAGGAAAACCAGTTTCTTACCTCCTTAGATTTAACCAATGCCTTTCTGCATATTCCTATCTTTCCCAGGGACAGGAGATATCTGCGATTCCAAGTGGGGAACCGCCATTTTCAGTACAAAGCCTTGCCTTTTGGGCTTTCCTCCAGCCCCCGTGTTTTTTCAAAAATTCTCCAAAATTTGGTTGAAATTTTGAGAATCAGAAATATTTCTATTTTTCCGTATCTTGATGATATCTTACTCACAGCTAAATCAATACACGAATCCCACTGAGTCACTCAGGAAACCATACATCTCCTGTCCTCTCATGGTTTTCTAGTAAATTTTGAGAAAAGTTCGCTGGAACCCACTCAACAACTTATTCATTTGGGGGCCCTAATCAATACCCTTACTTTCTCTATTGCACCTGCCCCTAATAGAGTTGAAACAATTTCATCCCTTGCTCATATAATCAGTAAAGAAAAGGTTTCGAAATTGTCGGTTTTGTCATCCCTTTTGGGGAAATGCATTTCTATTATTGACCTATACCCATGGGCAAAGTTCCATTCCCGAGACCTACAATGGGCTCTTATACGGCTAGCGGTCTCTGGACCTCCTTGGACAAGGAGCATCATATTAATTGGTTGGAGCTTAAGGGTATCTTCCTGGCATTACAAGCTTTCTCTCCATTCATTTCTAACAAACATGTTTTGATTCATACCGACAATGTCACTGCCAAATCATACATCAATAGGCAGGGGGGTTCAAAGTCACCAGATTTAATGTGTTTAGCTAGCCAACTCTTTGGTTGGGCTCAATCTAATATTCTCTCCTTGTCCGCTATTTTTGTCAAGGGGGTTTTGAACCAGGAAGTGGATGCTCTGAGCAGACAATCCACATTTCAGGCAGAATGGAAGCTTCATCCCAAGGTCTTCCACACTCTAGTGAGAATGTGGGGGAAACCGGATGTCGATCTGTTTGCCTCGGCACACAACAAACAGGTCAAAAAATACATGTCTCACCATCAGGATCCGGAAGCCTTCGCAGTGGACGCTCTGTCTGCTCGGTGGCCACACAGACTGCTTTACGCCTTTCCCCCTCTTCCACTCCTTCCAAGACTGCTGAGGCGTATCAAGGTGTTGAGGGCCCGGGTCATATTAGTAGCCCCGTATTGGCCTCGGAGAGCTTGGTTCACCACACTTACCAACTTGGCAGTGGAGGGCCCCTTCCATCTGCCTCTGAGGAAAGACCTACTCTCACAGGCCGGGACTGTTCACCCCGACCCGGCATGGTTGGCCTTAGCGGCTTGGAAGCTAGACGGCGCTTCCTAAGGAATTCAGGGCTCAAAGAGGACATTATCGAGACTATGTTATCTGCCCGTCGAAAATCTACATGGTGTATATACAATACCTCATGGAGGGCTTTCTGTCGTTGGGCATTCTCTAATAAAGTCAATGCTCTTAACCCATCTGTTGAAGATATCCTAGGTTTTTTACAAGAGGGGGTTCACAAGGGGCTTAAGTATAACACCATAAAGAAACAGGTTTTTGCTTTGGAGGCTATTACCAACGTTCAGGATGCCCCATCCCTTCCCTCTCACAAATACATTAAGAATTTTCTTAGTGGAGTCAAGGCAAATTGTCCCCCCATTGTTCATCGTTTTCCAACCTGGGACTTTGATCTGGTATTAGCTGTCATGACAGGTGCCCCTTTCGAACCCAATCAGGACATCCCTTTAAGGTTACTCTCATATAAGGTTCTCTTCTTAGTCGCCATGACCTCTGCCCGCAGAGTTTCAGACTTGGCCGCTCTCTCAGTGAATTTCCCACTATGTGAGTTCACACCTGACTCTGTGATCCTCAGACTAGATCCGGCCTTTAAAGTTGACTCTACCTTTCATCACTCCTTGGACATTGTCCTCCCTTCCTTATGTCCTAAACCAAATCATAAGTTGGAACAGCAGTGGCATTGTATTGATGTACGCTGAGCTATGAAGGTTTATATACTGTAGAAAGAACGCAAGAATTTCATAAAACTTCCACACTGTTTGTATGTTTTCACCCTAAATACATGGGCAAAAAAGCATCCCCTAGAATTCTTTCAGCCTGGATCAGGGCGGCGATTTCCATGGTGTACAAGATCCGTAATGTGACACCCCCTCCGGGCATTCAAGCACATTCGACACGTAGTGCAGCAACTTCTGCCGCCTTTGCAACCCACGCCTCAGTACAGGAGATCTGCCGGGCGGCAGCGTGGGCAACTCTATCCACGCTTACCAGACATTACAGGATGGATGTCTACAAATCAGCTGATGCCGCTTTTGGCCGCAGAGTGCTACAGCATGTGGTGCCCCGTAGGGTGAGTCCTTGTACGGTAAGCCTTGTTGTTTCTAACTTTCCTACCTGGGATCTATGTTCTGAAGTAATCCCGCCCTTAGGGAAGCTTTGGTACATCCCTCTGTTAAGTCTGCTAGAGTCCGCCTGGGAACGGAAAGTTGTTTTACTTACGTGATTCTTCCGTTCCAGATGGACGACAGCAGACTTTCCCACCCATGTGGAACGTAGTTATGTTCTTTCTGCTCTTTCTTCAGATCTCTTCGGCTAATGGAGGGGATTTGCTCCCTTCGGTTCAACTGGAGGCTGACAGGGCACAGGGCAATTGAAATCCTGTCAGGCTCCACCTGGCGGTCGTGGCAGTAAATGCAACCGGAACATGTGATATGAAATCTTAAATGACTGCCATAAAAAAACCCCAATTCATAACATAAACAATAAAATAATATTTACAAATTCAGCACAATTTGTACAAGGTTTTTTGTACACAATATTTTATGAATGTACACATCTCTGAAAAAATGATAGTAACTAAATTGCATCTGATTCTTTATATACAAAAAAATGAGGTGACAGAAAAAAGGAAAATCGCTGTCTTGATATGGATAATTTCTTTCTTAGTCCAAAAGTAGAGGCGCATCTGAAGTTCATATTCTCTGCACCAAATCATCCTGGAAAATGGCAAAAAAAATAAATAATAATAATTAAGGTACTTTAACAGAGCAATAGAGCACAATCTGCTCATGAAGAGAACAACTATTTCCTTCTAGAACAGGCAATCAAAGAAGTCAAAGGAGATGCTGAAAGCGACATAACTTTCCGCATCTGTCCAAACTTGAGTGTCTTTGCTTTTGTAAATAAATTTCTAAATGCTATCATTAATTTGCATTTACGCAAAAAAGAGAGAGACATCCAGGAATCTATGATGGAGCAGAGGGAAAGGCAAGGTGGCAAACAGGATCTTGGTGCTGAACTGCATTTGGATCGCGATGGATCAAAGTGTAGATTGGCAAAAGCGAAGAGACAGTCATCACCCCCCCCATGTGTTCTGGTGTTATTACCACTTGCCCTTCTCTTGACCGCAGGACTTGACCTACTTTACCGTGAGCCAAATCAAGGGGTGGCTGTACTCTGAGATTTTTTTCCTCCTAGGTGGCTTAAGAATAAGGCCAACTGCGAGAAACAGCATCCTTGTGACGCAGTGATTAGATGGCCATCACCAGCCATGTGTAAAATCAATGAGACATGGTGATGCTCGGTTTCTATAAGCACCTTTCAGCTGTACTGTAGAAAGAGCAGTCAGTTGTAAAACAGGAGAGGGAGGAATGGCTGCCATTTCCAGCTGTTTTGTGGGTGATGCCACATACGCGACCAATGTGCAGGCAGAGAGCCTCAAAGAGGACCCAAAGGGCTCAGAAACGGCCACCACTGTGCGGAGAACATGCAGGCAGTTCCCCTGCTTTATGTCCTTAGGACTCAGTGGTTTTAGTTTCTGTAACTGCTGGTGGCATTTGAACTTGGTAACCCTTCTGTCAGAGAATGAAATATTTTCTTCCTTAAAGACTCTTAAGAAGTAACAGACTGGAGTGACGGTAGGAGATCTCATTGGGAATTATTTTTAATTATCTACAAAGCATGATACTTACAGCTGGAAAAGAGTGTTGGCCAGATTCTGATCTGGGTTTTCTGTCTGAAAGGACAGGAGATGTACTTTGTGATGGAGGCTGAGAGCCAGTGTTGGAAGAACCGTCATCCACAAACGTCTCTGGGAGGAACGGGGAGAATCCAGCCTGTGCAGAGCTGCTGAAACCACCTGTGCTTTCACCTGACGTGCACTGAGAAGACTCAGAACTATCTGTAACTACAGGAAGGAGGAGCAAAGAGTGAACTGGAGCTACAGATATCCCACAGCTGTTCAACCTGCAGCCCTCGGGGTGTTCTTCAACTAGAACCCCCATCATTCCACTTCTGCTTTGGAGAATATTAGTCGACTCCACCACAACCCACCCCAAATGGCAGATTTCTTGCCCTTAGGGCTACATAGAGCATCTTGAGAATGGGGGGCGGGGGGGACAATACAGTCAACAGAAACAGATCCCCTCTGAGGGGTGGTGGATAGGAGAGGGTGTCAGGCAAACTGCGTTACCCAACAGGGCTTTGATCAGAGGCTGGTAGGTAGGGGTAACAGATACACAGATTCGCCTCCTCCGGTTGCTATCCTGTCTGCCCACATCTGGCCAGCTGTCATTGGCAGGCATATATTGATGACTCTTCTAGGCCAAATATGACTCCAGCATTACATACATTTTTGTATATGCATGGAATCCAGTTTTCATTGATTCTTATATTTTTCTATTTAATATAAATAATATGCAGTAATGTATACAGCTCTCATATCATAATTTGATTTCATAAAGATATACAAGAAGCCATATGACAAAACAACATCACTATTCAGATATGAACTATAAAAGCTATGGGTTCTGGACAAGGGCATGTTTATCCCAAGGCCCATTAGAATTCATGCAGTTGTCTAGTTTCATAAAAGCATGATATCCAGCGCATTCCCAAGCTGGAATAATCTGCTTTTCCTTGCTAGAAGGGTAGAAGTCCCAGGCAGATACTGAACTCATCCCGCCACTGTGAATGTGCCATGAAGATCTTCTCCCCGAGTAGACCCATTCCTTTTCTCTCAGTTTCAACATGCACCGCTTCTGTACAGCTTCCGAGTTCGGTCAGAGCAACCCGTGGTCTGCGCTGAGCACAACGGGACATTCTACCTGCTCTAATGTACTCACCCGTTGATGGCTGGCTTCCGGTTTCTTGTTCCGGTTCATCTTCTTCAATGCAAGTTCTGACATCGTATGACCAGGGGCAGAAAGGCGGTGCCAGGGAGGCCACAGGAGAAGGGACAGAGTGTATGTGCAGGTTCAACGAGCTGAGGACGGAAGAGGAAGACTGACCGCTGGACGAAGAGGTGCTGCTGCTGGAGATTGTGGAATGGGGCCTCTTAAAGGGTGTGCAATGGTCAAAGGAAGACACGGCTATTGAAGCACGAGTTCTTGACCCTGAAAAACAATCCAACATCTGTTTACCAACAGCCACAGGGTACAAAACATATAAAAGGAAAGCTCCCCTTGGAATGAAAATGAGATCACGGCAAAGCTGGAACTTAGTAGCCAAGTCACACGTGGTTTTTGTGAAGGCTGGGAAATCCTGCTGCCTGGAACCCTGGAAAACCTGAGGCAAATGGATTGCAGATTTTGTACAGCCAAGATCACCTTTGAACTGGTCTGCTATGGAGAAATATATTCCCAAACCACGTGGAAGTGCTCGCCAGCAAGTGTTTTCGTAAGTGACATTTGAGTGCAGCGGCACAAGCAGATTTCGTGGCTCACTGAGATGTGGCCGGGGGAACCTGTGGCATCGTACAGTGGGATGAACGAGGCCAAGAGGGACGGGCAGCAGCAATGTTCTGGTAGGGAAAATGGTCATGTACATTGCGCACAGTCCTTCTGTCGGCCCATACAGCCCGAATGGGAATGTTGCTGCACATGAGCAAGGCGGGAAAATTAGGTGAGAAAATGGCATCGTCTAGACAGCACTTACTTAATCCACATTGTTTGGATAATCTGGAAGAACGCATGGATAATGCGGAAAAAAATTGTCTGGATGTGTTTTAGTCTGGATTATCCAAATAATGCCGAATAAATAAATGCTGTTTGGATGAAGCTAAGGTCACAAGTTGAGCACAGACCAGTAACTGGGCCCTATTTGCCTGTCATCTGTGCTCATGTTCTGTACCTGGAGCGAGTGGAAGTTTCCCTCCCCTTCCCAAATTAGCCATTGTTACCATTCTTTTCACGAACACCAAAGGGGAGCAATGATGAGTCTTGGGCCCCGTTCCCATTCAGGATTTACAGAGCTCTGAAAATGTTTTAGAAATCCAATGTCCCCATTCAAATTTTGATTCCTGGACTTTCTGAGGATTAAATTGCCAAAATTTGCATTAAAATAACCCTCAGAAAAACAGTTCTTGATGCAGTTTTGAGGATTAGATCGTTTTATTTTTCTCAACAGGAACAGCAAAGTGGAGTTTTTGAGAGGTAACATATTTTTAAAGGCATTTCCCCTTTCCTCTTAACCAATTATAAAGGTTAACGTTCTCTGACCCCCTCCCTTTCCCCCGCTCTCCATTCTAAAAAGCAAAGGAAGGCAGATCTGAGTTTCTAGAGGTGATTTCTCAAGCTCCATCCTCAGTAAATCTCCTCTGTCCTCCCCTCTTTCGCGCGGACACTTGTCTCAAGAGGGGGCAATGGGAGAAAGCAGCACTGGGAGGGGCTGCTTCAATATATATCTGTAGGTGCTAAGAAGAGATCAGGCCGAAAGGGAGCTGAGGTGAGGAATGAACAGATTTTTATCCAGGGACTGAGATGCAGCGAGGATGGAGTCAATTTAATCCAGATTCAAATGAGGAATTTTTTTTAATGGAGTGGAAACAAGAAAAACCAGACCTCAGTGCTGATTTTAAAAACCCTGATTTAAATCTGGATTAAATATTCCAGTGGAAACTTGGCCTTAGGGTGGAAGGAAAAAAGAAAATAGGTACATAAAACAATGATTAATGAAGGCAACAGCCCCTAAGAAAGATACAAGAATGGTATACTTATGTAGCAAGTCAACTGTTATTTGATTCTGAAAACAATTAAAATATCTAGGACACGTGCCATTGCAGTTTTCAGAGCAAAGATGGTGAAGAGTTTGAACTTATTTCCAGTGGGAAGCAGGGAACCCAGCAATGTGAGGTATAATAAATGCAGATGGAAGGGAATGGATTATAAAGGACTCCAGAATTCGCCAGCTCTAGGGAGGAAGGAGGGAGGAAAGGGGAAGGAATATGGCAATGCAACAAACATTACTGTATATTGCAAATAAATGAAGAAAAATTTAATATATACAGAAATAACTATACTGCTAATATAATACAAATGAGGGGAAAAAACGAAATGACTCAGTGAACTAAACCAGTTTGCTTGGCGCCCCCCAGCCGAGCTTGGATCCTGATCTCCAAGGCACTTATTTCTACCACCTTCTGCTGTGGAGCGCTCTTTCCCCCATCTTCCCAAACCTCATCTTTGTTTTCATTGTTACTGTTTCGCTGTTCAAGAAAACTCTGGTAATGGGTGTTAATCTGAGAGCAAAGGCAAACTTTTGCACGCCCCTACCACGCCCATAAACACAGGTCTCTCTGAATCTACGTGCAATCTACTGCGCACAGCCACAAGGAAGGAGCCTTCAAAAGTTAATCCATTTCCTTGGAATCCACAGCCTTGAATCTGAGTTTGCCAGGGCGTCCCGTTTTGAGTTTTTCAGACGAGCCCATCCTGGATTAAAAATTCAGGTCCGTCTCAGTTTCAAAAGCAGTTTGCCTATTAGAATGCCAAGGCTGCTGGGCTGAAATGTCTTGGTTTTTGTTCCATTTTTAAAGGTGCATCTACCACCTCCACCTCAAAACAAGCATCAGCGAAAAAACGTACAGAGACAATCCATACCTGTTCCCTTCATGATATAATCAATTGCTCGATTGCTTATAGCTGAATCGCTGGGCTTGATATCCATGAAAGGTTTATTCCCTATTCCCATGGACACCATTTCTTGCATTCGGAGTTCTAAAAACCAGCCAGCGAAAAACACAAGGGGAACAATTATGCTAGATCGTGTTTTAAGTACAGGTACAAAAAGAATCTTTGGCATAAAAAACTAGTGTTAAAAATATGTTATTAATATACGTAACAAAAATTAAGATTATATCAGTCCTGTGCTAGTTTGAACAAAGTTGACTCAAGGATGTATATGGTCGTACAGTTTAGTTACTTTAACTAAAAGGTAAGATTTTGGCCATGTCTTTACTTCTGGGAGAGGCAGCTTTGTTTTGATTTGATGAGAAAGATGCCCATACCCACAGAACCCTCCTGGTCTCCATTTTGTAATGAGGAAGTGCCATTTTCCATGGCCCTCCCAGCAGGGCGGGGAAACTGCCCTGCTTCGAAGGCACTTTTGTGAGTGACTGCACAACAAAATGCCACATGTGGTAACTTCAAAGGCACTGGCCACAGCTAAAAATGGAGCCATGGTGGCAGTATGTACCTTCTTGGATACACAAAGGTGCCCTTGAAAGGTAAGTGGAGTCATGCACTTCCGCAAGCCTATCTCAATCCTGTTTCTGGCCTGGAGAGTTTTTCTGAGCTCGTCTCTCATATCTGAAAAAAGAGAACTGTGCATTGCTCACTGAAGAATGAATACTCAGGTGAGTCCACGTTAGTGACGGTAATGCGGGCCTAAGCATTGTGGGACGCCTTCCTTGTGCTCTGCCATTGGTGGACCTTAAGGGCAGAATGCCTGTTAGTGGACCCCACTCTTCCAGCACATCCACCGCAACATGAATACGCATGATCACATGGTTATGTGGATGTATTCCAGCTCTCCTTTCCTGGATAGTGATCAAGACTGCAGCCCAGGTATGGAGAAGAAAACCTCATTTCTCCTTTCCAGGAATATGAAGATCTGCTGCTCTTTGCAGTACTCCTGTTCCCTTCCACAAGTGTCAAGGACCTGATCAGAAGGATTTTGCTTTGCTCATTGAGAGATTAAAGCAAAATTAGAATCCCCTTATCTAAGAAAGGTTGTAACGGCCTGGGTGATAAGCAGCACCCTTTGGGCCCTACTGTCCAACTGAGTAGGTAACAGGTGACTCCAAATTACATGGGTGCAGACTGTGTGGAAACACTGAGAACTTCCAGATGTCCCATCAAGACAGAGTTGTTCCACTGAAACGCTCAAAACATTTCATCCCATTCTGAGCTTTGTCCTGAGTGGAAAAGGATTAATAATTGGCACAATTTAAATGGAATACTCTTAATTTTTTGGCATGAACTAGGTAACCTGTGTGCCTGCAGATACTGCTGTTTGCTAAGTGTAGGTAGAGAACGTCAAGTCCCACCACCCATAGGTGCTTTTTCCTTACAGTTCTTTATCTTTAAACTGAAGCAGGATCAATAATGCCTTCACTGATGGTCACTTGAAAACAGAGAGACTATTTTGGAAAGCAGAACACCTTAATTTTAGAGAAAAAAAATGGTGATGCTGCCACTTTGGTCTAGTGGTTATGGAGCTGGACTCTTATCTGGGGATATTGGGTTTGATTCCACTCTCCTTCATGAAGTCAGCTGGGAGACCTTGGGCTAGTCACAGCTCTCTTCTGAGCTCTCAAAGCCCCACTACCTCACAGGGCATCTGTCGTGGGGAGAAGGTTTGTCAGCCGCTTTGAGTTCCCTTAAATTGGTGAGAAAAGCGAGGTGGAAAAGCCAACTCTTCTTCTTCTTCTAATCTTCAGTGGATTATAAGTGCATTCCGACACTATTTAAAATACGCATTAGCGCTTTCTCTTCCTCTCTTTCTCTCTCTTCGTGTGAATATGTGGCTGCATCCAGATGTCAGTTACTTATTCCACTACACTGGGATATTCCAGAATGAAGTGTGGATATTCCAGGACATCCATGCTTTATTCTGGAATATCCTAATGCAGCGAAATAATAACCCACATCTGTCTGCAGCCTGCGTGTGAACCACCAAGGGCACATGATCTGAAGTGCAAGTGTGCTGTACAAGAAAAGTTTTTGGGGGAAGGAAAAGGCCAAGGCGTCTCCATGCAGGTGTGAAAAGCAGGAGGAAGAAATGTCAGAGGTGAGTCACAAGCAGAAATACTGAGATTTTAATCTCCAACAAAGAGAATATTCTGCTTTTTTACAACTTATATTTTGCAACAAAAGTTGTAAGTGATGTAAAACAATCTTTAAAAGGCCCAAATCAAGGTTTTTTACTTGGCAAAACCCCAGGACCGTCCCAAAAAGGCACTTGTTACTCATGGAGTTGCTCCCCAGGTGTACCTCGGTTTCTCAAGGCTTGCCTCCAAAGAATCTTCCCAATAAGATTTGTCCAGGCAGTTTTTGTTTCAGTTGAATTTGCTTGGAGAATATAAGTGTCCTGAGATTTCCGTCTCCTTCGAAACCAGATCTCAAACCGTAGCCCGCTTTCACCAACATTCTCTGTCATCCCAATCTCAGCTGTCTGCAAGCAAATATGAAAGAGATATCTGTAAAAACCTGCCAATTTTGCTAGATAAAAAGAACCTATATAGGATTCCTCCTGGAATTATCATCATTGACATGGCGGAAGAGATTCCAAAGGTCCTGAGAGCAATTCTAGTAGAGACCTTCTTGCCAGTAAGGTTAAAGGATACAAGGAAGGTCTTGCTGGATTGCCGCTAAGTCCCATCTAGTCCACCAG
This sequence comes from Aspidoscelis tigris stejnegeri, assembly GCA_023333525.1. NCBI lineage: Eukaryota > Metazoa > Chordata > Lepidosauria > Squamata > Teiidae > Aspidoscelis > Aspidoscelis tigris. Next base: position 1,245,776 of record JALMGA010000008.1, read on the forward strand.
GTTCTTCTCACAGTGGCAACCAGATGCATGGGAAAGCCGGGAATCAAGGTGTTTAAGTACACACCTTGCAAATCTCCCAGAGCTAGCAGACAACCTCTTACATATACACCACAGATCCACCAGAGTAAGGAATCCATAATGACCCTGTCATCATCCATGAGTTTGCCCAAGCTGGGTTTGAAGCCAACCAAGTTAGTGGTCAGAACCACATCTTGCACTAATAAATTCCAAAATTTAACTTTGTATCATGTAAATAGAATACATAAAATTCTATTTACATAAAATCATTTTGTTAGAGATGCACAAACCCTGTTTATGCCATGTAATTCATAGTAATCAAGGAAGGAATTCCCAGACAAAGTGACCTCTACTGACCTCGCTAACTCAGTTTGTTAATATCAGAGAAATAGCTGTGTTAGTCTAATTCAAAAAGTCCAGCAAGGTAGCCAGTAGCACTTGGAGACTAACAAGAGAAGGCTTGGTGGCATGAGCTTCTTCAGATGCTAGGGGGCCCAATGGGCACGTCTACTTCTTCAGATGCTAGACTTAGACTAGGCTTCTCATCAAACCAAAGGTCAGAAATTTAAGTATTATAAATCGTAAGAAAACTCAAAATTCCAGCAAGGTAGCTAGTAGCACTTGGAGCTCATGCCACCAACCCTTTTCCTGTTAGTCTCCAAGTGCTACTAATTACCTTGCTCATCAGTTTGTAAAGGCAGGCCATGGCTTTGTTGCTAGAGCAGCCATTCATAAGACTGTGAGGGTGAGCAAAGTGGAGGAACATGAATCAACCGCCAAGGTCAAGAGGAAGCATGAGACGGCCTGGGCAAAAGGGCAGCGGGATGCAGGTAGACACTTACCTGTCAGAATTGGTGTCCTTTCGAGTCTATTCACACTGATTTCCTTGCTACGACATGGCTTCGAAAAGCACAAAAGTGTCACGGGTAGGTCAATAAAAGAGCGACAGTTGCTTATGACACTCTTATGCGGCCATAAAGGCCATGCCACAGCCATAAAAGTGGTGCAAACAGGCCCAGATGCTTCTGCACTCTTGTGCTATCACCACCATTTGTGGTACAGCCCTCCTTCTGAACCTCTGAACCAGGGAAAAACTAGCCAGTTGCCTCAGCACTGCTTTGCTGAAACACTTAAGAGTTATTTCATTGTTTCTGGGTACCTGTTCAGCACATCTATACCTTTTGTCTATCCCAACACTCCCAAAATTCAGTTTTACTGAGTGAAACGTCCAAAACCCCTCTCTACCAAACACACCGTGCATATCTTTACACTTCTATATCAGCTCCCTCATTGCATACCCTGCCGAAATAAAAAGGCCCGTTCCAAACCCTCCTCTGGTTACAACTTTCCCAAACATCTGTGATTTGTGAACCACCAACGAACAACCCAAAGATTTGGTGACGATCTACTTCTGCTCCTCCGATTTGAAAAAAATTTCCATTAAAATTTTATAGTGTAACAATTCTGGAAGTTCTCACAGTCTACCTGGTTCAAAAAACCCTGACAAAGGAAAGCAATGAGGAATAGCTAATAGACCGAGGTCTGTTTCGCCTGCAGAAGAGACTGAGGGGATATGATAGCTCTCTTCCGATATCTGAAGGGCTGTAACTATGTGGACGTGTGGGACTTATTCTCAGTTGTCCCAGGGAGCAGGAATAGAATCAATGGGATGGAACTTCAAGGAAGTCGACCCAGGTTGGACCTAAGGAGGAACGCCTTGACAGTAAGGGCTGCAGTCAGTGCAACAGGCAACTTCATGGGGTGGAATGCTCTTCTTCACTGCACGTCCTCACTGGATTCTTGAACAGTCATCTGCCAGGGATAGTCCAGTGGATCCATCTATACCTAAAGCTCCACTGATATACTTTGGCCATTAACTTACCTTGAGTTGACAATGACATTGACTTGAATGGGACACTGGTCTCTCAATGCAAATCAACGGAGAAAGGAACCTGCACGAAAAGCCACCTCTGCCATTTAAATGTCAAGGGTAAAGTGGGGAAGCCCAACCAGGCGCTCCAAGATATAAAAACAAGGTGGAGGGGAAAAAAATAACACTGCCTTGGGACTGCTGAAGGACAGCTGGGATACAAATGCCACAAATATGAATCTTTCTTCTGTAAATACGTAATACCAGAGGCTTTCAAAAACTAAAGTTTACCTTAAATGACTGTTTGTACATATAAATATCATATCCTCTGTCAATCTTTTTTGTTTTGCTGAACAAGATGAGGTCTTCAAAAAGGAAGACGTGCCTCAGATACTTCTTTCTGCCAGACCACACAATAAACTCGTCTTGACATCTCAGTTGTCCTTGTTCTTTGAGATTGACCTGATTGGAGAGAAAGACACTATTTGGTAGATTCCAAGCAGGTTGCTACATAAACTTCCCTAAGGGTGGTGAGTTAGCAACCATATCTTCTGACTATAGACACAGATGGAACAATCTTATGATCTGGTATTGTGGGGGATGAGAAAGAGTTAGCATTCTAAGATGACCACGAGATGTATTAAAATAGGCCTGAACGTCAACCATCAATCAGTACCCACATTCTTCATCTTGTCAGTTACACTAAATCACCTTGGAAGAAAAGCAGAGAGGGAAAAGAGCAGCCACTTTCTTCATCCTGATAGGGAAGTGGAGATTACACTCACACGCAGGGCAAGGTTCTGGGAAGGGGTAAAAAATGAATATTGATCCTTTCACATCTTTGGGAATTATGGACGCTCTGTTTGTAGCATTCCTCTGCCCAGAAAGTGACATGTACTGTTCAGGGCTTGCAATGCCATGTGGTCACACAGTGGTTTGGGAGTGCTTCTTTTAATCAGCACTTAAAACTAGGCAAAAAAATTTAAGAGGTCGAGATCTCTCCCAGGAAATTCCAGTTGTTGATTTCTACTTATGACAAATTTGTAAAAGTTGGTATTTGATTCATAATAATCCAAAAAGCGGGAAGAACTCCATCACGCTCAGAGGCAGGACCCCTCCTCTCCTCCTCTGAGCACACCCTCTGCATTCTACTCCATTTAGCCTCATATGAGTTTGAAGAATCTCAACAATTCTAATGCTTCAGCTACCATTCCTGGTTTTAAATCTTCAATTCTACCTAACCTCCTGGGCACCAGTAGACATTTAAGTAAATATTGCTGGTGTGAGGCTGAATGAGAGAGGCTTGTCTCTGAAGTGGGATAACTACCTCAAAGTATATTTATTAGGTTATCCCACTGCCAAGCCCAGAATAGTCGCGTGGAGATCCAAGGTTAGGATGCATTATACTGCGTGTTTACAAGACTAACGGCACATGATCTGAAGTGTGGGAAATCACCCAAATGTGTCAGCAGGGAGGATCGGGCCCTCTTTGTCACCAGCAGACAATGAAAGATAAGGAATAAAAGCTGACTGAATGTTGCCACAGAACATTTGGAGCTGGGGGAAGAAATCTGTCAAGACTTACATCGCATCCTCTGATGGCATCCATTGCAAGCAAATCATTCCCATGCCGAAGTTGAAACTTGACCATTTCCTCAGCAGCACGAAGGGCGCATAGTTCCTGCTCTTGTGCCTCCGAACACTCTTTGATGAGATCCTTCAGCAGGAGAGCATATTTGCTCATTCTCTGAATAGGTTTCAGCAGGTAAGAAGCCAGGTTCATTTTATCACTCAGTTCCTTCTGCTTATTCTGTGACAACATGAGAGAAACATGACAAAGCATCACAAAAAGCCCAACAACTCTACAACTATAACAATACGACATGAAGTGGGAATTACTTTAAAGAAGGTATTTCCGTGGCTTATAAGCAATGCATCTGACTGTGGCTTGTTCTTGCTGTATAAAGCATACATCCCAAATTGTTCTTCCTAAAAAAGAAAAAAAAATACAATCTTGATGTTTAACTTATAAATTAGTGATAATGTATACCACAATATGTTTGCAATTCTGATGTTCTTATGGCTAACAGTGTTCTTACATTTGTTGTCTTGCAGCAACGTAAAGCAACTGCTTAGTATCTGGTGACAAAATTTTATAGAAATCATTGGAAGCTAGACAGAATGCCTAACTGCTAGGAGGGAATAACAACTAGGCGTGTGCACGAATACAATTTTCAGGATTTGACTCGATTCAAATATCCAAAAATTTGAATTGATTTGAATGTTTAAAATTCAAATTTATCCAAATTCAATTCAACTTAAGCAACTTTGAAACTATTTGTTTGAATTTTCTATTTGAATTTGCACTTACTAGTGTTGACAACATTTGTATGTGCCTGTACGGATGAGTACGCATCCTGTACGCATCCTGTATTTATCCCATATGAGTCTGTGCAAACATGTATGGATGCAGGAAAGATGCATCCGTGCAAGTACACATTGTGTATGTATCCGTACACATATGAATGACCAAATAATTCAAACGAACAGATTCAAAAATTCAAAATTCGTTCAGATATTTAGAGTTGAACTTATAGATGTTACTTGATAAACTCAGAGAAATTTTGAATATCTGTAAGTTGTTGTTAGAAGCTTGATAAAAATAAGTACATTTAAAGGAAATTTGCCTTGGACAAAAATATCAAATATTTGAGAGGACATGTTAAAACCCCAAGCACAGGCAGACTAGATTTAATGAGACAGTGCCAGAAGGTGCCCATAATGCTATTGAGCAGACCACGAATGTGAGGCCACCCTTCAGCTTTGATGCTGGCAAAGGCTCCTCAGCTTCTGTTGGCTACAAAGAGCTAAAATAGATCGTCCTGCTCGCTTATTACAGCAGTCTAAAGAAAATGTGTTTCAGAACAGAGAACTGAGGCCAATGGTCAGTTCGCCTGAAGAACTGCTACTTGTTACAGGCAACCCATTGTTCATATAGTTTAATTAATGCTATATAAGCATTTTAATATAGTCAAGTCTCAAAGTCTTCACACAGAATTAGCTCTACACACGCAAATTCTATTATGAAGCAGAATTGAGGAACTGCCTGTTGATGGAAAAGAACTGCAGAATTAATACTATTTCTCAGCTTTGCCATTTGGCAGCCAATAAAAATATCTCACAGAAACACAGTTTGCGGGAAATGGGACTTACATGTCTGAGAAAACAAGAGCTTACTCGCAATGGTAAGTCTCTGCAGTGTTCCAGTTCTTTTAGAAAATACTGACGGTGGAAGTCATAGAGTTTTTCTAAATTCCCAAAGATGATGCTCCGCTTCCCTCGCAAATCTTGAGGTAAATCTGTCCTTTCCATTTCTGGAAAATAGCTGTCGATGATATAGCCTAATGATTTGACATATTCTCTTTCTGTTGTTATCATCTCATCCATTATGTGGTCCATCTTACTGTTGAAAAGAGACAGAAAAAACTATATAAAAATATCAGCCATAGATAACCCAGAATAATCAAGTGAATCACTCTCAGCTAACCGAAACAGAATGACTTCAGTGAATTAAGTGCAGAAAAGCACACGACCATCACAATGACCCAAAGCAAACATGGCGCCGGCTTAAAGGCAGGCCTGGAACAGCTGATATCCCTCTGGGAAACAAACTGCTATTAGACTTTTTGCAGACTCTGCAGATCTACCTCCATCTCTGGGAATGAATCTCACAAGAAATCCTCCACATTTCTGTCAAGGGACCGAGGCAGCACATAGAACTCCACTCTGTCAGAATCTGAGTTGCAGCCAAGTAAATCCAAGCAACAGCAGGAAGCTTTTTTGGCACGAATAACAGAACACTATGGCCATGATCCCACGTGACTTTTTAAAACCAGAATTAACGTAAATTGGATGCAAGTGCGCATTCTGTCCATTCCTTTTTAAAATTTTTAAATCGCAGTCAACCCTGATCCTGCTGTTTCCACAGAAATCGCTCCATCAAATACCAAGATCCTTCAAACACAATCTGTCCTGGGGGGAAATGCAATCCCTTGAATGACTAACTGACACGTCAACTGTGAAAATACTGTTATTTTTTTACTCAGCCCATCCCAAGTTCATTCACTACAATAAATTTCATAGTTACAATTTCTCACCTGCCCCCTCTTCTTTCCTCTTTGTCTTCAGTATGGTGAATTCTCGATGGAGACGATAAACTGCGATTTCTACACACCAAGGGGCTTTTGACATTTGAACGCTGAGCGTTTCTTTTCTCTGCAGCAACGTTACTTATGACCTCAAGTCCCCTGATATATACACCAGTGTATCCGGGCTGGTGCAAGTCACCGTGATTTCTCTTCGGCTGGGCCAATTCAAAGCTCTGTGTCTTCTTCATGATCTTCTTTAGGGGGTGCTTTCTATGGTGGGCAGCAGAGCCTTGGATTGGCTCTGAATGACAGGTGGAAAGACTGTCCAGATCTTTTGACGCGTGGTTAGGCCTTTGAAATCTGCTAAGCAGTGGGGTGAGCATCTGTGGCACCGACGGTCTCGCGGGAGGAAACGCATCTGTATTCTGAGTGATACTTTCCTGATTCAAAAGCGATGCAGTTGTTGGCAAACTGCTGTGCTGCAACTTACTATCAAAGGTGTTCTCCTCTTTGCTAGAAAAATGATTATGCGGCATTCCAGATCTGTGGCCCAGTTTATTGGTGCTTCTCCAGTCAACCTCCCTGACCTCTTCTTTGCTGGGACCTTTAATGACTTCCAAAAGGACCTCTTCTAGGTGATGCCTGGTCTGCTGACATCGGACCCATAAAACATTCCACTGTTTAAGTTCCTCCTTGTTGCCAAGGGCAACTACAACTTCAATGGCTTTCTGAAAGCTTTCTGAAAAAACACTGGATGCCTCCTGGTGGTAGTTTTGCAAAGACTGAACTTCTGATTGAGAATAGCTGTCCTCCATGGAAAGCTTATCAAGATACTCATCACAATGAACCATCCACTGGTGAGCCTGAATAATAAGAGAATGTAAGAACAACAAAAAAAATATTTATGCAAACTTACGAAGCTCTTTTTGAGGAACAATTTTTTTGTCCCAAATAGAACAATGCATAGTCAAGGACAGCCAAAAAACTCCATCCTACTCTGGGTACCCTATGATGGCTTCTAATCAGGCCTTCTTGGTGGTGGCATATTCCCTTTGGAATGTCCTCTCTTCTGCTGTTCATGAGCAGATCATTAAGTGCCTAATAAAGACATGGGCATTCCCTGCATGAAAGCTTGCTTCCTCTCTAGGCTCACCGAGCTTTTAATGTGTGTTATCTGTTGTTTTTGCCCTTGTTTTTAATGTTTTTTATAAACCCTTTTGAGGCTTCTTAAGATGAAAAGTGTATCTATAAATGACTGATGAATAAACGTATCATATTGCTGTTCTAAATTGGCCCGACAGCAGTTCAAGCGCTGTGCCTTTGCCTAAGTATTTCTGGGCATCCTAGTTCAGTGGGCCAATACACTAGAGTCGGAAAGGCTAAACGGCTATCCTAGTTGCCATGGGAACACCGTGACTGGCAGGAGTGCGGAGGGCAGGCTGCTCTCACAACTAGGCCCTACTGAAGAAGATATAAGCTGGCAGCTTCCCAGAAGCTCTTTTGCTTTGCAGACATGCTTCTTCCAAACTCTTAGGACAGCAAGGAGGCAGTGAAGGGAGAGGGCTAATCCTAAGGTTTGCCGGGGAGCTGAGGTGCGATGGCCACAGCATGGGCTGGGATGCCAGTGCAGATACTTTTCTGCAGACTCTCAAGCTTCCTGTGAGGCTCTCGCTGCATGATCTCCAGGCTGCAGCTACAGTGAGGTGCCAAGAGGACAGTGGAATGGTGGGGTGGAAGTGGGGTTAGATGCCAAGCCTAGTGGTGCGTGCGATGCACCTCCTGATAATGCTGCCACAGTAACAGAAAGGCCAGTGCTTGACCAACTGAACTGCTTCCTGCCGACCAGTGGCACGCTGGAGCCACGCCGGTCAGCACTGTCGGAGTCTACAGGCCATGAAGGTTTCTGACTGCTTGCTTGGACAAATGATTGGGACTGAGCATAAAGGGTGTTAACAGGTTGGTAACGTGGCGGCTAGAAAGCCCCACAAAAAGTATGAGCCAAGAGAATGGCTCATGGCTCATGGCTTGCAAACAGGACCCTCTTTGTTCCACCCATGCTTCCTTAGAGGGAACACTGGTGCCAGTCTCCCCCTTCAGCAAGAGTAGCAGCACTGGGAGTTGCCTCACAGTCCCCCTGGCACCGCCATGCTCTTGGGAGGTTTCCAGGAGCACAATGGCAGCCATCATGGGAGTTAAAAAACCTGGGGAGTTCCCAAGTTCAAATCCCCATGACAACACCCTGGGTGACCTTGTGCCAGTGACTGTCTCTCAGTCTAGACTTATCATATGGGATACAAAGGAGGGCAGGAAAATCTTGTGTTCCCAGGAACAAAAGTGGAATATAAATACCATGCGCAAATAAATGACACTGACACCCATATGAACTATTGCCGAATATAATATTTAGAGTGATATACCATATGATAAAATAGAAAAAGAAATTAGCTTACTTTCTCATAAAATTCATACAGCTTAGCTAACTTCTCCAGCTCGTTTCTCCTTTTTTCTATTTGAATGGTGATGCCACTCAGATACCTGCTAAAGTCTTGGAATGATTTTTCAGATTTTAATGAAGAATTCTCCTTTATGAGCTGCAACCCTTTTTGAGAATGTTGCTGTAATGTAAAACATAAAGGACATTAAGTAACATCTTTACTGTATTTTTAAACTAAGTTACTGTTGTTATGTAAGAGACACTAGGAGAACAGTTGGGTTTCAGAAGGTATTTGTGTTATTCATTGTAATTTCTTTGATCTAGATATCTTCTTCATATCAAGTCCACTGAAGCCTCATGGAATTACACAGTAGACAATCCATTGTTCTTCCATATCCTGCTGGCTCTGCTCGTTCATGAAGTATACTAATCCCAAGACAGAGAACTGTCACCCTTCAGCATTGTAATCTTCCTATATGCAAAAGCTATGCACATTTTGAGCCCAGTTCCCTAGAGAAATGTAGCAATATAGGCTCAGAACTACGACATTATTGTGTTTTGTTAGCACAGTCAGCCTTGCTTGCTCCTGTACCTCTGGAACCTAGTAAGAGACTTCATGACAATAGTTTTGCCGATCTCCACCTCATTATCTATCAATTATGAAACATTTTTTTTTAAAAAAAGTCCTCCTCAAATGAACAATGCAAAGAAGCAGAAAATAGAACAGTAGAATGAGAAAGGCAAGAGATCTCTTCAAGAAAATTGGAGGTATCAAAGGAACGTTTCATGCAAAAAACTGAGGGTGTGACATTTTATTTTCTTGGCTCGGAAGATCGCTGCAGACAGCGACTGCAGCCATGAAATAAAAAGGTGTGTCCTTCTTGGGAGGAACATTATGGCAAAACTAGGCTGCATTTTCAAAGGAGGAGTATCACTGCTGACAAAGGCCTATACAATCAAAGCTGTGGTTTCCCCAGGAGTAATGTGAGAACCGGACCATAAGGATGGCTGCGCACCAAAGCATTGAGGCTTTCAGATGTAATACTAGAGAAGATTTTTGAAGAGTACCTTGGACGGACTGCTCATCGGAAGGACAAATATTGAAGCTGAAGCTCAACTACTTTGGCCACATAATGGGAAGGCAGGGCTCATTGGAAAAATCTCTGATGCTAGAAAGGAGTGAAGGCAAAAGGGGATTGCAGATGAGATAGAGAGAGAGGCAGACAGGCAAGAGTCATGGAGGAAATGAACGTGAACCTGGGCAGACTTTGTGAGGTAGCGAAGGACAGACGGACCTAGCTTGCTGTGGTCTATGGGATCACAAAAAGTCAGACATGACTGAACAACTGAACAACACCTTAAGGACAAGCAGTTCTTTCTGCACCGACCTTTAAGACAGTCTAAGAGGCCTCCCTTCCTCATGGTGGACTGTCTTAAGGGAGGCCAAGGCCACCTCTAGTATGGATAGGCCTTTTGAAAAGGCCTATGGGTGGTGTACTCCTCAGTAAACCAGCCCACAGAGGTGGGCGAAAGGGCATACACTTCCATGTTCCAGTTTAGCAGAGGAGTCCATTCCAGCAGTGCACCATACTGCATCACTGAAGTGAGCCCCCCGGGGGCTCTGAGGCCAGGAACCCTTCATTCTTGGCCTTTGGAAATGTTGGAGACTGGCTCGGAAGATATCATGCTCTTTGGGCCTGGTATGGCAGCTACCCCAGAACAGTCATCCAAATGCAAACAGCTTTGCTCCAGGGCAGGTGGGTCCTCCACTAGGAGTCCCTTAAGGTAAGCGTAGAAATGGCTTAAGATACTCTGCTGGACCAGCCTATAGCCCTGGCTATGCTTCTGAAGATCATCTTATCTTTCTGTAGAGAAAAACATTCATCAGCATTAATCCAGCTGCTTAACATAACCATCTTGGGTTAGAATTTCTTCCCTGTTCTAAAGATTTTGACCTTTGGGGGGGAAAAAGGCAACCCAAAAGTTGTTTAACCTGCTCAATTTTCCAGGGCTGAACCAACTTTGGTTCTTTTCTTGGGCTAGTCAGACTGAAGCTTCTCAAGATGAGCGTGTACCTGTGATGGCACAGTGGACTACAACAGTGCTTTCTCCTGGTTTGTGGTCAAAGCCCCCGCAGCAGTGTTTGGGGCCAGATGCTTGTTAAATGAGTGTGGGGAAGTGTGATTTCCGTGGTGTCATTAATTAACGCTTCATGTCGATACGGCCAGTTCATTTGTCTGCATGCATGCATGCCCGAGACCATTTCCCTTTTTCTGCCCTGCTTGCTCGACTAAGAGGCTGTGGGTGTCTTTGTGTAAGAGAGTGAACACAGAAGCCAAGGCATTCTGCATCTGGCCAGCTGCTGCAGGCATCCTCACAGCCAAAATGGAGTCCAGAAACTTTCAAGGAGACGGCAAACGCTGGCGGTTGGGTGACCTAGAACCAGACCAAATGCAGTGAAAGCAGACACTGATGGTAACAATATCCATTTTAACAAATTAAAGAGTTTAAGATTATAATAAGTCCTGGGTTTTTCCATTCTGGCCTCTCATCCCTGGTTCTACAAAGCAGCAGCGGGATATGCCACAGCTCTCACTGTCTTGTTTTTGCGCTCAGCATGTTCACACCTAGAGCTCAACGACACTTGCAAACAGCCTTCTGTTGAGAACCACCCTTTCCTGCGAGTGGGAGACACTGAGCTGGTTCTAATGCCCATTTCTCCCGCCATTTCAAGGACAGGGTTCCCAAGGACTCCTGCTCAAGCCCTGGTTGTCTTAAGGATTTTGATAGGCTTATATTTAATAAATTGAAGGTAAAATTTAAAATACACTGAAACTGTTAAATGGGTGATTTGATCAATTTGTTGTTCAATGCTGCAATTCTAATTTCTTCAAGTAGCTGGATATTTTAAGCTAAACAAAACACGTTTCAGAAAGCAGAAAATGTAAAGCGATGCACTCACTGCTGCTTTTTCACTGAAAACTAGGAACTCTTCTTGCTTCCTTTTCATTTGTTCAAGTGAAAGTTGTTCTTGATCAACAGGAACAATAAATTTTTCTCTCTCTTTTTCAAACCAGACTTTTATCTGTTAAGAACACAAGACTTTATACTTAGAAGTAATTACCAATTCTAACAAAACATGGAGCAGCTTCATAAAATCCATAATCTTTTAAAAAATACCTATCTTAATAACAGCCCCTCTGCCTCCTAATTCATGATGTTTAGGTTTGCACACAAGGGACCACAAAGACTGGCACAGGCCCAGAGCCTGCAAGATTAATAATATGAACTGATCAACTTGTGGGCTACATACAGCCCTCAGTCCATCCTCTGGCCAGCAGTTGCACTGTCCATCTTAATCTACTCTGAATTACGTGCATGAAAATCAGCAGAGGTTTCAGATTGCGTCTGCAACCCATTCTGATCTCTCTGAAGCTTTTTCAATATGCTACACACCAGCAGCTTCAGAAACAGGAATTGTAGGGTGGAAGAGACAGGGCAGGAGCATAGTTGAAATACTTTTTTTGTCCTCCCAAACCACCTTAGTTTTGCACAGTGGCTTAATAATTAAGTGTGTGTATGAGCAGTTTGACTTGGAGCTGCCAGACACTGAGTTTAGTTCTCTTTATCCAGCCACTCAAATTGTAGAGTCCTGTCTCAGTTTGCATGAACCATCCTTGAACCAGCTTCATCAGCTGTTCAATGACTGAGAGCTTTCCCTTCAACCATTACTGCACCATGAGCTAGATCAGTGATGGCCAACCTATGACATGCGTGTCACAGGTGACACGCCAAGCCCTTTTGGGTGACACACCTGGTCACCCTGGCACCTGGGCGTGTAGTGCTTGCTTGTTCTTGAAGTGTACAAAATACCAACTTTCAACTGAAGATTTAGCAAATGTAAAGAATTATTTGTTTTTGCTTTTAATAAAATACATATATCAAAAATATAACTTTTTTACTAGAGCCACAAATATCACAAAATTATGGATATTTCTAGATGTGACGCAGCACCTGAGTTAAGCTAGGTTTTCTTGCAAATTTTGACACACCGAGCTCAAAAGGTTCGCCATCGCTGAGCTAGATCTAGGCTTAGGGAGGTGATTTTGCACAAGGTCAAAGCATTGTGGAATCCATCTCCATGGCCGTGGGGGATTGCTAGTCTGAAATTACACAGTTGCACAAAAGAGGCTGGGCTCGTGATCAAAGGACGGAGCTGGAATTCCCCATCCTTGGCCACGTCATCGTGTTTATTGCGGGAGCGAACCCAATCAAGAGAGAAGGGTGGGAACCACAACTGGCAACCAATGCACTTTCCCCAATGCGTTTTTTGGAGCATTTTCTGTGGGACCAGCAAGAATGAGGGTTGACTGTGATGCGATTTATAATTAAAAAAATGGGAGCAGGCAGAATGCATGTTCGCATTGGATTTTGGTTAATTTCATTTTTAAAAAGTCAAGTGGGAACATGCCCCATGAAGGAAAAAAAATCTTGTTTCTAAGCAGCTCATGTCAGAATGGCTATTCAGATAGGGGAAAGGCCCACATGGCAGATTCCCAGCCCATCTGATCCATCACCCTACAAGACCACATTACCGGCTGTTTGGTGGAGAAGCTTTTTCCCGTCAAGCAACTAACATAACAGAGTCACTGCAAAGCGGTGTTAGGTGAGGACTTCCTCTCTAGCCTGCATTCCTCTACTCGCTCCTTCTTTGCACTGGTGAGCCAGCTTGGCTAAAGCAGATCAGGTCCGACCAGAACAAACCTGTTGTGTGGCCTAGGTGAACTGGGATGGCTTGAGAGGAGCCAAACAACTACCAGAGGTTTTCACATTCCCACTGATATCTTGGCAACCGGAATGAAGACACAACAGAATCCTGTATTTTTTTGTTTTGTTTTTAGGCAGTGAACCATGCATTTCAGTATGTGCCCACAGACCTCTTCCCTTGCTTTTTTTCCTTTAAGAATTTCTATGTATAGAACCAGGCAGATATTTGAATGCACAAGCAAACCTAAAAAGGCATGCTTAAGAGTCACTACTTCAACCATAAGGCAGCCACACTCCTCTTCCTGTAACAGAACAGCAGAGGTTTTGGATCTCTTGGGGTCACAGGGCAAAGTCAGAGTCACTGACAGTGGAACTAAAGACAGACGTGGTCCAGGGAAAAAGACAAGCCGGTACTGGGTTTCAAGGGGTTGCTCTTAAATATATAATTCTAAAAGAGACAAAGCAATAGTCTCTTATTCTAAAAACATTTACTATGCAGCATGCAAAAGGCAAAATCCTACTAAGCTGTTCTCAGAAAGCTAGAGAAAATTGCCTTTCCTCTAGCTATGAACCAAGAAGAAAAATCATAAACATATTATTTAATCAATAAAACATTGCCTTTCTCGTTCTGCAATACAAAACAAGGGATATAAGTTCTGATGTTTGATCTAACGCCTCATTCCTTTACAAGACGAAACAAAACTGGAAAGCAGCCGTTACTTGCTCTGCAGAGGGAAACGCAAGCCAATCCGCTACTGACCTGATCACAACCTTCTTCAAATGACTTCATGGCCAGGAGAGTTTCTAGTTGTTGCAAGCTTTTATTAGACAACAGAACCAGCCTATGAACTTCTTCATCAACTTGGTTATATAGTTTTGTAATGGTTTCCACGGCATCACTGAGGGCGTGAGAAAAAATAAGCATTTATTTTACCTCTTCAAAATATGGATACTGCTAGAAATTAAAATAGTAATGCCAAACTTCAGTGTAATACCTACTTAACAAAATATATATATTTTGTAATACATATATTTATATATGTATAACAAAATATAAAAATACACTGCTCAATAACAATTACGATATTGTTAAAATTAAAGGCTTCAATTGCGGGCGCCTGTAGCCTCTGCTTCACTTCAGGTTCCCCAACTGCCATTACGCGACAAGCTGCTTTCGAAGTTCAGAGTCACAACAGTGGCTTTGGTCACAAGGTTAAAGAATAAGGAATCAACTTGGAAAGAACAATGGCTTTCCTTGTGCACATTTATTTGATTTTTATCCTGCTTAATATTGCAATCCCCAGGCATCAACAGCCTAAACAATAAAACTGTTAAAACAGAATAAAAGCACAGATGCAGCTCTCTCCAAAGCAGAATCTGATGCCAAAAGCCACATGTGGACACTGGTACAGAGATGGCAGAATATTAAATTTAGTTATCATCTTCTTAACTCCTACCACCTCTGTTACTTGCTAAAGCAAATGATGACTGAATCAGATCTGTACACTGCAATAGCTACTATAGCATATAAAACTTTCACTATTTTTCACCGTTAATGATTCCATTATACCGGTGATGGCCAACCTATGACACGCGTGTCACAGGTGACACACCAAGCCCTTTTCGGTGACACACCTGGTCACCCTGGCACCTGGGCATGTAGTGCTTGCTTGTTCTTGAAGGGTACAAAATACCAACTTTCAATTGAAGATTTAGCAAATGTAAAGAATTATTCATTTTTGCTTTTAATAAAATACATATATCAAAAATATAACTTTCTTACTAGAGCTACAAATATCACAAAATTATGGATATTTCTGGAAGTGACACAGCACCCGAGTTAAGCTAGGTTTTCTTGTGAATTTTGACACACCAAGCTCAAAAGGTTAGCTATCACTGCATTATACTCTTAATAGCATTATAATTCCAGAAAACACCAGAGTCCTAAATAATCCATAATCTATAAAATAATTAGTGACAGACCAAATATTTACCGATAATCTTCTGTATTGCAGGACTCCTCCTTCCTAAGTCTTGCAAGCACCGTTCCGCCCTGAAGTCTTAAGGTTACCAATAGTTCATCTTCCAGAACAAGCCTCATCAGTGCCTTGTGCTTGTTCATCAAATCATATACCTCCTAAACAAAATAATTAGTAACCATTGTAGTTCTGCAAAATGTATACGTGAAAACACAGCACAGTCCTTCCCATTCATTCCAGAGTAGCAGCAGGCGGTCACTCCTGTCAGATCCTGCTCAGACCAATGTAATTTTTCTTTCACGGACAAGGCGGAAAGGACGAGGAAACGCCTTCCTCGTACTTGTTCCTCCTGCTGCCTCCCCTGCCACGGAATCGCCATGTCCTGGACCTTGGCCATAACAGCATCTCACTAATCACTTCTGAACGTTCTGCGAGAACCAGGTTACCCAGATGGCCCAAACACTGCAACATCCAACGAATCAAAAACAGTAACTAACATGCCTCAGCATAAAAATAACAATGATATGTAACTTCCACAATTTTCAGTGGAGTCAGTTCAAAAATTGTATTATCAAAGAACGTTATTCTATGACCTACACAGGAGCAATACACAGCGTGTGATACAATCTATATGATTCAGTCACAACCAGAAAAGTAAATTATATAGTGTAATAGCCCAACATTGAGCCTCACATTACACATTTCTCAAATATTTATTCAAATGGCTCCAGCTTCCTTATTTCTGCTTCTTAAATCAGAGGAATTTGCAATCATCAGAAAGTAGCACCCAATCAGTTCAGTTCTCCTTGAGTTTGCGCTCACACACAATGTGGAAAAACTGAGTTATTAGCAGACTCCAATTATTAGCAGACTCCAATTTTAAATAAATCCTTTAAAAAATTATTTTTTTGGATGCTCTTAACAAAGCCATTATGTTAGAATCCTATTTTTTTTTCTTGAAAAGAGAACAATTCCTTCTCTGGCATCAACTTCTTTAACTGACTAATTATTAGTTAAATTATTATTTAATCGATTAGTTACTTTAACTGAAGAATTATGGTCAGATTCTCACATCTATGTTCTTCCTATTTAAAACTGGAGCCAGGTTGACAGGTACTTCCAGAAGTAAAAAAGAACCGTAACATACACTAATGTGGTACAGGAGAAATGGGCTTCTCTCCTAAGCACAGTCACAGACACTTCAAAACTGTCCTGAGGCCAGGGGACCTGGGGAGAGATTATCTCAATCTCCCCACTCCAACTGCAATGCTATAGTGAGACAGGGAAGGCCATAGGCAGGTTTCTGTAGGGAAGAGTTGAGAATGGGGTCGGGAGCCCTGGGGCCTCTCAGCCCAAAATGTGAAGTACATTATGGGGCAGTAGCTGTTCTGCCCACCAGAGGATTTCTGATAGCAATAAACTATTTTGTCCTTTTTCTCTAGCAGCACGTACAGAAGCTGCAGTGAAGAGAATTTGATAAATGACACAAGAAAAAGGATGGAAGAACCTTTTCCTTGTGGACTCTAAAGGAAAAGGTTCTTCCATCCTTTTTCTTGTGTCATTTATCAAATTCTCTTCACTGCAGCTTCTGTACGTGCTGCTAGAGACATCTCATACATATTTGGAGCCCTATGACAGTACCTAAAGCTTATTTTTTAAAGTACTAGGGGGCATGATATTCAGAATATTTCATATATATTCTCTTAGTAATCTTTACAGCAATCCAATGTGTTACGTATTATAGTCTTCCCACTACAAAGATACAGAAATTCAAGCTATGATCAGAAACAGCCAAAGAAAGGATCTCTGAGGAACCCAAGAGAAAGCTTTGAGGTGCAATTTGTTGGAGGGAACAGGAGATAAAACAGGCTTTGGCGGGAGAATGGTTGAGTTAGCTTTCTCTTAGGAACTGGTATGTAAATAATAATATACAATTACAGACCAACAGGTCTTTGACAAAGTTTGAAGAAATTTGGATGAATTTTTGGAGGGGTCATGAGGAGCAGGAAGTAAAATATTGGGGTTATTAATAAATCAAAAGAATGCAGTACTGGGACGTATGTTTCAAAATTGGCAGTCAGATATTAATATTACAAGAGATAATGTTGAGCAAAAATTAGAGAAAATAAGTAAAGTAAAAAACGTAATAGGGTACAGGAAATGGCACTTAAGATATTTTATAAATGGTACAGAACACCATCTCAATTGTCATATATGATCCCAGGAATGTCACCACAGTGCTGGCTTGGGTGTGGGCATAGGGGAACATATTTCCACCTTTGGTGGGAGTGTGACAGTGTAAAAAGATTTTGGAGAAGTATTCAGAATTATAATAATAATATTCTAAATATAAATGTGGAACTAACACCTGAAATAGCTTTGTTTCATGTGACAAAAGGGAGAATAAGTGAAGAAAAACAATATTTATTTGAACAAATGATATATGCAGCACAATCTGCAATTGCATGAGGATGGGTACTAAATGGACATTAGATAATTGGTACAAGTATCTAATAGAACAATATAGATTTGAGAAGATGCGGGACATAGGATTTAAAAGATAAGGACTGAAACGATGGTCCAAGACAGAGAATAACTGGAAAGAACTATTGAGCTATTTGACAAGACCTCAAGCTCCAGAAGTTCTGAGAGTTGAAATATTAAGACTATTTTTTTTTTGGTCCGACTAAAAATATATCAAGAGGTGAAGGAAAAAACCTAGATGATGTCGACAACCAAGTGCACGCACGGAAGATGAAGGGATGCACGCATTTGCCACTTTTCAATGTATATTGTTATGTTATTGTTGTTATATTTGTTTATGCTGATGTCATTATAAAAATAACGATAATTTTTTAAAAACAAATGAGGTATAATTTGTCCACACAGCAATCTGCCCCTCCCTCCTCTCATGAACATCTCAGGCTGGAAAAGGTGACTAGAGGAGGCTTGGGAACGTGAGGGCCACACACCGTCTTTCTGAGGGAGTTATGTCTGAACACAGACTGAGGCTACATCTGCATGGCACCGTTTCCAAAGCACGCTTCCATCTCATACAATCACCCACATTCTTGTGCCCTTAATTTGTTCTGGAAATCAGAAAAAGCAGATTGCTGAAAGAGTGTGGTGAAAAGTAGCATTAACGACGCGGAGCCCAATGGGAGCCACACGGGCCATGCCTGGGTGCTGCTTTCTGACGATGGAGGTGCCTGTCACAGGGGTATAGTGCAGGAGCAGGAGCAAACCACTGTAAACACAGTACTGGAGAAAAAAGTTTTAAAAACCTCACAAATATCTTAATGTCTGGTTCCCGGAAAAACATTCAAACCTGTAGAGAATTTGAAGGTTTCACTGTCTAGTTTCTGAAAAAAAAATTTTTTTTAAGCTGGTAGTTCAGATATGGAAAAGGGAGAGTGGTATTATCTGGGTGAGTTCAGGTGGGGATAGATCTAGGTGAGGAGGGTCAAATGAGGCACAGGAGTAAAAAGAGTCATATGGTATGATGAGGAAGAAGGTGACATGGAGGTGCTCCGTCCAGGACATGGGTGGTGGTGGTATCCAAAGGTACTTGCAGAAATATGAACTGAATCAGAAGCCTCCTATTTTATAATTTGTTCACTCGGCCATCATGCTATTAATAGTTCTCTGTTCCCTATTCCCAACATACAGTGATTTGGATTTAGTTGATCCAGAACCAGTATTTCACTATTAACAGTTAATGCTATTTTACTTTGTCTGGATTCTCCATTTTCTCCTCCCTGCACTGAATTAGTACAAAAGTCCAGCGAGGTAGTTAGTAGCACTTGGAGACTAACAGGAGAAGGGGTTGGTGGCATGAGCTTTCATACACATGTCTACTTCTTCAGAAGCTAGGGGACAAGTGACATACAGGCATGTGAAAGGACAGTTTTAAGAGTTCGGATAATTCACAAGGATCTGTGAAGACGAGGAGATGACAACAGAACGGGGGAAACGCAGATGAAGAATAATAGTGTTTCCAGTTATAAGCGGGCGCATGAAGTGAAGGGCTGAGGAGTGACAACGGAAGATTTGCTCCAGGTGGTTTATTAACAGCCAGCTTTTGTTCGCTTCAATGAACTTCACTGAGTGGAAAACCTGTGTGTCATCTATGTGTTTGGCCTGGTGGCCTAATGTCCAAAAAGGTCAATACTCACTTTTGAACTACTTGGTGCTTGGATATTACTGAGTGAGCATACAGAACAGCATAAGAAAACAAGAGCCTCTTTGCAGTTTGCTATGAATGACTCAAGCTTCTGCAAAAAAAAGAACAAGCAAACAGTATAAGGTATAGTTACCAAGTGGCTACAGAGCTGAATTAGGACTAAGGAGACCTGTTCAGAGCTGTGTTTGGCCACAGAAGGTCCTGAGCTAGTCACTGTCTTTCTCACAAATCTACCTCACAGATTCTTGTGAGAATAAAACTGAGTGGAAAAACTAATGTTTGCTGCTTTGAGCTCTCTGGAAAAATGAGAGGACTGAATAAGTAAAATAAAATTAAAAAGCCCTTTTGGTGCATATCCATTCCGGTTCTGATGGAGGCGAACCCTTGGAGAATGCTACATGTACTTTGGTTCTAGAAAATCTTGCATAAAACTTTATCATTAGATTTGAGACCAATAAAAGGGGGTTAATGAAGAGCATTAGTGATGCCTCCCCTACACAAATTGTTCGCTCTTGATATTCTGACTTTTTCTTGAAGAGCTCGAGGCCCTGCAAATGATTTTCTTCCCTCTATTTTATTCTCACAGCAGCTCTGTGAGGCAGCTTTTAGAGAGCCAACGACTAACCCAGGTCACCCAGTACATTTTATGACCAAATTCTAATTTGAACCCAAGATATTCCGGACGGTAGCTTAAGACTGTAGTCACTACACTATACTGACTCCACTCCACCTGGCAACCAAGTTCTGTATTCCTGCAAGAAAGAGGGCACATCACTATAACACTGTAAGTATTTGTCTGTTTATTCATTTTTGTTGATATTTATTTATGAAGAGTGCAAACTACATCTAAATTTTGTAGGATGACTCAATAGATCAATCAGGCTTACAGCAAATCATCACTTTTATTAATCACAGTATAAGAAAGCCATGTTAGTTTGCATTTAGAGCCGAGCCAAGCAGTTCAATTTTTATTTTCTGTCCTATTTTACAAGCAGAACCGGTGGCTCGAGGTATAGCTGGTCAGCTCCAAAACTACACCAAGGTTAGCTTTCTTGACCATGAAGAAGCATAATGCCTGCAATGAGGTGAGAATCTTTGCCCAGATTGCAATGGATTCTGGAATATATTTCTAATATTGATTTGTGTGACAACGTGTAGTAATCAAAATTGAAAAAACATCATTAGAGATTTTCCCCACTTAACTTACTCTTCGGAAATATATCCAGTCATTATGATTGTAGGAGAATGTGCCTTCAAACTCTGCTGTCAGCTGGGAGCAGTCAATAAATCTATGCAAGGCCTTCAATGATGTGAGAACTTCACACTGCCAAAGAAAGTTAGCATCTTTATACAATTTTATACAAATTTATCTCAATTTATAGTGGTTTCATTGTGACCCTATTGTGGGATAGAGGGTGGGATGGCAATATAAACAAGCAACCAAACAAAATCTTCATATTTATAAATTTTCTTAAAATTTACAGAACTATGTATTCTAAAAATGGTCAAAACAAAAAAGACAGTGTTTGCAAAGCAGCCTATTTCCCCCACAAAATGGAGAAACTGGCTTGCCACAGTCATCAGTAGTACATCAAGGTTTTTCGACCCACTGACTTCAGGGTGGCTGCATTTTAGCTTTACATATCTGAAATGGAAAAAAATTATTGCAGCAGCAATTGTCACTAAGGGTCCATTTAGCCTAAGAAAGTTGGTAGCAAAAAGAGCCTGATGTACAGCAGCAAAACGCCAGTTGTCTTCGCCCTTAAGGGAAAAAAGAAAGAGACCCAGAAGGCTGATCAATTAGCTTCACACAGTCATGGTTTTCCCTGGTTTCATTTCCTCTACTATCCAGAAGCACAGAGGAGTGCTTCAACCACTTGCTCTGTCTGGTTCTCAGACAGATTCCAGCAGACTAGGACAGGGAGGGTTATCCTAAGGCAGATTGCTGGCAATGACCACTAGAGGGCTCTCACTTTGACTATAAAGCCCTAGCGCGGTGATGGCCAACCTATGACAGGCGTGTCACAGGTGACACGCCAAGCCCTTTTGGGTGACACACATGGCCACCCTGGCACCTGGACGTGTAGTGCTTGCTTGTTCTTGAAGTGTACGAAATGCCAACTTTCAATTGAAGATTTAGCAAATGTAAAGAATTATTTGTTTTTGCTTTTAATAAAACACATATATCAAAAATATAACTTTTTTACTAGAGCCACAAATATCACAAAATTACGGATATTTCTAGATGTGACACAGCACCCGAGTTAAGCTAGGTTTTCTTGCAAATTTTGACACACCGAGCTCAAAAGGTTCGCCATCACTGCCCTAGCGCATTCTTCCTTCAGTCGTTTTTTTGCTAGGTAGCAACTGCATGCTGAAGGGAGTTTTCTGAGGTGATTTAGTCCCTCAAAATGCCATCCTCCACCTCACCAGGAGACAAAATATTGTACAGGGGTGAGCACTGTTTGATATCCCTGTCAGGAGGTGCGAAACCCATGGCTCTGATTTGGACTGGGCCGATAACCTTTGAGCCATCGGAGAGGCCCCTCTTACTGCCGTTTCTGGCAACACTGAGGAGGGAAGACTGCCATTTAATGCGTTTCATTCATCAGCCTCTGAAAGCTGACTGTCAGTGTTTCTAGTCTGCCCGGTCTCGCTTTGTTCAGGTTAAGTGCTTCATTGTCTGGCTTCTACTACTGTGGAGCTGGATCGGAGCTCATCCCTTTTAAGTATTTGCACCAATTCTTATAATTGGTTTGTTCTCTGCCCCCCCCCCCCCATGCTTTGCAGAGGACTCTGCCAGAGAAAAGGACTCTGGGGTGGAATTGACTGACCCTCAGGGACAGGGAAACAGCCCACGCTTCGCCCTCTGCATCCCCCTCAAGAGTTACCAAGGCCTGCAGAGGGATTTGTGGCCACCTCCAGCCAGACCTCAGAGGGCACAAAAAGTTGCCACCCCAAGCCCATCTCTTAAAGTCCCCCCTTGGGCTGTTCAACACGCCTCCTCCTCCTCCTCACAAGATGAAATGGTGGAAAAACAACTCACTCGCCAGGGGGAGGTTGCTCCTTTGCAGAAAAAATATGCCATGGCAAGTGCCGTGAGAAGGCGGAAATTTTTTTTTCGATCCACCTCTCACCTTCATGTGCTCAGAAATCATGAACAATCCAAATAAAGTAAAAAACACAGAAGCACTTCCTCCTCGTCCAGCCCGAGCCCTATTAAAGGCACAGCTTTAAAATACTGAAATTGGCAAAAACCCCTACCAAAAATGAGTTTCAAAAAGAAATGGTGGAGATCTCCTTCTGTCAGCTCCTCCTCCTCCTTCTCAGGTGAAAGACGGCACACCAGACACAGAAACTCCATGGGCAAATGCAAACGTTCTGCTCATTCCCTTGTTTCACCAGAGGGCCTTGCTGGATCAAAATACTTCTTTCACAGCACAAAACATAAGAAGAACTCAGCTGGATCAAAGTGCTTCTGTTAGCACCACTATGAGGGGTGATCAGCTGGACCAACATGCTTCATTAAGCTGTCACATAAGAGGTGCTCAGCTGGATCATTCTGATAACGCTGCTCCTTTAAATTTATCTATCAATAATAGAGCTGCTCTGAGCATATCCAGACTACTGTCCCCAATGTTATCAGTTGTAACATTAACCATGGAGTGCTGCTGGACCAATTGCCTTCTAATACCCAATTTGTCTAGGCTGCATCACTGCAGTTTCAGGGGCCCAGCCAGCACACCCTGCATCTAATGGCAAGCAAGCTCCGCCTAAGACTGTTAATGTGGGCGCTGATGTTAATGCTAACCCTGCACAAGATTTTCGTACGGATGAGGAAGAGGCAGGTCAGAAGGAGCCTGTAACTCAGTCTACTCCCAAGCTTTTTTCCTATGATTCCATGGCATCAGTAGTCTCATTTGTAGAGGTTTTGGGGCTGTTATGCCATGTTCCAGGTTTCTTTTTCTGAGTACCTAAGCTTTTGGATATAGCTGCAATATCCATCTTCAGAGATCTTTGCTCTTTGCCAAATCAAGGGTGACTGGTGACTTACTAGATCTTGTTTCTCTTCTTATAGATGTCTGCTGGTTGTTTGTTAGCTCTTTCTTTCTTTGAGTTGCTAATGAGACATTGCCCTTTCCCTGGCTGCACGCTGTTGGCATTGTTTCTTTGAGTGGAGGTGTTAACAGCATGTCATTGGGGTAACTTGTTTACTGTGTATAGATGTAATCCTTGGGGGTGGGCGACTAGTGATTGTGTGTTTGCAGAACTCAGGTGTGAATCTGTTTTGCTTGTTTCTATACAGAGGCTTCCACATACTGCTGAGAAACAGCCCTTGGTCCCTGTTGAAGTTGTGGGGGTGTTGTTGTATTTCAGTGGCCTCTCTGGTAGCCAATTCCTGTAATCCCTTTACCTTGGCTATGGTTTCTGATTGTTTGAATAAGATCTTGTGGTTTTCTAACCATGCATGTTCTGCTATTGCTGATTTGTCCATCTGCATGAGATGCACATTTCTTTCATGAAAGAGATTTACGTTAGAATTACGTTGTTCCCCTAGGCCTTGTTTAGTTAAAGTTCCTGTTCCAAAAAATGAATTAAAGAAACAAGCCTTGTTTGATGCCATCAACGAATTGTTAACTATACAAGCAGTTGAAGAGGTTTCTGTGGAAGAACAGGGGCAAGGGATTTACTCGATTATTTTCCTTGTTCCTAAAAAACGGGGTTAATGGAGAGCAGTGCTAGACCTAAATACCTAAACAAGTGTATGGCTAAGAAATATTATAAAATGAAATGTCTCTCAGCCATTAGAACCCAGTTAGAAGAAAACCAAGACTTGGCAGCTATTGATCTTACTCATGCCTTCCTGCATATCCCAGTCCATCTGGATGACAGGAAGTACTTGAGATTCCAGGTGGGCAAATGCCGTTTTCAATATAGGGCATTACAATTTGGTTTGTCTGCAAGTCTGAGAGTGTTCTCAAAAGTTTTAATTACAGTGGTAGAGATACTAAGATTAAAGGGAGTCAACATTATTACGTATTTAGATTATCTTATTTTGGCAGGTTCATCTAAAGTTGAAGCTCTCTGGGCAATTGAAATTATTGTTTCTAGTCTTACACAATTTGGCTTTATCATAAATTTTGAGAAGAGCACACTAATACCTAGTCAAACTATCATTCACTTGGGAGCATTTATTGACTCTGTTAATTTTGTCATTAGACTATCAAATGATCGAACTGAAGGCTTAGTGTCATTGGCTAATCAAGTTTCCACCAAAAGATGTGCTCCTCTCTCGGTTTTGTCATCTCTTTTGGGCAAAATAATCTCCATTATAGACCTGTACCCCTGGGCTAAGGTACATTCTTACCCCTTACAGT
The DNA here is from genome assembly GCA_023333525.1 of Aspidoscelis tigris stejnegeri. Taxonomy (NCBI): domain Eukaryota; kingdom Metazoa; phylum Chordata; class Lepidosauria; order Squamata; family Teiidae; genus Aspidoscelis; species Aspidoscelis tigris. The sequence goes on from JALMGA010000008.1 coordinate 1,270,553, forward strand.
AGGCACTATTACCATGCTCTCACACCATCTCAGCTGGCTGTAACACAACTTTACAGCTTTCATCTCAAGTTCATCAATCCCAATTTTGGTGGTGAAACCCACAGCAACTGGCCACAGGTGCCACTATTCTAAAACCTTCTGACACGGTGATTTATACAGATGCTAGTCAAGTGGGCTGTGGTGGCACACGTTTGGATTATTCTGCTCAAGGGACCTGGACTTTGGATGAAGCCAAGCACCATATAAACTGGCTTGAGCTTAAACCTATTATTTTGGTATTAAGATCCTTCTCTGACTTGGTTTATGGTAAACATGTTGTTATAATGACAGATAATACGACTGCTAAGTCTCATGTGGTGAGACAACGAGGAACCCACTCAAAATATTTGATGTGTTTATCTTACATGTTATTTACCTGGGCTGAACAATTTCTTGCCTCTCTTTCTGTCCTTCATATTCAGAGGGTGTTGAATACTCAAGTGGATTCATTAAGCAGAGTCAAAATATCACAGGCAGAGTGGAAGCTCCATCCAGAGACCTTTGCGCTCATACAACAAATGTGGGTGCCACTTCAGGTAGACCTATCTGCATCGGCCTACAATCACCAGCTTCTCCAATATATGTCTCACCACAAAGATCATCAAGCAATAGCAATGGATGTTCTAACATCCAGGTGGTCACGAAAACTGTTATACGCTCTCCCTCCTCTGCATTTGATAGCGAAGACTCTGTGGAAGATCCATAAAAAGAGAGCGCAAGTGGTGATGGTGGTTCCTTTCTGGTCGTGCTGCCCATGATTTCCAATGCTGGCTAGTCTTTCCACCCGATGGCTGCTGTGATTACCAATTTGCAAGGACCTTCTCACTCAGTCCAGGATCCTATATCCAGATCCAACTTGGCTGGCTCTGATGTCCTGGAGATTAGGCAGCAACATCTCCGAGCCACAGGCCTTCATGATTCAGTAATAGAAACCATGCTTACAGCTAGGAAGAGCTCCACTTGGAGGTTCTACAATGCTACCTGGAAAGCTTTCTGTTGATGGGGCAACTCTAATAACATAGATCTTCTTCATCTTACAGCTGAGGAAGAATTGCTCTTCCTTCAAGCTGGGGGGGGGGGTCTAAAAGTGTAAGATATAATATCATCAAAAAACAAGTTTTTGCCCTGGCAGCTATTACCAAAGTGCAAGAAGTTTCTTCCTTAGCCAAACATGAGTGTGTGTCTTTTTTAGCAGGGGTAAAAGCTAAAACTTTTTCCTTCTTGGCACTTACAACTTGTTTTGGATGGATTGACTGCTTCTCCCTTTGAACCTATTTCTGAATTAACATTAAAGTTTCTATCATTTAAAGTTCTCTTCCTAGTGGCCATTACCTCCAGCTCACAGAGTATTGGAAATGGCTGTGCTTTCTGTGGCATGACCACTATTTGAGTTCACACCTAACTCTGTTGTGTTAAGGGTAGATCCTCTGTTTAGGCCTAAAACAGACTCTAGTTTTCACAAGAACCAAGAACTGTGCTTACCTGCTTTATGTCCACACCTGAAGAATGCTACCGAACAATGTTGGGATTCTTTAGATGTTAAAGAGGGCTTTACAGGTGTATTTAGAAAAAAAAAAACAAGGATGTTAGAAAGTCATCTGCATTGTTTGTGCATTTCCACCCAAAGTATTTGGGTAAGGAGCCTTTTCCAAAGGTGCTCTCTTCATGGATCGATCTTGTATACTTAGGGGCATACCAAACCAAACAAATAGCTCCACCTGACGGCATTCAAGCCCCCTCAACATGTTCTTCAGAGACATCATCAGCATTTGCATTGTCAGCATCTGTAGCCAAAATATACAAAGCAGCTACAGGGGCTTCCCTGTCTACGTTTACACACCAGTACTGCCTAGATGTCTACAGAGAGCAAGATGCTGTCTTTGGCAGGAGGATCTTGCAACAGGTGTCAACAGAAACTGTACGTTTTTACATCATAGTAAGAGGTGAGAGGAATGCATGGCTAACCACCCATTAAGGGAGCTTTGGTATAGCCCTACCATAGTCTGCTGGAATCCGTCTGAGAATGGGAGGTTGACTTACCTTGTGAAGATCCGTTCTGGATGGATGAAAATGATTATTAATGATGATCGAATGCACTCCCTTCGGAAGACTGGGCTAGAGCACATGGCCTTTTGAATTTATAGTCTACGTGACAGCCCTCTAGTGGTTGTTGCCAGCAATCTGTCTTAGGATAACCCTGCCGTAATCTGTTTCCATCCATCCAGAATGGATCTTCATGAGGTAAATCAACCTCCTGTTCTTCTTCATCATAACATACGTTGTCACTTGGGTATTCCTTCCGGGATTATTCAAGTGTAGCCAAGATGAATAAAAGACAAATTTCAAGCTCTGTTATGAAACAATTCATCTCTTTTTCCCTAAATCTCTGTCTCTCACATACATACACACATGCACACCCAAAATATCATTTTTATATTTTTTGGTTCTACCTGAAAAGCAGCTTCTTTGTCAGGCTTAAAGGCATATTCTTTATCCACCAGAATGAGAACACTGTGAACAGCATGGGGGATGGTGTCCTAAAACAAAGCAAAGTGAATTTGGTGAAGGACAGCATTAACAGTTTGTTTATCCATGCATTCATGTTGATGCAAAATTAGTATCTTTCTACACAAAAGGATACTCATTCACTGAGAATTCATAAGAGATAGACAGTCAATAGATTAGTCCAATGGATAGTTGCTCTGAAATCAAAGCTCACTGAACTCCGAAGGCTTCAACTTGCATACAAACTGGTAATGAACCTTGAGCCCTTTGGAAAACTTTGGATTTTGTTTATACTATGCAGCGAGTGTCCTTAGATCAGCATTAAGGTAAGTGTGACGTAGCGATTGGATAATGCGATGCCCGACTGCAACTGTGCAGTATAAACAAGTCTGGACGCAGCCTGGGTTTCAGTCAAATTCTGATTTTAGGGGAAAAACCACAGAACACATGTTTTTGAGATGCATCTTATTTTAACAACTGTATTTTAAAATATCACCATCAAAAAGTAAAGATCATATAAACTATTATTAAAAAATAATAGTATCATTTACAATTGTTTACTTCAACTCCTTTTTAACTGGAGCAAAACTGAATGCTCTGTCAAAGAAAACAGTTTTGCTTTCAGAATTTAATTTAGCATCTGTTTTTCTATAAGGTATGTCTGTCATACTGCCAGTGCACAGAAACCCTGAAGTCAGCTTTGTAAGATAATGGTCAGAAATAAAGAGCATTCAAATGATACCATCACTTGAAAACTAAAAGAACTCACTCATATATACATTTTTAAAAGAGCATCTTGTCTTCAACTACAACAATGTATATATAGTTGCAAGTGTGGGAAAATGCAAGCAAACAAATTATATGAAACTTCCGGCCAAATACCCCAAGGTCTCAGGGAAGGTAACAACATTTAAAATCAAATATAGATATAAAGTGAAGCAATAACAGTGTCTCAAAGTTGAAAGAGAAAGGATATCCCCAAACCTTCCTAAACAGGCACAGTGAAGGTGTCTGACGTACCTGAAGGGGGAGACTATTCCATAGCCTAGGGGCTGCCACTGAGAAGGCCCTCTCCCGGGTGCCTACCCCTTTAGTTACTGAAAGTGGTGGTACAACCAGGAGAGCCTCCCCTCCAGATCTTAAGGCATGGGCAGGTTGGTATGGAAGGTGTTCCTTTAGCTATTTGGGGCCCTTTAAGGCAACAAAAGTTCCAGAATAACTTGCAAAGCTTCTTGTCCGACCATTTCTTGCCCTCATCTCTAACACAACATGCATGTAGAGAAAAATCCCAGTTCAGGGCAGAACTCTTGCCTACAATGAACAGATATAGCTCTGCTTCTCTCTCTTTTCCTACAGTTAGGTGAAATACCTGCTGATAGGTGGCATTGGAGAGGACTCTGATGAAGCCAGTCATTCAGCTGAGCATTATGAACTTCCAGATTTCTTAACTAGAATATTCAGAAGTTTCATAAAATAGTTCTAAAAGATTATCATTAAAATCTGGTTTCTGAAAGTGTCCTAGTTTAAAAAACTAAATTATGTTCCTTGTTTTAGAACAGATGGACACACCCCACTGGCTGATTAACAGAGCAATATCCAGGATCTTGCTTGTGATACTTCAGTCTAAGGCTCCTTCAGGATTGGGGCTTATTCCAGATTATATTTTGGAACAGGGGCCTGCTATCCACATGCCAGTACACACTATAGCAGGCAGTGGGTGGAACCTGCCAAAGCCTGACCCGCATGCAGATAGCAGGAACCTATTCTGGGATATAATCCAGCGTAAGGCCCAGTGCAGAAAGAGCCGAAGGCCCCGTCCCCATGGTACTTTTTTGTTTCTCTATTGCAGCAGACTTTAAAAATGCCGTTCAATTCCGAATTAAGCATCCCCATGAGGTTCAGCAAAACACGCATTTAAAATGCACCTACCATCCCCAAGGAAGTGTGTTTTGTTTGCCTGCATCTTTTTCTCCCCGCCCCCTCTCTGGTTGATAGGGTACCAGCAGGAATGGGGATGGACCGCGATCTGCGCGGCCACAACCAGGGAGACAACCCCCAACAAAACCAAAAGAAAAATAGCCATCGGTATTTACAAGTTCGTCTCCCTGCCTGCAAAGGCGGCCGGGCTGCAGCCAACACTCAGGCAGAAGCAATTCATAACGCTATTTACAAGATCTCCAGCCACCGAACGCCTCCCCCAGCCAGCGATCGTGTGCTCATTCACTCTCAACACTTTCAGTTTCAGGTGGAAGCAATTCATTACAATGTATCTTATGCAACTGGAATGCCTGCCTACTGTTTCATAGATCGTGAATGCTGGCTGTGGATGAGAGACAAAAAAAGAGAATGAGAGAGAGAGAGAGATGATCTCTCCGGCTGGCAGTCCCTGCTCCCAATGCCTCTTTTGCCACGGAACATCTCCATGCACAATGTTACTAGGAATACCCGTGGCTTCCAAAAAGTGTGTTGGTAGTCTTGTTTAAAGGGGGGCCTTTATTCTGCAGATTTTCCTCCTTTGTGGTGCTGGAAGCTCGAAGAAAAGCTGTGGATGGAGACGCTCAGTGGCAAAAGAAGCTTTTTAATGAGCTTTTTATTCCTTGGGGACACGGCCTAAGTGTCTATACGTGGACTCACCTGTAATGCCGACAACGCTCTGAAAAGTGCCTGTATACTTTGACTTTTACGAGCATCCACTAAAATTAGCAGCCCTAAAGCCTGGACGTTCTTTCTGAAAGGAAGAAGCAGGTTTCTTTAAACAATCCTTAAACCAAGCAGAATGAAAACAATATATAAAAGCCAAAAAGTCACAAACATTTTTAACAAGAACATACAGTATTTGCCACCCTATAGGACGCAGTGGGCTATAAGATACACCTGCCTGCCTCCTCATATGTGCAATGCTACTTCCTGCTTGAGTGCAAGTGGGCCACGGCTGAAGAACCCAGTGAGTGACTGAGTGCCTGACTGGCAATCGCAGTGAGCACACCCACCTGCCTACTATAGGAATCAACCATTCAGATAACAGGCCATGAAGGGAAGGGCAAGAGACCCAATGTCTTCTTTCCAGATAAGAGATCTTGGTGCTGAATGTCACACTCGCCTATTATGTCCCCTGGAATTTTTTAACCACATGAGGAAGCAGCCTCTAACACAGCTACCACACATTTTCCTCTGTCTGAGTGACATGTTTTTTTCCCATCTTTGACATCTGTTAATTACATATTATCTCAGAGGAAATTCAATTCTTGCTCCCACCAGGCACGCTTCAACTGAACAGCTCATTTATTTTTCATCATCTGTTTAATACGTTTATTTCTTCATTGCATTTTTATTTAAAGCACATGAACACAAAACAATTCAGTGCAGCTCTTCATTCAGCTACTGCTTGTCCCAGAACAGGAGGATCTACAGCAGGGGTTAGCTGCACGTGAGCTTATTTGAGATGGGTCTGTGTGTATTTCTATGCTGCCTCACCTTATGTCCAGGGGTCTCAGGGCAGGTCACAATAAAACCAACATGAAATACAGTTGATGTTAGACAGGTAAGTAAAAGAATCAATCCATTTTTATTTCTACCCAGATCCACACAGTTAAGAGCCTCCACGTCAGAATTCTAAGTTCTGAAGCCTCTCTTACCATGCAGTTAAAACGATTTAAGAAAACCTGTGCTAAACTCACAAACCACAACTGACTTTATCCAGAGGCAATAGTCCTGGACCTCCAAGAATTATAAAGAAAAAGAATTCCAACACCTGTGTTCATCTTAATCTTGGAAGAAAACCTAACCCTAACCTCAACTTTCTTTCTTTCTTCACATAATCAAAGGCAGCAGAAAGGACCTAAGCTCTATGGCATTTAGCCACATGGGCTCTTTAAAACATGCTGAAAGATAAAGCTAAATTAGTTGTTTGTTGTAAGATCAGAGCTCATAACTTTAAATAACGAAAAATTTATGTGTTACTCAGACACCATCAACTGGAAACCTAAAGTGTCTAATAAGGCATCATCCATGTGTCATGTTTATCACAGAATACAGGACTTTGGCCATAGCAATTCTTCTTCAACATAAAATATGTACTGAAAACCACCGGCAAGCTGCTGCTTCTTACCTGGGAATACTGTAGAAATAGAGGAGAAGTTGTGTGAGATCATCAACTCTCGAAAGTTCATTTAGCCAAGTATTGTTTTTGGTGCAAACCTGTACCACTGCTCTTCCACCACGATCCCTGTTTCCTAGTCAGAAATTGCAAAAAACTGAAATTGAAAAAAGTTGTCTGAAGTTTACACTCCATTATCATCCTGACTGCATTGACAGCACCAAAGGGGGTTTGACTGCTGTTTTGACAGATAGGCACAGAAAGACCTTGCTCCCACGCTTTCCAGAGTTCAGAGAAATTGGGAGGAGAAACTCTGGAGAACTGTGATCTATGCAACACTGCAAAACCTGGTCTTTCCCAGAGCTCCAAAAGGCATGAGTGGGAATTCAGCCCAGATGAGCCCAGATAAGGGCTGTCTAAAGATGCTCCATGCCAGATGCTTGTTATTTTTTGGAACACACGAAGGCACCTCTAGCATGAGCAGAAGAGGCACTTTCTGAAGTTTATGGAAATGGAACATGAGAGATGATGTGCCAGGAAATTAATGAACAGAAGGCTGGTTTTATGGCTAACATGCCTGTTGAAGCCCTAGCTGATCTCTGGAACCAGAAAATGACACTGGATTGCTCCTACTTTTGCCATTGCCAATTCTATACACCAGAGTAGAGAAAAAAGAAGCAAGCAGGAAGACAGAGAATGGAAGCAATTTTCTGACAAGTAGAAATGGGTATAGATTAATGCCTGTTGCTAGAGCTACTTTATGTGAACAAACGCAGAAAAGAAGCTCTCCCCTCACCTCTATCGTGCGTCACATTAATCAATATAATTTTTCTGAGCGTATTGTGATTTTTTTGATCTGAATCTAAATCAGGATTCTGCAAAAACTGAATAGTGTTTTGTCAGCTTTTGATGGAATGACTTTCAGATGGTAAAAAAATGGAGTAGGGACCTGAGACAAGGGCCGAATCCCCATGCAAGCTGTTCGGCGCTGTGTGGGCACTGATTGGGATCACATGGGCCGGGGGCAGGCCCAAGATTGAATCTCAGGCGCCCCCATGTCATTCCCGCACCAAACTCTGGCATGGGGAAGCAGCGCCACCTCCTCTGTCTCCTCTCTCCTCACTGGAAGCCAGATTGACGTCAGCCCAGCCCTGTGCCGCACCCCCCTCCCTTAGCGGCAATGAAAGCCAGGACTGGGCTGGGAGGCATGGAGAAAAAGTTAAAATAAAGCTTACTTCACAATAATAAATCTATAAATAATTTTAAAAGACCGAAAGCCGCTACGAGGTTTAGCAGCAGTTAGGCGCTTAAGCAGTTTTGCGCGCCTCCACTCCACCAGGAACGGTGAGAATGCCCGCCAAGTTCTTTTAAAGGGAGAAAATCAAGCCTTTATTTCATGATCGCCTTGGCGATCGGCAAACGGGGGTTGTAAATTTTTGGAATTGGAACAAAAATCAAGCCACTATCCTGCCTGCCTTGGCAATTGGAAAGAAGGGGTGGAAATATTTCTGTGGAAAATGCACAAAAATTAAGCCAGTATCCTGCTTGCCTTGGCGACTGGGATTTTAAAATGTCAGGAGCTGCGATCTCCAATGCACAGGACAGGAATTGTAAGCGCTTCCCACCTCCTAATGATGTAAGCGCCAATCTTCTCCCCGGATAGCCCACGATCGTCCCCATGCGCGTGATCGGCTTGCTAACCAGTGAGTGCCAGACCCCCAAACTGTGCCGAGACTTGTATTTTCAGGTATCAAATCTGGCCCTGTTCCGGCATGGTCTGGGAGATTTGGTCCACTTTCCGCAGGCCAAATCCAGAATCCATGGGGACTCCCCTTGCCAAACCCACGTTCGGAACCATACCAAACGTGCATGGGGACACAGCTAAGGAGACTGCTATTGCCTCTTTGAGGGAAGGAGTGGTGCCTTTATATAAATATTTATTTATATTTTTATTCACCATTTACTTGAACAATGTCTGAAAGAGAAGGGAAAGCTGATTCTTCACCCGAAGACTAGGCTAAGAAGGGACATTTTCACTAGCCCTCAATATATCTCGTGAAGGTGCCTGATGTGCCTTCGAGGGTAGGCTATTCTATAACTGGGGGGCTATCAGCAGGAAAGTTGCCTCATCCACCCCCGCTGTAACTACTGAGAGTGGTGGCACAGTTAAAACGGTCTCACTTGCAAATCTGCATTAATATATGTGCTGCTATATTTTAGACTCAGTATTTTAACAATAAGTGTATCCACTTATTTTTTAGATTGTATTTTTGTATTTTATTTTATGATAAGGTCAGTGGACCAATAATTAAACTTATTATCTTATCTTAATACTTAGGGTGTCTTTCCACTGACAAAAAGTACCCATTTTTGCACCCATTAAGGACCCATTTGGGTGTGAGCCGGGTGACCCCATTTCCACCACAGCACCCATTTGGGACCCAATTGTTTCCACTGCCGTGGGGGAAATCCAGATCAAATGTGTACTTTCTGCCCTTTAATCCGGATTTTCTGTAGACCCCATCAATGGGGTCTTCTGCCAGAAAATCCAGATTAAAGGGGGTCTAGAGGAGGCTAGGGGGAGGGGATGCACCCATGGGGGGGAGCCCCAAAGTCCCAGCTTCAGAGTGATTTCAGAGTCATTTTGAAGTCATTCCGAAGTGACTCCAAAGTCCCTCCAAAGAGATCGGCAGAGACTTCAAAGCCGCTCCAGCGCACAGACCGCGCTGACAGCTCCAGAGCCTTTCCGAAGTCCTTGGCGATCTCTTCAGGGGGACTTCAGAGTCATTTCGAAATGACTCTGAAGTCCCTCCAAAGCTGGGACTTCGGAGACTGCCCCCCCGTCCCCAGAGACACCTGGGGTGACGGACCGACCCCTTGGGGGTCAATCCGGATTCCCCACATGGGTGCAAAGGTGTGCCCACAGCAGGGGGGTTAGCACCCATTGCTAATGGGTGCTACACCTCCTGTGGAAACACACTGGGTGCTTCCCTTAACCCAGATCTACTAGATCCGGATTAAGGAATGTGCCCATTCCTTAGATCCGGATCTTCTTAGATCCGGATCTAAGGGCTGCGGTGGAAAAACACCCTTAGTGACATTGTCTCCCCACAATGAGTAAACATGAGATTTATATATAAAAAAAGGAAGAAACGGGTGCTCTTCTGTCTCTAATTGATTGATTTTTCTTGGATTTTTGGTTTGCTCCACACAGTGAGTTTCTGGTTGATCACAGTAAGGCACAGAAAAGTCCTATCCCGTAAGAGATTTCTGCAAAATTAACACATTCTTTTACACAGTTAATTTTGATACAACATACCACACAGAGAAATTACTCCAGACTGAAGTAATTCTTGATTAACCTCAAGCAGCTGATTTGGTAAGAAGCCATCAGGATCTCTGGTCTTTGCAGACAACGGTTTATTCTCAAGGCAAGGTAGCACAGGTGCCGGATTCACACTAAAGAAACAATCCTGGAAATCCGTTTGGAAGCTTCTTGGATCTGAAGAAAATACTAGCACAGTGAAGGAGAGCATCTAAGATCTTTCTTTTTCTGAACAGCTAATTGGTTTAGTTTGTAAGCATTTTCTTATGGTGTGGAAAACATTCAATAAAAAAGCACTTTAAGCTCTACAGGAGAGTATTTACTAAAAGTAAGCCTAAAAACACATTTATGAATACTTCATAGCTTTTGTTACATTTGTTCCCCATGGGTGGGGACCAGAAACGGACAGGGAAAGAAGGAATGAATATAAAGAACTATTTTCTGTGTGTGTGCCCATCAAACAGCTGACCTAACCCAACACAAATAATTTTGCTTGTGAGTTCATGCATGATTGTAAATATACGCATGAATCCCTGATCTGTATTCAATCATTTAATTAGTTTTCAAAGAAGCCAAGAAATACTTTCCTATTAAAAAAAACAAAGACATTTCTTTAATTATTGCTGATTTTTCCCTCATTATTTTTATCATCTATAAAAGCTGCTTACTAGCCACCTTTAAAATATAGATCATTTTAAAAAATGAAAGTTTCAAAAAGAAGTGTTAACCTTGAAGGAATGTTCTTGGCACAAAACATAGTCTTTTGAGGAACCTAATCTTGTTTAAAATAAAAGAGCTCACTGGTTTTGAAGAGCCAAAATCTGAACTTCAAGGGATTTTTCATTTGATATTTATTCTGAGAATCCATATCGCTAAGTTAATTAGACCTACTGGATCTTAGTCCATCTGTGAAACAGATGTAACTTCCCAAAAAACATACCATTAGGGCAATTCTTCCATATCACAGTAGATCAGACTGCAATTGTGTTGCGTTGTCTTTTTCTGGATGTTAATTTAGCAGAAAGCATTCTGTTTCCGCATAGCTCAGAATATGAACACTACTATAGCTTTCTATTTTTTCATATGGTAACAGAGATTAACACAGCTTCCTTCCAAGAACTTCAGTCCTTGAAAACCACAAGCACAGCTGATGCTTTGCACTACGTGAATAGACAAAAACTCGTTTCACTTGTGGGCTTGTCATATGTTACAACACAGATATGACTTCTGCTCAGGATTAAAGAGTCATAGAAAAAAAATACCAAAAAATGTTTCTTCTGTAGTATCTACTTAGTGCATCGTTAACAAATCAATATTCTTGAATCTTACAAAATACTTGGTTAATTGCATTTTGAGATTCTTCAGAATCTACGTGAGATTCCTCGCCAAGATTACGTGACTGAGCGTCCATACAGAGTAACAAGAATGAGTGATGACTGGTTAAACAGAGGTGAAGAAGGGTGTCTTTCCACTGTCACTAGAAGTACCCATTAAATACCCATTAATGGGTACAAAAATGCCATTACGTACCCATTAATGGGTACTTTTAGTGACAGTGGAAAGACACCCAAAGACTAGAAAGGGTCTTTGATCTATGCAAAGATGGCAAAAAGAAAGAAACGAATAACAGTACAGAAAGCAAATAGCACCTGACTTCCTCTCTCAAGAGATCGTCTGAACCTTGCAACAGCACACAACTACTCACTACTCTGTCTGAACACTACTCTGATACTAATCTCATAATAGCATTTTCCTTTCAGTTTTTGATTTTTCATTTTTGCTTGGAACCTGTGGCACAATTTATGTATGGATTTCACAATATTCATGAATGCAAAATAGTCTTATAAGCAGATGATAGCTTATTGTTTGCTTCTATCTTTAGCTCTTCTTTCTAGTTTTTACAGTTGATCATAATTTTTGTCCATCTCCTGAAATCACCAATCCAAAGATAATTTTCTCAAATTATTACAATAAATCATGTTCCAATTTGGTCTAGTGGTTAAGGAGCTGGACTCTTCTCTGGGAAAACCGGGTTTTATTCCACACTGCCCCAAGAAGCCAGCCGGGTTACCGTGGGCTAGTCATGGCTCTCTTCTGACAGCCCCACCTACCTCACAGGTGTGCTGTTGTGGGGAGAAGCTGCTGTGAGTCCCCTTAAAGGGTGAGAAAAGCGGGTTAGAAGAGCCAATTCTTCTCCTTCCTTAAATCTCCCCCTGCAGAGATGTAGCAATGCTGGGTCAAGGAGAGAGAATAAAGGTCTCTGGGGCTACTATTCCTGTTGTGAAGGGGAGGGAGACAAGATATTGGAAACAGGATAGGAGAAGAAGTGTTGGATGTATTAAAGCTATCACTCCTTCTGATTTGCTTCCCAGCCATCAGAGTTTGGAAACGCCTTTCGAAGAGTCTACAGTCCTAGTCATGCTGCTCTTGAATGCCAGGTCAGATATCCATTATCCAATGATTTGACCCTGGTTGAAAGGATAAACCTGGCAAGTATTATCAAGACACGGGTTAATGAGCAAATGAGATCTTTGTCTTATCAGTATAACACTGCTCCAGACAGGTAGGAAGATGAGAAACTCTCATCAGATGGTCTGATTCTGAGAGGTTGTCTCTGACACTGGGCCTGAGAAACAGGATAAGGATCATTGTTTCATACTGTTCACCCTCCCTAGCTGAACTAGTTGAGATGGTCTCAGATGTTGTGTTGGAAGCCATCCCCACAGCAGTCTTGGCAGATTTCAACACCCATGCCTAGATGATCTCTAACAGACTTGGCCAACTGGCCCTTGTCTACTTCTAGGGAGTAGTCTACTTCCTTTGTCTACTTTTGGGGACAAAAGGAGTCTCTCAGCATGTGACAGATCCAAGATACACAGGTGGACATACCTTCACTTTAGTCCCTGCTACTGATAATAAGCCTATTGTCATAGATACTTGGTGAGATTCAGACTTGTGGTGGCAGGACTCGCAAAAGGGGTGGAGGACCCATTGAGATGGCTTGCCTCTGAGACTTAACGGAATACAAGCAATTCCTCAGTGCGCTCTTCCCACTCCCACCCTCCCTCCCTAACAGAACAGCACCCTGAGGAAACTATTTAAATGGCAAAAGCCTGGGAGAAAAGATACATTTTCACCAGGCACTGAAAACTATACAGTGAACCTCAAGAGGAAGACTGTTCCAGAGTCTTCTTGCATGTCCTCTTGCAACTCCAAGAAGGTCCTCTCCTTGAGATCTCAGTGCCCGGGCAGCTCTATATGGGAGAAGGCACTCCTTCAGATACCCAGGGCCCAGACCGTTTAGGGCAGAGGTGTCAAACTCAATTTTGCAGAGGGCCATATATTAAATTTAGAATGTGTAGGCGGGCCGGATTCAAATTAAAAAAAAAAGTACTGAATTATTATAACATTTTATTTATTTAATTATATAGTATAGTATATTATATACTCAAAGCAGCTGACAAAGCTTGTGTTCTCTTCTGAGCTCTCACTGGTCCAACTACCACCCTGTGGGGAGAACAGAAGCTTTGTCAGCTGCCTTGAGTCACCTTTAATGGGTGAGAAAAGCAGGTATTAAAGCCAACACTTCTCTCTCTCTCTCTCCCTCTCCTGCCTGCCTGCCTGCTTCCTTCCTTCCTTCACGAAGGAAGCAGGGAGGGAGGGAAGGGAGGCAGGCAGGCTTCATTTCTTCTCCGATCGCCAGGCTGAGGGGGGCAGCGGCAGCAGCAGCAGCTTCAGCTCTCCGATCTGCACGGAAGGGATCTGCCCCTGCGATCGGAGAAGAACTGAAGCTGCCCGAGAAAGAGCAAATTTCTACAGGCGCCGGCGCTCGGCTCTGCTGCTGCTGCTGCTGCTGCTGAGAGAATTAATGTTGGTTCTCTTGGTGGCAGCAGCAGAGCCGAGCGCCAGCGCCTGTAGAAATTTGCTCTCTCTCCGGCGGCAGCATGCGCGCAGTGCCTCTTCCTCCTGTGCGATCGCAGGCCGTATGTTTGACATGACTGGTTTAGGGCTTTATACGTCAGTGTCAACACCCTGAATTGGGCTCAGTAGTGAATAGGTAACCAGTGCAGATCCTTTAAGACCAGTGTGATACCAGTCCAGCCAGAGATTACCGTCAGCAGACGAGCTGCTGCGTTCTGCACCAGTTCCAGCTTCCACACCATTCTCAAGGGTAGCCCCATGTAGAGAGCATTGCAGTAGTCTAATCTGGAGGTTACCAGAGCATGGGGCACTGTGGCCACGTTATCCTGATCCAGGTAAGGCTTCAGCTGAATGAAGATAATGATAGGCACTCCTGGCAATCGCTGACACATGGGGCTCAAAGGACAGCAATGGATCCAGGAGCACTCCCAAGTCACTTGATTTTTCTGGGGCAAAACAACCCCACTAAGGACTGGTGAAGTAAAAAGCTGCGAATTATACAGCAGCGTTTTACAGCACACTTTTCCTGCTGTGCCACCACTGATCGATGGTCACGTGACATCTGGGCCCATAGCAGCTGCGAAGCTTTTGCCTGCGTCTGGAGGCAACCACAGTCCAGCGTTTTTAACTAGGTTCATACAAAAGTATCTGTTTTATAGATCTATTACCTCTATCCTCTTTGCATTCTGTGTAAGCGAATTCATAATGTGTATCCTCAGTCCTTGCAGGATGGCCATTTGTGATTCGCGGGGAATTTGCACTAAATGTTTTTTCTGATGACAACCCAGGTTTAAATTCACTGGTCTGTGAACTTTTGTAAGTCCTATCTAAAGATCGTGATCTTCTGGAACTTGGCTTGGAATCTCTTGGAGACATTTCTTGAGATACATTAAGTTTTGCAGAGCCTGGGGGACCATTTTCAGATATGATGGTCTCTCTCGCTTCCTCCTCACTTGACATCCTTTCAGGCCATCCCTTCAACTGCAAAATGTTGTTTTCACACTTCTTCTGAACAATCCTGGAATCACTCTCAACCTCTTCTGTGGCATGTTCAGAAGATTCTTCTTCTTCAATGGATTCATCAGAACTAGAACCGAGGTTCATGGGATTCTGCAATGCTTCTATATAAGATTTTCTGAATAGGCGCTTTGTTTCAAAGTATAAAGAATCTCGTTCTTTTTTACATGGGTTGCCCAAATCTTCACTGAAAACTATGGTTTTGGTACAATTTTTCTCCAACAATGGAGGAGTAGATGCATCCTTTTGGAAAAACACAGGTGCTGATGCATATGTAGTTTGGGGCTCCCAGATGGCTTGCTCTGCAACTGAATCTGTACGTAGGAGTCCCTCCGGAAGTGCTCTTGAATTTACATTCGCATCGTTTTCATCCTCAGTTTGAGTTTTTGAACTCTGTATTTCAATCCTGCTCCCAGAATTACATGCAAAAGGATCATTACTGCCTTGAGTTTCATGACACTCCACAAGTGCCACCTCTATCACAGTTGAGCAGGTATCATGAGAGCTGTCACGGGAGCTGCTGCTTTCCATGGTCTCTGTCATAGCTGCAGCATCAGGACCACAGTGAGTTAACTTTTCAAGGAGAGAGTTTTTTGGATAGTTATGCAAAATTGTTTCAGTTGTTGGGACAAAGATGGGATTCACAATATTTTTCCAAGGTGTTCTATATATAACTGGGCCCGTAGTCAGCAAGCAGCTCTGCAAAGGACAATCCTTCCATCTGCAATTTACAGTTTCCAAAAACTCTTTTGTGAAAATAGAGCCATACATGGCTTCAGGTACAATAAGTTCTTCCATTCCTCGTCCATGTCTGGAGAGACATTTTAGTGCAAGACCAGCTGACTGTTTCCTTATTGGCACTATCTGGAAATAAAAATCTCCTGGTTTTAAACGGACTTTGCGGAGAGACGCCAACTGTATTATGATTTTCTCATGGATACATAGTGGCCAGCCTTCATGGTAGAAAATAAGGCCAGAATAACTATCCTGAAAATAAGAAAAAGGAATGAAAAATATCTCAAGTGGAAATTCTTGTATTATCTTACATTAATTTATCAATTTTTTGTGCTAACAGTTGAGTTACAATGAAACTGCATATAGGGATAACAATGATGCTGTACATTATAGGATTAAAAATGGTGTCTGAATTGGTACTCCCAGTCAACTAGAAATACATTACTTAGCATATGTTCTTCTGACTACTTTTCGCTGACCCACATTCATCAGAAGTAAAATATATCAGGACTTGCATACCTTGTTGTAAGGAACCATTTATGTTACTCACATCAACCTGCAGTAATCCAACTCAAAGCCCTGCTAACTGTCTACCCTTCATTTGAATATATACCTCCACAGGTAATTGTTTTCATTTTTGAAATATCCTTTAGATGTGTTCCCATTCAAGATTTTGAAGAGCTTTGAGACCATTTTGAATGCTCACAGTTTCCCAAGGTTTTAAAAGAATCTGCAGTTTCTGAGGATTTAAGGTCCAAAAAAAGCGGATTATCTATATTTGGATCAAAAAAAATCTCACTGCTGGATCTGGAAATACTCCACTTTATTTAGCAAATGGGAACGCAAGTGGTTTTTGGGGAGAGGGAACCATGCTTTAAGGGCATTCTCAGTTTCCCCTGACCCAATGAGAAGCCATGATTTCCCCTGCCCTAGCCCCATCTTCCTGGGCTGTCCGCCATTATGTGCCAACAAGATTGCCCTGGCTGAAAGGGCGGGGGGGGGGAGGAGGTGAAGAATGAAGAGCAGGCAGTACCTAACAAGAGATACATGTATAGGGAGTGAGATGTAAAAATGTAGCAGGGATTGAAGTGTCTGATTTTATAAAGAGATCAGCAATTGTGAAAGATGCAAGGCTGTCGGCTCTTTTGTAAAAGCCTGCCTGCTCCCCCTTTTATCTCACTCCTGCCATTTCCTGCTGCTCTGAACTCTTGATCTTCTGCAAAACACCAATATAAGAAGGGGAAGTGATCTTTAGTTTTCTACTGCCTTGTTAACATAAGCTGTGTTATGGTGAGGGAGAGCAAGTGGTGAACAAAAGCTACTGTCAAAGGACTCGATGATCTCCTGTACGAGGTCTATATAGAGGGTGGGGTTAGAATTCCCTGCCCTGATGAAGTCAGGGTATGGCAGTGTCAATTGCTGGCTGCATGGGGAGGGGTGTCTCCTGAGGAGAGGAGGTTCCTCTCCTGCCAGGCGCTGAAGAATGGAGAGTGAGTCCACATTATAAGCTAGCAGTGGGACTACCTAAAAGCAAGGGGAAATATAATCACATTTAGCAGAAGGCCAGGGCAAAGAGGTGCGTCTTCACTGCCTTCCTGAACATATACAGAGAAGGAGCTGGACGTACCTTGAGGGACACCTTTGGATAAATGTGGTTACATTTCCCCCCACTGTTAGTACTGTTTTTAATATATGTTTGGTTTTAACACCCTGGATTTAAAATGTTGTTGTAGATATTACTGTTTTAGTTATTGTTTTATTTTAATGTGCTGAATTCTAAGCGCTGTTACCCACTCTGAGACCTTCGGGTATAAGGTGGGATAGGAATATAAATAATAAATAAGTAAGAAATCCAAAAGAAACATCCATCTTATTTGATATTCTAAGAGCGTGCTTCTGTAACTCCGATTTCCACACTCTTGTTTGCAATGTCCTCTGAGGCTTACTACAGTTCCTCACTCATTCAAGAGAAAGCAAGAGATACTAACCTGTGATTTTTCCAAAGGCAGCAAAAAGATACAATAAACATTAGGAAACACCTTTTGCTCTTGAGCGACAAGTAATATGTTCAGTGGCCAGCAAGAATCATCCTTCGGATCTGAAGCATCTTAGCACCATGAAAGCCTTTTGTTTATTTAATACTGACATGGTAATAGTTTTTTTTAAAGCACTTGAAAGTTTAAAGTCTTACTTATTGCTAATAAGGGCTGGAAGAATCAGGCATCCATTGCCTTCAACACTGAAACGAGCGCCAAAGTTTAACAATCAGGTCTTGACTTGAATTTCACAGAGTTAAAGGAGGAGCTGGAATGCATTTTTATGCAGATACAATACTAGGAACCTAATATGTGGCTACATTCAAATGTATTCTTCTTTGTAACAGAGCTATGAAATTCCCCCTCGAGCCCACGAAGCAGAGGACCATTTAAAAATAGAAAGATGTTTAGAGACAATTCGAGAAAGAAAGGGGGAGGGAAGGTGAATGGACATTCTATGACGCAAGTAGTAGAAGGCAGTCACGATTTTAAAAACCCACAGCATTCAATACAGGGAAAATGAAATAGATTTAGGGGATTTCCCACTTATCTCCCTTAATCCAGATCTAGGATGATCTGGATCTAAGAAATGGGTCTAACAAATCCAGATCCCGGCAAGTACCCAATGCGTCTCCACGGGCAGTGCAGCACCAAATAGCAATGGGTGCTAAGCATGCTTGCAGTGGGAACTCCGCAGCACCCATGTGGAGCACCCATCTGTCACCAAGCAGAAGACCCGAAGGTGGTGTGGAGCAATTGGCTGCCATGTACGTCAGTTAAGCAATGTTTCCAGGAGGACGACAGGTGCTGGGAGGGCAAATCTCCTGAGCCACTACAGAGAGTCTCTGGAGCCTGGTCCAAGCTCCGCAACACAGTCTGTGCCGATCTTTGGAGCTGTCTCTGGAGAATAGCCACTGTTTTGAAGTGTTGGGTTTTGAGGTGCCCACACCCCAACAAGGGTGCCCCCCCTTGAAGACCAGATTGAAGACCCCTTTAAGGGGGTCCATAGGAAGACTGGATTTTAGGGCCTGAAGGATTCATTTGATCTGGATTTCCCTTCAATAGGTATGAACAAACTGGGTCCTAATGAGATCTGAAGTGGGAACGGAATCTTCCCAATCAGTACCAAACTGATGGGTACTTAGCGCTAGTGGAAAAACACCACTACATTACTCTAGACAAATGCAATTTTTGACATTCAATTTGACTGAAATCAATTATTCGAATGTCCAAATTCATACAAATAGAGAAAAAACAAATGTATTAAAATTTGAACCGATTCAAATACATTCGTATCTATTTGTACAAATACAGTATCCGATTTGTATTTGATGATATGAATGTCGACAACATTCATATGTGTCCATATGCATCCGTACCCATCCCGTTTTTGTCCCACACGTATCCCTCCAAATAAGAATGTTCAAATAATTCAAACGAATAATTCAAAATGTTCAAATTCATTCAAACATTAAAAAACCAATGTACGGACATTCAATTTGAATTTGAATATCCAAATTTGAACAAATTTGATCGGATTTTGAATGTTTCGAATATTCTTGCATATCTTTACTCTGGCCACTGGTGTATTCTGGGGTTGTCCACAAGAAATCTAGAACACTAACCTGTAGCAGAGATTTTCCTATGCTAAGGATGATACTGGACTCTTAAATTTAAGAGAGTCCTTGGCCACTGGATGGGTTGATCAAGGAAATGCTGTAGACCAGGGTTTCCCAAACTGTGGGTCGGGTCCCACCTCTAGGAAATTTAACCATATTTGAAATAAATTTTTGATGTAATTATTTAATTAAGTAATACAAAAATTGTATTAAAACTTTGTTTGTTATTTGAAAAGTCCTTTATTCATATTGGTAACGGTTAAATTTCCTAGAGGTGGGTCCCAAGTTGGTAAACTTATATTAGATGGGTCGTAGCCCAGACAAAAATACCATTAAGATGAATTACATCCTAGAGTACTGAAGGAATTATTCGAGATAACTGCTGAACTTTGAAAATTCCTGCAGAACAGGGTAAGTTCCAGAAGTTGGAGAAGGGCAAATGTTGTCCCCATCTTCAAAAAAGGGAAGAAAGTCGACCCAGGAAACTACAGGCCTGTGAGCCTGACCTCAATACCAGGCAAGATAAGAACATAAGAGAAGAACATAAGAACATAAGAGAAGCCCTACTGGATCATCTAGTCCAGCATCCCGTCGCATACAGTGGCCCACCAAATGCTCATGGGCATTTCAAGCAGAGACAAGGACAAACTTCCTTGCTCTCGAATCCCAGCAGATGGCCTTAGAAGCGCCCCACCCCCGCCCCCAAGCCTGAAAGATGCACCTAGGCATTCATTCTAGTAGCCACTGATACATCTGTCATCCATAAATGTCTAACCCTACCTTAAAGCCATCTAGACTGGAAGAAATACTTCCCCCTGTCAGACCTGACTCTCCTACCCATCAGCTTCATAGAATGCCCCCTGGTTCTAGTATTGTGTGATAGAGAAAAGAAATTTTCTTTATCCACCTTTTCTATACCGTGCATAATTTTATATGCTTCAATCAGGTCCCCTCTCAAACGCTGTCTCTCCAGACTGAAGAGGCCTAGACGTTGCAGCCTGGTTTCGTAAGGGAGGTGTTCCAGACCCTTAATCATTCTGGTTGCCATGTTATTGAACAACATGTGTGCAAGTACACAGATGGGGCTGAAATAATTAACCATAGCCAACACAGATCTGTAACGAACAGGCCAGACAAATCTAATATTTTTAACAAGATTGTCTTTTTAACAAGAAGTGGACAACTTATGACACATGCAACTGAGCAGCAACCGTAAGTGGACTTCCACTTACAAAAGAAGGTTAGCGGCTTGCTGGGAGTCAAGGGGAGACACCATATTCAGATTGAGGCTCCTTACCTCCAGTCTTTGAGCACACAGAAGCTGCTCTTGCTTCCAAGATTTCTTTCCTGTTGCTGAGGATACCTGGGTTTTTTCCCCACTGTCACTAGAAGTACCCATTAAGTACTGAATAATGGGTACTTAATGGGTACTTCTAGTGACAGTGGACACCCCCCCCCCCCGGATAACATCCTCACCACCACAGCATTCACCTTGGGCTGAAGCTGAATCCTGCCCCAGGTCTGCTACACCTGGACTGCTGGGTGGGGTCAGACCAGGCAGCCAATTCAGACATCAAAGGCCATCAAGGCTAAGGTGGTCTTGCTTCCAAGACTTCCTTTCTGCTGCTGAGGACACCAGATAACATCTGTGCCACCACAGTACCCAGCTGGAGCTAAATCAGGCCCCAGCTCTGGTACACCTGGACTGCTGGGTGGAGTCAGGCCAGGAAGCTACTTCAGATAGCAGAGGCCACCAAGTCTAAGCTGCTCTTACTTCCAAGACTTTCTTCCTGCTGCCGAGAATACCTGGTGAACTTCCACAGCATCTACCTGGGGCTACAGCCAAATCAAGTCCCAGTTCTACTACACCTGGACTGGTAGATGGGGCGAGGCCAGGCAGCTACTTCAGACAGCAGAGGCCACCAAGTCTAAACTGCTCTTCTTCCAAAACTTCCTTCCTGCTGCTGAGAACACCTGGAGAACATCTACACCACCACAGATGAGACTGGAGAACATCTACACCTGAATCAGGCCCCAGCTCTGCTACACCTGGACTGCTGGATGGGATCAGGCCAGACAGTTACTTCAGACAATGGAGGCCAGCCTTGGGCAGCAGCTTAAGTGCCCATTTGGGGACTGTGGTTGGTGGTTGGGTTTTTAAAGGATTTTCTTTTTTGTTTTTAACTTGTAATTTGTTTGCTTTGTGTTATTATTATTGTTTTAGGCAGAAGAGCTTTTTAGGATTTGTCCATTAAATGCCCCTGGCTGGCTCTGCTTCTCTTTTCCAGCATTGGGCCCACAGGTAGGTAGTGAGGAGAGGGGTGTAATGTGAGAGATGCACTCCTCTCCATAGTCCATAAAGAATCTCCTTCACCAGACGCACCTTTTGCTCTGTGACTGGGGTTGAGGGATTGTTCCTGGTGCTGGCCCAGAGAGACAGAACAGGGTTACTGGCGATGTACCGCTCACCCTGATGCCCAACAGCTTTCCTGCCTGAGCTGGCAGAGGCTGTCTCTGAGGTGGTGTTGGAGGCCCCCAACACAACAGTGCTTGGGGCCTTCAATCTCTATGCTGAGGACACCTCCTGTAGAGCGGCTCAGGACTTCATGGCCTCCATGACAGTCACGGGACTGTCTCAATATGTTATGGACCGAACACACACAGCAGGACATACCCTTGACCTGGTTTTTGCTACAGAGCATGAGGGCGAGTATCCATTCGTAGGTGGATTTGTTACAAGTCCATTGTGATGGAAGGATCATTGTCTGGTGAAGTTTGGGCTTATGGTGTCTTCTCCATCTGCCTGGGATGGTTTAGCAAATCCTAAATTGAACAGGGGGTTGGACTCAGTGACTCTTGAGGTCCCTTCCAACTCTATAATTCTATGGATTGCTTCATGAAACAGGATTTATTATTACTCTCTACTCTTTCTTCCTTTTTTTGTAGTTTGTGCTAGTGGAAACTGTAGTTGTAAATATAAAGTCTGACAGCAAAATTTGATGTCCAACATTTGATGAATCCTAACCAAATAACATGGTCAAGTATTAAAGCTAGATTTTCAATATATCATGTAACCAAAAATATACTTTTTTTGGGGGGGAGCATTGTCCTATATTAAAAAAATACTTTCCATTCTCTCCTACATCTTCCCAAGTAGTAAGTAAACATGTTCATGCTATAGTAAAAATAAAATACTATTCTATATTCTTTCTCAAATGTACCACACTGTATTTTGATGGTTCCCAATTCTGCAAGGGATTTATATTCCTAGTGTTTCATTACAATATACATTTTCCCATGGTTATCTGCAGTTTCGTTTGCTCAGCGGTTAAGAGATTAAACACCTTATTTTTCATTCTGAAAATCACGAACAAAGGAGGTCTGTGTTTTGCCAGGGTAGGTGCAAATATACTCACACAGGTTTCCCGCTGGATGGCGTGTAGGACTCTTTTGGCAGGAACAAGGAAATCAACAAGACATCTCAGACCGTCTCCACAGTAACGTTTTTCAACAATGAGGAAAAGCTGCCACAGGACTGTAGCTGCAGTGGCCTCAAAAGGTGGATACAGAGAGGAAAGTGTACTCTGGATATAAGTATCGAGAGATTCAGAATCCTGAAATAAAAACCAGAGTGTGGATTTTAAGCAAGAAATCATTTAGACGCCATACAACTGCACAGTAAAATATTGATATGTAATGGCCTGTTTTTAAACTGTCTTCTGAGAAACTCCCGGAGATGCAAAAACAGAAATAATACTTGGTAGATGCTCCTGAAATTCAGATTTGACTGTTTCTACCAAAGGATCTCTCCTGTAGCCTGATGTTTAATTCAAGGATCAAGTAACATGCAAATAACAACCACAGTCAGAACTGGGAGCAGAAATTCTAAACTCAGGGCATGCACATATACATGCATGTATGCAGATGAGCTGAGAAATTATCTCCCACCTTACTCATTAAGTGATTATTCTGGACAGGGACGTTTGTATCCCTGTGATGCTGTGTCCCCATGCAAGCCATTTGGCTTTGATTGGACACGCATGTGACCGGGGGGGGGGCAAGATCAGATGTTGCCCGTCCCCATGCCATTCCCGGTAACGCAGGCTGGATGCGGGCTGGGTCAGGATACAGCCATCCCCATGCAAACTGCGCCAAACCCCAGCACAAGGGAGCAGTGCCATTTCCTCTCCGCCCCCTCTCTCCTTATTGGTAGCCAGACAGATGTGACCCAACCCTTGTGCTGCCTGCTGCAAATGCTGCATCCCCTCCCCCTTCGTGACACAGAGAAGCCAGGACTGAACGGCAAAAATAATATTTTTTTAAAACCCAGATGTTTGGTGGCAGTTGAGCGGTTTTGTGCACGTCTGCTCTTCCAGGAACTGTGAGAACACCTGGCAAGCAAAAAAATCAAGCCATTATCGTGCCTGACTTGGCGATCGGGAAATGGGGGTGGAATATTTACCATGTAAAAGGGAGAAAAATCAAGCCATTATCCTGCCTGCCTTGGCGATTGGGGAAGGGGGGTGGAATATTTACCATGTAAAAGGGAGAAAAATCAAGCAATTATCCTGCCTGCCTTGGCGATCGGGGAAGGGGGGTGGAATATTTACCATGTAAAAGGGAGAAAAATCAAGCCATTATCCTGCCTGCCTTGGCGATTGGGGAAGGGGGGTGGAATATTTACCATGTAAAAGGGAGAAAAATCAAGCAATTATCCTGCCTGCCTTGGCGATCGGGGAAGGGGGGTGGAATATTTACCATGTAAAAGGGAGAAAAATCAAGCAATTATCCTGCCTGCCTTGGCAATCGGGGAAGGGGGGTGGAATATTTACCATGTAAAAGGGAGAAAAATCAAGCCATTATCCTGCCTGCCTTGGCGATTGGGGAAGGGGGGTGGAATACCTGTATAAAAGAGTCTTGTGGGTCAGCGAAGGCCATTCAACCCCCTCATTCTTTTGGGTTTAACATAATTTAGTCCCCCAAAATCACAGCAGTTGCAATCTCCAATGCACAGGGCAGGAACGGCACACACAGGACACGAAACCCTATTTCCCAATGATGCAAGCGCCAATCTCCTCCCCAAATAGCCCAGGACGTCCCCATTTGCAGGCTCGGCTCGCAAAGCAATGCATGCCGGGACATCAAACCGTAACAAGACTTGTTTTATCCAGTACCAAATTTGGTCCTGGTTTGGGCGATTTGGTCCGCGGGAATCAGACCAAATCTAAAATGCATGAGGACGCCCCTTCCTGAACCTGATTACGTTCGGACCAAAATGTGCATGGGGACACGCCCTGAGTCTGTTCTGCTGCACGCAAACACACACACACAATCTGCAACCAGACAGACAGATCATTGCCAACCCCAAGGTGGTGGAACTCCAAATCAGACCAGCAGACCAGCCTGGTGCTCCCCAGCAGGTAGTTAGAAGTTTTACACAGTACCCAGGGACCGTCACCAAGGAGGAAGGGGAATTGTAGGAGATGCACCCACTGCTCGTTTTTTAAAAAAATCCCACATAACGACAAATAAGCTTCTCTTTGAAGTTTTATGGGAATTTCCTCTGTTCTTCAGGGAGATGGATGGCTGCAGCTTAAAGTATCAGATTCAATCCACAGAGTGACCTGATAAGATCCTTCCTAAGGGACAAATAAAATGTAGAAAACGCAAAGTATGGACGTCTTTTAAAATACATCAGCATTACTGAAAGAAAGAGGAAGCAGACTGTCAAGTGCCAGAATTTTACCAGCAGAAAACTGGGACACAGTTTATTGCAAAGGGAAATCATGCCTTACGAACTGGTTGGAATCCTTTGAGGGTATCAACAAGCACATGGAGAAATGATTCAATTGACTGCTAAAAGCCTTCTGAAGGTCCAGATAGACAAAGTCCCTCATCAAAAGCTCCAGAGTAAATTCATCAGTCATGGAATAAGATGACAGGTCCTGACATGGATTGGAAACAAGGAGGTATGTGGACAAATATTCATAACATTTGTTATTTGTACAAATTCATACACATTTGGACATCCGTAAACAAATCAAATGTTACAATATTCGTACATTGAGAGTCAAAAGAATACAAACGCTCTGAACATTTAAACTAGGGAGGTGGGAAAGTGGCTGCACCAGTCACACCTACAACGGGTCTAGAGTGTATTCAACATGGGGTGTTTTTCCACCATGCTCCTTTAATCCGGATCTAAGAAGATCAGGATCTAAGGAATGGGTACTTCCCTTAATCCGGATCTAGTAGATCCAGATTAAGGGAAGTACCCAATGTGTTTCCATGGGTGGTCTAGCACCCAATAGCAATGGGTGCTAGCCTTCCTGCCGTGGAAACACCACAGCATCCATTTGCAAATCCAGACTGACCCACAAGGGGTCTGCCTGTCACCCCAGGTGCTTTGGGGGACAAGGGGTGCAATCTCCAAAGTCCCTCCAAAGTCCCTTTGGAGATTAGCAAGGGCTCCAAAGATAAACCCCTTGCGAGAGCGTGCATATTAATTAGCTCCCTGTGAGCAGGGATGAATCAGCCTCATTAAATATGTACCTCTTTCCATGCCTGAAGGTAACACTTGTTCTCCCTTTGTTCTCGGAGGTTTGTCTTCAGAGCCTGTGCTAACCTTCGAAGTTGCCTTCGGAGGGACTTCAGAGCCTTTGCTAATCTCCAAAGGCAACTTCGAAGTAACTTCGAAATGGCTTTGAAATGACTTCAAAGCCTAGGTTTTGGGGCTCCCTCCCATGGGTGCCCCCTCCTCCAAGCCTCCTCTAGACCCCATTGCCAAACTAACATGGATACAGGCTCCCTTTAATCCGGATTTTCTGGCTGAAGACCCCATTGTAGTGCCCATTAATGGGGTCTATAGAAAATCCAGATTAAAGGCTGAGATGTACCCATATGATCCAGATTTCCCCAGCAGCGGTGGAAACAAATGTGTCCCAAATGGGTGCCGTGGTGGAAATGGGGTCATCCGGCTCACACCCAAATGGGTCCTTAATGGGTGCAAAAATGGGTACTTTCTGCCAGTGGAAAAACACCCATGGATTGAGAGCTTGTTAAAAGTGGATTCAGGTTGGATTTGACACTTTCAGAGTAGATTTGTAGTCGGATACATATCAGATACATATTTAGGATATGTATCAGATTTGTATTTATTTGTATCTGATACGTATTTGTTCATATTGAATATTTAAACGAATACATACAAATACATTAGTATCGAATATAATTTAACCACATTCAAAAGTGTCTATTCATACAAATATGGATATTTGAACATCCGATTATTTACTAATCATATGTCAAAAAATGCATTTGTGCAGATCCCTAGTAACCAGTTAAAGAACAGGAAATGGGGAGTAGTAATAAATGGACAACTCTTAGACTGGAGGGAAGTAAAAAGTGGGGTCCCAAACTTCAGTATTGGTACATGTGCTTTTCTTTTTTAAAATAAATGATCTAAATGTATTGGCAAATAGGAAGATAGCAAAGTTTGCTGGTGACCCTAAATTATCCACAGTCGTTAAAGCGACTGCAAAGAGCTCCACATTGGGTGAGTGGAAATGAAGAGGCAAATGGGCTTCCATCTTTGTAAGTGCAAGATGATGCACAATGGGGCAAGAAAACCCAGTTACTAAACAGATGGAAGCTGAGATTTCTATGATAAAAACAAACCAAGGAATGGATCTTACGGTTCCAAAATGAAATCAGACTGCAACATCTAAGCCTTTCCAGTCTTGAAATATGGTTTTTATGAGGGGACCTGATTAGGGACGTGGATGAATGTTCTAAACATTTGAAATTCGAT
This sequence comes from Aspidoscelis tigris stejnegeri, assembly GCA_023333525.1. Classification (NCBI taxonomy): domain Eukaryota; kingdom Metazoa; phylum Chordata; class Lepidosauria; order Squamata; family Teiidae; genus Aspidoscelis; species Aspidoscelis tigris. The sequence continues at coordinate 1,297,656 of JALMGA010000008.1, forward strand.
CGAATGTGGACATTCAGATTCAAATAGAATGTCCACACAATCGAATTTAAACATTCAAATTCAAATTTTGAATGTTCCGAAACTTTACGCTTTCCAGAATGATTCCTTCAAAGTTCATTCTGTCATTGCTCCCTGGCACTGATTAAGGATTCCTTAAAATCCTCATGGAATGTGTAGAAGGTCTTTGCATTTGCCAAATCAGGGTCTACTGTGGAACTCACTTTTACTACCATTTTACATGGAAGAGTGCTGCCAAAATGGCTTCCCCAGTGGCTCCTAGGCTAAGAACCTTCGTTCCTATCCCTCTGAAGCCCTCAGAGTCTGCCTCCAAAACTTGTGGAAACTTCAGTGGCAGTGTGGGGACTGGTCACAACTACACAGATGATACTGTTTCAGACCACACCGACCATGGTCCAGACCCACTGGTCTTTTAGTACAGAAAGGCCTTTATAGTCAAACTTTTAAATCTTTTAAATGAGTCAATTTGTTTATAAATCTCAAAATGTCCACTGAAGAATATCAAAACAGCATCTATAAAGAAGCCTCTTTCTGTAACTTCTCAATTCTAACAAAAAGACAGAAAAAATACTTTAGTCTCCTTGACTAATCAAGATGACAAATTTTGCCAACTATATTTAAAAGCATTGTTCCTAAATATATTAGTAAAGGTCAGGCCTGTTTTAACAGATGAAATGGAAACCGAGGATGAGAGTCAGATGTGGATTAAATACCATAAAAAGGGCAAAAATTTGCCCTTTTGTTTTGGGAGATCTACCACAGCTGGAAGAAATAAATTCAAATTCACAGATCTGTGAACATAGAAAATGGTATGATACTTTGTAAGTCAAATGTTATGAAAGATCACTTTAATTTAGCAATGAAAACAAAACACATAAACAGACATCTTGCCATTCACAGCACTGTCAATGCTATGAAACGCTGGCTGAAACGAAGACTTAAATGTGTGCAAGGGTGTGCGTCCATCTCCATCTTATCCTGACACACTTGCAGCTAATCAAGGTATTGATAAAAGGGCAGAGAGAAAAGGGTTCCAAATGTAAAATGTGTGAAACAGTCATCACAGAAGTGTCACGTTGCTAAGAAAAAAATAACAAAAATGTGATGCCAAAAGACATGTCATTTCAGTTGGTCTCCGGTTTTAACGGAAACACCTGGACATTCTGAACTCAGTAGGTGTCATGAGTCACAGATGGTTAAATGACAGAGTAGATAGGACTGTAGATATACAATTTGTCTTATTTCAGTTTTCAGTCACTTCTTTATTCTTCAGATTTGATTCTAAAAGCTGCTGAGACATCTGAGTGGACAAAGCTATTAAATTCTGAGAAGTGCCGGGTTTCCCAGAGACAGGAAAAGCTTCCTCCTCTGACAACATGCTGAGGCACGTTCTTCAGCGCTTTGGTTAGCTTTTTAGCCGGCCAACTTCAGAGGCGCTTGCCTGTCATAGTCCGGCAAACTTCAGAAGCTGCTTGCCAGCGATTGGGGAGTGGGGGTCGAAAAAGGGTTGCGGGAAGAGGCTCGTGGGATAAGAACATAAGAACATAAGAGAAGCCTTGCTGGATCAGGCCACAGCCCATCTAGTCCAGCATCCTGTCACACACAGTGGCCCACCAAATGCTCATGGGCATCTCAAGGAGAGACAAGGACAAACCTTCTCCTGCTCTCGAGTCCCAGCAGATGGCCTTAGAAGCGCCCCAGTTCCTCCCCCCCCCCCAGCCTGGAAGATGCATCTAGGCATTCGTTCTAGTAGCCATTGATACATCTGTCATCCATAAAATTGTCTAACCCTACCTTAAACCCATCAAGACTGGTAGCTGTCACCACCTCTTCCGGCAGCACATTCCATAAGCCGATGACCCTCTGGGTGAAGAAATACTTCCCCCTGTCAGACCTGACTCTCCTACCCATCAGCTTCATAGAGTGCCCCCTGGTTCTAGTGTTCTGCGATAGAGTAAAGAAATTTTCTCTATTCACCTTTTCTATACCGTGCATAATTTTATATACTTCAATCAGGTCCCCTCTTAAACGCTATCTCTCCAGACTGAAGAGGCCTAGACGTTGCAGCCTGGTTTCGTAAGGGAGGTGTTCCAGACCCTTAATCATTCTGGTTGCCCTTCTCTGCACCTTCTCTAGTTCCACAATATCCTTTTTGAGGTGTGGTGACCAGAATTGTACACAATATTCCAGATGTGGCCTCACTACAGATTTATAAAGGGGCAAAATGACACTTGCTGACTTACCGTATTTTCCGGCGTATAAGACAACTGGGAGTATAAGACGACCCCCAACTTTCCAGTTAAAATATAGAGTTTGGGATATACTTGCCATATAAGAAGACGACACCCGGCGTATAAGACGACCCCTGACTTTTGAGAAGATTTTCCTGGGTTAAAAAGTAGTCTTATAGGCCAGAAAATACAGTATTTTCTATTCCCTTCCTAATTAATCCCAGCATTGAATTTGCTTTTTTCGCTGCTGCCGCGCACTAGGTTGACACCTTCATTGAACTGTCCACCAAAACCCCAAGATCCCTTTCCTGGTGTGTTGCAGAAAGCTCAGACCCCATCAGTTTATAGACGTAATTTGGTTTCTTGGCTCCGATGTGCATTACTTTGTACTTGTTAAGATTAAAGCACATTTGCCACTTGGTTGCCCACTCACCCAATGCTAAGAGATCCCTCTGGAGTTCTTGGCAATCTCTTTCGGATTTTACTACCCTAAATAACTTAGTATCATCAGCAAACTTTGCTATTTTACTATGTACCCCTTCTTCTAGATCATTGATGAATACATTAAAAAGCATTGGTCCCAGTACTGAGCCTTGAGGGACCCCACTTTTTACTTCTTTCCACCCTGAGAATTTGCCATTTAATACTACTCTCTGCTTTCTGCCCTTAAGCCAGTCACAAATCCAGGACAGAACCTGTCCTTTTATCCCATGGCTGATGAGTTTACTCAGTAGCCTTTGATGTGGGACTTTGTCAAAAGTCCAGAGAGACAATGTCTACTGGTTCACCTTTATCCACATGTTTATTGACACTCTCAAAGAATTCCAACAAATTTGTGAGGCATGATTTACCTTTGCAGAAGCCATGCTGGCTTATGTTCAGCAATGCTTGCTCCTCCATATGCACACTAATTTTGTCTTTAATAATGGTTTCCATCACCTTACATGGAACTGATGTTAAACTAACTGGTCTGTAATTGCCTGGATCACCCCTGGATCCTTTTTTGAAGATTGGTGTTACATTTGCTACCCTCCAGTCCTCAGGTACGGAGCCTGATGTTAGGGAAAGATTATATATTTTTGCTAGAAGGTCGGCAATTTCCCATTTGAGTTCCTCAAGGACTCTTGGATGAATACCATCTGGTCCCGGTGACTTGTTAACATTTAGTTTATTAAGACATGCAAGGACCTCTTCCTTGGTTATTTCTGTACAGTTTAACTCTTCAGAAAATACAGGCTCAGCTACTGGCATGTGTCTTCTGTCTTCCTCCGTGAATACGGAAGCAAAAAATTCGTTTAGTCTCTCTGCAATCTCTGTGTCTTCTTTAATTACCCCTTTCTGTCCTTTACCATCTAGTGGTCCAACTGCTTTCTTGGTTGGATTCCTACTTCTGATATACTTATAGAAGTTCTTGTTATTTCTTTTGATCTTTTTAGCAATGTGCTCCTCAAAATCTTTCTTAGCTTTCCTAATGGCTGTCTTGCATTTGTGTTGCCAGTGTCTATGTTCCCCCCTATTCTCCTCATTTGGACAAGCCTTCCATTTCCTAAATGAAGTCTTGTTTTTAATGACTTCATCTACTGCATTTGTGAGCCACATTGGTTTCTTCTTGGCCCTAGAAGTCCCCTTTCTTCTTTTAGGAATGCATTCTAGTTGCACTTCCATTATTGTGTTTTTAAGTAGTCTCCATGCATTTTGAAGTGATTTAACTCTTTTGACTTTCCCTTTCAATTTCCTTTTCACTAATTTCCTCATTTTAGGAAAGTTTCCCTTATGAAAGTTTAAGGTCTCTGTGTTAGACTTTATTAAGAACTTACTCCCTGTATTTAAGTTGAAGGTTATTGCATTGTGGTCACTGTTCCCAACTGGATCAGCTACAGTGACGTCCTTTACCAGGTCCTGAGCATTACTTAGGATCAAGTCCAGGACTGCATTTCCCCTGGTTGGTTCCATGACCATTTGTTCCATGGAACAGTCATTTGGCAGGTCTAGGAATTTTCTCTCTCTTTCCTGAGTTGAACAGGAGTTCACCCAGTCTATGTGAGGATAATTGAAGTCCCCCATTATAATTACCCTGTTTTTATGGGATACCTCCTTTACCTCCTTCTCCAGTTGTTGATCTCCTTTGGGCATATGGTTGGGAGGACGGTAGCATGTCCCTATTGTTAGACTTCCTTTTTGGCTTGGTATTTTTACCCACACTGCTTCTGTGGAAGAGTCAGACTCACCTGGACATTCCAGTTCATAAGATTCTATCTCTATTTTAATATACAAGGCTACACCACCTCCATGTCGCCCTTCCCTGTCTTTCCTGAGATGACTGTATCCCATTGGTTTTCACTGGTCCACCAGGTTTCAGTTATGCCAATAATATTAATCCTATTTTCTGTAACTAAGCTTTCTAGCTCCCCTATTTTGGCTCGAAGGCTCCTGGTGTTTGCATATATACATTTATATTCACTCCTCTTGTCCAAATTCTGCTGTCAAGGAACATGTGACACTAATGCCCCGCTTCGCTCAGCATTATCTGGATGTTTCCAGCCCTCCTCACTTGAGGGTGTACTCTCCCAAACCGGATGCTGCCCAGCTCCTGTCAGCTTTCCCCCAGGGATCAGTTTAAAAGCTGCTCTATAACCTTTTTAATATTAACCACCAGCAATCTGGTTCCATCTTGGTTCAAGTGTAACCCGTCCCTCTTGTACAGGTTTGGCTTGCCCCAAAATGTTCCCCAGTTCCTTACAAATCTAACAAGGGCCAGATTACACCCCCCCCCCGCATCACTGCATCTTTACCTGTCAAACCAGGACGATCAGTTCTTTTACGTTTGCCCAGCAATCGGATCGCGGAGGGAAGAGGCTCGTTTCTGTTTGATCACTGTTTAAAAATGGCTAGCAGTTGCGATCCCCAACGCAGAGGACAGGAACAGGGGACACGGGACGTGAAACCCCACTTCCTTATGACCCCAGAGTATATCCCTTCTCCAAACAGCCCGGGAGCTTCCCCATGCACAGACTCGGCTCCCAAACTCGCAAGAACAATTTTCTAGAGGACTAAATGTAGTGCGGATTTGGGCGATTTGGTCTGCATGTAGCCCAGGTTGGGGGCTTTGCGTGAGGACGCTCCTTGCCGAATTCGGATTTGATTCAGACTTTATAGCGCATCGGGACGTGACCTAAAAGTGGCAGAAGGGGAGTAATAAACTCTTTCCTCTCTTAACTGTTTCCACCTGGCAAAATATGTCTCCACATTCTTTCCCTATGATCATGGTTTTTCAAACTGTTCTCAATGCTTTTAATTAGAATTGTATAATTAATCTCTTAATTTCTCATGTATGAATGGGCGTTTTTCCACTGTCACTAGAAGTACCCATTAAATACCCATTAATGGGTACTTAATGGCAGTTTTGTACCCATTAATGGGTACTTAATAGGTACTTCTAGTGACAGTGGAAAAACACCCATGACACACAAGCATGAAAAATAAAGGTTCTATGGGTATTGTATTTTTTGCACAGTGGGCCACATTAGAAATTTCTTCAGTTTGGCCACGCTTAGACATGGAATTAAGTCATGGTTTACGCACCATCTAAATAAGCTTTTCCCACGGTTATGTAATCATTCTTCTTCCCAGAAAAGCTAAAATGGGGAATTCCTTTCAATCTCACTCTCACTTGATTTTAGGTCCATATCTGGGACTGGTTTGCACAGTTTCCTAAGCGTAGTCCAGACAAAACAACAAAGGTTAATGAGAAACAGAAGCTGTAGAACAAAAGTGAAGGTTAAGCATGAGTCTTTGCCCTTTTCCACAGCACGAACACACGGCTTAGGGTTCGGTCCCAAACACAGCTTTCCTACTGTCTCCATGTAATTCAGGCCTAACTAGATATTTTAGAAGTCCCTCGCACCTCAGGAAGGACGTGAATACAAAGGGTTAATTAAGCCTCCCACAGGCTGCCATGCAACACTGCGGGACTGTACTGAGCCTGGTCTCAGGCAATGGTCCAAAACCACCCACTTGCTAAGACTGAGGGAGTCCTGGCAGAGACTGGACATGGCAGGGTGGAGGAGGAGGAGGAAGGCTGCTACCATAATTCACATGCCACATTTGACTCCTGCAAACAATTGTGATTCAAAGCTGAGTAAGAACTGGGCTGGAAGAAAGGAGGCAGGTCAAAAATGCCACACCTATCGGCACAGTGGGATCCCCTTAGGCTGGGCATGATCATGGCTACATGGGCGTATGCTGTAAACATGAATCGTATTTGTGATAAGCTACAAGTGTCAGTTCTAAGCTAATTCTATAGCCTCCTTACATTACATCCCTCAAATAAAAAATGTAAGTGTGTCATCTAGAAAAATAATTCCTACTTTATATGTTTTATTTTTGAAATCACATAAGAAAATTGATGTGCAACTATGAAGGCAAGAAAAATACACTAGAGATGAAAAGCAGATGAGCCACCATGGTAAATTTGTAATCTTCACATTAACGAAACAAGTCTTATGATGTATCAGTAGTTCAGTATATAAACATTTTAAAAAATCATTTTGTGTTTATCTCTTAATCCACTGATTCAGGGATTAAGGTCCAACAAGAAGTAGCTAGAAATAAAAACACACATGCAAAACAAATTTCAAATACCAGAACAGTGGGAGTAATTTAACAACTTGTAGAAGATTATGAAAGCAGTCTCTCTCTCAAAGGCAGACTGATTAAATTAATTTCTACTTTAAGTCAATAAGTGTTCTTCCATAAAAGCTACTACCTGTATTTTCAAAAGGATAGATTTCATGTTTTTCAACATGAAGCTGTTCATTAAACTAAACGCAAAAGAGTCTCATTTACCAGTTATCACTTCACAAGCAGAAAAAAGAACAAATCTCTCGAATTTTACAGTTCTGTCCCAATTCAGCCTTACATCATTGGCAAGAATGTATGCGTTCTCTAAAAGTAGTTTAATTCAGGAAGACTGATGGGATATTAAGAGATAAAATTTAAACTCTGACGGAATGTTCCCTAATGAACTCTAACTGCATTTGCAAATAATTAATAGTAAAATTATTTGGATATGGATAAATTTAAAGGAACACTACAAAAGGAATTCTACCATCTTGAGACCTCCAGTTTTGTTTCTGCATTCAACATACCTTTATGCTCAGATAATTATCACCTCTTGTCCTCAGATCTGCAGCTGGGTGATTCATAATGACACCTCCTCTGTTTGGGATTCAATACAAAAAGTCATCCATAAAACCAACTGTGTCAAGACAATGGAGAATGTAACTCAAGTCCACGGCCTCATAATAATTTCACTTGACACGTCGGCCAGATCCCTTTCACCGTCTTTTCCATGTGAATTTTACATACTCCCTGAATGTTCTCAGGACGTTTTCTGTACTGCCAGTTGAACACTTTTCAGACCGTGAGAACAGACTGAAGAGTTCACTTCCTAACAGCCTGGACTGCTCCCCCACGGCTTTATTATGCATACTGATGCAATTTCCTCTGTCCAGGACAGGAGGGGGAGAGGGAGGGTTCTTCTACCCAAAGAACAAAGCTACTCTAACTTTTACTCTGAGCAGGATGACACAGAACTGCCAAAGCACATGTCCTCCAGCTATGCTCAACTACAGTTTCCATAATTCCCTTACTCATCTATGGGGTTTTTTCCTCACTAGCATTAAACCCCCCCTTAAGGACCCATGTTCCCACACCAGAACCCATTAGAACCCCATGCATTCACACCAGTTCAAGGGAAGTCCAGATTGAATGGAGTCTTCAGGCCTTGAAATCCGGTCTTCTCATGAACCCCTTTAAAGAGGTCTCCAATCTGGTCTTCAACCGTGAAGACCGGATTAGAAGGCACACATTTGCACCAAATCGGGTCAGTGGGGTCCAGGGGCAGGTTCCTGAGGTGGCACCCTAAATGGGGTGAGGGCACCCCAAAAGCCACATCTAGGAAGCAGGTGATGGTCCTCTGAAGATGCCTTCAAAGCTGAGGACAGGTTGCAAAGCAGTCATCCAGCATTCCTCAAAGATTGATCCATCTGCATAACAGCCAATAGATTCCCCTCATACAATGCAACCACCGCACAGGCAACACTCCAGACTACGAAGATATGACGTAGGTGGCTTTGGAGCATCGGCTCCCCAAAATGCCCATTGGCCCCCTGGAAATGGTGCTTGATTGAAGTGCATGTTGACCAATCATTCTGCACCACCTTCACGTCTTTCGCTTGGGGACTAATGGATGCGCCAGATGGGTTCTGTGGCATTCCCACTGCAATCATGTCTAGTACCTGTTGACATCAGGTGCTACACTACCCGTGGAGAAACACTGGGTCCTTGCCAAGATCTGGATCTTCTAGGACCGGATTCATTGTGGACCCCATTTCACAGATCTGGATCTTCCAAGATCTCAATTAAGGGAGTTATGATGGCTTGGGTTGATGGAAACTCTAGACCAAAACCTTTGGAGGGCAGCAGTTTAAGGGAGGGTGGCTGAATAACAAGTTAGACTGGACTTTGTCCATCACACCCAAACAGATCAATCAGAGAGGTTCTCTGATGTTATTTAGTGGTGCTATGACCAATCCATAAAATACTATGCTTAGATCACAAAAGCATCTCACACCTAAAGATCAATTCTAAATTTCTCTTTTTTAGGCAAGAAACTTGAAGGACAGTGAGAAGCTGATGCTGTCCACTTTTTTGATTAAGCTGGTTACCTCGCCCCGTTAATGCCCAGCTTCTGGTCCTGGGCATGGGACGAAAACAGTTTTAGCCACTCAGCTTCCTGATTCCATCAGTTGTCTTTTCTTAAGTCAGTAGTGTGGGTTGGGAGTTCAAGCTTTACTGTTATGGGGCTCTTCCTAAAGAAATACTTCTCTAAAGAACTACTTAAGATGATATGGAAAGACTTCAGCCATGGTGTACCTGTGAGTCGCACGACTCGGAATGAGCAAAATAAGAAGCGTCGCGACGGAAGGGAAAGCGCCCCCTGCATCATGCTTGGAACTCTCCACTGAATTGTAGTGATTCTCAGAGGGAGACCGAAGGGTTTTGAGTAAACTCGTATCATAAACACATGAAGATGCTAACAAACATGATGAAAACAAACTCTGGACAAGTATAGAATCACACAATTATTGAACTGTTTTCTATAAACAATCAAAATCTGTCAAGCATATTGCTAATTCACTTCACTACTTTTCTATTCAGCAACCAAACCTGAACATTTTGCCCCAACTGAATACTTGACTAAGTGAAAAGCTATACTAAGCACACGAAAGGCAAAGATAATGCTCTCTTGCCTATGTTTAGCCAAATTTTCTCCACGTTTTGCAGCACTTTTGCTCTAGCTATCTACCCATCGGTTCAATGCTCAACATTCTTTAAAATCTCAGTATAAAACATCGGTAAAACCAAAAAGATATTCTTAAATAAAAACAACCCGCCCATCCTATCAGAACCACATTAGGAAGGAGCTAAATTTTATAAGCCTGGATGAAGAGGCAAGTTTTACTAGAGACTGAAAGCCGTATGATATTGACACTTGGCATACATTTACTGGGAAGTTATTCCAAGGCCTGGGGGCCACCACAGAAAAGACCATTTTGTGTGCCACTGTACTTGTGTGGATAGCTGAACTACAAGATCTCCCCCTTTGATCTTAATACTTGGGAAAGTCTATATGGGGGAAGATGCCTCTTCAGATATCCAGGCCCTAGATCATTTAAGGGCTTAGATTTGCTATTGGTAGCAGATAGACAACCGGTGTGGATCTTTCAAGGCCAATTCAGGAAGAGACTCCTGCCTGCAGTTCAGCTGCTTCATTCTGCGCTAGTTCCATCTTAATGGGCATCACCATACAGAGCACATATAGAGTCTGGAGATTATCAGATAAAGGATCACCATGGCCAAATTGTCCCTATCTGTTTACCACCAGTTAGGAGATGGTGGTTAAGTGCCACTAGCTACTGCTGCCAATTCAGCCTCAAGAAACACAGATGAATCCAAAAGCATTCCCAGATCTTCTGGAGCAAAATGACCCCATTCATAATTGGGTGCTCTAATTTCACAGCCTCAGGACCCCATGGCAAATAGCTCTCCATCTTTTCTGTATTCAGTTTCAATTTATCATTCTATATCTAGTCCATCACCACCTCCAGGCATTGGTTAACCACTGGAACTCAGATGGAATGGAAAAAGAGACAGCTGAGTCCCATCAGGAGGCTATAAGAAAGGGACAGATAGTTGAATGTCTCATAATAGAGACATATTTTTTTCCTCACATCGTAATGTTCTTCTTTTTAAAGTCTATCATATGGACAAGATTATTTCACTGTTAGATAGACTTGTCTGGTTAATTTACTCATCAAAGTAGTACTCAACAGTTTCTTTCCATTAACCTACAAATTACTGGTAAATGGGATACAAAGGGTTCCATCCTGGTTCAACTGTCATTCAACAACTTCATATAATGTCTTGGGTGAAAGAAGAGACAAAATCCAAAGAATCTGCATCTGATCTCAAGCTTAGTGGGGGAAGCCACCAAGGATGCAAGACAATACGATGGAAAATGGCACCAAAATTAAGAAAACTGATTACAGCCAAGACACAGGCCAAGTTTTGCATTTAGATAGGAATAATGAAAAATAGGTATAGGTTGGATGACAGCAATACATGTGAAAGGAATCTAGAGTGTAAATATATCAAAGTCTAATCAGGAGTCACCAACACAACACAAAAAGGCTGACAACAAAATCACAAGAAGTGATTGTTTTGCTTTATTCTTCACTGGGCCAGGCATCACCATCTCTGAATATTATGCGAGTTCTGGATTTAAATACAGCAACATCTCATTTAATATGAGAGTTCCGTTCCAGCAAGTTAAATGAGTAATCAGTAAATCACACTTTATTGATTGGCCACTGGAATGTATCACATCACAATACAGAGGTTAAAAAGTAGACCTGTCATTTTATAAGATCATTATATGTGATCATCTCCACAGCAATGAAATAGGAACACTTAATACTGAAACACAGTCCCATTTAGTAAATTGTGTTAGATTTAACGAAATTTGGTTTACGTGATTTCAAACAAAGCCTATCAGGAAAAGCTGAAGAAGCAGAACACTTGTACCCTATAGATGACCATGGTGAAGGGCGACCACGTCATCCATTTGAAGGGTTTTCACAGGCTGTGGCCAAAAAGGTTGTACGTAAGAAGTGTCACTAGCTACTGCTGCCAATTCAGCCTCAAGAAACACAGAAGAAGAGGCAGGAGCAGACTGGTGTATGAATGATCCCACCTGCTAATAATCTCTATGTTATCTCTAGGGGTGCAATCAGACAGGACTTTTTCAGTCTCCCCTTTAAGAAAAAGTATCCCTTCCGTAGATACATAAAAACGCCATTCAGATAGTTAACCACGGAGAACCCCCAAACCACCTCATTTTTCCACCCTGCAATGCCTTCTTTGACAACCGTGGCCCTGAATGGTAGCTCACCCATAGCGAATTCTTCTGACCGTGACCGGCTAAATTTTTCACCTCTGCGCTTATGCACTTTCAACTCAGTCCTACTAAATGACAGAGATGCCTTCAATCTTATGAAACCTCAAATGATGAAGAGGCGCCCATTCCCAGACTTCAAGGCAGGGTCAGGCAAATGCAGGGAGAAGACTACTGATGTGACAACCTCAAATTAGCCCAGAGGGCACCTCATTAACCATACCTCAGATGCCTTTATATCTGCATGGAACTGAGATACAGACAACGGAGGAAATGGATTCTATAAAACTATCAGCCTCAGCCAGTATGATAAGTTGGTCTTAAAAATAGAACATGTAGTCTAAAACATCTGCAACAAGAAAAAGGAGAAACACACGTAAAATAAATGGTTACAGTTTAAACTTTATGAACAACTTCCAGAAGCCTCCATTAGAGGAATAGTGTAGGAGTTGATTTTCCAAATAAATGTGGGCTGGACAAAAATATCTTTACAGTTTCTTCTTCCTCCGTGATTCTAACAGCCCCACCAAAACAGAAAGAAACCCCTCAACTTACCATGAAATACCATTCTAAGATCTGAAGGATTTATTATCTTTAGAGATAAGCGATTTATGCCTTGTGCAAAACTACAGAAGACTAGAATTAATGGAACTTAATTATAAATAAGTTCCTCAAAGGATTAGGGAAATAAATAAAGCAAAACAACAGTCCATAAAGAGTTGTTTGCAGTCTTAGTAGTTTGAAATCACGTATGAGCCAGGACTCTTTCTATTCATTAATTACTTTCTTCTGTGTACAGTCCAGGGATGGTAAACCAATGTGCTTCCCTACCTATAGAAATAGCCCTTTCCTAGAGAAATCAGTTAATTTGTGTGGCAAGAAACAGAGACTAAATTATTTTGCATTCATTCATTCATTCGTTCATGCATGCATTTAATAAAATGTCATTTAATAAAATATTTAAGCAACATTATTCTGGGAAAGTTTAATATTACTGGTAATTTATACACAAGTTTACAAAAATATAAATCTCTAAATCTCTACTATGAAATGTTATGCATAACGAACGTGTTTTCATGCATAGTACTTAACAAAACTACTAAACAGCTAGAAGCAATGTAACTCAGATTATCTGCAGACAAATATAAAATGAGCGCTCCAAGAGTAACATCAAAAGCTTGGGGCCTCGGTAATCCCTCTGTAAGAATTCAGGCTTTGAATGCATCTCTTTGCACTAACACTGGAAGACACTGGACTTTCCCTTCACAGGCCACTTAGCCGGGATGCCCTACCATCAGGCAGCCTCATCTTCATTTCACAGGACAAAAGGATGGGGGAATAATGGGGACTAAATGGAAACACTACCAAAAAAAGGCTGGGGTGCAGGAAAATTAATAATTAAAACAGCAAAGTAGCAATAATTTAGGAAGGATATTTCACAATAAAGTACCTAATTATTATAAAAAAAGTTACTCTACCTAAAAAGGCATTTAAGTAAAAAAAAGAAGAGAAATACTTAGAAATCTTGGTGTGACATTCAAACTTATTACGGTATTTTTATACGGCTCCATAAACAGCGATGACAGAAGTATTTAGAAACGCAAAAAAAGTTGCAGAAAATTGGAAACATCTAATTAATATCTGAGAAAGAACATCCTAAAAGATCTGAACCAGTGTCTGGAAACCTAAAACTCAGACCAAAGTATCCTATACTGGGTGGACTCTAAAACAACTTCCACAGTTCTGGGCCCTTTAATTTCCCCCTGTTCAGCCACCCCTTAGGCAAGGAACAAAAGCCAGAACCATAAGCTTACCTGTCTCTTGTTTACTTTCTGCTAAGAGCCAAGGAACTCCAGCAAAACTCTGGAGCGCCTGCAATGCTGCACCGTGATGTTGCTCCAGGGCTGAGGCCACAGTTGGACTGTTAGAAAAGCAGCACCTTTGCTGCCAGGATTGAACAGTATTAAACATCTGATACCTTGTTTAATGATCAAAACAGTTAAGCTGCCTTTCTCAACCTTTCGACAAACTACACAGTTCAGAAAAGCGCACTTGAAAGAAGTTTAATTGCACTAAAATCTGCATCTTTCACAATCCGTTTCACAAAAACATTAGTCTCCAAGAAGCACTAAAGACAAGCAAAAGCTGAACTCAAATCCATGGAGAGCGTGTTCACAGTATGCGGCAGTGTTAGCAGTGCAGCCCCAAAGGATACGTGGGACAGTTGTTCCCACGTTAAGAACTATTTGGCAGTAGGATACAGTGCTTGACCAACAGCCTTTGATCTCTGATCCCTTTGTGAATGTCCACTAAACCGTTTAGAAAAACTGAAAGAGGCCCAAAGATGTTTGAATTTGCTATAGCTTACATAACAACCATTTTAGTCCACCGGTTATTTTAACAGGATAGCAGAAGACAAAACAAACAGAAGAAGCAGATTAAGTCTAATGGTGGCCCTTAAAATTATTGCACAGAAACACATACCAGAAGTACAGATAATATACTCCTGTTGCCGCTGCTGCTGCTGCTGCTGCTGGCAAAGTAAAGGGAAACTCCGCCCTGCAGACAAAAGGGGCAGCTGCTACAAAATTTCTGCAGCCTGCGTGCGCATGTATACATGCATGTACATGTTCTGCCACACACATATATTCAGACATCAAAGCACACACAGAGAACCAGCTCAGCCTAGCTCTACTTTTTCTGGGACAGTAAAAAATGTGCAATTATAACAGCATTACCTAGTAGAAAGCTGGTAAATGTAAAAGGCCCCCTTCTTCCCGATGATCCTATGGTTCAAAAGGCATGGAATAAATACAGTGTGCCCTGCAAGTACAGAATACACAAAGATGGGACTCTCACACCGTTGTGCGTAAGGTATAAGAATACCAACAACTCTAGACCGATGTCTCTGGAAGACGGCTTACAACAAAGCAAGGAACTTGCAGGCATATTCTAATTTCCACTGTCTGTTCCAAAAGGATGATGGCGAGACCCAACACTACAACCGAAGGCGCCTTCCCTTCCCGTTCAGGGTTAGGGAGTCAAGCAGGAGCAAAGAAGTGGATGGTCTTTCCCCAGCAGACAAGATAATCTGATCAATGCTCTGCTCTGTGGCAGAAGCTACAAGTTACGGTTTTTTTCTAGTGTCATTTCAACACTGACCCAGCACAGAAAAGCTCCATGACCGGGCGTGCTTGACAGTCTCTGATATATTCTACGTCCAAGGCAACGAGATCTGAAGACAATGTTTGAAAAGGCTGTTGCAGAAGACAGTGAGACGCCCTTTAGCACATGTGTCGAACTGATCTCCTGATCAAATTTATCACCACCTTCATGGCTTTTTTGATTTCAGGAGATCCCTGGGTGGACGATATAATTAAAAACGCATAAAATTCATTTATGCATTCCTCATCAACATTAAGATGACTGGTCTTACGGCAGAAGCCCCCCTCCAGCCAGGACCCTGATGGAATGCTTTCTGTCTATGGCAAAGGTCCTTAGGTTTTGCCACAACCCCTTCCTGATGGTTTTCATCAAATCCTCACTGTTGTGCTGTGGTCTGTCCAGATCGATGTCTAGAAGCAATAATAGCAGTAGCAGTGATAACAACAACAACAACAACAACAATAGAAGTAGCAGTAATAATAACAACAATATAAAAATCTTTCTCCTCAACACTTTTTGCTTCTGCAGAACGTGATGCAGCAAAATAAACAGTAATAAACTGGTATGGTTCCACAATATACTACTGAAGGTGGGAAACAAAGTTATTCCTCTGTGGCTACAAACTTGTCGGCACTTAATGCACCTCAAAGGAAGTGCATTAAGGAAGCCAAGAGTTCATACTTCGGCTTTCAACATGTAACCCCTCCGATTACACACAGGCTTTCTGAACTACCTTTCATCACAAGCTCCTCAAGGCAGTGTCCATCACTGACCTCAGGAAGAAATACCCCCCATCCGAAGCCACTAAAACGAGGTTGCCGGCAACACAGATCTCCAAGTATCTTGGTACAATCCCTCCCCTTCCCCGTCAACATTAGAGAGCTCAGGTCATCGTTTAATCATATTTACCAATGCGTAATGCTTCTTTCCCTCCAGGGACCACAGACTGAAGGAAGAACTGAACTCTTGGCCCAAATGCAGAGCCACCCTCTAGCAAATCTGGATGCGAGACAACTCTGATGCCTTCTCACCCTTCCTCAGCTCATGCAGGCCTTCCTTATCCTTGTCAGCAATCTAGAGCAGGGGTCTCCAACCACCGGTCCGCGGACCGGCGCCAGGCCGCTGGGGGGTTTTTGCAGGTCCACGGCACCAGACTGGCTAGTGGGCAGGGCGTGCGCCACAAGGCGAGCAGTGGCAGGGAGGGGGCAAACAAAGATGCCAACAGCATCTGAGGTGACCGGCCAAGCCTTGGGTACCACTGCTGGCTGAAGCCACAGCGAGCCGAGACAGCCAGCAGCCCAAGCATGCCGGGGCCAGATGAGCAGGAGCCCTGTGGTGGTGGTGTGACCATGGGAGCTGGGGCATGGAGCAGCCAGGGCCACCGTTTGGGGCTGGGGGCGCGGGTGCAGGAGGTGGCGGCGGCGGCGGCCAGCAGGGGGCACTGACAGTGCTGAGTGTATTCTCCACAAGCCCAGGGAAGCCATCGGAGCAGGCCATGAAACACCCTCCCTTTCATTTGAGGCCTCTTATCTGTTGGTCCTCTCCGGTAGTTAGCTGGTTTCTACCTTATTCTGTTAGGAGCTGTAGTCAGTGAAGGGCTTTTCAAAATAATCTATTGGGTGTTTCTGTACCATGACACACACACACTCATGCTCTCTGGCTGCCACACCTGTCCGGGGTCACACTTATGGCGGTTGTGTGCACAGGTGTATGATGACAATAAACTGACCCAGGAAGTGCGACCTACGGGAGGAGAGGATTTGCTAATTTCACTTTATGCTCTGTTTTCTAAAATCAGGAAATAGTTTCCTATTTATCTATGGAATGATAATTGCTGCCTTTGTTCCTCAAGGCTTCACAGACAAAAGCAGGGATCGGATCTCAGGAAGTACTAAGTTCCGACACTCTAGCCACAACATAGGCTGGCTGGCTTAACTGTTTTAAACAATATCAAAAATGTTTTCTGCAAGGATCCTGCCCCATCCCTGCCAAAAGGTTTTCAACTCTGACATCGCTTAGAATAATCCTCAAAGCATCCATCTTCTGCAGACCGGAAGGTAGGCCTGTACGCTGCACTCATCAAGGTTCTGAAGACACAAAACCCCTGCACAGGATCCCGGAGGTCCAGGAATAAGCAAATCGAGAATGTCCAAGGCGACAGAGGGGAACGACCGCAGGTCTCCCCACCATCCATTTTTAGGTATCGCTAGGAAGAAATCCATTAATCCATTTAACAATAATACCTTGACAGTGAGAAGAAAAGCTAACAATATATAACCAAAACATTAAACTAAATATTCCATCGTTTTACTTTTAGATCAGGCAAGCTGAGTGTGACAGGGAGAGGGAAGGAGCCAAGAACAGAGATTTTTTTCATGGAACAAAGGCTGCAGACACGGCTAATTTATTCCGATAGATTTGGTGACTTTTCCACGGGCAAAAGAGCAAGACATGCCGTAAGGGCTGAGCTGGCCTTCTGTCTTGGTTTAGGACTTTTAGAAAGTATAAGTAATAGAGAAAACTATTTAAAAAAATCTCACCTCTCTTGTGCGAAGGGTAAACACGCGTACAATGCACGCCCAAATGCTTTTTAAGGTAATGCCAGGTTACTCTTTCTCCCCTCCCCCTGCCCTTCTTCATGTGAGAGATATCAGAGAAATAGCCGTGTTAGTCTAATTCAAAAAGTTGAGCAAGGTAGTTAGTAGCACTTGGGGACTAACAGGAGAAGGGTTGGTGGCATGAGCTTTTGTAGACATGTCTACTTCTTCAGATGCTAGCATCTGAACAAGTAGACATGCCCACTGGGCCCCCCAGCATCTGAAGAAGTAGACGTGCCCATTGGGCCCCCTAGCCTCTGAAGAAGTAGACGTGCCCATTGGGCCCCCTAGCATCTGAAGAAGTAGACATGCCCATTGGGCCCCCTAGCATCTGAACAAGTAGACATGCCCACTGGGCCCCCCAGCATCTGAAGAAGTAGATGTGCCCATTGGGCCCCCTAGCATCTGAAGAAGTAGACGTGCCATTGGGCCCCCTAGCATCTCAAGAAGTAGATGTGCCCATTGAAACCCCTAGCATGTGAAGAAATAGACGTGCCCACTGGGCCCAATAGCATCTGGAGAAGTAGCCGCGCCCATTGGGCCCCCTAACATCTGAACAAGTAGACATGCCCATTGGGCCCCCCAGCATCTGAAGAAGTAGATGTGCCCACTGGGCCCAATAGCATCTGGAGAAGCAGATGTGCCCACTGGGCCCCCTAGCATCTGAAGAAGTAGACGTGCCCATTGGGCCCCCTAGCATCTGAAGAAGTAGACGTGCCCATTGGGCCCCCTAGCATCTGAAGAAGTAGATGTGCCCACTGGGCCCAATAGCATCTGGAGAAGTAGACATGGCCACTGGGGCCCCCAGCATCTGAAGAAGTAGATGTGCCCACTGGGCCCAATAGCATCTGGAGAAGTATCCGTGCCCATTGGGCCCCCAAGCATCTGGAGAAGTAGACGTGTCTACGAAAGTTCATGCCATCAACCCTTCTCCTGTTAGTCTTTAAGTGCTACTAACTACCTTGCTGGACTTTTCATGTTGAGAGAATGCAAACAATTCAAGAAGATTATCACTAGGCTGTGCTGTGAAAACACTTTCCCCAGCCCAATTCATCTTTTCTTATGATCTCTTGAAATGTTTTAAGTTTAGCTAATGAGGGATCTACTTGCGAACATATCAACAATTTAGCTGCGGTTACCCCAAGTAGTTTATTTTATGCACAGCCATCAGAACTTAGCTTGCTTAATAGCTTTTGTCTGCCTTCCTTGGGAAAGCAAGGGAGCTCTGTACACCTTTGGGGAGGGGGACATATAAATAGGATTCTCATCCTTCTCTGTGTAGAATCTACAGATCTTGCTCCTCTGTGCACCTTCCAGATCTATCTATAGTCGCCTTTGAAGGTCTCTGTGATATCCACCCCGGGCAGAGATAAAGAAACCCTTCATGCTGAATAGACGCCCTTTATTCAGAAGGACCTAGGGAGGTCAATCTTACCACCACAATAAGCATCAAAGCAACTTCATGATCCTGTCCATCCAGTGCCAACATTCCCCACCTTTGATTAAACATCCCCAAATTTCCCTTCTGTAATTACTCACAGCACAACTACTATGGGTGTGATGTGGGTACACACTAAAAATACAGTAAAATAAGAATCCAAAAAGGCACAACGACATTGTCGTGGAGGCTAACAGGGCTGACCCTCTCCACCTAATTTTTCTTCAGTCTTTTGCCTCTAGAACAGGTGTATAGATGGGACTTGACTCTGAATCCCCAGAGCAGCAAGATCCCCCAGCGGTCAGCCCTTTGCAGATTCTTGCAGATTCTAGATGGCAGTGTGCCTGGTACCATGTCTGAAGGTTGCCAGGCCAGCTCAGATCCAGGGCCACCTAGCCCTCAGCAGTAGTTGCTTGCCAGCACTTTATAGTTAAGGAAACTTCAAACTCCTTTGTTTTGCACCTAGCCCTGCAAACATATCAGGCTGCTGTGCTCCATGTCACACATCTGAACTGATCTGACAGTTTGAATGCAACTTCCAATAACTGTCTCTTTCTGCTCAGGCAATCATCAGCCCATTTGTCAGTTAAAAACTCCGCTCAGCTGTGTTCAAACAGAATCTATTTGACTGGTCCCTAATAGGCCTGACTGTTGTAACTGAAGAAAATATTCAGGCCGCCCCTAGATACCACTTATATATTCTGCAATTTACCCACTTGCCAGTGTGAAGTATATCTCAAATGATGACACACTGCTCAGGCATTAGACTGATGCTCCAGGTTTTAGCATTTCCACGGTGGCAGAGTGACACTACGGGGGCGATGTTTTCCTCCACAAGACCTAGCCCTCCAAATAGTGTCACATAAAGTACTTCTGGGTAGAAACTACAGCAATTACAGATTAACGGTGCATTGACCTGCAATAGTTAGTTTTACCAGAATAGTGAGAATCTGGTCAATCAGGTCTATATAATGCTGCTCCCGATACTGTTCCAGAATCACATCTGGCAAATAATTAAGAATCTTTGAGCCTGTCTGGATGCAGCCTCAGACTCCAGGGAAACACTGCTTTCCTCTGCACTTTTCTTTTGCCAGTTTCCTCCAGGATTTCGCTCTACTTCATAATTCAGCCTAACTTCAGACAGGTGAAGAGATCTGTATTCCATATACAGTCTGCACTATAACCTATGCTCTCAAAAACCCTCTGCTGTAGAGACGCCACTACCATAAATATGAAGGGGTGCTAACAACAAAGGTTTATGAAACCATCATTTTAGTCAAAGGAGGTGTAACAGTCTGTGTCCATGGCGTAGTGGAGGTGGATAGCTTTGCCGGGACCCCCAAAGTACAGCTCCAGGAGAAGAATGTATGCTTCAGGATCTTTAGCAGTCAGAACTCCAACCCCAGGGGCAGATGGAATTTTGATAAAATCCAGGCAAATCTGGCCCATAAATAAAGAGAACATATCCAGCTGAGCTGGGAATTTAGAGGCAACAGAGCAAACATTCTGCCTATTCCAGTCTCTCACTCTCCCCTCCAGCCTGGCAGTCCTCACCACAACCTCCGTCTCCTTCCCTTTTGTGCCCTTTGCCTGATCCTGAACGGCCATCAGAGGGTCCCATTCACATACCTGAGATGACAGCAAAATGACCTGGAGCAGGGCGCAGCCCCCTTCTGAATCCCTGCAGCCAGGTGTGCATTTGGGTCACTGGCAGCTCTTTTTCATAACCAAGATTTTAAACTCAGTCCAACAGGTACTTTTTAATACCTTTCATGGCAGACCCTTCTGCTCAGACAGACAGCCTTGTTTTGGGAGGGATGCTTCCAAGGGCCTTAATAGGTTGTCACTATTCTGACCCCTTTTGTTACCACCAGAAACTAGGCAACCACATGTCTTTTTCAGGAATGGGAATACATTTTCAGTTTTCCGAAACTTCTACAATTCCAGTGCCCATCTGGCAGGTTTTTCTATCCTAACAATTCCAGAAGTCCCACACAAGGCCAAAACAGGAACACGGTTTGGGGAAACCATGGGGCAGCAGAGCGAGAGAGAAACACTTGCCTGTTGTTTCCCCTTCTCCCATGAAGAACTGTGGCCCAGGGGCTCACTTCGGCTTGGCTGAAGAAGCCTTTCCGTCAGCCATGGTCAATTAAAGAGCAGCTGTGCCTTGCTGGTTGGCCTTCCCTACCACTAAAAGAGAACAGAGAGGCCATCTAGAACTTGTAAAAAGTATTCTCAACTTCAGGTCAATTTTGAAGATGAGGACTGAAAAGCAATACAGGGATAACTGGCATTCAGCACCTCCTTGGGTTGCAACAATCCTCCTCCTCTAAGCATTTACCCCATTTCTGCTGTCAACATCCCATGTTCCTCTGCTCCTGCTGAAGTCTTGCTCTTCAGGGCTGCTCATGACGCGAACAAAGGTTTGTTGACGTGAAAAGCCAAACGCACCATCTGACTGGACAAGACTGGGCATTTGGTTTGGTCTCACGTGACACCCTACGTATGTCACTTATGAATACATACTTGCCACAGACAAAAATCACAACTGTCATGTACACATATGCTGGGAATAAACCCTAGAACTGGTTTCTGATACAGCTTGTAACCCTAGCAGGAAAGCCGTTTTCTCTGTGCTGATGTGTCTGGAAATCTTAGCTGGAGCTCATCTAACCCTTCATAAATCGACTTGTTCAGGCTTACAAGTGCAGCAGAGAATAAGCAGAGCTCGCTCCTTTTTCAGGACTAGGAAATTAAGATCATGATCAGAGAGCCTTAATAGGCTGCAGGCCCAGGCACCATATGGCACCTATCCTGGCCATTCATGCTCCATTACAGAGCCACGGAGAGCCACAGGAGAGGAGAGTGTGGGATTTCATATGCTCCAAGTGCTTCTGAAGGACTCTCATACCGCTGTGCCAGTTTGGCTACCAACAACCTCTGTGGCCCCAAGGCTGTAAAGTGCTTGTGTGGTCTGCTCCAGTTCCAGACTGGAGAGCCCTTGGAGGACAACTTAACAACGGCTGATTCAGTCAGTTTCCCTCTTTAAAAAAAATTAATGTTGGCCAGTGAGATGGGCAAGTCAATGTGGCGCAAACCTTCCCCAAACGCAGACTTTCAGTAGGAAATAGAACAAAACCTGTGAGGTTCACGGCACTTGCTTAAATCTGCTTTTATACAACCCCTCTTGGCAACTGAACTCATTTAATCTCAGACAACTAACATTTAATATGAGTATCTTAAAAAATCATCAGTCAGCAGAATTACCGGTATTTTCAAATTCAAGTATTTTCCCCCCATAAAAAGGGTTTTAGGTGCCTCTTTATACCAACATTTAAAAAGCCTATGTGAAAAGACTGTTGTTACAACAAATGAATACTTCAGTTACCCTCTCTCACTAGGCTACTACACACAGATTTAATTACAAAAAGCAATTCAGGGTCATTCATTACCAAAGAAAACTTCTGACAACTCCAGCGAGGGGGCTTAGTATTTCCAGTGAAAGCCCTAAACAATTGTTCCTTTGTTTCCTAGTTTAAAGTGGCAAGGGAAATAAAATGGGTCATCCTACTAGACAAACTAAAGCGTACTCATTTAGCCACCACAGCTGAAAGAATAATATATGAAAATGAATGATAAAGTAGGTTAGGGCAATAAATGTAAACTAATTAAAATTCATGCAATCTTGAAAAAAGTGAAAATTGTCACTCAAATCTTCTAAAAGTCCAGCAAGGTAGTTAGTAGCACTTGGAGACTAACAGGAGAAAGGTTGGTGGCATAAGCTTCGGGCCCCCTAGCATCTGAAGAAGTAGATGTGTCCACTGGGCTCCCTAGCATCTGAAGTAGTAGATGTGTCCATTGGGGCCCCTAGCATCTGAAGAAGTAGACGTGCCCATTGGGCCCCCTAGCATCTGAAGAAGTAGATGTAGCATCTGAAGAAGTAGATGTGTCCATTGGGCCCCCTAGCATCTGAAGAAGCAGAGGTGCCCACTAGGCCCCCTAGCATCTGAAGAACTAGATGTGCCCACTGGCCCCCCTAGCATCTGAAGAAGCAGAGGTGCCAACTGGGCCCCTTAGCATCTAAAGAAGAAGACGTGTCTATGAAAGGGAAAGGAAGGGAGAGAGAAAGGAAGGGGAGGGGAGGGGAGGGGAGGAAAGGAAAGGAAAGGGAGAAAGAAGGGAAGGGAGAGAGAAAGGAAGGGAAGGGAGAGAGAAGGGAAGGTAGAGAGAGAAGGGAAGGCAAGGCAAGGGAGAAAGAAGGGAAGGGAGAGGGAAGGGAAGGGAGAAAGAAGGGAGAGAGAAGGGAAGGGAAAGGAAGGGAAGGGAAGGGAAGGGAGAAAGAAGGGAAGGGAAGGGAGAGAGAAGGGAAGGGAAGGGAAGGGAAAGAGAAGGGAGAGAGAAGGGAAGGGAAGGGGGAGGGGAGGGAAAGGAGAGAGAAGGGAAGGGAGAGAGAAGGGGGAAAGGAAGGGAAAGGAAGGGAGAGAGAAAGGAAGGGAAGGGAAGGGAAGGGAAGGGAAGGGAAGGGAGAAAGAAAGGAAGGGAAGGGAGAGAGAGAGAAGGGAAGGGAAGGGAAGGGAGAAAGAAGGGAAGGGAGAAAGAAGGGAAGGGAAGGGATGGAACTCCTCTTACTAAAGGAGGGAACCCAGCAGCGGCGAGCCAAGAAGGACCAGGCCAGCCACCAAATTCCTGGTTCAGAAGCACAAGCCAAGCATCAGCAGCCACAGCACCACACACCCCAACTAATGATCTGAAGAAGCCTTCTCTCTCCCTCCTTTTGTACAGTCCCTAAGCTCCCCCTCCCATTCTGAATTGCAAAACAGCAATCAGAAGCCCTGACTCGCTGGTACCAAGAGATAAGCAAGGCAACCAATCAGCTGGGGAAGCCGTCACCCAGACACCAGGCACCAACCAACAGGAAACTGGAATACATGACTAAAAAGGTACTGTCACAGATGCTGCAGATTGAAGGATATGGACCCCGCGAAGGTAGCAAAGCTTCAATGAACATGCCATTTTTTTTCTTTGAATGAGAAGGCAGACCACAAAGGACTGGCAAATTTTCCTACACGTGCAAAGGTATGAAAACACAAAATTCATTTGAAATGCAAGATGACAAATCTATTCTGTACATCCTTATTTGGGAGCTCTCTAGTTTAAAGAGGGCTTCTACAGAAATATCAGAGAAATAGCCATGTTAGTGTAATTCAAGAAGTCCAGCAAGGTAGTTAGTAGCACTTGGAGACTAACAGGAGAAGGGTTGGTGGCATGAGCTTCGGTAGACGTGCCCATTGGGCCCCCTAGCATCTGAAGAAGTAGTCATGCCCATTGGGCCCCCTAGCATCTGAAGAAGTAGATGTGCCCATTGGGCCCCCAAGCATCTGAAGAAGCAGACATTCCCATTGGGCCCCCAAGCATCTGAAGAAGTAGTCATGCCCATTCAGCCCCCTAGCATCTGAAGAAGTAGATGTGCCCATTGGGCCCCCAAGCATCTGAAGAAGTAGTCATGCCCATTCAGCCCCCTAGCATCTGAAGAAGTAGATGTGCCCATTGGGCCCCCAAGCATCTGAAGAAGCAGATGCGCCCACTGGGCCCCCTAGCATCTGAAGAAGCAGACATGCCCACTGGGCCCCCCAGCATCTGAAGAAGTAAATGTGCCCATTGGCCCCCCTAGCATTTGAAGAAGGAGATATGCCCATTGGGGCCCCTAGCATCTGAAGAAGTAAATGTGTCTACGAAAGCTCATGCCACCAACCCTTCTCCTGTTAGTCTCCAAGTGCTACTAACTACCTTGCTGGATGTGTACAGAAAGTGCACGAAGAGACCTTTCTGGGTAGTTTGTTTATATTTCTATCCCTCCCGACACCTGAACGTCTTTGAGCAAGTCAGGATAAACTAGTTATAAAAACAGAAAATAAATTACTTGACAATATTCTGTCATTAACCACTTCCTGACCTGGAAAAATTACCAATGGATTACATGGGAGGCTGGACCTTTCAGCACACATTGATAGGCTGAAATAATTCACACGAACTAGGTCTAGACAGCGTGCTTGTCGGGTATGTACTCGTATGACATGAGTGAGAAATTCCAGGTCAGCCAAATTAACCAAGGAAGGTCTTCCAGGCGCAGGTGGCTGGTGGGGGGTGGGGGAGGCAGCTGACTATACTTGGTCCGTGGAGATCAGAGACAGACAGTATGGGTGGCTGTTACTAGTTGCAAGCATGCAGGAAAACCAGACATGTTTTGCAAAAGATACGAGGGCTGCCTGATACACCCAGGGAGGCAGAAGGATCATTGCTGTGATCAGAGGCTGTGGAAATGGGTGGCTGAGCAACAAGTGCCATCCCATCTGCTCTCCAAGTCCTGTCCTCACTTGAGAATGTATATTCCTCTGAAAATTATTCTCCTTTGCAAATAAGGGAGCTACCACAAAAGCTACATCCTCGCAGGATGTGGGAAAGTCATTATACAATGGGTGCCTGCCTCTATTCGATTAGGGGCCCCCAGCATCTGAAGAAGTAAACGTGCCCACTGCAGTGTGAAGGTTAAAGGGAACTGTTAAAGCATTCAGGTTCCCAACACAACCCTATCCTCCTCAGGAGTAACAGTGGCAGCTACACAGGAAGTAAGTAACGCTTATCCAATGCCTTCTGCTAGCTGATTATTTTTTAGGAAAAAAAATCTTCAAAAGGACTTGAACTTGCTTTTCAGCTCATCTAGGTTAGAAGGTGGCAGCAGTAACCTGACCCAGCTGAACAGCTCTGGAAAAGGCAATGGGCTCAGCCTAGATGGCCCATTTCCATGCTGCGCCTCCCATCCGCTGTCACTGCTGGTTACGCTGCTCCCAGCAGGGGTTGAAGTCTGGGCACAAGACCTCACACAGGGCCACGAAGCATGGCAGATCAGGCTTGCCAGCCCAGTGTAGTTGGCATTAGGATTATACGGCTGCTCTTCTTTAAATGTCAATGCTAGGTTATTCATTTCATCTTCTGAAAGGTGTTGGCTACTTTCTTTCAGGGTCTGCTCAGAGACTGTAGAATCTCATGTCCATTAGGCTTATCCAAAGAACAATACTAAGAACCGTAATTCTAAAAATAACAAATTACTTAATAAGTCTAATTTGCTGCAAATAATTAGAATTCGCTTTTGAATGAGGCGCCCTGGGAATGCGCCAGACACAAACTGCAGTTAGGGGCTGTTAGGTGCTCAGAGCTCCCCCTGTACCTTGACTTGACTCAGGAGTCTTATCCAAATGCTACAGGGAACTCACCTGTGCTCCAAGATGTGGGAGAAGCCACACAGCAGCCTCTCCCACAGAGAGGGTTAGAATGACAACAACTGCACTTCTGAACACTGGCAAGTTTCTAGCACTGTCTGGATGCAGCTCACCTATTCAAGAGCCTGGACAACATTCTAACACGCCTCTTCCAGCAGGTGTCATCAAAGGGTGTTTTCCCACTAGCACTAGAGCACCCATGAAACACCCATGAAACACCCATTAAGGACTCTAGTGCTAAGTGGAAAAACACCCAAACTCATACCAAATCCACTTTTTTAAAAAAATAAGGAAGACAAAGCCCTGAATTTGTTATTGTTTTGAATACTTCAAGTTCTATTTTATTAACAATTCATTATACTCTAAATGAATAGAATGACAATATATACCCTTGTCATACTCCTTTCCAATCTTGAACCAATCAGTTATTCCATGTTCAAGTCTAGTGGTTAGGGAGTCAAACTCTTCTCCGGAACACCGGCTGTGATTCCACACTCCTACACAAAGACAGCTGGGTGACCTTGGGCTAGTCACAGCAATCTTCTGAGCTCTCACACTCCCACCTACCTCACAGAGCGTCTGTTGTGGGGAGAAGAATAGAAAGCTTTGTGAGACGCTTTGAGTTCCCTTCTTCTAACGGTTGCTTCTTGATCACCACAATGTGTTGTGCTTCACAAAAAGGTTTTAGTGTAATTAATGAAGCAGGTGTAGAGATCTTTGCTTCCCCCATAAGCCAGTGAACCATTGGCAAATTTGATCTCTGGCTCCTCTGAATCTTCAAAAACCCGCTTGGACTTCTGGTTGTTCTTGATTCACAACTGCTGAAGCCGAGCTTGCAGGATCTTGGGCATAATTTTGCTACTGTGTCAAATGAGTGCCATAGTCAGTAGTTTAACATCCAGCAGCCTGACTGACCTCATCTGCCTCCATCTGCCCGACCTTCCCGGTCTCCACCTGCTTTGCCACCACACCTGCAAACACTCAGCCGCCACTGCATCTAAAGACATAAATTAAAACACCAAACAGTTCCAGAACAAAGTTGCTTCTCCGAATGCCCCTGCTTGTAAACTGCAAAAGGGAGAACTATCTCAAGAGACTTCCTTCAGAATCCTCCGGAGAGCAGATATAGTTTGACTACTTTGAGAAAAAAGAAGCATCTTTGCGCCACAGACAGTAAAACAGTAATGATTCCTAAGCAGATTAAGGATGTTTTTCCACTGTCACTAGAAGTACCCAATAAGTACCCATTAATGGGTACAAAAATGCCATTACGTACCCATTAATGGGTACTTAATGGATACTTCTAGTGACAGTGGAAAAACACCCTAAGTCAAATGCATAAATAACTCAGTATCATGACTGCACTACAACATCTAATATCATAAAAAGGCATACCTCCGAACACCAGGCGCTATTTCCAGATGTATCCAGAGGCTGGACACAGTGTAGGAGAAGAGACTGGACTCTATGGATCACTAGTCCAACAGTCCAGCAGGGGACCTCAGGTTTTCATTAAAGGAACTCAGAAACCATTCTTGCAATTGTGTGCAAAACAGCAAGAACTCCAGTGACAATATTTCACAGCAGTTGATCAATATTACTCTAAAACTAAGCATTTACATTACAGTAATGGGCTCTACGCCCCCTCACCATTTCCTGAGTTTTTTTTAATACAGGTGGACCTCCACAGTAGTGGGGGAGATGCGTTCCACGTCCTACCATGGTTACAAAAAAATGCTGATATTCAGACACGGGGAAATCACGCTCAATTCCCCATAATTCCTGTGGAATCCTGAGAGATTTCACAGGAATCATACAAAATCTCACGTGATCTCCGGACCGCCCCAGGCCTCTGAGAAGCCTCAGGTAGACCTAATGGCACCAGTGGGTTGCGGGGGGGGGCTGACCTGGACTGTGCGGAAAAGTGAAACCTCAGTTACCAGCTCAGCAGATACGGAGACCTGCTGTATACGGAGGTAAACAGCAGATACTGTATTCAAATGCCATATCCCATTAAAGGGCAAGCGAGTAACTCCCTTCACGGGTCCTTCAGCTAACCATCTCCATAAAACACGAGAGTGCTTAAATGCCCCCTTCCTTCCGCTCCCCGGTATTTGTAGCAGATGAACCAACGATCCTTTTCATTCTGCTGTCCATAACTATTTAGCCTGTAACTTTAAAATGAAATCTGAATTCACCAATGTATAAATTATTTTAATCAAGCCATAAATACGACGGGGAAAAGAACATCTCTTTCTGGTACTTCACGTGATCAGTCCCGCCAAAGGCACTGCGGGACGCGTGAGTGCAACCCGGGCCTTAATGCACAAGAAGGGACGCATCCTGAGCAAGCCGTCTGGGCTCGCCGAGCAGCCCTATAAGCGACTGCAAAACGCAAGGAGGGAGCTGTGGCGTTACGGGAGCCAAGGACAAGTCACGGATTTCTTCCTGGGCAAAAAGAAACATGATGCAGGGCGGCTCTGAAATACTCCCCCACCGCGGCAGATTAGAAACCGTTCGGGAAAACAGTGGATGAGATGCAAAACGACGTCTCTGGAACTCCAGCGGACGGAGGTGCTTCCAAAGTGCCTATTTCAGGGCGCCCCGGAGGCAGCTTCTCGCAGGCTGGGCCGCGCATGGGCCCCGCTGGCCCCCAGATGCTGCTCCCGCGGAATTCCCACCAACCCCCCGAGTGCCGGAGTGACGGCACCACAACCGAAGCCCCGGAAAGCCCAGGAGAGGCCAAGAGAGCAGGCGGAGAAGTTTCAAACCACAAGTGCCTTTGAGCCTGAAAAAGAGTCTTCTTCATAGCCTTATAGTCCTCCTGAGCGCGCTTTAGAAGCGCTTTCATCCCCCTCCGGCCACAGGAAATGGCGGGACGCGGCAGCCATGTCCGTCCCAGAAAGAGGGCGCGAGTGAAGTGGACGAGATGGACCCTCGAGGCCGAATTCTCGAGGCACCGAGCCCAGAACAGCTCCGCGGGAGGCCACGGAACCTGCGGGCGCCACACCTGAAGCCCCGCCCGGCACCTGAGCCGCACCTGCCGCCGCTGGGCCGCTCCGTCCGCTGCCCTGGCCAACGGGAGTCCGACTGCGGCGGGGGGGGGGGCGCAGCCGAGCTCGCCGTGCCCGGGGGTCGGGGGGGGGCTGCGGGAAGCGGCCCCGGCGGCGCCACACGCGCTCCTTCTCCTCCCCCCCCCCCGGCGCACAAAGGGGAGCGAGCCCTTTGTCCGCACGGGACGCCCGCCCTTCGCCCCCGGGAGCGGAGCGGAGCCTCGCGAGGGCGACTCCGAGGCGGGACCGTCCACACGCCGGCCGGGCCCCCCCCCGCCCCTCCCCCGCCCCCCTGAGCCGGGGAACGCGGAGTCGCTCGTGGGAAGGCGGCCCGAGGGAGCCGGAGCGAGGCGACGCGTCGGAGGAGGCAGGTGGCCGAGCGTCCCCGCGCCTTCGGCTCCCGCCAGCCCGCCCCGAGGGAGGGAAGGGCGGGCTCCGTCCGGCCGCGAAGCCGCCCAGGCGAGGGGGCCGCGGGCGCCTGCTGCCTGCGCTGCCCAGAGCGCGCCCGGGCGCCGCCACCTGCCGCCCGTCCCCGCGAGGAAGGCGAGCGACGCGCCGGGCCGGGGACACCGCGAGCGCCAACCACGGCGGCGTTACCTGCACCGAGGGAAGCGGCCGGCGACGACTCCCCCGACGCCGCGGCCACGCAGGACGAGCAGCGATGAATGGCTCGAGGAGCCGGAGGCAGGGGCGGGGAAGCCGACGGACGGACGGACGGACGGACGGCCACGCCTCGCGCGCGCTCCCTCCGCCCCCAACGCCGCCCAAAGCCCGAGTCGAGCGTCCGGCTGGGCGACAGTCGCTCTCGCTGCGTCTCCTGGAACCTCGAGGTTCTTCACTCCTTCCTTCCTGCCCTCCCCTAGGTCTCTAATTCCTCCCTCCCTCCAGGTCCTTCCTTCCTTCCCTCTAGGTCTCTCTCTCCTTCCTTCCTTCTTTCCTTCCTTCCCTCCCTCCCTCTAGGTCTCTAATTCCTCCCTCCCTCCAGGTCCTTCCTTCCTTCCTTCCCTCTAGGTCTCTCCTTCCTTCCTTCCTTCCTTCCTTCTCTCTAGGTCTTTCTTTCTTCCTTCTTTCTAGGGCCCACGTCTACATGCAAAGAAAAATCCATTAAAAGCTTCTTTTGCCTCTGAGCGTCTCCATGCAGAGCTTTACTCCAGGCTTCTGGAGCCACAAAGGAGGAAAATCCACGGCAGACCCCCCCCCCTTTAAACAAGACTACCTCCACACTTTTGGGAAGCCGCGGGTTTTCCTGGGAGCATGGAGACGCTTTCTCCACATCTTCTCCCATATTCCACTGAATTTTTAGGCTGTGAACTGTCACATTGTTTCACTTCAGAGGGGGAGGGAGATTTTGTGCTTGCTAACAGGGAAAAGTGATGCGAATTATCATTATCATTACCAGGGAGATTGTTTCTCAGCAAGTTTCACTTCGCAGGTCTGGTTTTGTGCTAATCGGGCCATTACGTGAATGCAGGCAGCTGAATTTGACAGCCGAAGGGAGCCTGCTTTCAGTTATGCTTGTAACTATGTTGCAAGCATTACTTATGGAGAGAGGGAGCTTTGTATTGTTGCAAAGCATTTCAAAGTATTTAAAGTATCTAAAAGCATTGCAAAGCTTCTAAATGTATCTTTTCTAATAACTATACAAAAAGATACAAATGTTTCCAGCAAAACTGTTTTAAAAGGCAAGCAGCTCTCCCCCTTTTTGCCTTTTCAAATGGGGCTTTAGCATTGCAAGCCTGGCAAGGGAGGGGAGCTTTGCATCTGTTAAAAAAAAACCACCCACGGCTGGGTGCCATTGGCCAGAAGACTAGACCTCCAGCCCAAATAGCCTTCTATCATCCCCGTGGGGGGGGGGGAATAAGGGAACTTGGCTCCAAAAAGGGGACTGAGTCCTGTCCATCGGGACTTTTTTTCTCCAGATTCAGGCAGGATAGTCCTCCTAAAAGCCAGGAATAAGGAATTGCCTGGGGACTAGCAAGAGTTACGTGCGGACGGGGCTTTCAGGAACAAAGGCCCTGCACACAGGTGATTTTAGGCTCAAGAATCCGGACCGGCACAAGCCAGGCAGCGGAGGTTAGAAGTATATTCTACGTTTCCATTTCAAAGGTCACTAAAATAAGTTTAAATATGTTACAAGTTACTTTGTACTCACAGTGCTTTAAATATTTCTCCTGTGTTCTTCCACAAATGACAGGTGTTAAGATCTTATTTACTGAGCATCTGTTACTGGGACTGAACATCTGTTTAAACACAAAAATACCCTGGTCATAAATTTATTTATTTATATTTTTATCCCGCCCTATACCCAGGGGTCTCCGGGCAGATAACAACATTTAAAATCAAACATTGCTAAAATAATAACAGTATGTATTAAAGCAATGGCATCTGCAAGTGGGAAAAGGTGTATCTCCATCAGAGGCGCTGGGTGGTCCTGTCTCCCTGTCCTCCCTCCCTGTCCACCATGGGCTCCACGGTGGCGGCACCAGGACCTAGACTCAAGGTTCTCCCTGCCTCCCTCTCCCGCCTCCCTGTCCCTCCATGTTCTGTAGCAGTGGTGGCTGAGCCTAGACTCGAGGTTCCCCCTGCCTCCCTCTCCCTCACACCTCCCCCTTCTGCCTCCTTGTCCTTCCTGCCACCCTGCCCCCCCTCCCGTTCCGTAGCAGTGGTGGTTGGGCCTAGACTCAAGGTTCTCCCCCCACCTCCTTCTCCCCTCCCTCTCCCGCCTCCCTCTCCCCCCTCCCGTTCTGTCGCAGTGGTGGTTGGGCCTAGACTTGAGGTTCTTCCCCCCACCACCTCCCTCTCCCCTCCCTCTCCCGCCTCCCTGTCCCCCCTCCCGTTCCATAGCAGTGGTGGTTGGGCCTAGACTCAAGGTTCTCCCCCCACCTCCCTCTCCCCTCCCTCTCCCGCCTTCCTCTCCCCCTCCCGTTCCGTAGAAGTGGTGGTTGGGCCTAGACTCGAGTTTCCCCCTGCCTCCCTGTCCCCCCTGCCAGTTCTGGGCGATGCCTGGGCCTACAGTGAAGGAGACAGACGCAGGAGGAGGAGGAGTCTTTGCTACTGAATCCTTTAACCCCTTTAGCATTTACGAGTGTTTCAAACACCACCCTGAATGCTTTTTGAAGCATTTGAGATGGCTATAGGTGCATCCAGAGGGGATGAAAATAGCACCATTACAGTGCTGCTATGGTGGGGTTGCCTGGCATATTGCAGGCACCCTCAGCATCGTCCTGCTTTTTCATTCCTAAAGAGTGCTGAGAACTATTGCTGGAAATTCCAGGACTGCGGCCCCAAGTATCTAAAGGAATGCCTTTTCTCACACCGACCTGCCCGTGCCTGAACATCTGGAAGCCCCAGGTAAGCAGAGCCAGAATCTTAGTTGCACGGCAAAGGAAACTTCAGCCGATGTCGCTTGTCCTACAGGCCACACCTGCTGGAATTACCTCTTCTTTCCCACAGCCAAACCCCTTATCACCAGAGACAGCTTCAGGTGTCATTGAATGCCAGACAAACTATGTCGCTCCAAGAACAAGAAACTTTGGCACAACCCAACATAGGCTCTTGGTTTTATTTCAGACTGCTGGCTCTTCTGTTCTTGCAATAAATGGAGCTCATTCTCCTGTGGAGTTCTCCATGCTTTCATGGTTGTGGCCGGGGTGGTGTGGGAGCCCAAAGTCTTTGAATCTCTGTGTTCCAAGCAGCCCCAGTTCATTCCAAGGCCTTGTCTATCTCAGTGACTTAAACAGGAAGCATCCCACAGCCTGGAAAATAAGAATTAATTTTCTTCTGTTTCCTTGTGTCTTGCTTATTCGTGTTTCCACTCTTTGAAAATCATATTTACAAACACTTCCCCTTCTTGCTGGACCCATTGAATTTGCTGCTTTGGGAAACTGTTCAGCAGATGTATGAAGTCATTTTCTGTGAACATTTTGCATTTCCCTTCTGTCTGTCTTCTTTTTGATGTTTACATTCTTTGGCCCTGGCCACGCTTTATGTTTAAGAAGAACCAAGGCTTTCTTCTGCCCTTGGAGACCCAATGCCAAAGTACATTTCTGGTTTCACCAAGGACCTTCCTGGCTGCAATGGGACCAAACTGCAATCGGATAATCCCACTATGGAGCCTGATTCAGTCAGGCAAAGGGCTGCTGTCCAGCTCAGCAGTGGTTTGGAGGGCCACCACTGGGGCCACCCTGATACCCCTTGCTGCCACCTCAGTACCCCCTGCTGCTGCCACCACCATGCCAAACCAAGCCTTCACGGATCCCCTTCACCTGGTAAAAGGTAATCTTCAGCGCTGTGGTGGAGAGTCTCCCCCCGCTGTTGCTGCCCCCCCTCGGCCCCTGTCACTATGATGAAGCTTACACTTAACCAGGTGAAGTGGATCGGTGGTGCGTAGCTGTGACTGTCCATTCCAGGCTGAGAACAATCTGAGTTCATCTGTTTCAGGGACAGAATATCTGGTTAGGGAATAACTGTGGTAGAATAAGTTGTTTAAACTCTGTATGGTAACAGCAGAATGAAGTTTTAACAGCATCCAAATGACTACATATTTTATAAATTAGATCAATAAATGTTCTGATACATTTTTTTTCATGCATATATGAAATGATTAGGGAATAAGGAATGGCACAAAAAGTAAATTGCCACAGAATTATCATAGAATTATAGTGTTGCAATCTGGATTTGCAACCTGGGAAACCTTGGCTCTGGGAAACCTTATGGCTACCTCGTTTGTGGCTGCAGTTCAAAGAACCACAGCGATCCTTGGTCACAACCCAAAGGCTGCAACGATATTTGGTACCATTATATTGGTACGATCACCGGGTGTTGTGAAAGTATTCCCTTATAAGCCACCGGCATGCCTATAAGAGATCACCATGTGCTCTTATGGTGATTTAAAGACAGAGAGCACAGGAGAAAGAAGTTAGGCGGGAGACTAGATGGGCTGGAAAAGAGAGAGTTTATTTCTCTGCAAAGCTTTTTATATCCCCCACAAGTAGGCGGGGAAGGAAGTGACCTCAGGGTAAAATCCAGGGAGGTGATTGGTGGAGTGCATCAGCTGGGCAGGTCAGAACTCCTTCTGATGTCATATCCTGTGGCAGGCAGGAAGAGGAAGGTTGTTTTCTACGCTGGCCATGTGGCTGGGTGGCCATTCTGCCCTCAGGCCAAAAGTCCAGCCCCTGCTGGTGCCAAGTGTGCACTGCAAGCTTCTGGAAGCAGGGAGAATCCTTTTACCCTGGGGCTAGAGAAGCTGGTGGGAAAACCTGGGCAAACTTGCAATTGCTACATTATAGAGTTGGAAGTGACCTCCGGGATCCCCTAAACCATCTTGCTGCCATTTTAATTAGCATTGCTCAAATCAGTCCCTTCCCCTCTGCAAATAGTAAACATCTCAACTGCCTTGGCATGGTGTAGTTCTCATAATATAGCTTTATAAAATCTCATCTGAGCTTCTACACAATAATACAGTTTTAACAAAGATTAGGGTGAGACCAGCTAAAACAAGATTGAGACCCAATTGAAATGGATCCAAGAAGGCAATAAAATGACTATCAAAGTCTGGAGAGAAAAAGGGCCTGTGTGATAACAAATTGCCTTGGTTTTTTTTTTAATAATTGCTTTCTCAACTTCCTTGAGCATAGCATTAAAATTAATTAATTAATTAATTGCTGCTGATGATAATGAATTTGATACCTTCAAAGAATTTATATCTCACTATATTTTTTTTAGGAAAATGGCAAGTTTCAAGCACTGAGAACATCCAGCATTGGAGAAACTTATTTCCATTTAATATGGGAATAACAACACAAGAGAAGCCCTGCTGGATCAGGCCACAGCCCATCTAGTTCAGGGTCCCATCGCACACAGTGACCCACCAAATGCTCATGGGCATCTCAAGCAGAGACAAGGGCAAACCTTTGCCTGCTCTCGAATCCCAGCAAATGGCTTTAGAATGTCCTGCTCCCCCCCACAATCTGAGTGCCCACCAGTAAAAGCTCTTTTGTTCAAAACCTGAGCTCCTTCTCTTGCGTGATTTTCATCTCTTAGGTCCCTTCCAGACCTAAACTCACACTTTATATGGCTGTGAAATCTTCCTCAGCAGCTGTGGGACTTCCATGGTGTGTGTGGTGAGGCGTGCATCATGTGGGATTGGCTGTTTCTCACCGTCCTGTCAGGACAGCAGGAAACTCCAAAATTACCTGATACTGCGGAGCGAGTGTTGATTGTTCCACAGCAGGTAAATGTGCAGTAGCAGCAGCATAAGGCATCACTGATATGACCCCACTGCGCATGAGAATGCTCAGTATTCCCCAGTCTGGACACACTCTTATCCCAAAACATTTTAATACATTATCTTCTCTGCACTGCTCAATTGCTGGTCGCAGGACGTTGGAAAATACAGATACCGTAAGTTAAGTAAGAAAGAGTGGTATGATATAATTTGGGTAACAATAATAAAAGAATATATGTTAGCACAAAAAAGTGTCAGCAAGGGAGAGAATACTGGCAAAAAATGTAAATTGTCTTTATTGAATATTTAAAGATGTTTCATGTTTGGACAGGCCAGATGAGGCTGCATTCCTGAAGCTGACAAGGGAAGGAGGTTCATATTCATTTTGGTCTTTTGTGTATTGTTGAATAGGCATTAAATATTGTTTTTTTCAAGTGATGGTAGCTGTTCTGTTTGTTTCAGATTAAGAACTGTATTGAAGCTTGTATTCGTTTTAGTTGTTTTATGGAATTATTTTGTGTTTTATACATTGTACAGTGCAATTAATTCAATAAAACAATAAAATACTGTTTTTTAAAAAATTTATACCTTGAAAGAATATGTACCTTCCATTGCACATGGAGAAGACGGTAAGTTTCAAGCACTGAGGCCATGTAAGTATGTATGTATGTGTGTGTGTGTGTGTGTGTCTTTGACCAGGAAGAAGTGTGGATGGAGCGACCGGAGGAGCCTTACCGCTCTGCGGCTAATACAGAAACGGCTCTGTGAGGTGTTCAGGCACTGCCTAGGAGCTCTCTCCACCCGGACTACACAGTCAGGTGTGAAAGGCCTTCAGAATCTTTACAGAAAAAAAAGGACAAGCTGGTGAGTCATGGAAGGATTAGCAGAGAAATACAGTCCTGCACAAAGGGACGATACTGGTTTAGTGTGATATTAGGATGGCTTCAGATCCTAGTGGTTTTATAAATAACATTATTGATAACTGCAAGATCCCCAGTCCAGTTCCTGCTGCCACACGTCCTCTGATCCTGCTCTGAAGAGAACCCTGTGGGTGAGAGCCTGTCGAACTATAGCATAGGGTATATTTAGACCAGGTTCCTTTTTCCCTTTTTCTCTTCTTCATC
The DNA here is from genome assembly GCA_023333525.1 of Aspidoscelis tigris stejnegeri. Lineage (NCBI taxonomy): Eukaryota > Metazoa > Chordata > Lepidosauria > Squamata > Teiidae > Aspidoscelis > Aspidoscelis tigris. The sequence goes on from JALMGA010000008.1 coordinate 1,334,302, forward strand.
TCTAGACTGCCAAAAGGTGTGCCTTTTAGGCTGATACCTTTCTCCTGTACAAGCTACTGCCCCTTGCCAGGTTGAGGCCTTGTGCAAGCCCTCTGGGAATCTATTTTGCTTATTGTTTTGGCACTCTGTGTGGTACACCTTCATTTTTTATTCTTTTTCAATACCGATTCTTAATAAAAATCATTGTCCTATTGAGGAAAATAAGCTCTGGCTTCTCCCTCCTTGCTGTTAAGCGCCAAAACTGCTCTGGCATTATTCAAACCACTATGGAGATCCCAACACAGACGTTCTGGTGACCTATTCCCCGAACACGTGTCAAGTCGACTGCTCACAATGTTTGTCAAGATTCAATTCACAAACCGTATTTGGCAGCATGGGCCTCTCCAGATGAGATCTGGCAACTCCCATTATTTTTTGCATGGATTATTCTGGCCGGAATAAATGGGAGCCGCTATCCAGTGGCCTTTGTCAGCCACTGTTAATGAAAAACAAAATTAATTTCTGTGGATAACAAGCCTTACAGGGGCATCTTCTATTGTAAACAGGACTCCTTAAACCCACTGTCCGTATTGATATGCTCAATCACCGAGAAAAGTACAGTACAGTGAAGCCTGTAGAAAAACACCGCTGAGATGCTCATCATTCATCACCGGTAGTGAAAAACTGAAAGAGGTGGTTATTTGATAAGACAATTGTGCACATGCTGTGCGATTAACATTCCTGGCTTTCTTAATGAAGATGCAAAGCCAAGCCTCCTGCTTGTTTTATTTATTTATTTATTTACATTTCTATCCTGCCCCATACCCAAAGGCCTCTGGGTGGGTAACAATGAATTAAACAACAGATTAAAAACAGGATACAATGTAAAAGAAGATTCGGATTAAAATGAGGTATAAATTAAAAGAAGATAACACAATTAAAACCACCTTAAAAATTCAACAAATTTAAGCTTTACACTCAATAGTGCATAATAGTGATTATAACTGTAGCTGGAGGGGAGAATGAATCATTAGTATTTATATATTTATTTCCATCTCTTTTGTTATACAGAGTGGCTGACAAGAAATAAACATGCAAAACCTCTTTTAAATCCTCCCATTTAAAAGGATGGCCAAAGTTCCATCTTTTCCAAGTGCAACCAGAAAACAGTTCTGTTATCAGTTCTGTTAAGAGCTGCGTCCTGCTCTTAACAGCGTTGTAAGCAGGATGAACAGGGAGCCCTTTGGCGTTCACACCAGCAGCAGCAGAATGACTTCAAGGTTCTGTTTCCACCTGGGTTTTATTGAACTTTGAAAATGGTTTGAATTTTCTTTGTCCCCACTAAAAACTGGCTTCCTGCACTTTCTGAGGAGTAAATAGCCAAAAACTACGTTACAAAAAACCCAAAATAAAAGCTCTCGATCCTGTTTTGCTGCTAAAACATTTTATCTTTTTTCCTATGGGAATGGTACAGCCTTTTGGGTTGTTCCCCCCCATAGCCTTCTGCCCAATGTCTGCTGCTGTTGTGGCTGTGTCATGAAGCGGGTGGAGGTTCACCCGGTAGGGCTGCCCCTTGCCATTTCTTCGTGTGAACACCAGACCAAGAGGGTAGGCAGAGAAGTTTAAAATTTTTAAAGAAGAGTTGGTTTTCTACCCCACTTTTCTCACCCATTTAAGGGGACTCAAAGTGACAGACGAAGATTTTCTATTCTTCTCCCCACAACAGAACACCCTGTGAGGTAGGTGGGGCTGTGAGAACTCAGAAGAGAGCTGTGACTAGCCCAAGGTCACCCAGCTGGCTTCACAGGGGAGGGCGGAATTGAACCTGATATTCCCAGATAGGAGTCCAACTCCCTTAACCACTAGACCAAACTGGCTTCACCTTCTCCTGTTTCCCTCAGCAGGCCACTTCATGCTGAATAAAAAGTTTCATTTCCACCCACTTTGCCAGTTCCACCCTTACCTTTGATCATCTGTGGGCACAGGTGTAGAGAGGAGCTGAGTGGCGCTCCTTCATTCCCAACTTCACACAGCTTCCCAGAGCATTTTTTTTCTTTTCTCTGCACCTTGTGTGTTTGATTGCAAAAGGCAGCAGGATTTTCCTGCCCATCTCACAATGATCCCTTCCTTCCAAAAAGGGAGAGGTGGGGGGAATGGAAGGAATGGGATTGGGTGGGAGGGTGCGGAAAAACAGAGAGAGTGAAAAGCTAGACAGCAGAGAGAAAAGCAAGAAAGGAGACAGTGAGCGGAAAGCATGGGTGAGGGCGGCTTCGGGAGGTGATTTTGCACAACACTGAAGCATCGTGGGGGAATCGCTAGCCTGAAATTGCACAGTTGCGCAAAAGAAGCTGGGCATAGGATCGAAGGACAGAGCTGGAATTCACCACCCTCGGCCACATCATCATGTCAGCAAACCCAATCGAGAGAGGGGTGGGCACTCTGACTGGCAGAGCGAGGGAAGGAAAAGATGCACTTTCCCCAATGCGTTTTTTGAAGTGTTTTCTGAGGGAACAGCAGAATCAGAGTCGACTGAGATTTGAAATTTAAAAAATGGGAACGGCCAGAATGCGTATTCACATCTGATTTATGTTAATTCCGGTTTAAAAAACTCAAGTGGGAATGAGTTGTGAGGTCATGTCTGTATTTCTAAACTACGGTATATTCTGGCGTATAAGACTACTTTTTAACCCAGGAAAATCTTCTCAAAAGTCGAGGGTCGTCTTATACACCGGGTGTCGTCGTCTTATACGGCGAGTATATCCCAACCTCTATATTTTAACTGGAAAAGTTGGGGGGTCGTCTTATATGCCCAGTCGTCTTATACGCCGGAATATACAGGGTATTTCTGAAATGTCATATGTATTTCTGTACTATGTTCTTTGCAGCACGTTTTATCCCTTTTTAGCTTGTGGCTAATCGTTCGGCAAGATACTCACAGTGTACATCCAGTTAATAATAAGGCCCCACCTGTCTTCTTAAAGTAAAGATACCCCAGAAAGAGCCTCCATGGCAGATTGAATGGACTGGAAAGTGGTGAGAGAATCCTTCCAGCCCATTAACTGAACAGTCGTGGTTTCTATGGGGACCAAACACTTAGGTGACAGACACAGATTAGGTCACCTGCTGCAACTACGCTGTACAATTATTTCTTCCGTTACAGTCACCGCCACCTCTCACTGGACCACATACGGAGGGGAGTGTGCCGTGGTCCTGATAAAAACTCAGTGTAACTACCTCAAACAAGAGCTTTGCTTTACTTTGCTTCTACAGGCCTTCCCCTGCACACCTTTGGTAAATATTAATTGATACAAGATAAGAAATTAACAATCTCTTTCTGCAGATTTGTATATCTTATGCATTAGAGGGTCCCAGAGGACCAAGCAGTTTCTTTCCCTCCCTCCCTCTCTCTCTCACACACATACCGCACGTACAGAAATAGAGGTATACCCCCTGCTGCCGCCACCATGCCAAACCAAGCCTTCACGGATCCCCTTCACTTGGTAAAAGGTAAGCTTCAGTGTTGGACCTGCTGTTGCTGCCCCCCCCCACAGCCCCCTCAGTGTATAGTATGTGGTGAGTGAACGCTGGCAAGGTATACTAAACATTTGTTTAACCAAACCCTTGAGTGCTGAAATATTTTGTTCATGGCCTAGGCCCTTTCTGCCATACGCTGGATTTTATCCTGGAATAGCGCCCTGCCGTCTGCATGCCAGTGTAAACTAAGCCAGCCCTGCCTGTGGCCTGCTGGAGTCTGCAGTAGCGGGTGGATGGTGGTGAAGTTTCTCTAACTCCTTGATCATCTGAGTTGTCCTCTTTTGAACCTGCCCTGATCCCCTAAGTCAGGGGTTCTCAACCTGGGGGTCAGGACCCATTTGGGGGTCGAACTACGCTTTCAGAGGGGTCGCGACGAGTCTCCCACCGCCCTTCCCTCCCACCCCCCAGCTGCTCCGCCCCTGTGGTTGGGGGTCTCCACAACACGAGGAACTCCATTAAGGGGTCGTGGCATTAGGAAGGTTGAGAACCACTGCCCTAAGTCTTTTTCATCTGCCATCATCGCTTGGTACTGCCGCAAAATTTCTTATTACCCTCCATGTTTATAGTGGTTTACCCTTTGTTTCCAATGTGAATAGTTTTATACTTGCTCACACTGAATAGTATCTGTCATTCTAATGCTCATTGCCCAGTGTATAAGGGATCCTTTTCAGAACTGTTTGCGGCCTCCCTTTGCTTTTACCATTTTGCATTATTTGGCTATTATTGCTGAACTTCCTTTTGTCAGCGCTCACTGGTCCCAACAGAGAACCTTGAGATAATTCCATTTGTTTCATCTCTTGATGTTAAGAGATGCCTATTACCTCTAGCCCTCCCCTTTCTACACTTCATTCAGCCTTCACTCAGTCAGTGCCGAACTTGCAAAAAGGTTTTTGGAAAGGGTTTTCTGACAACCTTTGAGGTTAAAGAGGGAAATAATATAAACAGGATACTTTTAATGAAGTACAAATGACTTTTGAGAAAGCCCATGGTGCCTGTATTGACCACACTCAGAACGTTTGGTTTAACCCCTAGATTTTATAGTTTTCTTTAAATTAGCCTCCTCTGTCTTTCTCTACAACACACAAACACACCCCACCTCTCAGGCTAAACAAAGCAAAATGATACAATGCAACACCTTTTCCTTTTCTCAGGAATAAAGCAAGCTAAGAAGGGTATCAACTCCATGCTCCAGTTGGGAGTGACTTACTTACTTACTTATTTATATTTCTATCTCACCCTATACCTGAAGGTCTCAGGGTGGGTAAAAACTTTTAAAATCCAGCATATCAGAATAAACCTATATTAAAACAATAATGACCATCAACAACATTTAAATCCAACACGTTAAAAAACAGCACAATATCAGTTAAAACAGGAACGTTTGCTGTGTGTGTGTGTGTGTGTGTGTGTGTGTGTAGGGGGGGCAAATATAACCAACATTTAGCCAAAGGCCTGAGCAAAGAGATGCGTCTTCATCGCCTTCCTGAACCTAATCAGAGAAGGAGCCTGAGGGCCTTTCCGCACTGGCTCTAAAAACTGATTTAGAGCCAGATGTGGAACGGATTTAGACCTGGCTTCCGCACCGGAGGGGGAAAAGCTGGATTGCCGGTGCATGCCCAGCTGTCAGAGAGGCAGAGCGCGTGCTCTGCCACTCTGACAGGTGGGCGAGTCTGGCAGCCAGCTTCCCTGCCTTCCCTCTGCCAGAGAACCAACGATCCTCGGTTCTCTGGCAAGGGTAAGGCACCCCCTACTCCTAGTTTCACCCCCACCCCTCCAGGAATCCCTCCGATATACCTGATCGTGTGCAGCTCAATTCTGAGGCTACAAGCGCCGGTGCCAATCGCTGACTGTCCCAGCAGCCCAGGACTACATTTCCCAGCATCCCTGGGGTGCTGGGACCGGCAGGGCCGTGGCACGCGCATGCATGATTGGTGCTGGCACTGCTAGCCTCAGAATTGAGCTGCACACGATCAGGTACGTCGGAGGGATTCTCGGAGGGGTGGGGGTGAAACTAGGAGTAGGGGGTGCCTTACCCTTGCCAGAGAACCGAGGATCGTTGGTTCTCTGGCAGAGGGAAGGCAGGGAAGCTGGCTGCCAGGCTCCCCACCTGTCAGAGTGGCAGAGCACGCGCTCTGCCTCTCTGACAGCTAAGCAGGTGCCGGCAGGGCTGCTTTGGGATGGGTGCTGGTGCACTCGCACAGCACCCACCCCAATCCGTTTCCAAATCCAGCCCTGCCGCCGCTGCCCCGCGCGTGTGCGTACGCGTGGAGTTTCCAAGAATCTGTCTCCGTTTGAGATAGATTTTTTTAAATAAACGTTCCGCCTGAAAACGGATCTTATTCCATTTGTTTCATCTCTTGATGTTAAGAGATGCCTATTACCTCTAGCCCTCCCCTTTCTACACTTCATTCAGCCTTCACTCAGTCAGTGCCGAACTTGCAAAAAGGTTTTTGGAAAGGGTATTCTGACAACCTTTGAGGTTAAAGAGGGAAATAATATAAACAGGATACTTTTAATGAAGTACAAATGACTTTTGAGAAAGCCCATGGTGCCTGTATTGACCACACTAAGAACGTTTGGTTTAACCCTTAGATTTTATAGTTTTCTTTAAATTAGCCTCCTCTGTCTTTCTCTACAACACACAAACACACCCCACCTCTCAGGCTAAACAAAGCAAAACGATAAAATGCAACACCTTTTCCTTTTCTCAGGAATAAAGCAAGCTAAGAAGGGTATCAACTCCATGCTCCAGTTGGGAGTGACTTACTTACTTACTTACTTATATTTCTATCCCACCCTATACCTGAAGGTCTCAGGGTGGGTAACAACTTTTAAAATCCAGCATATCAGAATAAACCTATATTAAAACAATAATGACCATCAAGAACATTTAAATCCAACACGTTAAAAAACAGCACAATATCAGTTAAAACAGGAATGTTTGCAGTGTGTGTGTGTGTGTGTGTGTGTGTGTGTGTGTGTGTGTAGGGGGGGCAAACATTTAGCCAAAGGCCTGAGCAAAGAGATGCGTCTTCATCGCCTTCCTAAACCTAATCAGAGAAGGAGCCTGCGTACGCGCGGAGTCTCCAAGAATCTGTCTCTGTTTGAGATAGATTTTTTTTAAAAAACGTTCTGCCTGAAAACGGATCTTATGGATCCGTTTTCAGCGGCAAATGTGGAAAGGCCCTGACACACCTCCAGGGGGAGACTGTTCCATAGCCTGGGGGCCACTACTGAGAAGGCCCTCTCCCGGGTGCCCACCAGCCTTGCTACTGAAGGTGGTGGGACGAGCAGGAGGGCCTCCCCTCCAGATCTTAAGGCACGGGCAGGTCGGTATGGGAGAAGGCATTCCTTTAGATATTTGGGGCCCAAGTCATTTAGGGCCTTATAAGGCATAGTTAACACCTTGAATTCAGCTTGGTAGCAAATTGGCAGCCAATGCAGCCCTTCTAAAACCAGTGTGATGTGCATCCGGCTAGCTGTCCCAGTTAACACCCTGGCGGCTGCATTTTGCACTAGCTGCAACTTCCGGACTGTCTTCAAGGGCAGACCCATGTAGAGTGCATTACAGTAGTCCAATCTAGAGGCTACCAGAGCATGAATAACTATGGCCAAGGAATCCAAGACCAGAAAAGGCTTCATTTGCTGCACCAGCCTTAGCTGGGAGTAGGCACTCCTGGCCATGGCATCCACCTGAGCTTCAAGCGTCAAACAGAGTCTGGTACTGCTGTGGTAACTGTAACTGCCAAGGGCCTTCCTGTATAAGCATATTTCTTAAATTTTCAGCCAGAAATGCCCTATCATTTCTGTGCTCGACATTTTTAGGAAGAAGGGAAACGATTGTATAACCCATCTGTATATTAGACAGAGAACATATTGATTTCCCTCTTTTACGCCTTGTAGGTTTTAAAGGCCGCCTAAACTCTGTATATACGGTAGTTTTAGAACTGAAAGCATATCAGTTATATACTGTGCAGAGAAATTCCACGGAACAGACCCAATGTGGACACCCACAGAGACGTTAGAGGAAAACACCTGTAGTCTCCTGGGAGAGTCAGTGCTGCCTTCTGGAGAAACTATTTCTGAGTGATAAATCGTTGCTTTCTAAAACTACTTCTAAAGCTTTTTATTTGGACACGTTATTTTCAAATGCCATATGCAGGTCATAATCACATGCCAGATGCCAACATACAGGGTTCAGGGTGTTCTTGGCAGATGAATAAAAGAATAAATTTTATGCTTAACCTTTATTTTTAAAAAGTAGCTTAAGATTCTTTTAATGACCTGGAATGAAAGTTTGATCTTCTAAAAGCACACATTTTGTGTCTTTCCAATCTTAATTCTGTAACTGCTTCTTTCCATTTACCAATGGTGAATTATTTGAAGTAGGTTTTACTTAGTTCTTTTTTACCGTCAGAGAAATATTTAAACACAATGACATTTACAACTCACTGTATTCCACATTGAAATGCAGTCTGAAAGGCTGGCTGCACAAGAGAAATATATGCAGCTGTGGGAACATTTGGAAGTTCCTGTATGATGTTTTGGCTTTTGTTTAAAACACACCGCTTCTGTTTCTTAGTGTACAAAAGCCCCACCCAGTTAAACACTATTCTTGGCAAATTCATTTATTACCAGTAGTTTAAAAAATCTTCATACCTAAGTTTTAATACAGTTCCAGTCCACTGTCAGAGTGAGAGAACACATCAGCAAAGTGGTGAGATATTTTCTTTCCACTATATTAACCAAATGGTGGCTTTTCTGAATTAGATAATGCTGAAAGAAAACAGCTTAATGTTTCACTAATGTGTTTTGTCGCTATGAAAGTGGACAGAAGCTGGATTAAAATGTAGGTGAGGATGTATGGCGCCATTAGCACCCAGTACATAAGCAGTTTACTCACCATTTTGAGTTTTCAACATTCACAATAGTTTTTTAAAAAAATCTGTACCTTTTGTGGCCTAAAGACCTGTGTTTAAATTAATAGAGCTAAATGGAGGAAATACTAAATTATGACATAATCTAGTTGCAAAAAAAGGAGAATTTGGCAACTTTATGCCCAGTAGTACAACTGATGTCCGCCTGCACCAACTTAAGGTAATGAAGGCCGCGTTCCCATTATAAGCTTATCTCGGTTTCGAAACGGTTTCGATCCTCGCAGTCCCTACGTCAGGTTGGCTTAACATACTTTCTTCATGTTAAATCACCCGAAAGTGTTGTAAATGTTAACACACTTTTCCACAGGTCTCGCTCCGGTTCGTGTACCTGAAACATTTTGGATTTCTTGCTGTGGGAACTGTACCGTGTTAGTGGGGCCCGCCCTTCCCTTCCCTTCCCTTCCCTTCCTCCCCGCCCCTGGCAGGGAGCTCAGGGGCTCGGGTGAAAGGGCTTCGGATCCAGAGCTCTTGGGAAGTGGCATCGCTGGGGCAGAATGAAAGTTCTCAGGCCTCAAAGCTTCCCTCCTGGCCTCTTTCCCTTCGCATCCCACCCCCGGCCGCCCCTTCCCTGCGCCCTTGCGCTCGGTTGCCCAGGAGAAAGCGGCTGCCCTCGCTGCCAGGAGACCCTCAGAATCCGGATTGAACACGATTAAAGTTAAAAGTAATGGGATCAAGCCAATCGGCGTTTGCATCTGGTTCTATTATTTTGCTTTAGGGAAACAGAAATAAGCTTATAATGGGAACGCGGCCGAAAAGATTCAGTATCTGGCTCTCTGGGATCCTGCTGAACAGAGTGGATCCTGACATTAAGCAGAGACTGTCATCTTGTAGAATAAAGACTGGGCACAGCAGCAGGATTCCAGCAGCTGCTCCACTAAGCGGCCATTCCCTGGTGCTTGAGGCCAGAGTGTCCCCTGCAATCCTCCCTTCTGCCTCCTGTTATCTTAGGAGCAATGACATTTTCTTACCACATGCACAGTATTTCACAGTGAGACTGAGCAAGCACTCTGGTCAGCTCCTTCATGTGGCCGGAAACACCCGACATCTTCACACTTGCCTGCGATTCTACGCCGCGTAAGTTCAGTTCAGGGATGGAGGCTGGCATCTGCCCTGCAAGCACTATCCCGTGCCTTACTTAACTCAGACTCAGTCTTGTTGAAGTGTGGATGGTCCTGTCTGGGACCGCCTGCATTGCTGTAGCAACAGCCACGTTGCGTGGGTCATCGCTATGAGGATTGGCAATGTGGCACATAACTGCGTAGCCACAGCTGCATTGCATTTCCCCAGGCGGTGTTCGCATATGGAAGTAATGCAAATGGTGCCTCTGTGGGCTTCCTGGGAGCATCCTAGACACTCCTGGATGGAGATGGCACTGTGGTGCGTGTCCGCTCTGTCTCAGAATAGCACTTCCTGGGTTAGTCAGTAACATTTCCTGAAAAGAGACCTTAAAAACTGGGAAAGAACCTTTAAATCTGGGCAACATATCTGTACCAAAATTTGAGGCTAATGACTGTTCCATGCCATGCCCTTCTCGATATGAGCGTAGTATCTAGAGAGCACTTATCTCTATTTTCCCCTTGGGTTATCATGAATGGCTATTTTTAAGTTGTGATTCTTTTCTTCTGTTTTAAAGATCATTTGAGTCATAATGTTTCCGTGGGTATTCTACACACATCCTTATCCGGCAGACTATCAGGAAACATTTCTAAGCCTGGGGAAAATGGATGCTGATATCTCTCTCTCCATTTATGAACAGAAGTACGGGTCCAAATTCAGAGGAGCTCAGAACGGCTGGCTGAAACAATCTCTCCCGTTTCCTGATGTTTCTCTTGTTATTAATACAACAGAGGAAACAGGCTTGGCTTTGGGCCACTTCAAACAGTGCGCACTAGCAGCCATAGGCCGAAATTAGATTGTTGTGATCCATGTTCTCAAAGTATGGCGTGGAAATGGAAATTGCCCTATGAACAGAAAATGAACAGTAACAGCCAGCAATGCTACTGGGATTGCTCAGGTGCTGGGATATCACAAAAATAAACATTCCTTAAGATTTGCCAAGTGTGACTTACCAGCTGCAGCCCTGTGGTGGCGTTCTGGATACAGCACGGATATAGCAGGGGAGCCATAGATTCATTCATTTGCCCTTGAATCGCCTTGAGGAAAAGCTGAGCCGGGGGCTGAAATTGGACCTTTCAATTGAGCAGGCTTTTTAAAATGCTTTTTGGAGAAAATTTGAAGACTCACTTGGGTTTCCTAAAGTTAAAGTACTTTTTGGTTATTTTTTAGGACTAGTTTGTGCTGGGGTTTCAGCAACACGCTGTACTGAATTGACGTAGTCCTGCCACTCTTGGGGGGGGGGGTGCGTTATATTTTAAGCACATTTTATTCTGTTTTACCAAATTGTTTTCCTTTCATTGTTGCAACTTGCCCTAGGACCTTTGGGTGAAGGGAAGGAGAGAAATGAAATGAATTTTCTATGGAGAAATATGAGTTGTTTTTTTCCCTAAATTGGTTCCTCCTGTCTGTCTCCTAATAGTCTGGTTTCCCTGCAAAAATTAAACCGCAAAGACACTGTCATCACAACTGCTGTGTGTGAAAAATGGTGGTGGAGTCTCTCACTAGAATTCCTCCGGACGTGTGTCTCAGATGTTCTCGTAGCCAGGATCTTTTAAATTCAATGTTTGGTTTGACAGTCACGTCACTGGCATCCTGTCTTCAGGGAGGGGGAAAGTCAGGTCATTTGTGATACAGTGTTTGTTTACTGAGTCCAAAGGGGCAAAATAAACTATTTATTTATGGAAATAAAAGAGCATTGGGGAAATAGGCACAAACAGCAAGGACAAATCGAGGCTTAGAGTAATGGGGGATCCCATGCAATTGGAGGAGCCAGGAGCTCTGAGAGCCGATCAGAAGAGAGCAACAGACCAAACCTACTTCTCAGCAACTAATTAATTAAGACCATATCAATTAGGGGCCCCAGCAGCAGCTCCACCATTTCCTTTTCCAAAGAGTCCGAAGTAAATAAGAGTGAGAAGCGAGAAGAGCGGGGAAATATTACCTCTCAGCCGTCCCTGTTCCTTCTATAAGGAACTCGGCTCTTGTATAAGAAGGCCATTGAGCTCAGGCACGGTCAAGGACAAGGCCCTACAGAATTTCCAGCATTTTGGTAACTTCCTCACTGGGAGAACAGGAATTCGCTGAACTGCAGCACATTAACAAGTGTAGGAAGGAGAGACGAGACAAAAACTTGAGATGATCAACCAATAATCCCTCCTTGGGCAAGCCAAACTGGACATTTTAATTAGCCAGTTGGAGTCCAGCTAACCATGACAGCAGACAAGGGTGGGACACTCCAAGCCGTGCAACAATACTAAAGCACCAACTCTCAAAGGTGGAAAGACAGCACAGACTTCTCCCCACCCCAAACAGCGATTTCAAGAGGGAAGTTAGCCCATACTGAAGTGGATGCGCCCAGACGCTCATGATCACATCCAGCACTATGGTTCTTTAGTGTAGAGAATGACCCAGCAGCAGCAGAGGATTCAGTTTTCTGGCATAGCACACAAACACTGGATCTCCTACTCTTACATCCAAACGTACACTAAGAACTAGATGCTGCAAGGAAATGTCCCACAACAAGAGATTTTGTTGACTACTTCCTGAATCCACCTGGTCATACCTTCCGGCTGGCTTCTGTCCAGCTGTGGGTCTAGACAGCACATTGTCGGCTGACATCCCACAAGCAGCTTGTCCACCTCCTCGGGACGCAACAACTGAAACTGATTCAAAAGAACCAGACCAGACAGTTCTCTGGACACCTCCCCTGGGCTATTCTGAATTGTGACATCTAATCCCCCACGAATCTGAGCAACTTTCCCTTCAAAGTGCTTTGCAAATTTGTCACAGCAGATATTACATGGCCCTTGTCCACGCTTCATCAAACTAGATTTTATACGGCCATTCACCACTCTGAAGAGTTCTGCTGGACGGCTACTCGAGGGTGCAATGGTGGTGGAGAAAAAGTTCCTCTTAGCCGCCATCACCACCACATGGTAGGCATGATAGTGGCCTCTAACCTGTGTTCTGCTCTATAAATGAATCCTGCCTACCTTTTGAGCATAATTTAATTGCATTAAATTTCTGTTCAAAAGCTGTCAAGGGATGTTTAACAGTAACATATTTTTCTGTAGAAATAATTTAATAGGAAGCTGTTATTTAAATTCCTTATATTTCCATCTTCTATGAAAGTTCAAATACCATTTGACAACATATTTCTTAAAGAGAGATGATATCTTAGTGGCATAATAGGTGAGGGTCATGGGATGAATTTTTCTTTCCATTTCCCCCCATGTCTGAAATGTACAATTTGCTTCAGGAACTTAAAAATGCATAGTAGCTTCTTATTATATTTGGCTCCACACAATCTTTTGATATATAACAACTTAACAAGTCAATTAGAAGAAGAAGAGTTGGCTTTTCTACCCCGCTTTTCTCACCCTTTTAAGGGGATTGAAGAGGATGACAAAGCTTCTGTTCTTCTCCCCACAACAGAAACCCTGTGAGGCAGGTGGGGCTGTGAGAGCTCAGCAGAGAGCTGTGAGTAGCCCAAGGTCACCCAGCTGGCTTTGTGGAGGAGTGCAGAATCAAATCCAGTATTCCCAGATAAGAGACTGGCTCCCTAACCAGTAGACCAAATGGCACCTGAGGAGCTGAGCTACTAAAAACACACAAGGCGCATCCCCATTATAAGCTTAATCCAGTTTCCCTAAACCGAAATAATAGAACGGGATGAAAACGCGAATTTGCCTGTTCCCATTACTTTAAGCCAGAATCGCGTTTGATCCAGATTCTGAGGATCGTAGGTGGCGTACGTGACTCAAGGGGGGACTCAAGTGGCTACTTTTTAAAAGCCGCTTTTCGGGGCTGCCCTGCCCTCTTCCTCCTGGTGTGAATGCACCACCCATAACGGACCCCTTCACTGAGCCTGGCTGGGTGGCTGCCGCTTGCCTGGCTGGAGGAAAACCAGCAGCGGGCAGCCAGTGATTCTCCCCATTGCCCAGGGCACACAGCAGCAGCTGCAGCAACTCAAGCAAGAGGGCTTTAAACATTCACACATCTCCCAGAACCTGCCCCTGCTTTCCTTTCCCCTTTAAAGGTCAGAACTCCAAAAAGCTAGAATTGTGCAAAGTTGCAACATTGTTATCAGGTATGAAGTGCCTGGATTGCTACAGTGTAACAGCTGCTGTGAAGGCTGGATTTTTACACTGAAATCACTGTCTTTGGAAGCAAGCTATTGGGAGAGGGAAACCCTAAACATGGATTCTCATCCCTTAAAACGGTAGGGTCCCCACAGTAAAAAATGTAACACATATCAAGTGCAGGATCCGGAGTGAGACCTGTTGAGGGTTAACATTTACAACGCTTTGGGGCAATTTAACATGCAGAAAGCGTGTTAAGACAAACTGACGTGGGTTCTGCCAGGATTGAAACCGTACTGAATCCAAAATAAGCTTGCCGTGGGGATTCGCCCACAATGTTATTTGTAGGTCTAGCAGCCTGAATTGACAGTATTTCTATAAATGTTCCAAGAGACCTAATTGGGCTGAAGTGCCCAGTTGGGAGTTTGCTCGACTGCCCTGCATTTTAACTGTTCTGAATGCCTCTCAGGGTTAGATTGACTCTCGTATTTCAGTTCTGAGAGGAGAGGAGAATTCGAAACATGAGGTGTAGATTTATCCAAGGTTCCTTTGAATCTGTTAAGTGCTGCTGTAATAAAATCCACCTTGGATTTTAGCTCTCCAATTATCTCGTGTATTTATTAAATTAAGCCGCAATAGATTCCGAAAGTGGGAAGCACTCCTTAGCAATCACTGCGGTGAATCCGTTTCCACATCTCCCAGTAAGCATTTCTTACTGGGAGACTGTGATGTTCTCTCTCTTTGTCTGTTTGCCGAGACAGGAAAGTTAAAAATACTTTTTAAAGTCTGAAATACCGTAGTGCGCAAGACAAAATCTACTCTCCTTTGTTTAGGATTTTTGGCACTCAGCCTACACTTCAGAATTGACCTTTAAGGTTCCCTTTTCTTTACTTCCCATGTCCCTTGTTGGTTTCTTTCCAGTCAATGGCTGTCAGAACAACAAAGTGCGTGAATTCTCAAAGTCACCTCAGCTGAAGAATTCTTCGCTCCAGACACCTATTAGTTTTGGTAGCCTATTAAATAGTGAAGAGAACTACAGTAATAACAAACTTTTAAAGAAGAATTATCACTAAAAGAGGAGCTGAGTAGTAGAAGAAGAAACGTTGGCTGACAAACCTTCTGTTCTCCTCCCCACAACAGATACTTTGTGAGGCACATGGGGACGTGGGAGCTCAGAAAGAGAGCAGGGACTAGTCCAACCGGGGTTGTGGAGGAGTGGAGAACTGAACCAGGAGCATACCAGATAAGACTCTAACCACAAGACCAAATGTCTGCTCAAATCACCACCTTGGCTACTCCCAAAATACTGCCAAATCTTCTGTTCTTCTCCCCACAGCTTTCATGGGGAGAGCAGAATCGAACCCAGTACTCCCAGATAAGAGTCTGGTTCCCTAACCACTAGACCAATCTGGCTTAATATGGGTTCATAAAGAATAGGTATATAGGAGATGCTATAAGAAATCTTACTAGTGTTATATATCACTCAAAAAACGACATAATAATAAATTAGGAATTTTGAAATTAGATGAAAATGGAGGATAAATTTTGTGAAGGAACTAGGCATTTATATGAAGGCTCCATAGTACATGTTAAAGTGAATGGGCAGTTCAGAATACCTAATGGTACAAGGCACTTCTGGCCAGAACTGTTTGCTTTGGCAATGGAGTAATGAACAAATGAACTTTGTCAATCAGTCATTTGAGGGTGCGTTCCCAAGGAATAAAAAATCCGATGAAAATCTTCTTTTGCCTCGGAGCGGCCCCATGCACGGCTTTAATCCGGGCTTCCAGTGCTGCTAATGGGGAAAACGCGCTTTTAAAAAATAGCTGGGAAGATGCGGGTTTTCAGCGCTCCGTGGCAAAAGGGGCGGGCCTTCTCTCCCAGGCGGGAATTGCCGGCCGGAGAGATAATCTCTCCCTCTCTCTCTTTTGCCTCTCATCCACAGCCAGCCCAATCGCCTCTTTCTCGAACTGCACTTTACAGGCAGTCAAAGCAGAGCCTCCTGAAGGATGGATTTGCTTGGGGTGTGTGTGAAGAGTGGGGGAGAGATTGGGGAAGGTGGGAGGGGGATGGGCAAGGGCTTCCTCTGTGCAACCCCCCCTCCGATTTTGCAATATCGCCTTTCAGTGCTTGGCACCGCGGGCGCCAACTTTGCATGGTTTGTGATGCCTCCTCGCCAGGACCTTCCTGGCAAGGAGGCACCCAATGAACAGAGAACTTGTAAATTATTTTTCTTTTGGACTTGTAAATGATTGCACGATCACACGATTGCTGGATGTGGGGGAGGCGTTTCAGCAGCTGGAGATCTTGTAAATAGTGCTGGCTGCAGCCCGGCTGCCTTCGCAAACAGGGGAGACGAACAGAGAACTTGTAAATTTTTCTTTTGGACTTGTGAATGAGCGCACGATCGCACAAGCACCCAATAAAACAGCGAGGGGCGGGGAGAAAAAGATGCGGGTAAACAAAACATGCTGCCTTGCGGGCGGTCCGTGCATTTTAAATGCGTGTTTTGCTGAGCCCCATGGGAACACTTAATTCCGAATTGAACGCGCTTTTCTTAAATCCACTTCAGTAGAGGGGCAATAGAGAGGCAAATAAATACCATGGGATGACTATATCATATCAAGTTTCAAATATACAAAAGATAAAAAGTCATGTAAAACCTACAAGAATAAAACATACAAGGATAAAATTAAAAAATATATATTATCTTTTGTATATTTGAAACTTGATATAATATAGTCAAATGACTAATCAATAGAGTTCATTCATACTAAACTTCATGTTTTTAATATTTCTAAAATAAATTGATATTCTACTGCATCGAAGGCTTTGCATACGTTCAAAGAAAATAATTCTACCGGGATAGAGATTTTGCTATTATAAAGTTATAATAGCAAATATATTAGATATTATTTTGTTTGGCATAAAGCCAAATTGTTCTTTATCTATAATGAGAATTATGAATGATTTAAGTCTATTGACTAAAATATAGTAAATATTTTGTAACCTTGTTTTCTTTATAGATCTATGTGATTCAATATTTTTGGGGTGATGTTCTGATTTTAGGCAGGTTATTAATACACCCTGGAAAGATCTATAAAATCGTGACAGAAATCCATCAGGACTTACTGCTCTCTCCTTCTTTAAACTGGGCCAGCTTGGCATAGTGGTTAGGGAGCCGGACTCTTATCTGGGAATACCAGCTTCGATTCTGCCCTCCCCCATGAAGCCAGCTGGGTGACCTTGGGCTAGTCACAGCTCTCTTCTGAGCTCTCACAGCGCCACCTACCTCACGGGGTGTCTGTTGTGGGGAGAAGAATAGAAAAGATTTGTCAGCCACTTTGAGTCCCCTTAAATGGGTGAGAAAAGCAGGGTAGAAAAGCCAACTCTTCTTCTTTAGGCCCCCTTTGCACCCTGTAGCCAATTTACTGGATTTACTGATCTGGAACATGGGGAGGCGAGAACTGAATCTGTGCTTCCTGCACTGATGGTGCTAATCTGGGGCCTTTCTGCACTTGGCTTTATTCTGGAATATATTCCAGATTAGGGACATGCTATCTGCATGTTAATGCAGGCTATGGAAGACCCCAGATGAGGCCTACCACGGTCTACATTAGCTTGTGGCCAGCATGCTGCTATCCCGAGATATACTCCAGAATAAGGCCAAGTGCAGAAAGGACCCTGGTTCAAACCTCCTCCCCAGCCCGATGGATAGGAGTGAAAGTTCCTGCCTTCAGGACATGTGTGTGTGTGGTTTTTGGTGGCCTGCTATGGCATGTTCCTGCATTACAGCTCCCAGTAATTCCCATCCCTGCCTGACAAATTATGGAGGGATGTCAGGCACCTCCAGGTGAAGCCTCCCAAAGACCTATTTTCTCCTTCATATCCAGCCACTACCCATGATCTGTTGTAATCCAACAGAGTATGGCATATCTGCAGGTGGAAGAGAACTTTATTATTCGCTACCGAGCCCAGTTCAAGGCATGAACTCTGACTTACAAGCCCTAAATGACTTGCCCCCCAAATATCTAAAGGAACACCTCTTCACATACCAACCTGCCCATGCCTTGAGATCTGGAGGAGAGGCCTCCTGGTTGTCCCACCACCCTGAATAGGGAGGTGGGTGGGCACCTGGGAAAGGGCCTTTTCAGGAATGGCCCCCAGGCTATGGAATTGTCTCCCCCTCGAGTTGCACCACACCCCTTCTCTACATACATTTAGGAAGGTGGTAAAGATGCACCCCTTTGCCCTGGCCTTTGGCTAATGTGACCATTCCCCCCCCCCCCGGTTGATATTAGTATTTTAATATTTAGTATACTTTCTTAAATATGCTGGATTTTTCATTTGTTTGTCTGCTTGTTTGCTTTTAAGTATTTTTATGGATATGATTGTTTTAACCTGCTGTTTTGAAACTTGTAACCCATCCTGAGACCTACGGGTATAGGGCGGGATATGAATATAACTAATAAATAAAATAATAAATATATACTTTTGGTTGTAGATGGTAATGGATAAGCCAGAAACGGATATGTAACATCGTAAATATGGGTTGTTTCTTTCAACAATGGCGGCATCTGCACAGGGCTACAGGTGGTCAGTGTGTCCAGAGGCCTGAAGCTGGACACTGTGGTCAGGCACTGACTTTGAAAGTGGACCCAGGAAAACTGCAAAAAGTAAAACTAACGTGGTTCTGCTGTGTTTTTCATTGTTATTTAATTCCAAAATTCCAAAAAAGTCCCAGACTCAGTTTGAAGCACATAAAAGAGACGTTGGTCTTCTAAAACATGGCAATGAATTGTATAGCGGAATTAAAAGTGCCCGGGATTTCAGAATGTTTGTATAACAACGCTGGCAGTGACGTCACCTCCATGTTCCTTTTCCCTATAACACGTAGCACAGGGAAATCCCTTGGGTTCACATATATGGGGAGCAGGTTGCATTTTGCAGTTTATTGACAGAGTGGAGCTTCCGTCAGAACGAGTGTTGGGATCATTACAGTGCATGGGAATAAGATCCTGAGCATTCTTAGGAGGGAGCTGAAAGACGTCAATCTACAGGCCATTTTGTGAACCCAGTGATATAATTGCTCTCACCTTACGGTCCTGACATGCTTCAGGAGTGGGATTACTAAACTATGCTCAGGTTACAGTATCAAATGTGCGTAAATCAACAGCCTTCTTTTCTCTTTCTCCTCTTCCCACCTTGCTATCACCAGGCAATCCAGCACCTTCGGAAAGGGAGCATTTTCAGATCCTGTGCAGTTAGGTGAACTTTACTTTATTTGAGTATAAATTAGTCACTACCTGTTTCTATAAAATGTTAACACTGTCTCATTCTTTTTTCACGAATGAAATGGGAGGAAAAAACTTTTGCTTAATTCAACCATCAACTTGAATCAACACAAAATGATTCCTTAGACACAAAACTGCAATCTAAGCGCCTGTTCTTCCTCAAGGAAGCATTAACATTCCTGGGCAGGGAAATCATCATGATTCATAGAGTTTTGGAGATAAATCCAGGCTTGTTGAATCCACTTATAACTGCTACCCTTTGGAACGGATGTAAAAAAATAAACAAAAAATTCTGCTCTCCTGCACAGGAATCTAATCACTTTGTGAATAATTTTGTTAAAGAAAATCTGGTCTTACGCCAGTGCTGGACAGTACTGGAATTTATCAACAATTAATGCATTAATTAATGATGAAAAAAAATCCACAGACTGTCAAGCAATCAGCTATGAAGCCAAAAACTGAGCAGAACCCACGAAAGTCCCTGTCTTCCCATTCTGTGTATTTTTTTTAAGTAACCGTCACACTGGATTTCTAGGTTCCAGAAACAGAAGGATTCAGGATTTTGTTGTTAATAATCCTGCCTGCTGGAATATTAGCTTATTGTAATTTTCCGTCACTTGCCAGTCATAAATACTTTGCATACATACATACCTTGGCCTCTTCCCAGCTTCAGCCACCAAAATGGGGCTTTTCCTGAAGGCAAAGAGCATCTTCTAAGCACACTGTTTGATGTTCACCCCAGGCTATCAAGTCGGTCCAGGAACAGACTAAGTTCAGAAGTGGATGAGGAAAGTCTCCTCAGAAGGCTGCAGGAAGACTTCTGAGGCAGCATTAGCTGCACTCTGGTAACAGAGAACACCTGCCTGAGTGTTTGCAATCCGACCTGGAAGATCGAATTGTGCGCAGACGGGATTTTGATCCTGTTCAATCAGGTTTCAGGCCTGGTGTAGCCAGGCAAATAGCTTGGCTATCCAGTTTGGTCTAGTGGCTAGGGAACCGGCTTTGATTCTGCACTCCTCCACAAGCCAGCTGGGTGGTCCTTGGGCTAGTCACAGTTCTCTTCTGAGCTCTCACAGCCCCACCTACCTCACAGGGTGCCTGTTGTGTGGAGAAGAACAGAAAGTTTGTCAGCTGCTTTGAGTCCCCTTAAATGGGTGAGAAAAGTGGGGTAGAAAAGCCAATTCTTCTTTTTCATCATCACACAGGGTGACCTTTTTGATTCCCTTGGATCTTGAGAGCATAACGGTATCAACTTATGGAGAATTCTGTTTCTCCTTAAGTTTTCATTACTTAATATTATCAAATGTAATATTCAGGAGAGATTGGGAGAAAACTACAATCATCCCTTGAGATCTGTGAGAACTGGGTCCTCCTTATAGGTGCCAAAAGTTGCTGACATACCTCTGTGGAATTTTAAAAACAACAACAATAGGTTTTCTTTCAAGAACTTAATCAGGAATGCGCAACCCCAAACGTTCTCCTTGTGCACATCTGTCGCATTGTAGCACATTCTTTGGGAACACTGAAGTGCCCTCGCCCTAACTTCACCCCTTCTCTTTGCTCACCTTTCTTTTCTTAGCCTCTCCTTCCTTCCTTCCTGCCGGTTTAATATGACTGTGTTGCTCAGCTGGCTATTGGTCAAGGTTTCCTTGGTTGCAGCAGGCTCCACTATAGAATGGGCACACCAGACCCCAACGGTGCGCCTCACATTCTGCGCCAGCATTTCCATAACGCCAACCTTCTTGTTCAAAAGGCTACAAGTCTGGGCTGCAAAGAGCTGAGCTTCCAAGGGTGCATTTGAGGTCACAAGGTCACCAGTCCTAAACATTCTGTCTCTGTAGTGGAATAAGCAATCGGCTTTTAGATTTTTTCACTGCCTTCTACTTTTTTAATGTCATCATTGACCAACTCCAAGGATCCTATAGCGTGAGCTCTCTCTCTAAAACATACGCACAGAGGAAAACAGGAAGCGAGATTTCAGAATAGAAAAAAGCAAACATAAATGCTCCACTGAATGATCTGCTGGATTAGAGTGGGCATGTACTCTATAAGCTGTGTATTTTGAGGGTGTGAACTTTAAACTGTGTATGATTAACTACTTCTCCTCTCAGAAACCATTTGCGCATTTTAGCAAGGAAAGAGGCTTTCATCCCAACTGTGTAACCAATGAGAAATCCCAGACTGGCATACGGAAATGTATCTGAATTCATTGTAGTCCCACTTAGGTAAAAGAACAAACTGAAGTTTATAATAAGAATATTGGGAGTTCTGTCATTTTGGGTCAGTGCTGTGATTGATTCTTAAGTTTGTCCCTTTGTGATCTGATTAAAAGTAGTAAAAGTTCAGAGTTTGGAAGCTCAAAGCCTTCCTGGAGAGCTGCTTTTCATCTTTTCCGTTGTCTCAGGTCACGACAGGTGGAGAGGACAGGTGCTCAGTGTGAGACACCTGAACATCTCCACCTTGGAGCACGGAGGAGCATGGAGCATCCTGCTAAAGTGGCATCTCAGAGGACAGTCACGCCGGCAAAGGGACCAGCATGGCCACTACGAGGTGCTCGTTGCCTTTGAGAAAGGAGATGGGCCAGCTGAGTGCCTCCTACTGACACCGGGGCACCTCAAACTAATCAGTGGAGACTCAGCCTCACGTCCTGCATATATTTTAATCTCCATGGTTTAGCAGTTACTGAAAGTGGAATGATGCTGTACTTATGCCCAAAGCCTCATGGCCTCATTGGTCCAGTCAACAGAGGGCCAGAAGTACAATGACACCTTGTCATTGCATCCATTTGACTCTTGGCCACCCCCAGGGATGCAATCCACGCCTGGTGCTCCTGGCCTGCAAAAAGAATCAGGGACCTGGGCAACCTCCGTGCAGGCACCAGGATATGGAGTGCTGAAGATGGTCTTCTTCTGGGGACATTTCTGGCATGTTAAGTGATGGTCCAGGTTGGAAACTTTGACACCAGGGAAGTTTTGTTTCCCAGCCTCAAAATTTGCACAGACTGGGAGACATGGTCTGAGTGGATGGTCCTCCTCTCTGAACTGGGGCTAAAGCAAGTTTTCTAGCCCAGGAGCAAGCCACGTATTCCCCACGCATCTAGCCTACAGTTTGTCAACTGGACATCAACTTCAGTTTGAAAAACATTTAAACATTTGCTACTGGGCCTGTTTTGTCCCCAGAGCAACACTATGGACTTTAAGTGTAGTAAGACCTCTAGCTCTAGGAAACACAGCCTGAACAAAAGACTTGTCCACAAACTTCTTAGATTTTTAAAGGCTTTACTGGTTACAAACAGAAATAACATGAAACTGATCTCTTCTCTCTCAACAGTCTTTCTTAAATACCTTGCTCTCTCTTCTCTGATGGTTAGCCTTGGCCCTGTCCCCATGCAATTGAAAGTCTGCTGGAACTCTTCTTTTGCCTCTGAGCGGCCCCATTCCAGGCTTTACAACGCGCTTAGGGAGCTTAGGAAAGTGAGACACCCGCGATAAAATACGTGCACTTTAAAGAAGAGTTCCAGCGCTCTTTCGGCGATTCGTGGGTTTTGCTCGCTATATCTGCCTTGAGGACGCTCCGTGGCAAAAGGGGCGGGGATTGCTTGCCTGCACACACAGCCAAAAAGCATTCACACATCTGAGAAATGCAGCAGGTTCGCTTCCTTTCCTTTGTAAAAAGAGCCAGAATTGCTCAGAATTGCAACATTGTTATCAGTGATCTGTGAAAGCCTTAAAAGAGAATGAGCGAAGGATCGCGCTGCCGATGCCTGCAGCCGCTGATTTTGCCGGGGCAGAAAGCCTTTTCCAACAGAGAACTGAGTGAAAGTAAGTGCTGAAAATGAATGAATGAGCGATCATCTGCCTTTGCTAGGGGCGGGAAGCCGTTTCAGGAGACGGAGATCTGGCTATTTTTCCTTTTAACAAGAGAGGGGGCGGGGGGGGGAGAAGATGCGGGGAAAGGAAACAGGCTTCCTTGGGGACGGAAAGTCTGTTTAGATTGCGGCTACCATGGGGACGCTTATTCCGGAAGTGGAGGGGACTTTTAAAGTCAGCTATAACAGAGTGACAGCAGAGGAAGCCGAGAGGGGCTAATAAGTCTTTTGGGGACTGGGCCCTTCTGTTTTCTGTTTCTTCTGTGGATTTTATCTTTGTCAATATCTGACTTGGCTGAAATCTTACTACACACAAAACTTAAACGAGCTGGAGAGGCAGTATAAGACCCTAGAATTTCCCCACAATCCTTTTATTTCTTAAAGCTGTAGATCTCTATTTCCCCTCTTGAACACAGAAAAGCCTGTAATATAACTTTAACCTAACATATGTCTCAGGACATCAGAGATGCTCTGGAGACATGACAGGGCCCAATTCAAGATGTTAACCCTGACTTATAAGGCCCTAAATGACTTGGGCCCCAAATATCTAAGGAACACCTCCTCCCATATTGACCTGGCCGTGCCTTAAGATCTGGAGGGGAGACCCTCCTGGTTGTCCCACCATCCTCAGCGGTGAAATGAGTGGGCACCTGGGAGAGGGCCTTCTCAGTAATGGCCCCCAGGCTATGGAATAGTTTCCCCCTTGAGGTGTGTCAGACTCCCTCACTGTATATGTTCAGGAGGTTGGTGAAGACGCACCTCTTTACCCTGGCCTTCAGTTAAATGAGGGTACGTTATCCCTTCCCACTTCCAGACACTCTTGTTTTAATATAGGCTTTTATCTGTTGTAATATATTTGGTTTTAAATGTTGTTACCCGCCCTGAGACCTTCGGGAATAGGGTGGGATAGAAATGTAAATTATAAATAAATAAATAAATAAAACAGTGGTTTGTTCTGGCTTTATAGGCAATGGCAACACTCAGACTGTTAACTCAGATATCATAGGTAATAGTGACAAACAGGTATTTTCCAAAGATAAAAAAAGTGGTTGAGAGTGTATCTGAATGGGGAAACTGCTCTCCTATTGTATTCCTTATCTGCTGTGCAGCTTCCAAGCTCTGAAACAGAAGAGCCTAAAATTCCCAGGCAGAAGGATGACTTTTCCTGTTGTTGGTCATTGCAGAGCATAAACCTTTACACTTGTTTGGGATACTTCTGAGTAGAGATGCCCACAAATGTTCTAAACATTTAAAATTTCATCGAATTCGAATAGAACGTCTTCACATTTGAATTTAAACGTTTGAATGAATTTCGAATGTTCCAAAACATTTGTTCAAATGATTCAGGTCTCATACGTATCTGTACGCATTTGCACTAATAATACAGGACGAAAACGGGATGCATACAAAATGCATACAGTTTCGTATAATACATATGAATGTTGTCGACATTCGTATCTTTAAATTCGTATCTAACATTCCGATGAATAGATTCAAATGTATCGGATTCGAATTGGTTTTTGCTGCATTTGGGTTTTAAACATTCGAATCAAATTGAATGTTTTGACATTCAATTCAGCTCAAATTTGAATGAAACCCCTCCCCCCCCATTGGTGCCCATCCCTACCCCTGGGCACCATGGCCCATCCTCAGTGTGGGATGGGGCCTATCTGACTGCCCCTCCCACTTCTGGCAGCTCCTGAGGCTGTTCTATTGAGCTCTGAATGGCTCCTCTCTGAGGGCCTGGCCCTTCGCCCTCCCTGTGCCACTGTGAGGGCCAGCTTCAGTCTGTGGGAAGCGGATCCATTTAGGTTTTTGTGGTTTGGAGGGGAGCTGAAGACACTCACTCCATGCCTCCTCATGCTCCTTTGGAGAGGACCTGACTTCAATGAGCCCCTGAGCCACTTTGAAAGCTGCATGAGGAGGTGGACAGAATGTAACAGATACTGAAGTAATGTATAGTGAACCTGGCATTTTACAGACGATATTGGTTTGTTAACTTCAAAGACCGTTCAATTCAAGGGAACATTTTGCGTCCACATGTGCGGCCACCATTCAACACATTTGCCAGTAGAGGGATTTGCAACTGACCCTCTGCAGAAACAGGCCGTGTAAGAACTGAATGCCTTCTTGCTTCAACGCATGTGCCTTGTGTCTCCCTCCGTTAATACAGAAGCTAAACATTCATTTAGTCTCTCTGAAATCTTGGTGTCTTTTTTTATTATTCCTTCCTGGTGATTGTCATCTAATGATCCTACTACTTTCCTGGTTGGAGTCTTACTTTTGACATACTTAGGCTGCAATCCCACTTGGGTTTTTTTCAAACAAAACAAACCTAAACCCAATGCAAATGCACATTCTGCCCGTTCCCATTTTTTTCGTGTCAAATTATAGTCAAGCCTGATTCTGCTGTCCCCACAGAAAATGCTTCAAAAATGCACTGGGGGAAGTGAATCTTTTCCTCCTTGCCCTTTGCCAGCTGGGGTGCCCACCCCTCTCTCCTGATTGGGTTTGATCCCGCAATGATGTGGCCAAGGGTGGGGAATCCCAGCTCCGCCTCCCCTCCTGCTTTTGCTGCCACTGTTTGCTTCCCCACCACAGCCATGGGGATCGCTTATGATGTGCAAAATCACTTCTCTAAGCCTCCTCACCCATGCCTTCCCCTCACTTTCTCCTTTAGTGCACCTTTCTTCCATCGTCCCACCATGGCTGGTTCACACAGGAAGGAGCCAGCCAAGCTGTCTTGCCCTAGCCAAAAAAGGAGAAAGTGAGGGGAAAGCATGGGGAAGAAATGAAACTTGTTATCAGTGTGAAGTGGGTGAAAGTGAAACTTGTTACTTTTATCAGTGTGAAGTGGGTGAAAATGCGACTTTTTATCCACCATGAAGTGGCTTGATGAAGGAAAGAGGGTTGGTGATGGAGGCTTAAACACTTTATACTCTTCTGCAAAGGAGGGATGGCAAGCCAGGGGCTGTCCTACTGGGTGAAACCCCACCTGTTTCATGATGCATTTCCCCCAAATACTGTTGTTCCCAAAGGAAAGAAAATAAAACATTTTAGCAGCAAAAATGGGAGTGAGAGCTGTTTTTTTCAGGGTTTTTGTTTTGTTTTGTTTTGTTTTTGTGTGTGTGGTTTTTAGCAATTTACTCCTTGGAAGACGCAGGAACCCAATCTGTAATGGGGCCAACAAAAATTCATATCATCTTCAAACTGCAATAAAACCCAGGATGGGAACAACCCCTTAATAGAAGTTCTTGTTATTTCTTTTGAAGTTATTAGCAATGTGCTTCTCAAAATATTTCTGTTTTCCTGATTGTCACCTTGCATTTGTCTTGCCAGTGTCTGTGTTCCCTCCTGTTCTCCTCATTAGGACAAGCCTTCCATAAGCATACATTAGAACGCTCCAACGGTAGAGAGGAGAAAGCACCACTACTCTTTGCCCCCTCAGAATTCTGCCCCCTCACAGCTGCCATGGAAAGTGTGGACTTTCCTGTTCCGCTCTCTTAAGGGTGGAAACACCAACCCTGTATTCCTGAATGCACAAAAGAGCCAACTTCTGGGCCCATTTCTGTTGGAATGGGCAGCTCAGCATCCCTGGAGCTTGCAAGGGGGAAGTTATATTTCTTTAAATTCTTCTGCTCTCTTTTTGCCTGGGCCTGGGCCCTCCCGGCAACAGCTCCACTTAGCTGCTCCATCCAGAAAGAAGACAGAGAACAATGAGCTGAGCTGAGCTGAACAACGAAGAAGCCTTCCGCTGTTTTGCTCCTGGCCTTACCTTCCTTTCTTGCACACAGGTGTCGATTTGTATAGCTAAGTTTACTCCTTAAAATAGGGTTTGTTTCATCTATGTCTTCCCCTGCAACAGAAGAAATGTTGAGTTTTGTCTGAATAAAAATGTAAGTTTTCCTTTTAACTATTGCAAGCTCATTTTCTTGCCTGGATGCACTCAAAGCAACCAGCTTAAACTAGTCCAATAACACTTTTCTAACAATTTCTTGTGTTCAGGAAAACATTCTTGGTTGGAAACACTGAAGTTAAAAAATCTCTATTAACATTTTATATTTGGTGATGGGATAATGGCAGGCGTGCCCACGGCTTGCCACTGCTTTATGGAGAGAGCTCCGCAAGAAGCACTCTTCTCAGTCCACAGCCTCCATTCTGCAAATCCAATCATGGTTTTTTTAAAAATTAAATATAGTCATTGTGTTTCACATCAGATAGCACGATCTGGCCTATGAAGCGCTTTGACTTAATTTGGTACACTGGCTTCCCCTTCATAGCCCAGAGCTGACGTGCTGGGAGACTCATAACAGCATTGTAACAACAGCACTCCAAAGAGGAAATGCTTTGTAAGAAGAGTGACGTATTCGATAAATCTGAATTAACCTGTCTATAGAATTCTAAGTCATTGTGATTATTCCCCTAGTTTATAGGACAGAATCTAATTCTATAAATAGATGATAATTATCTGCATAATGTAGTTTAGTGTTGCAAAGCGGTTTGCCAAACTGTAGCACTAAGCAATGACTGTATTTGTTAATAGAAATTTGGTGCTTCTTTATCTCTTACGCTTTGGCCCTTTTCCTCCCAGGGTCCTTCCACTATGGACCAAAGCCATGACGAAGCAACCCAGAGGACAGAAATTCCATTTCCATTTATATACCGCCTTTCCAAACAAATTCCTCAAGGCAGTTGACAACAAAGAGAGAAAATGGAATATAAAATAATACATTATACTTTATAATACATAATAGATTATAAAATTACATACAATACAATACAATACATCATAAAATTACACCGAACCTTGGGCGAGGGCAGAATAGAAGCAACAAATGCCCGGTTTCCTTCCTTCTCCCGGCCGTGGACGATCGCGCTTCGTACACCTTGTGTTAGGGCAGAGGCAGAGGCAGGAAACACCAGGTCTTCTTCCTGGTGGAAACCTTGCTCAGAGGAATTCAAAGGACATGGTCACACTTCGCTTTTAGGGAGGACTGAAGTTGTCTTAAGTGCTTGGAGACCAGATACCAACGTGGGCGTCCATTTGTTTCTGAGGACTTTCCTCACCAGAATAGCTGAAAGCGAAGCGAGTTCCTCCTCCTCCTCCTCGAGGCTCCATGCTCAGGTGAGGCGGGGTGGAGCACGCCGGCTCCTCCTGCTCCCCTGCCCACAGGGTTGCTGCCCTCGCAGGTGTTGCTGGAAGCGTCTCTCCAACTCGACAGCTGAGCGAGTTGTGGCGATTATGGGCTTGAGGTTATCAATCATGATTTTGGCCATGATTAGAACTACATGGCTCCCCTGGGTTCAGATGCAATTTAATTCCCATAGCAGATGGGAGGAAAAAAGCAACAGAGGGCCTGTTTGCACCTGCCCTTCCCTGGAAATGAAGATGGTGGAATAGATCTGGCGTTCACACCTTGGGATGCCAAATCTATCCCAGACCTCACCAGCAGTTCCCAGGGTACTGGAGAGTTGCAATTGCCTCCACTAAGGACGTGACTGTGGAGCTGTGGCGATGGCACCAATACATCTGTGCAGTGCCATTGCGGTGGCGGCTGGGTGGTGTGGAATGCAACCCTGCTGGTGCTGCCTGGTCAAGTGGTCCATTGGCACTTCTTCTGGTAAAGATGCAGCATCCCGGAGTTCCCCCCGTCTTCACCTGTTTGCCCGGTGTGAAAAGGCTCTGACTTCTGCAAAAAGGCCAGGGCTGGTTCCCGTGGGATTCAGCCTATGGGCATGCAAAGAAGGAAGCTGTATATCGGTGACATCTGGAAGACTGTACATTTTAGCCATTTTGGGGCCTGGCTGCTGCCTAGACATTTTCTTTGGCAATGCATTTCTTACTTTGCATTTTCTTGACTGAAGCACACTGAGAAGATTAGACTTAATGGAAAGAAAAAACAAATGATTCAATAAATTATCTTTTATTTTGTGATATACTGCCCTGTTAAGTAGTGTACAACTCAAAGGAGCAAGGAAGTTGCCATGGTAATTTTATGGCACCATGTTTATTTTTTCTTATTAAAGATAGGTAATTCGGGACAAAATAGACATTTAAAAATATCCCAAAGAAAGGTAAGATTTCTTAGAAATCACTGCAAAATCATCAAAAAGCACCAGCTTATATGGAATCATGTTTTAGGCACATTATTATAAATGATTCCCACTATTTTGTTCACATTTCACAATGAAGTCGATTCACAGACAGTAGCGGACACACGCATTCACACACCAAACTTTATCTCCAAATACGTTAACATTGCAAAATAGTAACACGCTCATTTGTATTTCAGCAACAGAAGAGCACCGTGGCACCATCTGAAAGAAAAGCAAACTACCCACTGAGTGGCCTGCCCTTTTTTATGTGTTCCTAATCATGAAGAATGTAAAGTATGTGCTAATAATCAGTCTACAGTCTGTCCTTGTTTCATACCAGAAGCAACAAAACAAAAATCACTTCCTTTGATTTCAGTGGAAGAGCAGAATATTTGCTTCCTTTTTCCCACTGAAAGCAGCAAAATTCATTAACGCTCATCATAAAAGTTTGCTGTACTTTCTAACAAGTACAGGCTTATGGGGTTTGGGTGCTTTTAATTTCGTGGGCTAAAACTCTGCAGAGTCTTTCATTCTGCAAAATCTTACCTGAATTTATGAGCAACTGACAGTCAATTTTCATAGGGAGAAATAAAAGGTAAACATTATTTAGTGGAAATTGCTTCAAAAATGCATATAAAACACGTGTTGCCAATTATTTTATCCTCTCTTAACATTTTTGTTTCCCCAAATTGTGTATATTTCTGCCCTACTGAACGAACATATATACTGTAAGATGTTCCTGTTCAACAGCCGGGTGCTGTACCAAACCCTGACCTCTAAATGAGCACGTGACTGGAGCGACCGTAGGTATTCCATTTGTGTCAGAAGCGGCTCCCTTTTGGGCAGGCGGCGAGGCACCTTGGTCCCTGTGGGGAAAGGTGCTGTAAGTACTTCCCAGTTGGAGCGTGGAGGTGCCATTTTGCCCTTTGCAAACAAGGTGTCTAGCATGGCAACCACACTGGCAAAGGGAGTGATGGTAGCAGGCTGTGGGGCTTCTATAAGGTAAACAGAGATATTGCCTACCTCAAATATTATGGATAATAACATAATTACATAAGCGGAACCCTGCTGGATCAGGCCACAGCCCTACTAGCCCAGCATCCTGTTGCACACAGTGGCCCATCAAGTACTCCATTTTACACTGGCATCTTTGTATGCTGCTCCGTAGTTTTCAGTGGAATTGGTACACAATCAGCTAACATAGATGCCTTTAGGGACCGCCTCAGCAAACCTTTAAGGACACAGTTCTTTGAATGCTAATCTTGAAGAAGAAGAAGAGATGCTGAAAAAGGTTTTCTTTAAGTGGATCTCAGAAGTACCAGAATGTGCAGCAACAGAAGTGAATAAAGGGACACGATACAGTAGAAATATCAGACACACTTTTAACAGATTTTATGGGGAGAGTTTCACACGGGAAGCAGCAGCAGTTGCACAATGCTGGAGCCCCCTTTGAGCTGGACTGCAGTTCCGACCACTGTGACCATAGACTGATGTCCAACTAGGCTGCTGCCTTCTCATCTGTGTAACTGACTGAATAAACAGTACAAACCAATTACTATCGGCAGGAATTCCACCAAGAGCAGCTTGCTGCACTTTCCCAAATATTAAAACACCAGTGTGTTCTGGCCACCAATACATTCTAATCTGTGGAAGTAATTTTTCTGTTTGGGCCAGAAAAGAGGCCACTTTCTATTAAAATATGCAAAAGAATTCCTTGCACACACTGCTTGAAAGGTAGTAGCAGCTGCCCTGTCTATTTCTGCCCCCAGCCCATCTTACCTCTTCTTGATCCCAGATGTAGTTGAGACTGGGAGAAGCAAAGGCCAACAGTGCTGGGGAGGGCAGCAGAGATAGTCCATGTGCCACTGATAAACATCACACCCCCCGCCCCCAGACATCAGAAGCTCTGCACAATCTGGACCTGCAAGTCTGAGTTGAGGTGTGGCCTACATAGTAGGTTGAAAAGTCCAGCAAGGGAGTTAGTAGCGCTTGGAGACTAACAGGAGAAGGGTTGGTGGCATGAGCATTTGTAGACACGTCAACTTCTTCAGATGCTAGGGGGCCCATTGGGCGCATCTACTTCTTCAGATGCTAGGGGCCCCAATGGGCACATCTACTTCAAATGCTACGGGGCCCAATGGGCAAGTCTACTTCTACAGATGCTACGGGGCCCAATGGGCACGTCTACTTCTACAGATGCTAGGGGGCCCAATGGGCACGTCTACTTCTACAGATGCTAGGGGGCTCAATGGGCACGTCTACTTCAGATGCTACGGGGCCCAATGGGCACGTCTACTTCTACAGATGCTACGGGGCCCAATGGGCACGTCTACTTCTACAGATGCTAGGGGGCTCAATGGGCATGGCTACTTCTTCAGATGCTAGGGGGCCCAATGGACACATCTACTTCTTCAGATGCTAAGGAGCCCAATGGGCACGTCTATTTCTTCAGATGCTAAGGAGCCCAATGGGCACGTCTACTTCTTCATTGGGCTCCCTAGCATCTGAAGAAGTAGACGTGTCTATGGAAGCTCATGCCACCAACCCTTCTCTCGTTCGTTTCCAAGTGCTACTAACTACCTTGCTGGATTTTTCATATTAGACTAACATGGCTATATCTCTGATATAGTAGCTTGAAGTAACAAGCCAGCCATTCCTGAGGAGGATAGAGCAAGATTTCTTCCCTTGTGTCTACTTAATTTTACCATATTTGGTTGCTTTAAGCTTACAAAAGAATGTGAAAACTGATCTAACCGATGGGAAGTTTTTTTCCCAGGACAATGAGGTAAGAATATTTTGTGCACAGGATGGCAACTATGAAGAAAAGATTTCTTTGTGACCGTTTAGGGCACAAAAGAACTGTCACAGTGTACTTAGGGAAGATTTGTTTTAGAGGTAACCTACAATTTCCTATAAAAGATATTCACAATCACGCAGTTATAAAGAAAATGTCACGTTTTTGCCTAGTAGATCCCCTCAACTTCTTCAATTATTGAATAGGATAAAAACAGAACAGACATAAATTTAGAAACTGGACCACTGATTACATAAGCTCCTCAAAAGTCTATTGTAGTACCATTTCTGAATTCTCATTTCTACCCTTGGAATGCCATACCAGATTCTCTCCTTATATTACTGACTCGTTTTGAGGTGTTGTTTTGTTAGAAATAGCCAGCAATTTTTGTCATGGTAATTTTGGAAAATGGTGGCATTTAAAAAAAAAACTAGTTTCCAAAAACCATCAGTCACATTGTAATTATTTAAGCTGCATCTTATACTTGGGAATATGCCCCAATGACCTCACAAAGACTTACCTTTATAGGGATGTATAGCTAGTCATTTAGTGGCTTTATAGTCTAGAACATGTGACAAGTTGTCAAGGGTACCATAAACTGTAGTTTGTTTACCATGACAAGGAAGGTTAACCCTTTGCTCTCAACAAGGGTGCCAACTCAAATGAAAAACTGTTGATATACAGTACATAAGCAACCTGAGGTCATGGCACTTAGAACACAGTACTAAAGACAGCAGATAACAGTATTTGAGGATATCATTGTGCAAAGAATATGCTTTTTTTTGTTTAATCCACGCAGTAACAACACTTTCATTTTTTTCTGACAAAATTGTACTAAATGAAAAAACTTAAATAAGGATAGAAAATGGGACATCTAGGATTCCCTGTGCACTAAAATTTCTATTGTTTTGATTTTTAAAAATAATTCTTTCTGATAGCCACAATTACCCAATAACAAATTACAAAGGGTTTTCCTTTTACAATTAACACAAAAAGGCACTAAATGTCAGAGACTTTTTCAAGTTTTCTTGCTGTGCAATTCTATAGGTGTCAACTAAGAGGTTAGTTCCTAAATGAGTTTATTACATCAGTTTATTGGGAGAAATGATATAGTTACATGCTTTAAAACTTGCCACAGTTCCAGGAACCAAATCAGTAACTTCAGGGACTGGCTCGGCGGTGTGTTTAGGCCCTTTGTATGCTACTGCAGGTCCACAAACACAGGTGCTCATGAACCCAGAATTCACACACCATCCACAAATGCTATAAAGTTTCTCCAATTGCAAGCGCTGTCAGATACTTGGAGCTTAACAGGGTTTGATGATACTAACAATCTTAATGCTGGAACTATGGACCTTTCCGCACGTTTTGAAAAAGAATCTGTTCCAAAGAGGGACAGATTCTTGGAGGCCCCGTGTGCCCGCACACGCGTGGGGCAGCGGCTGCTGCGGGGCAGGATTGGAGAGGGTGCTGGTGCGCATGTACCCTCAAGAGGCCCTGCCCAGCTGTCAAAGACGGAGAGCATATGCTCTCCATTTGACAGCTGGGGCCACCCACTGGCCTGCGCCATTGGCTCCTTCGGAGCTGCCATGGCGTGGCTGGCAGCTGGCTTCCCTGGCTTCCCCTTCACCCGAGAAGGCACGATAGCGCCTTCTTGAGTGAGAGGGAAGATGCAGCCGCCACCCCCTGCCCTGCCCAGGGTTGTGCGCTCGCGATCCGGTCCTTACCTGGTCGTGGCGCGGCAGTTTCTGGCACGGGGAAGCCAATGGTGGCCGCGGCGCACGCACGTGCAGTGGAAGCCGGGTTCCCGCTTCCAGAAGCTGCCACGCCACGACCAGGTTAGACGCCGACCGAGAGCGCATGACCCTGGGCAGGGTGGGGGTGGGTGTAGGCTTTGGCTTCCCCTCGCAATAGAAGGGACAATCACCCTTTCTCTTGCGAGGGGGAATCCGGGGAAGCCGGCTGCCGGCCTCGCCATGCTGGAGGCAGTGGGCGTGCCCACCTGTCAAAGAGGTAGTGCATGCGCTCTGCCTCTTTGGCAGCTGGGCATGCACTGGCAATCTGTCTTTTCCCCTGCCACTTCAGAAGCGTTTGCTTCCGAAATGGTTTAAGGGGGAAAGCCAGATGTAAGACCTGATTTTTCAGGTCTTACATCTGGGTTGGATTTCGGTGGCAAAATCGGTTTAAGAAACCGATTTTGCACGTTGACATGCGGACGTGGCGTCCTCAAAGGGGCTCCAATCTGGCCTCCAATGCAGAAGCCACGTCAAAATCCTTCCCCGAACAGGCTCTAAATGCATTTTTAGAGCCTGTGCGGAAAGGCCCTATGTATGTGCATGCGTGAACACCACTTTTTTGGCCTGGGGCTGCAGATTTTTTGAACAATTTCCTATAGTAACTCTGTGAAAATAAGACTTTTTTAAAAAAGGAAACACACAATTTCCATTTGAAACACGCTGCTGAACATCGAGTTTCTGTATTTGAAAGGAAATATTTCACAAAAGTTTGCGGCATTTGGAATGTTCCACCTTTTTAATATCCCCCTCCCCCCCATGCATACAGCTCATAGAGTTCTGTCTCCGTTTGTTCTGATTCAAGTCAAGGCTCACAGCTGAGTTTCTTCTTGCTCCCAGGGGTGTGGAGGAAAGTGAAAAGATGCTGGAAGAGAAGATAACTTTTGGAGCTTTGGACGGTCCACAGGTCTTGGCCGGTGGAAAGAACGCCGGCCCTGCACTCGTTTTGCTGCTGCAGATCTAAGGTTATGGGGCACTTTAGGTGGCCAATTACTGTCCTGCATATTCCAAAAAACAGGTCCTTGTAGCTCTTCAGGCCCAAAAATGGAGTGGTCTGGCTGGAAATTCATTGGCTCATAGCTGGTCTCAGCAGGGTAACGTGGATTGAATGGTGCTTGATTCCTTGTGTTCTTGATGGCCTGCCAAGAGAGCACTGGGGGTCCCTGACTGGCAGGTGTCAAGTACTCGAAGAGCGGAGTAGTGTCCTCATTCTCCTGAAGTTCATAGGCTTGTGAGGAAGATTCATGAAAGCACTCAGGAAGGGTATGGAGTTCTTCTGACAAAGCAGCATCTGGACTCCTTTGCTGGTACGTCCAGCGAGGGAGAGTTTCATCAGAAGAAAATTCTGACCTAGTAGCACCAAAGTTTGGGTCACCTGTTGTGAAAAAAGAGAACAAAATGTGAAGATTAAAATACAGTTGCAGTCAGAATAATTTTAATGAATTTCCCACTTATTTTTTGGTTTCTTCTTTTTGCTTTAAGGTATGTGGACCTTCATATCCATTGAAGCTAATGAATTCCAGAAGGTACAATGGTGAATTTCTTACATTCTTCCGCCACCAAGTGGGCAATTGATAGATAACTCTCCAATAATGTACATATACATTTGGGACAGAGTGGGGTCCCTTGGAAGACTCACAGGCAGCGCCATAGGGCTTTGAGGAGAAATGAGTGGCCTTTGCCCACTTCTAACAGACCCATTTATTACACTATGGCTGTGGTCACACCCTCCTTTGGAAACCTTCTTCAGTCCTCATTTCTATCCATTTTATTTTTGGACTTTTCATTCAGGAAGGTCCAAATGGAGGGTGGAAAGTCCATAAATAAAATGGATAGAAATGAAAAGGTGTGAGCAGTCAGATCTGAAGATGGGCTGAAGAAGGTTTCCAAAGGAAGGTGTGACCATGACCTTCCTCCATTCAGAAACACTGAAGATATATGCATTCCTCCTGTTCATTCCAAGGGTCTCTGAAAATCCCTCCTCCTGGGTATCTCTGAATACAGTTATTGTGTGCTT
The DNA here is from genome assembly GCA_023333525.1 of Aspidoscelis tigris stejnegeri. NCBI lineage: Eukaryota > Metazoa > Chordata > Lepidosauria > Squamata > Teiidae > Aspidoscelis > Aspidoscelis tigris. Next base: position 1,369,812 of record JALMGA010000008.1, read on the forward strand.
TACTTTAGTCTTTTTAATTTTAAAAATGAATAAAAGTATAGGTAGAATAAAAATAGTTATAGTCAAATATCTACAGTATGTTTTCTCTTGGACAATGGCATATATGTCAACAATCTAAGGTGCTTGAATTGTGCCCCCCCCCATGGGGCCCCATGGTGGTACCCCATGGTGGTAGATGGGAAGCACCAGTGAGGCTTAACATTTGCTGGTGATCTTTCCAAAGCATGGCAAACCAGCTTTGATTGGATGCAGAAATGCTTATCGTGAACGCCAGATAAAAGTCTGGTTTCCTGTGCCGCACAGAGATAGTGGCAAGCGGTGAATCTATGTAACCACTTGAGGAGCTGCAGTTTGGTTGCCTCTGGTGAGCCAGGGAAGCTTGGAGGAGGGGAGTGTTGAAGATGCCCGTGTTAACCTACACCAATCTCCTCCCCAGTGCCCCCCAGATGCTGTTCAGCTCCCATCAGCCTCAGGCCACCTCACAGTCAATGATCCAACATGCAATAAAGGCTCAAAGCATGCGGAGGGCATCAGGCTGGGAAAGGCTGGCCTGTATTCCGAGAGTCTCCAATGTGTCAGTGTCAACCTACTGGAATATAAATCACAAATACAGAAATTATCTCCCCCACACAAAGGTGCTACAGTAAGAAGAAAGAGGACAGAGGACAGTTTGCAGAGAAAGAAACATTAGTGTTTACAGGAAAGATCCGTGGCCCTCACGGTGTATTCTAGGGCCATCTCTGGAAAAGCTCTTCTGTTGCTTTTGTGTAGTTATGAAGAAGGAAATAGGAAAAAGCTTTTGATTAAATGAATATCTTATAATGGGGTATAAGCTGTTATAAAGGCTTATTTTCTCTGAGAAATCCTTCAAGTATTCATTATGAGTCTACTGCAATCACTAAAAGAATTAAAAGGGGGATGAGAGGGAGAGAAAAAGGAAGAATATAGGGGAAAGGTTTTTCTCCTCCAGAATTTTTGTGACAAACGTGAAAACCAGAAAATTGCAGTGATTTTGGATTTTTTACTCATGCCAAATGTATACCAGCCATTTGGCTTAACAGGTTTGAAAGAAAACAGAGAGGACGGTGGCAGCGGGAGAGTCCCAGGAGAGAGAGATTAGTTGTCTGCTGACATATTTGAAATATTACATGTGTGTCGATTCCGGGAGGAACGTTCTGGGTCGCTCTTCAGGGCCATCTATTTGCAAAAAGGAATCTACGGATCTATTGCTGAGCCGGATGGGGGCAAGCCGCTGAAAGTTGTTTGGAGAATATGGAATCTGCACCCGGGCCCTTTGGGACGGCACTACCGTCTCTTCGTAGGACAGCCACGGCGGAAACCTCACGGTGGTGGTTTGCTCAACGTCAGCTGAAAATACTGGATTATCAATGCCTATGAAAAGTCCGTGAGTGACAAATTCAGTTGTTAAGTAAGCAGACATTCAGGTCACTGAGAAGAACAACAATCTTCACCCCAAACTTGGCTAGGAAAACAAAGAATTACAGGGCGCTGCTTCTGAGGGAGTTTGTCTTCTTGGTGGGTAGCTGAATTCTCTTCTACCAGGATGAAACAAACTTCCAACTGTTTCCGTCTTGCTCTTTAGGACCACAAAATAGCCAACATATTGGAATTTGGTAAGAATATATATATATATATATATTTAATTCAAAGGGTGTGTTTTAACTTTTCTGCACCCCGAGAGCAAATTATGTTTTGTGGCATTGAAAACCCAATATGACGGTCATGCTTCATTGAGGCTAGGTTGTCAGACTGTCTTTATTATCATGAATGTATTTATTTTGTTTATTTAAAAGCTTTATGTATCACTTTTCCTTGAATGTTCTTGCAGCAGTTTACAAGAAAGATTAAAATCAAGGGTAGAACAACACACATAGAAAAATCAACAGTACTTTAAAAACTGGCTGGGCCTGGGAAGTATCGGTCTTTAATAGGCACCTAAAAGCTGTAAGTGCATGGGCCCCACAAATAGCAGAAGAACGGGCATTCCGTAGGGGAGGTGCTACCACAGAGAAGGCCCAACTGTATTTTGTTGGACCTTCAGTAAGACCAGTCTCTGGATTATCTCAAGGCTCTTCCAGGGTCATAATAAGGGAGTTTTTCTTTAAGACGCCATGGTCCTAAATTACACAGGGCCTTAGGGTTTTAGACACGTGTAAATTCTCGTTTTAGCACCAGCTTTGAAGCGCTGATTTCAAAGCAACTTGTTGATAAATCATAATATACATTAATACAACGTATTTAAAGTACTGCAGAGGTAAAACCATGACATTCTTTTCCTTACCACTTGTATCCGTGAAATTTTGTCTGGTGATATTAGCTAGGAAGTCCATTGCTCTCCCTGTCTGTAGATGGTCAAAGTCATTCTCCTCTGGTTCAGAAAATTCAGTTTCTAAATGAAAAGAAAATTGATTTGCACTGCATTCTTTCATGTACTCTTTCAGGAATAGGGAAAAATCTCCATAATCTGAGGTTGGTCTGATTCTAAACATTTCTTTTGACATTCCAATTAGTTTTCTCTCTGTGGTTGAATGGAGATCATCAAATGGCGCATTCCATAGAACATGACAGAAAGTTTCAAGAATGGCCTCAAAATTGTAGGCATAAAGCTGAATGGGTCACAAAAGTCTACAATAACGTCTACTTCTTCAGATGCTGGGGGCCCAAGGGGCACATCTACTTCTTCAGATGGTAGGGGCCCCACTGGGCACGTCTACTTCTTCAGATGCTGGGGGCCCAAGGGGCACAACGAGTTCTTCAGATGCCAGGGGGCCCAATGGGCACGACGAGTTCTTCAGATGCTATGGGCCCTCTAGCATCTGAAGAAGTAGACGTTTCTACAATATCTCATGCCACCAACCGTTCTCCTGTTAGTTTCCAATAATAGTCCCAGATAATTAGTAGAACAATGTTGCTGAACTATAATGCTCTTGAGCCCCAGACAGCCTAATGGGTTGTGTGTCAACATCTGGAGGGCCTACCCTGGTGTCAAATTAGGCAACATTCTGACAACTGCCCTTGTTTTGGTTCATCGTAACACAAAAAACGGCCCAGAAAACAAATGATAAAACTGCCAAATAATTTAGTAAGGTGGATTATTCAATAAGAGAAGCAGGAAAGAAAGAAAAAAAAGTAGGGTTTCCCTGTTGTGATCTCCTTTTCAAACATGAAATAAAACAAGGGGCTCCTGATCTGGATTATATTCCATCTAATGCAGAGTGTACCAGCAATGGGTGGGGCCCCTCTAGTTGTCACTAATGTGCAGACCAGTGAGACCCTGTAATGCAGCGGTTCTCAACCTTTGGGTCACGACCCCATTTGGGGTCGTGCACCCTTTTCGGCGGGGTCGCCGAAAGCTCCCGCAGCCCCCCCTGCTTCCCCCCGCCACGCCCCCGCCGCGCCGAGACACCGGGCTAATGGCGGCGGAGGCATTCGCTCCTCCTGCGCCTAACAGGGCCGGGCGGGATGGAGGCGGCGGCGGCGGCCGAGGAAGGGGCAGGGGCAGGGGCGGAGGAGCTGGCGGACACCGCGCTGTCGCGGCCGCCCGTGGGCTCATGGTGGCGGTTGCTCGATCAGGCTGCGGCTTTCCTCCACCCCCCGTCGGCACAAACAATGCGGCGGCGGTGGCGGCTTCACCACAGCGCTTGGCCGGCGGGGGAGGGGAGGGGAGGGAAGGAGCGCACGGTGGCAGCGGCAGCAGCAGCGCAAGGAGGAGGGGGGAGGAGCAGGACGTGAGGGAGCCAGCCCCCGCCCTGCCCCTGGCCCCGCCCCTGGCCCCACCCCCGCCCCTGCCCCTGGCCCCACCCCTGGGGTCGCGGAGGCATTTGGGAGCTCCATTCGGGGGTCGTGGCCTCAGCCACGTTGAGAACCGCTGCTGTAATGGACTTTATGGCTTCTTGTTCTGGATCTAAAGTACTGTATTTTCTGGCATATAAGACGACTGGGTGTATAAGACGACCCCCAATTTTTCTACTTAAAATGGAGATTTTGCAAAACTGGGGTGCAGCCTAAACCAAGCCTCGGACTTGGGGAGAGATGGCAGCCTTACCTGCTAATCCCAAGAATGTGGCTTGTAGCTTTCCTCCTGGCGCTGACAGAGGGAAAAAACTTGCTCTGATAAAGATCTGTGGCTGCAATGCAGCTTTGGAGTCTGCCTCTCTAGCGCGATTCGTCTATGATTCTGTAGGGGAGGGGGTGTTCCACTGAGTGAAATATGAAGAATCCTGCCATCATTTTCTCTTCAAAAGCCTCTCTGCTTTCAACCCCTCCCCTACTGGACCATAGACGAGTCTCACGCTAGAGGGGCAGACTCTGCTAAAGCAAAATGAGGGCAGGATTCTTCATATTTCGCTCAGTGTAGCAAGGTTTTTCCTCGCGTTGGCGCCAGAAGGAAAGCTACAAGCCACATGATTGGGATTAGCAGGTAAGGCTGCTGTCTCTCCCCAAGTCCAAGGCTCGGTTTAGGCTGCACCCCAGTTTTGCGCTGGCAGCTGTGGTCAGCAGGACCTGGGTGAGAGTATTACTGGTGTATAAGACGACCCCCAACTTTTCAGAAGATTTTTTGGGGTTAAAAAGTAGTCTTATACGCAGGAAAATACGGGTAAGTGAAGAAAGGCCCCAGGATCTGCTTGCACGCAGGTTTAATTTTGAACAGTTTTAAAATCCATTTAGATTTTCAGCATTTCAACATTTGCCAACTTGTGGACATTATAACATATTTTAGGAAGAGAACACTATATAATTGTTGGAATATTATTAGAACAGAAAACACTTGTTTAGCTATCTGTCTCACCAGGAACATTCTGGTAAACATCAGGTGACGTGTTATTTCTGCAACCTAGACACAACTAAGGTTCTGTTTTCCTGTGGGAACAGCATGGTTATCTCAGCTAGGCCTCCACTTTCCTGACAAGAACAATCCTATTCCGGATAAACCAAATATGTACATATCGAGGCCGAGCTTAGTGACTTCATGCAATCTCACAAGTGCTCATATTGCCTTAACAATGCTGTGTTTGGCTGCTGCTTAAATTGTATATTCTGGATTGAAGATGCAGGTCTTAGTGGTTAAGCTGTACCACATATCCACTCATATAACCAGCAATGCATTTAAGTAGTACCTATACCGCAATCATGAAGACAATAAAAGCCTTCCTTATTGGAAAGAAACAATGTGTCTGCTCTCATGCTTGTGAATGTCATCTGCACGCATTATCTGCTGTGATTCTAGCAATATGTAATTTATGCAAATTAACAATAATTATTTATTAACTTGAATGGTAATCTGTATAAAAATGTTCCTCAAGAAATTATGCATTTTACAGGCAAACCATGGCATTATTTTTGTTACCTACTGACTATTAAAAAAAGATATAAACCATATTATATTTCTGTCAAATGCTTCTCTTTACTGTTGTTCAGAGAACAGGGAAAGGTAATATTAACACCACACTTACCTTTTTCCATTATGGCTTCTGTGGATAGACTTCCATTAGGTATAACATTACTATTTTTCTGAAATAAACACATAAAATAAATGCATGGCGGAATATACAAGATAAAAAAGTACAAAGAATCAGATGGAATCTTTTCATCCACTCAAATATTTAAGTAGAGGAATAGAAATGAAGCTTTGATGTATCTTGTGCGCTCATTTTCTGTTGCAAGATGAAATTAATTTCCACTTCCATACTTATCTGCTAAATAGAACATCTCTGATGGTTATACAGAATAAGTGTGCGGGCCACAGGCTCACTAATGCCCAGAGAATTTGTATGGCAGGAATTTGCTCAACTGCAGCTCCAGGGAATCGGGGAAAGCAGATTGGCTGCTCTTTAAAAAGTTGAAATATGCCTATTTTCAGTCCATATAATACTACTCCCCATTTATTTCCATTCCTATTTTCCCAAAAACCTTTTGCACTTCTGGGCAGTCCCACAACATAAGTAAAAGGTTAGGGTTAGGGTTAGCATTATGGAAGCATTTTTGATCCATCCATATATTTTTATAAGATGGTTGATATGACGTCCTCTACCACCTGCCAATTAATTTCATTTCCATCACCTTCTTTGTTTTCACCACTCTATAATGTCTGCTTCTCCTGTCTCTAAATCGCTGGCCGGCCACTGGTCCTTTCTAGCCAGATTTTCTGATGTCTTACCACCTTTTCACCAATGTTACACAATTTCCTATGTAAACACTTACTCTTTTCTGCCCTCGGTCTCTCTTATGAATTTTATTCTTCTTTGGGTGCTGTAGGCCTAGTTTGGTGCTCTTGAAGGACTCCAGGCGCTTTCTCATAGTTCTTTGGAATATCTCCTTATTTTGCTTGTCTTCTTCATTTGGAATCACTGCATGGCGACTGTATAGGTGCTTGTGCTGTGGACAAGACAAGAAGATCAGGAGGGCCAATCTAATTTTTAAAAAATCTTACCGTTACATTTTTACCACTTTATTATTCTCCATCTATTATTTCAATTCCTAATCGATGCAATATTTAAATTCCACAGGGCAAATAATGTAAAAGTTGGGTTATAAATAAGGTGTTGGAAGCAGTTCCACATGGGGAGATTCAAAGGAAAGACAAAGCTATACAAGGATAATTTCACAGCAGGATATCAAAGGTGCAGCTCAGAAGTGTAAGCCTAAGCTGCTTCCACACTTATCTCGAGGTGGATCATTCCAGTCCGCCTGTTCCTACTGGGCTAGTCCACCATCTGGACAGAACAAGGCCATCTGCCCTTGGATGGTGTGTTCCAGAAGAGTCCTGTGGCTCACACAAAGGGTGTGTCCAGACTGGGGGATGCTATGCATTCTGATGCACTGTCAGTGGGCGGCTGTCACGCCTGACGCCCAATACTTCATAGCCACCGCTATTGCAGATTTACCTGCTGCAGGTAAACACTCGCTCCACAGTATCAGATAAATTTGGAGATTTCTGCTGTCCGTACAGGATGCCAAGAAACAGCCAATGAGAGCTGAGCCTGCAGCTTTCCACCGTGGAAAATCCAAATGGAGGGTGGAAAATCCACAAATAAAATGGATAAAAATGAAAAGGCGTGAGTGTTGTGATCAGAAGATGGACTGAAGAAGGTTTAAAGTGAAGGCGCAACCACAGCCTCAGATTTTTTAACTCTGGAGCCTTATTCTGACTTTATTCTGCAACATATCCTGGAATAGGGGCCTGCTGTGCACATGCTAGTGCAAGCCTCCGGTGAGGCCTGCCGGAATCTGCAATAGCATGAGGACAGCAAACCCCTACGCTGAGTTATTCCAAAATACGACCAAGTGTGAACATGCCTTTGGTTCCATATTCTTTTTACAATCACTGTAATATTCATAGAATGATAGAGTTGGAAGGGATCTCTAGGGTGATTGAGCCCAACCCCCTTACCTCTTGTCTGGGCTTGTACAGATACTGCTGTAGAGTATGGTGAGTGAACATATCTTCTGCATCTCTAATGCTTTTCCTTCTCTGCTCCAGGGCCTGCATATCAAGGCACACAGAACTGGCGGTTTCTCTCCTAAAGCAAAAGCAGCAGCATTTAAAACAACAACAACAACAACCCTTCCTGTTCATAAAACAACATAAGAGAGGGCATGCTGGATCAGGCCACATCCATCTAGTCCATAAGAACCTAGGGGGAGCCCTGCTGAATCAGACCACAGCCCATCTAGTCCAGCATCCTGTCTCACACAGTGGCCCACCAACTGCCCATGGGCATCTCAAGCAGAGACAAGGGCAAACCTTCTCCTGCTCTCGAATCCCAGCAAATGCCTTAGAAATATCCTGCCTGTCCTCTGGCCTAAAAGATGTACTTAGGTATCCATTCTAGTAGCCACTGATACACCTGTCATTCATGAATTTGTCTAGCCCTTCTTTAAAGCCATCTAGACTGGTAGCTGTTCCCACCTCTTCTGGCAGCCAATTCCATAGACCAATGACCCTCTGGGTGCAGAAATCCAACCCTTGTCTGATCTGACTCTCCTGCCCATCAGCTTCATAGATGCCCCCTGGTTCTAGTGTTGTGTGGCAAATGAAACATGGGAATAAATGAAACCACAAGAAGTGATTGCTGTCCATTAGTCATGAACAGACCATGGTAGCTACTCATGCCATGCAGAGGTCAGGATGTGGATTGGGCCCTTTGCTAAAACAGTAGCAAAGGAGTTTTTAAAAATATTGATATAAACTTAAGGGCTCAGTTTAAGAAAATGTAAAATGCTTTTATCTATATGTTTGTTTTTTATTCTATATGTGTTAGTGTAATTTGCTGATGGCTATGTAATTTGTCTATGGCTATAATAAAAATTACAACTATATCTGGACACTTTCAAAGTAGAATTATGTATACCTAATGATTCATTAACCTCATTAACCTCAAAATCTGCACTTAGGGGGAATCCCCACAGCAAGCTTATTTCGCTTTCCCTAAACCGAAATAATAGAACTGGATGCAAACGCGAATTTGCCTGTTCCCATTACTTTTAACTTAATCGCATTCAATCCAGATTCTGAGGATCGTAAGTGGCGTACGTGACTCTAGGCGGCACTCAAGTGGCTACTTTTTAAAAGCCGCTTTTCGGGGCTGCCCAGCCCTCTTCCTCCTGGCATGGACCAAGCCTAACTGGGTGGCTGGGTGGCTGCCGCTTGCCTGGATGGAGGAAAAATGGCAGCGGGCAGCCAGCCAGCGATTCTTTCCCCTCCTCTCCCAATTGCTCAGGGCACACAGTAGCAGCGGCAACTAAAGCTCCTTTGCTTTAAACATTCTGCTTTCCTTCCTTTCCCTTTCTAAAGTCAGAACTCCAAAGAGCTAGAATTGCACAAAATTGCAACATTGTTATTCCAACCATCAAGGTGTGAAGTGGTTCCATCGCTACAGTGTAGCAATCCCTGTTAAGTGGATTTTTACACTGAAATCACTGTCTTTGGAAGCAAGCTTTTGGGACAGGGGAACCCTAAACATGGATTCTCATCCCTTAAAATGGTACTGTCCACACAGTAAAAAATGTAAAACGTTTCAAGCACATGATCCGGAGTGAGACCTGTTGAAATCAGGATTGAGATACACCACACTTTGGGGTGGTTTAACACGGGAAAAGTGTGTTAAGCCAAACTGCCGTGCGGACTCCAAGGATTGAAAACGTTTTGAATCTGAGATAAACTTGCCGTGAAGACGCGGCCTTAAAGTCTGTTCATATCTTTTTATTAGATTCCTGTTGCAGAAGATCAGTAGCCATAAAGCATACTGATTGCATAGTGAAAAGAGTGACAGTTTTCATCCTCGTGAAGCAAATTTTCTTCTTGTTTTTCTTGTGCTGGCAAAATCATTGGTTCTTTAGGGAACCAAAAAAACTGCTTGGTCAGAAGGTTATATCAGATCTCAGCTGAGGGCCTGTTCACACTTAACTTCGGGGAATGAAATAATTATACCATTCTATTGCCGTTAAGGACAAGGACAAAGAGGCCTTTTGCACAGCAAGCACCACCAGCGCTCACAGTGCAGATGGCCTTTCCCGCATCGTCCGAACGGCCACGGCAGTGGCTACAGCAGTTTCTGCTGTGTGCTTGGCTGTTGCCATGGCAATTGCAGCTTCACACCCAGAAGTGGGCATGAATGCTGACCAGGGGTGTACTAGCTGCTCCTGAAGGATTGGGGTGCTGCAGACACTCTAGGAGAGGGGAGGCAGTGGTACGGTGTGTGGATGGAGCCCCCTGGAATGCCCCGATTTGCACCACACAGACAAGTGCAGACAGACCCAGAGCCTGCTTTTCCTTACCCAAAGGAGAACAGAATCTTCCCTAATGGCTATGTGTGCGTACTCGGAGTACGTTTAGGACTGTAGCTGTAAAGTTTAATTTAAGCACTAACTGTTCAAAATAACTTTCCTAACTTATTTCTAACTCAAGTAGGATCCACATAAGCAGTGGTCCCTGCCATTTCAGGACTTCAGTGCTTGCAGGATAGTCATTGCTCAGTGGCTGCAAGTCTGCGCAGACTCCACACCCTTTGAGTAAACTCATGGCTGTACAGAGGACTGAAGACTCAGGGGTTGTTCACACACCGGTCTGCCCCTCCCTCTTTCATGACCATTTGGTGTAGAAAAGGTGGATTACAGAGGGGTTGGGAAGACGGGGGCCACACGCTCTCAATCTGAGGGGCCCTTTTTGTTATGTCGAAAACACACCTTAGAAGGACTACTATGTGATGCTCTGAGCTCATGAAATAGGCAGGGATAGAAGGAAGGAAGGAAGGAAGGAAGGAAGGAAGGAAGGAAGGAAGGAAGGGAGGGAGGGAGGAAGGAAGGAAGGAAGGAAGGAAGGAAGGAAGGAAGGAAGGAAGGAAGGAAGGAAGGAAGGAAGGAAGGAAGGAAGGAAGGAAGGAGAGACCTAGAGGGAAGGAAGAACCTGGAGGGAGGGAGGAATTAGAGACCTAGAGGGAGAAAAGGAAGGAAGGAAGGAAGGAAGGAAGGAGAGACCTAGAGGGAAGGAGGGAAGGAAGAACCTGGAGGGAGGGAGGAATTAGAGACCTAGAGGGAGAAAAGGAAGGAAGGAAGGAAGGAAGGAAGGAAGGAAGGAAGGAAGGAAGGAAGGAAGGAAGGAAGGAAGGAAGGAAGGAAGGAAGGAAGGAAGGAAGGAAGGAAGGAAGGAAGGAGAGACCTAGAGGGAAGGAAGGACCTGGAGGGAGGGAGGAATTAGAGACCTAGAGGGAGAAAAGGAAGGAAGGAAGGAAGGAAGGAAGGAAGGAAGGAAGGAAGGAAGGAAGGAAGGAAGGAAGGAAGGAAGGAAGGAGAGACCTAGAGGGAAGGAAGGACCTGGAGGGAGGGAGGAATTAGAGACCTAGAGGGAAGGAAGGAAGGAAGGAAGGAAGGAAGGAAGGAAGGAAGGAAGGAAGGAAGGAAGGAAGGAAGGAAGGAAGGAAGGAAGGAAGGAAGGAAGGAAGGAAGGAAGGAAGGAAGGAAGGAGAGACCTAGAGGGAAGGAAGGACCTGGAGGGAGAGAGGAATTAGAGACCTAGAGGGAAGGAAGGAAGGAAGGAAGGAAGGAAAGAGACACCTAGAGGGAAGGAAGGACCTGGAGGGAGGGAGGAATTAGAGACCTAGAGGGAAGGAAGGAAGGAAGGAAGGGAGGAAGGAAGGAAGGAAGGAAGGAAGGAAGGAAGGGAGGGAGGAAGGAAGGAAGGAAGGAAGGAAGGAAGGAAGGAAGGAAGGAAGGAAGGAAGGAAGGAAGGAAGGAAAAGCAAGTCCAGGAAATGAAGGGATAGAAGCTGAAACACTGAAATGACTTTCTCCCATTTAAATAGCCCAGTTGAAAATCTTTAAATTTGGCATTTTCATTTTTCTCTGTTCTGCATTTGCAGTGTGCAACATTAGTTTTTTAATGGCTGATAGACACAAAAACTATAATACATTGGGGAAAATGTTAATCTACTTACAGCAGCTGCGAAACGGAGGCTTCCCCGTTCATCTGGTTAATAATACTGAAGTCCACGTTGGCTGTGTTGTCAATACTCGGAGAACGAATGAACGCCAGAGATCCCCTCCGCTCGCCCTGTTCAAAGAGAACCAAATGCAGGCAGGCACCGTCATTTTTTACACGGAAGATGGGTGTTTGGAGAAGTCAGGGGGAGGACCTGTCTCTGGCTGGCAAACATATTGTTGTTACAGCACTTTGGAGGAACAAATAAAAGACAGAATAAAGTAAATAGCATTATATTACCTCATCCACATAGCTAATGGCATCCTTCAAGTTAAGCTCACGGAAAACTTTAAGAATCCTGTCTCTAGTTTTCTGAGCAGATCTTCTCATTAGTATTTTGCTGATGATTTCTCTGTCGATATTAGACCACCTAATGATTTAAACACACAATATGCAGCAGCAATGGATTAAATAAATGCACTTAGTAAGAGTAATAAAAGCCCCTACCTCTTTTTAGTCACTTTTGATTAATAAGTACTGGGGAAGGGCAGACTAGATACTCCAGCCAAACATAACTAATACCAAATACTGGGTTAATAATTTCTAACTATCAGAAATATTTACTTGCATTTCTTAGGAAATAAAGTACGGAACCTTCAGTTCTTCTCCTGCCTCTCTTTGCTTCCTGTCACTGTTTCCCATTACCTTTCTCTGTTCCAGGACATGGGTGGGGCCGATACCTTATCTGGGAACAAGCAACATGTACTGAGCTGGGACAACTTGCCTCTGGAGCAGATCAGGGCTATCCGTATTCAGACAGTCCATGTTCCACTCCTGCCCTGGCCACAGCCTTTGGAGAAGCCTCTGCAGCTTCCAGCCTGGCCATTTTCAGGACAGACACACTTCTAGCAGCACTTCCTAGCGTGCTGTCCGAATGGCTCCCCAGTGGCATACAGTACTTTGAGGTCTGCCTGCTTCTGTGGTCTAGTACACCAGCTTTATGCGTATTGTTAATCTCAATGTTGAGGTTTAGAGCTACACTGGGCACCATTTTGGGTTCTTTATCCTGGTTCACAGTTCGTCCAAGGCAGATGAAGCGTGACTGGGGAGGACAGGCCTCCGTTACCTCATACTAACGCATAGAAGGCACAGGCCTAGACCAGAACATGATACAGTTTGCCATCAAATGTGAGGAGGAGGAGGAGGAGGAGGAGGAGAGTTGGCTTTTCTACCCTGCTTTTCTCACCCATTTAAGGGGACTCAAAGCAGCTGGTGAAACTTTTCTACTCTTCTCCCCACAACAGACACCCTGTGAGGTAGGTGGGTCTATGAGACCTCAGAAGAGAGTTGTGACTTGCCCAAGGTCACCCAGCTGGCTTCATGGGGGAGGGCAAAATCAAACCCCGTATTCCCAGATAAGAGTCCGGCTCCCTAACCACTAGACCAAACTGGCTCAAGAGCCTAAACAAAGAAGTTATAATCAAATTCCTAGCAGCAACATTTCCTTCAGTGGCCATATTTACACTATACTTCAGGGTAGTCATACATTATCTTCCTCCCTTTCTAAGAAAAGAGTATCGTAATCTTTCCATGAGTCTGAGGCCCGGTTTAAACTTTCAGGCATGTAGTATGTTCATTTTACATTTGGCTTTTAATACTGTAATCTGCCCTGAGACCTCCGGGTAAGTCCTTCTGCTGCCGCTGCCACTTAAGCAAACAGAGGGAAAAGATTTTTCCCTATCCACCTTTTCCACACCATGCCTCCCTATTCTGGCTTAAAAAGGCAGCCCATTTTGATGGCGCACCAAACTGTACCACTGAAATGTGTCCAACGATGCCAACCAGGCCAGGAATGCTAGTTCCTGGTTGTCATATCCCTTATGTCAGGTTCTGCAGATAGAGGGACCTTCGGAGTGGCATGGAGCCTGTCCTGGAACGGGCCAGCCAACTGTGGACAGCCCTTTCCCAGGCCAGGTGGAGCACTTTCCCCACGCAGGTGCAGAAACAGCTTTAATCTGTATTCTTTAATCCTGTTGTGCAAGCGCAGGAAGTGACTGACTGGAAACATGTCAGCAGAGGAACATAAGCTCTCCAGATGTAATGTTTGAGTATCTGGAAGCAGTCGGCAAAGCGGGGCGGGGGGAGACGGGTATGTGGAAGATCCTACCTGCAAACCGAGCAGCCTCTAAACTGGCTCAGAGCTGCTTTTTGCGCTGCTTGTGAACACAGTCTAACACAAGCATTACACATCCTTCATATATAGCGCAATCTCTTATGTACACAAACAGAACAAGGCAGAGGGAAAGATACACATCGCTGTCTCCCTGTTGAGAGGGAATAGATAAATGACTCCTGCTTTAGTTTCAAGAATTGATCCCCCAGGATAAGGGGGCAGTGGCTGGGTTCAAACAGTTTTTTTTTTTTTTAAAAAAAAGCACTAAGAGGTGCTTCACAGGGGGGTCATTCACATGGACAGTCTGCCCCTCCCCCTTCTAAGGAACATTCTTGGATAGAAAAGGTGGCTCATACTGTAGATGGGATGAGAACGGCCATCTTTAAGGTCCCTTGAGACTATTTTTTTTTGTTACTTATGAACACAGAGATTGTTTCCTCCCATTCCCTTCCCTGTTCTCCTTCCCCCGTCCGTCACGTCTTCTATAGACTGTACGCCTGAATGTCTAAGGTTACGTATTATGAGGCACTCTGAGAGTCTTGCTAGGCTGAATGGCAGCACATAAATGACCCAAATAAATAAGCTTATGTGTGCTTATGGGAAAACGTCCATCTTCCTCCTTGCCAGATTCAAGCTCGCTCATACTTATTTGAAAGTATATCATATTAGACTCGTCAAGTGTTATTTTCAGGAAAAGGATTTTTTAAAAGCCTTTTAAAAGCTTCCTAAAGGTCTGGTAAAGGACTTTTCTAACCAGTGTAAATATAAGACAATAGACAATAGACAATAGCAAATACCTGTCTATTCTACCTCTTTCTCTCTGACCACCAGTTACCCAAAAAGGTTTAGAAATTACCTCTGGGTACACCAATGGAAGGGTATGGTCATGACTGGCTTTTTTCAATGCCCTGAATACAAATGCAGCCTCTGAACCTGGACCCAGGTTTTCATGGGTACTAGAAATTAAGGCTGTTTCCAAGTCCTGTGCTGGAACAGGTGGAGGAGGACAGGGTTGTCCATATGTACCCACATGTCTGCCCGCTCCAGTTCCTGCTACTCCCTCTAAAGAGACGTCAGAAGTAGCCCAGAGGTGGCAAAGAAGTTCATAATATGGGTGCTGGTCTGATTGTGGACTTCTGTGGACTGAGGTCCACAGCAGGATTGGGTTTGGGTGCCATTCAGGTGTCACATCCTTTCCCACTACTTTGTCCAGTTCTGCCATAGTCCACATTAAGGAAGGGCCTAATGTTCCAACATAAAGTAGACTTAAAGTCATATCAAGCTTTCTACAGCAGATACCCTGCGTGTGAAAATCCAGCTAAAGAGAAATTGAACATTATGCTTCCTTTATCACTCATAATCATATCGATTACCATCCAACAGCTTATAATATGTGGTTTCCCCTAATACTGCACTTATAGCCAAGAAGAAATGAAAAATACAGGGAAAAAGTGCTGCAATGGCAAAATGTCAAGGGCAGGCTACAATTAAAGTAATCTAAACATCAATAGGGACTCCACTGTTCTAATTTATATATAAGCATGCATAGAAACTATTCGTCAGAAAAAATGAATGAGAAAAACCTACTCAGAACAGTTCTAGACTGAACCTGCAAATAATATTCTAAGGTGCGGTATTGGATAAAACTTCATGAACAGCAGATTCCTCGGCTTTTCCTTTCTGTGCTAAATTATAGTTAAACTGAATAAACAGAAAAAAGGGAAGAAAATTTTAAGAATAAGGTCTGCATAGAAAATAGCTTATTCCAGATTCCCTACTCTTTGTTGGGATTTTCAGGTCAATAGTATGTAATTAGTTCCCAGATCTCACTGCAAAAGAATTTTGTGTCCAAGGGCCATCAGCTCTATTGCAGCCTAGCCCACCCTAACAGCAAAAATCCAGGAACCAAAGCTCCCCAGCCATCAACATTGCAGATCTGGAGAATTAGCAGATCATGGAAAATAGCCCATTTCCAGGGCTATTTGTGGGAGCCCAGTAAAATAGCACGGAGCTCTGGGAATGTTTCCACAGGCATGCTCTCCGGTGCCAGTATGACAGTGGGGAACAGGCCAGCTCCTGGTGTCGTGTGGCCAGAACATCCCCTGAGAGGCCATGTCTCTCTGGCTCAGCTCTGGTGGGAGGTTGCCACAGTCCGTGAAGGCAGCTGAGACCACAGAAAGACTTAAAGGCTACAGAAACTGCCTTTGTTGCCTGAAATGGAGCCCCAGGTATGAGCCGAAGCAGGTCACTGCCTGCCTGCCCCTATGGACTTTTCAGCCTTCCCCATCCCTGCAACCAGCTTCCCCATCTGGATGCAGCCGGCCGAGACCTGTCACTCCAGCGGCAGCAAGCAGCCGGACCAGGTTCCCTCTGAATCAGGGAGGCTGGAACATGCACAAGACGGCCTCTCCCTCCCCCACCCTGCAAATCAATATTAAGAAAAGATAACTCAGTTAAGATTTTAATTGTCTCAGAGTTTGCCTTTCCAAGCTGAATAAGGTCATTGACCCTCATAAGAAAGGGAAGAGACATGTAAATTTCTGAATTGTTTCAAAATGGCACAGTTAATGCAAAGAGCTGTAACCCTGATATCAAAGGAGCGGGAAGAATTCCAGGAATCCCAGCGCCTTAGTTGACAGCAGTCTGGGAAAATGCTCTTTTTTAGTACTGACCGTCCAGTAAGTTATTATGCAACTGTAGCTCAGACAAGAGAGGCTGTTTCTTAACACCTGCATTCATTTACTGCTGATCTTGGCTAATAAGAGTAAAACACCCGACTTCACTTACTTGTCTCTCAGGTAATTATGTCCTATTTGACCAGATATATCTTCAATAGCTGAAAGAATGTGATCAAAAGCCTGTTAAAGCAAAGAATATAAAATTAGCCTTGACTGAATAATCGCAGAGACATGTACAGGGACCAGGTTTGGACAGCAGGCACTCATCACTGGGAAAGCAACCTTCAGGATCAAAATGTCACCTCAGAAAGCAACAGGTTAACAGATCAGAATCCGGGCTCCTGAGCCAGCCCTTTCCACAGACTGATAGGAAGAGGATATAGCACTGGGCTCAAGAACAACCCTGAACTTTGGCTGCATTCACACCTAGTTTTTTTTTAGAAGCACGTCTACTTCTTCAGATGCTAGGGGGCCTAATAGGCACATCTACTTCTTCAGATGCTAGGGGGCCCAATCGGAAGTAGATGTGTCTACGAAAGCTCATGCCACCAACCCTTCTCCTGTTGGTCTCCAAGTGCTACTAACTACCTTGCTGAACTTCTCGTATTAGACTAACACAGCTATTTGTCTGATATTAAATCTACTAGATATTTTACTTAGCAAGCTTGACTGACCTCCTCTCAGCACCAAGGGAACAGGTACATTCTGCAGAAATCACTTGGGGAACTCGCCAGCTTACTCCACCATGGGAATCCTGCCATCACTTCCACATCTATTGGTGGAGTAGTGTCAATGGTTACGACTCCTGAACTGCCATTTTGAGGTGAGTTAAATAAGAAGCAGATCGGACTTGGATCATGAGTGGCAAATGCGAAGCCTCGACCCATCAGTTTCCCTTCAGAGTTTCGCCACATCTTATCAAGCTATCTTGTTACTAGGAGTCGTAGTGCAACGGCAATTAGATGGCTAAAGATTGCAAAATGTTCACAAACAGTTTGGTTGGTTTTGTACTTACTTTTGCAAAACCAATTCTTTCTTTTAAGATAAACATAATTGTAGATAAGAAGATGCAATTTGATATTTAGTAAAGCAAACAAATAAAGGAACAAAACGCAGGGCTCAAAGTAGAAATACCAGGAAATCCTAGCTTGATGCTTTCCACACTCGATGGCCCAAGTTCAGTAACTAGTATCTTCACAGTTTTCTAGGCAGCAGCCTAGAAAATGTCTGTTTGGTTGAGGAGGTAGCTACACACAAATTATAGCATGCATTAAACCATGGGTAGCTGTTGGGAAGTCATAACAAAATATGCTTCTTGTATCCCATATTTTCCTTCCATTATTTGCATGGAAACTGACATGTTGAATAACAGTCTGTGGCCCCTTCCCCATGCAACTCTGGCACAGTTCAGGCATGGTTCTGAGCGCAGGATCAGCATGGTCTGTCCCCATGGGCTTTGGATTTGGCACATGAAAAGCGTACCAGATCCTCCCAAACCATACCACAAGCGTGCCAGATTTGATACCTGTTTAAACAAGTCTCAGCATGGTTTGGGGGACCGGTATGCATTGCTCAATGATCCAGGAATGCACATGGGGACGCTTGCTGGCTAACGGGGAGCAGTTTTGTGCTCATGTCATTGGGAGGTGGGTTGTGCTTGCTGTCCCTGTCCCATCTATTGAAGATCACAGCTGCTGATTTTTTAAAATGCCTATTGCAAAGGTAGGCTGGAGAATGGCTTGGTTTTTTTTTAATTTTAATGACTAAGCAGCCAAAGACACAGATAGTAAGGCAGACTGCATAACGGCTTGATTTTTGTTGCATTTGCCACCCCCATTTCGCCAATCGTCAAGGCAATAATAAAGAGTCCTCGGTGGAGCAGAAGTGTGCAGAACTGTTCAAGCGCCTGCTGCCGCGAAACCCCGTAGCGGCTTTCATCAGTGTTTTATGAATGAAGCCTTATTTTGTGAATGAAGCTTCAGTTATTTTTATGAATGAAGCTTTTTTTTATGAATGAAGCTTTATTTTTACTTGTTGCTGTGCCTCCCACTCTAGTCCCGGCTGTCCGTGCTGCTAAGGGAGGGGGGGATGCGTCACAGGGGTGGGCTGATGACAATCTGGCTGCCAATGAGGAGAGAGGGGGCAGAGAGGAGAGGGCGCAGCATGGTTCTCATGGGGACGCCACCATCTGTGCCCAACCCATACCTGTCTCACATTGCTGGGAATCTCATGGGAATGCCCGAAATCCATTCCTGGTTCCGTTCCTGGCCCATGCATCCCTAACAGCACCCAAAGCGTGCCAGATGGCCAGCATGGGGACGCAGCCTGTGTATCAGAAATCTAAATAATAATATACTGTAAACTCAGAGAATTTCCTGTTTCTGGCATGAATAGCTGTCCGCACTTTTCTAGCACCGTTCGTCTTATTAGCATGTCCCACATGAACTCAAAGTGCTCCTGGTTTATAGAGAAATATGTACAGCTAGTGCTCTAGATGCTCTTTTCTTACCACCAACAGCTTTTCAAGGAAGGTGTGATGCTTCCTTAGACCGAGGAACATCACTGCCCCCCAAGGTCCATTTCTGCCTAGCAACAGTTCTTTTGTGTCACGGGCAGAAGGACTTCCAGTCTTACTACCCGTAAGAATTTGTTAGGTGAGATCCTTGTGCTCAAAAGGATATGTTCTCCAATAAAACATTGGTCCTCCCCCAAAAGCATGTTGCAGCTGGCCTCTGGTGCCAAACTGGGATCTTGCCTTAAACTAAAAATGCAATATGCATCTCCATCTCAGCATCTGCTTATTTGTTGTTCTGTAACAAAAGGGTGGAAGGAAAGCTAGTGATAGGGATATGCATTGTATGGAGAAAGAAATATGGGGCTCACCACCAAATTGGAAGACTCTGAAAAGGATTTGGACCAATCCACAACACACAGGGAGATCAGTGGTTACTCATACCACCAACTGCATGACTCCTTCTGACAAGGGAGGAAACATCACTGTCCTGTGGTCTCTTTCATAGGTTTTAGGTGTGTTCTTTCATGTGTTATTCTGCTGTACATTTTCCCTTTGTATTCTCTTACTGTGTCTGTCATGTTATTGTGCTGTGTTGAATGTGGAGGGGCTGCTGGTGGAGCTGGAAAGTCAGAGAGGCCTCCGAAGACGTTAGATGGGTCCTCATACTGCCTCTGGCTCCTGCTGTTTCATACACACACACACACACACATTAAGTAAGAATTAGAAGAGAGTGGCTGCGCAGTGGCAGAGCAAACTGCCTGGAGAGTAGAGGGTCGCTGGTTCGATCCCCACCCTCTTCCCAGTGGCAAACCACTGCTGTATCTCTTCTGAGAAAATTGCTTGGAGACACCCATGGAGACAGCTATGACTTGGTTGTACCCAATGATAAAGGGTGAGAACCAAAGGGACTCTTTAGTATTCTTGGCCGGAATGAGTAAGAGGGTGGAATTCACAGGTGATAATATACCTATAAATATTATTGGGAAACAGTTTCTTGATAGCTTTGGATGAAAAGTGCATTCAAGCTTGGGCTTCACTGACTTCCATACACTTTGAGCATAACCATTCTTACCCTGCCATGAAGCTTCTCATTCAGTTTTGGTTCTCTGTGCTCACTTTTCTTCACTTTCAACCAGTGCACCAAAGGCTTGATGGTTAAACCCTATGAAGAAGAAATTGAAAAATTCACCCTCATCTTAATCACACATTGTAGACACAGAAATGCCGAAACTGTGAAATATACTACTAAGAAGGCTTTACGTGGTTCCATCTCAGGCCCTTTCTGCATTTCTGATACAATCTAAGGAGCCTTTTAGACCGGGTTCTGGGTCTCCTCACCTGCACATTAAGGCAGATCAAACAGGCCCACCCATCAGTCCTGCTCTGTCTGGACAAGATGGAGTTAGTTTCGGATTCAGATGAAGGGTGCGTCTCCATGGTCTCTTTTTGCTTTCCTCTTGTGTCGGATTTTTAAAATGCGGGTTGTAATTCTAAATAAAGCATCCCCATGTGGTTTGGGGCAATATGGATTTAAAATGTACTTTCCTGTTCCATGCAGATCGCTTTTTGTGAGCCCGCATCTTTTTCGCCCCAGCCCCAGCCTGCTGCAGAGATGAAAGGCAAAAACCTCAATTGTACCTCCAGAACACAACAGAGATCATTCCTTTACTTGGCTGCCAAGAATTAAAAGCAGTTACTGAAAGCAGCTCACTCTCTCCATAAGTAATGCTTGCAACATAGTTACAAGCATAACTGAAAGCAGGCTCCCTTCGGCTGTCAAATTCAGCTGCCTGCATTCAGGTAATGGGAGCTGATTAGCGCAGAACCAGACCTGCGAAGTGAAACGTTGTTTCACTTCGGAGGCTGCGTTATAAGGAGGGGGAGAGAGAGATTTGCTTGCTGAGAAACAATCTCCGTGGTAATGATAATGATAATTAGTATCACCTTTCCCTGTTAGCAAGCACAAAATCTCTCTCCCCCTCCGAAGTGAAACAATGTGACAGTTTGCAGCTCTGCTTCTGTGCTGAAAGAGCTGAATGCAGGCAGCTGATTCTGACAGCCAATTCTTCTGCAGAGATAAAAAATGCCTAAAAATTCAGTGGAATATGGGAGAAAATGTGGAGAAAACATCTCCATGCTCCCAGGAAAACCCGCGGCTTCCCAAAAGTGTGGAGGTAGTCTTGTTTAAAGGGGGGGGGGGTCTGCCGCGGATTTTCCTCCTTTGTGGCTCTGGACGCGCGGAGTAAAGCTCTGCATGGAGGCGCTCAGAGGCAAAAGAAGCTTTTTAATGGATTTTTCTTTGCATGTAGACGTGGCCTAAGAGGTCCTTAATCCAAAATTATATAGCATGCTATCTGATTTCAAAATCTCCGAAATGGAAGCACTTTGAACCATGTGGAAGGAAGAATGCCAGATTGGAGATGAGCGGGAAACCTGGGCCGTGGTTACACCTTAGCATTTTAACCTGCTGCAGAAACTCAACACAGGCTGGTTAGTGAGGCACAGAAATGGTTTGAGTGTGCACCAAAGGGTCCTGGCACTACTGTGGAGCAGACACCACATGCCTAGAGCCCAGCTGGGCTGAATTCGTACTTCAGCTGGTAGGATGCAATTAGGCAATTTCTGTGCAGGTGAATCTGCGCTGTCAGGAGGCATTTATAGACCCCAACAACATTTCCATGTAATGGAATAGCAAAAAAGGGTGCGGGGGAGATCAAAGAATTCATGCATAAAATTAGAAACCATTACAGAAATTAGTGATCCTCACATTTGAAACTATATGGGTAAACTCTTCCAAATGCTGGCTGCTGATGTTCACAACATTTTACATATAAATAGTATACCTAGATAGCACTTCCAAGAGCTGGCCATACATTCCACATGTTCAAAGCAGAGATGTGTGGACCTTCCTTGCCTTGTGGTGCTTTCCAAATTGAAACGGAATTTGTTGCTAGTCAACTAAAAGTACCATTTTTAAAAGGGAAAGGCCACAGATAGGTTCCTGCCCAGTCTCATATGACTTTGACCCTTACAGACTGTACTAGTTATTGCCTCACTTCTTGGCCCAACTCATTAGAACATAAGAAGAGCCCTGCTGGATCAGGCCAGAACCCATCTAGTCCAGCATCCTGTCCTACACAGTGGCAGCTCAGGTCTGTTGTTTGCATCTCAAGCAGAAGACAAGGGCAAAACCTTCACGGGCTCTCAAATCCCAGCAAATGGTCCTTGGAGGCCTCCTGCTTGTCTCCCCAGCCTGGAGGATGTACCTAGACATCCATTTTAGTAATGATTGATACATCTGCCATCCATGACTTTGTCTAACCCTTTCCTAAAGCCATCTAGGCTGGCTGCTGTTACCACGTCTTCTAGCAGCAAATTCAATACTTCCCCTTGTCTGATCTGACTCTCCTGCTCATCAGCTTCTACTGTTGCGTGACAAAGAAAATATTTTTCTCTATCCACATTTTCTATAACATGCATGATTTTATATACTTCATCAAGTCCCCTCTTAAACTCCATCTTTCAAGGCCGAAGAGGCCTAGAGGCTGATTTTGTAAGGAAGGTGTTCCAGCCCCTTCATCATTAGAAAACACGTTGTTTTCTAATATTTAAAGCCCAGAAAGGCCCAAAGTCCTGTGAACAAACAAATAAATAATAAAGTAGTAATGCCTAAGGCCTTTTGTTAAAACATTAGCTTTTCAGAAATTCCAAAGGAAAGAAAAGCCTAAATGGAAAAAAAATCCCTGTACAAATTTCTGAATTAAACAATACTTTTATTTGCCATGCTCTCGTGAATATTAACTTCACGTCTTCTAATATACAGAGTTTGGATGCAATTGATTTAGTTTTTAATGTAGAGCAAGTTGTGTTGTTTTCCAGTTCCCGAGTGGTGTCATACAAAAATGTAAAGTAGGATCTCTGTTACTAAAATTATGAAGATAATTATACTCTAAGCTTATTGACCTAATGTAGAGCCCACATTTAGGATCTGCTTTTGTGACTTCATGGGGCCTATTTTGATGTTGCTTCCTAAAGACACAACACAATAATAAGATTAAGCCACATTAAGCAAAATATACCAGGCTTGTTCTTGTGTGGAGGGCTCCTGGTCATTAGAGTACCCCACCTACGTTCTGGATGCCCAGGTCCATGATGCAAAGTGCCAAAAAAGGATGATTTCCAGGGTCATTTCTGTCACTTCACATCATGGGTCCAGAAGGAAGCTCTGAAGGTTTCTATGGTCCAAGACCAGCAGACCAGGCAGGCTCTTCTACTCCAAGGCTGAAGCAAGCGCTTCCCCTGTTCTGTGCCTGGGCAGACTTTGGCAATCCTTTTCTTCCCACATAAACAGCATCTGCCAGGGATTTTAATTCCACTAGGGGTGACAGACGGCTGAACTCAGTCTTGCACTGCACTGGGCATAGGAAAATAATGCAGAGGCAAAGACTTGTGTACGTATGAGCCAGGTACTCCATTTCATAATGTCCAGCAAGGTAGTTAGTAGCACTTGGAGACTAACAGGAGAAGGGTTGGTGGCATGAGCTTTCGTAGACACGTGTACTTCTTCAGATGCTAGGGGGCCCAATGGGCACGTCTACTCCTTCGGATGCTAGGAGGCCCAATGGGCACGTCTACTCCTTCAGATGCTATGGGACCCAATGGGCACAGCTACTCCTTCGGATGCTAGGGGACCCAATGGGCACATCTACTTCTTCAGATGCTAGGGGGCCCAATGGACACGTCTACTTCTTCGGATGCTAGTGGTCCCAATGGGCACGTCTACTCCTTCAGATGCTAGGGGGCCCAATGGACACGTCTACTTCTTCAGATGCTAGTGGTCCCAATGGGCACATCTACTTCTTCAGATGCTAGGGGGCCCAATGGGCACGTCTACTCCTTTGGATGCTAGGAGGCCCAATGGGCACGTCTACTTCTTCAGATGCTAGGGGGCCCAATGGACACGTCTACTTTTTCAGATGCTAGGGGGCCCAATGGGCACATCTACTTCTGCAGATGCTAGGAGGCCCAATGGACACGTCTACTTCTTCAGATGCTAGGGGGCCCAATGGGCACATCTACTTCTGCAGATGCTAGGGGGCCCAATGGGCATGTCTACTTCTGCAGATGCTAGGGGGCCCAATGGGCATGTCTGCTTCTTCAGATGCTAGGGGGCCCAATGGGCATGTCTACTTCTGCAGATGCTAGGGGGCCCAATGGGCATGTCTGCTTCTTCAGATGCTAGGAGGCCACCTTGCATCTGAAGTAGACATGTCTATACAAGCTCATGCCACCAACCCTTCTCCCGCTAGCCTCCAAGTGTACCTTGCTGGACATTTCGAATTAGACTAACACTGCCATTTCTCTGATATTGACCCCATTTCATATTGTGTTTGTGAAGTAGTATTTGAGCTGGCTATTTCCATTCTCTAAGGAACAAAAAACAAACAAGAGAAACTGAACAACGGAATTACCTGGAATATAACAGTGAAGAAGACAACAATAATAGTTGTGCTGACAAACAGGTTTTTCTCTTTGACTTTCTTTTCATCCAAAAGTGCCACCAAGGCGAAGGCAACAGCGCCACGGAGCCCTCCATAAGACATCACAACCTGATCGATAATTCCCAGCTGAACCATTCGATAGTGGTTTAGGACCCAGGTTTGCAAAATTACACCTGTTTAAAAAGAGAGTTTTTGCAAAACTGAATTAGGGATTTAAAAAGATATGGCTAATAAAGAGCCTTACAGCAGAGTTATTGTTTAAATACTTTTTTCCCCATGGAAAGAGTCCTTTGCCTATCCTGCAACGTTCAGCCAACTGGATACAGGGATTCAGAAACCCGGGGAACTTTTAAAGCTAGGAGAAGCAGAGATTGTGGTCAGGTACACCTTCCACCTTCCTTACAATTCCTTTCATGTTCAGAAAATCAGTATAGAGCGCTGACTAAGGGCTGAGGGAACTAGGCAGCATCATAGGCTTTTCCACACGGGATTAAGGCGTCCCACACTATAAAGGGTTGGAGGGGTTTGAATAGGCAACCCATCTGAAGGTGCGATGTGCTGCAGCTGGCCTGGTTGAGCTCATCTTGTCCCAGCTTCACAAACTGGAAGAAAACTCCCCAGCCTCTGAAGTTGCCAGTTTGAGCTTTTTGAGAGGAGTTACGCCATTCCAGGTGCCTGGTCGAAAAGGGGCCGGGGGCAGTATAGCAGCCCATGGGGGCTTGCTGTCCACACATCCTCAGATGACCGGTCTACCATCAACAGTCTGATTGCGAACTACTTTAAAATGGTTTACTAGTGGAGTTGGATGTGGCACCCATTAATGTGGACAGGACACTCTACTGGGGCATGTGGCCTGAATTATCCCAGTCCAGGGGCCTTTTCGCATTACAGCCGAAACGGATGTAATGCAGTTAGGCTAAGACAGTTTGGGACGCTTTCCCCATCTACACGTAGGCAGGAAAGGAACACACCTACATGCGTTCCTACCTGCCTGCGTGCGAATGGGGAAAGCGTCCTGAACTGTCTTGGCCTGAAAAGGACGGACAGGGGTGGGGACGCCACTCGCAGGCCTGCCCGCCATTGAGTGAGGAAAGATCCAGGGGTGTGCAGATCTGGGAGGGCCCTTCCCTGGTCTCTGCAAGTTCTAGGGGACAGGATTGTTTCCCCTAGGGCTCGTAGGAACCCACCCGGGCACCCACCCGGGCACCCACCCCCTGGCCCGGGGACGGGCGTGTGCGCGCGTTCACCTACCTGCTGCCTGTGCTGGGTCCGAGTGAGCCAGCTCAGGAGTCACCGCACTGAGCGCGCATGCATGTGTGTGGTGCAGCCACACCTGAGCCAGCTCACTCAGACCCAGCACAGGCAGCAGGTAGGTGAACGCATGGGCATGTCCCCTGGCCAGGGGCCGGGTGCCCGGGGTGGAAGGTGGCCCTGCGCGGCGTCTGCTGGGTTCAGCTGCCTCAGTCCAGGTGGCTGAACCCTGCAGAGGCTGATGATCTGCCCCGATGGGCCGGGGGATGTGGGTTCCCTTAGTAGACTGGCCCTATCCATTCAGTGCTTCAGGTAGGGCCGGTCTACCAAGGGAAACTACATCCCCCAGCCCATAGACAGCTGCAATCCAACCCCTCCTCACCCTGGAAAGGGGTGAGGGGAGGCCAAACTGGGTGTCCCCCCCGACTCCTGCAGTCGCAATGGGACAGCAGGAGCTGGAAGTGAGCCCCCCCCCCCCCAGGCACGTGATCACTCACCTTGCCGGCCCCGGGGTGTGATCTGCTGCGATCTGCACAGGTGTGCATGCTCCCGGTAGACGGTACCCACTGGGTCCCGTCTACCGGAGCGCACGCGGCTGCGCAGACCCACAGCAGATCGCACCCTGGGGCCAGCAAGGAGAGTGATTTGAGTGGGCCTGCCGGCTGTTGGGCCGCTTTCTGTCCAATTGGGGCGGGGGGCATGTCCCACAGCTGTCAGGGAGGGAGGCGTACGAACGCTTCCCTCCCGGGACGGCCGGGGACGGGTCAGAATGCGCTGGGCTGCGTGTAGAGCACAATTAAGTGCTCTGCAAGCGGAACGCGTGGATGGCGCTCTGGGACGGGCTGAGGTGGTTCTGAACGGAACCGCTGGCCCACAGGAGCGAAAGCTCCATCCCCTTGTGTCCTCCACACGTTCCCAAAGGCCTAGTGCGAAAAGGTCTCAGGATAGCAGGTCCATGAAGAAAGGACCTGTTTTATGTGGGAGACAAGCAAAACTCCCACAAAAAAGTGAATATTCTTATAAAAAGCTCAAAGATTTGAAGCCAGTTATCTGCTTTACCTATTACTCTGTAGACAGAGATGAAAACCAATGTCAACAGTATAAAAGCTGTATTCCACTTCCAGATCTTTGGATCAACAGCTGAAATTCCCAGGAACATGAAAATAATTGTCTCTGCACCACTAGCCAACATCTTCATGGTGTAGGACACTGTGGTCGTTGAGTTCTCCGAAATGTTTGCCTTGACGTATTTCTGACAGCAGATACCACAGAAGGTTATTCTGGAAGGAATGGAACAAGCACATTAACCAAATGAAGATCATTAGGTTTTCTACGTTCTTGCTTCTATTAAATTCATAGGTTTCAAAATACACATTGTGAACATCTCTGCATATCTTCTTCAGATGCCAGGGGGCCCAATGGGGCATGTCTACTTGTTCAGATGCTAGGGGGCCCAATGGGCACATCTCCTTCTTCAGATGCTAGGGGCCCCAAAGGGCATGTCTGCTTCTTCAGATGCTAGGGGGCCCAATGGGCACATCTCCTTCTTCAGATGCTAGGGGCTCCAATGGGCACGTCTCCTTCTTCAGATGCTAGGGGCCCCAATGGGCACATCTTCTTCTTCAGATGGTAGGGGCCCCAATGGGCATGTCTGCTTCTTCAGATGCTAGGGGGCCCAATGGGCACATCTCCTTCTTCAGATGCTAGGGGCCCCAATGGGCACGTCTCCTTCTTCAGATGCTAGGGGGCCCAATGGGCACGCCCCCTTCTTCAGATGCTAGGGCGTCCAATGGGCATGTCTTCTTCTTCAGATGCTAGGGTGTCCAATGGGCACGTCTCCTTCTTCAGATGCTAGGGGCCCCAATGGGCATGTCTTCTTCTTCAGATGCTAGGGCGTCCAATGGGCATGTCTCCTTCTTCAGATGCTAGGGGGCCAATGGGTTCCCTAGCTTCTGTAAAGTAGACGTGTCTATGTAAGCTCATGTCACCAACCATTCTCTTGTTTGTCTCCAAGTGCTACTGACTACCTTGCCGGATCCTTGGGATGAGTGTATCTACTACATAAACCAGAAGTTTCATTGACAGCCTTCTGCAAATGTATACAGCTTCTCTGCACGGAGAACAATTGAGCTGTAGATGTGGCTGCCTTTTTAGTAAAATCCCCTCAGGGTAGGAACTGACTCCACTCACTTTTCAGTCCTTGAAAGCAGGTTTAAGTATCCAGGTCTTCTAGGCCTTTAAATATCAGAGGAGATCCAGGAACCCCTTGAACAGAAGGACGCTCTAACCAGACAGTCAAAGACAAGATCCGCACAGGAGGCTTGCGCTGCTATTCTTTAATGCAGAGATATTATATTTTTATATAAATATATATATTTTGTTTCGCATCTGTAAAGCGCTGAGTACGTGGACAGCGCTGTAGAAATAAACTAATAATAATAATAATAAGGCATGCTGTCTGTGGGCTACTTCCTCCTCACTACTATATCAAAGATCATCTTCAACATGACAGTGGCAGGGAGAGTCTATGAACACAGGAAATGGTCCCATAGACACTTCCTGTGTCTGAATGCTGGAACACTTCTTGGGACCAGTAAATGGCTAACAAAAAAGAGCTGCTGGCGTGAGACAAGAGGTTATGGTGGCATAGCAGGGGAACAGAGGCATCCACGCGGATGCTGCGCTTTCCCCACAGATTGGATGAGCAATGAGGCCCAGTGTTGGCCAGACACTGGGGTCTCTCTGGGCATTCAATGTGCGATAATGGCAAGGTGTGGACCCTGCCAAAGTTTGCAATGTCCTCTCGTCTCCATCCAGTTTGACACATTTCCCCCTCAAAGTAGGCTCTGTTGGCTTTAGCCTCCCTGTCTTTGCTCTCGTTCATTTCTCCTCACTAACTACCCTCAGACTCTTGAGGCCTTTTCGCACTTAGGCCGGTAGTCAACAATTAGTGAACATCTGGTAAAGAGCATACATGAGCAGAGTAGGCTGTTACAGCCTCCAAGCATGCCCTCCCTCCCCAGAAGTTCACTAATTGTTGATTAGGTGTGGAGCATAAATCATGCACCATACCTTTACCATAGCTAACTAAAAGCTTACCTGCAGCATCTAGCTTCGTGCCGACCATTCGCTCTTCTTCCGGCTCCCTGCGGTCAGTGGCCGGGGGAGGCGGTGTCGTGTCAGCAAGGTTGCGGTGGCAGCCGCGATCGGTCTCTTACCTCTGCTGTGACCGTACCACTGCTCCCCAAGAGGGGCGTTCAATCACTGGTGTTGACCTGATCAGCTGCAATACGCCCCTGCTTGAACAGGCTCCTCTGCAACGGCAGCCACTCATAGCAGTGAGGAGGAAGAACTTCTGGCTTCGGCTGGTAAACAGGAGGACCACTCGCACTCCTGACCGGTAATGGACGCTTTCGGGAAGCTTTCCTCATGACAAGTGCGAATGGTCCACCTTTACTAGAAGTTTACCAGCCTTAGTTCACATACAGAGTTTCTACTGGCTTTGGGGGACCAGTATGAAGATAAAAATGAATCGAGTACCATAAGTACACGGAATGCAACCTTGAGTATGTTATTGGGGCACTCTCAGTCTCATAGAATATGACAGTGGTAACCATACAACCCTTGCGACCTTCTCCTGAGTACTTCACAGTTCTTTCCGTACTGTTACTACATCCTGCTGAGTGAAACCAATATCCAGATGCAGCCAGTGCCCTTGACAAGGACCCTATACAACAAGGCGCAGAATTCCTTCAAAGGCTTGTAACTTCCTGCAGCCTTAACAGTGCCGCGACCTTCTCCCCCAGGCTCCAGCAATTCCGTGATTAGTCCGCAAAGTTTGTCTTATTTAATCCAAAGAACTGCAGTTGGACGCTATGCTAATTTTTAAAGATCAATTATTGAATAAAAACTTACGCAAGGATTGCAGAAAGCGAGAGCATCTCGGCTGTCAAGTAGGACAGGAAGGAGAGGACAAACACAAATCCCGGCTCGATGCTTCTGACGTGCTTTGTGAACCGAGTGAGAAACGAGAGCAGGAATCCGAAGATGACACCGACTAAAGTCCCTCCCAGGCTTACCACAAAGAAAGACACTGCAAAACAATGGAGCAGTTAAAGTATGGAAACCCTGTTGACTTATGAAAAGAAATGTACACTTGGAATAAGCTGACCTTTTGCCTTGTTACACGGTTGTTGGAGAGGCCCCTATTTGCTGAAAAGGAATATTCTGACGGTGACAACATTCACATGGCACATTTATGGCTCCATGAATGTGCCATGAGGTAGCAGGGTCCACACAACCCTGCACCCTCACTGGACACTGGGTGTACTGGATGAGCGCAGCATCCACATGGACCCACACACTTCTTGCTACGGTAAGAATGCATTATAGTGTTAAACAGCAAAGCACTCGCGGAAACATTGCTTCACCACTGACCTGCACAGTCTTTGGATGTACAGACCAGTTGAATGATTTGTAGAAAGCGAGAAATGGCCCAAGTGGGGAGAGTTTCTCTGCTTGAAGCCACACGTATCCCGGCAGTCTCCCCTGCACTAAGGGAATGAATGTCTCTTTGCTGGCTCACTTGGACCCAGCGCAGGCAGCAGGTGCAGCTGTAATGTCTGATGGCAGCATGTGACATGCAATGGGACAACACCAATATTAGATCAGTAGTGAACCCTTCTAGAAACCATAGATGGCAAAAGATCTAACCTCAGGGCAGGTGAACTGCCCTTTCAAAAGTCAAGCTCCAGAAGCTCCGGTTTTTGACGGGAAGGTGGAACAAGCAGAGAGTTATAAGAGATGTTGAGCCACTATGGCTGTATTCCCACTTGACTTTTCAAAAACAAAATTAACCTAACCGATGCAAATGCACATTCTGCCTGTTCCCATTTTTTAAATTATAAATTGCAGTCAAGCCCAATTCTTGCTGTTCTCACTGAAAACGCTGCAAAAACACATTGGGGGAAGTGTATCTTTTCCTCCCCACCCTTTGCTAGTTGGGGTTCCCACCCCTCTCTCTTGATCGGCTTCACTCCTGCAGTTAACTTGATGACGTGACCGAGGGTGGGGAATTCCAGCTCCGCCCTTTGATCACATACCTAGCCTCTTTTGTGCAACCCCACCCATTTAATGACACGCCCACAACAGCGACAGACATTGGACAGAAGGCTATCGGGAGGGGCAACCTGAAAGGTGCAGTCTCCTCCCACTACTGCGGTACTATTCCCAAAGCAAAAAAGATAAAGCGCGCTAGCAGAAAAAACGGGAGTGAGAGCTGGTTTTTCAAGGGTTTTTTAAATGCATGTTTGGGCTATTTACTCCTCGGAAAGTCCAGGAAGCCAACTGTAATGGGGATAAAGAATTTTCAAAGCTCAATAAAACCTAGATGGGAACGGGGCCTATGATAGATAACTATTTCCACCCTTCACAGACCTGTGAATAGCATACATGAAGGAAATTACATCATTTCATTTTTGTAACTGCTGTAAGCTCGCAGAATAACCAACTGAAAGTCACATGGTGAGTTTTTGGCCTTGTACTGTACATGGATATTTTATTTATTCTGGAACTTATCCTCACTTCCATGTGTAAAAGGCTATCCTGATGATGCTACAAGCTATCAGACTACACTTTCACAGGCAATTGTTATACGTTGAAAACGTCAGCTTGGCCACAGCACACTCTGGGGCATTTTGGGAAAACTGGATATTCCCAGAAGTTCCAGGCAGTACTGTGACACCAGTACCGGTGCATGTGGGTGCTGTTTCTATCCATTTTATTTGTGGACTTTCCACCTTCCATTTGGACTTTCCTGAATTGAAAGGCCACAAATAAAATGGATGCAAATGAAAAGGTATAAGCAGTCAGTCCAGAAGATGGGACTGAAGGAAGATTTAAAATGAAAAGGTGTCACCTTAGGCCTGCAGGAGGTAGTTTGGAAAGCTGAGGGATTTCCGCACTGCAACGCGTTCCAAACGGAACGCGTTCAGGCGGGAAGCTTAAGACAGCTCCGGGCGCTTTCACCGTTCACACACAGACGCGCCGGAACGCGTTCCGGCGCGCCTGTGTGCGAAAGGTGAAAGCGCCGGGAGCTGTCTTGGCCGGCAAAGGCCGGCCAGGGGTGTGGAGACAGCTGCGGAGGCAGATCGGCAATCAGCTGATTGTCAAACAGCTGATTGCCAAACCTGCGCCGGCGGGGGAGGCGGGCCCGCGGCTGTTCGGGAGCGAGAAGCAAGCGCGAATCCTTCTCCTCCCGAACGCCTGCGGGCAGTTCGTCCGCGCCCGAACGCATGTAGAGCACTTCAAAGTGCTCTACATTTGGTACGCGAGAGAGACAGCTCCGGATACGTCGGATCGCAAGCCCCGCGGCGGCAATGCGTTTGCCGCGTTCCAGGCTGTCTCCCACGCGTACCAAACAGCCCCGTGCGAAAACGTCTCTGGTTTTTGAGGAAGCCTGGATGCTGCCCTCATGTAACAGCAGCCACTTTATTGTAGGGGCCAGGCAGATGTTTTTCAAGGTGCAATAAAAACGACTACTCATAGGGCCTTCCTGAACTTGCCTTTGTTCTGCACAAGGATCCCACACGGTCCTCATCAGAGTGCTCATTACTACAGATCTTTAAGGCCCAACCCATTGCTGGAAGGCTCTGTCTGCATAGGCTGTAATCCCACATCTAGATCACTGGGAGATCTCAGTATCGAGGTCCATTAGCAAACTAGCATAGGCAGTCCTTGATTACTGGGGGACTAATTTCAGTGATGCACCAATGCAAACCACTGAAATGGGTTCCCCGGGGCTATAAACTTTCACTCCGGCCCCTCTGGATCCCTTGGAGACTGGCCCTTAAGCTCATGTGAGCTTTGAGGCTGTTGTGCGGATCACACCATGGCTTGCTCCAGCGGGGCTCCCTGGCCCAGAACAAGACATGGTAACTGCAGAAAGGCTCATAGGCAACTTATCTGAAGTAGAAAGGCTATACCAATTAAAACAATCCTAAAAAAAATTGGGGGCGATTTGCTCTGCATAATTTTGGAGTTGTTTTATTTTCAGTTCTCCCCCACAGAAGAGCATGCAAAAGGATAGAACTTCATGGTACCAATCAAAGGAAGACCTAAGTTTATCATGTAACAGAGAGCGGTTTTTTAAGATAGGAAAGAGAATCTCAGATGGGGTGAAAAATCTTCAAACCATCCCTAGTCAAACAGTGCTTTTGCAAGAGGCAGCCATCTGTAATTCAGACTATTCCCTTTTGCCTATTGGCAATACACAGCAAACATCTTCCCTTATCTTTTTTTATGATGGACCTTAAAAGAACATAAATATAATATAGTTGTTAAAATTCCAATAAACTGCACAAGATATACCGTGCAGGGGTCGATGTTAACAAAAAAAAGCAGTGAATTGACGTTATATATTCAAAAGGGTTGGACAAATCATCTCTCGCCAATGCTGACTCCTCACACCTTTAAGTCTTCTGAGATAAAAGAATACTTTTCACATCCCTTAGCTCTGTTTGGTCATTCTGTCTCAGCGTGCTGAATAGGCAGGAATCTAAACCTGTTTCACTAGCTAGAAAGCCAGTTTGGTCTAGTGGTTAGGGAGCCGGACTCTTATCTGGGAATACTGGGTTCGATTCCGCCCTCCCCCATGAAGCCAGCTGGGTGACCTTGGGCTAGTCACCGCTCTCTTCTGAGCTCTCACAGACCCACCTATCTGACAGGGTGTTCTGTTGTGGGGAGAAGAACAGAAAAGCATCAGCTGCTCTGAGTCCCCTTAAATGGGTGAGAAAAGCGGGGTAGAAAAGCCAACTCTTCTTCTTCTTCTTCTCCTAGAATGGTGGCAGTTGACAACAATAATGGAGAAAGAGAGATATGACTCAATGCACTCTCAGCCAGAGTCTGCATTTGGATCTAGGAGGAGTGACAGGATCCTGCATGCATGCCACCTGGCGCCCCTGCTCATCAAGGGACTTCTTGCACAGGAAATGGCCCCAAGAGGCCACCAAAGAGACCGGCAAGTCTTCCAGAACAGGGGTGATGGAGGCTGCAGCAGAGCTACTGAGAAACAGAAGAAATCACTCTCAGAGCTGCTTTTCCATTCATGCACCACAAGAGACCCAATGCACTTTTGTCTCCTTTTAGTACATTTCCAAAGACAATGTACTATCCGTGGCATTATAAATATCTCCATCAATAGATGTAAAGCAAGCTAAGCTGCTGCCCTTTGACACATGGAGGGAGTACCTTAAAGAGCAAGAGTAGGTAGGAAAGGGAAGATGTTCATTCACTAGCTGTTCATTGGTCCCTTCGATTCCTCTTTCCTGAGTATTTTTACTCCTTGAATGCTTCAGGATCCAGTAATCCTCCTCGCTAATTTGATCAGTAATACTTGGAGATTGCATGGAGCAGGCTGGTCAGCATGAAGTCCATACAAACGGTTAGGGATCACATGGTGTGGACTACTACGGCTAGTGCTACCCACTACGCAAAATGATTGGTCAGCAGAATGATGGTTGTGTTTGCCTCTGGGGTGATGGCGACAACATATTGGCACGTCGTCAGCAGCAGGGCGTCATCAGCAGCACTTTGCAAATGGTGGATACCCATGACGTCATGCCAGTGCTGAGTGCTCTCTTCCACCTGCAGATGCGCTGGCCTTGTTCAGTATGGGATGGTGCTAGGACCCCTATAAACAGGATAAAGTGTCACTACCTCTGATGCTGACTAGGCTTAATCTGAATCCAGTCCTGACTTAATCTGGATCCAGTCCTGATCACTGTTAATGCAGTGAGTTGATCAGATTACCAGGTAAGTGCACAAAGGGAAAGAGGAGGCATGGCAGGAAAAAGGTTAAACTTACATACAACAACACGCGGCTCTTGCTTTTCTTTTACATGTATAATCTCTCTTTCTTTGATAAAGGGGAAACTTTATTAAATATTTTCGAAACAAGAATATTTAGAATCAACGTACCTATGCCTTTGACCCAATCCACACCAGCCACATTTTCAACTCCTATTGAAACAAAGGACTCAAACACATTGTAGAGCACCTAGGAGAAAAAGAAACGAATGGTTTAATAACTGCATTGTGTGTGTGGGGGGGGCATTTTATGAAACCTAGAAGTGCCAAAGAGTGTTTCATCAAATTTTTATTCACTTCTTTTCAGGGTTTATGGCTGTGCTTTCCTTACACAGCATCATGTAAAGAGGCACCTTCCACTTCCACTGGAAGTTATATTTAATTTTTTCAATGCAGTATTATGAATTGTGTAGCTTTCCCTATGATCGGCATAAGAATTTTGTATTATGTATTACCCTTGGGGGGAGGGAGTAGGGGGGACTCAAAACAATTGTAAAAAACTAATAAATTCTTTTTTAAAAAAAGAGGCTCCTTCCAATACTCCCGATGGAAACCAGCTCCCCGGAGGCCTGACCAAAGTGCTTCTATTGTGTTATGGAGACATAGCCTAGAACCACTCATTCATCAGAGAAAACAAATTCACATGAGTCCTATTCACACTTAGGCCCCTGGTACAGGCCATTTGCATTCTGAGAAGGCCATTTCCGCCTAGAAGCGTCCTGGGCCCTTTCTGCACTGGGCCTTATTTTGGATTAGATCCTGGAATAGGGACATGCCATCTGCATGCTGGTTCAGACTACGGTAGGTCCCAGGTGGGACCTGCCATTTCCTGCGCCTTCATGTGGATGGCAGGTCCCTATTCCAAGATATAATCTGGAACAAGGCTCAGTGCAGAAAGGTCTCTGGCCTGTACTAGAACTGTCCTAATTGCATTTGAGGTGTGGAGCATGAAACCGTGCCCCACACCTGTCCCAGCATTAACCCTGGGCATCCCTGAGTCTTCTGGAGGGGAGAGCACATGCATTATTGCTCAGGGCTCCCGTTGCCCGTCTGCCATTATTGGCTGCTGCCGGCAAGATCATACGCTCTGTGTTGTGGCAGCTACCAGTCCCACACTGGGGGCAGGATCGTGTTGAGGTGCCTGCCACAACCGGAATGCGGCAGCCAGTGGGGACCTACCCAGTACCCACCATCGCCCAGGAGGTGTGTGGTCTCCCTGCTCCCCCGTGCCACACTGACCTGTCCAGTCTAAATAGGTCCTCGGGCCGCCTACAGTAACCAATCCTGCATGTTCTGTCCAGGTGTGCACTGCAGCTGCAGTGTCCCACGCTGAACTGTTGCCCCATCTCTGGTGTTCTGTGCAGGTGTGCAGCAGTCAGCTGAGTGGGGGGGCGATGCTGTGGCCCATGCCTGCCCAGAATGTGCAAGATTGGTCATGGTAGGTGGCATGGGAAGTCATCCAGACCGAACTGGCAGTCCAGGCAGGTGAGCGTGGTGCAGGGTGGGCGGGGCGTGGGGCACAGGAGGCTGCATGTCCCCCTGGGTGCCGGGGTGGGTGGGTGCTGGGCATGTCCCCACTGGCTGCCGCTGTTACAGTATCCCAAGGTGGGCCTGATCCAGGTGGTGGGGAGGCACACTGCCCCAACACACCACTGAGCTGGATTGATCCCGCCCCCAGCATGGTCCTGCTAGCGGGCACGACTAGTAGCGGCCAATAGTGGCAGCCCAGAGGCGGGACTTCCGTCTGCTGTGGCGGCAGCACAGGCTGGAACACACAGGGGATGGATGATCATTCACACCTTGGCCGGTAAGGGACGCTTTGAGAACGCTTCCCTCACCTGATAATGCGAATGGTCATCCTGTCTCCCGCGTGGACCAGGTGAAGTGCGAAAAGGCCACTGGAATCTGGAAGTGCTGTAGTCACAAAAATTAACATGCTTTTGCTTTGTGGGGAAAACAATAAATGTATTGCTTAGATAAATCAAATAATGCTTCTTCATAATCTGCTGTCACCAATGTGACTCAGTAAAAGGATTTCTTATTTTTCACTATTACAACCAGTTAATAATTCAGAATATTTGGGGGATTTGCATTCACTTTGCTTGTCAACGGGGCTCTTACCACAGTTACAGCGTCATTGAGCAGAGACTCTCCAAACACAATGATGAAGAGGACTTCATTGACGTGAACTTCTTCAAATACAGCCAGCACAGCAACAGGATCTACTGCAGCTATCAGGCTACCAAACAAAAGGAAATCCAGCCATCCAATCTGAAGTTCTCCTAGAGGAATAAGGCAAATACAAAAATATTCAGCCGTTTAACCAGCCATTCACGGCACCCTAGCATTCTCCAGA
Source organism: Aspidoscelis tigris stejnegeri (assembly GCA_023333525.1). Lineage (NCBI taxonomy): Eukaryota > Metazoa > Chordata > Lepidosauria > Squamata > Teiidae > Aspidoscelis > Aspidoscelis tigris. Next base: position 1,406,587 of record JALMGA010000008.1, read on the forward strand.
TGCTAGTGGGCAAAATGGGCATGTCTACTTCTCCAGATGGTAGGGGGCCCAATGGGCACCTCTACTTCTCCAGATGCTAGGGGGCCCAATGGGCATGTCTACTTCTCCAGGTGCTAGGGGGCCCAATGGGCATGTCTACTTCTCCAGATGCTAGGGGGGCCAATGGGCACCTCTACTTCTCCAGATGCTAGGGGGCCCAATGGGCACCTCTACTTCTCCAGATGCTAGGGGCCCCAATGCGCACATCTATTTCAGATGCCAGGGGGCCCAATGGGCATGTCTACTTCTCCAGACACTAGGGGGCCCAATGGGCACATCTACCTCTTCAGATGGTAGAGGGCCCAACTGGGCCCCCTAGCATCAGAAGAAGTAGACGTGCCTACAAAAGCTCATGCCACCAACCCTTCTCTTGTTAGTCTCCAAGTGCTATTAACTACCTTGCTGGACTTTTCAACTTAGACTATTTCTCTGATATTGGTCACCGTTCAGGTGATCCCAGGATGGGGCAAAATTCCTTGAACATGATTACAACCAAATATTCAGCCGTTCACCCAGAGCCATCCTGTGCTCATTTACCAAGAACTCATTAGAGAACAGGAATGAATACCGACCGGAGGTATACATTCCCTCAGGCTACTTCCAGACTCAAATTAAACAACAAAATCCTACACTGGGATAGCCATACTTCCACTTTGTCTTCTCGATCCAACGCCAGCCCCAACATACAGAAAACACGTTGCATCGGTATTCTGAGAAACGAGCAGCAACGCCAGGTTTCCCATAATAGTTTTGTTTACCTGCATGTCTAGTGACCTTCATTAAGCATCATCTAACTGGGAAGTTCATAGAGACGGGTATATGGTGAGCCTTCAGGAAGTTCTCAGTAAGCTAATACCACATGGAACTTGCCAGACATGCAGGTAAGCGGATCTATGACAGATATTCTCATACCAGTTAATCAATCGTTATTAATTACTCATTTTGACCATACTGAATTCAGGAGACAGCAAGAGGCAATGGCAGGTTGCTTCATGTTGCTTCGGTCCATTGTTTTGCTCGAGCAACCCTAATGTGTCACTGCTCTTAAGTCACAGTTTAGGTGATCCCAGAATGGGGTAAAACTCCTTGAACTCCCGAGGCAAGATTCCTACCTCAAACAACATCTTTCCACACAACTTTACCTACTGGCAACTCCCTGCCTAATTGGCAGCACCCAATGGTTGGCTCCAAGAATGAGATTCCGCCCCTGATGTTCACATTCTATTCCTTGCAAGAGTGCTACTTTGTGCCCTCAGCCCCAGATGTCTCAGGCAGGTGCCACACGCTTCAGCAAGTGAAACTAGGGGGACAGATTTCTTATTTGCTTTTGCCTTCTGCATCTGATGTGATGAAAGCTTCATGGTTTCCCAGCCCAAGACAGTCTCATTAAATCAACCGGACCCTTTGGTAACAATTAAACAATGACATTTTAAAAAAATCAACCTTACCCATTATTCCACTTAAGTAGACCCCATAGAGCGAAAGGCCTGTTGTAGCAGCGTTCCAGATGGTTCCGATGACTGCATATAGAAGAATGGAACCCAGATTACCAAAGAAGAGGCGGTTTGGCATGAAATATCCTGCATCCAAAACGATGGGTGGCAGCAAGTAGAAAAAAAATACAGTTGGCGTGAGGGTGAAGGAGGCAGTATGGTTTGCTGCATACACAATCCCACCCAGAGCAACTCCAAGGACGATGAGCAGAACACTCTCTGGAACCACTTTGGTGACTTTGTTGGACAGGTGGAAAACTGTGGAAGAACACAAGAGAGTTAGGAGTTAAACAGAAGAAGACGCAGAACCTATGTTTATAGACTGCACGCAAGGTCAACAAGCTTAAGTAGCAATTTGGTTCAAAAGTGCAGTGCTGGAGAAATACAACCAAAGGACACTTTCAAACTGGTTGGCATGACAGCTGAGCCAAGGATGAGAATCATGTTCAAGGAATTTTGCCCCATCCTGGGATCACCTGAACGGTGACCAATATCAGAGAAATAGTCTAATTCGAAAAGCCCAGCAAGGTAGTTAGTAGCACTTGGAGACTAACAAAAGAAGGGTTGGTGGCATGAGCTTTCATAGGCACGTCTACTTCTTCAGATGCTAGGGGGCCCAATGGGCACGTCTCCTTCTTCAGATGCTAGGGGGGCCAATGGGCACGTCTCCTTCTTCAGATGCTAGGGGGCCCAATGGGCACGACTACTTCTTCAGATGCTACGGGGCCCAATGGGCATGTCTCCTTCTTCAGATGCTAGGGGGCTCAATGGGCACGTCTACTTCTTCAGATGCTAGGGGGCCCATAGCACCTGAAGAAGCAGACGTGCCCATTGGGCCCCCTGGCATCTGAAGAAGTAGACGTGCCCATTGAGCTTCCTTGCATCTGAAGGAGTAGATGTGCCCACAAATTTTCCAGAGTGATAGTAGCTAAGTCAGTATGATGCAAAAATAAAAATCTTTTGGAATCTTGAAAACTAATACATGTTATTTCAGCCCAAGCCTTTGTGGTCGCTGGGTGGTTTGTCATGGCAGGCACTGGTTCATTTTTCCAGCTGGCATTTTTCCAGCTGGGTGGGTAGGTAGGTAGGTAGGTAGGTAGATAACATACATACATACATATATATGACTAAAAGGGACTTCTGATCCTTCAAAAAAAAAAATTTAAAAAATTTATAACTAAGATTAAGAAGAGCCAGAATTTTCCAGCTTCTGCCAAAGGATTGTATAATCTTTTTCTTGACAATATCTTATGTTTCACAGTCATCAAAAGAGTTTGCAGTTCATATAATAAAAAACATTTACTTAACACACTATTAAACAAAGGCTGTATCTTTGCAGCCACGAAAAAGGCTGTCCTTGGGGTGGATTTGCTGGTCAGGTCACTGAGATGCCTGGCAAGCCACGTACACAGCCCATAGGCCTCAGTCTTGCAGGCTCCAAGGCTGTGTAGCAAACCTACAAGCTGGGCGTTTTCTGTCCAGTGTCTCATGGTGCCTGATGGAAATTGGCCTGTAGAAGTTGATTCTCCCTCTACTGTGGCAGGAGCACTTCTCTGGGCTTCACCCCTCCTCACAGGCTGGTTGCAGGTCCAACAGGAGCGGCAACGTGAGGCTACCTGCAAGCAGTCATAAACACAGTGGTTGACCTGCATTGATGTTATGGCTCCTATAAAACTATGAACCCATGGGAGGCTTGGTGTGTACTAAAAATAAATAGGAACATTAGCTGACACAAATTACCCAAACAAGGAATGATAAGGAAGAAGAGCAATTCAGAAAAGTGCTTCATCTCTAGAGAAGGAAGGAAACCAGTCAGAAAGGACAACTTCCTCAAATGCTGCCTGCTGCTCGCATTGGGCCAGGAGCAGGGTAGATGGCCATCCACTTGGGCCGCATTTCCCAGTCTGCACTAACTTCATGGACAGGGAAGTGCTGAAGTTTCTGTCCAGAAGCAATTTGCCCCAGAAATGGCCATAGACGTCGGGCAGGTTTTTGAACCTGGCAAAGTACTTTTTGGCGCACTGAGACAGGCTGGTTCTGCCACTATGGCCTTCTGCGTGGCAGTGGCAAGAGTGAACGTGGTCTGTGCCATATTTGCAGAGAGAGCAAACAAAGTACTCCACGGAACGGATTCTAGTCCTGGGGGTTGGGTGCTGGTGCCATGCAGTTACTAGGCAGACAATGGTGCTAGGCAGACAATGCCAAATGGGCATCATTCTGCATGACCCAAGAAAGGCTGTGCATATCCTACCTTCACGAGATTAAATTATAAAGTCCTCTTTGAAAGGTAGCTTCAAAGCACAGCTGTGTTACGCTTACCCATCATTCAAAAGGCCAAGACATTTGGAAACAAGTTGAAGTTACGGAAGGAGCATGGAAACTCTCCCGTATGACTTACTTTAAAAACAGGCTGACACTTGTTTTCTCTTTCGAAGCTTTAGAAGCAGCCACATGTTTAATGATCGTCACAGAACTCATATGCAGCATTGTAATGAGCTCATTAACTCTGTAATTTAAGTTTCTCTGGGTCAGCAAATTAGCAAACTTAACATTAGCAATTTAAAAGTTGGCCACCACATTAGGATCACCAGGTCAATGTTCTCCATTAGCCAATAAAGACCATATGTACATTTCAGAATATGGATACAGAGTCCTGAACATGTGCGCTGAATACAACTGTTCATGCTAAACTCTTCTAACCTGCTGTTATTTAGTATTTTGGTGACAGAACCAAAATCTATTCTTGTTAGAGATTATTGATCTTGTGCAGCCTATATAATTTTGATCAGCTTTTTAATGTAACTGTTTAAATTTGCATGAAATAATCTCATAACTGTGGTAGTCAATATCAGAGAAATAGCCATGTCAGTCTAATTCAAAACGTCCAGCAAGGTAGTAGCACTTGGAGACTTAACAGGAGAAGGGTTGATGGCATGAGCTTTTGTAGACATGTCTTCTTCAGATACTAGGGGCCCATTTGGGCCCCTTAGCATCGGAAGAAGCAGACGTGCCCATTGGGGCCCCTAGCATCTGAAGAAGTAGACGTCTCTACGAAAGCTCATGCCACCAACCCTTCTCCTGTTAGTCTCCAAGGGCTACTAACTACCTTGCTGGACATAACTATGGTAGTTAACCAAACTTGCAAAATAATGTACGCTAGCTTTGATCATACCTATATACATATAATTCTTACTTTAGGATCATATGACCATATAGATCCCTCTTCTAGGTGTGTCTGCAGGTTCTCCATTAAGGACAAAATTGAACAGAAGTTTGAAGATTGGTGAGGAAGAATGTAGATCTTTCTAGGCTGAAAAGCAGAGGTTTGTAGACTACCAAGAGAGTCTAGGCAAGTTATAGAATGGATGTTTGAAGGCTGGAAGAGAACAAAGGAAATTGTTCAGCTGGATAATTGAGTTCTGGGGTGTCACAGAGTGAGAGAGAAGTTAGATGGAAAGAGAAATGAAGATAAACATGCTGTGGGACATATGGAAGAGATAAGGGCTAAACTAGTGGTTCTCAACCTGGGGGTCGGGACCCCTTTGGAGGTCGAATTACCCTTTCAGAGGGGTCGCCACCCTTCCTTCCCACCTCCCAGCTGCTCCGCCCCCGTGGTTGGAGGTCCCCACAACATGAGTGTGACGGTTTCAGGGTACAGGCTGCAAACTGTTTTGCTTTTGGGCTTTGCAGGCTTCTTGCAAAGCTGCAATAGCCAGCCTTGTTGCAAACAGCTTGTTGCAAGACCTGGGCAGAGGCTGCAAAAAGGGCGGGAAATCCTGTGCGGGCCCTGCTGCAATGATTGGTTGCAGCTGCTTTTTGGAGGGAAAAGCTGTCCGGGGATCTGAGTGCTGGAGAGGCTAGAGCAGGAGTTCCCATCAATCAGGAGTTTCCAGCAGCATTTTATGGCAGCAGTTTTCCCCAGGAGGTTACAGCCAATCAGGGTCAGGGATATGGGTATAAATGAACACAGAAGACAGCAGACTGGGTCTTCATGCTGGTACAAGAGCTGAAAGGAGAAGAGAGCTGAATCCTGAGGGAGCTGGAACCAGTAGCTGACCAGGGGTCTTTTGGCTGGAAGATCTTGAAGGAAGACTTCAATAGCAACTGACCAGGCTGGATGATCGGACAAGCAAGGACGGACTGGGCCTTGTGATCATCTGGAGCCACGTTCTGGTACACTGGCTTGGCTTGAGCTGTGGCAGAGCAAGCCAGAGGGGGAGGAATGTGGAGAGGTTTGTCTTTTAAAAGGGGAACTATTTTCCTTTAGAGAAAGGGGTAGCTCCTAGCCTTAAGAGACTTACTGAGTTAAACCTGAGTTAAACCAAAAAATACCTGAACCTTATTTTCCTTTTAGTATTGCTTGTGTATAATAATAAACTTGTTTTAGTTTACTGTTGAAACGCTTGCTACCAGTGTTTTGTGTCCACACTGTAGTATTCACTTGGCCGTTGCACGAACTCAGCATCCTAACAGGGCCAAGCTTCTCCTAGAGAGGGCAGGCACTAACTGGATTGCTGGGCATCGTGACAATGAGGAACTCCATTGAGGGGTCGCGGCATTAGGAAGGTTGAGAACTGCTAAGCTAAAAAAAGGGATTTGCGGGTGGAGTGGCTTGGGGAATAGGTGGGAACACCTATACTCAGCTTGACAAAGTAGCTTAGCACCTAGTATGCAACACAGACCGAATCCACACAGCACTACTGTGATACTCTGAGGGCGCACTGTCTGTCACTTTCAAAATGGAGGCAAAGGGTGATGTCCACTCGGATGCTACACTTTGACTCCCTTATGCTGCCACAAGCATCATTAAGTGCTGTGACAGCAGAGTGGGGTTAAAGGCCACTGTGCCTTTTGTTTTTGAGGACAACATGGGACCATCCCCTGCCTTTGGCCCCCAGGCCTTCCATTTCAAAGCTTTTATGTGGGAGGGGGAGCAGGGGAAGTCCTTCTCCTTTCCCGTCAAATGGAATGAGGGAATGGAGTGACTCCCCATTGGAATGGATAGTGTTATACAGGAGACCATGTAGGAAGGGGGTTCCCCCCTCCCATAAGACTGGATGTAAAATGGCATCTGATCCAGTAAGGAAAGAACAAGCTTCCCTCACCCACTAAATGGTGGCAAGGGAGACCCTTGTGCTATTTAACAAGGCAGGCAGGCAATTTGGGCATGGGGCGAGATAGAAATATAAATAAATAAATAAAATAAACTTAAAAGGAAGCAAAAGCGATTCCCTTCAAGGCTACATGTCAGGCACCCTCCCCCTCATATCCAGATCCAGACGTAGTTCGGGCGAAGCACCATTTAGCTGAGAAAGAACACTTAGTTTTATTGCGTGCTTTTATTAGCTAACGGTAAGAGGACAGCAATAAAACTATGTGGTATTAGGAGCACAAAATTAGAAAGAAAAATGGTCGCCTCAGGTATTTGTAAAATAACATTAACCAAAGTTGCACTACAAACTAAAGTGACATTCAAGAACATTCAGTCAAGGTTGAATTTGAAGTTTTAATAAACTGAAACAGCCTGAGTAGCAGTGAATACTTCTGTTTTTAAAATGAAATAAAAATGGGTAGGTTAAAAAATGTGATGGAGAAATACAGGAAGCTGAAAGACTAAAACTGTCCATCTGAATCTGAATGTATGGAAAACGTGGCTTGAAAGTGGCAGAAGTGGCAGGCGCACTAGTGTGTAGATGCTCCTGTCTCTAAGCCACTTTCAATCTACCTTCTTTATTTACTCTGTCCTGATGCAGCCCCCATAGATTATTCAATTTCTTTCCCAGGCTGAGTAGGACAAGTAAAATTTAAGATGAATCTGTGGCAGATATTGTGCACTTTAGTCCCTACATCTTTCTCATGGAACAGAGTGTTTGCCTTCTGGCCAGACTATCCAGCACTTTCTTAGTGTATCCTGCAAATTGATGGCCATCTTCACTATTTCGCCTTCACTCACCAACACGTAAAAACAGCAGATTCCTTGAGGGAAATTTGTATGACTTCCCTTTGAAAAATACTATCAAATTGCATTAGGCCTTCTGATCTTTTAAGAGCTTTGTCGTTTTTTTTCAACGGTGCAGATTTCATTGATAATGGCATGGTGATATATTTCATTTTAGACACAGTTTACAAACTGTTCTGAACGTCTCTTCATAAAATAGTGAGGTAAAAATACTTGGAAATAACAAATATTTATTTGCTAGGCTGTGTGCTTATTTCTTTAGGAGTAGTGTGTGATCATCTGGAGAGGTAAATTACCTGACTCTGAAAATGCTTATCAATACATTTGGTTTGTCTCCATTCAACTAAGCTTAATTTGGTGTATTGTAACTGCTAGACAACAGTTTAGAACTGCCAAAGCTACATTTGTTTTAGATAGTCAGGTGATATAAAGTCCCATTAACCCCTAATGACAGCACCAAGTGGTTCTACGTAGACGTTAGAGTACTGGGAATGAAATGAGCCACACTCATCTTCTGTTGCCCACAGTCCTGCCATTAAATACTTCAGCTACAGTGAAACCCTCTTGGATGTTCGTGGAAATTCTGGAACTAAAACCAACCAAAACACCTTTAGATATTTCTATTATCTCAAGGTCCTGTTCATCAGCAACTTTCTGTGGACAAAACCCCAATCCAACAAGAGGTTCAGGCACAAAAGGCCATCCTCACTTCCCTTTCCTGCTATATTGAAAAAGTAATGAGTAAACTCTGCTGTAACTCATTTACTTGAACATAGACTGTCTGGCTGTTTCCACACAGCTATGGACCAAGTCAGCTGCTGCCAGAACATGTTGGATCCCCCTAAGTAGAGTATTCCCCAGAAGACTGAGCCTCCCAGGAAATGTGCTGGTGGCACAGGCACTCCAATGGGTAACTGCTTTAAAACGTGTTTCCTGACTGACCCAGGCCCGGTTCCCATTACAAGCTTACAACGGTTTTCATAAACCGAAATAACACGAATTTGCCTGATCCCATTACTTTCAACTTAATTGCGTTTGATCCGGATTCTGAGGATCGTACATGGTGTATGTGACTCAAGGGGGGACTCAAGTGGCTACTTTCTAAAAGCCGCTTTTCGGGGCTGCCCTGCCCTCTTCCTCCTTGCGTGAATGCGCCACCCATAAGGGACCCCTTCACGGAGCCTAGCTGGGTGGCTGCCGCCTGCCTGGATGGATTAAAAACGGCACCGGGCAGCCAGCGATTCTTTCCCCTACTCTCCCTACTGCCCAGGGCACACAGCAGCAGTGGCAACTCAAGCCCCCTTTGCCTGCTCACCGCCACAGCCTTAAAAACATTCACACATCTCCCAGAACCTGCAGCTGCTTTCCTTTCTTTTCCCTTTCTAAAGGTCAGAACTTTCAGAATTGCGCAAAATTGCAACATTGTTATCAGGTGTAAAGTGGGTGGATTGCTACAGTGTAGCAGCTGCTTAGGGGATGGATTTTTACAGTGAAATCACTATCTTTGGAAGCAAACTGTTGGAGAGGGAAACCCTAAACATGCATTCTCATCCCACTAAAACTGTACCGTTCCCACAGCAAGAAATGTAAAACGTTTCAAGCACACGAACCGGAGCAAGACCTGTTGAAATGAGTGTTAACAGTTACAATGCTTTGGGGCGATTTAACACGCGGAAAGCGTGTTAAGCCAACCTGGTGTGGGGATTGCGAGGACTGAAACCGTTTCCAGAATGTCCTTTTTGTGATGGGCTACAAAACTCCCCCTAGTCTGCAACTTAGGCCCAAAAGTTGGAGCAAGCCTGGCAGCTGCAACGTGGATGGCTGCTGCCACAGGCCTCGCTGTTCTGGCCCAAAATGCTTGATTCAGACTAGAAGGAAGCTCTGTGTTATCACCTGATGTTCAGAATATAAAAGTAGCCTTTCTAACCCTGTAATCTGTCCCCAGAAGGTGGGAAGCAAATACAGGCTAGAATACCTTGAGTCCACACTTGGCTAGTAGATTGGACCAAATGACTCCTTAGTACATTTACAGCTGTTCTGCACTTATTTCAGGAACAGTCCAGGATGGGTGGGGTGGGGGGGTTAACCCTCTTCTGGGATTTTTCCTAATGTGCCCTGGGGCAGAGTAGGGAGCACTATGCTCTCTAGCATCCTACATTCACACTGGATGCACCGTGTCCCAGTCTAAGCTAGGATACCGATAGACTTTTTTATACAGCTGTACTGGTGGTGCAGTGGCCTCTGAACTTCATCATGTCTTCTGTTTCTTGCAGGACAAAAAGCAGTGATATATGAGACAACCCTGGAACTTAAAGGACACGGTCAGACATCGTTGATATTATCTGTATTGGAGGCAACAGTGATCCAGTTCGTGTCCCAGTTGTTCTTACACAGGCTCAAAATGGACTTGCTCATTCGATTTTCCCATGATTGGCATTTGGAAACTGTACCTTTCTCTCTCCATCCCTCACCAAATTCCCCTGCCCGCGTGATCAGTGACTGGATGCAGTCTAAGCTGCGCAGGGGTGAGAAAGTCAAACTTCACCCTTTGCATTTCCTTTCTGCCACATCAGAACATGAATTCCCTTGGCAATGCTACTGACTGCTCACAGTTTGTTCTCCTCCTCCTCCTCCAGTCTATATCCACCCAAGCACAACCTGGATTTCAGTTTTGCTCAAATGAGCAATTTCAAAGCAGCACACAATGGGAACGTTGCTCGCTCTCAAAATGTGAAGAGGTGGGGACGTGTGAGGGTGCTGGTCATTAGTAATCAGCAAATGGACTCTGCCTCACCTTCCCCCAAGACATCCAGTGTCGTGTGTCCGCAATGAAGTTGTGCGGTTCCAATGGCAAACTTGATGGTGACATGGATTGCTGCTGGGGTAAGGGAACGGCACCCTCAAACAGGGGCAGCCAGGGCCTTCCCCAACTCCATCCCCAGCCATGCTTGAAGACTGTAGGCTGTACGGTACTGTGTGCCCTAAAGCTACCGAAGCATGCTGTCAGCTATGTACAAAACTCACATTTTAATGAAAGGAAATATTGTTTCCCTTGTGCGTTGCCAAAGGTAAATGGAAGATACATTTGGACAGGAGAGAAAGAAAAATGGAGGAACACGTTGTCCTCCTTGCAGGGATGGGAAAGAAGAAGGGAGGAGGCAGATGAAGCATAACTTTCACACAGTTTTCTCTTTTTGTGCTTTACTTCCACCCAAATGATGATGTTCTCACCTTCCGAAGTACAATGGCCATAATGAAGTCTGCCATTGGAAGGGAAGAAACGGGGAGCATGCCCCAAATAGGACACTTTCCTCCAAAATAGGCTACTTGCATGTTATCACTTTCCAGAACAAAGCAGGTTAATGATCTGAAACAGGCTGAGAACTCCCTTAATCTGATTGCAAAACTGTCCTGATTTTGGCAATTCAGTCCAGAAAAGATATGGAAATCCAATATTTTGTCAGGACAGTTGGAATTAAAGACATCCTGGAAACCGATTAAATGCCATGTCTGGCTGTGGGCAATACTACATTATCTATATTGGTTGGAAGGCATTCTTCAGGATTTCAGGCAGGACTTTCCCACCCATTCCTAGAGAACCAGAAAGAAAACCTAAGGGTCTAAAATATAAGTGCCTTATAGGTACTAGTTTTATTCGAGGGTGCATGAAAATTTTCTATTAATATTTGTAACCTTATCATATTTTACTCGGCCCAAAGCTGAATGTTTGGTGTTCCTTCAGTCCATGTTATTCTTAGTTATTCTGCTGATCCATAATTCAAAAGAAGATAGTTGCCCTCAAATTATAGATCTGGAGATGGTTTCTAGGAATAGCGCGCACTGCAAAATGAATTAATCAGTTTTGGACTAACTAAAATCTGACGCATACTTGAGCTGATGGTCATCAGGCAAAAATACATGTGAAACAAGCAAGAAAATGATTATGTCTGGCAAAGCAGAGGAAATTAGAAGAAGGGGAGTCAATGTGCAAGGAAGAGACAAAAAAAGACTACTGGAATATTCTTGGAAGAGCTTTGAGATGTTCCTAGAGGCAGAGAAAGATATCTTGCTTTTGTCCTCATCATCACCAATATTTGAATCTGTGCAAAACAGCAATATTCTCAGACAATTCACTACAGAGCCCAATTCAAGGTGTTAACTCTGACTTACAAGGCCATAAATGACTTGGGCCCTAAGTATCTAAAGGAATGCCTTTGTCAGGCTGGCAAAGAATGAGCACTAGACTCTTTCTTGAAAAAGATGAACAGTGATTTATTTCAGCTCAGCGTTAGGACATTTCTCATTGGGAGCAACTTGGAACAGAAAGCCCAACATATTTCTATGTATCATAGCTGGGTGGGGTTTGGCACTTAACCAATGAACAATAACTATTTTTCAAAACCAATTTAAACTTGGAGCCAAAACCTTGAAACACAAATGCAGCACTTGACCTCAGCAGGGAGGGGGGAGTCAACTGTCATTTCCAAAACAACAGGCAGCTACTATATACATATATACAGAATCCCATAGGTGCCAGGGATCTTACATACAAATATTATGGCAGGCAGCTAGCCCTGCCTGACAGCCTTCTTCCATACCGACCTGCCTGTGCCTTAAGAGCTGGAGGCGAGGCCCTCCTGGTTGTCCCACCACCCGCAGTAGTGAAACAGGAGAGGGCCTTCTCAGTAATGGCCCCCTGGTTATAGAGTAGTCTCCCCCCTTGAGGTGTGTCATGCCCCTTCTTTGTGCCTCTTTGCACCTCTTTGCCCTGGCCTTTGGCTGAGGTGATTATACTCCGCCCCCACAGATACTATTATTTTAGTATTTTAATATGCTGAATCTTTTAAATGTTTTTTTTTTATGTATAGGGCGGGATATAAATAAATAAATAAATAAATGGAGCTAGAATTTCACCTCTAGAATTCAAGTCTCAGATGAGTGGGCAGGTTCCTAATCTCAGCCATCTGTAACTCCTTTATTCTGATTACCGCCACTGTGTATCAACACCGCCGCTGCAAGTAGAAGTATTTTCCAGCATGTATCCCATTGAACAAAACGGCACATTAGGCCCACTGGACTTGCATCTGATAATTCCTTTAACGTTAATGTTGTTCAGCATTCCTGGGTTTCGTACGGCTTTCTAAAGACCCCGAGAAACTAACTGTGCTATTTTATTTCACAATTCCTTTTGCACTTTCTGGCACTTAGTAAATGGAAATACTTTTGTATATCTATTTTTACATACTATCCTTTCCAAGTAATTTATTAACTTCACTCTGATTCCTTTCTCATTGTCTTTCAAGGAGCAGCAAGAAACCTCTTTCGAAGACAATACCAGGATGAACTACAAGTTAAACAGTCACCATGACTGAGTATTCCACTAACAGAAAGCAGCCGGGGCATTTATCTTGTGTTGCTTTTGGGGGTGGAAGGAAGGACAAAGGCAGGTGCCTATCTGAGAAGTATGTACTTAGCACTCATTAACACACACATTTCAGAACTGAGGAAAATTAGTGTGACAAAGTACGGCAAAGGAAGTGCACAGGGATTTAGGGTCAAATACCTGATGACGCAGAGCATCAGGAACAAGCCTCTGAGTGGGCAGGACAGTGGATATTGACTGTGTTTTGTTTCCAGGGTGAAGATTAGGTCCACCAGGGTAGCCACACATGCTCTGAAACTATTGCGCCTGCATTTTGCAGAGCTGCTGCTGTCCTGGAGGGTCTCCAAGCATGCACAGCCATCCCTGATCTTAACTCCCGAGGGACAACCTGTGTGGATGTAGCACGCTAGAAGGGGCTCCTGTATTCGGAACTAGCGTGCAGAAAGGAGGTCTCTAGACCTTTTCCTATCGCAGGACAATGCTCAATGCAGAACAGGCCTCAGGTAGAAACGGATTTCTGTCTAATGCTGAACTTGAGACTTTGGCATGCAAAGCATGTGCTCAGCTCTGGACCTTCTGGGATCCCGGAGTCAAAGTGAAAATCTTTCCTAATGTATCTGGCATTGTCCAAGTGAGCACAAGCATTTCTGTAAACCTTTCCATTTCAACCCCATTAGTATAGGGCGGCACTAGAGCCTTTGGTTAATCACATAACTGGCAGAGGCACCGGAAACCAAGTCCTGCAATCTGAGGTGCAGCTGTTGACCATTCTAAGCCATCAGCCATGACCACCTCCACAGCAGTCCTTTCTTCTTCCCACTCCTATCTCGTTTTCTGTTCTATTTCCACAACTGTCGGCATTCTGAGGACATTGAGCACCCTCGAGGCTTGTTCACACCTGGAAAACATCCTTCACAGGTGAAGGTGCCACCAAGTTTAACTCAACTTCTAGCCCCTGGAGAGAAAAGAAGGAAGTTGAGGAGGAAGCGATGGGAAGCCTTTTCTAAGGAACAGCTTGACATTGTCTTCCTCTGATAATTTTCGCAGTTTTTGCACTCCATATTTTCTTCCTGCAAAAGCACTAATAAGATGTTTTAATATATATCATTTTGTTTGATATGTTGGATTGTAAAGGTTCTTTCCTATCCTGAGACCTTCGGGTATAGGGTGGGATAGAAATATAGGTAAATAAATAAATAAATAAATAAATAAATAAATAAATAAATAAATAAATAAATAAATAAATAAAACACAGAATGGTGGGATGGTCTTCTCAGTAAGTGACAGTCTCGGAAATAAATGGAAGTGAGTTCACATTAACAAGGAACGCCTGAGTGACATTTGGAATGAACCAATCAGTTTGAGAGGAAGGAATAAATTATGGCACCTCTAATAAAAGGGGCATGGCTACCCATTTTGGGTCCAGAATAACAATGATGCACATTACAGAAAATAGAATAATAAGTATATGTACTCTGGGGCCAATTTGCACTTTGGCCCCTAGTCAACAATTAGGCAACACCTGGACAGGTGCATCTGCACTTGCAGGAAGTGTTTACATGCCAGAAACATCCCCTGCCTGCCCAGGAGTTGCCTAATTGCTGGCTAGGTGTGGAGCATGAAATCGTGCTCCACAACCTTTCCAGCCCTTACTCCAACTTACCTAATAGTGTCCAGCCAGCAACCATTCGCAGCTCTGCTGGACAGGGAGGTCACTGGAGCTGCTGCGCCAGTGCGTTGGAGCTCCGCTGGCTTCCTGACACAACTGCGCAGGGCGTCACCATCACCATAGTGATGGCACTGATGCATGTGCTGCAGCACACTGAAGATAGCGGAGCCCTGAAGAGGACCAGCCGGCGACCGAACAGAAGTGCAATCGCTAGTCAACGTTAGTTTAAAATGCTAAATACCCCTTACATGTAGCTGGAGCTTTAGGTACAAATAAACATGAAGGTTAATACTGATCATGAACAGGGAACAACACCTTGCTGCAGCCAGGAACATTTTTTTTTTAAAAAAAATAATTCTAAATATCCCCAAACGCTCATTTCAGGCTCCTTGTTGCTTTAGCAGCCCTATGACCTCATCATACCTGTCATAAAACATCACTCGCGTGAACAAGATCTTTAAATGTACGCTGCTTCCGAGAGAGTTAAGCAACACACCGTCTTCCGAAGAAAAGGCCAAGGAATTAATCATTTATCTTGGCACTCATGTGCTCAGAAGGCCTAAACCAGGCCAAGAAAGGGGAGGAGGAAAAAAGTACAGAAAAAGAAAGCTATAGCATTTCATCTAATTATATTTTACCCCAGCACAAAAATGCAGGGTGTGTCACGGCATATTCTTCTCTTCTTAAGAACAGCTGGGAACGAAATTCAATTCATTTTTTGAAGACAAAAGAAAAATAAAAAGAAGGGTGTTGATCAGGATCCTGTTTTTAAAACAAAAACAGGACATTACATGGAAATGCTAAAACCTCAAGCTGAAACTGGGCCTGGACAACGTTTCAGCTGTTAGGATCAGATTTCCGGAGGCCCAGAGACCTTCATCTAGACCGGTGATGGCCAACCTGTGACACGCCAAGCCCTTTTGGGTGACACACCTGGTCACCCTGGTCACCTGGGCGTGTAGTGCTTGGTTGTTCTTGAAGTGTATGGAATACCAACTTTCAATTGAAAATGTAAAGAATTATTTGTTTTTGTTTTTAATAAAATACATATATCAAAAATATAACTTTTTACTAGAGCTACAAATTTCACAAAATTATGGATATTTCTAGATGTGACACAGCTAGGGTTTCTTGTGAATTTTGACACACCGAGCTCAAAAGGTTCGCCATCACCGATCTAGACAATCAACTCAGAGACCAGAGTTGTCCTTCCTGCCCACTGGATGGAGAAGGAGCTCAATGACCCAGCATTGACTGCGCACACATATGAGTGCTAGGTAACTTACCCGCTCCCTTCCCCCAGGGTCAGATACTCACTGTACTTGATCCAGGGGCCTGGTCCTCATCTGAGCACTGCCATTTTGGTAGTGGGGCCTCCACAACTGTGTGTGCATCGGCCCTGCCGCCTTGAGGACACTGACGCTCTATGCACGTCCAGTCGCAGTTGAGTCTATGGCAGTCTGAGGTCCCAGCGCACTTGAGCAGCACCTCAAAGGATCCCAGAATCCCAGTAAGAGCAAATGGCTTCACCACTGGGTGCTTCAGGTAAGTAATTAGGTAACACTGGTTAACCTGTGGAGCACGATTTTGAGTTCCACATCTTATCAATGATTAGTGCACTTCTGGGGAGGGTGGGCCTGCGTGGAGGCTGTAACAGCCTACTCCACATACGTATGCTAATTGTGCACTAGAGGCTGTAATGTGAACAGGCCTCTGATAGAAGTAGTCCTCAAGTGGACTACTGCTAGAATACCCGGCCTGTCCCCTTTTCAGCCTGGACCTGGCAACCAGCACAAGGAATGTGCTATTGTTCCTGGGCATGCTGCCGAAAAGCCCCCTGGAAAGGAACTGCAAAAGCTGGGAAACCTGCGCACACAGCCCATGAAAGCTGGCCCTGTCCTTTGAAACTGGCAGCAGGGATGGGTTGGGTTAGTAACGTGTGCGCCATCTTGGACTGGGCAATTGGTAGAATGCAGGAATGGCCCGATTCCTGAAAGTGCTGAAGCATTTGACTGCACCAGCTATATGGATCAAAGTTACCACATGCTCAGCCTTACTCACAGAGACCGTGGCTGCTTCCGCACTTGGCCTTATTCTGGGATATATCTCAGGATAGGGGTCTCTTGTCCACATGCTAATACAGGCTATGACAAGTCTCACTAGGACCTGCTGTAGTCTGCAGTAACATGCAGATAAGAGACCCTGATCCTGAGATATATCCCAGAATAAGGCCAAGTGCGGAAAGGGCCCACGAGAGACAGTAACAGGAAGAGACCTGTCAGTGCTACAGACACATGAAGCACGACGACCTCCACCTGCCTTGCCATTTACCGAAAAGTACCCATAAATATTAGGTTCAACTGGGTTCATCCACCATATTAGGAAAGTTTATTTTATTTTGCTCTATTTTATGACACTTGTGTTCTCTCCATTCCTTTTCTTGTAAACTGAGATAGCCTTCATGGGGTTCCTTGTTCTTCATAGGAAAACACCTTCCTTCCTTCCTTCCTTCCTTCCTTCCTTCCTTCCTTCCTTCCTTCCTTCCTTCCTTCCTTCCTTCCTTCCTTCCTTCCTTCCTTCCTTCCTTCCTTCCTTCCTTCCTTCCTTCCTTCCTTCCTTCCTTCCTTGAGCAAACTCTTTATTGATGTAAATCAGTAAAAGACATAAATAAGCCTACATAATCTGTCATAAGGAAATCCCATAGAATTTACTGAGTTTAGAAGCACCTCCAAGCAAAATAATAACGGATACATTTATTAAAAAGTAAAAGGAGTTTGAAGAAAAAGCTGATAGAAATCCATCTAAGTTATTTGCTTTGAATGCTAATTATAACTAGGGGTATGCAAATACAGTTCCAGTTCCTTACAGGAGAGGCAATGTTGGCCATGCTGATGAACTTTCTCAGGACCCCTGGAAACAGAGTAATATCTGTGCACTATGTTTCAGTTTTTTAGTCTTCTCTAGGGATGGGAGGGCAGGGGTGAATGTTACTGGATTGATTGATTGATTGGTTGATTGATTGATCCTGCCCTATACCCAGAGGTCTCAGGGTGGGTCAGAACATATAAAATGAACACATTAAAAAACATAACGTATTAAACTTATTAAAACCATAACAGTGCCTGGATGTTCCCTTACTTAGCCAAAGTCTAGGGTAAAGAGACTTCACAGCTCGTCTGAACACTGCTGTGTATTTTGGGGCCTGCTGGGGTTTTCTTTAGTCTGCACCAGCCTCCAAAAGGGCAAATAATGCAGAAATTGGGTGTTTCCGTAACAGAGGCCTCTAATTAGAACATTCCCTGTCTTTTCCAGCTATGCTCCCAGGATATGTTCCAACTCTATTTTTCTTTCTTTATCAAACTATTTGGTACTCTTAGAAGTCTCCCAAACCAGAGTTCATGTTGACTGGTAGGTTTAATTTTTGCATGCACTACATTGGCTTTCCAGATATAGCTCCCTCAAAACAAAGTCAGGAAGGGGTGGGGGGGCGCAGAGCTGCTGTGGGAGCAACCGAAGCAGTGAACGCTCACACCGGGCATCATGGTGAGTCTTGGAACGCTATGTAAAGGTGGAACCCCTTCCCAGACTTATGTGCGGTGTTTCAAGATGGGGCGGGATGCCCTGTCCTCGAACAAGCAACCCAGCCCTGGCCATTGCCTCCAGAGGCTGTGGAAAGACTCTGAAGCCAGGGAACAAAAGTTCCAGGCCTTCAGAGTTTCTGGTCTGGCTGGTACTGCAGCAAATCCACTTCTAGCAGGGCTCCTAGAGTGCTGCCCAAAAAAGGCCCTACCATAGTATACCAGACCATAGTGATGTGCTAGAACTAGACCAGGCTAAGAGGCCATTTTCAGTACTTTAGTCTGGTCAATGCTTTGTCCAACGTGGATGAAGCATGATAGGGCTTAGCCTAGTCTGTGCTACCATTAGGACTGCCGATGTTTGTTCCAGAATTTGCTCTGGAGCAGCGGTTCCCAACCTGTGGGTCGCGACCACTTTGGGGGTCGAACTACCCTTTCAGAGGGGGCGTGATGAGCCTCCCTCTGTCCCTCCCTCTCCCCTTCCAGCTGCCTTGCCCCTATGGTTGGAGGTCTCCACAATATGAGGAACTGCATTAAGGGGTCACGGCATTAGGAAGGTTGAGAACCATTGCTCTGAAGTAATGGGCAGTGTGGAAGGGGCCTTTCAGTGGATCATGGTAAGGATGTGTCAGCTGGGATTGGGAAACCTCAGGGCCCAATAGGAGGTGAAAGTGTGTGGTACTACCCAGATCTATGGATGCCCAGGACCCTGGAAGCCCAGAGGCGTCCCTTCAGTGACTATGTGATGGTGCCTACAT
The DNA here is from genome assembly GCA_023333525.1 of Aspidoscelis tigris stejnegeri. Lineage (NCBI taxonomy): Eukaryota > Metazoa > Chordata > Lepidosauria > Squamata > Teiidae > Aspidoscelis > Aspidoscelis tigris. The sequence goes on from JALMGA010000008.1 coordinate 1,425,466, forward strand.
TAAGTGCTGCTGATGCTGACCCATAACTGTTTTTGTGCTAGCTGTCAATTTCTCTCTCTCCAGCATTCCTTCGAATTATTTGTCTAGAATTTCCAAGGGCAATAATGAGTTTATTTCCCATCAACATGAAGATAACAAACTCATTAATGTCTAGATTCTTCTAATTAAAGTTGTTAAGTAATACTAAATGAGGGACTGTGTTAAATGTGATCTGGGCACTTGGTGTCAACTTACATGCCATGTCTTGTTCACCCAAGGGCATGGAAGCCACTCCAAGAGGCACTCCAAAGGTCTTCCCTGTGGGCCCAGATGAAGGTCAAATTGCTGCTGCTGCTGCTGCTGCTACGTGGACAAGGATTGGAGACAAGAACAGCCCAGCAACATACTGGAGCCTGGTCCAGAAGCACCCCGTTTCCAAGGATGTTTCTAGCTGCAACTACTGTGCTGTCTCCTGCCTGGAGCTCCACAAGCCATGGAACTCCCCCCCCCCTTCCCGGCTCTGGAGGACAGAGCAGAAGCCTCACTCCATTCCTGCTGCAGTACCACAGGAAGTGGTTTCCCAGACACGTGCCGTGGTACATAGACACTAACTGCTTAGTATTAGTTTAAATACAAGAGCTTCAAAGACATTAGACCAAATGATGGCCATGAAACATGACTGCAGATGTAAGATAATATACTTGCGTTTACTATAAATAAATAAATAAATAAATAAATAAATAAATAAATAAATAACACATTAAGGAGAAATCCAGAATAACTGGGGGAAGTTTGGGCAGGTAGTTTGATTACAACACTGTAATTTGGATGATGCAAATACAAAACAACAATTCTCTGAAGTCCAGCTCAGGTCCTTCTGGTTGGCTTCCCTGAGAGAACAGACCACTGGACTAGATGGGGTGTGGGTCAGTTTCAGTGGGGCCTTTCTCATGTTATGTTATGTCCACCTAGAAATAACTGTAGACGTGTTCTGGGTCTGCTGCATGCTTAGACTACATGATATTTGTATTGTCAGTTTTGTAATACGAAAGAAAGGGGTTCTTATGTGAGCACATGATAGTAAGTTTAGCTTCACAGTTATGAAGCATGAACAGAAATGATAATGACTGCTTTGTAAGGCATCATTGGTTGCATCTCCATTTGGCCATCTCAACTGTTGGAGGGGCCCCTGCCATCCAAAGAATGTTCCCGCTGTGAAAATTGTGCCAGGCACTCTCCAGAGAGAGGCTATTTTAAAGTGACCTCCCTCACTCCTGATCGAGGGCTGGTCCAGAAGATATCTCTGGCTGGATTGCTTAGCTAAGACAGTCTTGGGCTCTGCTCTATTCCAGCAATCCTTTGCTCTTACTGCAGAGATGGAGGCTGCTGCTAAAAACCACTTTTCCTTCATCAACTAGGCAGTTATTACGTCAGTTGCACTGAGCTTATGACCACGCGTAGCACACATTTGCCCCGTGCTGGACCTACAAACTGTAGTGCCTTCCGTGCTGAATGGGTTTTGTATTTGTAAACTATTTAACAAGGAAAGGGAAGGAAGAAGGAAAGGGAAGGACATTCATGAATAACAGTGAATAAAATTAGTAAACATGATTCAATAGTCTTTAACTGGCAAAATTAAACAAGAGAAGTAAGAGAGGAGCATATATATTACTGTGCAATTTTTAATCTGCTCGCATAATACTTGCATTATGATAGTTCTTGATTTATCAAGTAAATATATCAAAGCTCCTGCTAAGAATGGAAGCTGCGCTACCCACCAGGATGCAATGTGAACCTTGCTGAGCTGCGCTGGTTTGAGATCTCATTTCTTTCTGTAAATAATTCAGACTTTCACCTAGTAAAGCTTAGTTGTACCTTTGCATTCTTCTGTCTAGGAAGAGGTGGAGACGAAGGAGAGGAAGAAACAACCTAACAAGCATTAAATTAGTCAAATGGAAACTAAATGTGATCACAGGCATCCATTTACAGTACGGAAATTTAACACAAGCGTTGTTTACATAAGGCCTAAGGCTGGAAGAACCAACTTGGCACATGGGAGCTTCAAGAAGTTCCAGACCAGTTTATTTACTCGATTTATATATATTATAGCCAAAGTTCAGTTTTAAAAGATATGTAGTGTAGCGGTATAAATCTCAGCTGTATTTCTCATTGATAAGATAGCAAGCCACGTGAAGCCCATACTTCTGCCTACTTGACTTACGGGAAAATCAATGTCTGAATTAGATACAACATTCAATACAATTAAAGAGGTCTAAAGTCACTCAGGATGCATATGCACTTGCACAGAAGTGTGCTACAGAAATTCACACATGAATACCCACACATAAGACAGAAATGCAGTGCCTGAATGACAGGCTGGGTCATGCCTCCTAGGAATCAGCAGGAACACACAGGGTTAGCCTTGGAGTAGTCCATAGTTCAAAAATGGCACCGTGGCCAGCTTCAATGGGAGAGCACGTAAAAGCTGGTCTCTGAAGTGTGGGGTGGTTACTGGGCTTGCCACTCATATGTAGATGGCAGGGAACATCTGATCCAGTCTACTGGGCACAAGAACATAAGAGAAACCCTGCTGGATCAGGCCACAGCCCATCTAGTCCAGTATTCTGTTGCACACAGTGGCCCACCAAATGCTCATGGGCATCTCAAGCAGAGACAAGGACAAACCTTCTCCTGCTCTCAAATCCCAGCAAACGGCCTTAGAGGCATCCTGCTTGTTCCCCCAGCCTGAAAAATGTACTGAGGCCATTCTAGTAGCCATTGATGCACCTGTCGTTCATGAATTTGTCTAGCTCTTTCTTAAAGCCATCTAAACTCGTAGCTGTCACCACCTCTTCCGGAAGCAAATTCCATAAACCGATGACCCTCTGAGTGAAGTAACCCTTCCCCCTGTCTGATCAGACTCTCCTACCCATCAGCTTCATAGATGCCCCTTGGTTCTAGTGGTGTGTGATAGAGAAAATAATTTTTCTCTATCCACCTTTTCCATACCATGCATGATTTTATATACTTCAATCAGGTCCCCTCTTAAACGCCGTCTCTCCAAACTGAAGAGGCCTAGATGCTGCAGCCTGGTTTCGTAAGGGATTTTGTTCCAGCCCCTTAATCATTCTGGTTGCCCTTCTCTGCACCTTCGCTAGTTCCACAATATCCTTTTTGAGGTGTGGTGACCAGAACTGTACGCAATATTACAAATGTGGCCTCACCACAGATTTATAAAGAGGCAAAATGACACTTGCTGACTTGTTTTCTATTCCCTTCCTAATTATTCCCAGCACTGTATTTGCTTTTTTCGCTGCTGCTGCCCACTGGGTTGACACCTTTATTGAAATGTCCACCAGAACCCCGAGATCTCTTTCCTGCTGTTTTTCAGAAAGCTCAGACCCCATGGCCATGTCTTCCTGGCAACCTTATCTCGGATTCAAAACGTTTTCAATCCTCCGAGTCCGCACGGCAGTTTGGCTTAACACACTTTCTCCATGTTAAACCACCCCAAAGTGTGGTGAATCTCAATCCTGATTTCAACAGGTCTCACTCCAGATCGTGTGCTTGAAACGTTTTACATTTTTTACTGTGGGGACCGTACCGTGTTAAGGGATGAGAATCCGTGTTTAGGGTTTCCCTCCCCCAATAGCTTGCTTCCAAAGATAGTGATTTCATTGAAAAAAATCCACCCTCAAAACAGCCACTATAAAAATCCAGTCCCTAAAGCTACACTGTAGCGATCTAGCCACTTCACACCTCAATAACAATGTTGCAGTTTTGCGCAATTCTAGCTCTTTGAAAGTTCTGACCTTTAAAAAAGGGAAAGGAAAGGAAAGCCCTGGAGGTTCCGTTTTAAAGGCTGTGGCTGTGAAGGGGGGGGGGTTGAGTTGCTGCTGCTGCTGTGTGCCCTGGGAAATGGGGAGAGGAGGGGAAAGAGTCATTGGCTGCCGGTGCCTGTTTTTCATCCATCCAGGCAAGCGGCAGCCACCCAGCCAGTCACCCAGCTAGGCTCCGTGAAGGGGTCTGTTATGGGTGGCACGTCCATGCCAGGAGGAAGAGGGCAGGGCAGCCCTGCAAAGCAGCTTTTAAAAAGTAGCCACTTGAGTCCCCCCTTGAGTCACGTACGCCACGTAGGATCCTCAGAATCCGGATCGAACGCGATTAAGTTAAAAGTAATGGGAACAGGCAAATTCACGTTTGCATCTGGTTCTATTATTTTGGTTTAGGGAAAGCGAAATAAGCTTTCTGTGGGGATTTGCCCCATCAGTTTATATGAAGGAGTCTGACACCATTTTGCTGAACTGCTGGAAGTGGGCTGCAGAAGTACGCTACTTCTGGATGCTTGTTTAAATCATCCCAGTTGGGAACTTTAATTCCTAGCTTCTCAAAAACAGCTGAGATGCACACTCTGTAATGCGGATGTCCCTTGGTACAGGCCACCGCCTGGCTGCCTGCCTGCGCCTGGCTGCCTGCCTGGCTGCTTCCTTGCCTGCTTGCCTGCTTGCCTGCCTGCTTGCCTGCTTGCTTTTAGGCCAGATTACTTGATCCATCTGAAGACTGGTAAGGCTGGTGAAAGCACATCCTCCCTAGGGGTGCCACCTTCCAGATATTTTTGTAAAGCTGGTCTACTGTACATTTCTAGAAAAGGAGACTGTATATTCCAATTAAATAAAGGCGCATTTGAAACAACTGTCTCTCCCTTTGTAACGTATGGCTGTAAACTTTGAGTCCTGAGATAAAGTAAAAGAAAGATCTGGAGACTGGAACTAAGAATACCATAGACTGCAAGAGGAGGTAATAGACAAGTAAAACATGATTGCTCCCTTGAGGTAATGATAATTAAACAGGAGCCTACATGCTTTGTGCACGTGTTGCAGGAGGAGGAAAGTCTAGAAAGATCAATTATGTCTGGAGGAAGGGAGAGGCAATGAACAAGTTGGGCAGAAAGGATTGAATGGGCTACTAGAATGTCTTTGGAAGAGCCATGAGATACTTCTAGAGACAAGTCATATTGACAGCCATTTGTTTATATGGCTGACGGAAGCTGAACTCAACTTGACAGCATCCCAAGATCCAAAGGAATATTATTTGACTCATTTCGTTCTGCTTCATCGATCAGAACACTGGAAGCAAGGTAAAGTATGTTGGTAAAGGTCCCTTCAGTTCTTTAGGTGAAGGACTACTGGCTTAGGCAAGTTCTGCCCGGACCTGTCGGACCATACCAAAACAAACACCAGGACTACCATGGCGGCATGTGGCTGCACTCTGGGAGTGGGTCAGTGACATTGCGTTTCTGTCACCATCCAGCATCCAGAGGGCAGAATCCATCGCTGGAAGAGTTCCTTTGGCAGAGGGCCTCAAAGAGTGCACGAGCAGTCACTGCTCCTGGGTCAAAAGAGCTCTGCTTCTGCACCCATGAAGATGCTGCCTTAGAATCAAACATGTATGTTTTCCCTCTAGCCATTTCTTACTTACAGTATTTTCACCAAGATATATCAGAGAAATAGCTGAGTTAGTCTAATTCGAACAGTCCAGCAGGGTAGTTAGTAGCACTGGGAGACGAACAAGAGAAGGGTTGGTGGCATGAGTTTTCATAGACGTGCCCATTGGGCCCCCTAGCATCTGAAGAAATAGAAATCCCCATTGCCCCCCCCCCAGTGTCTGAAGAAGTAGATGTGCCAATTGGGCCCCCTAGCATCTGAAGAAGTAGACGTGCCCATTGGGCCCCCTAGCATCCAAAGAAGTAGACATGCCCACTGGGCCCCCTAGCATCTGAAGAAGAAGACGTGCCCATTGGGCCCCCTAGCATCCAAAGAAGTAGACATGCCCATTGGGCCCCCTAGCATCTGAAGAAGTAGACGTGCCCACTGGGCCCCCTAGCATCTGAAGAAGTAGATGTGCCCACTGGGCCCCCTAGCATCTGAAGAAGTAGACGTGCCCACTGGGCCCCCTAGCACCTGAAGAAGTAGATGTGCCCATTGGGCCCCCTAGCATCCGAAGAATAGACATGCCTACAAAAGCTCATGCCACCAACCCTTTTCCTGTTAGTCTCCAAGTGCTATTAACTACCTTTCTGGACTTCAACTAGACGGACAATTTTGACTGGAAATGCAGCAGTTTATGAAGGAAACTCACACTTCATATTGCAGCTGTGCTTTGTTCCCACTGAAATTAAAGGGACACTGAGGACTTTATAGAATTACAAAAATTTTATTTCCTCCCACTTTTACAGTATCGCAATACCTTATTGCTACCCTTTATTCTACTCTCATTCAATTCTTATCTATTTATTTATATATCACTCTTCAGTAAGCTGCTCAACTTGATTTACTAGTTTTACCAAAGAAACTAATGAATAATTTTGTAAACATAAGAAACACCACTTTATGCTAGAACATGAAAGTGCACCAAAATATTTATCCCTTCCCAAACACACAGCCCAGGAACTGAAGCCCCTGCTGAGGTCTTTTAAGTTTTTGTCTAATGAAATTGTTAACAAATTGAGATCAATAGATATTGCTGCTCCAAACCTTTGCTGGGTAATGGGCTGGAAATGTAGAAGAATGCTAGCGCTGCTATAATAATCACCAGCACCACTTCATAAACAAAAATGTGAGCCTGTAATGCTTTCACTCAGGCACTCAGACCATGGACAGCTCAGTGGCTACGCCAAACACAGAAGAATTCTCTTTCTAATCAACTGGGACTACTGAACCGCAGATCATGAAGAAGGGGCTGCACCATCCCATTATTATCCCATTTTATGTCTGGCCTAAAATTTATTTTAAAAGTTGCAACTCCTACTTTGGACAAACGTGCATCCAACTCAGTCTAAAGAGGAAATGACAAAGCACCCTACAACAAAATTCAGTGCAAGTTTGGAAGATCAAGAGACGTGTGGAGCAGTCAAAATATCAAAGCAACGTGTGATCTGTTTTCTACTCTCTGGTTCTGTTTGGACAGGTTGGAAAAGGAACCCGCTTGCTCCTCCCCCTCCTCCTCCTCCTGGCTGTTAAAGTGTTGAAAAAGCAGGGGAGGGGTAATCCAGTCGCTATCAAATTGCGCCCCTAGCAAAATTCCTCTGGGCAGACCCTTTTCCCTGTTTTATCAAGCAAGGCATTGTGGGAATCCCTTCAGTTGTAAAACCCACAGTGTACACATTTTCTATCATGTGGCACAGCCAAGAACCTCATAACCTCTGCTCTGCTTTGGCTCTGGAAAAAACCTTTGGTTGCGATCAGGTTTAATCATCTCTGAGGCACTTCTGGGAGGGCTTCCAGGGGGGCTGTCCACACACCGGACTGCCCCTTCCGCTCCCCGAAAGGGAAAGCTGTGCAGGGAGGATGGCGTTCCTGCAGGGCCACGTCCCGTCTTCGTCCAGACAGGATGGGCAATATCTCGCAGTAGCCTCCCTCCAGGCTAAGGAAAGTGTCGAGGGGAAAGCTGCTCATTAAACAGCAGCTTTTTACCGCACACTTTCCCTGCTGCTGCACCGCCACTGCCAAACGATAATCATGTGACCGATCACGTGACCACCAGGTCTGCAGCAGCTGTGAAGCTTTCACCTGTGTCTGGAGGCTAGAAAAGGTGGGTTACAGAAGGCCTGGGAACGCGAGGACCATGCACTGTCTCTCTGAAGCACCTCTGAGGTGGCCTCTGTGTTATGTCGGAATACACTTCACCCTCTGATTCAGTTCACCCGGGGCCATCGGGCCCCCTAGTGATGAAAGCTTAGCTGGGGCCACACCATGCCACGTCTCCTCCTAGCATCTTTCTCTTCCAGAACACACCCACACACACCCAGGGCTGCTCTCTTGCCTTCCCCTTTTTGATTACTAGTGGTCTTTGTACCTACCCAGCATAGATATAAGCAAGAATCCCAAAGATGGAGCAGGGACTGAAGCTGTGTTAACATATAACACAAGAGGTCCCCAGAAGCACCTCAGAGAGAATGCCGTGGCCCCCGTGTTCCCGAGCCGTCTCTAGTTTGCCTTTGCAGCATGGAGTGATTTGGAGGGGGGCAGATTGGTGTGTGAACAATCCCACTTCAAGGCCTTCTCTGAGGCACCTTGGGTGCTCCGTTGCTTGCCGTATCTGCTTCTGGGAATGCTTTACTCCAGAATATCTAGGATTTATTCCGTAATAATTAATCAACATCTGGAGGCAGCTTCAGACTGTGCCACAAGCTAAAACCATTTATCAAAACATCAGATCGTTTCCCTCTCACTTCACCTTCTTCGCTGCCGCTAACGACAGTTCTGGCATCTCTATGGCAGTTGCGAGGGAGAGTGAGGAACAGACCTGCACAGCCAAAAGTGTGAGCAAAGGAGTCAAAGCAGTCCACTCACGTTCGTGCTTTTCGTGGATCTATTTGCCACCTGCACATTGATATAATTATAAAGCGTCCGGCTGGCATACAAAAGCTCCTGGACATTAGAAGAATGTAGGTTCAGGAAATTGGGCCACTCCCTCAGAAACCCTGAAATCCCTGCCGTAATTTTCTGTTTCAGAAGATCGGCAGCAGCAGCAGCGTGGAAGCATGGCGCTTAAAAACTGGCAGAATGTTCTCAGGAAAAGCCTCCTCACTCGCGTCCCACACTGCAGGCCAATTAAAGGCCGACTGGATACTTAGTCCGATGGGCTAGATATGGTAATATACATCGTCATTCACAGTTAGAGGGTCTCTCTCTTCCTGCATGGGATTAGACAAATGGAATAGGAAAGCGACTCCTTAATTCAAAGATCACTTATTCGAAGAACAGCCCTGAATGCGGAGAAGGTACCACGCGCAGAATGCGGGAAACGCTTTCCCCTCACGTTATATCCATGCACGCAGCAGACTATGAGGCCCGAGTTCTATTTAACCAGCTCCCCAAATTGTGGGGTCAACGTGCATTTTAAAGAAAATTAAAAGAAAGGCATTACACGCATCTTAAGGCGGTATATTTTGTTGCACGCTTATTGCAAGAGTTATGTGCACTTAAAGGAGCCCAAACCGCTTTTAGCTGATGACGGAACACATGCATTTGGAGACTTGGTTACACTTTATACCCCGGCAAATGGCTTCACTGTTTTCTGTACAAAATGCAGACAGAGTTGACAGCCATAGACATACGAGCATAAAACAGCCGGTCTGGACTACTACGTAACTTCAAAGCAGTGACGCAAGGGAATAGGTGTAATGGGCTCAGCCGCTAGTAATAAGACGCCCAGGGAAACGGGTTGGTGAGGACGGCTGAGCAGCATAATGAAACGCCTGGAGCACGGGGGGGGGGGGCGCTACTCATTCACAGAGTTCAGCTTCTCGCAGAAGCCTAATCGCCCTCCCCCGCCCAGGCCGTGGCCCTAGCCCAGGACCAGCCGTCTGCATGCTAGTGTAGAGGATGGTGGGCCAGCCCCAGTGGGGCCCGACGCTGTCTGCACTAGCAATCGGATTCTGGAATAAGACTTCGTGCAGAAATGGTGCAAAGTCAGAACAAGACAGGCCGCTTTGGAGCGAATGGCAGCAGCAAATGATCACAAACGTTACAGCCTTGGCCATCGTTTGTCTGTCTTGGACACGGGGGTTTGGGGGCCATTTGCCTGGGAAGGCTCCTCCGCTTCGGCCAGGTCACTGCCGCGCTTGCCGTGGTGGAAAGAGCCGACAAAGTGCCCCGCGCTGCTCGCTGCCTCCTAGCCTCGCCCGGGAGGCGCAAGCACCTGCAGCACCTGCAACACCTGCGCTCTGGCTCCCCTGGCGCCTTCGTCACGCAGGGAGCAGCTCAGGGTCACCCACTGGGTTGAGCGCGGAGGGTTCAAAGGCAGCTTTCCCCAGGAAGAGCAGCGGGTAAAGAGGAGCGTGGGGAAAGAGAAGGCACAGGGGGGGCCCAGACTCACAGATCTTAGCCAGGCTGGCCACGAGGATCCAGACGGTGATGACATAAGGTGTCTGGACATGATGCCATTTAAGGGTGACAATCTGGAAGGTCTCGGTCCCGTTTTCCGATCGGACCTCTTCCGTTGCTGCTGCGCCATGGACGAGGAGGAGAAGTCCCGGCAGGATCCCCCAAGGGCGCGCCACTCTCATCCCCGCGGAGCCCATCGGGGCGGAGACCTAAGCGGCCGACTTCGGATCTCCCAAGGCGGATCCGCTCCCGCCCGGCTAACGCTGCCGCTGTCCGTCCAGCCTCGCCGGAGCCCGCCGGCGCATCGCAGTCGCCCAGGCGGCGTCCACGTCTCCGGGTCCCGCGCCGGCCGGCCGCCCTCCCGAGCGCCACCCAGCAGCCTCGGACACGCCGCCGCCGCCGCCTCCTTTATGCACTGCCCCCCCCCGGGGTTCGGGGGCGGAGCTTAGCCGCGCCGGACCCGTCCGGAGCGCCGGCCAGGCGGGAGGGCGCCCGCTTGCAGATCGCCGGGCCAGGGGGTTCGGGAGGCCGCCCAGGAGCCAGGGGGAAGCTTCGTCCGCCGCTCCCCAGGCTGCAAGGCGGGCAGCGGAACGGCATTTTCCACCCGCGCCCCCGCGATCCACTTTCACCTGGGGCCGCCGGTGGGGCAAGAGGGAGGCAGCCGAGGCTCCCTCGCTGCCTTGCTGGACGGGACGGGACGGACGGCGAGCCTCCCCTTGCTCTCCAGCCAGGCGCGCAGAAAGAGCCACGGCGCGCCCGGGCGGCTGCAGCAGCGGCGAGGGGCAGCCCTCCGTCCCCCGTCCCTCCCCGCAGGGACGCCGACCGAGTGGAAAAACACGAGCCCCGACGCGCTGCTGGCCGCCCAGCGACGCCGCGTTGCCGTTCCGGGGAAGAGAAGGGAAGCGAAGCGAAGCGAAGCGAAGGAAGGGCGCCCCGAGGGCCCCGTCCCTCCCCCCTTCACCTCCCCCCCCCCGTGCGCCCAGGGGTGCCGGTCGAGGCAAAGCTTCGGCTTGCAGGTGGGCCGGGCGAACGCGCGCGCCTCCCCCGGGCACCACGAAGCAGCCGCGCGCCCCTGCGCCTCCTTCTCTCCCGCTGCACCGCCAGCGGCGGCTCATTACGCGGCCGAAAAGAGGAGCCCCCCCTCGGAGCCCCCCCTCGGGGCCAACGCTGCTCAACCTCGGGGCTGCGCGCGCGTCCCCTGGGCACGGGTCGGAGCCCCGAGTTTGCGCGCCTTCGTGCGCTCCGACCCGTCCACTGCGGCCGAGCGCCGAGCTGGAGCGGCGCGAAGCGCGCGGGGCCCGTGTGCGCGGGGCAAGGTGTCCGGCAGGGAAGAGCGGGCCGCGACGCCCGCCGTGGCAGCCCGGAGCGAGAGCCCCGCGCGTGGGCGACTCCCCTGTCCAGACTCGGCGGGCTCCTGCGCGCCTCCCACTCCGTCCCTGAGCCCCGGAGGCGCCTCTCGGGTTGGAGGTCCCTTCCCCGCTCCTGCTCGCCGCTTCGCCGGGGGAAGGTGTCCGGGCAGGTCCCACGAAGGGCACTGACACCACGGAAGATTGAAAGGGCTCTGACATCGTTTTGGAAGCCGGCCCTTCCCAGTTTCTGGGGATTAACAGTCTCCCACCAGGAGTATCTGCGGGCAGGATTTTTTGGGAGGTGTGGAAGCACAATTTAGAGGCATTGACTTTCCCCTGAGCCAAGGATAAGCCAGGATTTCCCCTCTGTTTCCTGTCTGCTTGCATATGAGATCCGGCTACATTGCGTCCTTCCTTCGGCACTAGAGATCTGCACAAATGTGGGGGTTTTTAGACATTCTATTCAAATTGAATTGAATACCAGACAATCCTATCCGATGTGAATCTTTTAAATTCAGATTTCACAAGATTCTATTCAAATTTACCAGATTCAAATCGATTCGTTTGAATTTTTGATCTGGATATGCACAAATGAATGTTGACAAAGTTCGTGTGTGCACGTACGCATCTTCCTCACATCCATACGCGTCCGTACGTGTCCCTATGCATCCCATAGTTATCCCGTATGCAACCCATTTTCGTGCATAGGGATGCGGGAAAGATGAAGCTCTCCAAGGACGCATCATGTACGAAGTGGTACACATACAAATTTCCAGATAATTCCAACGAATCAATCCAAAATTCAAAATTTGATTCGAATGTTTACATTCAAATTTTGGGACATTTGATTTCAGTCTGAATGCCAAAATTTGGCACATTTGATCAGATTTTGAATGCCCATGAATATTTGTGCACGTTCAGCACTCCATCTCCCCTTTTCAGCTGTAGAAGGCGAAACAAAGGAGTGTGGGAGGAATCCCACCAGAAGCCCAAATTGGCAGCTTCCCTCCTGGGGCTTGCGAAAGTATGTCGTCTCTTCAAAGGCTTCCTACTTTCAGCTTATCAGATCCAATGATAAGCTGCAATTTCCTTCCCTTTCCTCCCTCTCCCCATTACATGCTTGGCTGGAAGTGAGCAGCTTGCAATGTAACCAGATCAAACAATACATTGTAACAAGGTATTAGGACACAGCCCTGGAAAATCTGATTTTAGTTAAGGGATCGGAAAGACTTTAAAATGCCTGCCATTACATAGTGTGCTGATGATGCGCAAAGCTGATGCCTACTTTGTCTCCCCAATTGGCCAAGAGGGACTCTTCTGCCAGCAATCAAAAATTTGGAGGTTTCCATCCTGCTGCCCCTTCCTTCCTTCCTTCCTTCCTTCCTTCCGCCTCCCTCTCTGCTTCCCCTTGGTGATCTGAATCAGGCCTATATGGGGGGGGGGGAAGAGGGGGGAAATCCCCTGCAAATCCTCACCACAAGCTGCCAGTGGGAACGAGCAATTTCAGAACTCACTGCTGATTGGAAGCCATCCCCTCTTGTTTAAAGTGGCAATTTGGGGTGTCTCCAGCAAGGGCAGGGACCACTCAGTTGGTCACCACGCTGCCAAATGGGGTGCTTGCCATGATGCGTGGAGATATGGTGGCTCAGGCTCTTTTCCAGGCTGCCCTCTCCCCTGCCACAGTCCATGCGCGCAGCCTGTGGCCCTACTAGAAAATGAGGGAGGCTGCAAAGTCAAGTCCTACCGCTTTATAGTGCTGGGAAAATGGTGGCTTTGTTTCCTTCTGCACTCCACAATCCAAAAGAACTATCATATGTTTGAGCAGAGCTCTTGGCTCTCCTCCCCAGCGCCCAGGAAGACACCAGAGCTCTGAGTCCCACACAGGGGCATATAGGCAAGGGCTCTTCCACACCTGAGGGGCTCAGTGAAGCCAGAGCGGTGACTTAGACACCAGGCTGTTGTCTGAACGTGAGAATGTTTCCAAGGAGCCACTGGTTCCACTCTCCCTTTGCAAACAGTATATATTAATGTAAAACTTAACTGAGATGCAGCCAGCACAGTCCTCCTCCTCGTAACTGGCTGAGGTGTTAATTTTAGATCAATCTCTGTGTGGAATAAGTAGTACAATCTGAGACAAGAATTGTGGTAACTATTTTTAGGATGACACCTTTTGGTTGTGCGCCCATAGCCCTGTGCTCAGAATCATTGCAGATCTTATGAGATTCCATCTTGAGATGCCACCACCATCGCGTTCTTTGCCTCCTTTCCCTCCCAGGATGCTCTATCTCCACGCACACCAGAAGTTCTCAACCCGGATAGTCTGATGGATATGTGATTTCAAAATGGATTTTGGAAAATTTGGATGCTTCAGCTTTAGATTTTTAATGAGCTTTGGGTCCATTTGGGCTCTGGATCTGGTCAGACTTCACACCTGTCTGTTTCATCACTTACCTTACATGTATTTATCTGAACTCCACTCGAATTCTGCTTGAGCCACGCTCACACATCGGCTGAAATCTGGCTAAACCGAGGGCCTTTCCGGCTCAGACAGCCCCAAAGTCTTTGAAACTTCGCTGGCGTTGAACTAGGCACCCACTGAAGTGGGAGTCACCTCCATTAAGGAGGTGGTTGTGGAGCCGTGGCGAGAGCATCAGTGCACACCCTAGTACCGTCGCTTCAGTGACTGGAAGAGGTGTGTATGGAGCATGCTGGGCTGTCGCAGCCTGGCCACGAGTGTGGCGGGAGAGCAATAGAAATATGGCGGTGTGCTAGCGGGTGCTCTGCTGCCAATGCCTGGATGAGTCTGGCATTCCCAACGTAGCACCAACAGCTTTGCTAAGTGGAGTAAATGCTAATCTTTCCTTTCCGCCTGAAATGGGATCTGACCATCTGAATGGTCCAGATCCAGGCATCTGCTGTTACTGTACTTCTCCTGTCCAATTTGAAGGCGTGGCGTAATTGTTTATGTAACCCTGAAGCATTTAGAATAAGCTGAAATCTAGTTAGTACTTAGCAGAATCTAATTTGATTAAGCATTATTGTGTTGCCTGTTAATAAGGCAATTTTAGAACTTTAAGGCTTTGGGAAACCGCTTTCCACCCACCTGCTGAGCATCCTCTGCACAGAAGAGATTTTAGGTAATCCCTCATACCATTTTCACAGTACACTAGCACTGGGCCTTCTCCTTGTTATGAAGCACATTGTTAATCTAATTTTATAGGGGATTATCTGTGACTGTTCCCACCTCATCAGAAATATTAGCAACTGCCAAGTAAAAGATAGAGACTTCACATCAAAAATGCCGGGAAGAAAATGCTGCTTTTCATAATCTACTCCCACTGTAACATTTTATCTAAAGTGTTTGCTCAGCCTCTAGAGTGACCTCTGTTTAAATATAACCTCTGATTTTGAGAATATTTGTAAATCCATCATACTTTTCTAGAACATACAAAATGACAGAACTATTCAAGTAAGCAGTATCAAAGCACCAAACCCTTCCAAAATAGTTTTTGTGGTTTTTGAAAAGAGAAATCATGGAGCTCTAGATGTTCTTGGTGGGGGTGGGATTTCCTTGGGGTGTGTATGGGGGGGTTACATTTGTCACCTTTGGAATATCTGAAGGGGCAGCAGGAAAGTCCTCCATGGAAGACCCCAGGTGGAGGAAGGAATGTAGGAAAAGCTCCTAGAATTTGTGAGTGTTTTTTGTTTTTCTAGAGCTGTTTGATTTCTATCCAAGAGGCATTTTTATATGTAGAAAAGTTAAACAAGCCAACTCTATGAAGGCTTACGGTCTGAAGTTATAAGTCTCATGAAACACTTTACTATCCTATTCTATAGGCTTAGGTTTTAGCATGTGTAGCCCAGCATTAACCATCTTCATTTAGAAACAAGAAATGGAAAAATAGAAATGGAGCCCTATCCTATGCATACAGTAAGCAACTCCTCTCCTAGATTTTTCCCTGCATCTGTTTTCCTTTACTACTGGTATGAACACCACTTTGGTCAGTATCTATTTCCACGGATCTTGACTTTTGCTGGATGCATTGCGGGAAAGGGAGGAATAAGCTTTGCTGCTGAGGATGCCAATGGGAAATATTTCAAAAACGCTGCAACCGAAGCTAAGGGAGCTGATTACAGATTTTGACAAGAGCACAGTCTTTTCCTTCCTTAAGCAAATGTTGGGAAATGTAGAATGGTATCTATTTAGCAGATGAATCTGTGATTGGCCCCTTTATTACTTATGAAGTACCTTTGAGGAAAATGACACGAACCATCCATGCTCATCATCAGAGCCATAGGTGCAGTTCAAAGGACAGAACTTGGCCTGCTGACCTGGTCTGGAAGGAAATCTCAGTATTATGAGGATAATATTTCTCTCTCTGTGTGTGTGGGGGGGGGGGGGTCATTTTACATACCAGCTTCTATGCATTTGACATACCACCTTCTAGTGGCAGCCAGTGTGGGTGAACCTGCTGAAAGCTGATTTGTGAACTTCCTTTGAAGACCACAGCATATGGCAGTGAAAAACCCAAATAAACTTTTAGTTTTTCTGCATTTTTTTTCTTGCTTAAGGAGGGTCTGTGTCTTTGGGAGAGAGGGGTGAAGGACATGGGCCAAATTATGCACAGTGAGAAGAATGTAGCTAAAGAGAAGGTTCACTTCCTTTCACAATGTCTGACGTTCAATACAGACGAAAAGGAGTTTTTCTTCACACAGTACACACCATGGAATCGACTGTTACCAAACTGAAACAGCCTCCAGAGAGCCAGTGGCAATGTGGGATCTATAAAGGATCCCATGTGCCTCTCGCACTACAGTCGGACAATGTGATCTTCTAGGAATACCCCAGCCTTATGAAATCCAATAAATTCAGCACAGTGCAATTATTATATTCTTTATAAGAAGCTTTTTTTCTTGCTTTAAACCACAGTAATTTTAAAACCACTGCCTCCTCAAAAATATCTAGTGCTGCCCTTAGAATAATTCAGATAATGGCCTTTACATATGGAGATGAAAATACGCAATATAAATATCAAAATACAAACGCTGGCTTGCTCTTTCATTGCAGGCTAGGAGTGGGAAGATAACCCACACACATTCCAAGGATCAATCTCTTAATTTAATCTGGAGAATCAAGAGTCCACCCACATAATAAAGAAGTCAACTTGAAAACCTTTGAAAGCAAGAGCCTCATCTTGCCTGCCTCGGGGCATCGGCCAGTGGCGGTGGATGGAATGTGGACATACTGCCCCAGTAGGAGTCCCTGGGGAATTTGGGCAATTCAGGTGCCTCCAGGCACACAACAGGCAGCCTTCCTTTTCGCCATGGCAGTAGTTCATCAGGTGGGAAGGCTGTCGATGTCCTATGTCAAGTGAAGAAAGAGGCTCTCCCCCGTGCAATTATTAGGGGTACAAGAGTTCTGCTTTATTTTCCGGCAATCTCTTGGGATTGCGCCTTGGTGTATAGCCAGTTAGCATGTTTTCCAGAAAGTCATGGGGATTTTCCTTGATATTCTTGGATGCCCAAACTAATTTGACCAGATTTTTGCTGGTACAACATATCCAAGCCATTGCTTTGCTTCTACAGGAGGGTGAGTTTAATGCCATGACCTTCCGAGGTCTGCACTGGAGTCACCAGTACAATCGAGGGTTTGATTTCTTTCATCCACTAGGGCAAAGATGAAAAGAACAGATCTGCTTGCCTTTGGCTGTAAGAAAGTTGGACAATCTCAGGCCGAAATGCGCCATGTCACCTTCTTTAACGGGAGATGCCAAGGCTTGAAACAGAGATCTTCTGCTTCTGAACAACATGAACGATGATAAGTTATGATCTCACTTCTAAAAATCACTTGGTGGTCTTTGTCACCTGAGCATTACCAGCCCATCTTTGCTCACCTCCCCTTGGGAGAGGCAGAGAGCAGGAACTTGGGCGTCTGGGCTAGGAACTCTCACTTCTGGCGCGAGCAGAGACAACCAACTAGCCTTCTGTACCCCGATGCCTCCTTATCTAGAAATGCTCTATTTGTGCTTATTTTTTCCAAGTCTCCCTTCATTGTCATTCCATGTGAGATCCCCTTAAGTATTTTGCTTAACACCCTCACTGGCATTTGCATTGTGCTTTGCTTTGAGAAAGAACAATTCATATAATAAATGATAACATAAAATTAAAGCAGAAAATTATTTTGTAGATGGCACAGTGCATGTTTTCTCTTAATGTATTAACAAGTTAGTGTGTATGAATAATCTGCATTTCTGCAAGCATAAACACACGAGATCCAAATAAATAATGTGCTATTGTTTCCTAAAAACCTTCACTTCTCTGCAATGGACTTCCTTGAGGGAATACAGTGACAGAGGTCTCAGGAATATAAAAGGAATAAAAGTCAAAGTGACTAATCTTGCTCTGATTTTAAGTAATTTTAGTGGGAGAGATACTACTGAGTGCTTAACTCCGCCAATTTCATGCATACCTTTTTGGAATGAAGTGGTGGCGAATCAAGTCTAGGCACCCTTGGATGAGATGGGTCACCTCAACCTATCTGAGTTGGCCTCAGGCCTGGGTTTGGGGCTAAAAGTGGCTTGATTGCCCTGTGGAATGATGTTTGATGAGAGGAGGAAGGGATGCCTTGATTTTGCACGCTCTGAGTTTTGGGCAGGAAGATGCATGTCACCCAAAGAGTGCTTTGGTAATCTATTTTTCCCGCAGCCCCCATTGGACATAGGATGTGGACTGTGATTCCAGTTCTTTCCATGTCTTTTGAGGTGGCTTGGTTTGAGCCAGAGAATGGACTCTGCATCATGTGCTAAAGTGCCCACTGGCAGAGCTACTGGCAGAGAGTCTCGTCTGGATCTTGCCAGAGCACATTTTATTATTCAGGGGATCGATAACAAAATCTCACCCAAAAAGCATATCTAAAGTTTTATTGTGTCTGACTGCATTGGAACTGGAAGCAAATTTGAGAATATTTCATATATTTTCTAACAAAACATTTTTGAAATTAAAAAAAAAAACACCCAGAACCTCGCCATAGCTCTGTTGCCCTAACTGAAACCATCTCTTGGCTGTCACAGTGCCAATGCTTCCTAAAATGTGGAACCAGAAGCGTCCCCGTGTATCAGTAGCACGGTCAGTTGCTGGTCTGGTGGCAGAGCAAGGATTCCCACAGTGGCAAAGGCAGCAGTTCTTGTGTTGTTTCTGGGTCAGTACAAGAGGCCCGGTGGCATTGTCCTGGGCTGAATTCGTACGTAGGCCTCTGCTTTTCAATTAGATACTCTGTACCAGAGCTGTACCAGAACTGTCCTAATTGCGTAGCAGAGGCCTGAGTGCAAATTCAGCCCTGGCTGCTTCCGGTTTGTTCTGGGTCAAGCAGACAGAGAGGATTTTCAAGCATGCAAAAGTAATTAAGCCACTGTGGAGTCACAGTGATTTTTTGGGCCACACGGGCTGTTCTGGTCTATACAGTGCTATTTTGTGGGAACGGCCCATTGCAACCCAAACCCACCTGCCAGTTTTGAAGCCAACACGGAGCCGGGGCAGCCTGTGTCAGTGCTGGGACGGCTTTGGGTGCCACTTCTAGTAGTGCTTCCTGGTGTGCATTTCAGACTGTCTACACATCCTTTGGTCTGGTTGTGGACCTCCATGCCAGGCCTAGGATAAGGTGCCATTTTGGTATCATATCCTGGCCCACTGCTCCATCTAATGCACACAAAGCATGATCAAGGAGATAATTCTCTGCTTGCAGGTGGAAATGTGTCCTGGAATGGAAAGAGATCTATCTACTCACCCAGCTTTTGCCAATCATCATCACCTTCTCTGTCCCCACTGAAGAACTATCTGTACACTTACTAATTTGACTAGATTTTGGTATGTCAGAAAGTCACCTTCCCCAATTGTAAAGATAAAAACAGACTTGTTTCTTTACAAGTAAAAACAGTATCAAATATACAGTGAATCAGATACATTTCTAAAGTTTTGTTTTAAGTGAGCAAACTGCTTTAGATGAACAAAGGAGGCAAAAAGGAAGAAGAAATCAACATTTGGAGTGGAAGCAAGAACTCAGGCCGTCTGATGGACCAAGGACGTTGGGAGAAGTTTAGCTCATTTGACAACCTTTACATGTGTTGCAAATACAAGGACTTGATCTGAATTTGAGAAGTTTTTTAAAAAATGCTTAGCATTACCGATCTGAAAATACCTTATAAGATATCAAATGTATCACTGTAAACAACAAAGAAGCATTTCGATTCCAGAAATTTAAGTTTCTTTTTAAAAAGTTCAAGAATAATATTTCTTTTAAGAAGCCAAAAATAGACCCACATTTCCCCAGTTATAGAAAGACTTAACCATTCATTATAAGCCATGTGTATACTGTATTATCTTTTATCAGATATAGGGCTCCTCGCTTTCACTTTGGAAGCTGCTGATAACATTTTTAGCAAATTGATGTTGGCAGGCTAACAAATATAACCACAGCCCATTTCTTGCAAAATTGTTTCCGTAAACTTTCAACTTCCTAAATATCAAATAGAGGGTGAACAATCTCTTCTATGGCTTTCCCATTTGGGGGTCTTTGTAATTTTAAAGAAGGAAACCGAATGTTGTTACTAAGTCTCTAGAAGGAGTGGGCAGAGAAAGCCAAAGGGAAGCGTCTCTTTGCATGTCGGAAGCGTTGCCTCCTAGCTTTGTTGTCACTTAGTACCAGCAGGTTGCTGTAGGCCTGCTGACCACATGGAGATACGGAAGTTATTTACTATTACCTTCATCTGAGAAGAAGCCAAGGAACACATCTGGGAACCCCTGCTTTACTGTAGAGTTATGACCACTCCTTCCTCCAAGATACTCCGTGATTGTTTTAAGATTTTACTGTTTTCCACCGCTTTTAACTAGTTCACACTTCCATTGTCATTTACAAACTTGTCCATCTTTCAACAAATTCAAGAAAACAGCCTGAAGAGAGATTATTCAAGTTATAAGCAGAAGGTGTGGTAAAACGACACACATTTCTAGCACAATATTTAAGGATGGACAAATTGAAAACAAACAATAAGTGTTTTATAATGGCTCAACAATAGGCTTGGATTCAAAGGCCATCAGGGAAGTGCATTTGTTGTGCATGCGTGAAATGGTAGCCATATCCTGATGTGTGCCCATCTCCCTGCATTTTGATGACTGATACTTGATAACCTCGAGTACACTGCAGTCCACATCAGTTAGGAAGGCAGGGAAATATTATTATGAATACTAATTATTTAGCAGACACCATCTGCTTCCACATGACTACAAAAGAAGAAGAAGAAGAAGAAGAAGAAGAAGAAGAAGAAGAATTGGCTTTTCTACCCCGCTTTTCTCACCCATTTAAGGGGACTCAGAGCGGCTGACAAACCTTCTGTTCTTCTCCGCACAACAGACACCCTGGGAGGCAGGTGGGGCTGTGAGAGCTCAGAAGAGAGCTGTGACTAGCCCAGAGTCACCCAGCTGGCTTCATGGGGGAGGGCAGAATCGAACCCGGTATTCCCAGATAAGAGTCCGGCTCCCTAATCACCACCAAAGGCCACGTGGAGAGATCCCAGCAGTCAGGACTTCGGGCTGCCTCAGAGGGTGGAAACCTATTTGGAGGAAACCCTTTTCAGGGTGTTGAAGCCTATTCTGGGAGCACTTACTTTCTTCAGTTACTCCTGTCCCACGTGGAGGGAGAGCAGTGGCAGAGGTCCAGCCCCACTGTAGGGTTGAAAGAAAATGCCCCCCCCCAAATGTTTCAAGGTTTGAAAAGAAGCAAGTGGTGGGTGTATGGATGGTACACCTGCCACTTTTGAGGACGGATCCCATGCTGTCAGGCATCCCGTTTTGCTGGCATGTGGAGGCAGCCACTGCGCGCAATTCACGGCATTTTGGTGTCCACCAGGGAGCATTGAGATTTCGTATTCAATCTTGCCCCCAAATGCCCTGGAATGAGACCAGTAAGTTCATGGAGATTCCCACACTGGGCCTGTCCCTATGCACGTTTGGTATGGTTCAGAGCATGCGATTGGTGCTGTCAGTCCCCATGGGCTTTGGATTTGCCACGCAAAAAGGGTACGAAATCCCCCCCCCCCAAAAAAAACAGTGCCAGAAGGGGCCAAATTTGATACCTGTGAAAAAAGAAGTCTTGGCACGGTTTGGGGAGCCGGCACTCATCGCTCAGCAAGCTGCGATCGCACATGGGGACGCTTGCGGGCTAACTGGGAGGAGAATCGCGCTCAGGTCATGGATTGGGGTGTGTGCCTGCTGTCCCTGCACTGTCCATTGAAGATTGCAGCTGCTGACTTTTTAAAAATACCGATCGGAAAGGTAGGCTGGAGAACGGCTTGGTTTTTTTAATTTTCTGCCATTTCAACAGAAGTAATTCCGACCCCATTTCAGAACGCCAAGGCAGGTTGCAGAATGGCTGGATTTTTGTTGCACTTGCAACCCCCATTTTCCCGACTGAAAAGGCAATAATAAGAGTCTTGATTTTAAAATTGACATGCGCTCCTGCGGTCCCCAGTGGAGTGGAGGTGCGCAAAAGTGCTCAAGCTCCTGGCCTTTGGAGCCTCAGTGCTGACCTGAGGCAGTGCAGGCATGGAGAAGGATGGACTGTCTGAATATGGACAACCCTGTCCCTCTCCAGCATCATCCTACCCTGTCCTGGGATATGGGTGGGGGGAGGGAGGAAATGGCCCCAGATCCATATTACAATACTGAAAGCTTTCTGGACTGCAAGAAAAATAAAGTTGTATTTTACTAACATATCAGAGAAATAGCTGTGTTAGTCTAATTTGAAAAGTCCAGCAAGACAGTTAGTGGCACTTGGAGACTAACAGGAGAAGGATTGGTGGCATGAGCTTTTATGGACACGCCTACTTCTTCAGGTGCTGGGGGTCCGTTGGGCCCCCTAGTATCTGAAGAAATAGACGTGCCCATTGGGCCCCCTGACATCTGGAGAAGTAGATGTGCCCATTGGGCCCCCTAGCATCCAAAGAAGTAGACGTACCCATTGGGCCCCCAGCATCTGAAGAAGTAGACATGCCCATTGGGCCCCCTAGCATCCAAAGAAGTAAACGTGCCCATTGGGCCCCCTATCATCTGCAGAAGTAGACGTACCCATTGGGCCCCCTAGCATCTGAAGAAGTAGACATGCCCATTGGGCCCCCTAGCATCCAAAGAAGTAAACGTGCCCATTGGGCCCCCTAGCATCTGAAGAAGTAGACGTGTCCATTGGGCCCCCTAGCATCTGCAGAAGTAGACATGTCTACAAAAGCTCATGCCACCCACCTTCTCCTGTTAGTCTCCAAGTGCTACTAATTATCTTGCTGGATTTTACTAACATAGTAAAAGCGAAACTGGGTGCACCAGACAGGATGAAAATAGAGCCATTATAGTGCTGCTATGGTGGGGTCACCTCATGTATCCTAGGCAACCCTACCACAGTGCTGTGTTTTCATCCCTAAAAAGTGCTGAAGCTGGAAAACCCAGCACTGATAGCAGGCTTTCTAGCTTTAGCACTTTTTAGTGATGGACTTACCTCTCTGTACAGAGCCCCAATTGGAGTTCTGTCCAAGGTGTGTGCGTGGGGCTGAAACAGCCAACCACACATGGATGGAGGTGGTCCAGCATGCTCTGCAAATATTATGCAACCCTGACGTGGGGCTGCATCCAGACATCACTTACTTATTCCACTGTTTTGGATATTCTGGAATAAAGCGTGGAATAAAACATGCCAGATTTCAGCAGAACCAAGACCTCCATGAATGGTTTTTCAAGGGTTTTATTGCAGCATACTGGTGGATCCCTGTAAAGACTGGATTTAAGAAGGTGTGGAAATCCTTAAAAAGTCTAGTGTTTTTAATCTGAAATTTGTTCCAGAATGAGGGGCAGTGTAAAAAGTGCCTAAAGGGTTATTATCTCAGCTTTGTGATATCCTGCTAAAGTGCAGTCACAATTCATGGGCAGCAGGCACACTTGTTAAGTAATGGCCGTATCCCCATGCAAGCCGTTTGGAGCAAGATCGGAACGCATGGAATCAGAAGCAGGTCTGAGATCGCTCCCGGCCTGTCCCCATGCCATTCCTGACAATGCAGGCTGGGTGCGGGTGGGCACAGATGCAGCTGTCCCCATGCAAACCGTGCCAAACCCTGGCATTGGGGAGCAGCGTCACCTCCTCTCTGCCCCCTCTCTCCTCATTGGAAGCCAGATTGATGTCAGCCCACCCCTGTGGCGCCAGCTGCAAATGCCACTGTGGCGCCAGCTGCAAACGCCATATCCCCCCCTCCCTTAGCGGCACAGAAAGCCAGGATGGGGCTGGAAGGCACATAAAAAAGCTCAAATAAAGCTTAATAACAATAATACATTTATAAATAATTTTAAAAGACCGAAAGCCGCTACGAGGTTTAGAGGCAGTTAGGTGCACGAGCAGGTTTGCACACCTCTGCTCTACCGGCAACCGCGGGAACGCCTGTCAAGTTTAAAAGGGAGAAAGTCAAGCCTTTATCATGATTGTCTTGGCGATCGGGAAACGGGGGTTGAAAATTCTTGGAACTGGAACAAAAATCAAGCCGTTATCGTGCCTGCCTTGGCAATCGGGATTTTTCCACTCCCCCAAAATGTCAGAGGCTGCAATCTCTAATGCACAGGGCAGGAAGAGCAAGCACACTCCACTTCCCAATGATGTGAGCACCAATCTCCTCTCCGGATCTATGTAGATGGATCTATCTGTGTAGGTGCCAGATGGTCAGCTCTGTGTGTCAACGGCATCTTTGTAGACAACCTATGCAATTTGGCTAGGGGGTGTGTGCCGGACTTCATAGCTACCGTGTAACCTGCTACGAAACTTTACCTCTCCGCCATGCCCACTGTCGACTGACGTGGGCCTTGAGTGACGTCCGCACTGTCCAATCACGCCTTGCCACTAGCACGCCTTCTGCTTAGGCCAGAATGGATTTATCTGACGGGTGCTTTGCCATTCACACTGTGACCCTGTCTAGCACCCATTGGCATCGGGTGCTAGGCTGCCAGTGGAGAAGCATTGGGTCCTTGAACAAGGACCAGATTCATTGAGGACCCCATTTCGAAGATCCGGATCTCCTAAGTGGAGAAACACCCAATGAGGCGCTTTAATCCAGATCCCATTTCTAAATTCATAAAATATTTTTAAAAAGAAAAGAAATACCAGTCAAGAAAAACACAGCCAACAAGAGTCTACAAACTTTTTACCCTGCAGTAGTATCATCAGTGTACTTTATTTTGCATTTTGCTTTCGTATTCAAATTTATATTCTGTGTTTATTGCTTTTTATGTTTTTTGTGCTTTTGTTTAAGTGTATTCTGTAGACTATGTTGGCATGCATTTGGAAAGGGACCGGCATGAACAGGCACCGCTGGGGGCCTGGTCTCCTTCCTGTCTCCAATCTCCTCACACAGCCTCCCCTCCCCAAAGCTGTTCACCTGCCCTCCCCTCAGCTCTACATTTGCTTCCAGTTTTGCTAGACTTATAAATCGTAGTCATGGGGGTTGAATCCGCACTCCTCCATGAAGCCATCTGGGTGACCTTGGGCTAGTCTTTGGCTGTGTTCCCATTACCACTTAAAACTGTTTAAAAACAGTTTAAAAACTGTTTGGATCCTCGTCGTTCACACCCCCAATCAGGTAAAATGGTTTAAAACAAGTTTGGATCCTCGTCGTTCCCATTCACAATCAGTTTTAGGGCTATCTTGAGGATTATTTGGCTTGAAAAGGGAATTAAGTAAACACCTGATTCTTCAGGTGTTTTTTCCCAGTTTTGCTTTTAAAATGTTTCTTATTGCTGTGGGAATGCTACAGCAATATTGGGGCAAATCTGTCATGAAATGGGTGGGATTTCTCCCAGCAGGACAGGACAGTACAGCCCACAGCCAGATTTTTAAAGTGCAGGCAGGGCTTCTTCAGAAGTTTCCTTCTCAGCCAGCCTCTCCCTGATCACAAAGTAACAGTTCACACAATACTCCTTCACACCCAGGGACACAAACAATAATGTTGCCACATTGCCACAGGTTTTGGCTTCCCTGAAAGGCAAGAGGGAGGAGCCGACAGGGCGGCAGCAGCAGCAGCAGCAAGAGAGAGACGGGGAAGGAGATCAGAAGATTCTGCCTTTCAAGGTTCTCTTTGGCCTGGACAAAGGGCTGCTCTCTGTGTGTGTGTGTGTGTGTGTGTGCTTGAAGGATCTTACATTGCTGTAGCCTTTTTTGAAAAGGAAAAGAAGGCAAGGGGACCGAGTTGATGGGTTTAAAAAAATACTTCTTCCTGCCATAGGCAGCATTGGCTTGCCTTGCCTTGACAAGCTTTCCCCTTTCAAAGGGGAAGCAAAAGCAGGAGGGAGGGGGCTGGGATTCCCCACGTCATCGGATCGGGAGAGGGGTGGGGAAAGGCTCAGGAGGAGAAAGAATGCTTTCCCCAACCCGTTTTTGGAAGCGTTTTAAAACTGGGGAAAAATTGGGGTTGAATCCGATTGCCAGATGCTGTTTGCTTCCTTTTAACATGTTTTACATATCGATTTAGTTCCCAATGTAAGTTCGATGTATATTGCATTAAAGTGGGCTATGACACACTTGGAGGTTCCTGTAGAACAAAGAAATATATCTGGAAATAACTTTCTCCACAGTAGAAAACATATAATTGCTCTGAATCGGCTGAACAGGAAGAAGATGTTGGTGTGAAAGTCAGAGGCCAGGGCCAGCAGATACACCTAGGCTTAGGCTGGGTCTCTGCAGGAGGATCCTAGTGAAACACTGGCTTCCAGCCCTTTCTTGACCGACCAGTGGTTTGTTATTTTGTTTTTGCTATGTGAGCACCAGCTGAGTTTGGTAGACTGCACTGCCAAAGGACCTCATCAATCATCTGGGAATTACTGCAGAGCAGAGAAAAGGTGCATTTCCCCCAGCCTAATCTTCTATGCTACTAATCCTCTTTGTAAGTGAATTTTAAAGTGCAATCCTTTCAGATAATTGCTCACCCTTTGTTTTCAAAGTGGAATGAAATCTCTGTTTCTAACCTTGAAAGTCAGGTTCTCATCTGCCCCCTTAATCCTAGCAGTTGTTCTTTCCATCCAGAGTTCACTTTCCTGGAAGACAAGTAAACAGTACTGGCTGAAGCCGCCGTACACAAACTTGCACCATTGATTCATCCAGCCCTCTGTGATTTGCTGCCTTTTCCAGTCCGGCTACCTGAGCTGGTGCCAGATAGGCAGAAGCATGTGGCAACATCCCCATTGTGATCTCCAGGTATGACCCTGGTGGGTTTTTCCTCTCAGAGTACCAGGAGACCGCAAGGTGAGCAGAAGAGCAGATGGGCTGCGGAAGGCGCACACGGAGCATTCAAAATCCACACAGAGGCAGCATCTGAGGCAACACCAACCAGCTCTACCTCTTTTATGGACAACCATGTTAATCTTTGACTCAAGTTAAGAACCTTGTTATTTTAACCTCTCTTTATTACTAGTTGCCAGTTAGTAACAGGAAGTCTGTAGAGGTATTTTAACTTTAGAACTTTAGAATTATTGATAAGCAGTACATTGAGAATCTTAGCTGTTAAGTGTATTTTTGTGTCTTTTACTGTGTGTCAGCGTAGCCACTGAACTGCCATCTTTGAAGCTCTGCAATAGCAGGCCGTGCCCGTTGTCACGTGTCCTTTTCCTGTAGAGAGAAGCTTTGAATTGTGGGAAATAATTGGGACTGGTGTCTTAAACCTATTTGGAGTCTGTCTTGGATGTTTGATGTAAAGGCCACCCATGCCACGAGAGGTGGGAGAACCATGAGGGATACGTTTGCCTGCTGGTGCCATTTAATGCATGATCTTTTATCAATAAATGCCAACATTTATGCTACAAAAATAGGTCTCCTTGTTTCTGAACTGGAGCCTGTGAATAGTGATCATGACAGGATAAAAGATCACCACAGACATGGCTGAAGCTTCACTGCAACCTCTCCCAGGGCTCAAGTCTAGGTACTTTGGCAACTGAGGGTGCTTCCGCACTTACCTTTTTAAATCTGGATCTATTACACCCAGATTTACTAAAACCGGTTTAGAATAGATCCGGATCTACTAACCCCGGTTTAAGGTAGATGCGGCACAGGGGTGGGCTAACATCAATCCAGCTTCCAAATGAGGAGAGAGGGGGCAGAGAGGAGGGTCACTGCTCCCCCATGCCAGGGTTTGGTGCAGTTTGCATGGGGATGCGTCCATCCACACCCAACCCGCACCTATCCCGTGTGGCTGGAAATGGCATGGGGATGGGCTGCGTTCCGATCCCACTCCAAATGGCTTGCATGGGGATGGGGCCCAAGGGATAAACAAGGAGCTACTACATGAGTGGTGAGGCTGCCCCCACTGGGCCTGTCGACCATCTCACCAATGTAACCACAGCCTGGGGAGTGGGGCAATAAGCTGCTATTGGGTTCTTGGTGAAAGATGTGAAAGCAAGTCACCATCTGGGTCAAGAATTTGGCTATCAGACAGATTTCCATCAAGTGGACAGTATCTAAGCCGCACCCATGACTCCACTATGTCAGTGACAGAGTGCACCCACTCTCCACTATAATCATTGACCCAGAAGTGCAGTCCTTGTTTGGGAACTTCCAGGGAAGAGGATGCTGTCCTATATGATCCACACCCAACCGAAGCTCCAAATCCAGTACTGGGACAATCTCCAAGGGTGCATCCCCATGGTACTTTTTCCTGTCACTATTGTCCCTCTACTGCAGCAGATCTAACAAATGCGCGTTCAATTCCGAATTAAGTGTCCCCATGGGGCTCAGCAAAATGCGCATTTAAAATGCACTGATCGTCCCCAAGGAAGCGTCTTTTGCTTACCTGCATCTTTTTCTCCCCGCCACTCATTGTTTCACTGAGTGCTCGGGTGGAAGCAATTCATTACGCTATGTACAAGATCTCCAGCTGCCGAAACGCCTCCCCCAGCCAGCAATCGTGCGATCGTGCGCTCATTCACAAGTCCAAAAGAAAAATTTACAAGTTCTCTGTCCGTCTGCCCTGCTTGCGAAGGCAGTTTACAAGATCCCCGGCCCCGAAATGCCTCCCCCAGCCAGCGATCTTGCTCATACACTTTCACTTGCGGGCGGGCGGAAGCAATTCATTACAATGTATCTTGCTGTTTCTCTTTGTGATTGGAATGCCTGCCTACTGTTTTCATATCGTGAATGCTGGCTGTGGATGAGAGGCAAAAAAAGAGAGAGAGAGCTTGCCGCCGCGGAGAGAAGCCCCGCCCCTTTTGCCACGGAGCGTCTCCATGCAAAATGTTGCCCTGAATACCCGCGTCTTCCCAGAAAGTGCGCTGGTAGTCTTCTTTAAAGGGCACTTTTTTTTGCTGCGCATTTTCCTAATTTGTGGTGCTGGAAGCCCGGATAAAAGCCGTGCATGGAGGTGCTCCGAGACAAAAGAGGATTTTCAGCGGGCTTTAAATTGCATGGAGATGCAGCCCAAATGACTACCACTGCCAGTCAGCCCCAGACTCTGTGCCTAGAGATTTTCCCCTCTGAATGTGGGGCGATGGCACCACCAACCGGTAGACAATTCTACCCCTTTCTGCCTTAGTGTATCAGTGGAGCCACAACCTCTTTGGAATAATGTATAACAGATATTTCAAATTAAAAGTCCTATTTATAAACCTTAAAGCATTATGTATAATGGAACCAATACCTGACTCAGTGTAATTCAACAATAAATGCAGTACAGCAACATTACATGATCTTTCAGGCTACTATATACTTGAATAGAGTTATGGCCAACACATAGCTATATGCAAGCATTGCCACACCATGAGCAATCCTGAGGGATTTCCGCACTGCAACGCGTTCCAAACGGAACGCGTTCAGGCGGAAAGCTTAAGACAGCTCCCGGCGCTTTCACCTTTCACACACAGACGCGCCAGAACGCGTGTAAACGCGTTCCGGCGCGTCTGTGTGCGAATGCTCAAAGCATCGTGAGCTGTCTTAGCCGGCAAAGGCCGGCCAGGGGCGCGGAGACAGCCGCGGAGGCAGATCGGCAATCAGCTGATTGTCAAACAGCTGATTGTCGAAGCCGCGCCGGCGTCGGAGGCGAGCCCGCAGCTGTTCGGGAGACAGAAGCAGGCGCGAATGCTTCTCCTCCCGAATGCCTGCGGCGGCTCGTCCGCGTTCGAAATGTAGAGCACTTTAAAGTGCTCTACATTTCGAACGCGAGAAAGACAGCTGCGGACACGTCGGAGCGCAAGCCCCGCTCGGGCAATGCGGATGCCGTGTCCGCAGCTGTCTCCCACGCGTCCCGTTCAGCCCCGTGCGAAAACGTCTCTGGTGCTGGCCACTTTGGTTTAGAAAAGGAAAAGCTTGTATTGGTGCAGGGACATCCATTCCTGTCATAAGAACATAAAAGGAGCCCCGCTGGATCAGATGCTTAAACAATATCTTTGCTGTTTTACTAACTTTCAATAAGACAACTGAGGCCTTAGTGCACATTAGGCTGTACTGCATAATGGCTAGACCAGGGGTAGGCAAACTTTTTTAGTCAAGAGAGCCAAATTTCAACAGTTCACCAATTGACATTTCTTTTGAGAGCCAGATTAAAGTGGGCGGGGCCACTGAGGTCATTGGGTGGAGCCACTGAGGTCATGGCGGGGCCACTGACATCACAGGGTGGGGGCAGGGCACAGAAAGATAAAGAAGAAAAAAAGTATGATTGGAACTGAACTCATCTCATGAAATGAATAACAGTATAAACCTGCTGCGTTCACACCTGAGTTTTAATCCTGTTTGAGACCACTTTCCAAGTGAGAATATAGCAGCAAAGTGAATAATCGTTTTGTCCTCTTTATCCAATCCAAAGATGACTTTTCCAGGTTAGATAACGCAGAAAGAAAACAGCTTGGGATTTTGCTGATATAGTATCTCACTCTGAAAGTGCACTGAAGCTGGGTTGAAACTTGTGTGAACGCAGTAATAGAACTTCAAAAAAGTAATAGAACTTCAAAAAAGAGCTTCTTAAATATTTTATTTATTTATTTATTTATTTATTCATATCCTGCCCCATACTCTGAAGGGCAGAGCTGGAGTCGCCTCACTGCAAATGGTGGCCTCGGGGTCCATCCCAGGACCCCACTGCTCCAGTAGACATGTGGACGCACGGTATCTGATCCGTCTTCACAGCGGAAAACCAGGCTGATGACACCATTAAAGGGATTTAAGGTCCAAAGAGCCAATTAAATCCAATTTTGATGGCGCTGGTAGGTACAGCGTGTTTGTGATGGAGTCTGAACAGGGTCCTTGAGTGGTCTTGTATGTAAGCAACTGAGTACCTATCAAATTCCTGAAGGGCCCCTGGAGATCTCACACTGGAGAGAAACCATATAAACATCGAGTGTGGAAAGACCTTCAGTAGGTCATCACAACTGACTCAACATCACAGAATTCACACAGGAGAGAAACCATATGAATGCAAGGACTGTGGAAAACGTTTCAGCCAGTCATCAACTCTTACTATACATATCAGGTCTCACACAGGAGAGAAACCATAAGAATGCAAGGAGTGTAGGAAGAGCATCAGCAGGATGTTAGAGTTGGCCTCACATTTCAAGACTCACACAGAAGTAGAACCATTTTAATGTTAGGAGTCTGGAAAGAGCTTCAACTGGAAATTGGCTCTTACATTTCATTTGAAAAGTCACACATGAATAGGAGATATTTCCTAGATTTGGCTGACAGCGGGGGTTGGGGGCGTCGCGGCCACAGGCGGCAAGGCTGAGGAGGAGGAGGCGGTGGGGGCAGTGGGGCCCCCCAGTCCCAGCGCCCACAGCGCCATCTTCTCACCAGCATTCACATGGCCGACAGACACACGCCCCTCACCCATGCTGGCTCCGCCCCTCCCACTGATAGGAGGTCTTCGGCCTTCCTTGCCCCACACCCAGGGCGAGGGTCGGGCGGACAGCCGCTTCGAGCCTGGGGAAGCGCCGGCGGGGTCGCTCCCGTCCGCAGGGGCCCGGCCTCCCTCAGGCAACCCGAAGGGCTGCCAGGCAGGCAGTTGGCAGGGGCGGCAGCAACACCACTCCCTGCGCAGCCCCGCCGGTAAGGCGACTCCCCCACCGTGCGCGCCCGCACGGAAGAGCCGCACGGAAGGGCGCAAAGAGCCACATGGGGCTCATGAGCTGCAGTTTGCCGACCCTCGGGCTAGACCACGAGGAGACGCATTCCCCATTCACACCTAGATAGGTAAGGAATGCATGGGGACGCGTTCCTATGTCCCTAGGTGTGAATGCGGAACCCGTCGCCATGTGGCCTAGCCCGAAAAGGCCAGCGCAGGGGCGGGATGCCACGCTCAGGCCTGCCAACCTTGGGTCAGGTTCGACCCAGGGGCATGCCACTTATCCCTTCATTGCTGGGTTCAAATTAAAACTTCTTTTTTTAAAGGACATAATGGTAAGAGAATATGATTGCTGTAAATCTCCCGGTCAATGAATTATCTCAATACAGTTAGTAAGTTTAACTACTTCTACTTGTCTACTTCTTCAGATGCTAGGGGGCCCAATGGGCACGTCTACTTCTTTAGATGCTATGGGCCCTCAGATGCTAAAGATGGGTCTGCGAAAGCTCATGCCACCAACCCTTCACCTGTTAGTCTCCAAGTGCTACTAACTCCCTTGCTGGACTTTTTGACTTAAACTAACACGGCTATTTCTCTGATATTGACCAACATAGCAGTATGTGTTCTGGCAGCCTTGATAATGAAGAAGGCCACTTGACTGGTGGTGAATTTATCAGTTCCACTAAGGATCCCTAATACTTTATCTCTATCATCTAATGATTGATAATTTGCTAAACAAGAGGATACGTAACGCTCTCTGATACTATTATAAAAAGTGCAGTTTAAAAGGACAGGAGTCCTGTCTTCTACCTCTTCAACTTCACATATGCTAAGTATACCTTGGACTGGAATTTCCAGGTTCCGTCCTCGAATCATCTTGACATCTAGCTGATCAAACCTCGCCCTGAATCATCTCAATATAAGGAGTGCCATAATCCTTAGAACAGAGACTGAAAAAAACCTAACCTGATGTAAACTAGCTATATCACGTTTTGTGCTGTAACCTGATACTTGTCTTTCACAGATAGTACACAATGCATTTTCACCAACTGCAACTAAATGTCTTTGCATGTTTCAATTGTATTTGTGAGTAATTTAGAGATAAAATAGTAAAGTAATTTGGAGAAGAAAGTAGCAGAGTTCATATGTAATGTAGTAAAAGGGAGAGAGTTCATGGAGTCCAATGGAGGCTAAATGTTGGTTTCTAAGGGCTTGTTTTCCTGGAAAAAGCTGATTGCCTCCCCCTCTGCTTGCCACTTTTAGTCACAGAGGGCTTCTTTTTTTAAAGTTCCCCGAGGTGTCATTCCCACTGGGGTTTTATTGAGCTTTGAAAATGTTTTGAAAATTCTTTGACCCAATTAAAATTTTGCTTTCTGCCCAAAAACGCATTTAAAAAACTCTCAAAGAAACAGCTCTTGCTCCTGTTTTTGCTGCTAGAGTGCTTTGGGAATGGTACTGCAGTATTGGAATGAGACCGCGTCTTTAGGGTTTCTCCCCCCAATAGCCTTCTGTCCAATGTCTGTCGCCATTGTGGCTGCATCATTAAACAGGTGGGGTTTCACTCTCGGCAGGGAAGCCCTTTGCAATACCTCCCCTGTTATTGCTTCCCTCCTCTGTTGTGGTAGGGCAAAGCAGAGGATAATATTGCCAAATAAAGGATCCATTTGGACAAAGAAAGCCCCCCAGTCCATTCCCCCCCCCTCTCTTATCCAGATCCAGTCTTGGCCTCATCCTTCTCTCTCTTTTTCTCCTTCCCCCCCTTTTTGTTTGCCTCCCATGTGGTTTTGGGCATTGGTGGCAGATCTCTTTGCTCGCAGGGAAATATTCTCTTTGGAAAAACCCTCTTTCCAGCACTTGTGTTTTAAAGCCTAAATCTATATGAAAAGCAAAGGGGTAAATTTCCCAAACCGTTAACAAAATCACCCGAGATCTTGCTTTTTTAGATGTCAGAAGTGGATGGAGAATTATAAAGAGAGAGGGCGAAAGAAAAATCACCTCCCTAAGCCTAGATCTAGCCATTATTTTGCACCCGGTGGTGGGAGGGCATCTAGCATGGGCTAGATCTAGACTTAGGGAGGTGATTTTGCACCGGACTGAAGCATCGTGGAGTCAGTCCTCATGGTCGTGGGGGATCACTAGTCTGCAATTACACAGTTGTGCAAAAGAGGCTGAGTGTGCAATCGAAGGGTGGAGCTGGAAGTCCCCACCCTCGGCCATGTCATGATGTTAACTGTGGGACTGAACCCAGTTGGATAGAGGGGTGGGAACCCCGACTGGCAAAGGGTGGGGACGAAAAGATGCTGGTTCCCCAACATGTTTTATGTAGTGTTTTCAGTGGGAACGGCAAAATTCAGGTTCTCTGTATTTTTATAGGTTTTCAATGGGGTCGGGCAGAATGCTAATTTCAGGCTAATTTCATATTTAAAAAGTCAAGTGGGATCCCGGCCTGAGGGTGTTCTGCTGAGAGTTGTCTTTGTATGCTGTTCTATAAAAGGCTGCTAGGAAAGAAAGAGGCATTCACAAGACTAACACTGGCCTATACTTGAGCCCTTTTATCTAGGTTAAAATTAACCCCCCACCCCCACCTAGACAGGGGGAATACAGTGTCGATATGGTGCTGCCAAGGTGGGTTTGCCACATGTATCTACAGCACCTGCACCATACCCCCCTCCCTGGTAAGAAAAAGAGAGATAGGGCCTGTCCCCAAGGAATAAAAAGTCTGCCAAGACTCTCCTTTTACCTCTGAGCACCCCCAAGCCAGGGTTTTTAACGAGGTTCCAGCGCTACAAAACGTGGAAATCGCGCGACAAAATACATGCACTTTAAACAACTCTTCCAGCGCTCTTTGGCCCTGTCCCCAAAAGACTTATTAGCCCCTCTCGGCTTCCTCTGCTGTCACCCTGTTATAGCTGACTTTAAAAGTCCCCTCCACTTCCGGAATAAGCGTCCCCATGGTAGCCGCGATCTAAACAGACTTTCCATCCCCATGGTAGCCGTCTTCTCTTTCCCGGCATCTTTTCCCCCCGCCCCCTCTCTTGTTAAAAGGAAAAATAGCCAGATCTCCGTCTCCTGAAACAGGTTCCTGCCCCTAGCAAAGGCAGATGAGCGCTCATTCACTCATTTTCAGCACTTACTTTCACTTCTGCCCCGGCAAAGTCAGCGGATCACTGATAACAATGTTGCAATTCTGAGCAATTCTGGCTCTTTTTACAAAGGAAAGGAAGTGAACCTGCATTTCTCAGATGTGTGACTGCTTTTTGGCTGTGTGTGCAGGCAAGCAATCCCCGCCCCTTTTGCCACGGAGCGTCCTCAAGGCAGATATAGCGAGCAAAACCCGCGAATCGCCGAAAGAGCGCTGGAACTCTTCTTTAAAGTGCACGTATTTTATCGCGGGTGTCTCACTTTCCTAAGCTGCCTAAGCGCCTTGTAAAGCCCGGAATGGGGCCGCTCAGAGGCAAAAGAAGAGTTCCAGCAGACTTTCAATTGCATGGGGACAGGGCCTTTCTGTAAGTCGCGGGTTTTCCTCGCTACATTTACCTTGAGGACGCTCCGTGGCAAAAGGGGCGGGGATTGCCGCCTGCACACACACAGCAGAAACACAAGCAGAGCTTCACTTTCTAAAGCTCAGAACTAAAGAGCCAGAATCACGCAGAATTACAACATTGTTGCAATCGCTGTGAGGTGTGAAATGGGTGGATTATTGCTAGGGGTGGATTTTAAAGCGATAACAGGGAAAGTGATGAGTGAATGAGTGATCGTGCGCTGGGCAGGGTGGATTTTTGAAAGCAAAAACAGGGAAAGTGGTGAGAGTGAATGTTTTCCAGCACGAGAAGCCATTTCGGGGGGGGGGGGGAGATCTGGGAGATGAACAGAGAGCCGATCGCTGTTTCTCCTTTGCACTTGTCAGGGATTGTCTTCCTAGTTGTGGCCACACCGAGCACAGTCCCTCCCCATTCCTGCTGGCATCCTATGAACAAGAGCAGGGGCGGGGAGAAAAAGATGCGCGCAAAGAAAACAGGGATCCTATGGGGACGGAAGGTGCGTTAAAAACACGCATTTTCCTGAGCCTCATGCGGACGCTTATTCCTGATTTGCATGGCACTTTTAAAGTCCACTTCAGTAGAGTGACAGTAGAGTGACAGTGGAGAAGTAAATAAGTCTTTTGGGGACGCAGCCAGAGAGAAACTATTGCTGGAAAACCAGCGCTGGTTGTGGGTTTTGCAGAAATAGCCTTTTTTTGCATCTTGAGGACAGAGCAGTGATCATTGCTCTGTTCACTGCACACGCGTGGAGCATGAAACTTGCATGTTGCAGTGGTGCCATTGCAGACACCCAGATGCGCGTGCGACTCAAAATGTGCAAAGACAATGCCAGCCACAGTGCTGTATGGCCAGGAAGCGATGACGGCAGGTGAACAACAGCCTACATGATTGTTTGCTATCACTATATCCAGCCGCCATCTGGAAGAGGCCTAAGTAAAGAAATAAATAGGTACAACTGCACTTGTAACCAATTTACACACGCAGAAGGAAGGAGGGTTCTGAGATCAGCTATCCAAAGCTCTAAAGAATATTTCTCAGCAGTGTCATTGGTAACCGCAACCTCTCTCTTAGCATACACAAGGGCAAGCCATTCTTTTCAACCTCTCTCTCTCTCTCTCTCTCTCTCTCTCACACACACACACACACACACTTCTACTGACAAGCTCTGACTCCTTGTTGGAAGCGTAAAATGGAGCTGTGCCCATGGGGCATTGCCCGGGTTCTTCATATCCTGCCATCCTGTACCTCCCTGGGTTAACAGGGACCAGAAGTTTCTCTTTTGATTCAAAGAGGGAGCGGAAGGCAGCCCCCTTCCCCTGACCTCCAGCATCCATACACTCTGCTTTGACCTCAAAAGGGAGGGAGGGCTGGTTCCTCTGCCAGATCTAAAGTAGGGGATCCCCATCTTTGAAGAGGCCATTTCCTGTGTTCTATAAACAGAATGCTGCTGCCAAGGGGCCTCAGTGGTCTCCTGAGGCCATGGCTTCAGGGTTGCTGGTGCCAGGGAGGGAACAGTTTGCAGAGCCCCAAGGGCTTTGGAACAGATCTACCATTCTGAGGGCACCCTGCTGCTTATGCCAGCATAGCAGGAGAGGAGGGTGGCATTTGAACCGATCCAATGCCATGCTCTTCCTCCACACTGCGTGAGCAGCGCTCCTCCAATGTGCATCCAAAGTGCAATAAAAGTGCCTGACTGTAATACCTAGGTGGAACCATAGCAGGAATGACAAAAGCCTCTCCCCTGACCCACAGTTAGTCCCTGCCAGGCCCTAACTGTAACAGCCCGTTGCCATAAAAACAGAAATGCAAGGAAAGAGAACTTGGCTGAGGAGGAAATGGTTTGCACTCAATATTCTGTGGTAACCTTTAGCTCAGGAACAGTCATCTTCTAGGAGGCTAGGACAATAGATAACAGAAAATACATTATGTTTGCTGGATAGTTTAGCAAAGGTTGTCCTCTTCCTTGAAAAGGGTAACGTTTTATGACTTATAGGCTGGTTAAACAAAAGAACTAAATGAGATGTGAATTGGGCAGCCACTTTTCTTTACTCACGTGTCTGGCCTTTCACGTTTGAAATGGGAAGGGTGATCAAGCCAAAGGGTGCAGAGGGGTGAAGGAAGCTGGTGTCTCGTCTAACATCCAGTTTAGTTACTTTCTTACTAGGTTAGTTGTGGGATGGGCGGAGGGAAAGCAGAACCAGGGCTACTCTGATCCGTCACCGCCATAACTCTGTATCATTGTGCATAGACCAAGGAAAACATTGCCAAACCGTGGCTTTCTTATGCATTGTCCTCCATCACCCATCCTTCATTAAAACTTTTGGGGAGGTCTTAGCAAACAAGGCCCATTATTTCCTTCAAAAGTCTGATAGGCTTCTCAAGGTTGGCCGTGGAGGAACGGTTCCTTCTTAAGGTTCGGAAAGCCCCTTGTTCATTTAAAAGCATCCACGGCCAGCACCAATTCTTCTGGGAGATATAGAAACCTTTTCCGTAAGGATCCAAAAGCTGACTCCTTTGCTCACATGCTGCAACCTTCGTAACTTCAGCTTTCAAGCAACATAGTTTTAAAGGAGATTTTCCCACTAATAGCCATATAAACTGTGGCATTTGAGCTTTGTCCCCAAAACTCAGCCTCAGAAGTTCTTCTGCTTAGCTTGAGGGAAGAGGGAGGCCAGATAATTTCCCCTCTGGTCTTCCATACACCGACAAAAGTCTGGGAAAGGGCAAAGCAAGAGAATTTTAACCACTGTCCATGGCCTCACATTGAACATTCCATTGTCCTAAGGGCCCAGGAAACAGAATCTATAATATCCATAGCTCTGTCCACTTAGTGTACGGCACTGAGAAACATTTGCAATTTCAGTGGCAATTTTGAGCATGCTGGGAAAAACAGCCAAATCAGCATGAAGTTCTAGCCTTGTTAGGATCTTCCTGGTTTTGTATCAAGCCTCCTTTTGCCAACGGAGGGCTGAGAGATGGGCCACAGTGCTGGAAATAAGTCATGCAACGGGACTGGAGAAGCAGCCCAGGAAAGGCCTCTTTCCAGACAACAGGTTGGCCTGTTACAGAACAAAAAAATGTGGTCCCACTAGTCTTACTGCCTAAGATGACACTGCACTCAGCTGTAGAAAGAAATGACAAGATGGGCAAGGGCATTGGGCTCCCTGCAATGTCAGGCTGAATGTTTAAAAGTAAGACTCTAGAACAGTGGTTCTCAACCTGTGGGTCGCAACCCCTTTGGGGGTCATCTACTCTTTCACAGGGGTCGTTATGAAGTGGCAACAAAAATAATTTTGGGGTTGGGGTTGGGGGTCACCACAACATGAGGAACCATATTAAAGAGTTGCTGCATTTGGAAGGTTGAGAACCACTGCTCTAGAACCATCCGGAAGCCTGCATCTTTACCTGCGTATCAGAAGCAGGTTTCTGGGAAAGTCTGTCATAAAATAATCATCCAGATTTACCGTCATGCATTTACCAAGTTATCTTGTATACACAGAATTACGGAGCAAGCTGTACTCTTTCCAACCGGCATTCTGTACTTTACCTGGCCATACTTTCTCCCCCCAAACTTGCCTCTGGTTGAGCACTTCATTCAAAGAACAGGACCACAGCCCAGTATCTTCATGAGAAGGTGTCTTAATATTGTAGAAATGGCTTTTACTTGGATAAAGTCCACTTTGGAACACATCATGCTTAATACATTCTGTGTTTTCTTGTCTCCACAAAATTGATTTTTCCCTTTAATGATTATTTCTGTGGCAGCCAATGATAAAAACCAATCTGTCACTGAGTAATGCAAGGCAGCTTCTCGCAGACCATCTTGTCCTCACTAAACTAACACTGAATGAGCTCCTTTTAGAAGGAAGGGAACTGGCCACACATGCTGAAAACTGATAAACATTTGCAAAGTAATCAGTATAGGAGAGACCTACTGAACTTGCATAAGTAGCAACATGCTAGCAGTGGCATGAACGTCAACCAGGATTTTTCATTACTTGCTGGTTTTTTTAGCTTTTTTTCAGAATTGACAGTTTTGACAAAATAGTGATGGGTTTTGGAGGAGAGCCTAAGAGACTGTATAACTTTGCTTCCCTCTGTCAGCAGTAACTGATGCTACAAATAGCCCTTGCTCACGGTATTCTTGTATAGAGTTGCCACAGGTTCAGTGTTTGGTTTGGGTATAAGATATAAACAAGCATGGCATTCCAGATCAATAAAAGCCAATATGCCCAGAAGGGAATTGGAAGCTATAAGAAGCAACCAAAATCAACCTTGCGCTGCCCCAGACATTTAACATGATCAGGAATAGTCCAGCAAGGTAGTTAGTAGCACTTGAAGACTAACAGGAGAACAGTTGGTGGCATGAGCTTTCGTAGATACATCTACTTCTTCAGAATCTAGGGGCCCCAATGGGCACGTCTACTTCTTCAGGTGCTGGGGGGGGGCAATGGGCACGTCTTCTGCTACATATGCTAGGGGCCCCAATGGGCTCATCTAGTTCTTCAGATGCTAGGGGCCCCAATGGGCTCATCTAGTTCTTCAGATGCTAGGGGTCCCAACAGGCACGTCTACTTCTTCAGATGCTAGGGACCCCAATGGGCATGCCTGCTTTTTCAGATGCTGGGGGGCCCAACAGGCAAGTCTACTTCTTCAGATGCTGGGGGGCTCAATGGTATCTGGGTTTTATTCCATATACAGTAGTCCTTTTTGTGTATATAGCTTATATATCAATAAACAAAGTTGTTCCTACCTGGCTTTTATGGTGGGTTGAAAACAATTAGCCTCTTTACAGATTGGGTTCCCACATTTTCTGAGGAGTAAATTGCTAAAAATTGCAATTAAAAAACTCCTGAAAAAACAGCTCTCGTTCCTGTTTTTCGCGCTAAAAAGCTTTATCCTTTTTGCTTTCGGAACAGTACCGTAGTACTGGGGGAGATTGCGCCTTTGGGGTTGTCCCCCCAATAGCCTTCTGCTCAATGTCTGTCGCTGTTGTGGGTGTGTCATGAAACGGATGAGGTTTCACCCGGTAGGACAGCCCCTTGCCATCCTTCCTTTGCAGAGAAGCTTAACGTTTTAAAGCCTCCCCCTCCCCTCTTTCCCTCGGCAGGCCACTACAAGGTGGCTAAAAAGTTTCATTTTCACCCACTTTGCATTGGATAACAAGTTTCCCCTCACTTTCTCCTTTTTCAGCTTTCTCCTCACTTGGGGAAAGATGGCTTGGCTGGCTCCTTCCTGCATGAACCAACCACGGTGGGTGGGCGGGAAATGAGGAGAAAGGCATGAGAAAGGAGAAAGTAAGGGGAAAGCGGGGGCAAGGGAGGCTTAGGGAGGTGATTTTGTGCAAGACTGAAACATCATGGAAGTGATCCCTGTGGTTGTGGGGGAATCGCTAGTCTGAAATTACACAGTTGTGCAAAAGAGGCCGGGTATAGGATCAAAGGATGGGGCTGGAATTCCCCACCCTTGGCCACAGTCATCATGTTAGCAAATCCAATCTGGAGAGGTGGTGGACAGCCCAACTGGCAAAGGACAGGGGGAAAAAAGATATGCTTTCCCCAATGCATTTTTGGAGCATTTTTCTGTGGGGACAGCAGAATCAGGTTTGACTGAGATTTAAAATCAAAGAAGTGGGATTGGCCAGAATGCATGTTCGCAACCGATTCACGTTAGTTTCATTTTAAAAAACCTAAGTGGGAATGCACCCTCAGAATGGGTGTCCATCATATCCTGACAGAAATCTCAGACTCCCCTGGCACCCTCCAGTGCCTTAGAATGCTACTCCTAGATCTTACTACTGTGTTTCCCAATGGCAGCTTGCATGGGCCATGACGACCATCCATCTCAGGACAGGATTCTGCTTGATAAGCTTTGCATCTGTCCTGGGAGGAAACAAACTGTAGCTAAAACGTAGTTCTTGTGAAGTTGCCTTAGCTTAGACTGGATCATGCCATTCAGAATCTCTGAACTAACCTTTAGTTAGTTTATCCGTTGTTCTGTAGTGTGCAAATTCTGTTTGGGCACTTTTGGATTCCTTGTTGGGATATAAGGCATACTTCTGCAGACTGACTAATGTTAATCAGAGGGATTTACATGAAAAGTCTTTCTCGGTGGGTTTGTGCTGGAGGCTTCTCATGGAGGGTGGCAAAGGAGTTAGGACCAGGACTAAGCACCGACACAGCCCTGGTTCCAGGTTTCTTATGATGCAAGGACAAGCAGGGATCTAAAATTTTCTTGGTAACTAGGACAAACAGGAATCTAAAGCCCACAGGGAGCCCACAGGCCACCCTTCTGGAATGGTATGGAGGCCTCCAGCATAGGTCCACCAAAGCAGGGTGTCCATGGGGAGTATCCAGTTAGTATTGGAAACCTCCCATGAAATGTGGGATGTATCACAGTTAGTTATAGCCTCCAGGAAGGCTAAGAAGAGGAACGTGCCAAAATAATGTCTGCCAATCTAAAATGGTTCAGCCTGTAGTGCTTTGAGAAGGTCAGTGGAACCATCTGTGAAGTGGGACAGCACTGCTTGAAAACTGAGGCCTTTGCTAAGAAAGTTGCAGGAAAGTTGGTTGCTTTGGTAGAATGGGTTGTGGAAGACGGTGCCCGGGAGACCTACAAGCCAAATCAATGCAGCATCTATTCCAATGGGTGATAACCTGGGGGGAAGTTCTCTGCCCACGTTTTGCTGGATGGATGCAGACAAAACATGTTTCTGTCCTGCAAATGTCAGCCATGCAGCAAATGCAGATTCTCAAGGCATGGCTGATGAAGAAGAAGAAGAAGAAGAAGTCGGTTTTATACCCTGCCTTTCTCACCCTTAAGCAGCTGACAAACCTCTATACTTTTCCCTCCTATAGTCACCCAGTGAGGGAGGTGGGGCCTTGAGGGGTCTATGACTAGCCCAAGGTCACCCAGCTGGCTTTGTGGGAGAGCAGACTCAAACTGGGAAACTACCAGATAAGTGACACTCTAATCACAAGACCAAATGCCAAGAGTCCAACACTGGGTGCATCTCCATGGTTGTAATTCGAAA
Source organism: Aspidoscelis tigris stejnegeri (assembly GCA_023333525.1). Classification (NCBI taxonomy): domain Eukaryota; kingdom Metazoa; phylum Chordata; class Lepidosauria; order Squamata; family Teiidae; genus Aspidoscelis; species Aspidoscelis tigris. The sequence continues at coordinate 1,467,367 of JALMGA010000008.1, forward strand.
TAAAACATCCCCATGTGGTTTGGGGCAACGTGGATTTAAAACGTACTTTCCCGTCTCCATGCAAACCGTTTTTTGTGAGCGCGCATTCATGTAATGGCCCCTGATGAGCGCAAAAACAGACCTGCAAAGTGAAACTGATGACCCCATGAAGACCCCGCTAGGACACCATTTAGAACTTGTTGTCTGCATAAGCACCTTTGAATTCCAGATTTATGGGGTCTTCGGGCCCCTAAATCTGGATTAATGGTAGACCCCTTTAATCATGTCTTCAATCCAGACTTTCACCATGAAGACCAGATCACAGAGACAGCCCAATGGGTCTTGGGGCAGGCCTAGAGGCCGCCATTTGCAGCAGGCCGGCTCCGCCTCTACCCCCAGCACTCATACTATGTAGCCCCGCACGTCCTTCATAGCAGTCTATGAAGCTGAACAAAAGCTGTGTAGCAGCTACATAGGCAGCCACAAAGCCATGTCTCTCTGCCATGCCCACTGTAACTGGCAGTGACCCCTGATTGATGGCTGTGCGGGCCAATTGCGCCACACCACTGGCAGACCTTCCTGCTCAGCCCTAATCCAGCCTCATCAGAGCCTCTGGATGGGTGCTATGGTGTCCCCATGGTAGCCCAGTTTAGCACCCATGCAGATGTGGAATTACTTGGACCAGATTCCTCAAGAACTGGATCCCCAAGATCTAGATCTCCTTAATCTGGATTAAATGAAGTAAGTGTGGAAATGGCCCAATTATAAATTCACCATTCTTAAAAAACCCTCTCCAAATTTGACAGCACTTCTAGTAAATATTTGTGAGAAGTGGTAGCAAGAGCTTTTTATGATAATAGAGCATATCTATTAATGTTCTTATAGGATCTGCCACAAATCTACTAGGCATAAATCCTTATTAATCCGGATGAATCATTTCTTTAATAAGCGATAGCTAGGATGCCTGAGAGTAGTTTGAAATTTCAGTTTAATAATGAAATTGGCCAATATGACCCAGGTTCATCAGAGGAATTGCCTGGTTTTAGAACTGGAAGTATAATAACTTCTTTCTGTGAAATTTAGTATTTTTCCTGTATTCAATACATGACTGAATAGATTAATGCATTTAAATATTACAACTTGCTTAAATGATTTTTAGAATGATACTGTGTATACTCATCAGGTCCCAATGCTTTAGAACCATTTATGTTTTTAATTTAATCTTTTGTCTCCAGAAGGGTCTTAGGTCAATGTATTGTGACTCCTTTGACCTCTATGGCTGAATCCCCAAAAGACTTATTAGCCCCTCTGTGCTGCCTCTGCCATCACTCTATTCTAGCTGACTTTAAAAGTGCCCTCCACTTCCGGAATAAGCGTCCCCATGAGGCTCTGCAAAAACTGCGATTTAAACGCACTTTCTGTCCCCATGGTAGCCTCGTTCTCTTTCCCGGCATCTTTTACCCCCGCCTCCTCTCTGATTGATAGAGTGACGTCATGCCTAGGCCTACCTTGTACCGCCGCCCCCCCCCGATGTAATGTAGGAGAAAGAACGCCAGGTGGCGTCTCCAGCCACACAGTACCAGAAGGCCGCCGTTAATAACAAAATTGGACTTAAAGTGACACCTCACGCGTGATCATTCAGAAAGCTGGTGGCCAATTTTGCACCTGGCGTTCAAGGGGAGTTCATCAGCTTCGACCAAAAAGATCAAGAACCAAGGGTGTGTCACTACTGGCATGTTTGGATGGATGGGTTTGACTTCCCCACACAATGGGGCGCGGAACAACAAGTACCAACCGAACCCACAGGCGCTCTTGTAAACCATGTGTCAAGATGTTTGACTGAACAGACTTTGAGAGGTTATATGAAGTATATAGATGCTCATAAAAGAACTTCATAACGTCCGCTATTCCTTTACTATTCGCATGACGTTTATTATTACCATTGCTCATTTTATAGATGTAATTTTGCTGGTTCTGAACTTGTAATTGGTATGCTAAGTGTTCGGATGATCTCTTGCCATGGATATAAAAAGTTTTGACTGAAAAATATATGTCATGCACCTTTAGTTCTTTCCTCTTTTTATCCATTCTCTGAAGGTTTTTTTTTTAAATAGCATTTGTTTTGTGCTGATGTTGCAATTCACTAACTCCATGGCCGCGTCCGCATGGAGTAAAAAAAAAAAGTGGGGTGGAAGCGAGACAGCTTAATGCGAATCTTAATTCGCATTAAGTTGTCCACATGCTAATGGAGGACAACGCAGGTTCCAGGCGAACCCGCCCGTCCCCATGAAAACCGCACTAAATCCCTTCGTCGGGATACTGTGGTTTTCTCTAACCCTTCCCCGCTTGTCTGAGCGTGCAAACACACACATGCAAGCACAGACAGGGGGGAATCCCTCCTAAGGAACTGTCTTCCTCCTCTCCTCCCCCCTCCCGACCCTGAGCCCTCACACACTGGCAGACAGGGGAATCCCTCCTGACCACCTCATTTCCTCTTCACCTCCCTCCTCTTTCCTCCAGCCCCTGGTGAAAGCTCGCTGTCTTCCTCCTTTTCCCCTGTCAGTTGCTGAGCAGACTCGAGGCTGCAAAAGGAGGCAGACAAGGAGCTTTCACTGCTCTAAAATCCTGTCCTTTGCCTTGCATACTTGCTGGCTACAAAGTCTGCCTGGGATATGGGGGGGGGGGAGGGAGGAAATGGCCCCAGATCCATATTACAGTACTGAAACCTTTCTGGATTGCAAGAAAAAAAGTCGTATTTTACTAACATATCAGAGAAATAGCTGTGTTAGTCTAATTTGAAAAGTCCAGCAAGGTAGTTAGTGGCACTTGGAGACTAGCAGGAGAAGGGTTGGGGGCATGAGCTTTTGTAGACATGTCTACTTCTTCAGATGCTTGGGGGGGGGGGCATTTGGGCTCCCTAGCATCTGAAGAAGTAGAAATGTCTACAAAAGCTCATATCACCAACCCTTCTCCTGTTAGTCTCCAAGTTAGTCTCCATCTGGCTGTAGCGCGAAAAGGTCTTATGTTTTGGAGCCTTTGGAGTATAGGGCTGTGTTCTCTTTCAAAATTTAAAGAGCCCTGAAATCGTTCTGAGTGCTCACCATTCCCAAAGTTTCAAAAGAATTTGCAGTTTTTGAGGATTAAAGGTCCCGAAATGCAGATTATCTATATTCAAATCAAAGCTTGCAGCCCCTTTGCTTTTGTTTTAAACCTACAGCGTTTTGCAGAGATCACAGATCAAGCAGCCTTGAAGAACTGCTGCCAAAGGACACCATCATTTGGGTCAGGGAGAGTCTTATATAGGGGGTGGGGTTTCAATTGCCCACCCACCATCAGGGTCTGGTGGAAGAGAAAGCGGAGCGGGGGGGGGGGGTTCTCCATTGCAAATCTGCATTATAAGCTAGGAGTGGGAATGCAAAAAAACAAAACAAAACAAAACCAGACTTCACTGCTGATTTTAAAAACCCTGCTTTAAATCTAGATTTAATTGCCCAGTGAGAACCTGGCCTAGGGTTTTTTTCCACTTACCTCCCTTAATCCAGATCTAAGATGATCCAGATTTAAGGAATGGGTCCTTCAACTAATCCGGATCTAGTAGATCCGGATCAAGGGAGGTACCCGATGCGTCCCCACAGGTAGTGCAGCACCCATTAGCAATGGGTGCTAGCTTGCCCACAGTGGAAATGCCAGAGCACCCATGTGGCAGATCCAGATCTACCCATGTGGAGCCTGCCTGTCACCCCAGGTTTTTGGGGGGACAGGGGGTGCAATCTCAATAGACGCTCCGGAGATTCTTCGAAGATTCTCAGCAGAGGCTTTGGAGAATCTCTGAAGCTTTGCCATAAACCCCAAAGATTCTGCAGAGAATCTCCAGAGCTTTGCCATAAACTCCAAAGCTTTGTGGCAAACTCTGAAGATCCTCTGGAGCCTTTGACAAAGATCCATAGGAATAGCATTGCTCTCGCGTGGGGTCCTCTTCGAAGCCTGTGCTATTCTTCAGAGCTTTGAGTTTTGGCGCAACCCCCCCCCCCATGGGTGTGCCCCCCCCAGACCCCATTGCCCGATCGCAATGGAAATGAGCTCCATATAATTCGGATTTGATGCCTGAAGACCCCATTGTAGACCCCTTTAATGGGGTCTACAGGAAATCTGGATTATAGGTCCTGAAGGAACCATGTAATCTGGATTCCCCTTGAACTGGTGGAAACAAATATGGCTCTAATGGGGTCTGCAGTGGAAATGGGGTCTTCCTGCTCTGAGCCTAATAGGTCCTTAATGGGTACTTAGGGCTAGTGGAAACCCCCTCCCCCCAGTTGTAGCTTCTTAAGGTCTGATTGAAAATGGGGGGAGGGAATCCTGACTGTGATTCTCCTTCCCTGAAGGCTTTGCAGAAGAATTTGGAAAACCACTTCTCAACTACAATTTAATTTAATCTCCCAAAATCAAATTATTTGCTTTAAGTTCACTAAGCAAACTCTAAAGCAATCCCAAACCCTGAAGTCTTTTGGGTCATTCACAACTCTTCTTTTGTTCTTCATTTGTTATTTCATTTCTTCTGTCTCTATAAAACTGTATTTGTATGTGTGTTTGTATTTATGTGTGTATAAACATAAACAGAAAATAAAGTAATACCAATCCTGTTAAGATGAGGGGAGAAAGGGGGTCATTCACACACATTCAAATATTCCTGTAAAGCTCTCTTTGCATGGGCCCCATCTTTCTTTCATCGCAGATTTTGCAATATATGATGAATCACACCAAGGAGGCTTTGCCGGAACATTCTGTAGATTTTTTTGGTACGCTCTGGAAAGTGCGATGGGTGCAAGAGCAACGTGAAAGGAGTTTGTTAGATTAGATTAGGAATCCAGCTCCGTCCACCTGGATGCTCCCAGGAATCCCCCAGGAATGTATCTCAATACACAGCAAATTTCTTCTCAAGGCACTCGGGGTCTGAAGCTGGAGGGTTTGCTGTTTTGCTTACCGTCTCTTTGGCGGAACTGTCTGACCCTACGATTTTATCTATGCGCAATGACCATCATCAGATTTGTATCATGGAGATTCCATAGTAGCCGGAAGCTGAACGGAATAAAGGACCTACGAGAAAAATCCCTGCCAGCAAAGTCTAAGTCTTTCCCTGAGGCTCTCTGCATTTGAAAGGCGGTATCAGAGTTATGGGATCTTGACTTCAAATATCAAAATGTCAAATTATCAGGGCAAAGCTGAGTTTCAGGCTGTAAAATTCAAATTGGGATATGTCTCCACTTTGTAAAATTAATTGTTCCTCAGGTCAGATGGGAAAGCAAAGTGAAAGGGCAAAGCGGCCGTCTCCTGACCTCTGGCCACGCTCAGGCAAAGAGTCTGATCCTACTGGAAGAACCAATTCAAGAGGCTGGGATTCAAAGATCCCGGTGTCGTGAGGCAGGTGGCATGTCTTGTGGCCCCCGGTACACAAAGAGGAAGGGAGACCGGCTTTATTTATCTGCTTACTCATTTAGGGCTTCAGATGCCACCTTTCCTCTTGCAAGGCAAAAGCGGCACAAACCTCTCTTCTTCATTTTATTTTTACCGCAGGCCTATAAGGTAATGAACTCTCATGGGTGAGGGAGGATTCGAACCTTGGGACTCCCAGCTTCTACCCTGGCACGCAGGTCCACTGCAGTATGCTACATTTGAGGAGCTTTCTTTCACAACAGGCGCCTCAAAACACGTTTCTATTTGGTAAAGATGGAAGCCATCCTGAGCAAGGATGCCTCCCTTACTGTAAGCCTCACAGGGCCACATGACAGTGCTCAGTGAGGACGGAAGAGCATGTCTATCCTGCCCCAAGGCTGAATGCACTTGGATGTATCTGATATTAGCGTTTGGTAGCAATTGGACAAATACAGGGGAAGAAGCAAGGGCAAACACCTTGAGAAACTACATGTGTATCTTTCTTTTTTCTAGAGAACGTTGTATGTTGTTGAGGTAACGTGTGCTTAGCTCCATGTTAGCCTCTGCATTTAGTTCATCCTGGCAATACCATCCCACTGAGGCAAAGACCAAGGGCGGAGAGAGCCACACCCTTCAGCACTTAAAGTGGAGATCGCTTGGCTCGGGCAGATCTGGTTGCCACAGCAACAGCCACGGCAACATCTGGCCTGCACCAGGATATTACCATAGCGATTGCACAGCTGCAGCCACCTTGCCCCGCCCACTCACAATTCTTACACCTGGACCAGGGGCTCACCAGCTGCTCCTAGTGAAACTGTGTACAAGCGCTTACTGATCCACAGCTAGTGAAGATCTGGGCAGCCGGAGGGAGCCCCTGGGTGCTCTGGAGCATGGCAGTGGCATGGCAGGCAGACAGGCCTGTCCTGGAGTGACTGAAACCGCCCCAGAAGGGCGAGGGCAAATTGGCCCTCGGTCAGAAGCGAGGCTGGCCTGAAAATCAACTGCATATTTATCTGTTTATTAGATTTATATCAAATAGCATGGATTTCTCATGACTGTACATGTTTACAAGAAATAAAAGAAGAAACAAACTGCCTAAACAAAAATAAATAGTGGCACACAATTTAAAACTGCTAAAAGGAGGGCTGAAAATGTGTGTCCTTAGTTTTTAAAAGATAAGGTTTATAAGTAGGTTGGGTGTAAGCGCATCAGATAGTAGACAGAACGTGGAATGGGCCACGGCTTGTGTTGAAGAGGTCCACACACCAAAAGATGCGTCACTATCATCATCTTCATCCTAGCTGTGGAATTTGTAGTTCCACGTGTGCTCACAGTGACATCAGGGTGGGCTTGTATTAGTAAAACATTTGCCAAGTTTTTTCTGTGTCCCTGTTTTTAGCCAACCGGAGAATCTGCATATTTTAGATTAGATTAGGGGCTGCATTCAGTAACTGCCAGATTTTCTATTTTTAAAAGTGGAAGATAACAGTTGTATGCCTCTTCCTCCCAGCTGCTCCAGGTGCGGCCTTTAGCATGCAAAGAACCTTTAACTGAATGCTGGACAGGGGCAGGGAAGGGGATTGCAAGTGGAGCCCCCTTTCCCCACGCTGAGTTAGGCTGCGATCAGACATAGCAACAAGAAGCGCTTCTGCCGTGGCTGAAGAAGGCCTCGAGACAGAATTGTTTTCAGACTGGTCTGTGGATTGAGAAGGCTTGGGAATACAAGGGCCACACACAGCCTGAGTTTGCCATGTGCCATAAACCGGAATGGCATGAGGGGAAGGCTTCTGTCTGCAACCATCCCTCATTGGCCGCCCGCAATGCTGCCAGGGAGATGTTGTGAGATGGTTTAAAATTCAGGCTTTATCTTTGGTTCCAGGATCAGTCATTTTATCACCACCTGGTTGGGCTAATTCTATAGAACTGCAAATCTTTCTCGTGGTTTTGTAATATTTCCATTGGCCTAAGAACAATATTACTCTGTTATGGATTTTTGTTTTGTACTTAAAAGGGTGATATTTTATGCAATGTCCAGGGTCCACTGCCACCTAGTGGGCAAATGGTCCAAAATAATAACTGGAAAAACCAAGAGGGCTGTGAGGCTTGTCACAAGCATTTGCGCTTCAGGAAATAGACTACGGTGCAACTAATTTTCATTTTGGAAAGACTAAACCTGTTTCTTTGAGCCTGAGGTCTTCACACTGTATTCTATGAAATACATACAACTTTGTGTTTCTGAAATATGTCCGTTAATGAAACTTTGCATCTGCTGCCAAGAGGTAACAAGGCAGGGTCAATAGCAGGTGTTTTGGTTTTTATTTTTAGAGTACAGCATTTGCCGTTCACGCTTAGGACCTTCCGGCATTTATCCGCATTTATCTGCCAGGGCTCATTTAAATGCACTGCACTGGTACGTCTCTGTAACTGCAGGCCACTTGCTCGCCTGCAGGTAGAAGGTGCTGCTATGGGGGAGAGAAGTGCTGGGTGTGGCGGGAAGGGAAGCCCTTCTGTGTCCCAGTTCTGTGTGGCCATAGTGCCCTCTGTAGGGACGAGGGAGCAGGAGACGGGGGGGGGGGGGCTCCAGCCAGAAAGAAAAATGTGCCTCTTGCCTCTTCTTTAGAGTTAAGAATCTTTGCAGGGAGATGAGTAAGCCCTCACTGTTCTTTCAGTGCTCTGAAACTAAGCAGCAGGAGGTAGGCAACACCTCCCGGTGCTTCCCGAGTGGGCACACTCCCGTGAGATTTCCTGGGATCTTGCCCAAGCACCAGCAAGAGGGAAAATCTGAAGCTGATGCTGTGCAAGATGCAGTGTGAGCTTTAATTCACAGGGACTCAGTCTAGAGCTTTCTAACAGCTGTGTGGCTCTTCGAGAGCAGCTCTGAAGTCCCCTCAAAGAACACATCCCGTCTGGATGCCCCCTGGGGCTGAAGTGCTCTGGGCCCCATGGACACCTGGAAGTCCACTGTGGAGAGCAGCAGGCAAGTTAATTCATCGCTCAAACCTTTACTACCGTCGCAGGCCATAGATGTAAGAAAACATAAATTGCTCAAGTAGGTAAAATCATCTGTGAGTTACAATCCAATAAAAAAGAATCTCAGGGATTCTGAGAAACTAGAAAAGCAAAGAATACAAAATACCAAACAAATTTAGAGAATTCCGAATTAAATTTTAAGGTTGATATTAAAATGTCTTATATAACAGTCTGAGATAAAAAAACCCTCCAAAGTCTATCCAAGTAGAAGGAGGCCCACGTGGTTTCTCAAGCAGAAGACAAGGCAAGATCTTCACTTGCTCTAGTCCCTCGGCTAATGGCTTAGAGGCATCAAGCTCATCTTTCCTACCTGGACATCAATTCTAGTAGCCATTGATGTACCTGTCCTCCATGAATGCGTCATCAGCAGCTTTGCTATCTAACTGCTTTTATGAATAAGTTTTAAAAGCAGGCGTCCTAATACTGAACTTTGGAAGACCCCACTTCTCATCTCTTTCCACTCTGGGAACTGGCAAGTTTCTGTTCTCTGTTTCCTATTCTTGAGCCGGTTATCAATCCAGGACAGGACCTTTTGTCTGATTCCATGACTGACAAGCTTATTCAAGAGCCTTTGATGAGGGGATTTGTCAAACGTCCACTGAAAGCCCAGATGGACAATGTCAACTGGGTCATCTTTATCCACATGCATATTAACATGTTAACATCCAGACTGAGAAAAGTACAGGCAAGGCAGGACAAAGGCAAGAGAGGAAGAATGATAGATGTAGCAGTCTCAAGTGATTGTAACCTCAAGAAGAAAGAATATGAGAAACTGGAGAAATACCAGGGACTGGAGATGTTGAAGATAAAGGCAAAAATAATACATGGGACAGTAAGCCCCAAGTTGGGAAAAGGACTTCAACAGATCTCAGGACAAACGTCAGAAGAGCACAGCCCAGGGATAGCTAAGATGCTGCACAGGACCATCATTTCTCAGGACTTGGGGAGACTCCTAACCTTCCTTAAGGACGAGAAGACAATTTTTGGAACACTGTATTCCTTTTCTAATGCTTTTCCTTTTGAAAGTCAAATCCTTCACCCGTTTTGTCTCAGTCTTTGAGTTTTGTCCCACCAATTCTTGGTTACCTTGTTAACTCATAGTATCTTCCTGTATTAAAAGTAGGAGATCATTTTGGTTATTTTTCATACTTTGAGCATAGTAAATAGAAACTGGACTCTTTGATGTCTTCTCAGAATTACTAAGGCTGGTTCTACATGCTATAAAAAAGTGGCTTAGATGTGGCAGCATCCACATACTAGTACCTCTAATCTACGTTAAAAATCAGAGGGTGTATTTCCAAAATGCGTTCTTTGGCCTTTAAATGTGGATTAGTGATGGGCTTGGTATCTACATGCTACCACCTCTAAGCCACTTTTGAGCTGCTTTCAAAAAATGTGTGTGGATGCAGCCTGAGTGGTCTTTTTGCCTAGTTCCTGGGGCAAAGCATAAGTTTTGTGACACTTTGGCACGTTCCCATTGCCACTTTTATAGAAAATGATTATGAATCCATAATGCATAGCATATTAAATTTATATTACATTCTACCTCTGTTACAATTACCCCTCAATATTATAAACTTTCTAAAAGCTAAATAAAACTTTGAGGACTGATTAAATATAGTTACAATGAATTAAATGATACTAAGGGCTTTTCCAGAGTTTTAAATTGCTTGTTAGTTGCCAAAATGTTTGACAAAACGTTTGTCCAATATACTCCCTGATTTTAATAGATATGTTTAAGCTGACAACTATATCAGTGAATGGACCACCACTTCTAAATCTTCCAATAAAATAATCTGTTAGGGAGCTGAACTATAGCTGATTATTCTTTTTTCTTTTTTTCTTTTTTTTGTCAAAAGGATACATGTGCAGTTTTGGATGCTTTGTTCATGCAATTAGGTTGGTGCTTTACAGTTTCTGGACCAAACTAGACTTGACACTGCCTTTTGCCAAGCAGTTTTACTACTCTGTAGGAGAAGATTCCAGTCAGGTATGCACAAAAAAGGCCCTGACTCACAGTTCATTGCCATCATTTAGTTTACTACCACATCGAAATACTGATAACAACTGAAAAATGAATTAGAAGCAGAAACCATGTGCATAGAGGTGACAGATCATGTCACACCTTGGGGTTTCACGTAGACGCCACCACCTTACACCCCGCTTTGCAGTGGGAACTTCAGGAACCATTGTGAAGGTGACGGGGGCCGCATTTACATGGCATAAAATAAAGCACCCCTGGAGCCTTCATATGCCAGTTTCCCCTCCTCTCCTATTTTGAGCATTCAAGACTAAAAAAGGTGGATTAGAGATGGGATTAAAACATGAGTGCCATGTGCTGTCATTTCTAAGATGCCTTTCAGCCTCATTTTTTGCTCTGCAACCTAAGCCTCAGACAAAGCATTTCAGAACACTGCTATGGGGTACCTCTGCTCGCTTCTGTGGTTGGAATTGTGTGTGTGCAACCAGAAACTCTAGCTGAAAGCTTGCCACACTTGCGCAATTCTGGCTGTGATTTCTGCTGTTGAGCTGCCTCCTTGCCTGCCCCTCATTCTGTACATCCATTCATGAGAGCAGCCCAGGACTAATTGCTCCTGTCATGGTGGGCTGGAGAAGCTTTTGGGCTGAACCGGTGTGGAAGTGTTTCTCCACATTGTCTCATGGCCAACTGGAGAGCTGTCCCAAGTACATGTCAGTGCAGCCATAGATGCAAGGCAGCATAGAGGTGAGAATGCACTTTTGTGGACCTTCGGAGCACAGCTCCCAATGGGTTTGTTAGAACTCATCCAGCATTACCTTCAGGATCTGGGCATTAAAGTAGAGGGAGGGCCATCATCAAGTGATGCTTTCAGCACCAGGCCCAGATATCCCATCCAGAAGTATGTCAGGACCAAGGTTACTGAAAGCCATCAAAGGTAGAAGAGAATCTACAAAATCGTTCTCCTTGTCTTTTAATAACAAAGATCACTTTATTAAGGGCAGACAAAATTTTAACTTATCAGTGACTTACCAATCCGAGCTGAATATGCAACTAGAACCCAGAAAGTAATGAGGAAAGGCACGTGGACGTACAGCCAATCGACGGTGATTATTTGGACGCCTCTGCTGTTGGCATTGGTTTGGTTGGTTTCATTTGCAGTAATCAGTTCTGCTGTTCTAGGAAATGCCTCTGAACGGCAGATCAGTGGTGTCATCAGAGTGTACAAAAACAAGCCAAATGTCTGCTTCTCCATTATCAAGCAGGTATACACTGAGTCTCCTTCCTTTATATTTTCTCTTTTTTTACTTTTTGGGTTGCTTTCTGCTCTTGATTCCTGGAAGGACAGGAACTCCTAGAAGTGGCCCTTGCTGTGGATTCTTCTCGCCATGCTTTGCTTCATGCTCCTTCCAGTGGGCGGCACTACCTTCACTCCTTGGAAAATGCTGTACTATACAAAATGGCCCTTCCTGCTCTGGGAGATTCAGCTTCTGATCCCTGACTTCGGAAGGAGCGCTGTTATAAAGTGAGAGTATTTATTTGGAAGGAGGGGTGATATAAATGACATATTAGACAGGTTTATGACAGCTGTTGTTTCCCCATAGTTCCTATCTGATTAAGTTCCAGATTCTTCTGAAGAAAGTTCAACTCTTGTGTTCTTTGCTTCCTCCTGAATAATGGAACACTAATGAGGTGAAAAGTGACTCCTGAAAACATTAGACTTCAGGATGGGGAATCGGTGAGCTGGATCAAACTAGTCCCTACAGAGTGTGAGTAATTCAAATGGCATGGTGCTTCTACACTGAGGAGACAGTATTGGAAAACTGACAAAGTCAAAATATCAGCTCTCACTACAGCCCAATTAGTGCATGCAGGGTGAGCCCCCAGATAGAGCACCTGCCATTGAGGGAGCCATTTCTTAACCAGAAACAGCTCCTGCCATGTGGGAACCCCTCTTCCTGTCCAGAAGAGATGCCGGAGGAGCACAGGATGGACCACAATACACTTGTTCAATGAATAAGAATGCAAAGGTCTCCCACTGTGTGGCAACGTTTTGCTCTGTGGCAGTAAGGACTGGCCAACCAATGGTCACCACTTCCTCTTCCTTATTCAGTTTCTGTTTCACATAGAATTAATTCCAATTTATTTTAGGCTGTTTCTTTTAAACTACACCTTATCATTTGCTTGCTGGTCCCTTTTAATGTAAAACAAAGTATTCAAGTTCATATTAAATAACATATATTGTATTTTTAAATAAGTAGCAGGAATTATTACCACCAGATCTAAAACTCCCAAGGTCATGCTAAGGACTCTTGTGGAAGTACTGAAAAAAATCACTAAAAATGAACAGCAGTTTTCAAAAGTAAGTTAAGTTAAATAAATAGATAGATAAATAAGAAAAAGAGACTAACAAGAGAAGGGTTGGTGGCATGAGCTCTTGTAGACACATCTACTTCTTCAGAAGCTAGGGTGACCGTTGGGCCCCCTAGCATCTGAAGAAGTAGACATGCCCATTGGCCCCCCTAATACCTGAAGAAGTAGATGTGCCCATTGGTCCCCCTAGCATCTGAAGAAGTAGACGTGCCCATTGGTCCCCCTAGCATCTGAAGAAGTAGACGTGCCCATTGGGTGCTCTAACATCTGAAGAAGTAGATGTGCCCATTGGTCCCCCTAGCATCTGAAGGAGTAGGCATGCCTATTGGGTCCCCTAGCATCTGAAGGAGTAGACGTGCCTATTGGGCCCCCTAGCTTTTGAAGAAGTAGACGTACATATGAAAGCTTATACCACCAACTCTTCTCTTGTTAGTCTCCAAGTGCTACTAACTACCGTGCTAGAGTTTTTGAATTAGACTAACACGGCTATTTCTCTGATAAGAAAAAAAGGCAAAACAAAATAATCCTATGTGTACTAAATAATCTATGAAGAGCAATTTAAGGAACCTTCCTTGATAGTTTAGAAGTTGGAAAGTTGGAAGGGAAGTTACTTGGGATAACTTTTCATCTCCTGCCTGGATTGCTAGGATTTGGTTCTTGCCAGTACTAAAGCTTTGGATTTTGCCATTGCAAACTTCTCTTGTCAGTTATCTGTTAATCATCCCTCAGCTAGTGAAAACTTTATTTTCTGACACACCTTGAACATACTAAGCAGAAATTATAGGACTTATTCCAAGACAATGACATTTTAGCTGACTTGCTCTTGCCTTGATTTGGGTTGCTGGATTATTTATAGGAAACCAAAGGAGCTGCCAGACATGGTAAAAGTGCCAACAACCCGTTGGCATCACGGCTGGACCACCAGGTAGCCTTACATCACACAGAGACTTTGGCAGGAGATCATACACCATCTTTACTCCCCAGTAACTCCCATTTTACCAAACATCTGGTGAACCTCCCCTGCAACACTGCTTCAAAACAAAAGTGGGATCTAACAAGTTGCTACTGAAGCAACATTTCAGCTAAGAGACTCCGGATGTGCATGGCAGGCCATTGTGAGAAGCAATGTCAGCTTTCTATTAAGAACTGGTGATGGCCTTTGTTGTCCGGGGCAGCCCAAGTCAGCATCGTTTCAGTTTGCTATAGTGGTTGTTTTTTAGGACCTGTTGAGATGGTCCACCCCTGGAAAGTCATGGAATCTAAGGGATTCTGAATGCTCTGGGGGATTTTCCCGTTGGCATGACTGGCACTCCTGTGGAAGCACTGGTCTCTCTCTGGAATTGGGAGATGATCAGGGCTACTGACACAATTGCTCCCAAGTGCACTCAGCAAGCTTGGAGAGCCCGTAAAGCTCCTTGGTATTCCATGGAGCTACGGGCCATGAAGCAGGAAGGTCAATGGCTAGAGCACAGGTAGCGCAAATCCAGCTGTGAGTCTGACTGAACATGGCTCAGGGCACATTATTGTGCCTACCAAGTGGTGATGACGGTGGTGAAAAGCTGTCCAGCAGAGCTCTTTTAAGTGTTTTTATGTATATTATTGTTTTTAATATATGTTGGTTGTAATTTGTTCTTTTAAAGGGTGGGATAGAAATATAAATAATAAATAAATAAATGTCAAATGTGAAAAAAAAACCCACCCCTTTGGGCCAAGAAGGATTTGCAGTCTTTCACACACTCAGGCCCAGTCAAGTTCATTCTGATAGCGTTATGTTGTACTTTGGAATTGTGTACTTAGCATCCATTAGTTCATGATAGATTATTTTAAAAAGGACATTAAGGTGCATAAAAATCAATAGTGAAATGTTTAACTGGACCAGTTACTTTGGCAGGCAACATAAAGGTGATAAAGAGATTCAGGAACAGCAACATCCCACCTCATGTTTTTTTCTTAGGGAATTAATACATCCGCACTGCTAACGTATCCACTGTGCTGCCATCTTTATCCCTTTCCCAGACTCCACCTTCTCTGTTGCTTTTCATCACAAGTGCTGCCTTCCCCCCACGTGCCGTCTCTGTACCTTCATTACTCTCATCGTCTGTTCATTTGTATATTGCCTTTCCATGACATGCTCAAAGCAATTTACAAGCAATGGCCAAAGAAAATACAAGAACAAAATGCAGTATTTATGGGTGTTTTTCCACTGGCAGAAAGTACCCATTTTTGCACCCATTAAAGACCCATTTGGGTGTGAGCCGGATGACCCCATTTCCACCACGGCACCCATTTGGGACACATTTGTTTCCACAGCTGCTGGGGAAATCCGGATCATATGGGTACATCTCAGCCTTTAATCCGGATTTTCTGTAGACCCCATTAATGGGGTCTACAATGGGGTCTTCAGCCAGAAAATCCAGATTAAAGGGAGCCTGTTTCCACGTTAGTTTGGCAATGGGGTCTAGAGGAGGCTAGGGGGAGGGGATGCACCCATTGGGGGTAGCCCGAAAACCTAGGCTTCAAAGTCATTTCGAAGCCATTTCGAAGTTACTTCAAAGTTGCCTTTGGAGATTAGCAAAGGCCCCAAAGTCCCTCCAAAGGCAACTTCAGAGATTAGCAAAGGCTCCGAAGACAAACCTCTGAGAACAAAGGGAGAACAAAGTGGACTGTTACCTTCAGGCATGGAAAGAGGTACATATTAATGAGGCTGACTCATCCCTGCTCACAAGGAGCTAATTAATATGCACGCTCTCGCAAGGGGTTTGTCTTCGGAGCCTTTGCTAACCTCTGAAGGCAACTTCGGAGGGACTTCGGAGGGACTTCGGAGATTGCACCCCCTGTCCCCCAAAACACCTGGGGTGACAGGCCTTGTGGGTCAATCCAGATTTGCAAATGGGTGCTCCGGGGTTTCCACATCAGGGAGGCTAGCACCCATTGCTATTGGGTGCTAGACCACCCATGGAAACACATTGGGTACTTCCCAAAGATCCGGATTAAAGGAGTGCGGTGCAAAAGCACCCCATACAGCATGTAATGTAAAATACAGTATGTTTAAATATCAACACCAAACAAAAAGTGTGTGCAAGTTATCTCAAGCACCCAGCTGTCCATCTGTGCTGCAGGAGGGTGAAGAGTCTCTGGCAGGATGAACAAACAGTCCCCGGACCTCTTGGCCCAGACTTGCCGAAGCCTGAACCCCCTTCAGGGTAGTAATGCATAATATGCTAGGAGTGATGCTGGTCAGCTGTAACCAAAAGCGTTGTTAGCCAAAAGTAGGAGAAAATAGTCAAAGAAAAGAAAAGAGGTTCAGGTGAATACCTCGACCAGAGCAAGGAAGAAAATGCTAAGAATTTTGAAACAAAAAAAATATTTATAGAAAGAAAAGAGTGAAAAATTGACTAGAAGGAAGAACTGCACGAAAAGCATTGAAGAGGAAGAAGAGTTGAGTTTGGGGGGGGGGGCTGTGAGAACTCAGAAAAGAGCTGTGACTAGCCCAAGGTCACCCAGCTGGCTTCATGGAGGACTGCAGAATCAAGCCCCATGACTGTGAGATATAAGTATGACACTCTAAGAACAAGACCAAACTGAACATTGCTGCAGAGTGGAACACTGAAAAAAGGCCTATTTTGTGCTCTGCAGTTGATGTGAGGATCTAAAGCCTTGATGATGGCCAAAAGAGTGGCGACGATTGACAGCCTGACAATACAACCCTAACGTCACTTTCCCGGGAGTAGGACACCACAGAGGGCAATCGGGCTTATCTCTGAACAGGACAGAGCTGGGTTGCACTACGCTTGTGTTGACATGTTTGACTAATGGGCAATTTTAAGTGGTAGCAGGACAGAAAAGGGCGCATGGCAGTATCTACAACCCAGAGGTTGGCACCTGTGAGTGATCCAGACTGGGGTTGCCCAATGGCAAAATCAGGGTTTCTTCCTTTATTTTCTTGTTCATATGACACACTGATAAGAACCTAAGAGAAGCCCTGCTGGATCAGGCCACAGCCCATCTGGTCCAGCATCCCTTCACACACAGTGGCCCACCAATTGCCCATGGGCATCTCAAGCAGACTTTCTCCTGCTCTCAAATCCCAGCAAATGGCCTTAGAAATATCCTGCTTGTCCCCCCAGCCTGAAAGATGTACTTAGGGATCCATTCTAATAGTCACTGATACACCTGTCGTCCATATAGTTGTCTAACCCTACCTTAAAGCCATCTAGGCTGGTAGCTGCTACTACCTCTTCCGGCAGCAAATTCCATAGGCCGATGACCCCCTGGGTGAAGAAATGCTTCCCCTTGTCTGATCCGACTCTCCTGCCCATCAGCTTCATAGATGCACCCTGGTTCTAGTGTTGTGTGATAGAGAAAAGAAATGTTCTCTATCCACCTTTTCTATACTGTGCATAATTTTATATACTTCAATCAGGTCCCCTCTTAAACGCCGTCTCTCCAGGCTGGAGAGGCTAGACGTTGCAGCCTAATTTCATAAGGGAGGTGTTCCAGACCCTTAATCATTCTGGTTGCCCTTTTCTGCACCTTTTCCACTCTTTTTTTCCTGGAGCAGTTAGCCTTTCCCTGCTCATAGAGTAGGGCTTCATGGTCCAACAAAAAGCTGCCTGTCTGGCATGATCTGGGGCCAGTTCACCCTTCGGCCCATAGTTTATAGTTAGTCAACATCTGGGCAGGTGCACCTGCACTTTCAGGAGGCGCTTACAGCCTACAAGTGCCCCCCTGCCTGCCCCAGATGTTGACGAATGATAAACTACAAGCACACCACAAACATAGCAACCCTTCCCAATCCTGACCATACCCTTACCTTTATCATCCAGCTGGTAACGAACTGCACTCTTTCCAGCTGAGAGGGCCATCTGAGCTGCCATGCAAGCTTGCTGGCAGCTCGCATGACCCCCTGACGCAACTGCGCTTGCACAAAGTGTCAGCGTCGCCGTAGCAATGGTCCTAGCACATGTACAGTTGTGCTTAGTGCCACAGCCAAGATGGCGGCACCCTGCAGAGGGACTGGACACACGACAGTTAAGGTGGGTGATCACAGATCAGTCCTGTGGAGGCTCGGCTGTTGTTGATTAGTGCTCACAAATGCAAGCACTAGTCAACCCTAGTTTATAACTAGGAGGTGCGAAATCATCCCTGGTGATTTCTCTGCTGCCTGACTCGATCCTGGGACTATAAGGAGAATATGTGTGGCATTCCCAGTATAGTCCCAGGAAAATAATGGCAGGAAAATAATGGATTTCAACCTCCATCTGGAAGCAACTTTAGAGGTGGTAGCATGAAGAAGCCTGTGTCCCCATCCCATCACTTATCCACGCTAAAGGCCATAGAATGCATTTTGGAAGTGCGTTTTCTGGACTTTACTATAGATTAAGGCACTTGCATGTGGACACTACCACCTCTAAACTGCTTTTGAGTCATTCTTTCTTTTTGCTGTGCATAGTGGCAACCCTGTTTCTATAAGACCTTCCCTATTGCTTCCAAGTATGCAGCATTTTGCCACATCCTACATTTGTATTTAATTCATGCAGAAATTTGAATTAATGCTTTAATATATCTTGTAATGACTAAAATATATAAAGAAAACAAGTGACATTAATCAGGTATTTGCTGGTATATTTTCTTCTTTTAGGAGAAATGTCTTATTTGCTGATAAAAGTGCAGCATTCTTACTCAGATTTTCAACATAGCTGTACTAGATAAAAGCTTGCAGGGGGATCAGCTAAATTAGCAACATATTTTGAAGTTTTGGCTCTTTTAATTGTCTGTCAAATAAAAACTTTTTAGGCAACTTAAGGTTATCTAGAATAAAAAAATTGTCTTGTTGCATGGAAATTCTTACTGGGAGAACTCAGAAAAACTTTGCATGAGGTTATGCAAGGCCCTGGTGGAGTTATTTGGGGTGAAAATAGCTACAGAATTCTTTCCTCACTGGACAATTTTTTGGAATAAAGAAAGTGCTAGCGATTGAATGACACAACGACTTTTCCGTCCGTGTGATAAAAGGATCTGGTAAATGCCTTGCATTCTCTCATGCCAATAGGTCTGTTCTAATGAAAACAAGACTTGTTCCTATGTCTTGGGGTAAACTTTACAAGTGCTGTTTGAAAAGGGAATATTTGTTTGATGACAGTGCCAGACAGTACGGGAGAAACAAGATACCCTGTTTTTAATATATTGCACACTGAATCTTTGTTCTAGACTTAAGCCTTAAACATTAATAGGTAGGAGGTTTCCAGTGCTTCCTGACCATGGTTGGACACCTGTCAGGACAATATGGTGGAATTTCCTGAGCTGAAGGTCAAAGCAAGTCTGTTCAACAGCTGAGCTATCAAGTTATTCCACAGTCAGGGCCCTTTGGGTGCACAGACCGCATGTGCTTCTTCCTTTTAGCCTAGATTGGTGCTTTGCGGTAATAGTATGACTAGTTCCAAAAAAATCTCCCTCTGACTAGTTCTTATAGAAGACCTGCAAATTAATGATGGGAATTGCAGCTGGTTAGGTGAAAGAGGACAAGGTACTTGTGTTTAAGCAGTGAAACAGAAAAAGGAATTTCAGCAAGGTCGGTTGCATGACAAAGTCTATGATTACATTGTGAAGGACTTTGGAGTTTTTCTTTATTCTTATTCAAAGACTTAGGTTGGACTAGAGATGAAAGTGGTAGAACGTTGGATGCCATTCTATAAGATGGCCCATAGATTTTAATCAGGTCCTAAACTAGTGTCGATGCTAAATTCAGAAAGGGACCTGCTGAGAAGAGTTGCTGCAGGAAATATATTGGTTCCATTCTTGATCACTAAAAACAAAAGAAAGGGCTAATTTAATACGAATATAAGGATCTCTTCTCCAAGAAGCAATGAGAGAGGTCATTATCCCACATTCTCCTTAAATGATTCCAATGCCCAAAGTGTTGTGTTTCTAAAGTCCCATTCCCACCTAGGGTTTTATTGAGCTTTGAAAACTATTTCAAAATTCTTTGGCCCCATTACAGATTGGTTTCCCACACTTTCTGAGGAGTAAATTGCCCAAAAATGCATTTTAAAAACCCTTTGAATCGAATATCC
This sequence comes from Aspidoscelis tigris stejnegeri, assembly GCA_023333525.1. Lineage (NCBI taxonomy): Eukaryota > Metazoa > Chordata > Lepidosauria > Squamata > Teiidae > Aspidoscelis > Aspidoscelis tigris. The sequence continues at coordinate 1,487,230 of JALMGA010000008.1, forward strand.
AAAAATTCAAATCAATTTGAATGTTTAAAATACACATGTATTCACATTCGATTCAATTTGAATACACTCGTATCTATTTGTATGAATATTAAATTCATTTTTGAAGATACGGATGTCTACAACATCTGTATACGTCCATACGCATCCGTACACATTTTGTTTTTATCCTGGTTGTATCCCGTTTTCATCCAATACGTATCTGTACAAATGCGTACGGACACAAATAAGATACATTCAAAATTCGTTTGAATGTTAAAAAATGAATGTATAGACATTCGATTCAAATTCGAATGTCCGAATTTTGAATGACTTTGATAGAATTTCGAATGTATCAAATATTCCTTCACATCCGTAGTGCAGAATGTAGCAGCTTGACTCTTAACTGGCACTGCCAGCTAGACGCGTATCACGCCAGTCCTAAAATAACGCACAGGCTGCCTATTTGCTACCAAGCCCACGTTACTAACACTACCCTATAAGGCCCTAAATGGCATGAGCCCCAAATATCTAAAGGAACACCTTCTCCCATACAGACCTGCCCATGCTCTGATCCGCCAACGAGGCAGTAGTTAGGGGGGGATGAGAACATGCGGGGGCGGCATTTTTGGCTGTTGCCCCCAGGCTGTAGAATAACCTCCCTTCTGATGTTCATCAGGCACCCTCATGGTATATATTCAGAAGATGGGTGAAGACTTTACCCTGGGGAACAACATACACTCCCATACAGGCACTGCCATTGTTCTAGTAATATTTTGAATTTGTTTTCTAATGTGATGCTATTTTAACCTGCCCTGAGACTTTTGGTAAATAAATAAATAAATAAATAAATAAATAAATAAATAAATAAATAAATAAATAAATAAATAAATAAATAAAATGGCCAATTCACTATGGATCCCAGTTCAAGGTGTTAACTTTAACTTATAAGACCCTAAGTGACCCTAAGCCCCACATATCTAAAGGAACACCTTCTTCCATACCAACCTGCCCATGCCTTAAGATCTGGAGGGGAGGCCTGAGCTTGCACCACCGCCTTCAGTATTAAAGGGGATGGACACCCTTCTCGGATATGGCCCCTACTAGCTTATGGAATAATCTCCCCCTTGAGGTGCTTCAGGCTCCTTCACTGTACATGAAGGCAGTGAGGACGCATTTTTGGTTAAATGGGGATATGCTTTCACTTTCCCACTTTCAGACTCTGCTGCTGTTTTAAAATAGACTGTTATTGCTTTCATAACAGGGATGATCTCTCTCCACCCACCCCGATCTCCCTCCCTCTTGCCCTTACTTTTCTCCCTGTCGCTGCTGCCCCCAGCCTGATCTCCCTCCTCCCTCCCTCCCTCGCCTGTACTCACATGTAAGGGAGAGTCAGAGCTATCAGGGAAAGGATGCTGTCCTTAGGGAAAATCCTTAGCCTCTTAGCTCTTAGCCTCCAACTGCCACTCAAGTTTGACGAACAGCAGTTCAGCGTGTCTGGGCAGCCCCGACCCGTAAAGTCACTCACTGTGTTTTGTAGAAAACCTGTGAGGTGCACTAGGGGCCCGCTGGTGTCTGTGCATGGAGGCTTGACTAAGCTGAAAGGAATCTTGCTCCCCGCGGCCTCCACCATGGAGTTAGCAGGCTCTAATCTTTATGCTGTTTGACAACGACAAGAAAACAATGACTTCATCCCCAATTTGCTGTTGATGCCAAGCTTTGTGTTTCCCTTTCCCACAAAGAGGCACCAACTGGACCCAGTAATTTTCCAAAGGTGTTTTCCTAGGAGTGAGCACTGAGCTCAGTAGCCGGCATTGAGAGCAGAATCCACACGGAGTGCAAAGGGACTGCACATCTCCACACTTACCAAGCGAACATTCAGGCATAAGCACTAACAACATTGTAAAGGCAGAGTGGTAGAAAGGGCATCTCATGGCACTCTCTCCCACTCTCCCATCCCACCACTGTGGTCACAAAGTCCAAACCTACCTGGAAGCAGTATCTTTGGTCCTATTTTGGGAATCGTGCAAAATGTCCAAGATCATTTCTTATGTTTTCCAAAATATTCCTGGCTGAAAACATTGAGGTCAGGGAATGAAAGTTTCCTAGCTTTGATATTTACGCAGCCAAGAACAGGGGAGACATACTGCTAGCATGCTTTCTGCTGTAAGGACTGGAACCACTGTCGTGTGGATGATGTTAAGTAGTATTCGCACCAGAAAGAAACCAAAAATAGTTCTCAAGGGCTGTCATGTGAATCCAGGGGCCTTTCTGCACTGAGCTTTCTTCTGGATTATATCCCTGAACAGAGATCTGCCATCCACTTGCTAATGCATATTATGACAGACACTGCCTGAGACCTATCATAGTCTGCACTAACATGAGGATGGCAAGTCCCTATTCTACAATGTAATCCAGAATAAGTCACAGTGCAGAAAGGGCCCAGGTTAGCATTACTATGCCGAAAAGAGAGATTTAGGCTGTTTTTTCATGGTGCTTTGTGGACACGGCGTTCCCTTGACCCTGCTCACTCTCATGCAGCTGATGTACTGGCTGAATGACATGACTACATGGACCTGCGAGTAGACAGCTGCCATCCCGCTGTGAGCACTTGGCCCACTGACTTCAGACCAGTGGTCCTGTGTCTTTGAATATTCCCATGTTTGAAGAGGCACAACCAACAATACTGCAGCTGGGCAACAATAATTGTCCTGCCACGATGTTTGTGTGAAGCAGCAGCAGCAGCAGGCATGCAGACAACCCGTCAGCCCTTTGAAAAGTGCCACAAACATACCACCCTTCTGAGCGTGATTCTCAGCAGTGGTTCAGTTGAGGCACTGTCAGCAATATCCCTGTGCAGACTTTGGCTTAGTAGGCATCGTACCATGTGTTTTGTGACAGGGGCAAACATTGCAGGTGAGCTTCCAAAATCTCCTCTTCCTATAGGCCCCCTCATGGGTTCCATATTCTACATTTGTTTACAATTTGTATCACTCTACTAAAGCACATGATCAATATGAAATCCCAACACCAATTTCTTCCGGCAGCAAAAAAACCTGACAAGCAAATGGAGAAATGGCAAAAGAATGCAGATATCAAGGAGACTTCTGCTTTCTTCACCAGCTACCCTAAGGCTCGTTGTTTTGAGATAGGATATCAAATTATATATAAACTTATATAAATTATATGTAAACATAAACTGCTTATCAAGGCTTTAATAACTAGTGCTAAATTAATTATTGCTCAATTCTGGAAAGATTCCCAATCATTATCTATAGAACTTTGGCTTCATAAAGCATGGTCAATAATTTTAAATGATCTCATCCCAGCGCAAAAGAACATTATAGTGGACTCTTCAGAACAGACCTGGTTTTTGGGAAAATGGTCAATGTTCCTGGAATCTTCAAAGACAAATATTTATCTCCATTGTCTCTCACCATTTATGTCCACTTTTCTCAATAACAAACTTTCTGCAACCTTTCCTCACCTGGTTCAACTGATTACCACTAACTAAATTGGGTTACTACAGCTAAACCTTGAGACTTGCAAAAGTAATTTAATGTTGGACAGCGTTTATAAAATTGTTCTGATTTGCTGGATGTTAAATGCAAATTCGGTTGTTTGAAATAGATGTATGAAGTTGTAAAAAAAAATTAAAGAAGATTTTAAAAATTATATATAAAAAACAGCAGCAATGTTAGTAACAAAAATTGCTTTGAATTTTCTGCTTTGTGTTCTGTCAAAAGCTCCAGCTCATAACCAAAGCAAGTTCACTCTGAACTCCATTGGGCAACAAGTGATCTCTAGCCTGGGGGCAGAAGAACTAACCCACAGACCCCAACAATGTACAGGAAGGGGAAATTCCATTCTTTTCCAATCGCAAACATTTCTTCTCCAGCCTGGTATTTATCATTTATTGTGCTCCTTGGTGAACCTATTTTTAGTTCCCTTAGGTCTTCCACCTTGTCTGCTCACCCCCTTCTCGGGCTGAGTGATAATTGTGCTTCCAGGAACAGGAGAGCTGCGTGCTTCCAAATCTCAAATATTTATTATCTTTAATGGTCCCCCAGCTGGAATTAAGAGCAGCCTATTTTTAGCCATTTATCTTTTTTGGACCTTGTCTTGCCTTGCTTAATACTTTCTAATTCCTCTGTTTTTCTTTCCAAATATGACCCCTTCTAAAGTCATCACTCACTGTTCAAATGTTAGTGTGTCGAGTCTTGTTAGCAGAATAATATTCCTCTGTTAGCCTGTGGGCTTTGTTCACATCGACTTGCTTTGGCACATGTTTCCCTCAATGCAGTTCAAACCACACGTTTTGTGATAGGAGCAACAAATGTAACAGAAGAGCTTCCAAAATGAGCAGAGTCCTCACATATCATGTCAACCGTAGAGGGGTAGTGAGGCAGGTTGCCTAATCCATCTTCTCTGGTGCTGAATGTTGGCACTGCTGAGAAATATGGAGGACCCAGACAATCTCTACAGGTTTTGCATACGGCCTGCCTAGTCCAAATGAACCCTAAGGCCAAGTTCCCACTTGGAAATTTAATCCGTTTTTAAACCATTTTATAAAAATCAGCAGCAAGGTCTGTTTTTGTGTTTCCACTGTTGGCTTATGCGATGCCAGCCTCCTCAGCCGGGGCTGCCCTTCAATATTTCCATCATTAATTAATACTAATACATAAATAAATGGATTCCGGACTCTCTCTCTCAGGCCCTATAGCCTCTTTTACTATTGGTAGCATTAGAAATGTTGCTGGCCTGGCCAGTTATCAGCTCCCTGCTGTGAGGCCCATCACTTTCCCTTCTCCCTGTTTCAAGTGAGTGTGAAGTGTTTCTCTATGCAGCCAAAGGTGGCGCTGTGCTTCTCTCCACTCTCTCTTCTCTTAAAGCTACAAGAACACACAACTTGTTTGTTTCTCTAATTGCAGCTTTAAGTTAATAGATCTTGGACTCCGCTCTCTTTATAAACAGCAAGAACAAGTTTACTGGTTTACAACTCAAGCAGTGCCAACATTCAGCACTAGAGAAGATGGATTAGCCTGATCATGGAGTCCTTCGCTTTTGTTCACTGCTTCTCTCCCCACCCCCCATCTTGTATCCACCATAGCACAACTTCTTCCTCCTGTTAACAAGGCAGTAGCACATTAAATATCAATTTCCCTTTTTTTCTTATAATGGCAGGGGGCGTAGGGATGTGCTCAAATATTCGTAACATTTGAAATTCGGCCAAATTCAGACATCTGAACTCGAATCAAATGTTATGGTATTAGTATGCTAACATTCGAACAAATACAAATGTTTCCAGACATTTGTACAAATAGTTTGGATATTGGTTAAGCTGGGGAAATGTATCAGACATGTACTTTCATACGTATCTGTTCTTATCATATTTGTATCAGATACATGTCTGTTTGTATCAGATACATATTGGATGTACATACAAATACGTTCAAATACATTTATATTGAATAGAATTTTACCATATTCGAATGCAATCTATTTGTACAAATACAGATTTTTGAACATTCAATTCATTTTTCTTCTTAGCAAATAATGGCAGAGAGCCCAGGGAAAAGGGGACTATGGCAGAGGAAATCATGGCTTATCATTGGATCAGGGGAAACTGAAGAGAACACTCCTAAAGCATGGTTCCCTCCTCCCCAAAAAATCACTTGCATCCCCATTTTGCTAAATAGTGTGGAGTATTTCTAAATCCAGAAGTGAGACCCCTTTTAATTTGAATAGGGATACTTCGTGCTTTGGGAACTTTAATCTGCAGAAACAGCGGATTCCTTGCGAACTGTTGGAATGGGGAGAACTCAAGTGGACTTCAAGCCTGATTATGTCCTGTGTTGGAATGCGCCTTAAGTCTCCTTTGCTCTTTACTTTTGAGAGAGGCCTTTGCCCATGTTATTAGCTGGACTTTACCAATCGGTCAGTTCAGAGGATGGTATGTAATTGCTTGCGAAGGGAATGTCTTATGAGTCCTATCACCAGGGTCCAAGGAAGTGACTCAGCAGTCTTGAGCAGAAAGCTCAAGGAGCAACAAATTATTATCTTAGGGTGTGTTCCCAAACAGATTATAATGAGCTTTGAAACTGTTTTGAGCCCTCACCATTCCCAAAGTTTTAAAAGAATCCACAGTTTCTATGGATTAAAGGTCCCAGGTTATCCTGGGATCTGTATATATTCAAAGAGGACTCGCTGATGGACTTAGAAATACTCCATACTCCACTTTATTTAGCAAAATGAGAACACTTTTTTGGGGGGAAGAAATCCTGCTTTAGTGACATTCTCCTCAGTTTCCCTGACCCAATAAGAAGGATAATTTCCTCTGCTGTAGTCTCCTCTTCCCCATGCTCTTCATTACAGTCTAAGGCAGCGGTTCTCAACGTGGCTAATGCCACGACCCCCCAATGCAGCTCCCAAATGCCTCCGCGACCCCAGGGGCGGGGCCGGGGCCAGGGGCAGGCCAGGGGCGGGGCCGTCGCGTTCGGTCCTCCCTGACCAGCAACTCCTCCTTGGTGGGGGCGACGCCGGATTCCAGCGGGCGAAGGGGGCGGGCGGCGAGGCACCAGGCGGTGCGGGTCTGGTGCCCTTCACCGCCTCGCCACCCGGCAGGCAGGCAGGCAGGCAGGCATAGCACCGGGTGGGCGCCCGCCCTCAGCGGCCAGCCCAGCCACCCGGGGCTGCCCACAATCGCCGCCGCCACCGCCATCCTCCTTGCCTCGCTCACCTCGCCTCAAGCGCCGCCGGGGATGCTCCCGCTGCCGCCTCGAAGGCAACTGCCACCTGCCGGTGCCGCCGCCAATCTCTCCTCACAGCAGCGGCGGTGCGGCGGCGCGGCGGGGGGCGTGGCGGGGGGGCCTGCGGGAGCTTTCGGGACCCCGCCGAAATGGCTGCGCGACCCCCGATGGGGTCGCGACCCACAGGTTGAGAACCGCTGGTCTAAGGCAATCTACTACTGGCTGAAAGGGGAGGGGAAGGAGGTGAAAAATGAACAGAGCCCGCAGTGGCTAAGGCACACACAACAAGGTAACAAGCTCAGACAAATGTAGCAGGGACAGGAGTAAGTGAAAGCGCTGGATTGCAATAAGAGTGACTCCTCAGGATTTTTCATTCTGTTGTATGGCTAGCATAAACTGCAGAGCTGATCAGGGCTGGGAAACTTCTCGACACGTGTGCGTTTTCTTGATTCAACTTTCTAAAGATTTCTGGTTAACTCAAAGGAACAATGGGGTCAAATTATCTCCCACTCTGTGAAGACCCTAGGCACCCCTAAATAGGATAGGGCTTCCTTTTCCAGCAAAATCATGCTGCTGGACTGTAAGGAATTCTTTAAAATCCAGCAGCATTCTAACACTGTGGATGTTGCTATATTAGTCTGTTTACTTAGCAGTAGAGGGAAAAACAGGTTTCTTTTCACAGAAGAACAAAAACCTTTTCTCCTGGCCTGTCAGTGGGCTGAGAAAGTGGGCAAAGGCAGCCATCACTTATACTTCTGGAGGGACTGGCCAAAGTCTGTTAATGCCACCATGTACACTCCCACTGATTTAAATGCAGTTCCAGTTGTGGTCATATCAACTATTTATATAAGGGAAATACAATTTTAGCATCATTTTTTCAATATCGTTTTATTGCTTTTTATCGTGTTGGAAGTGTTGAGGCAAGCAGAAGGGACAACTCTGGTTATAAGCAATAGCCAAAGAATTTAGGAAAGGAAACCTGAGCCAGGTTGGATAAGAATGACCACTTGTCCTATTTAAATGAAGCAAATATACATAAACAGATGGCTTAAATATCAGAACTATACTGAAGCTGGTCCAGTATTTCATGTCCACAGATGGTAAGCTGATTTGCTATCTTTTTGTTAGCATTAAGAATCAATACAGTCCAAAGTTAAAATGTGCTTTACCCATGAGTCATGATCTTATAAATCAAGCTGATTACTTATGTCTTTCTTTTGTGTCAACAGATCGTATACTTAAGATTACAAGTTATAAAAGATGATTTAAAAATGTGAGTGTTTTTGAAGACAATGAGGTATTTATTAAGAATGAAGCAGGAAAGAACGTACTTCAAAGTAGGCAAAGCAAACATATAGGTGTCTGGCAAGAAACGGAACTATTGAGTGCCAACAGGGCTTAATTACTTGGTTGCAGTAAAAGACACACCAGAGTCACTCTGTGGTAATTTAGGGCTCATCTGCACATGGATTGTGTTGTGCAAAGTTCCATGGTGTTTCCCCATCACAGTTAATAATAATAATATACTACAATTTAACCTGGGGTTTTTCTCCACTAGCACTAGAGTACCCATTAAGGACCCATAATGGGTCCTTAATGGGTACTCTAGTGCTAAGTGGAAAAACACCTGTTCCTGTGCAGCTAAAATCAGGCCTTCCATTTTACTCTTCAGTGTAAGCCACAATCAGAGGCCTATTCGCAATAGGACAGCCCTGGGACAGAGCATTCACTCTGCTGGGCTGGCGGCTCTGTTTGGAACTGCCCCAGCCCGGACTAATCACGTTTCAGGTGTAGAGCACAAAAATCATGCTATATACCCGTTCCGGCCCATCACAGGCCGTCCCACAGCTGTATGGGAGGGAGGGCTATTGCACCCCCACCTCCTGCTGCTGCTATTGGGCCAAAATCAGCAATCACCTTATCTTGCCGTGCCCAGGGTGCTCCTTGTGTGGCCTGGAGAGTGATGTGTTGCTCACTGCACAGGTGTGCGTGCCGGTAGACCGACCCCACGTTGACACGTCAGTTCAGCATGGGTCCTGTCCACCAGAGCACCCAAGGTTTGCTTTTTGCAGAATTGTTGACAGTGGGATTATTGTGATGATGAAGAGTCACCCTGGAAGACTCCTCTCTTGATGTTTACTGATCCATAGCTTTCATTTCCAACAAGCAGTTCCATCTTCCGCTACTTCATCATATTTTCAGTAAAAGTACTGATGTTCTTACTGATGCCAATGGTTTCCGGGCACTTGACGACCCAACTGTGAGGCAATGAGTCAAATGCTTCTTTAAAGTTAATCCAAGTCATATGTTGGTTTGTTCTTCAACTTCTGCAGTTCTCCAGAACCAGTTTGTGCCTCTATTTTTGCATTTGTTTCCTTTTTGCTCCATTGATAAGATGCTATTTGTCTCCAAGCAGTCCTGGATTTTATCAGCTATTGTGCCGTTGAGCAGTTAAACATGGCCAGGAGACATGTTATTGGCCTATAATTTCCAGGTGTTGTGTCTTTTGTTGGATTTTTCTGAAGTCGGTGCATTTTTCCTTTTGTTAGCCATTAAGTGATTCATTCATTTCTTAAAATTTCATTGAACTGTGTGGCCAATATTGGATGCAGACTTGTTAGATATTTGAGCCAGAAACCATGCACTTGGTCTATGCCTGGGGATGTCCAGTTTTTGACCATTTCAACTGTTATCACAAGTTCTTCCATTTGTTTTTTGAAAATTTATTTTGAAATTCCTTTATCCACTCAGCAGCCCTGTTATAGTCTTTCCCCCCAGAGTTCTCTCCAGAACTTGGTCATTGGTTTTTCAAATTTGGTGTCTGCTGTTTGGTTCAGGCTTTGATACAATCATCTTTGATCTGAAAATTTGATTTTGTTTAAACTGAATGGTTCTGGCTTTGTACTATTCTGTTTTTCTGGTTATAGCTGTTATTTGTTGTTTCACAATTTCCAATGCTTCATTGACTTTTCTCATGCTTAGTCACTACTTTTTTAATCAATTTCTTTTTGATCTTCTCATTTCTCAGTTTTTGCTCCTTCAAGTTCTTCAAGTTGCTAGCATCTGATCGCAATTTTTTGATTTTCAGTTCTAGTCTAATTTTCATTTTGGCTTTGCATTTGGTATCACTTGGGGATTTTGTTGTTGTATCCTCAGTTCTTCTGTTACAGTTACTGCCATGGTGTAGGGCAGTTGATTGGTCTGTTCAATTGATGTTATGTTTATTGCTGCAAGAGCTTTGTTCACATCCCTCATAAATGGATAGGGCTGTGTTCCCATACAAGATTAAATCCGAATATATACTATATTCGGATAGTATACTAGTATATACTATTGCCAGCACAACTTTATACAGGAATGGGTGAGTTGCAGAGTCGTCAGGCAGCAGATCTTTTTCAGCAACAAAAAGAAAGCTAGCTGAAACTAGCTGAATAGAAATGCTGAATAGAAATGCTGTTGAAGCAGGGAGAAGAGTTGATGGGGCCAGTCTCTCCTTAGCCTAGCTGGTGAGGATGCCCTGCTTCCAGTGCAAAATATGATGATGATGAGAGATAAAGACTTTGGGATGATAACAAGAGGAGCACCTTTTGTTTTAGAGTTTTTATGTTTAAGGATGCTTTATAGATAATAAAAAACGTTTTTAAAAAACTGCTTGGCCACTAGAGGGAGTAGGTAGCAAATTGAATCTCCCCTTTTTTAAAATGCCAGTTCAGTTCACCCAACTCACATCTTATAGGCAGACTAACTTAAAATCTACAAATCTAAAATATGCACTGTTTTAAACCTGAGACTAGTTGTTCTCAACCTTCCTAATGCCGCGACCCCTTAATGCAGCGGTTCTTAACCTTCCTAATGCCGTGACCCCTTAATGGAGTTCCTCATGTTGTGGAGACCCCCAACCACGGGGGCGGAGCAGCTGGGAGGTGGGAGGGAAGGGCGGTGGGAGACTCGTCACAACCCCTCTGAAAGGGTAGTTCGACCCCCAAAGGGGTCCCGACCCCCAGGTTGAGAACCACTGCCTTAATGGAATTCCTCATGTTGTGGAGACCCCCAACCATGGGGGTAGAGCAGTTGGGAAGTGGGAGGGAAGGGCGGTGGGAGACTTGTCGCAGCCCCTCTGAAAGGGTAGTTCGACCCCCAAAGGGGTCCTGACCCCCAGGTTGAGAACCACTGCTCTAGAATCTAGATTTTAAGGGATGACTGTACAATATTTGAAATAAAACACTATGGATAGAACTTATTTGATCTACATGTTTTACAGGATTTGCAGAACAGAGATAGAGAATTTCCTATTATGCTGAGACAATGTAAAAAACACTGGGGCCAGGTTCCCACTAGGCTATTTAATATGGTTTTATAACAGGGGTTTTAAAATCAGCAGCAAGGTCTGTTTTTTTGTATTCCCACTGCTGGCTTATAGTGCGGACTCACTCTCCATTCTTCAGTGCCCATCCAGTCAGCAATTGGACACCATCATACCCTGACTTGATTGGGGTGGGTATTCAAGCCCCAGGCTCTATATAAACCTGGTCCAGATCATGGAGTCCTTTGGAACAGCTTTTGTTCACCGCTTGCCCCCCCTAACATAGCACAGCCTCTTTCTCCCTTTTAATTTTTGTATTAGTTTTTACATCTTTTTAAATCCCCCTTCCTTCCCAAGAGTAATATATAATTCATAGTTCATACAGATTTCATAGAAAAAGCTACTTAATACTCTATAATCCTACACTGAGAACATTAAACATAATTTCAGTTTTTCACATGTGCTCAACTTATTGTCTTTTCCTTGAAATCCATGCAAGTGGCTGTCTTCTTGGCTATCCAGAGCAAAATGGTGCTAATTTCCCTTGGCCATGTTGCTCCACACCTCCATGTACACATTCAGGAACCCCTGCTGATGTTTCTAACCCCCTCCCAAAGGAAGTCACCTTTCATTGGGTATGGGGGACCGCCTCCTTGGCAAGCCACTTCCACATAATTTCAGAGAGGTTGAGCTCTGTAATATGTCAATCACTGTTACTTTGGCCCTCCTGCCTGGCTTAGAAGGGGATGAGCCATATCGCATATTTCTTCCACTTGCCTGCCTGCTGCTTCAACCAAGGTTTTTAGGGTTATCAGCAGGACCCATATAGTGGCCTGTTGAAGATGAGGTCACCTGGGTGGAATGAGGAGGGTGCTGCTAAGGAGAAGCTTTTCTCTCCTGTTCATCTCGTCATTTACCTCTTATTTCCTCACCTGAGCTTTTGGACCTGGCTTCTGAGGGTCCTAGGAAGACCTGCACAACAGGATGGAAATTCTGCCCACCTCCTGCATGGGATTAGCAATGATTGGGGCATCTCTAGGTGCTCAGATTACGGGACCCTTAGAGAGGGAGCCCTGCACTTCCCTGCCCTCAGCACAGACACAGAGTGATGAGAAACACTGGGAACATAGGGAAGCTGAGGGCATACCTGAGTTTCCCTCCAACAGGGGAAGTGGGCGTTTGTGTATACTGGCAGTGAAACTGGCATACCGGAGCAGGAATGTCTTTGGTGTGCTCCCAAGAACACCTACCAGGCCCATAACCCAGCAAGTCTACCAAGTATTGTAACTGGCCATTGTGTCTCCTGGAGTTGAGAATCTAGGTGACCTCAAACTCTACCTGATCGTCTACACAGATTGGCAGTGGTGGTAGTTGTGCTCCAGTGAATATTTGTGCAATTCAAAATTTGTACAAATTTTAATATTCACAGGAAAATTGTTTGCTGACCCCTGCTTCCTGTTCTCCCTCACCACACCCCCTTACACCCAAATGCAGCCGCAGCCACATCCTCCAGGATCTCCAGCACATTTGTGCACTTGTCTGAGACCCAAGTAGATCTTCTGGCGGTGCATGCTTTGGTCTTTGGATGAGCAATACAATACAGCTGCCATTCCCGCACTCCTTCAAGGCCCAAGCAGGCTTTCTGGAGGTGCTTATGCATCTTCCCAAATGGGGGAGATGCACACATACCTCCAGAAGGCCTACTTGGGTCTCAGACGGGTGTGTGACTGCACCAGCAGCAGGTGAGTGGGGGGGGGGGGGCGAGGCAGGATAGGAAGGGAGGGCGGATTACTTTTGCATGCCACCGTGTCAATGTCTGTGTGCAAAGCTGAACCCCAGCTCCCCACATTTGTGGGAGGGGGGAGTTCACACGAAGCCGAATATTCCCCATTCAATTTGCATCAAATCAAATGGGGGAATTTGGCTTTGTGCGCATCCCTACTCCTGCGCCAATGCAAACTGGCTCCTAAATGCTCTATTGCTTCATTCTCTGGCAACTTTTCCCTTTATGGCAGTTCAGGCTCCGCAGACCTCCTACAACAGTGATGGCTAACCTTTTGAGCTCGGTGTGTCAAAATTCGCAAGAAAACCTAGCTTAACTTGGGTGCAGTGTCACATCTAGAAATATCCATAATTTTGTGATATTTGTGGCTCTAGTAAAAAAGTTATATTTTTGATATATGTATTTTATTAAAAGCAAAAACAAATAATTCTTTACACTTGCTAAATCTTCAATTGAAAGTTGGTATTTCGTACACTTCAAGAACAAGCAAGCACTACACGCCCAGGTGCCAGGGTGACCAGGTGTGTCACCTAAAAGGGCTTGGTGTGTCACTTGTGACACGCGTGTCATAGGTTGGCCATCACCGTCCTACAACCACCTGCGTCCTTGGGTGGTTCCTAGCTCAGAGAGATCGAGCGAAGGACCCTGCAATCGCCTCTAGGACAGAGGTGAGGATTGCCACAGTTTGTGCATTGCCAGCGTTTAGGGAGGCACTGGCGAGGTTTGGGATCAATCAGGCGTCCCAAAGCGCAGTCACCAAATTTATCCTCCTTCCAGTAAAGCTGTGAAGTTTTCAGGCAGGGCTAGCTGCCTGCCATAATACTTGAATGTAAGATCTCTGCCATCTAGGTGATTCTGTATATGCGTATATAGTAGCTGCCTGTTGTTTTGGAAGTGACAGTTGACTCTCCACTCCCTGCTGGGGTTGAGTGATACATTTTGGCTCCAAGTTTAAACTGGGTTTTGAAAAATAGTTATTGGCCAATAGTTGAAGGCCAAACCCCGCCCAGCTATGAAACATATAAATATGCTGGGCTTTCTGTTCCAAGTTGCTCCCAACAAGAAATGTCCTAACGCTGAGCTGAAATAAATCACTGTCCATCTTTTTAAAGAAAGAGTCTCGCGGTCTCTCTTTGCCACCCTGACAGAAGAGCTCTTTGCTTTGGTCCTCTTTCAGTTCAGCTGAGGGGCGCTTCCTACGGCTTTCCTCCTTACAAAATGGTGCCATTTTCTTCACTCCTTCATCTGATAAGCAAGTGTGGAGTTGAGTGAAGAAACACTAAGGGTGTTTTTCCACTTAGCACTAGAGTACCCTTTAAGGACCCATTAAGTGCTAAGTGGAGGAGGGGAGCAAAGCTCCTGAAGCTGAAGGGAGACACGACGGCCGCTCCGCCGCACCCTCGCCGTTTCCTCTTCTTCACCTCAGGTAACGACGCTCGCGCCGCCGCCAGCTCTTCTCCATCCGCTCCCCTCATTGGCTCCCTTCGCCTGCTGGGTTGTTCCGATTGGGTAGAAGGAGAGGCATGTGAAGCTTCTGATTGGCCGGTTCCCTCCCGCTCCGTCTTTGTCCAGCCAGGCCGGGCTGCTCCGACCGAGAAGGGGGGGGGGGGGCAGCGGCGACAGCCTCGTCTCCGCCTCCTGAGGAAGCCGGTCAGAGGCCGGTTGTCTCGGGGCGGCGTGACTCCAATGGCCGCCGACGGGGCGCCGCTGACGGAGGACGAGGTCCGCGAGAGGCTCAACCTGCGCAGCCAGAGTTTAGGTGACCGAGGGCGGGGCGGGAGGGGGAGGGGGAGGGGGAGGGAGCCTGACGAGCGGCCCCGTCTCGAGCGACCGTTACGACCGTTATAACCGGGGGGGTGGGGCGGGCGCGCGGCCGGCCGGCCGGTCAGTCAGTCAGAGGCGGGACGAGCCCCTCTCCCCGGCCTCCTTTGCTCGTTCGCGGGGGGTCCGACGGGACGCGACGCTCTCTCCCTCGCGCGCGACTCGGGCTGCGTGTTCAGACGTGACGGACGGGGCGCCGGGAGAGTCCGGGTGCGGCGCTGCCCGGGCTGCCGGGATTCTCCTCACGCGGCTTCTTAGCGCCGCAGGGCCAGGAACGGTAGGTTGGCCCGGCCTCGGCGCCCGCCGCAGGGGAGGATTCGCTGCACGCCTCGTCTGATGCGGCCCTGACTGCAATGAGACGCGGGTGTTTTGCCGCTGCTGCCCTCTGCAGACCCGCCCCGTGCCCTGTCTCTTTGGTATGGGGACTTTCTTCACTATTGTACAGGATTTTGCAGAACTTCCTTCGTCGGGTTCATGCAGTGAAGTGTCCTGGGTGCAATACAGCTAAGAGCACAAAATTAACAAGCTCTTCCCCACTTTCTGCTTCATTATCTCACGTTTTCAGTCTGATCCTGTATGTATTGAGACATAAAAAATGTTTGCTGTAAAATTGCTCCTTGCAATAAACTTGCAAACAGGAACTGAATCTTTCAGACACTGGTGAATGGTTGAAAAAGTACAGAAAGGTGTATTTCAGGGATGGAAGTTTATGTGATGTGCGATAGGAGAAATGTTAGATCAGTGGTTCTCCACCTTCCTAATGCCACAACCCTTTAATATGGTTCCTCATGTTGTGGCGACCCCCAGCCTAACCCTAACCCCCAACCATAAAATTATTTTCGTTGCTTCTTCATAACGGTAATTTTGCTGCTGTTATGAATCGTAATGTAAATATCTGATATGCAGGATCTATTTTCATAATTAAAGCATAGTATTCACATCAACCACAGATGAATATAAAAGTGTCGTTTAACCTCCAATACTGCTGTTTTCTGCACAGTAGCTGCTCTCTACTGCATTTGTATGGGGTGTATGTGATGGGGCTGGCCCAGTGTTGTCATCACGCCAGGTACTCGTATGTGGGCGTATCTGCATGTGGGCACACCCACCTGGAGACGGATAGAGGAACAGTATCTCGGTTCCTGTGTGTTTTCCAATGGTCTTAGACCAGTGGTTCTCAACCTGGGGGTCGGGACCCCTTTGGGGGTCGAATTACCCTTTCAGAGGGGTCGCGACGAGCCTCCCGCTGCCCTTCCCTCCCACCTCCCAGCTGCTCCGCCCCCGTGGTTGGGGGGTCCCCACAACATGAGGAACTCCACTTAGAGGTCGTTGCATTAGGAAGGTTGAGAACTGCTGTCTTAGACGAACCCTGTGGAAGAGTACATCAACCCCCAAAGGGGTCACGACCCACAGGTTGAGAACCACTGCGTTAGATGGTGTGGAAGAGTTATTTCTGATATTTGTCCTGTGAAAAAGGAAGAATTGTGGTGTTGGAAGGGATCACAAGAATCATCTTCTACACTGAACCTTTGTAGCGTTTGAGAAAACAAACCATTATTGAGCAGTTTCTATCCTGCCTCTTGGAGAACCTCTAAAGATGGAGAACCCATAACCTTCTTAGCTAGACTGTTCAGTCTTGTAGATCTTAATACCTGCAGAATTGTTTTTACTTGTACTGTAGTCATCTAGAACCTCAGGCTGTTTTTATTCACGGTAAAAAAAGGCAGCTTAAAAATGTCTTAAAGGTTGTAATATGTGGTCCTAGTCTTCTCATCCCGTTTCCAATCCACTTCTAATGCACTTTGAAAGTGATTTTTCTGGACTTAAAGTGTGTTAGAGGTGAGATGAACACACGTATGGTGCCACCTCTGAACCATATTTGATCTGACTTCAAGCTTTTTTTTCCTGTTGTGTGTGAATACAGCCTAAGAAGCAACAACTTGCATAAATTATTTCTAGTCTGCGTATTTGTGATATTGGAGAATAGTTCTGAATGTCTGAATGCCGATGTCACATCTCCTTTTGTTCTTCTCAGCCCCATAGAGCATAAGATAGCAGAAGTCCTGCTGGACCAAGCTGCAGCCCATGTAGTCTAGCATCCCATCTTGCATAAGAACATAAGAACATAAGAGAAGCCTTGCTGGATCAGGCCACAGCCCATCTAGTCCAGCATCCTGTCGCACCCAGTGGCCCACCAAATGCTCATGGGCATCTCAAGCAGAGACAAGGACAAACCTCCTGCTCTCGAGTCCCAGCAGATGGCCCTAGAAGCGCCCCATTTCCTCCCCCCCCCCCTCAGCCTGAAAGATGTACTTAGGCATCTATTCTAGTAGCCATTGATACATCTGTCATCCATAAATTTGTCTAACCCTACCTTAAAGCCATCCAGACTGGTAGCTGTCACCACCTCTTCTGGCAGCACATTCCATAGGCCGATGACCCTCTGTGTGAAGAAATACTTCCCCCTGTCAGACCTTACGCTCCTACCCATCAGCTTCATAGAGTGCCCCCTGGTTCTAGTGTTGTGCGATAGAGAAAAGAAATTTTCTCTATCCACCTTTTCTATGCCGTGCATAATTTTATATACTTCAATCAGGTCCCCTCTCAAACGCCGTCTCTCCAGACTGAAGAGGCCTAGACGTTGCAGCCTGGTTTCGTAAGGGAGGTGTTCCAGCCCCTTAATCATTCTGGTTGCCCTTCTCTGCACCTTCTCTAGTTCCACAATATCCTTTTTGAGGTGTGGTGACCAGAATTGTACACAGTATTCCAAATGTGGCCTCACTATAGATTTATAAAGGGGCAAAATGACACTTGCTGACTTATTTTCTATTCCCTTCCTAATTATTCCCAGCATTGAATTTGCTTTTTTTGCTGCTGCCGCACACTGGGTTGACACCTTCATTGAACTGTCCACCAGAACCCCGAGATCCCTTTCCTGGCGTGTTGCAGAAAGCTCAGACCCCATCAGTTTATAGACGTAATTTGGATTCTTGGCCCCAATGTGCATTACTTTACACTTGTTAAGATTAAAGCACATTTGCCACTTGGTTGCCCACTCACCCAATGCTAAGAGATCCCTCTGGAGCTCTTGGCAATCTCTTTCAGATTTTACTACCCTAAATAATTTAGTATCATCAGCAAACTTTGCTATTTTACTATGTACCCCCTTTTTCTAGATCATTGATGAATAAATTAAAAAGCATTGGTCCCAGTACTGAGCCTTGAGGGACCCCACTTTTTACTTCTTTCCACCCTGAGAAATTGCCGTTTACTACTACTCTCTGCTTTCTGCCCTTAAGCCAGTCACAAATCCAGGACAGAACCTGTCCTTTTATTCCATGGCTGGTGAGTTTACTCAGTAGCCTTTGATGTGGGACTTTGTCAAAAGCCTTCTGAAAGTCCAGATAGACAATGTCTACTGGTTCACCTTTATCCACGTGTTTATTGACACTCTCAAAGAATTCCAACAAATTTGTGAGGCATGATTTACCTTTGCAGAAGCCATGCTGGCTTTTGTTCAGCAATGCCTGCTGCTCCATATGCACACTAATTTTGTCTTTAATAATGGTTTCCATCACCTTACACGGAACTGACGTTAAGCTAACTGGTCTGTAGTTGCCTGGATCACCCCTGGATCCTTTTTTGAATATTGGTGTTACATTTGCTACCCTCCAGTCCTCAGGTACGGAGCCTGATGTTAGGGAAAGATTATATATTTTTGCTAGAAGGTCGGCAATTTCGCATTTGAGTTCCTTAAGGACTCTTGGATGAATACCATCTGGTCCCGGTGACTTGTTAACATTTAGTTTATTAAGACATGCCAGGACCTCTTCCTTGGTTATTTCTGTACAGTTTAACTCTTCAGAAAACACAGGCTCAGCTACTGGCATGTGTCTTCTGTCTTCCTCCGTGAATACGGAAGCAAAAAATTCGTTTAGTCTCTCTGCAATCTCCGTGTCTTCTTTAATTACCCCTTTCTCTCCTTTACTATCTAGTGGTCCAACTGCTCTCCTGGTTGGATTCCTACTTCTGATATACTTAAAGAAGTTCTTGTTATTTCTTTTGATGTTTTTAGCAATGTGCTCCTCAAAATCTTTCTTAGCTTTCCTAATGGCCGTCTTGCATTTGTGTTGCCAGTGTCTATGTTCCCTCCTGTTCTCCTCATTTGGACAAGCCTTCCATTTCCTAAATGAACTCTTCTTGTTTTTAATGACTTCATCTACTGCATTTGTGAGCCACATTGGTTTCTTCTTGGACCTAGAAGTCCCCTTTCTTCTTTTAGGAATGCATTCTAGTTGCACTTCCGTTATTGTGTTTTTAAGTAGTCTCCATGCATTTTGAAGTGATTTAACTCTTTTGACTTTCCCTTTCAATTTCCTTTTCACTAATTTCCTCATTTTGGGGAAGTTTCCCTTGTGAAAGTTTAAGGTCTCTGTGTTAGACTTTATTAAGAACTTACTCCCTGTATTTAAGTTGAAGGTTATTGCATTGTGGTCACTGTTCCCAATTGGATCAGCTACAGTGACATCCTTTACCAGGTCCTGAGCATTACTTAGGATCAAGTCCAGGACTGCATTTCCCCTGGTTGGTTCCATGACCATTTGTTCCATGGAACAGTCATTTAGCAGGTCTAGGAATTTTCTCTCTCTTTCCTGAGTTGAACAGGAGTTCACCCAGTCTATGTGAGGATAATTGAAGTCCCCCATTATAACTACCCTATCTTTATGGGCTACCTCCTTTACCTCCTTCTCCAATTGTTCATAGCGAGCCACCTCTTCTTCTGGGCATTTTCAAGAAGAAGATGATGATGAAGGTGTCACTTGCTCCTGACTCCTTCGAAGTGGCCTTGAGAGCCATCCTGCCCATCTCCATATTCTCAAGTCGCCCTTGTTATTCCCCCCTCAAGCTGTTTGACCATCTGGAAATTGTGGTGCCCAGAGCTGAACAGAGTATCCTAGATAACGTCTAATCATTGTGGGGTGAATTAGAATTAGTGTTTGGATTCTGTGCTTTTTTCAGTTCAGCTCAGAATTATATTCACCCTTTTAGCAGCCATCTCTCTCCTTGCTCATGTTCAACGTGTTATTTATTATTGTAACTGGGTCGTTCTCTGATATAGTTTTTTGTGTGTGCTCTACTACTCTACGTTCTTTCTTCCTAAATGTAACATCTTGTATTTCTCTCTGTTGAAGGATATCTTTTTCTCCTCAGCTGCCCAAATTAGACTGAACAATCATTCTGTCATTTTGGATGTTGGCCAGGCTACCCAGTTTGTTGCTGTCCTCTTTGACAAAGTTATGAATTTTTAAAAGTTGAATAATGCAGGTCCCAACTGTGCTGGACACTGCTTTTCAATCTGTCAGTGCTGAATGTGGTTTGTCTTACTTTAGTACTATCCTGCCTACACTTTAACAGTGTTTTTGTGGGAAATGTCATGTTGAGAACTTTGCTGAAATCAAGGTGGACTACATCCACAGCATTCCCCTTCACTAAAGTAGTTTTATTGTCAAGGGAGACGGGGTTGCTTTGACATGATCTGTTTTTGACAAAAGGTAGGCCGTTTCCACACTTACTCTTACATTGGTTCAGGAAGGGGTCCAGCCATCTCCCTCACACACCAGGATGTGGCTTAAGGGAGGCTCCACCCACTCCTAATATGCTTTGTCTACTCCAAACTGGGCTAAGAGGCTGGTATACCAATACACGTTGAGTATGCTGGGAGACTTTTTCCGTTCCATGCTATTTTTATTTTATACTGTCTGTCCCCAAAAAAGCTTTGCTCAGGGCAGTTTATAACAAACAGGACAAAATAACACCTTATGCATTTACATGTAATACAAAATAAAGCACTATAGAATTCCATACATCACAAAATCATACATTTTAAAATTACACAGACATTGGGGCAGGGCAGAGACAGGAAACTCACAGATGAAACAGTCGGTCAGATCTTCTGCCCCTCGATCCATGACGGGCACGGTTCGTAGATTATGACTCCGAATCATCACAAGATACGGCCATGTCCCATGTGCAGAAAGTAGCTCTGCTTCTACCGCTCCTGTTCTGAAATTCCTTCCTGGCGGTGTTCTGATTGCTCCACATAACTTTTCTTTCTCCGTGTTTTTACACTTTGCGGGTCCCAGGCAATTGTTTCTTTTCGCTGGAATGCTTCCGCTATGCGGCTATTGGTGTTTGTGCCTTCCCTGTAGGTGACCATGGGGGAAATGTTATGAGACAGTTGCAGCCAAGCAGCGCTGTCCGGTGGAGTTGTACTGAAAAGCAAAGAATTGATATTTGCATGTGATATTGCTCTTTAGAGGAAATCAAGATGTTTTCCAAGGCAGCTTTAAGTGCAGGGGTGTCAAACTCATTTTTGCTGAGGGCGACATCAGCCTTATAGTTGTATTCAAAAGGTTGCCCTTGTCCCCACTCATAACCCCGCCCCTAACTCAGGCTATATTATCATAGAATCATAGAATCATAGAATGGTAGAGTTGGAGGGGACCTCCTGGGTCATCGAGTCCAACCCCCTGCTCAAGGCAGGATCTCCTAAACCATCTCAGACAGATGGCCGTCCAGTCTCTGCTTGAAGACCTCCATCGAAGGGGAACCAACCACCTCCCGTGGCAGCCTGTTCCACTGGTTGATCACTCTTACTGTTAGAAATTTTTTCCTAACATCTAAACTAAATCTTTTCCCCTGCAGTTTCACCCCATTGTTTCTAGTCCTTCCTTGAGAGAGTGAGAACAGGGCTGATCCCTCTGCCTTGTGACAACCCTTGAGGTATTTGTAGACAGCTATCATGTCTCCTCTCAGTCTTCTTTTTGGTAGACTAAACATTCCTAGTTCCTTAAGCCGTTCCTCATAGGACATGGTTTGCAGACCGTTCACCATCTTGGTAGCTCTCCTTTGAACCTGCTCCAGCTTGTCAGTGTCTTTTTTAAACTGGGGTGACCAGAACTGGACACAGTACTCCACCTGTGATCCTGCTTCTAGCCCCAGGCTATTTTATGCCTTGCCTCACCCCTAGCTTCAGGCCATCTAAGTAAAAGACCAAGATGTCCTTTAGGACCATACTGCTGCCCCGTCAGATGCATCAATGTGATTGGTGAGTAGCCCTTACCTACTCTTGGGAAGTCCCTCCCAGGGTGGTTCTGACACCAGTTGAGGTGAAACCCCTAATCACGACCCTACTGAGGGACCTGTTGGTGTGGTATAACCAGAAGCAGCAGCCATTTGCACCTTCACTCACATCTCCAGTGTGGTATACTTGGGAGTAGATGGTTCATCCAGGGATTTCCTAGGGCCCTGAGATGGACGTTTCAGTGTCCATATGGGAGAGCCATCTGGAGCAGCGTTGATCCCTGCCACAGGCTCACGCCAATTTATGCAAGGTGCGGCAGAGGCATCAGCAGCCTCACAGGCCTTCTTGGCCACATCTTTATCATACTGACTGGCTGTGTTTGTTCTCAGCCCATGCCAAACAATCCATTGTCTCCTTTGGTAAAAGCAGGCACAAATAGGGTTCCTTTCTCTTCCTCTCGCTGTTGACTTTTGAGAAAATATTTAAGGCAGGATTTTCTGCTTTCCTGGTCTCATTTGTATATCTCTGTATGGAAGCTTTGTAGACTTAGTAATTAGCCCCACCTTCCATTTCCAATAAGCGTCTTTCTTTTTTGTCAACTGATTGGTAAGCTGCACATTCAGCACCGCAAGCTTTCTTGGTTGTCTAGGGTGTTTTTTCACATTAGTATTGATTGATCTACTACTATTTGTGCTCCAGTTCATAGAGTATGGAATGAATTCTTGAAAGTTAGTTTAACATAATTAAAAAAAAAACACTTGATATCTTGCTAGTGCTATTCATGGTCTTCCTGAGTATATTTCAGATTACTGTATATATTTTACCTTTTATGGTTGTGACTTGCTCTGGGACCTTCAAATAAAGGGGGGGGGATATGGAGTTTTAAATATAAATAAATAAAATCTCTCCCTTCCTTTGCAACAGGCACTTCCTCTTAATATTCTGATCCACGCCTCTGTTCAATAGCTTGATTAAATATATTATCTGGGTAGAGTCTACACTGATTAAGGCCAAGTTTCCACTTGGCAATTTAACCCAGTTTTAAGGTGTGTGTGTTTTTTTAAAAAAATTAGCAGCAAAGTCTTTTTTTGTGTGTTCTCATTAATGCAGACTCACTGTACATTCTTCATTGCCGGGCTGGGGAAAAAAACCCTCCCCTCTCTCCTCCCCTCAGCGGAACCCCTTCCCCATCCAGTCAGCAATGGCCACCATCATAGCCTGCCTTCACTGGGGCAGGGAATTCCACCCTCTATATAAACCTGCCCCCCCCTCCGCATCAGATCATGGAGTCTTTTGGCAGCAGCTTTTGTTCACCTCTTGTCCCGCCCATCTCTTTGGGAACACAACCCTGGTGTGTTGTTTTGATACTTTTCGCAAAGGGGAGAATAGGAATTAATTTTAAAAAAGGAAGCAGGAAGCAGGCAGGCTTTTATGCCTGACACTCACTTTCCCCTTTTTCTTATATTGGAGCTTTATGCTGGATTGTTAAAGCAGATCGATGTGAAATGGCAGGCAGGGAGGCAAAAGACATGGATGGAAAAGGCAATGAGGAAGTAAGCCAGGAGGGAGGGAGCAGGCAGGGTTTTATAAAAAAGCCAATATACTTCGCAACCCCAGGACAGAAGCCACCAGTCTTTCACGATAGCTGTCAGAGAGTCATTGTAAAGTTAAGCACTTTCAGTCCCTGCTACAAGGTCTGATCTCTTGTTACATTAGTTGACCTCAGTTCTTTCATTCTTCACATCCTCCCCCCACTTCCCTTTCAGCCAGCCCGATCTCCTTAGCACGTAATGGCAGAAAGTCCAGGGAAGAAGGGACTAGGGCAGAGGAGATCATGGCTTATCATTGGATCAGGGGAAACTGAGAACACCCCTAAAGCATGGTTCCCTCCCTCCAAATACTTGCATTCCCATTTTGCTAAATAAAGTGGAGTATTTCTAAATCCAGCAACAAGAGCCCTTTTAATCCAAATAGGAATACTCCATATTTGGGGACCTTTAATCCTCAGAAACTGTGGATTCTTTTAAACCTTTGGGAGCGAGGAGCTGATTATAATCTGTTTGGGAACGTACCCTTACTTGCTTAACTTACTTTGAATATTATTGAGATAAGATTTTATTTATTTAGTGATATTAAACCTCTAATTTAATACTCATTCCAGCTGATGTCCGGTCATTGTCTCTTCCTGGAACTTACCATGAAAAGATTTCTCATTTGGGAAACTCCTTGAAAAATTTTGTTCGTCTAAAATCTCTTGACCTTTCACGCAATGCTTTAACTACATTAGAGGTAAGATTCCTTTTGAATATTGAATGTATTTCATTGTATCATTATTGAACTAGGTTATTTTATCAATAAAATTATGCTCATCTGATAGGTGCACTAGATTGGCTGTCCTCCAATATCTTGACCATTTAGAGCAATTTGCAGCTATAAAACCTGCTTTGGTTTTTAAATAGCATTGCTCATGCAGAGGTGTCAAACTCAATCTGGCCGAGGGCCGGATTAAAAAAAAATACTGTGAGGGCCAGGGGGCGTGGCCGGGGGTGCGGCTGGGGGCGTGGCCGGGGCACAGAGGAGGGCCAGGGGGCGTGGCCGGGGTGTGGCTAGGTAACAGAGGATGGCTCGGGGCGTGGCTAGGGAGGGGCTGGCTGTCCATGGCGCCCGCGAACTCTGGCAATGGAGGGTCCTGCCGCGCGCTCGCTTGCCTTGCGTCGCCTCCTTCGCGCCCAAGGAGGGCGGCGGGCCGCGGGGGCGGCGGTGGGCGGCGCGCGGCCATGGGCCGCGGCGGTGGGCGGCGCGCGGGGGGCGGCCACGAACTCCGGCAATGGAGGGTCCTGCCGCACGCTCGCTTGCCTCGCGTCGCCTCCTTCGCGCCCAAGGAGGGCGGCGGCGGTGGCGTGCGGTGGCGGGCCACAGCCGCGGGCGGCCACGGGCCGTATTAAAACGCCCCGCGGACCGCATCCGGCCCGCGGGCCGTATCTTTGACATGCCTGGCTCAGAGAGATACTGTAATTAACAGCTGAATCTGTGGTTTACATGCAGAATTCCTAAGTCGATTCCAGTTTAAGGCTTTCAAGTAAGATACTGTTGACATTTCAGTTAGAGCGTAAATTGATAGCTGGCTAGGATACTTTCCTCAAATAACTCCAGTATACAAGTCACTGACACCAACTAGATTTATTCTGATGTTTCTGTCCTTTTGCTTTAACAGCCAGATAGTATGGAAGGCAGAAGCGCAAGCTGAAAGAGTAGAGCAGAAACAAAGATGGGGAAAATGCTTTATTTAGGGGAAAAGGCAGTTTTAAACATTGATTACACAATCTTCCAATTAAGTTGGTGTGCCACTGAAATATGTCCCCATGCTAGACCGGAACAGGGAAGTGTGCATCCTTCCACGTGTTTTCCTAGACTGGTCTAGGTGTCCCTGGATGCGGTAAGCCTGTAAAAACAGGTCTAGCAGTGTCTTGAGCTAGAATCGTCTTTTTGTTGCCTAGCCTAGGCCTCTCTCTATCCCAGTACGGATGGAACATCTTGGGGTGTGGGAGGGTCCTCTCTCTTTGCTCCAGCATATGGAAAAGAGATTGAGCGGGTCCACAAAAGAACT
This sequence comes from Aspidoscelis tigris stejnegeri, assembly GCA_023333525.1. Lineage (NCBI taxonomy): Eukaryota > Metazoa > Chordata > Lepidosauria > Squamata > Teiidae > Aspidoscelis > Aspidoscelis tigris. The sequence continues at coordinate 1,512,553 of JALMGA010000008.1, forward strand.
AGCCACTGCTCTGGAAAGGATTCCAGGTAAATGTGGAAAAAAATCATAGTGGCCCTTACAACAACAGCAATCTATCTGTGAACGTAGTTACATAAACGGATTGCCAACTCGCTTACTTTGTTTCCAAGGCCAAATTTCTGTATCACCATATATCCCGGTGTTTTGGATGTTTGACAAAGGTTACAGTAAAACAGTGGCTTTTACGGGCCATTCAGCACTAGCTGGGATGAGGCTTCTAGTACACTTGCAGATCTGGTATAACGACCAGCGCAGAATCACCGTATGTGTGTACATTTCATTATTTTGTGGATACTTCCAAGATAATTTGAGCAAAGGGCTGAAGAAAGAATAAGTGAATTTAGAGGGAAAGACTTATTTTGCCTGTTGTTGTTATGGTAAGTTATAATTTGAAACCTCTATTTTTATTTTTATTTTCAGGCATTTTTATTATTTTGTGGCATTTGCAATAGCCTATAGCTTCCCCTTTCTGAGTGTGGATGAGTCCTCCCACATTTTATCATTGTCTCATGTTTTCTAATCTATTACAGGGCCTTCAGCATCTCACTTGCTTGGAAAAACTCAACCTATACTTCAACCACATTTCCACTTTGTCAGAAGTGTTCCGGCTTCATTGTTTAACAGAACTGAAGGATGTCGATCTGCGCCTGAATCCTGTGGTTAAAAATGAATCGGATTATCGTCTTTTTGTCATACACATGCTCCCTAACCTCAGGCAGTTGGGTATGTGGGCTGCCTTGCTTAGAGACGTAGGCCATGTCTGCACTTGCCTCCTGTGACGCAAACTCAGCCTGCTCCAGAAATAACCTCTCACCGATTCCTGAAAGCAAAAATAATTTATTCAGAGCAATGAAACAGCTCATACAATTAGTGGCACAGTTTTCCCCCACCGCAGACATTACTGTTTTATTCTGTTTTATATATATGGTTCTATTTTAAAGATGTCTGTTTTTAAATGCTGCAACCTGAGACCTTGGGGTGTAGGGTGGGATATAAATGTAAATATAAATAAAATAAATAAAAATAAACAGTTCTTGTCAAGAATATACTGTGTCTGCCTTATCCTGCTCCTAGAGTGGGCTTCTGCAAAGAGGTCCACAAGTGGACCAGGCTTTGTATTCTGGACTGTGAAGAAAACACATCCTCGCAGTCCACAATACAGAGCAAAGCCCTTTTTGATGGCACGCCAAAATGTGGTGCCAGGAGTGATGCCGGAACCTTTGCTCTTGGCGTTCAAAGGCTGGACCCAGCCTTTGAAGCTAGCAATTGGGTTGCCTGAATGTGGGCAGCCCCTGGGGTGAGCTGCTGTTAGCCTGCCCTAGCGTGAGCTGCACTCACTGGCCCGTCCTCTGTGGTGTGAAAGAGCCCACGGAGTTTGGTCCAATACTTTGACCACCATGTCATGCTAGTGCTGTAGAGGTATAAAACATGCCTGATCTGTCAGAGTTCCCATGAGTTTTATCACTGTTTTGAAAAGGAAAGGGGAGGTCATTTAACAGGGTGTGAGTGCGAATGATTTGAAGACCTGCCCGTAGATCATTTTTGAACACGGCCACAGCAATCATATTCTGCTTAGGAAAAGTTCATGGCATATTTTAATAATCCAAACATCTTATTAGAGAGGGTAGCTAAATACAATATGTAAAACCTTTCTGTTAAGAAATTGCTTTTTTTCCTTCTTGCTTAATTTTTCTCGACAGTTTATTTACCTACTTAAACTTATTCCTGCTCCTGTAATAGTTGGCAACCTTGACAGTTTTCCAGTTGCTTGCTATTTTGAAAAGTCATTTTTTCTATCCATTTGGGATGTGACCAAGGCTCATGGCGGCGTTACTAACTCATGTGCTTAACTTCTTAAAGCTTTATGCTTAGCAAAGGTCAGCGCAGTTAAGCTATATAGTCTCTTCCAAAAGTGTAGGCACTTTAAAAAGTCATTAACTCTTAAAGCTCAAGATGGCTATTCTTTTTATGACTGGAGCATCATGCCTCCCGTTTCTTTAGATACGGCCACCTTGTATTCTCTCATGCGTGTGCATGCGTATCAGTGAAGGCCCTTATTATTTTGTTTCTTTGCTCACTAACTGTTTAGTCCTGCAACTGAATATTTGAAGCTGGACTGCAGAGAAAGTTTGAACGTCTCGCTTCCAACCTCAGCGCTGTTTTTCCTTGCCGTTGCCAGAATCATTAAAGTCTTTGAGGGCCAGAAAATATCATTTGGAGAACTGCATCAGATCACTTAATCGGATGTTGCGTAACCTTGCTTAAAAGCAGAAGGGAGACAAAGGGCCTTTTTGCATCTGCTCTTCAGGGAGCTGTTTCTTTACCAGAAACAGCTCCATGCGTCCCAGAACGTCCCCCATGTACCACATGTATACTAGCACAGAGCCGGTAAGCGTTGCAACCCTCAAGGCAGAGAAGGATGACTGAGGAGCATGGGACTGGACTTGCAGGTGCGATGATCTGATGGCAGGGGGTCGTTTGCACTCTGGGTAAAATTCAGATGCTCTAGGCATCCTCAAGGGTGAAAGCCAAGAGCATTCCAGTATTTTGCCTCCTAGTGCCCAGGGGTGAAATGTGAATTTCTCAAAAAATGACATTTCATTACGTAGCTGTGCTCAGCCCTCCCTCTCCCTCCCATGGATGAGATGAAGTAACTGCTTGTCCTATGTCACATGTGTCAAACACAAGGCCCGCAGGCCAAATCTGGCCAGTGGCCTTTTTTTGTGTGGCCCATCAGTGATATGGGCGCCTGATGAGAGATAAGGGGAGGGCAGGGAGGGGGCTGAAACTAAGGTGGCCATCAGGCTCCTGGGCTTCCCTGGCTCTGCTTCCATAGAAGAGGAAGAAAGGAAGCAGGAGCTCTGTGGGTGAGGGGCTTGCTCTGCTCAGGCTCCTTAAGGCGGGACTTCTCCTCCCTTTGCCCTGATGTTGCAGGGCTAGGTCTCTCGCTGCTGACTGCCAGCCTGAAGAAGGTGGGCCGAGGGAGGCACATTTCACCAGGATCTACGTGTGCACCCTTTTGCCTTTGGCGTACAATGCCGCCCCCTCCTTGCCACGCTCAGCAGGTGACTTTTGGGAACACAGCTTTGATTCTCTGGCATACAGAAGTGGTAGGTTCTCTGTGTCGTTGTCACCCCCCGCCCCCAAGCCAGAATGGATGAAGGATCTGGCTTCTGTTTGCTCAGAGAGGAGGAGGGATCTTGCCTTTTCTTGCAGAGACTTCTTTGAAGCTTTTTCTTGAGCCTAGAGAGGGAGCATGAATCGGTCATTGATGATAAGTGAAAGTGATCCTGCCCCTGAGAAAGTGGTCCTCCAGGGATGGCCCCCTTTCTACTCTCTTCTCTGAAGAAGAAGAGTTGGCTATTCTACCCCACTTTTCTCACCCATTTAAGGGGACTCAGAGTGGCTGACACAGCTTCCTGTTCTTCTCTCCACAACAGAGCTGTGAGAGCTCAGAAGAGAACTGTGACTCTCCCAAGGTCACCCAGCTGGCTTCATGTAGGATGGAGAAAAGTTGGCTTTTCTACCCCACTTTTCTCACCCATTTAAGGGAGCTGACAAACCTGTTCTCCCCACAACAGACACCCTGTGAGGTAGGTGGGGCTGTGAGAGCGTAGAGAGAGAGCTGTGACTAGCCCAAGGCCACCCAGCTGACTTTATGGAGAAAGAAGAAGAGTTGGCTTTTCTTCCTTGCCATTTCTAGGATTAATGCAAACATTGTATTCCAAAGAGGAAAAAATCCCATTGATCAACTTTGGCCCAAGCCATATCAATATTTCCTTTAAAATGTGTATCAATAGTCTCTAGCAGTACCCCACAATAAATGCCTTTCTTTTCTCAAAATTATAGTTTTAAAACTAGATCCAAAACTTAATTATGTGTCCTTTTTTTTAGATGACCGTCCTGTGAGAGACAGTGAGCGAAACGCGGCCCTCTTGCATTTCTCTACAGATGCTGCTTGCAAATTTAAGAAACCTTCAATTGTAACAAGAGAGACAGAAACTGAAGGGTATGTATATATCAAACAAGCGTTTGGGTGCTTGCTCATGTGTCTAGGGCCTTGTGGAGAATGTATTGATCTGCCCACAAAGACCATCCAAGCTAGAAGATCCTAAGGTGGCATCTGGCGGGGGCATGTCTGTGTGAATATAATTTGCCTTAAATGCAAAATTTCTGTGAAACTACAGAAATCTGACATGCTTCGATTCCTATTTACTATGTAGTATGCTTGTATGGTGTTTGGTTTATTGGCTTATTTGCAAGTACCTAACAATTGCGTTGGTGTTGAATCTTTCTGCTAGCATGAGGATGGCAGGTCCCTATTCCAAGGTATGATCTGGAAGAAGGCCTAGTGCAGAAAGGCCTCTATGTTTGATTGTTCATGCTCATCCTGCGTTAGACAAAGCAGCAATTTGCCTTACAAACTTGTTGGAAACCTTTGAGAGTGACAATAAACACGTGGATAAAGGTGAACCAGTAGACATTGTCTGTCTGGACTTTCAGAAGGCTTCTGACAAAGTCCCACATCAAAGGCTACTGAGTAAACTCATCAGCCATGGAATAAAAGGACAGGTTCTGTCCTGGATTTGTGATGGCTTAAGGGCAGGAAGCAGAGAGTAGTAATAAACGGCAAATTCTCAGGGTGGAAACAGGTAAAAAGTGGGGTCCCTCAAGGCTCAGTGTTGGGACCAATGCTTTTTAATTTATTCATCAATGATCTAGAAGTGGCACATAGTAAAATAGCAAAGTTGCTGATGATACTAAATTATTTAGGGTAGTAAAAACCAAAAAAGATTGCCAAGAGCTCCAGAGGGATCTCTTAGCATAGTGTGAGTGGGCAACCAAGTGGCAAATGTGCTTTTATCTTAACAAGTGCAAAGTAAAGCACATCGGGGCCAAAAATCCAAATTGTGTCTATACACTGATGGGGTCTGAGCTTTCTGCAACACACCAGGAAAGGGATCTCAGGGTTTTGGTGGACAGTTAATGAAGGTGTCAACCCAGTGTGCAGCAGCAGCAAAAAAAGCAAATTCAGTGCTGGGAATAATTAGGAAGGAAGGAATAGAAAATAAGTCAGCAAGTGTCATTTTGCCTCTATAAATCTATGGTGAGCCCACATTTGGATTATTGTGTACAATTCTGGTCACCGCACCTCAAAAAGGATATTGTGGAACTGAAAAAGGTGCAGAAAAGGGCAGCCAGAATGATTAAGGGGCTGGAACACCTCCCTTACGAAACCAGGCTGCAGCGTTTAGGCCTCTTCAGTCTGGAGAGACAGTGTTTAAGAGGGGACCTGATTGAAGTATATAAAATTATGCATGGTATAGAAAAGGTGGATAGAGAAAATTTCTTTGTCGCACAATACTAGAGCCAGGGGGCATCTATGAAGTTGATGGGTAGGAGAGTCAGATCCGACAAAGGGAAGTATTTCTTCACCCAGAGGGTCATCAGCTTATGGAATGTGCTGCCGGAAGAGGTGGTGACAGCTACCAGTCTAGATGGCTTTAAGGTAGGGTTAGATAAATTTATGGACGACAGATATATCAATGGCTACTAGAATGAATGCCTAAGGGCATCTTTTAGGCTGGGGGGCGAGGAACTGGGGAACTTCTAAGGCCATTTGCTGGGATTCTAGAGCAGGAATAGGTTTGTCCTTGTCTCTGCTTGAGATGCCCATGAGCATTTGGTGGGCCACTGTGTGCGACAGGATGTTGGACAAGATGGGCTGTGGCCTGATCCAGCAGGGCTTCTCTTATGTTCTTATGTTCTTAGCTACTAGTCTAGATGGCTTTAAGGTAGGCTTAGACAAATTTGTGGATGACAGATGTATCAATGGCTACTAGAATGGATGCCTAGGTGCATCTTTCAGGCTGGGGGTGGTGGTGTAGAAACCAGGGCGCTTCTAAGACCATCTGCTGGGACTCGAGAGCAGGAGAAGGTTTGTCCTTGTCTCTGCTAGAGATGCCCATGAGCATTTTGTGGGCCACTGTGTGCAACAGAATGCTGGACTAAATGGGCAGTGGCGTGATCCAGCAGGGCTTCTCTTATGTTCTTATGATAATGTGTCGTGAAGACAAGGCTTGGATCCAAGTAATTAGTTTTTGTTTTAGTTCCAGTTTTAATCAATTTTAACTCTAATGACATAGAAAGGGTTATATTTGTAGCTAGATTTTGGAATCATAAACCTTAATGCCTTAGCTGCAATGTTGATTGGTTAACTGTCTACTGTGGAAAAGTATGCTTTCATTAAATGATCAGAAACAAATTGAATCTCTTTATTACATTTTACTCTTCAGATCTGTCCATCCAAGAGTTGAGTACATTAATTCTCTATCAAGAAAATGCTTGTTAATGGATGAAGATGATGAAGCGGTTCTAAACCTCATTGCAAAATGCGAATGGGACTTTAAAAAGCCTCCAGGAATAACTGGATCAGCTAAAGTGGAGCCCAAGGTTGAACTTTACGGTTTAAATAGTATGTGGTTTTTGGATTTTGAGATTTTTTAGAAATCCTTTATAATAAAGTAATATGTATCTATTTGGAAATAATCCTAACTTTTCCATTGAACATGAATCATTAGCATGCTTATGACATATTTGGGAATCTTTGCTTTGTTTGTGGGGAATATTGTCTTCAGTGTGCATTATGCTGTCATTTTAAAGTATCACATGGTTTACCTATTAAGGCCAAATAAACTAAACAAGGCTGAAATTAAGCTCTACAGGATCAAGGGCTTCTTTAGTTCATCATCATGTTTTGGTCATTTCGGCTTTGTTCTAGTGGTTAGGGAGCCGGACTCTAATCAGGGTTCAATTCGGCCCTCCCCCACGAAGCCAGCTGGGTGACCTTGGGCCAGTCACAGCTCTCTTCTGAGCTCTCACAGCCCCACCTACCTTTCGTGGGGAGAAGAATAGAAAAGCTTTGTCAGCCACTTTGAGTCCCCTTAAATGGGTGAGAAAAGCGGGGTAGAAAAGCCAACACTTCCTCTTCTTCTTCATTTTATAATAAAAGCAACTAGCAGAACTCTTTTGAAGGTCTGTAATTCTGACATTTTGGCATTAGCTGCTTTGGTGTTGATGAGGAGAAGTGCAGAGATTTGTTTTTGGTTTTCAAGAAGTAAGTAAATTAAGCACTTCTGGACTTTCGTTGTTGCAGAAAATTTTCAAAAAATAGAGATAAATGGCTTATTTCTTATGCCTTATACAGAATCTGTGTTTCTCTGTATTATGATGCTGTCGAACTTAATATATTCCTATACCCAATTTATTATTCGGCCTGTGACTTTGTTTTGTTTCCTAGGTATTTGCAAGATTGAAGACAACACGAAGCAGCACTGGAAGTCAGAAAGCTTATCTCCACGACTTATCTTACTGCAAAAATGGAAGAGAGAAAATGTATCCACGGTATTTTCTTCAGAATAAAACATACACTGTATACTCTAAATCCAGGACATTTTACTGTTGTTTGTTTTGTTTTATCTGAAGCCAACTGAACACAGTAAAGGCAGAGCCTGTATATTCTTCTGTGTCGAGAGACTCGGTCTCAGTGCCTGTCTGGTTATATGCTGGCTGTGCGCCAGGGCTGCCCTGTGAGCAGTCTTGTTGGTGAGCTGTACTTAAAATAATAATAATTTCTTAATTTTAATGTTCCTTTTAGGGTTCTCAGATACAAAACAGAATTGTATTGAAAGCCACAGAAACGGATAAAGGTAAGTTGCATCCAAATTGCAATTTTTAAATGTGTGTTTATACTGTATCATTCCTCCGAAGAGCTCAAGGTGGAAAACATTATTTTCCCAGACTCATTTTTAGTCTTGCAACATCCCTGTGAGGTATTTTTAGTGGTAATATGTGTATTTCTCTGTTTTAAACGAGGTCGATAGGTATTGTCCTATTAAGAAACATTATTTCATTTCAGTAATGTAATAGCATAAACTTAAGTTTGGTAAAGCTCCTAGTTTTATTTGCTTTATTGGATTCTAAGTATAATTTTCCTTAAAGATTGGCTGGATTTATTAAAGAGCCGTTGGAGTAAAATGATTTCAGAAAGTATTGATGATCCACAGACTTCTGTTCATATAGAACTGACATTTCTCCCTGGACCAGTTTGGTAATGGCATATGTAATTGTGGCATTCCCAATGTCGCCACAGGCTATTAAGGCAATATTCCATAATATTTGCTATTCGGGGAAATCTGGTAATGCTGGGTTTCCCATAATAATGATTGCTTATTTCTGTCAGCTGGCTCCTTTCATTAACATTGATCTTGTGATTACCTGGCGGCCAGGCAAGCGTGCAAAAGACCCAAAGGAATATGGGCAGGCGCTTGTCTGGCTTCCAGGTCTTTGCAAGAGGTGTTCTAATGCAGGCAGCTGACAGGCAGAGGTAAAAGCCTACAGTTGACTCCTACATCTGGCCGAGGGGGAAGAGGCAATTTGGGATCTTCTTTAAATCCCAGAATTGCCTCTCACTGTCTGGAGGCATGCTGTGTATGGGATCTTACAAGTGCAAAATATATAAAAAGGAAAGAAAGAAAAACAGCACCACGAGGAAGGAATTCAACAAATCAAAACTGAAATCAACTCTAAAGCCAAGTAAGGAAATTAGATGCATTAGACCCAAGCTGAGCTTAGTCTTCTCAAAGTCATCTAATTTCTGATATTTCAGCTCTGCAGATAATTACTGTATTTTCTGGCGTATAAGACTACTTTTTAACCCAGGAAAATCTTTTCAAAAGTCAGGGGTCGTCTTATACACTGGGTGTCGTCTTCTTATATGGCGAGTATATCCCAAACTCTATATTTTAACTGGAAAGTTGGGGGTCGTCTTATACGCCGGAAAATACGGTAATAAAAATTAAAAGTTATGCCAATATAATATACTGTGATCTATGGATTGGTTGTGAAATTAAATAATTTACTCTATTGAGCTTTCCATTGTCGCACCGATAAAGAAAATAGTCTTGCATCCATTTAACCAAATGTTCTGCTTCAGATTCATAATTCAATAATTTATAAATATGGCCCAATAAAATGAGGTTGTGATGGTTGTTATTGTTTTAATATAGTTTTTTTGATATGCTGGATTTTAAAGGCCCTGAGACCTTTGGGTATAGGGCAGGATAGAAATATAAATAATAAATAAAAATAATAAATATTGTTGAGTAAAAATTTTGACCTCAATTGAGGACTTATAAAATCCTCCTTGATTGTGAAGCACATGTAATATTGCTGACCCAACCTGAAACTCCTGATATCGCTCTGGAGGTTCACTCCATTTCTCTTTCAAAGCCTTAAGGTTTTCACAAAATTCCTGCAAATTATTAAATCAGATTATTTACATTAATATGCTCCTGCTTGAAAAAGCACATATCAAATGCAGATGCCAATAAAAAACATTAATAGGCTCAAAACTCATAGTATGTTCCCATCATATAGTTGTGTTCCTGTTTTTTGTTTGGAATCAGCCTATAACCAGCTAACTTTAAAATTCTTATTTTAAAAACCTCCGGCGAGATTAGTCATTTCTGCTGACAATGAAACTGTTAGGCTCAAATATTTCTTTCTTCACTTGTAGCCCCACCAAGAACGAAGGAACCTGTAGGGAGGTCTTGGAAGATGACAGAACCAGGCTGGAAAATACCTGAACCGAAGATAATCTGCAAAAATGTAGGTATCACTTCTAAGAACCATGAAGAATATCTAAAATTGTACGAGTTTATAGCCTATTTTTTTATTGCAGATTATTTGTTACAGCCTGTAAGGGCTTGTTGACAGTTACCTTTCAGGAGCAGTTCCAGCTGCCCCCGGACAACTAAAATGTTGCCCATGGCTTAACTGGGAGCTGCCAGTCAGCAGCATTCACACCCTCTTCCAGATGCAATGCTGTGAGTAGGTTTGGTGGTTTGGCTGCCGTTCCACAGTAGGGATGTGCACAAATAATTTGTGCTATTCTTAATTTGGACTAATGTGTCCGAATTCCAAGATTCGTGGACGGATCAAATAGGGTTAGGGCCCTATCTGCCCACAAATCGGATAATCCAGTATCGGTAGAAGCTTCTAAGGATACTGGATTCCCTGGGGCCTCCCTCCCAGGGCCTCCCCCCCCCCCCATGGTCTCCCCAGGACCCCCTTACCCGCTTTGGTGTTGCCCCAGGCCATCCAGAATGCCAGACAGGCTTTCCGGAACCTAAATACAAGCCTTCTGGGTTACAGAAGGCCTGTATTTAGGTTCTGGAAAGCCTGTTTGATGTTGGAGGGCCCAGGAAGAGGCCAGGGCCGCCACTGGAGAGCTACCACCTGCCTCCGGTGGCATCCCGGGCCTGTTTCTGGGCCTTCCGGAATGCCAACCAGTCTTTCTGGAAGCTGTACCAGAAGGCCCTGTCTCCAGGTTCCGGAAAGCCTGGTTGGCATTCCAGAAGGCTCAGAAACAGGCAAGGGACACCACCGGAGTACTCCTGCCCGCCTCCCCGGGACCCCTTACCTGTGGCACCCCGGTCCCTGGATGGTATGGCGGTGGCAGCAGCAACGAGGAGAGGTAAGTGGGGAGGGAGTGGGAATGGAGGGGTGAGGATTTATTCATTCCATACATGTATATTTGTAGAATATCCGTGCATGGAAAAGAATACCCTCACATCCGTGGGGGGGTGGTGATATTTGACCAGAGTTGAATCTTTCCACCTTCTGTTCACATCAAATAGATTGTGAAAATTGGCTCCGTGAGACCCCTATTCCACAGGCTGTATCCAAATCACCATGAAACATTTGGGCATGCATTGGATTTTGCCACAGCCATTACAATCCAACCTGCCCAGGCCAGGCCATTAACACTTATTATTATTGCACCAGCATTTGCAGTATGAACGGCTCTCTACCGGCCTGATCTTCACCTCATTAAAATGAACGCCAGCAGAGTTAAAGATACAAAGCTACGCTCATAACTTTCTGCCCTCATCTCCTCCATTTGTTTATTCATCTTTTTGTTAGTGAATTCATGTTTCCCCTGTCAATATATTAATTGTAGTTTACTTAATTTTTCATTTTTGCTTAGTTTGCAATCTTTCTGGAATAATGGGGGGGTGAGGAACTGGGGCGCTTCTAAGGCCATCTGCTGGGACTCGAGAGCAGGAGAAGGTTTGTCCTTGCTTGAGATGCCCATGAGCATTTGGTGGGCCACTGTGTGCGACAGGATGCTGGACTAGATGGGCTGTGGCCTGATCCAGCAAGGCTTCTCTTATGTTCTTATGTTCTTAATGCTATCTTTCTGAACATTGTATATTTTTTACTTGCATACTTTCATAAAGAAAACCAAACTAAGAGACTAAGGCCGCATGCACACGGGGGCAGGTGAGCACTGGCTGGAGGTGGGCACCTGACCATCCTGGGAGACTGTTTACAAGCTGCTGCCCAGGTCAGCCTAAGAGATGCTGGCAGGAGTGCATTATGGCTGCTTGTTGTCTTTGGTAACAATGCACCAAACAAAATACTCCGTGGAACTTTGCCACTTGCAGCTGGCAGAGGCTGACATGCAGCATTTATGTGGCTGCAGCAAGTTGAGGTTGCTTCAGAGCAAGAAGTCCTGCTCTGATTACAGGGTATCCAATTCCTTGGCCCAGGTCAGAAAGCAGAGCTGTATGGTGGGGTGGTAGATAAAAGCTTTGCCCTGGAAGCTGTTTCCCTTCCAGAAGGGCCTGAACTGGATAACTGGGCACAGCCTAAGACAGTGAATGCCTACTCTCTGGGCACAAATATATTGATAATTTATATCTTGCTCAGTGTGCCACAGGTAAAGCTTCTTTATCTCTTCAGACGTATGAAACCTGAATTAGTGATGCAATATGGAAGGGCAGGATGAACGGCTGAATGAAAGAGAAATCTTAACAAATGAAATTATTGTAGAGCAGTAATTCTCATCTCATATTTCAGAGTCAGCTAGTGCTAATTTAGAAATGAACACTTGGAGCCTTTCCACACTTCCCTTTGATCTGGGGTCTCTTCCACACCACTACCACGTCCTCCTATACTCTATCTGCTTTGGATGGCGTGTAGGCTGGAGTGCAGTGGACTAGGTGGCCCAAAATGGCCACCCAGGGCAGTATCCCAGTAGAACACTTTCAAGAAGTCTACTGGTAGAATATGCAGTGGTACACTAAACTAGGAGGTCACTGAATGGGTTCCCCAGTGTGCTGTAAGTCAGAAACTTTTGTTCCTGGCTATCAAAGCCTTTGGAGCTGGAGGTGGAGCTGTCATGAGCTTTGGAGCTGGCTTGTGCAGTTGGGCCAGAAGGGTCATCCAAATGTGGACAGCTTTGTTCTGATCCAGGGAAGGATCAGCCTGCATGTAGGACAGATTCAGAGCAGAAACAGTCAGTGCGGAAACATATTTGGCATTAAATGGGGCAGATTTTGCATCCTGTACTCCAGAGATAACAGCATGCTGCCCTGATCCAGCAGATCTGTGTGCTTGGAATACTTAACAGGGAACTTCATGCACATATCAGCATAAATGCATAAATATGCGCAGGGCATCTAGGGAAATCTCCATCTATAATTGTGGTGGAGCATATACCATTTGTCTTCAGATGCAGCACAAAATTTATAACCCAAACAAACTGTATTTATTCTTTGTTCTAGTCTATAAAAGTAGGTGTCTGTTACAATGCTGAAAATACATTTCATTACTCTTTTGAAGAACATGCCTCAAGAATCCAACCAGTTGCCACCTGAACCCATGGAACAGCTTTTGGACTTGGTTGACAGATACTGGAATGGTAGAAAATCACTTCATTGCAATGAAGCATTTTTATGTGAGTAAAGACGTCTGTCAAGTCTGAGTGTTTTTCAGGATCTTTTGACCACTGTCCCCCTAGTAGGAGACCCTGATCTGACGACATCCTCTTCAAGTTGGCATGATGTGACTTTCTCATTCACTATCACCTTTGCAGGAGATTAGATACTCAATCTGCTGCTTTTGGCTTGCCAGAGACACAGTGAGAAAGGAAAGGATGATTGACCACTTGGGAAACCATATTTATGTGCAGGATCTTCATTGGTCCATAGGTGGTAGAGGTCCTGTTTTGGTGGGTGTAGAGCACTGAGCAAGACTGGAACTGGCATGAGCATTAAAGTCCTCCAGCACCATTGCAAAGACATGGGGTGTGTCCCGATGGGACTGCCTTTGCCCCGGGGTGGATTCGGGGCAGCCTTAATGCGAATTTTAATTCGCATTAAGGAGTCCCATGGTAATGGAGGACAGGGCGGGTTCAAGCCGGACTGCCCATCCCTATGAAAAGTGCGGCAAACCCCTGCATTGGGATGCCACGGTTATCTCTACCACCACCCTGCAGGGATCGTGATTTTACTCCCTTTCTCAGGCAAGCCGCATGCTTGCCTCAAAAGGGGAGTAAAAGCAAAGGAGTAAGGGGGTGCATAGGCTTGAGTTTTCTCTCTTTCTCAGGGAGGTAACCTTATTGCCCCCCCTGAGAAAGAGAGAAATTTCAAGCCCCTGCAACCCCTTGGAGCTGTTCATTACCTCCTTGCCGGGAGACTGACTCATCCAAGCGGGAAGAGGTGCATAATTAATTAGCTCCTTGCTTGCGTCTCCTGCTCTTGAGAGCTGCTATAACCCCCTGACAGTTGCTCAGCTGATTGCAGGGCAGCTGTCAGGCTTACCTGGATGATTAAGTACCCAGGTAAAGGGGGAGGATTTGCAATTGCAGTGTTAACAGGCTGTAAAGAGCAGGGAAGATTTTTAAAAATAGATGCGAGAGCCCTTTAAAACAGATGCGGCTCTCATGTCCCTTTTTAGAAATATTCCCTGCTCTTTATAGCCTCTATACTTGCCCGACAGCTGCTCTGCAACCAAATAACCCGGGAGCGTCCGCATGACCGCAGGAGAATACATGCTAGCCCCTTATTTCACATGTAGTACAATTGCAAAGGGGGGATCCTGTCTTCCAATTTAGCTAGTGTCTTGCCCAAGATTTTAAAATTCTAATAAAGGTTGGTGATTCTGTTTTCCCCATCCTGATCTCCGTGGAGAAGCCTGAGTACGCATACAAATAAAGCTGAGTCACATCAAGCCCACCGAGGTTGTCCAGTCAAATCCCTGGCAGACTGCATATGACATCTTTCTGGTGCCATGAGTGTGCCAGAAAGGGGCAGGTCCAGACACTTCCAGTCCCTCATGCATCCACTGCACAGAATTATTCACTTATTTCTCCCTGCCAACCATCCCACCATGAGCACTGGTACGACGTTTCAGCAGCAGAGTGGGATGAAGAGCTCCTAGGGCTTTCTGTTCTGCAGTCTCTTTGTGGCAGCAGTTTTGCTGTTGCCACCAGATGAGACTTAATGGTTTTCTCAGAGGTTATTTCAGTCACCTAACAGTGACCACAGCCCATCAGGACTGAAGCCAAGGTATTCCCCAGCAATGATCTGAGTGGGCAGGGTGAGCTTCCCCACCCATCAGTATTGGTGCAGGGAAAACCTGGTTTGGATCTCAGTATGCTGGGGGATTCCTTAGCTGTAATCTCAACAGCTGGGGCAGCTGGCAGTGTGCTGTCATAAGAAGAATCGCATCCTTTGAACAGTGGCCTGCTAGGAGTCGCTGTGACTCAGCCAAACTAGGTGCGTTGGATTTCTAGGCCCTAGTGTTTTCAATTGCCAGTTGTATTGCTAACATTATCTTGTTAGTTCAGCTAAGAAGATGGAAATGCAGTAATCAACCAGGGCCAACATGGATTTGTAAGAAACAAATCATGGCACAAGTCATGTCTTTTTATGACAAAATCACTGAATGATCATAGTGTTACCTTGACTTCAGCAAAGCATTTGACAGAGTGTCTCATACCATACTTATGGGATCGACAGGACAGCTGTTAGGTGGATTCGTAACTGGGTTGGTGATCGCACTCAAAGGGTGGCAGTAAATTGCTTCACATCCAGTTGGAGGAATCTTTCAAGCGGAGTGCCGCAGGGGTCTGTCCTGGGTCCAGTGCTATTCAGCATTTTAATAAATGATCCGGATGAGGGAGTCAGAGGGATGCTGATCAAATTTGGAGATGACACAAAGCTAGGAGGGGTTGCTAACACTAGGGTGGAGAAGGAGAGGATTCAAAGAGATCCAGATAAGAAGAAGAGTTGGCTTTTCTACCCGCTTTTCTCACCCATTTAAGGGGACTCAAAGCGACTGACAAAGATTTTCTATTCTTCTCCCCACGACAGAACACCCTGTGAGGTAGGTGGGGCTGTGAGAGCTCAGAAGAGAGCTGTGACTAGCCCAAGGTCACCCAGCTGGCTTCGTGGAGGAGGGCGGTATCAAACCCGGTATTCCCAGATAAGAGTCCAGCTCCTTAACCACTAGACCAAACTGGCTCACTAAGGTTGAACAGTGGGCTGAAACTAACAGAACTATATTTGATGGGGACAAATGCGAAGTCCTACATCTTAGTAAGAAAAATGGTAACAAATACAGAATGGGAGGAATCTGAGTAGCAGCACAAATGAAAAGGATCTGGCTGATCACAGGTTGATACATGAGTCGAACAATATGATGCATCTGCAGAAAAGGGAAACACCATCCTATGATGCTTTAAGAGGAGCATAGAGTCTAGATCACAAGAAGTAATAATAATAAGTTTAATGATTAGTCCACTGACCATATCATGAAATAAAATACAAAGAATACAGTACAAAATGAAACTAAAAATAAGATTAGTTACTCATTGTTAAAATACTGAATCTAAAACATAGCAGTATGAATTCTGGTAGTAATTATTCCTCTTGGTCCGACCTCATCTAGAGTATTGTGTCTAGTTCTGGGCACCCCAATTTAAAATAGACACTGACAAACTAGAGCAAGTCCAAAGGAGGGCTACCAAAATGGTTAGTGGTCTGGAAAGCATGTCCTATGAGGATAGATTGAAGGATCTAGGAATGTTTAGCCTGCAGAAGAGAAGACTGAGAGGAGACAGGATCACGGTCTTTAAGTGTCTGAAGGGCTGTCACAGTGCAGAGGGATCATCCCTATTCTCAATTACATAAGATGGGAGGACCTGAAACAATGGGATGAAACTTCAATGGAGTCAATACAGATTAGTTATTAGGAAAAACTTCCTGACAATGAGGGTGATCATTCGGTGGAATAGGTTGCCATGGGAGGTAGTGAGTTCTCCTTCGCTGGTGGTCTTCAAGCAGAGGCTGGACCTACATCTATCTGGGATGGTTTAGGAAATGCTGCATTGAGCAAGGGGTTGGACTCGATGACTGAGAAGGTCTCTTCCAACTCTTATGATTCTGTGAAATTTGAGGAGGACCTAGAAATATTAGAGTACCTTGTCTGTGTTGTAGTGTCATCTGATAACAGGAAAGGAGATGAATTTTGCAACAGAAAAGCATCTTGATGAACTTAGGTATACAGAAGTCTTCTAAATTGATGTTTATGCTGTGCTTAATTAACTTCTGTATGACAGTTTTGCTGAGTTAAACAGTAAGATAAAATAAACAGATAAACATTATGTGAATGCTAGATCAGTCCACAATAAAACATCTGTCATTCATGACTTGATTGTGGATAAAGGGACTGATCTGGCATGCATTACTGAGACCTAGGTGGATGAACTGGGTGGTCATAGTCTTACCCAGCTTTGTCCCCCAGGTTATTCAGTGCAGCACTGCTCTAGATCAGAGGTTTCTAGATCTCACCAGATGGCCGATTTGAGGGCCTTTTGTTGTTGTTGGGCCAGAGAGACAATAGGGATGTTGCTTGTGTACCATTCACTCTGCTGCCTAGCAACCACCCTATCTGGGCTGGCTGAGGTAGTCTCGGATGTGGTGTTGGAAGCCCCTGCCACAGTGGTGTTAGCAGATTTCAACATCCATGCTGAGGCTATGCTCAGTGTGCTGGCTCAGCTCTTCATGGCCTCCATGACAACCATGGAGCTGTCTCAACATGTAACTGGTGCAACTCATACAGCAGGCCATCCTCTTGGTCTGGTTTTTGCCTCAGAGCCGATTGGGGAGATAGGAGGGCTGGTTATGTCAGCCCGTTCTTGTGGATGGACCATTCACTGGTGCGATTTGGACTTAGTGGCAGAACCCCTCCGTGGGGGATGTAGGACCTATTGAGATGGTCTGCCCCCGGAGACCTTTGGAATCTGAAAGATTCCTGAATGCCCTGGGGGATTTTCCAGTTGGCATGGCTGATGCTCCTGTCGAAGCTCTGGTTTCTCTCTGGAATCGGGAGATGAACAGGGCTATTGACATGATCGCTCTCAAGTGCCCTCGGCATACCTGTAGTGTTCATGAAGCACCTTGGTATATCTGGAGCTACTGGCAATGAAACAAGAAGGTCGACGGCTAGAGCACAGGTGGTGTAAGTCCTGCCGTGAGTCTGACCAAACACATGTTAGAACACACTATTGTGCCTACCATGTGGTGGTGATGGGAGTTAAAAGAAGGTTTTTTTCTGTGACCATTGCGTCCTCGAGTAGTCACCTAGCAGAGCTCTTCTGGGTGACAAATGCCCTTATAAGATCCAACCCAAGAAAGAGTGGACAAGGGTTATATAATATCTGCTGTGACAAATTTGCAAAGCACTTTGAGGCAAAGTCACTCTTATTCATGGGGGATTAGATGTCACAATTGAGAACAGTCCAAAGGAGGTGTCCACAGAACTGTCTGGTCCAGTTCTCTCGGATCAGTTTCAGTTGCTGCAGCCTGAGGATGGGGACAAGCTGCTTGTGGGGGTTTGGCCAACAACATGCTCTCTGGAGCCTTGCCTTTCCTGAATGATGAACTCAGCCGGCAAGGTATGACCAGGTGGGTCCAGGGAATAGTGGATGGGATGGGGTTGTCCCACCTGCCCTTAAACAGGCAGTGGTGTGCCCTCTCCTCAAGAGGGTATCCCTGGACCAGAAGATTTAAACAACTACCACCCTGGGCAGGATACTAGAGAGAGCTGTGGCTGCCCAGCTGCAGGCATGCTTGGAGGAAGCTGATTCTCTAGACCCATTTCAGTCTGGCTTCAGGCCTGGTTATGGCACGGCAACTGCCTTGGTTGCCCTGGCTGATGACCTTCTCCAGGAGAGAGACAGAGGAAGTGCCACCCTGTTGGTTCTCCTGGACCTCTCAGTGGCTTTTGATACCATTGACCATGATATCCTTTTGGAAAGGCTATGGAGCCTAGGAATTGGAAGCAGTGCCTGGCATTGGTTCCATTCCTATCTCCGTGGCCAATCTCAGAGAGTGGTAGTGGAAGACTCTGACTCAACGTCCTGGGATTTCACTCAGGAGTCGATCTTATCTCCTGTGCTCTTTAATATTTATATGAAGCTACTGGTAGATGTCATCAGGAGATTTGGAGAGAGGTGCCATCAATATGCAGATGATACCAGCTCTATCTCTCTGTGCCATCTGAATCGGGAAAGGTGGTTGAAGTGCTTGACAGGTGCCTGGAGGTGGTAATGGGCTGGATGGAGGGGGCAAGAAATTGAAGCTGAATCCAAACAAGACAGAAGTGCTGTGTGACACAGGTTCTCGGGTCTGTGTAGTTGGGAGACACCCTGTCCTCAATGTGGTTGGAATGCCCTGGAAGGGACAGGAATGAAATTTGGGAGTGCTCTTGAAACTCGGGTGGAGGCAGTGGCCAAGAGTGCCTATTCCAAACTACGGTTGCAGCAAGTTGAGGTTGCTACGGTTGGTGTGCCAGTTGAAGCCTTTTCTGGACAGAGATGACTTGGCCACAGTTATCCATGCTCTGGAGACCTCCAGACTAGACTGTTGCAATGCGCTCTACATGAGGCTGCCCTTGAAGACGGTTCAGAAGCTGCAACTAGTGCAGAATTCAGCTACTAGATTGCTGACTGGAACAGCTGGCCGGACGCACATCATGCTGGTCTTAAAAGAGTTGCACTGTCTGCCAATTTGCTACCGAGCCCAATTCAAGGGGCCCCAAATATCTGAAGGCCTGCCCGAACCTTAAGATCTGAAGGAGAGGCCCTTCTGGTTGTCCCACCACCTTCAGTAGCAAAAGGGATGGGCATTCGAGAGAGTGCCTTCTCAGTGGTGGCCCCTAGGCTATGGAATAGTTGCCCCCTTGAGGTACATCTGTTTCCTTCACTACACATTAAGGAAGGCAGTGGAGATGCCCTGGCCTTTGGTTAAATGGGGATACATTTTCCCTTCCCACTTGCAGATGCTACTATTTTAATACGTAGTGTTGTTGTTTTAATGATGTTTGATTTTAGATGTTGTTACCCACCCGGAGTCCTTGGGGTATAGGACAGGATAAAAATGTAAATAAATAAATAAATAATAAATAAATGTGTGAAGTAGTCAAGACTACTCTTTAATTTCCAGCTCAGGCAGAAAATGTTTTGACTGCCATAGAGAACAAATCTGTGCCAACAGATCAACAAAAACGTTTTTCAGAGCAAAAGGACCTAAATAACGTTCTTTTAGAGAAAGAGGCTCTGGAAAAGCGTCTCTCTGAACAAACGGAGGAGTACAGTGCCAAGATTAGTAGTCTGACATCAGACTTGAATAATACAAAGAAAGAGATGGTGAGTGCAGTAAAATGTTTTATTGCCTCTCTCTTCGCCTTCTGTGTGTCCCTCTCTGTCTTGGTCTCTTTTTCCTTGGTGTCTTAAATTATGCTTACCTGTCTCAAGGTAAATGTTGAAGTCATTTTTCTGTATTCCTGGCTGCTAAAAGCCATTTCAATAAAAGTAGTTTATACTGCCATCAGACCATATACTGTATGAACTCTGACTTTAGAGTTACCAGAGACAAAAAAACTAAAGCTGAAGTTTTTTATATGAAAAGAAGACAGGATTCCTGTGTCTTTAAAAACTGTGTGGACTTCCATTTATCTTGAAATGCAAGCCAACGCCTGCTTACATTTCTTCTTTTAAAATATATATATTAAAAACATCAACTCTGCTAGAGTGGCATAAAGTAAAAGTATCCAAAACCAAAAATTCTGGTCAACAAGTTTCATTCCCTTTTCTATGCAGCTGTTAAAGTCATAGGAATTTTGTCTTCTTTACCTTATGATAGCTCTAATATATGGTGCATTTGAGACAGCATTCCGATGTCCGTCTAGCAGGTCTGAGTGTATCCTGGCATTTAAAAAGTGTCCAAAGTGCCAGCCAGTGTTGGCTAGTGAACCAGAACTGGCTGGCTGGTGGGGACAGGGAAAATGTAGGACCTGCGTTTCGAAGTGGCCCACACCGGACTACAGCTGTTAGCCCATGTGGCTTTTTATCAGTCAGCCAGTGCTCATTTGAGCCAGTTTGGTGTAGTGGTTAGAGTGCTGGGCTCATGCTTTGTAGTCCCTGGGTTTGATTCTGCACCCCTTCACGAAGCCAGCTGGGTGACCTTGGGCTAGTCACAACTCTCTTCTGAACTCTCCCAGCCCCACCTACCTCACAGGGTATGTTTCTGTTGTGGGCATAAGAATAGAAAGCTTTGTCAGCTGCTTTGAGTCCCAGTAAATGGGTGAGAAAAGCAGGGAAGAAAAGCCAACTCTTCTTCTGTTAGGCCATCTAAGAGTGGGGGGCTTTACAGGATCCTTTTCCTTCCCCTCTCTGAATCTGCCAGTCCTCCTTTGCATTCATCTATGCATACTTCTGCCCGAGACGTGAAGATCAGTATCAAAGTGTCCTGTTCTCTCTTTTTTTCTGGAAGCTCCAGAGAGTGCAGTCCAGGAACTGCAATGCTTCCCCATATTTTTAGTAAAATTGAACAGAATTTGATTATTTAAGAAATTATAAATACAGCTCCAGGAATGTACTGTGTTAAACTGTGTCATTTGAGTCTTCTGAAAGGAGAGAATAGGATGCTTTGATACTATTCTGTGCACTTCCGAAGAAATAATCTTCGCTTTATCTCTGGCCCCTCAACCATATCTCAAGTCCCATGTTCTTCAGAGACACAGTGATGCTGTGGAACCGAACCTGAACCAGTTTGGATGTCTCCCTGCAGTAGAACGTGAGGGTCTGAATAATAATTGCTTTTGCGAGTTGCATGTGTGAGCTAAAGGTGTGACCAGGTATGGCTTTGTCCAATAACAGATGCACATTAGAAATGCCTTCCATTAAATATAGATAACTGGATCAGCCGTACATGGTCGTTACTGATTAATGAACTCATTACAGTGCAGCAGTATAAGATGCAACTCCTAGAACAAGAAGCTCAATTCATTAGGAAATGGGCACCTTTTATCATTCAGGCACAAATCGATCCCAGACTTCGACCATCTTCCTCTTTCTCTGTAACATTTTTGAAACAAAAAATATTGATGCTCTTTCCAGATTTTCCATTCTAGACTGTACTGGATAAATCTTGCTGGACCTGTATGGACTATGCGATCCTCAGAAGTGTATATTTGGTTTATGTTATGTGTTTTTTATGTTTGTTGTTATATATTTAAAAAAATAAAATAAAAAATTAAAAAAAAAAAAAGAAATGCCTTCCAAAAAGCAGTTGGCACGTGCAGCTGAGGAGCTACTGATTTTGCCACACTGCAGTCTGCTGTTCCTTCCATAATGGCACGCTTCCCCTGACAACGGTTGTTACTCATTCATTGGCCACTGGGCAGCCACCTTTCTGTTTATGTGATGGGTAAAATGCCCCCAGCATGGTTTCTATTCCACGGTTGGCCACATTTTTCACAAATCACTGGTTCTCATTTCCTTAATTTCACAGTTCTTGGAATCAAAATTTCTAGAAATCTGGATTCCTGGAACTGAGAATATGAGTATATACATGACTTCCTTTCCCCAATTCCTCTTTTATTTCATAATTGCCATCATGCTACCATTGTTTGCTCTCCTACTTCAGCTTTTCTTTGCCATTCCCCATCATCTGCAGATGTCCCTTCACACAGCTTCTTCCCACATACAGAACAAGAGACACAGGTTTCCATGTATTTGGAAGTAAGGCTATTTGGATATGCTAATGTATGGATAGGAGAGGCTACATCAACGTATCCCCCTTTGGGGCAGGAAACTCCTTGATTACATAGTTTTCCACCAAACATAAAACCCCTGTGGCTTGAAAAAAAGACCACCCCACTGCTGAGGAATCCACCCATCACTGAGCCAACTTTTCGGAGGCTTCAAGACCCCAAATGCTGCATGCTGAAGACTTATGTCTGCTAGTTAAAAAACACCCCGAAGGTGGTTCTTACCTGTGTCTGATTGCATGGCAAGAGAACTCAATAAGGAATATTAATCGAACTGACTGGTCCACTGATGTAACTTCCTGCTCCCCTTTCTCCACATCTTACTAGGATAATTTGAAGGTGCAGTTAAATAAATTACTGGAAGAAAACAGAGTCGTACAACCCAAACAGGAACAGAATGTTCAAGGTGTAAACACTGCTGATTCGGCATCATCAGAAATCAAGAGTGAGTTTTTAAAATTAATTGAATGATCCAGTCTGTGGAAGAACATATAAGGACTGCATTTGGAGCATTACCCGCAAAGACTGTGAACGTGTATCTTCAGTACAAAAGCAATTCCTCCTTTGTTGTTTTGTTGCAAATGAATAGCAGTAACAACAAGGGTGCATCCCCATTATAAGCTTAATCCAGTTTCCTTAAACCGAAATAATAGAACCTGATGCAAACGTGAATTTGCCTGTTCCCATTACTTTTAACTTAATCGCGTTCGATCTGGATTCTGAGGATAGTACGTGGCG
Source organism: Aspidoscelis tigris stejnegeri (assembly GCA_023333525.1). Classification (NCBI taxonomy): domain Eukaryota; kingdom Metazoa; phylum Chordata; class Lepidosauria; order Squamata; family Teiidae; genus Aspidoscelis; species Aspidoscelis tigris. Next base: position 1,535,275 of record JALMGA010000008.1, read on the forward strand.
TACGGGACTCAAGGGGGGACTCAAGTGGCTACTTTTTAAAAGCCGCTTTTCAGGGCTGCCCTGCCCTCTTTCTCCTGGCATGAACGCGCCACCCATAAGGGACCCCTTCAGGGAGCCTGGCTGGGTGGCTGCCGCTTGCCTGGATGGATGAAAAACGGCACGGGCAGCCAGCAATTATTTCCCCTCCTCTCCCCATTTCCCAGGGCACACAGCAGCGGCGGCAACTCAAGCCCCCTTCACAGCCCCCTTTAAAACAGAACCTCCAGCTGCTTTCCTTTCCTTTCCCTTTCAAAAGGTCAGAACTTTCAGAATTGTGCAAATTTGCAACATTGTTATAATGTGTGAAGTGCCTAGATCGCTACAGTGTAGCTTTAAGGAATGGATTTTTATAGTGGCTGTTTTGAGGGTGGATTTTTTCAATGAAATCACTATCTTTGGAAGCAAGCTATTGGGAGAGGGAAACCCTAAACCCGGATTCTCATCCCTTAACACCCTACGGTCCCCACAGTAAAAAATGTAAAACGTTTCAAGCACACGAACCGGAGTGAGACCTGTTGAAATGAGGATTACAATTTACAACGCTTTGGAGCGATTTAACGCGGGGAAAGCGTGTTAAGCCAAACTGATGTGGGGTCTGCCAGGATTGAAAATGGTTTGAAATCGAAATAAGATTGTAATGGGGATGCAGCCCAAGAAAAAGCATATGTACATGTGCTTCAGAACTTTTAGGCTTTTCCTTCCTGCTGCTGCAGGCCTGTGTGGTCACTTGAGGGTATTGATTTAAGTACAAGTGGAAAATGGCAAAATTGGACATGCTTGCAGAAATGCGCTGGGTGTAGCTTTGACTTCTGTCGATGATAGCAGCCTGTCTTCTTTCACTTTCTAAAGCTTCATACGCTGTATGTGAGCCTTAAAAATTGGAGATCCGGATCTAGAATAGTAATTTAAAGATCTAGATCTGTCTCTTAAGGAAGGAGAAACAGACCTATTATTCTTATCATGCTATCTGTGAACACCCTAATCATTATTAGTATTTCTCAAAAAGTGGGGGCACCTTGATTAGAGGGGGAATTAGACTCAAAATGGCGTCTGGAGCCACGACAGGAATGGCGCAAGAGGCCCTTGGAGAATCAGGCAGCTTCTCGTGGTGGCCATACTGCTCGCTTTGTGAGCCTTGGCAGCTTGATCTTTGTATTGAAGCAAATATGGGGGACGGCCGTGCTCCGCTCGCCTATACTCCTGAGCGTGCCCGTCCCTAGGGTTGCTTTGACGGGACGAGCGGGAAGCCCTTTCCAAGTAATGCTTTCCCCCCGAGATCTGGAAGGAGAAGCAGAAGGCTGACGAGAGGGCCTTGAGTGGTGCAAGCCTGACTGCAAGCAGGAGTAACGCCAGCTCTCCGAAGCAGAACGGGGGGGGGGGCTCCTGGGGCAGCTGTAATGCCGCGGGGAGAAACCACGGTCATTACTTCCCTTCGAGGGGGCTGGAGGTGAGCAGGGAAAAGGCCCCAACTAGCAGACGGCTCGTCTGGGCAAGCCCCGGCTTTTATGGCCTCCCATGGAGGGAGGAGGCAAACGGAGAGAACAGCTCCGGTGCCCCAAAGGCGCCAAGGAGCAGCAGTGGCGGCGGCCCTGGGAATCATTTTCGTTTCCATCTTATTTGTATTATTGTGTTGCATAACTTCCCCTAATTAATTAATGATTATTCATTAATAATTTATTTATTTAAGAATTTATACCCTGTTCGTCACCGAAAGATCTCAGAGCGGGTCACGATGGTAAAAATGAAAACATATAAGACCTATTTAAAATATTACCCTCCTTACCACCCATATCAGATGATTTGGGCATGAATTTGGGAGGGGCTTGAAATGAATTGCAGTTTTCCCCATTGACATTAATGGGAATAACTTTTGATTATATAGATTTCCACTGTGTAAGGCTCATTTTGGGGAACCAGTGAGATTCAGATAAAGTGGAAAGAGGGTATGTGGTTGCCTTTTTGTAACCTAATTACATTGTATGTGTCTTTGTAGAGCTTGAAAACCAAAACAAGTTGTTAACTGATGAGAATGCTAACTTAAAACAGCGTCTGCAGCAGCTGGACAAGATTCAGGATCTCACCGAGATGTTACAGGGAAGCCACAGGTAGAAGCGAGTATAAAGCTTGCGTAGTGACATTCAGCATGTGTAGGGCCTCCAGAAAGGATGTTTCGTAAGTCTTATTTAAACTGTCTTGCTTCCTCTTTTAGACCAGTCTTCACTGCCAGGTACACAAAGCTCCTGTATATTATAAACTATGTTATTCAATATCAGAGAAATAGCTGTGTTAGTCTAATTTGAAAAGTCAAGCAAGGTAGTTAGTAGCACTTGGAGACTAACAGGAGAAGGGTTGGTGGCATGAGCTTCATAGACATATCTACTTCCTCAGATGCTAGGGGGTGTGTGGGGAAGAAGATGTGCTCATTGGGCCCCCTAGCATCTGAAGTAGACGTGCCCATTGCCCCCCCTAGTATCTGAAGAAGTAGACATGTCCATTGGGCCCCCTAGCATCTGAAGAAGTAGATGTGTCTATGAAAGTTCATGCCACCAATCCTTCTCCTGTTAGTCTCCAAGTGCTACTAACTACCTTGATAAACTATGTTGAGAGTTGAGAGAGGGGAATGGGAAAACATTAATTCTTCCCCTAAAGGGGCGATATGCAGATACCTTATAGTGGGCAAGTGGGATAATCCTTTTCCTCAAGTCCCATATCTGCCAGAAGCTGTCTGGCTAACTTTGGACCATTGGCTGTCTGCCTAACCCAGTTCACAAACTTTTTGTGAGAACAAAATGTGCATGAAGGGTTACAGTCTCTGCTTTTTGCTCTTTCAAGAAGCAATAGATCAGGAAAAAAAAAGAATAAAATATAAGGGAAAGTTTAACAAATCTACAACAAGATCTGCAACAAACTTGAAATCCAGGACTGTATCTACGTATTGGTGCATGCCATGTTGCCCAGTCTTGGGTTGGATCAAGTGCTGGCCAAGGGTCATCTGCACTGTGGCAGCCCATCCCAGCGCAACTTCAGAGGCTGGGAATGAAATGGCTTCTGAAGTTGCCAGATGAGGCTGCAGTAGGTTCTAGCCAGGCTCATTTCTGGGTCCATTCCCAAAAGCTTGGTGAAATACTACCAGAATCTGTGCACTGAGCAGATCGGTTGCTCACTGCTGTCGGTACAGAAAAAAGTGGTCCAGTCTACTAGTGGGGTCTCCCCTTGGACATGGCTGTTTCATGCCATAAGCCACTTCGGGGCCCAGTCCTTGAGAGGCATGTCGTCCTAACAGGCACGGTCTGTTGTGCAGATACCCTGTCATTCCATTGGGTTTTGCCACAGGTCTTCAAAAGAGAAAAGTTAAAAGGATTCAATATGAACAAAATGTACAAGATAAGTTTTGTCAAAAGCACAGCTTGAGGACAAACTGCTTTTTGTAATAGTAGTGTAGACAAGAATAGAATCTGAAGGGGCTATGAAAATATTTAAATGTTTATAAGGGTGAAGATAGTGTCTTTAATAATGGGTGTGCCCATTGATTTTCTCTTCTGTTTCTGCCCCTTTCTGCCCTGCCCCTTATTCTGATTTATCCCTCAGACTAGGGACTTGCCATCTTCATGCTGGTTCAGACTATGGCAGAATATGCTCAGGGACCCCATTTGCTATTAAGATGAGTGGGTATCTTTGAGATCATTCGCTCATCTCTTAAATAGTTTTTCTGTTCATGTGGTCTGGGAAGGCCATTTTGAGTACACAGCTTACCTGTAGAAGATCACTGAAAGAAAGTTTATTGGACTTACCTTCTGGCCCCTTGCAGTGGAACCTCCCTGGCTCATACTACCAACCTTTCTACTCTGACAGTGTGCCTGCCTTTAAACAAAGATGAGTTGTGATCACAGTTGTCATAAATCTGACCTTTGTGTCAGTCAGTCAGTTTGGTTTATTCATTAGTCACATGACTGTATCAAATATGGGAAAGAGCAAAGGGATCAGACCTGCCCTCTTCCTTTTAAAGAGTGTTCACATTTCACCTGCCTGCCTCCCAGGAATTTCTTAGATCTGGGGTGATGCAGATTAGATAGGAGAAATTCCGATAAACCATGTGGTGAGTCATCCTTCTGTAGGACTGCGGATTCACGTCAAGAAAGTAGCGATTATTATGTGACAGAAGAAAAGTCAATTTTAATTCTCTCATATCTTCTAGAACATTAGTTTCTACCAATGAACGGCTTCTAAAAGAATTAGACGAACTGCGCTCACGACATAAGACTGAAGTAGAGCAGCTGCAGTGGAACTACAACCAGTTAAAGAAAACCGTGGATACGCTCCCTCCTGATGAGAAAAAGAAACTTGACTCTAAATCACCAGAAGATCTAAAGTGAGAGTGAGAGGGGCATTACACCCCTGAGTAATTGGAACAGGAATAGATCAGTCTTTAATACTGCTTTTCCTTTGCACTGATTTGCCCCCCATGAGCTGTGAACGTGTGATTGAACATACATTGGATGGTTTTAATGCATTAGTTGAACAGTATGACCTTGGAACAATAGTCAAAGTTTTTAAGCAGAAAGCAACCATGATTTTTTTTTCTTAAACTTACGTGATCAGAGATCAAGTTATCCTTGCAAAGCTTTTCTAATACTTCAGGAACAAATAACAAATTATGACATTAAGACATTCTTAAACATTGAACACTACGTGACTAATATTTCAATTCCATGTTTTCATGAAAATAATTTGCACTATACCTAGTGAGTCGGAATCCCCAGTAAACAGGTTTTGAAACTGCAGTCCTTGGAGATACTTGATCATTCTGAATGCTTAAAGGTAGCTCTTGCTAACTCCTCGATTTACACTGTTCTTGAACATATGGAAAATCATATTGCTTAACAAATAAATCCACCCTTGTTTTATGCAGTCAGGCATTACTATTTCTGTATCCCATTATAATGAATGCTATTGAACGTTCATTTCCTTAGCATGCAATCCACATTTCAGTTGTATCGCTGCGGACAATGTTTTACTGAGATCTGTAACTCTGTCTGAGCAGTCTCAGTTCCCTGCCATTGTACTGTTGGTGTTGTGAACTTGTGATGTTTTATTTGCCCTTCTGAATGAAATTTCCTGGATTTCAAACTTTCTGTCCTGTCCAACGGATGAAATGAATAGGACAGTGTTAAAGGTAATTTTTTTGCGCAACAAAACCCTTTTACTAGTGTGTTTTCAGGCTCAGTATAATTCTGTGTCAGCCTGCTTGCTATAATTACTGTCATTACTTTAAAACAAACCACCAATAGTAGTATATTTTCTCCTGAAATAGTGCATTGCCTCACAGCCTCGTATTGCCCTCCAGCACATACGATGGCTGTTCCTGTAGTTGCCAGGGCTACCCTACTGTGTGGAACAGGAAACACTGGGCAGCTAATCCTGGACCAACCTCAACTGCCAGCTTCGAAAGCTGGGCCTCGCTTTGGAAAACGTGGAACAAAAGTTCCCAGTCCTTGAAGCTCTGGCAGGAGCCTTTTTGGTGGTGGGCCCATTTCTGGTGCCATTTCCTGGTGTGCCACTGAAAAGGGGCTGGGTGGAGTATACAGGATCAAGGAGTGGGCTGCCTACATGCATCTTTAGTCCAGTATACCATGAATGTTTATGAACCATTTTAAAAGGTCTACTACTGGACTAGAATATGGCACCTTTTTGGCCTTTTATCCTCATCCACCGGCTTGACCAATGCACACTGGCCGTATTAAGAAGGGGCAGGGCCCTCCTCTCCCGGTCCACACGGGACCAGACGGTGGCCCAGTCTACTGGTTCAATGTGAACCAAGCACCAGTTCTCATGCAATATGGTTTGTGATCGCTCTGTAGAGGAGAAGCTAGTTTGGGGCCCAGACAATGCAAGGTTTTCCTCATCCCAGGCATTGAGCAGGGGGTTGGGCTCGATGACCCTAGAGGGCCTCTTCCAACTCTCTGATTCTAAAAGCATAGACGGAAAGGTTTGCGCAGATTCTTTGTCCTTTTCTGCTTGTCAGAAACCTCCGCTGTGGAGAAGAGCTCTCTACTTGTACAATGTATGGTGGTACAACCTGACATTGCCCTTCAGCTAAGAGCCCAGGACAAAGCATTCTACTTTTCTCTTTCAGTTTGTAGATATTGGCCTTTATGACCTAAATCCCAGTTTGGAGAACGATTTAAAAGCATACAGAAGGGGCTGTTCTTTTTCTTTCCTTTCTTACCCAGCAAATGTTTGGGTACATTTTGACCGTATCAGAATCGGCAAAATGCCTCACAAGATTTCAGTTGTACAAGTGTTGGAACTAGATTTTTTTCAGGCCACATTTCCATAGAATGTTTAAACATGTCGCCTTTGTGGTTGACAGTTCTGTGTAAGCCATAGATCTCATTGTGGTCATAAGACTGAATGTGTGTCAGTGAGGTCACCTGCCTTTCCCCCACCCCATGACCAGGGAGTCATAGCACAAACACTGAGCCCTGTGTTAGAGCTTGCAGGAAGTCAGCCACCGGCTGGAATCTTCTTGGCGTTTTTGGCATTATGTTTTGCATTCTGCTAGCTCTGTAGACAAGTTGTTGAACATTTATGCTTATCTTATTACAAGTAGAGGGAACCTCTGTGAATGATGAGCAAAACGGGAGGGCGGCTGCTGTTAATTGCCTTAGGAAGGAAGTAGGTCTGCAGAAGACGCCAGGTCAAGTTGCAAGTGTGCCGGCACACCTAAAAATACGTTAGCAGATAAGATCAGAAGGTGAATGGGATCTAGCAAAGAAGCTACTCCGCTAAATCGGCTTTCGGATAATTCACTTGTTATTTTCTCCCTCTGGCACGAAGGCCAGTTTCTTTTATGTGGATGCTGTGCCCTAATTCATATGTAAGCCTCTCTTTTTTTTTCTACACACCCTAGAGAGGAATAATAACAACTACGACTACTAATATGGCTGGGTTCCTGTCTTGTTGGTGTAAATGAATCAGAAGTTAGAGGAGAAAAGAACACTGCGTTTTGGGTTCGCCCTATATCCTGAGTCAAGGGGGCTTTTTTGAACCCTCAATTTGATTGGAGGTTGCTTGTCTGTTTCTGGTGCTGCTGAGATTAGGTTCACTAGTGGAAATACTCCTAGGAAGATACGAGTAAAGATCTTTCCTTGCTCCCTGCGTGTCTGTGCATACAGATGGACATACCTAGTTTTCATCAAGACGCTGGCCGTCTCAATCATGTCTTGAAGCTGTAGAACGGCTTCCCCTTCCCTCTGCCCAGCCCGGAGAGTCCCAGAACTGACCACGCGCAGTACAAGCATGGGGCATGAAAATGCGTAGGACGCCTCCTGCACCTCTTCCTGAAGAACGTGACACCTGCTGCCACACACTGGACACCTGCACGGTGTGTCATGTGACACTCCACGTGCTGCAGCTGCCTAGTTATGGTGCCGGCCCCCAGGGCGTCATTGGGGTGTCCAAGTTCTGGGGAGGGATCGTGTGTATTAGTGCAAAGAGGCCCACAAACTGATCCCTGTGGTTCCTTGTACTGCTTCAAATGAACCCTGAAGAACTCTTGGGCTAAAATAACAGAACAAGATCTCCACAAGAACCCATGAGACTTTAAGGGATGAAGTCTAGCTGAATGGCAGCAAAACCAACTTTCCTCTTAAGTTCCACATTCAGTTCTCTTTCTGGAATAAAGACATGACCTGCCTGAGTAATTTATTTACATTTTGGATCCCTTTTACAATTGCCAGAGCCAATATTCTTCTTCAGATATGTTAGAAAAATGATACTCGGGAATAATTCCTGCTGCGGTTCTGGCTCTACAGACAGTTGGTCCTGCATTACAATAAGCTGATCTCTGCTTGGAGAACCTCATTATTTCATGGAGAAGAGGAGTTGTACTGAAGGCAGCTGACAAAACTCGTTCTTCTCCCCACAACAGAACACCCTGTGAGGCAGGTGGGGCTGCGAGAGCTCGGAAGTGACCTGTGACTAGCCCAAGGACAACCAGCTGGCTTCATGGAGAAGTGTGGAATCAAACTGGGTATTCCCAGATCGGAGTCCGGCTCCCTAACCACTAGACCATTGCCGCCAGTGCTAGACTAGGAGGAGCAAAGCAGCCATGAGGCAGTTATGCCTCAGATGTACCTGGACAGACTGGACAAAGGTCAGAAGTTGGTCATTTTCCGGTCTTCCCTGGCACGTCTGGTGGAATTTGCATCACCTGCTCAGTCCTCGCTGTGCCCCCACATGGGAATGAAGAGGCAATTGTTTGGAACGGGGTGGGGCTCATTTCTCCCACTTTGCCTTTTGCTGCTTACAGCGGGAGGGATGAATGGGGTGGGAGTGTTTGCCTGTCCTGCCCTCCTGGTCACTGTTCAGGCCCTCAAAAGGGCCCATGTGGATGCCACAAAAGTTGCCTCACAGATGATCTATTTACTGATGACACAAACAAAAAAGCAGTTCAAACACGGATTCTGGCAGTCCCCACTTCAGTGGCTTTAAATTGCTTTAAATTGCCATCAACCCCTCTGCTGTCCCCACCCAAAACGGCTCAGAATCGCATTAGGGAAAGGGAATCTTTTCTTCCTTCCTCTTGCCAGCCGGGGCCCCACCCCCTGCCTGCCGATTGGATCCCGCAATGGCATGGCGGAGGGTGGAGAATTGCAGCTCCCCCTCTCCTCTCGCCTCCCCTCATGCTTTTGCAAAAGACATCCTGCCAGTCCTGCGCATATGCACGTACACACACACCTCCCTCCCCTTCACTCTCCTCCCTCCCCATTGCCAGCAGCACCAGCTGGTATACACACACACACCCATAAACTCAGGACCGGTGCTTTTTCGCTTCTCTGCACATGCAGGAAAGTGAAAAAGGGCCACCAGAGAAGGGGCTGCGTGCCCGCTCGCGTGCCCAGCTGGCTGCACACACATGCACTCAGTCACCGGTGGGGCATAGCGGGGAGGGGCTTCTTCCCAGGGCTCATCAAGGCAAAAGAGGCGCCTCCAGTGTGTGCTTCCGGCAAGGAGAAAACGAAAAATGAAACTTTGTTATCTTATTAGTGTGAAGTGGGTGAATTGCTACATCTTATCAGGCTGAATTGTTACTTCTCTGCTGAATATGGATCTGGGGCTTTAACAAATCTGGTCCCTGCACAGGGTGAAAGCCCACCCGTTTCGTGCTATATTTACCCAAATACTGCTGTAGTGTTCCCACAGCAATAAGAAGTGTTTTAAAAGCAAAAAAAGAAAAAAAAACTGAAAAAACCAGGTGTTTATTTACTCTGGTTTTTAGCCAAATAATCCTCAAAGTACCCCTGAAATGGACTGGTAATGGGGGACACAGAGAATCCAAACTGTTTTAAAATGCCAATGGGAACTGGGCCAAGAAGGGACATATCAGAAGTCTATAAAATTATGTATGGCACAGAGAAGTGGATAAGGGCAGGTTTTCCTTTGTTTAAAATACCAGAACCAGTGTCCGCCTTGGCCAGGGCCCACCTGGAAGCATCCTTAGCTGATTGACTGTTGGTGGCCAAGCCAGAGAAAGGATATGATGAGATTTGCATATCGGGCGCTTTGATTGTTTTTTGCGTATGCGGGGCGCACAGAGTAAGAGACGCTTGTAGACTCAACGCCCGTCCAGGTGCCACCTAGAAGAATCTCAAGACACACTTGTTTGCTTGTTTTTATTTGTAAGGCAAAACCTTGGAGAGAGTCAAACATAGCCGAGAACACTGTGTGCTTAATGTGATTTATTCAGTCAGCAAAAAATTGTAAACATACTACTGCTGTAAAATACTTTTTAAAATTATAATCTATAGACAGTCATCTGTAGCATATTCACATTGGAAAAAGTTTCACATCTCTCTCCTCACCTTTAAAATTCAAGAGGTACAATGGTAACATATTGTAATGGAAATGAGAAGGGACAGAGGCCGACACCACTGCATATTTACAATATGTTTTGTGCTTTAAGAAACGTTTAAAGGGAGATCAAAGTTATTGACAAAAAGCATGCTGGTTTGGGAATAGCAGAAGAAAGCATATTCCAGACACAGTGCTGGCACTCAAACTGTGATTTAAACATGCTTACCTGAAGAGAAACCCCACTGGATTCACTAAGACTGACTTTGGGACCAGCTTCAAAGGGCAGTGTGATATTGGGTGGCATTAATAGAAACGTTACATCCCGATCATTGGAGGTTATCAGTTCCGCTGTATTTGGCACTGGTTAGATCCCTTGGAGTACTGTGTCCAGTTCTGGCCATCACTCATTAAGAGGGACATGGATCACCTAAACTAGGAGCAGAGATCTGGAAATGAACTCTCAATGGGGCACGTTTCACATGCAGAAGAGGATACTGATGAGAGAGATGGACGTAGCTTCCAGATCTCTAAAGAGAGGTACTGAATTGTTTTCTATGGCCTCCAGGGCCACACTTAGGACCCCATGATGATTCAGGCTACGTAGTGGAACAATTTATTATACTCGGTCCCAAGATGAGAAGGGCATCAACATAAGCAATAAGACTGCCTGAAGCTCAGAGTGAACAGATCTCATCCAGGCCTCCAGGGCCACAGACCTCCTTTAGGATACAGGCTCCTGAATGTTAGGATCTGGGAAGACAAGACTGAGAGCAGGAAACTGGGGAGTCAGGATGCAAGAGATGCTGGCAAAGGAGAAGCTGCCATCACTGCCCTGTGCTTGATACTTCCGGAGAAAAGGATTTGGAAAAACCAGTTGCTTCTCAGACTATTTCCACTCAGGAACTGAGGGCTGTTGTGGTCTAAAGGGCCTCGTCCCCTCCTATTATGCTGTAAGCACATGAGGGAGTGTAGACTGGAACAAACAGGACTGAGTGGCCCAAATGGCTGCCTAATCTGGTAGAATAAGGCCGTCTACTGGCATATTAGAGGGTGACAGACCAGACTAGGAGGCAGGCAGGCAGGCAGCACAGCCCTCCACGGTCCTGCTCACTACGAGAGGCCCATTTTGGCCCTTGCGTTGCCAAAATGGGTCCCCCACAGTCCACAGGACAGAAACTTGTGTTCCTCCACTGGAACCAATTCCAAAGTTGGTATAAGGTTGGGAGCTGGTGCGAAGGCTGGACGCAACAGCCGTCCTGGGTTGGATTCCGTGGTCGTAGTCAGCATGGCACACGCTGATCTGGACTATATAAGGTAAGTGCGTAAGCAGCCTTTTTGACTAACCCCACTTACTAGACAACCGCAGGGGTTGCTTCTCTGTCATTTTGAAGCGGTTTTAAAGTAAAAATGAGCAGCAATTATTCACTTTAAAGAGGGGCTAAGATGCAGCTTATGGACATCCAAAGGCCATCTAACTAGTGGTGCCACTACTTCCTCCAAGTCTACTGGGAAGAGTTTCGCGGTTGGCTGTGGTGTTACCAAACCTTCTGAACAATAAAAAATTAAGACTTTGCCAGAGAATTGTGACATTTCTCATGCTGCTTTAAGCTTGTCCATATAATGCGCAATCAGTATTCACAGAATATCCACTTGGTGACACTGGAAGCCTACGGAAGTGGGGGAACACATGGAATCGACACCATGCAACATTAGTGAGGTTTTTCACGTTCACGAGCTTATTTCTATGTGTTGCTATTTGAATGTTCCATTCAAGGTGACAAAATAGGGTTTTCTACCACCTTCAAGCGTCATACACCATCATAAGAGGAAATGGATTAAGGCACACAAATACTCGCTACTCCAACATAGCAAAGAACCACAGAATGGCTAACGGGGCAGACACGTGGTTAGCAAATGTGCTGGGGGAAAACAGCTTCAGAAATAGGGGCATTTCCGAGAAACAAATGAGCAGGTACAGATGAAATAAAGGCGGCAGCATCAGCCCTGGTACAGCCTGAAGATATTCTCATTAAGCACAAGTGCAAAATCAAGTCCTGCAAACTTCCCTTTTCAAACCTGACATAAAAAAGCAACATTTCTAAGCAAGATAGTTTTTTTATAACTATCTTGCTATTTTGGATTCCCTTTCACCGTGCAAGCCGAAGGACCCACGACAGAGAAATGTTTAACGGACTGTGTCAAAAGATGGCAGGTTTAGGGCACCGAGGAGGTGGACGTATGCAAAACGAAAGCGCTGGCAGCACAGACGGCCCTCGGGTCTATTTGGCCTGTGCAAACCACAGCAGTAAAAAGTAGCAATAGGGTTAGTGAATCATTTTGCCAGAGAAGCTACTGCTGAACTCTTTTCCCTGGGAAATGAGCAGAAACATCTAAGTGCTGCCAAACCTCCCATGTGAAAGTTACAGCCATTCAAAGCAAAACAGAAACAAGAGTAAAAAACTCACTAAAGTATATGCCATTTACTCAATCGGAAACACAGAAGGTATCAAAATTACCTAAAGAGCTAGGTTGTTAACTTCAGTATACGCACACATAAAAATCTCTCAAATAAATAAATACATTAGGTATGTTGTCCTTTTTAGGCAATATAAGTTATCTATCCTTTTTTTCTCTCAAAAAAGAAGCAACATTTCAGTGCTATTTTGATTTTGGCTCATTAAACACGATCTATTTGAAGAACAATGGATCCATATTTTACCTTCATTTCTCACAAGCACATTTTTAGCAAAAGCATGTGCCTGATTTGAATAAAAGATTTATTACTGTATTTATACTGACTGAATTTATATGTTTTCCCTCAACAATGAGCTTCTGGGAAGCTCACAAAACTGAGTTTCTTTATTCATGATTAAGTTTCTTTATTTGCTGCTTTTTAAATCAATATAAGAAATCAAAGTATTGTTTAAGGCAATGCCATTTTCAAGGAGTAAAAATTCAAATATTTCATTCCTGATGTAATTTTCTAGAAGTATCGATCGATGGATGCATTGTACTTTACCTGCTAAAAAATGGAAGTCCAATTTATGAGATCTATTTTAAAATGTCCTGGTATTGAAGGATTCATCCACAAAGCCTTAAACATTCTTTTGACTTCTGAATCTGAGACCCTGAGAACTTGGACCATGAGGTCAACAGGGTCATTTTCAACAACCCTTCCACAGCAATATTCCATTGTTCTTTCCAATAATATTCTACGACGGCAGTGGATGTTTTGCAAAAGAACAAGGTTTTCGGAAGGTTTCAGAGGTAGTAATAAGGGCGGAATTTTTTATTTTCACTTTGAAAACAAGAACAAATGGCACTTCCGTTTCGCACCAGAAGAGATGAAGGGAGACATGACCGTTGTTCTTGTTCACAAATTGGGTATCATAAATATATCTGTTTTATAAAAGTATCAAGAAACCCAAACCCGTTAGTTAAAAGCTGGCCTTTTTTCTCCGAGGGGCACCTCTGACTACCTGAAAGACCCCTTGACATTATAAACAGTTGCGCGGTGGTACTCTTCACAACTACGTTATCAGCGAAGTTCACTCCCTTCCTCTCCAGGGGAAAAGGTCTCGTTCTGCAGCCGAAAGAACCGGACAGGAAACTGGCTGTACAGGAATGTCTGCAATCGACTGCCAGATGAAGTGCAGCGGGGAGCCCTTAGATGTGGCTTCTTGCGTAAAATCCAAACACTCGGTTGCTTCCTTTTCACTGCCACAAGCAGGAGGAATGTAATGAAGAGGCGCTTCGCTGCAAGAGTCTCAGTAGATGTTGGAACTGATTCCAGTCCCTTAAAAGCAGCTTGCAAACAAAGTCTTTCCGGCGTTTACAGCATCTGAGAGCAGGCGAGGCTCGTCTCGGTCGCCTCTCCCAGGTACACCCTTCCCCTTTCACTCTTCCGCCTTACTTGCTTCCTTGCACCTTCTGGTCGTACGTGCCGGCATGTTTATACCCAGACACATAGCCGGACGTGTCGACCAGATCTTCGCGCCCCGCTTTACCCTTCCCTTTCCCAGTTGGGTCAAATCTCTCTTTGTGGGAACCAGTAAAACGTGTCGTGTCTGTGAGTCGTGAGACGGTTGGCGACGAAATTGCTTTCTGTCAAAATAGGGGAAGGGAAGAGAGAAGGAAGGAAAACGAGAACAATTATTTTGCGAAGAACAGACCAGTCGATCAACACGGCCCGCTCCCGCTGCAGCCAACCAACGGATACGGTCAATTGGCCACTCAATGAAGATGCAGTAGATAAACAGCTGGCAAGGGGCATAAGATAGCAGCACTTTCCCCCTCCACGTCTCTGGGCTGGACAGAATGTGCAAACTTTCTAACTGACAGTTGCTGAGAGCTCTCTACTGTTTAGCCAGGCACTTCGGACATTAATATTGTTTTTAGCCTGCTCTTCCACTTTGTTAGGGGAAGAAAATCTTTTTCAAAACTCCTCAATTTGGACTTTTCTTTTCTTGTGCTCTCTTCTTACTTGCCTTTTCTTTCGAAAATAAAAAGCCACAAATAAGCAGCCCCCGGATTATATCAGTTGCCCTCATCTGCACATTTTCCTGGTGTGCAGCATCCCTGCAACATCCTTGTGCAAAGGGTGCCAGAAGAGCATCTGCAGACAGACCATCACATCGTCTGGTCCCTTTGATCAGAAAACACACAAAGGCTGGGCAGGCATAGTGGCCCAACCAGGAATATTAATAGTGCCGCTTCCTGGCAGGGACTCAATACTGCAAAGTTCTCTTGTCACAGCTCACTGAAGTGTTCTAAGGTCAAGAATTTAAAACTGTGGGGAGGCAAAAATCCATCCCTTTACCATCTATTATCAGACAGGATAATCAAGATCACCTTGGTGCTGTAACTGGGCCTGAAACTGACTGAAATGCATTTGGATACTCTGGGCCTTTGTCCACTGGGGATTAGGACCCTTCTAAGACGCCCATTAGGAGCCCAACTGGTACCGATCGGGAAGGCCCTGTCCCCACCTGGACCCCACTGAAGGCCCCATCCGCAAGGCCCTGTCTCCACTAGGGCAGGGGAAATCAGATTTAATAGGTCCTTCAGGCCCTTAAATCTGGATTTCATGTGGACCTGATTAAAGGTGTCCATAAATGGGGTCTTCAGGCGTCTTCAAGATCCGGATCTCCAGGAGGATCCCACTGTGATGCCTGTGCCTATTTAATGTTTTTATCATTGTTGTATGGAACGTATGTAAATGTATTTACTGTAAGAATTGCCTTTGTAACATGCTTAGTTAGTGAAAGCAGGTAAGCAGCAGAGCTCTGCTACCCTAATTAGCATAAGGGAGGGGGAGTGAGTACTCCAGGCGCCGGCAATGAGAGTGAAGGCTCGTGCCAGGCAGGAGGTATATAAACCACCTGCCAAGAGAAGAAGAAGTTCTTCTTTGCTGGGAGATTTTGGGTGGGAGGTTCCGGTGATACTGACCTACACCCTGAGGGAAACTTACCTGCATTGATCTATACTTCTTAGGCTGGGACAAGCCAGGAAAGGAGGACTCAGGTAGCCTTGGGCTATAGGGAGATAGGTGTGTGTCTGTGTTTCTTAAGAATTTTGATAAACTTAGCAACTAATCTACTTTACTTCACAAATTGCAACAGTTGTAACAGTAAGGCTAGAGACTTTTATTTTTCTAAAGAAGAGTATTGCCTGCAGTCATTTATTAAAAGGCTAAAGGGAACGATACATTGAAAAGGCTACTATAGCTTTAAGAAGCAGGGAAAGCGAGAGCCAGAGAAAGTGAACCGCAGGGGGCCGGTTAGAACGCTTACCGCTTATTTCAACAGAGGAAAAAGGAGGGTGGTGTGCTCTCTCGCACGAGGCTGGGAAAACGCGACTGGCGCAGACTTTTTTCATTACCAAATCTGAATTGGGATTCTAAACAAGAAAAGGGGCAGAATAAAACCTGCCTTGGGCTGGGGGGGGGGGGAATGTGGCACCACACCCACCTCAAGGATCCTGATCTTGAAGACCCAAATCTCTGACTGTACGTGGAACCTTTTTCCAGTCCCCCCTTCCAGGACCTCCTTTGGTCTGTTTCATCCAAATCTACTCTCCTCATTCACACTGCCTCCAAAATGGACAATCATGCCTAGTTTTCTCACTTTGTTTCCTGTTATGCATATGCATACATTGCTCAGACAGGGTTTGCTAGCGCTGTAAGTTCTATACAAGCAAATACTGTGGGGACCTTGAGCAATTTGCTCAAGATATCTCCTATAACTATTATACATATTTTGCATACGTGTCAGTAGCCTAGTATATCATATTATATTTAAGCAGCTCACAGACTGCCAGGTGCTCCCTAGCTCCTACTCTATTAATATTCCAATGATTTTTTTTTTTTTTTTGCCTTTGGTGAAAACCTGATAAAGGTTTAGGATCCACAGTTTCCAGGGCTAATTAAAACCTCAAGGTCCCTTTTTATGGGGGAGAGAGAGGCCTGGAACGTTCTGATTCTAGGAGGAGCACTGAGAAGGATAATGCTGCGATACCCATCTTCAGAGGACTTGGCTTTTGGAAGAGTCAAAAGTGACTGCTGTCTTCCTAGATCTTGTTCCCCTTTTTATAGATGTCTGCTGAGCATATTGGCAAATCTAGGCACAGGAAGAAGCACGCTGTACCATGCATGCCAGCTCAGCTGCTTTGTTTGAAACAGGCAGAACCCTGGCTAAAGCTGTGGACCTCAAAGGTGGACCTCCATTGATCTCAAAGGAAGCCAACCGGCTGGCCCTCTCGTATTTCGAACCCTTCTGGTGAATTCCATGTCCCACCCCTTCTGGGAAGGACAACAGGTTTTATGGAAAGTCAAGCTATGTACCGTGACTCCAGATATAATTGGCGCTTTCCCTTCAATGAGTTTGTGCATTTCTTGCACAGCTTCTTCATTGCTCTTATCTTTGAATCGTTTCTTGGAAAGCTCCTGAAGGGCTTCCTTAAACTGGTCAAAAGTAATGGTCCTGTTCTTCCCTCTATAAAATAAGAAAAAGAAAAAGTCTCAATGCAATATAAGCCATATACAATGAAAAATCCACAAAAACCCCTTTGGTACACACCTTGTTGAAGCCTTCGTGTCCTTAAGTTTCTATGCAGCTCTTCAGGAATGTTTGCAACACAAACCTACACACCAGTTTTAGAGCAAGTCCACACTGACACACACAGTGTGGACTTCCAATCTATGCCTCACAGAACCAGCATAAGACCCCTGTGTGTTCCATCCATCCACCCACTCATTTGTTTAGTGACCCTTCGGTACTGATTTATCAGCTGATGTCAAGGCGAGTTACCAAATAGAAATAAATGCATATGACATAATTTAATACATTCATTACAAGATTTGAGCAAAGTTAAAGTAAGGAAGTCCCTTTCTTTAGTTCTGACAGATCTGCTGATAAAGATATCAGAGAAATAGCCATGTTAGTCTAACTCAAAAAGTCCAGCAACGTAGTAGTAGCACTTGAAGACTAACAGGAGAAGGGTTGGTGGCATAAGCTTTTGTAGACACGTCTACTTCTTCAGATTCTAGGGGGCCCAATGCATCTGAAGAAGCAGACATGTCTATGAAAGCTCATGCCACTAACCCTTCCCTTGTTAGTCTCCAAGTGCTACTACTACCTTGCTGGACTATAGCTGAAAGAGGCACTTTGAGCCACCAATGGCACTTGGGCCTCCAATTACAAACCTACCAATGCTGTTTTGGCCTCCAGGCATCACACCCCTTTGATTAGGGGAAGATGTCTGCACCGCTCTGGGAGCACAATGCGTCACACCAAGGTGAGAATTCTCAGCTCCTTCTCCCTTATCTAGGATCCAGATGCCTTCAGGCAACAGTCTGTCATATGTACAGCTGCTATTGATTTGGGTAACAGGGAGTGAAGGGCGTCAAGTCCCACGCCCATCTCTTCCAACAGCAGATGTAAAAGAGCCTGGGGGACAACACTGAATCTTCCACAGAACTCCACAAAGCCCAGTATTTGAATTCTCACTTATGACTGGGCTCTACCATAGGGACTGAAGGCCTGCAGGAAACCAGATAGATAGCAGAAAGGAACTGAGGCTGGCAAGAGAATCTACTTCTTGCATTCTGAAGACCTGAAAAATAAAAGTTCTAATTTTAACTCCCTCCTCACTCCAGATTAAAATGTAGAGGATGCAAAATCTGCAAATATAATAAAAAATACTGCTGGAATAGCGGCACACAAGCAAGCAAAAACCGGGAAGAGGCAAATTAAATACCACAGGACATTCAGGTTATGAATAACAGCAGTTATGACCCCCCAGGGATTTTGACACAAGACAAAAAAAAATGAAGTGCAGTGTAGACCTTGAAATTTATTTTTATACTGCTTTCTCATATTAAAAATTTCAAAGTGGTTTACAAAATCTCAAAACAAATTTAAAAACAATTAAAACAACCATACATGAAAACAATATTAAAAATTGGGTGAGGATATAAAACAGGCATTTGTTCATATCGAGAATACCTGTCTGAAGAACTAGATGCCTGCTGCTCCCTTAATTGGGTGATATAATGTAATGATAGCGGATAGTGTAGATCTGCTACCTTAACCAAATCCCACTAGGCGCCTTCCTTTTGTCGTGTCTTGTTCCACCATGAACTAACCGAAGAAGAAATCTGAAAGGTTACACCACTCTTGATGTCTAAAATGCTTGGACAACGACTGGTGAGGCATGGGAACATGGAATAATCTCCACTGCTGCAGATAGTTCTAGATCTTGCCCAGTGCCAACGAAACAAGATTTGAGCTAAGCAAGTACAGAAACTGCTTCCATGCTTGTTCAGTGGAACTAAAACTCACTCAAAGCTTATAATGTATACGGAAGCTGGAGGTGAACTAGGGACAGGCCAATTCTGCACACTCTATTCTAGCTCTTCACTTTCAGGAACCTGAAAGAGGCAGGATTTGCTAGAGGCACACACTTATCTGTCAATACATGGTACCACACTGAAATACAAACATAAGCCAACTAGGCAGCAAATGCCTGATCTAATTAGCTGGTTTCTAAGAGAAATCCTAAAAGATATTGAACGTGATCACTGCTGAAGACCGCCAAGCAAACACATTTTGACAATTATATTTATTTACAATATTTTTACGTTGCTTCTCATATGCAAATCTCAAGGGGGTGACATAGTAATAAAACAAAATAATCGGATCAGTCAGTTTAAACTTAATTCACTCATTCTCGTAGGGAAGATCTCCGTGAATGGGTGCCTCAAATATGTGAATGTAGGCGACCCACAAATGTCAGCCACAAAAATATTCCAGCGCATAAGCACTACAGCACTAAAGGCTCAGCTGTGGAAAACTAAAGGGTGACATTTGGTAGTTTATATCACTTGCAGCACGGTCTCCCCGGGTAATCTTAGGGACCTCAGAGGTATATAAAAGAAAAGCACTCTGTTGGGTAGCCTACTCCCAAATTATTTAGGACCTCATATGCGGATGGCAGAAATTGAAGGGGCCTTCAGGCAGAGGCTGTACAGCCATCTGTCTGGGATGGTTTAGCGAATCGTGCATTGAGCAGGGGGTTGGACTTGATGGCCTTGGAGGTCCCTTCCAATGCTTTGATTCTATGATTCAGATCTGTCTTGTTAGCTAATTGCCAAGCAGTGCAATTGCTTAAGCACAAGAACAACCTATGTGTGTGAACAGAGGACCCATTCAACTACCTGCCCCCTGCATTTTGTACTGCTTCCAAGCTCCAGATAAGCCACAAGAACAGCCCCACAGGCAGAGCATGACAGTAATCTAAACTAAATGAATTCAAAGTGTCACCTGCTAGAAATGCCCGATCTACAACCCAATTAGGGCCCAGCAATACCTACATTTTAATTCAACTCTGATCCACTTTCAGAATGAGACATCAGCAAAGTGACTAACTTATTTCTGTATTATCAGACGCATAGATGTGGAAGGAAAACTACTTGTCTGGGCAAGGTAGTGATGATGGGACTATAATAATTTAAGAATATCTGAAGAGTAAAATTCTGAGGACACTGATCTAACCACGAGGTTACCAGCAAATAGATCATGACAGCTATGCTATCACTGTCCAGGTAAGGGTGTAGTTAGTTTAAGTATTGCCACATAATTTAGAATCATAGAATCATAGAATGGTAGAGTTGGAGGGGACCTCCTGGGTCATCGAGTCCAACCCCTGCTCAAGGCAGGATCTCCTAAACCATCTCAGACAGATGGCCGTCCAGTCTCTGCTTGAAGACCTCCATCGAAGGGGAACCAACCACCTCCCGTGGCAGCCTGTTCCACTGGTTGATCACTCTTACTGTTAGAAATTTTTTCCTAACATCTAAACTAAATCTTTTCCCCTGCAGTTTCACCCCATTGTTTCTAGTCCTTCCTTGAGAGAGTGAGAACATACTAGGAACATCTCCCAACCACATGCCTATTCTTTTCAGGGAGGGCCCATCAATCCTATTTAAATGGCGCATCACAAGATGGGGAAATTGAGATGGAAGAGACCAGGAGCACTGCCAGCGTAGCGTGCTTCCCCTGGTGTGTGAAGATGAAGGCTCTGTTTGCAGCACTCCACTTAAAGCCACGGTGGGCTGACTGCAGGCCTTGCAACATCTGAAGGAGCTGATTAATACCTGGTAGATTTCAACATTTGAAAGTGTATTATTATGCTCAGATTTTCTTTTCATAGTAACAGACGAAGACAAGAGGCTTATTTGTTTACATTCCTCTGAACAATAAAAAAGAATAGTAAAATAAATCATAGAATAATATGAAAAGATAAGGAACAGCCTTGTGGATTACAGGAGAAACTGCAGCCCTGTTAACAGTTGTACTGTATGGTACTTTAGGTATGTGTGGTGTTTTGGGTTTAGTTTGGTTTTGTGTGTTTGAACCACTTTTTTGGGGGGGCTCTTCAGACTTAGTGCAATTTACTGTGAAGATGGCGTTTCCTTGGCTTTCACATTGACACAGCCTCAACTAGCTCGGCTGATCTGGTGGATCTGTTCTCCCAAGGCAGAAGGAGGCGGCAGGTGCATTGTGATTATCTGAGTACTCTAATGGCCACCCAGATCCTTGAAAACTCAGAGCTGGAACAGAAGGGTGTGTCTTGGGAGGACAAAGTCTTAACTTTCAGTTACTTAGTGCACCTGCATGCACCTACATAACTCACTGAGGCCACGTCCCCATGCACATTTGGTACGGTACCGAATGTGGGATCGGCAAGGGTTGTCCCCATGCATTTGGGATTTGGTCCACTGAAAGCGGACTAAGTCCTCCCAAACCGTGCCAGACCCAGGCCAAATTTGGTACCTGAAAAAACAAGTCTCGGCATGGTTTGGGGGTCCGGCGCGCATTGCCTAGCAAGCCAAGCCTGCGCATGGGGACGATGGCAGGCTATCTGGGGAGGAGATTGGCGCTCATGACATTAGGAGGTGGGGCGTTTGCCATTCCTGCCCTGTGCATTGGAGATCGCGCACTGACATTTTAAAATCCTGATTGCCAAGGCAGGCAGGACAGTGGCTTAATTTTTGTGCATTTTCCACGGAAATATTTCCACCCCCGTTTCCCAATTGCCAAGGCAGGCAGGATAACGGCTTGATTCTTGTTCCAATTCCAAAAATTCCAATTCTAAGGCGATCATGAAATAAAGGCTTGATTTTCTCCCTTTTAAACTTGGCGGGCATTCTCACAGTTCCCGGTGGAGCGGAGGTGCACAAAACTGCTCAAGCGCCTAACTGTCTTTTAAATTATTTATAAATTTATTATTATGAAATAAGCTTTCTTTTAACTTTTTTTTCCATGCCTCTCAGCCCGGTGCCGGCTTTCAGTGCTGCTAAGGGAGGGGGGATGCGGCACAGGGGTGGGCTGACATCAGCCTCCAATGAGGAGAGACGAGGCAGAGAGGAGGTGGCACTGCTCCCCCGTGCCAGGGTTTGGCATGGTTTGCATGGCAATGCCTTCATCCACGCCCAACCCGCACCTAGGCCACGTTGCCGGGAATGGCACAGGGATGGGCTGGGAGCGATCTCAGACCCGCTCCCATTCCCATGCGTTCCGATCCCGCTCCAAATGGCTCGCATGGGGACATGGCCTAAAACTAGTATTCAGAGCTGAACCAGTCTCCAAATACCTTGATCCAGCTCTCCCACTGACCGTGCAGTGTAATGTTAGGGATGTTGCAATGGGGGACATACTGTTTAAATCCAACCCAGAGATAGGTGATCTCCACTCCTGTGCATATGTCATTGGAACGTGTTAACGAAAGAGTTTCTGAGTGCAAAGCACTGGCCAGTTACATGGAGACACCATCCTGAAGGGTTGCAGCATGCCTTGAGGTGAGGACTGACCACTGAAATGTGCAAGCTCTGAAGTCTCCAGAGGGCCTGAAAAAGTGAAAAATATGAGTGAAAAGATACTCTGGCAGACGAGCCTCCTCCCAAACCGCAATCCAAAGCTTCGGATGACAACTCCTTCTTTACTATACTGATACCTATGCAACTTGGCTTGGCCAGTGCTGCTTTCGATGTTCTAAAACCTTTGCCCATTTCTCCCCAGACCTATCGCTCCTTTCTCACGGACATAACTTCTGGACTCCATTGATGAGCTACCTTTTAGAAAGGGCAAAACCTGTATCTCAGCCACTTTCCCATCCTGAACCTCACAACAAAATCATTACTAGCTTTGGCTTTCTCAAAACGCTGCTCAATCTCCATAAGCAATTTTGGTTGCTAATGCTGCATGTATATGTGAAACTACATACCTGTTCATTCCCTGTTCTTCACACTAAAGCCAAAGGCCTGTTACCGTCCCTTCCTACTTCTAATTGTCTGTGGTAATCACTGACCTGCCTCCTTTGTCCAGTTATATGACTATTTGGACTGTCATTCATCATTTTTATATATGGTTCCTTTCAGTCCCTGTAAGCAAATCCCTACTGCCTGCCTCTTCGTGGACTGTCTTGAAACTTCAAGGAATAGCTCAGTGTATTTCTTCTGATTAGGGGTTTCAGATGATACCTAAATTATGGAATTATTTTACTATTCAGAGTGGACTGCCATTTCCCCCCTGCTTTCCACTCAGAATATGGCGGCTTGGGTGAAGCAGGTTTAGACCAGCATTTCTAGGGTTTTACAAGATGACCACCCTGCCTTCTGCTGAGTCGACTTACAGCAATTCATTCCACTCTTCCACTTATTTGTCTCCTTTTGAGACAGTCTACAGTTTGGATTTGTATGTGCGACCCCTCTTTCCCTTCTCCATACTCTCCTACCGACTGCTCTCAACTACGGGAAGAGCTTTACTCTGCTTTGAACGATGCAAAATCTTCTTACAAACCCTAGACTCACATGTCTCATATCATGGCGGAGGGCTTTAAGTGGGGAACCAGGCTTAGCTATTCGTTCAGTATCTTAAATCCCCCATCCATCTTGTAAGCTTGACTTTTGTTTTATTGTTCCTTTCAAAATCACTGCTCAAAGTGTTGCCTTCCATGTTCAGCTCTCTAATCACTTGAAAACACGCACTTTTTACACTGTGTGAAAAACTTCCTTCGCCTTCTCATTCTTTGCCCCCTTAGCCACCTCCAATAACAGTTGGTGAAGATGAAATATCCTGGATTCACATTTATTTCGTGGCCACTTGCTGGAAACCCTGTCTATGAACACTTCTCCTGCAGACAATTCTGCTGCTCATCTTCTCTGGGTTTCTCAAGCCTGGGCTGCTCCAGGGAGTGGTGTCCCCATCTCCTGGGGAGAGGCTTTCACTTGGGAAGAAGATGGTGTCAAGATGGTCTTTGATTTGACCTTAGTTTCCATCCTGACATGTCCTGTTTCCCGTGGTGGAAGGAGGTGGTAAGTGGTAAGTGGAGAGTGACTGTTTGATGTACTCTAATGCAGGCAAAGTATGTAGGGACTATTGTGGGACGCCTGGGAAATAGTTGCGCTACTGAGACTGGCAGAGATGGAACAGGAAAAGCTCCCTCAGGAGTAGTCAGAGGGCATGTCTCCATGGGAGCTAACTGCTTCGCTATTGATGCGATTTAAAAAAATCCAGGTGGTAGCTCACAATAAAGCATCTCCATGAGGTTTGAGGCAACGCAGATTAAAATGGCACTTTCCTGTCCCCATGAAACCCGCTTTTTGTAAGCCAGCATCCCCACCCCACCCCCTGCTGGAGCGATGAGAGGCTTCATTCAGCTGTCAAATTCAGCTGCCGGCATCCACATGCTACAAAGGTTTGGACTGTGGATTCCTTGGGTTCTGGGTTGGTGGTCTTAACATCTGTTTGTTTCTTTGAATCTTTATCCCACCTTATATCCAGAGGCCTCAGGGCAGGTTACAGCATTAAAAACCAATGGATGTATAAAATGAACTGTGCCTGAATATGGAGAAGAAAACATGTTTCATTACTTAGCCAAAGACCAGGACAAAGAGGTGTGCCTTCACAGCTTACTGTTATTCAATGGCTCTCCTGAAAGAGCTGTCTAAGAAAGCCTATAAAAAATTATAAAAATTAAGACCATTAAGAGGTCTCCTTATGTCAGTTAAGACCTTTGACTGCATCACAGGAGGTTGCACGCAAACTGCCATAAGGTACCCCAGGTTGCTTTTGCAACAGACCAGAAATGGCCCCAGAATTTGGCAACTCTTGGTCAGGCCCAGAAGTAGCCCGAGCAGACATTGTGTTGCTAAGTTGCCTCTTCCTTCTCCGTCTGTCCACTTGGGGAGAGCTGCTGCCAACCTCCCTGAAAATTCTTTGGAAAAGCTGTAAGGTGAGTCAACTCCCAGGGTGGTGGGAGGGATCCAAGAGCTGTTGGGTACAGCTGTGACTGCATTCCCTCCTGGACTGGGTGAAGAGGGCCCTCAGATGCTTGCACAAATGCGTCTTTGCTTAATCTCCCTCTTGAAATATTCTCAATCCAACTGGAGATTACAGTTAAAAACAGAACCTCTGCTTGTTTTTTTACACCGCCACCCCCACTGCACTTTCTTGAATGTTGCGTCTTTTAGATTAAAAGCTTCAACCACCGACTGCCTTACTACTGACTTTTTGGAAGCGACTTTCTGTTGACGACATAGGCCAGTGCTGATCTACGGCTGAAAAGATTAATGGAATATAACATTTTAAAGGCAATGGATTTTTCAGCAAATTATCAGACTTGTTATCTTTTCAACTGATCTTTCTGTATTTGCAAAAGGTCATGAGAAGTAACACTAAAATAATTTATTGCTACATTGGATAGAACCCTTAATGCAAACAACAGTGACAGGAATAAAAAGCTGCAAATTATCTGCTGACCAAACATTTCAGTTCTGAACCTACAACCCAAGAAAGCAGAATTCTTCATTAAGGAAGCTGTGGCTCCAGCTGCTAGACTGGATTAACAAAAGAGTGTCCTGAAACAGCCCCCCACCCCACCCCCCGGGCGCAGTGTTTGTAGGAATGGGGAAAGTATAGTTGATTTTGGATTTACAAGGCATCATTAATGCACACACCCCAAGTTCAATACAAACAATGCTGGAAATAAATTTTTCAAGTGCATTAACCTCTTTCAAGAAAAGCCAGTTTAGAATAACTAAGCAGAGCACTTGAGCCAGCAAGGAATGTGTTGTTACCCCAAGCAACAAAAAACAGTGGTGTAAACAGACTATAGAAACATTCCCAAACATAAACAAAAATGAAGGAAATTCTCAATACTAAAAAGCTGCCGTTTCCAGTATTTTCTGTTACTTGCCCACTTCTATTTTTACATATGACAGTAACAGCTGAACACAAGCAAACCCTGCATGAAAAGGGCTCAGTGCCATGGATTCCACAGTAACTGATTTCTGGGTTTTGTTAGCAATACTGAGAATTGATACTACAAAACAATTGCATCTACCCCTGGTCATCTTCCAGGAATGATGGAACGGGTATTATAAAACAGTCAGTATGTCTTCTACATGCTAGATAAGAGAGTGGATGGATGGATGGATGGATGGGTGGGTGGGTGGGTGGGTGGATGGATCTAGACAGGGTTAAACATGTGTGTGAAATTCACAGCAGCATTCAGTTTGATAGAGGTTTTACAATTCTCTGCTGTAGCTGCACATTATAACCCAATTCAGTGGCCCCATCAGACTGAAGGTGGTAGGAAGGCAAGAATGATAGTTCAATATTCAGAAGCAATACAAAGGATTTCAAAACCTGGCAGGCATCTGTTGGAGATATGCTGAGAAGGCACCAAAGAACTTGAAAATACATTCAAGGAAAAGTTTCGTCGGGGTGCTGAAGGGATCTGTTTACACAGAACAAAATGAGCCAAGTAGGAAAAAATGATCCAGGGCAATCCAGATAGTTGTAAATCTGGAGTAAGGAGAAAGAGTAAAATCCACAGAGATTACTTCCCACTTATGGTAAGGAGTGGGAAGGGGTCGTAAAAGTCCCTTCAGCTTGGCAAGTACTGTCTGACAAGTGGTGAATGTAGGCCAGAAGCAAATGTATGTTTCAACTAGGGCCTTGCTAGGCCACCAACAGAGATTTTTCAGAGTCAGAAAAGTCTTAGAAATCCATAGTGCCCAATGGGGTTGTCATGGTGAAATGGGAAAACTTACGAATGCATGAAAAGTGGAATGCATGCTCTATCATCCTTAGTAAGGAAGTAATTGAAACGGGTGAATAGAGAGAAGTTCGTCAGAAGCAAAGCATGTAGGTAGTTCATGTAGCAACGGATCTCTAAGATCTAGGACAGCCATCACCGGATTTAGTTGCTATGGGGACAGGTTAGTGGATCCAAGAGAAGTGCCAGAGGCATGCTAGGCATTTTTGCTTCCTTTTGAGATAGCTGAGGGTAAAGTCAAAGTGGGTGAAGAACACTGCTCAACAAAGTAGTCATGGTGAGAGTTTGTGTAGAGTTTCAAGAGCGTGCAAGTATCTGCGATCGGTCCAGACCTTGAAGGGCTGTTATCTGCCTCCCAAGTACTGTCTCAACAGCACAGACAAATTTTGCACTAATTGGGGTAATTCTGTTCTGCAGGGGTTAACTGGTGGGAGAGAAAAGTGCAAGGACACAACTCACCAGGATCAGGATAGGTTTGCAGCAGAGCCTCCCCTCCCAAGCAACATCACTGGCATCAGAATAAATAATCAAGACAGTCTCATAGGCAAATTAGCCTTTCAAAGGCTCCTTGGCATTGGAATGTAGAAAAATGCATCTTCTTCACTTGCTAGATCTGGATACCTTTCAACTCTTGAGAACAGCGTTGGTATGAAAACAACCCTGTCAATGAAGCTTGGCATGAATATGCATTAGAAACTGGCTAATGCTAGGAAACGCTATACCTTCCTGCAAGTGTGAGGGGATTCCCAGTCCAATACAGTTATTACCTTGTTAGGTTTTATCTCAGTATTATAAACAGAGGTACAGTAGCCTAAGAAGTCTAACTAGCAAAGGTGAAATTCACACTTTGAAAACTGAGCGTACAGTTTGTGTTCTCTCAACCTGCCAAGGACTGTTCAAACAGGAATCATCACATGGGTAGCTATATAAGATTAAAATACCATGAAGTCATCCAAATAATCAGTTAGAAAGGTCTCAAGTAATTAAAGAAGTTCTGAAAGACCACCGACACAATGTTAAAATCAAATAGCATCATGAGGTACTGAAACCGGTCATAACGGGTTTAAAAGTGGTTCTCGATTCATCCCTCCTCCCACATTCATATGCAGTGATAAGCCTCTCTTAAATTAAACTTTGTGAACACTTTGACTTGCTGGAACCTATCCAACAAATCACTAATGAGAGGCAGTAGGAAGCAAGTTCTGCCCAAGCTTTTGTTTAGCACATGGTAGTGTGTGCAAAGTAAAATATCCCCCCCTTATTTACAAACAGGACTGTAGAAGAGCTCCCTTAGTGCTTTCAGCTCAGGCTTAGACTCAGAGGTGGAAATATGGATGGCCTACTTCTGTCCACTGGGTGCATGGGAGATAGAACGTCAGCTTATACTTCTACAAAAACATCAGCATAATCCTCATCCTTAGTGGGTATTTGGCTGATGGGTCTCTCATGCACAGCAGAATAAAGTGGTTTCCTGTCCTCTCCAACAAACAAAATACCTAAGTAGGCCCCCATGAATTCTCTATAGTCACAATGATGCGCAAATATATCAGAACCAAATCTAATCACCTTCTTACTCCAAATAATGAAGCCAAACTGAACTTAGTAACGTGGGATAGTAAGAGATATGGACCACAGCTAACTGTAAATCCTCAGTATGTTACGATTATATAGAGTTTTAACGGAATGGTCTGATGCATGGCTGACTTCTGGCAACCTGATCCCTCAAAAGGTGACAAAAATGATGGACTTATGCATCCACATGAAGGCCCATCAGCGGAAAACAGAAAAGGCATAGGTGAAACCTGTGTCAGAAGGTAGGATGAACATAGTAAGTATGTTAGGTTTGGGATCCCCAGATGTTTAATTCACCTGACAATCACCACTAGAACAGAAATACAGGAAATGCTACCCCATCTTATCTAAGGCTGTGTCCCCATGCACGTAAGGTACGATACTGAATGCAGGATCGTCCCCATGCATTTTGGATTTGGTCCACGGAAAGCAAGTCTCAGCACGAAAAAGCAAGTCTCAGCACGGTTTGGGGTCCTGGCACACAACGGTTAACTAGCCAAGACCGCACATGGGGACAATTGCGGGCTATCTGGGGAGGAGATTGGCTCTCATGTCACTAGGAGGTGGAGTGTGCTTGCCGTTCCTGCCCTGTGCGCTTAATTTTTGTGCATTTCCCATGAAAATATTTCCACCCCTGTTTCCCAAGTGCCAGGGCAGGCAGGACAATGGCTAGATTTTTGTTGCAATTCCAAAAACTTTCAAAGCCCGTTTCCCAATCGCCAAGGCAATCATGAAATAAAGGCTTGATTTCCTCCCTTTTAAACTTGGTGGGCGTTCTCGCAGTTCCCAGTGGAGCGGAGGTGTGCAAAACTGCTTAAGTGCCTAACTGCCACTAAACCTTGTAGCAGCTTTTGGTCTTTTAAAATTATTTATAAATTTATTATTATGAAGTAAGCTTTATTTTAACTTTTTCCCCACGTCTCCCAGCCCAGTCCCGGCTTTCAGTACCCCTAAGGGAGGGGGGAGGCTGCACTGGGATGGGCTAAAGTCAATCCAGCTTTCAATGAGGAGAGAGGGCGCAGAGAGGAGGTGGCACCGCTTCCCCATGCCAGGGTTTGGTGCAGTTTGCATGGGAACGGCTCCATCCACGCTCAACCTGCACCTAGCTCACGTTGCCGGGAATGGCATGGAGATGGCCAAGATCCGCTCTTGGAGCCGCTCTCGGTCCCACGCATGCCCAATCAGGACCAAACGACTTGCATGGGGATGTGACCTAATTCTTTCCATGGATCAGAGATTCATGGCTGGGGGTCTGGCCAGACGATGCATGTTTCCAGTTATGTTAGGGGTAGGCTTTGTACTAGTCCCCACTGCAGCAGGCCCCGTCATCCTAGGGCTGAACAAGCTGAGATGTCATAGCACCAGAGCAGAACGGGCCAATGAGGCAATGAATCCCTATAGAGTTTTACTGACTACAGGGTATGCATTGAGAATGCTACATATCAGCCATTTGGTAGTAAACAACACAGAATATACATGTATCACAACCTTATACTAGTTGTTCAGCCCCTTCCAACTGTTGTCAAATTCTTCCTCCTTGTTTCTGGCTTCCACATCTTCAAACTTTGTAAGTCCTTGGGAGCCATCCACCAATCAGAAATCTACCACCTGCTACTCCTGCATTATCTCAGCCCATGGGAACAAAGCATCCAACAAAGGATCCACAGCCCCATTACAGGCATTTTTGCTGTTATATTCATTCAGTTCTTCCCAAATTATCTTTCGTGGTTCTTGCTGCCTATTATTTAGAAAAGCCTCCCCCCCCTTCTACAACACCATTTTGGTTGCTAGCTTAAACTGGCTCTACTAGACTGCCGATTCCACTTTCTGTCATTTTAACCATTACCTGTTCTATTTCCTAATTTTTGCTTTGATCTTTAGTTAAGGATTATTTAATTTTCTTTACAGTTCTTCTAGATCTTTTTCACATAGTAAATAGCCTTTGACTGCAGGCATAAGAATTTGGAAACTGATTATTTTCTATGTGGCATTACTTGACCTATCTTCTGATGTAGAACTTCTTTTATCTGCTATGGATTGTTCTTCCAGTAGCTTCATAGCCTTGTCCTGGCTACTTTCCACCTGTTGACCAGGGATTCCAGCATCTGATGTAGTCCTGCCTGAGCTGCAACTGAGCACAAAATTAATTTGCTCCCCGTCCAAAGGTAACTAGGCTCACTTATATCTTCTTTCTCATAACAAGCCTGCCTGCCTGATTACCTTCCAGGTAGTTAGGCCCTTTGGTTCACTGAAGCACGCTGGCCTCACCATGTCCCAAACATGAAGCTTCTGGAGGAGACAACACAGCTGCTGAAGCAACAGAAGAGAGAATTCTAGAAGATCCCACATGATTCAAAGTGCAGCAAGCAGCCAAATGGTACCTTTGAAGGCACTTTCTGAAAAAAGTAGCCTGGAGCCACTTTGCCAGGCAAGAAACAGCTTGGGACTCATGTCATCTCTCGTATGGCTTCCTGAGAACAGAGCGAGCGTTGTTGGTCCTCGGGAGCAGGAGTCGTTCCCACCACTGCTGCCAAAAGAGCTGTGAAGCAAAACCCCAGCTGGCAAGAGCAGGAGGTAGCATACAGCTCACCTGGCTCCTGGACATGGGAAAACAGTTCCGCTTATCTAACAAGTTCTTAACTCGACCCAAAAGAACTCAAACCACAACTTGAAACCCAGCAGGGGGGCGGCTGTCTCACCAAAGACAAAGTCACGGCTGACATCAGAACCAAAGTCCTTTAAAGCTTCTGTAGAACACTCAGAGGGAGTAAGGGTAATGAAAATGAATGAAGCTCAGGAAAACTCCATCCTTGCCATTTCAATAAAGCAGATCCTGAAAACCCATTTTAGGCATCTTCACCACAACCAGTTTTCTGGGACTCATTAAAGAGAATCCGGGATGAGCAAAGCGGGAGCAAACATTCAAAGTAAGGGAGGAGGCAACAGCAGCTGGCTGAGCACAGAAATTCCCCAGGAGGGACCACAGAGCTCTGGAGTATAAAGTGCAAAGCAACCACCCTCAGCTGAAACACTCACTGCTGCGTCCCAAGATGGAAGTGAGAGCAGCACACGAGCTGTCTGTCAGGAGCTTTAAAACACGGGTTCCCAAGCACAGGATGACCAAGTGTAAGGACAACCATCAGGAGTGCAGGAGAGCGGCCACAGCTGGACCCTGGAGCGATGATTCACAAGCACTTGACGGTCCAACGTAAGAATTGGGTCTGGTGGATTGTCTAGAATGGCCCTCTAGGCCTCCTGATTCCAGTGACACGGAATTTTTGTGCGGAGGCCTAAAGGGCCATTCTAGAGAATCCTCTGCTTCCAACCTCATGGTGTGACAGACTGGGGGTACCCTTTTCCAATCTCATCATCACAATGCCCCCACTCACCAAGTGAGGTCAGTATGGGAATGGGTTGAAGAAATGGCTGTTGAAGAACTTGACCACCCTGCACAGGGCCCCTGAGGTCAACCCCTCTGAATAACCTTGGAATGAATCTGAATGCTAACTGCAAGGCAGGAGAAATCGCTCTTCGCCAGAGACAAACATCACTACTGCTCTTGGATGAAAGCAAATTCCTGCAACAGCATATCAAAACGCAGTGGAACAGCACATTATTGGTGCCATTGAGTATTTCCAAACGGCATTCTAGACCAGTTATTTTTTCTGATCACAGCCCGTTACTAAGTAATAAAATATTCCAATCTGATGAGAAATGGAGATAAATGTACCAGATAACAATAATTAAATGTAACTCCCAGAGGAGTGCTTTCGATAGTTCATTATCATTTGAACAATTAGCTCTTTCCACAAATCCTGTAAGAATCACCATGGGTTATAGACTGAACTTTACCAGAACCAGGTCAGCGCTGGCACAGCTTGTTTAAATACTTAAAATACCTTTTGTTTCCAGTATAAATATCTGCTCAATTATTCTCACAGTTTCAGAAAAAGTGAAGACACCTCAACTTCCTCCGCTAAAGGGTAGGATCTATACAATGGCAGATCAGGATGCCTGAAGGACCAGAGGCTTTGTCCAGCCCTGCAGGCAGGAGCTCTGTTGTTTGCCCACACGGGCTCCCTGCTGAGTTAACCCTGGAGGTAGGGAACAGAAGTCCTTGGCTTCACAGTTTCTGTCTGGTCCTATTTTGGGACATGCAGAGAACCATCTCAGAAGCGGCCATTTTTTGCATGCCTGAAAATAGGGACGGGCACAGAGTGGCCCAGGTAAGTTGCAAGAGCTGCTATCCATCTTCACGATGGTTGTGGGGCAGGGCTGGCACATACAGTCAGGTGCAGGCCAGAAGGACGTGCGGCCAATGTACACCTCAGGCTTTTCCATCAGTCTGTATGTCTTTATGTATTCAAGATTTTATGGTTGGTTTATGGTGTGTCTGTCCATGGGATGACGAGCTCTTCCCAGCAGGTGGCACCAATTAAAAAACACAAACAATCAATCAATCAGGATGATCTTCAGAAGATGTCATTCAGAATTTCCTAAATTCTGTCACAAGTCCAAAGCACATGGATATGAGTCCAGAAATAAAAACGATGAAGAAATAAGTTTTTCACTAATCTTCATTACTACAAATAAATTACAAAAGACGCATCTCCATGCTGAAAATACTCCAAAGTTACGCTTGTTTTGCCTCGGAGTGTCTCCATGCACAGCTTTACTCAGGCACAAAGGAGGAAAATCTGCAGCAGAACCCCCCCTTTTCAAACAGTATTATATCCGACTTACGGGGAACCACAGATTACCCTGGGGGCATGAGGACGTTGCCCCGCTAAAATGGGGAGAAGAGCCATGAAAGCAGCTGCTTTTAATCATTTTAGCGAAGATCTGTATGTGTGCCCAACAGCCCCTATCCTTTCCTGACAGCTGCTGTCAGGAAGGGAAGGAAGCTGAAGAGACAGACGCACACAGGAGTGAAGCTTACTGGGGGGGGGGGGGGGACAGAAGAGGAAACCCAGGAAGAAATCGAGGTTCTAATAATGCAGCCTCTGCTGGTTTGCTTGTGCGCTAAATATGTGAATGCAGGGAGCCTGTCATCGCTCCAGCGGGTGGGGGTGGAGAAAAAGATGTGGGCTCATAAAAAGAGGCTTCCATGGGGACAGGAAAGTGCGATTTTAATCCGCGTTGCCCCAAACCATATGGGGACGCTTTGTTGCGAGTTACAACACGGAGTTTTATTAATCACATCACTAGCGAAGCAACCAGCTCCCATGGGGACGCGCCCAAAATATCACATTAAAAAGTTTCTTTCTACCTCTAACATTTAAATGTTTCAGCCAAAATTTGGACTTTATGGCGTCCACTAGTTTAAAAAATGTTGAAATGAGGTCGTTTTTAAAGCAAATGAAGTTTCCACAGTTTCGGTATTACATGATTTACTAATTGAGACCTAGTTTCAGTATTAAATGTTCCTGTTTCACTTCCATGTGTTTTCCCTGACATTAAACAACTATTACTTGCTTATTGCAGGTTTCAGTTTAAGTGCTGCCTTGCCAGAAGGGAAACCCTGCATTAAATGGGGCACTGCTGTATTTCTGCTGTTCCTGGAAAAATCAAAGATTAAGAGAAAGTACATCTTAGTTCGCACCACGTATAATTTGCCAAAGGGTATTTAAGAAGGTAAATAAAATAACGGATGCAAGATGGCTTTAGGTGTAACTATTTTGAAAACATTATGGCTCTTGCATGGCAAAAACATACAGAAATTATTTAAGAAAGAAAAAGTGATGCTAAGATGGGCTAGTGGAGATGGTCTTCCAGACGGTTTTGTATCTGAGCTGTTAAAAAGGCTGCAGTTCAATTTTCAGTTCTGATGTTTAATTCTGACTAGAATTTTCTGAGAAAAAGTCCTAAGGATTTGAGCTGTTTATGGTATCACATAAAAGGAGTTTGTTCCTTCAGATTAACAAATGCGCTACAGAGAAGCTATTTGTAATTCCGCCACCGTGAAACACAGCTGGAGTTCAATTTTAATTCTGATACCTCTTGGATTGTTCAGCATCAAAATTATATCTGCATAAAGACTTGGCATGTAGTCTGTATCATTTCTCATGATACCAGAGATGTTTATATTTTGTCTCAGATGCGATGCCAGAAGTTCCATTACTAATAGAAACAGAAGAGGGAACGGAGGCCAATTCTGTTTTATTTCTTGTCAACAGTTACAGTACCTGAGTTTATATTGTAGAGTTATAATACATATTTATATTATATCATTAACCCAGATCGTGTCCTTGGAAACTGGGTAAATTTTTGTTGTTATTGTTTCAAAATCCACATAAGAAATTTCTGTTTGTTGCATCGAGGCCTTATGTTGAACAGGAGCACAAAAATCTATTTGTGCCCACATTCTTCTATTCAGAACTTTCCTCATAAGATGTTA
The DNA here is from genome assembly GCA_023333525.1 of Aspidoscelis tigris stejnegeri. Classification (NCBI taxonomy): domain Eukaryota; kingdom Metazoa; phylum Chordata; class Lepidosauria; order Squamata; family Teiidae; genus Aspidoscelis; species Aspidoscelis tigris. Next base: position 1,569,758 of record JALMGA010000008.1, read on the forward strand.
AGTAGATGCATTAGAAATGAATCCTTTCTGGACTTGGTTAAACAGAGGTCCAGTTAATAACAATAATAATTTTATCTGATCAGTCATATGACCATTTCAAAGTTCAGAGGTCCAGTTATGTTTTAAACTGCAAACTTCACACTGACGGGTACACACCAGGAAAGGGATCTTGGGGTTTTGGTGGACAGTTCAATGAAGGTGTCAACCCAGTGTGCAGCAGCAGCGCAAAAAGGTAATTCAATGCTGGGAATAATTAGGAAGGGAACAGAAAATAAGTCAGCAAGTGTCATTTTGCCTCTTTATAAATCCGTGGTAAGGCCACAATTGGAGTACTGTGTACAATTCTTGTCACCACACCTCAAAAAGGATATTGTGGAACTGGAAAAGGTGCAGAAAAGGGCAACCAGAATGATTAAGGGGCTGGAACACCTCCCTTACGAAATCAGGCTGCAACGTCTAGACCTCTTCAATCTGGAGAGACAACGTTTAAGAGGGGACCTGATTGAAGTATATAAAATTATGCACGGTATAGAAAGGGTGGATAGAGAAAATTTCTTTTCTCTATCACACAGTACTAAAACCAGGGGGCATCTATGAAGCTGATGGGTAGGAGAGTCAGATCCAACAAAGGGAAGTATTTCTTCACCCAGAGGGTCATTGGTTTATGGAATTTGCTGCCGGAAGAGGTGGTGACAGCTACCAGTCTAGATCGCTTCAAGGTAGGGTTAGACAAATTTATGGATGACAGATGTATCAATGGCTACTAGAATGAATGTCTGGGTACATCTTTCAGGCTGGTGTGTGTGTGGAAGCAGGACGCTTCTAATGCCATTTGCTGGGATTTGAGAGCAGGGAAAGGTTCGTCCTTGTCTCTGCTTGAGATGCCCATGAGCATTTGGTGGGCCACTGTGTCCGACGGGATGCTGGACTGGATGGGCTGTGGCCTGATCCAGCAGGGCTCCTCTTATGTTCTTATATTTTGAAAACCTGTTTCAGCAAAAACTGTTTAGTAAACAGCTGTCTTCTAGGGTCTTTGAAAAGTTTGGAGGTGACTATGATTACAGGTGAGATGCAGGTGATATTTTTATTATTATTTTGTAAAGATCTGATGTGAAATCATTGGATCGGAGTCCTTCCTTGTCTTTAACTTTGGGACACTGCTCTTCAATTCTTGTTCTGTTATAGGAGTATTTAGAGTATTCATATATTGTTTATTCTGGGACAATTAGTGTTTATTAAACAGTAAAGTTACATATAAAAGCACATTTTGCAATGAGATTTATGCCATTTGCTGTCTGCAGCTTCCTTGTGTGTTCTGTATGAGACAAACAGGCATTTGAGGTATAAAATAATAAACAGACAAAAGTTTGAAAAATAAAATGGAAATTTTGAAAATCCACTGGGGCAACATTTATTTCATCTGGGTTTGCTGGATTACAAATCTAATGGCAGCGTGAGGACTCAGCTGTACAGGACATCAACAGAATAACGCAACCAGAGTTGGAAGCACCTCCATTAAAGTTACCAAGAGATGTGTGACAGAAAGTGGCAGCTGATCTGATTTTTTGGAGATATGTATTTGTTTATATTTCATGGTGCATTTTGTGAATATATGACTTATCACAACGGACAGCAGACATCTCACTGCATTCTCTTCATAAAGAACCCGGGCCTGTAAAAGCGGCTTCACTGGGAACCAGTTACTCACTGGGGAAGAGGAGAATGGACAGGATTCAGACATTTTCATGGCGAGTTTTGGGAGAAAAACCATCCTGAATGGCAACGTTTGATCTTCATTTCTCTTTTGAAGCAACATGAACAAATGCTGAACTAATGCCAGAATATAATGCTCTGTGGGCCTGTCCCCAAGGAATAAACAGTCTGCCAAGACTCTCCTTTTGCCTCTGAGCGTCCCCAAGCCAGGGTTTTTAACGAGGTTCCAGCGCTACAAAACGTGGAAATCGCGCAACAAAATACATGCACTTTAAACAACTCTTCCAGCGCTCTTTCTGTAAGTCGCGGGTTTTCCTCGCTACATTTACCTTGAGGACGCTCCGTGGCAAAAGGGGAGGGGATTGCCGCCTGCACACACAGCAGAAACACAAAAACAGCTTCACTTTCTAAAGCTCAGAACTAAAGAGCCAGAATCACGCAGAATTGCAACATTGTTGCAATCGCTGTGAGGTGTGAAATGGGTGGATTATTGCTAGGGGTGGATTTTAAAGCGATAACAGGGAAAGTGATGAGTGAATGAGCGCTCGTGCGCTGGGCAGGGTGGATTTTTGAAAGCAAAAACAGGGAAAGTGGTGAGAGTGAATGTTTTCCAGCACGAGAAGCCATTTAAGGGGGGGAGAGATCTGGGAGACGAACAGAGAGGCGATTGCTGTTTCTCCTTTGCACCCTATGAACAAGAGCAGGGGCGGGGAGAAAAAGATGCGCGCAAAGAAAACAGGGATCCTATGGGGACGGAAGGTGCGTTAAAAACACGCATTTTCCTGAGCCTCATGCGGACGCTTATTCCTGATTTGCATGGCACTTTTAAAGTCCACTTCAGTAGAGTCACAGTAGAGTGACAGTGGAGAAGTAAATAAGTCTTTTGGGGACTCAGCCTGTACCTAAGAGTGAAAACATAAAGTGTATAAATAACTTCAAATCCTCAGACTTGTATTTCTTAACTACAGCAGTATCAGGTGCTGCCTTCAGCTTCTCAGCCTTTTAGCTTGTGCGCTGAGGACCGGCTCCCTCGCTTCCTATCCCCCATTTAGCAACCAGAATATGTAAACAGATGCTACAATCAATCTTGCCATTAGTTGCTATGGAGAGTCCTCTACAGTTATGGTGTTTCAGGGAGTGTTTTGCAGGAAACAGGATTATAATCAAAGAGTTCTTTTTAAAAAAATGTCTGTCCCTGGGAACTTCACCAGTTACTAATAGGAGAACCACAAACAGAGATCAAACCAAAGGGGGTGTTGCTGACACTGTTCACCAGCGCACAGAACTGGAGGTCAGAAAAGCAGGATTTTTAAAAGAGAGAAGTAAACAGCTTGCAGACTGGATCTCAAGGACTGGAGCCTTAAGTGCATCTTACAGCAACAACTTTGGGGATCCCACCCAGAGAGAGATAATGTGCTTTGGACAAAATAATGTGATCTGGGAGATTAACCAAGGCAGTTCAGAAGAGACTCCTAGGCAGTTAGGAAAACGTTCTCAAAGACTGGATTGCTCCCTTTTCTCTCTACACTACAGGAACACTGACGTCCACAGAAACACCGTTTCATGGTAAAAGGAGGCATATTGCACTCCAGTAAATCCTGCAGCTCTGTCCACTGGACAGATTTGCAAAACTGATGAGGGTGGGGTGGGGTGAACTTCCTGGTTATGACGCAGCTGTGAAGGCACAGATTGCACCATGAAACTCCGTTTAGGCCATGGCTCCACTTCAGTGATGAGAGGCGGGGCGGGGGACATACTTTGGAAGAAGCACCTCATTCACCATGTTGGAAGGCACTTCCATGCCTCTTGGCATGCAAAGGGACTACTCCAAAGCTTGTGACATTATATGCCCTTCATCTCCAGATGCCTCAAGCGACTTCTGTGCTCTGCCTTGGACAGACATTACATCTTTCAGCGCTACATGCCACCAAAAGTGAAGCCACAGTGTTCCACTGCACTACATGGCCCAGCCACATCTTTTTTTTGGGGGGGGGGGCTAGGGTGACCCCCTACCAAGGTTCTGTCAAAGATATGCAATGCAGGTCCCTGCCTCAGATATTTGCCATTGTGTAAAAGAGACATGGCCAAACTTTGGCACCGACCATAGAAAGTCAGTTGCTTTCTCTCTTCATCCCTGGAGTTATGATTTCTGGCTGTATGAGGATCTCTTCAGCAAGTATATATAGTCATCTGTCTCCCCAGTACTGTTATTGGACTTAGTGGTTGCAGGTCCTTTGGGGTACTCTGCACAGGACTGGCCCAACAGACCCCCGGAATGCCTCAACTGCTCTGCTGGGGAGAACAGTGTATCCACACTGGATGAGGAGTTAGACCAGGGTAGGGTGTGAAAATGGCAGCACAGCCTGGACAATGGAGCCCTTCCAATACAGTATCCCAGGCTGGGATACTGGATGAGCCGCTTGGGTGCAGATGGCACATGAGCAGCTGGTCCGATAGTAAGGCCAGAGCCTGGATGCATTTTGCCAGCCACCTCCAAGTGACACAAGAACCCAGGCACATTAGCGATGCCTGGCTATCAGGAAGGATGCGCGCTTTCACTCCCATCCACCACAGGCCACCTACAATGTTGAGGACCCTTAGTGCAGGGCACCAGACCAGCACCACACCTATTGTGGGCTGGATCACCTAATTTGACCAACATAACACAGGATTACTCAGCCCGTGCAGAAAGGGCCTCTCTTTTAACAAACACACACCCACATATGCGCACTGCTGTGTTTCCTAAGTCTATGAGCAGGAAAACGAATTAGGTAATTGACAGGACCCGAGGAGAAAAGAGGGGAAGCACAATGGACCATGGATGCCTACGATTTCTTGTGATGGCCTCTAGAGCTTGACAGACGAACGACAGGGTTATGGTGAATCCAGAGTAGGGATGAAGGTACAGGTGAGCAAGAGATAAGAAGAGAGGGGAAGGGACCTCAGGACAGCCCACAATCTGATACGGGCACTGCTGGGTACCCCGAATGCCCAACAGATGCCTTGCATCTGGATCCAAGGACCTCCGTATCTCTGCAAGTTCACCCTCCGTTGGCAGTTCCAATGGCAGAAGATCCCTTAAAAGGGCTATGCACTGCCCTCTCAGGAGCTCTGGGCTTCAGTCTCCTCCACATGCTCCCTTTGGAGGCAGGCAGCCCCTCCAATGCCAGAAAAGACAACACGCAGACAAAGGGGAATCATGGGCGCTTTGCATGTTATTTCACACTTGTTTCTGCATTATAGGATAAGTAGCAATCCTAATTCTTCGCTCACGACATACAAAAATCAGGAAAGACAAGTAACAAGTCAATCAAAACCTGAAGTATAGTCTGAGTCTCTGTGCCTACACGATCTCTGGCCACAGCACCTACAAGTCATCTTGCATATAAAGAGTTGAATTTCAAATTAAGATAGCAAAAATAGGACAATATTCCAGAGACATCCAGGGCTTCATGATGTGCATCCTATCTAATAAAAGGCTTTAATTCAAAGTCATATTTCTGTGTTACATGCATCTGTTTAGAAAATAAAACATCCTGTCTTATCACAATTTTGAAGTGCAAAAAAATAACAGTCTCATAAATTCCAAGAGTTGAGAAAAGCAAAATGTATACATACATTATTCTAACTAGTCATCTGAGGTTCCCCGCTTGTTCATAATAAATAAACCCTAGCTATTGTCCATCTAATTGAGGTACCAAATGCAAGCCTCCCTTATCTATATATAGAATTTCAATTTTCAGCAATTAGTGTCTAAGGCAAAGCATGCCAAGATTGCTTTCTTGATGGCAGCCCATCCTGTACCAAGACGCAATCAAGAAACGACACTGTACTCTTCTGGCCTGGGTCCTTCACGACCCCATAACCCTGTCCCAAACAGCCCCAGAGGCTTCGTTTATCTGTTGCTTGGTTAGAGTTTCACAAGCAAAGCTGCCTTCTGGTGAAATTCTATTCCCAGGATTTCTGCTAGCCTGGCATGTAGCAGTTGCGAGGCAGAAGGATGACTGATGTAGAAAGAGGTCTTCTGTGGAATCCTTACTGACACCATCACAACCTCATTTGTTTAGCAAATGCTTCAAGAGGAGAAACTGCTCTGAGGCCCCATTCTGAAGGGACTCTACTTGTTACTTGTTTTCCGGATTGTTTTTTATCTGTCTTTGAACCTTTCTTCTTGGGTGTTTTTCCACCACAGCCCTTAGACCTGGATCTAAGGAGATCCGGATCTAAGGAATGGGTACATTCCTTAATCCGGATCTAGTAGATCCAGATTAAGAGAAACACCCAATGTGTTTCCACAGGAGGTGTAGCACCCATTAGCAATGGGGGGGTGCGATCTCCGAAGTCCCAGCTTCGGAGTGATTCTGGAGTAATTTTGAAATGATTTCGAAATGATTTTGAAATGACTCCAAAGTCCCTCCAAATAGATCGCCAAGGACTTCGGAGAGGCTCCGGAGCTGTCAGCGCGGTCTGTGCGCTATTAGCACAGACTGCGTGGACTCCCCTCCGAAGTTCCTCCGAAGAGATTGGCAGAGACTTCAGAGCTGCTCCTGAGTCCCTTCGGAGCATCTCCGAAGTCTGCGCTGATCTCTTTGGAGAGACTGGTGGCAAGACACCAAAGTTTCTGCCGATCGTTTCGGAGGGACTTCAGAGTCTCGCCGCTGGTCTCTCCAAAGAGATCAGCGCAGACTTCGGAGACGCTCTGAAGGGACTCTGGAGTGGCTTCGAAATCTCTGCCAATCTCTTCGGAGGGACTTTGGAGTCACTTCAGAAAGATTTCGAAATCACTCCGAAGCTGGGAGCTGGGTGCATCCCCTCCCCCTAGCCTCCTCTAGACCCTGTTGCCTGTATCCTGTGGAAACAGGCTCCCTTTAATCCGGATTTTCTGGCAGAAGACCCCATTGTAGACTCCATTAATGGGGTCAACAGAAAATCCAGATTAAAGGGCAGAAAGTACCCATTTGATCCGTATTTCCCCAATGGCAGTGGAAACAATCGGGTCCCAAATGGGTACTGTGGTGGAAATGGGGTCATCCAGCTCACACCGAAATGGGTCCTTAAGGGGTGCAAAAATGGGTACTTTGACAGGGGATAAACACCCCTTGTCTGACTGCATTGCGCTGGTTTTTCTGGGTCACAGTCGTAACTGGGCAGCCAACCAATATCCTACCATCACTATAGAAATCCAAGTGGTTTGTTTACCAGCTGCAGAATATGGGCTAATAGTACATTTGGTGTCAATTGCCCTCCCCGCCACATAGGCAACAATCAAAGAAGGTTTTCCTTGGAGCTATTTATGGTTAGGCCCATGAAACCTGAAGACTATTTGGGAAAGGAGCTTCTGAAAAACAGCCACCGGACTGCATGCCTGCCATCAGCGGGGAAATTAACCGTGAATTAGACAGCTGCCTCCCTGCCTTCTCCTTTCAGACATATGGCTCATTCTAGCCTGATTTATACATGCACAAAACAACATGGGATATGACCAGTACATCACAAGCATTGTCCAATCCAGGTCAGTGTTCTTAAATATCCCAGATACAGGGCAGAAGCAGCCCATTTAATATCTGGCACAAAAGGGAGAAGCACCCTCTCCATTTCACTAACTGATTTACCACACAGTCCAAAGCTAGTAGATTCAAGGTTAATATACCTTCTGTGCTCTGAGGGCGTAACCGTGTCTGAACTCAGCTGTAAAAGTCTACATGTCTTAACTGATTCTTTTAGAGAAAATACATTTTTTAAAGCTGTTTGTGGATACAATTGTTATTTCTAGCCAGTTTACCAGTCCTATTAGAAACTCACAAGCAAGGCATAAAACTGATTCTATATTACAAACCTTAATCTTCAAGCACCAAATGTTTGGAATACGTAATGCAACCCTTAACGTTTAGCCAAGGGGGATGTTTAAAGCACAATCTGATATCACGCCTTCATGACCTGGATTGAGACAGATACCATGTGGAACCGAGCAGAAGCTTCTAGACGTCCTTCAGCTTCTCAGCAATTCCCCATGTTTCGTACCCTGCCATATCCTCTAGGATATGAACAAGATTCAGCCTTCCCCGTACTGGTATCAGAGTCAAAATGGGGAATCTGCAATCTGGCAACAGAACCCAATACAAAGCACCCCAACTTCAAGCCTGGCCTTTTGAGGAGGGCTAAACTCCACCCAAAACCTACATGAATTCTATTATCTTCCAGTTCTCCTGTTTCCTTAAAAATGAGGTTTTATGGATACCTTGGCAATATGTACATTTAGGTTTGATATCACCACTTACATCAAAGCCAAATCCCCTAAAATAATTCAGCAACTCTTTCCTAAACTGTATGGCATAGATCATTTAGCTTAAGAAGACAATCTCCCACTACATAAGCCTGAAACAGCTATACAACTCCCACAAAGTAGTTCCACAAACACAACTTATTTTAATGCAAATCTTGCATGTTTTGTTATAAGAATTTGTTTTAAAAGCACAGCACCCTGCGTGTCCGTTTGAAGCCTGCAAAAGCAACGTCTGATGGCCATAACGTGGGCTGGAGGCTTCAGAGTTCTCTTCCCAAGCCTCGTCCCTGCAGCTGTTTTCATTTCTGGTTCCAGTAATTTACTGTAAGCATGGCAGTTCGACACTGTTGCCCCAAGTGGGAACCTCTCAGGGAGGCCGACCGGTACAGTAGAAACAGGTCACGATGACAGTTGCCTGGCCAACTAAACTTGTGTTGTTTACAATATGGGGTGAAATATTTCAGAAATGAAAGCACTGTATACTGGGAAAAACACTCCCTGGGAACAAAGCAAAGCAAAGCTTTCTTTTCCCATAAAAAGGTACTTAATCTTTTGATGGACTCTTTCCCCATTATCTAATTTTGGGTGTGAAAAGTATTTATAGAGTTTCTCAGCACTAACGTCGATAGCGATCTGGTAGAGAAATCCATATTGAAAATGTAACACTTGGTAACATCAGAAAACAAACACACAACTGTTTCTATGGCGACATCTATCCAAATAAACGCTCACAGGGGAAGCCAGAGAATGATGCCATCGGCTCCTGCCTACAGAGTGAGAGGAGCAGCAGCACTTTGGTCTCCCAGCTGACCAGGGGCCACACAACCATCGACCCCCAGAGAATATCTCCTGAGGGCCACGTGGGTGACTCTGAAAAGGAGAAGTAAAGAAGTGTTTGAACAGGATTTTAGTTTATTATTTTATTAGCACAGCCAGGCAAGCAACATGGCTTATGGAATATCTGCAGTATCACATTCTCCTGAACAGTTGCTGGCCCCAATAAAACAGGAGAATTTATAAGACCAGAGTGATATGTCACAGTGCTGATTAGAGGTCTTTTACATCTATACTTAGGACATATTTGCTGCTTTGTTCTCTTACGGTCAGCCTCTCCCCGCCCCCCTTCCCATAAGTTATATGAAGCACCAGCAGCTATAGTTTGCTTCATCTGGCATGACTGATTATTAACTTTCCCACTTTGAACTGTAGCTACTCCTCTTTCTCCAGAAGATTTGGACTTATATGTTCACGTTATCTAAAAGTACAAGGCCACCAGACAGTATAAAATACAGAGCTGAAGAAAATATCACAAAAAGATATCGTATAAAAGTAGTCCTTGCTTCTCCAAATTTTAAAGACATCTTTATTATATGAACTATAACCACAGCTGGCCTTTTCGTCCAGCCCTTTCGGCAACAGAAATGGGGAAACGCCCGTGATCCTTGATATTGGTTTGAATATACTGAGCTAATCAAAATCCTACAAATAAGATGATTTATTTATCGCAAATGCATCGCGCCATTTTGCATAGCTGCAATGATCTTTCTTTACTATGGGTCTTTGGTAGTATAGTTTGCAGAGCTCCCAAAGCTCTTCAAACTGCTCTCGGATCACTGGCACTCTGGCACTCAAACCCCAGAACGGCCCACAGATCATTTCTTAGATTTGAAGCCTGCCCCTTTCACTGTGAGACTGTAGATCCCACCTGTAGTACCTCACAAATGCACATGGCACCTTTCACACCAGAGACTAGTGCCAACTGATAAGGAAGTTGCAGTCTTTGAAACTCTCCTTATGCGCAATAGTGACCAGAGACGCCACTCCCACTCATATTACATGGCAGTCAGAGAGGATTCTCAGGTCCCCAAGCAGGTGATTCAAGAGGCTACTCCCTATCAGAGGATCCAACTCACAAGAGAGTGGCAATCAGAAAGACCTCTCTCAGGGCTTTGAATAGGGGCTGGGTGAAGCACCAAGCCCAACTAGACTTCCAGGACTGAAACCCGTGTCCAGCAGATCAGGCCCTAGCCTTCGCGCCCCTTGTGAACTCCCTGACATGAAGCAACCAGAACTGAAGACAGAACACCAATGTGCCAATTTATCCATAGAAGGCAGACCACTGCAAGTGCCAGTGGCAGAAAAAGTCCTACCCTTCCCATCATGACCATCTAATGAAGCTCTCTCAACCTGCAATGCAATGCAATCCAATGACCCTGAGTCAACCAGAGCTGGACCAGGACTTGGGATCCAATCTCCCTGAGAAGCAAGCATTCACCAGGGCCAGCTCCTATGGGAGGGCACATGTATTCATCAGCAAGGAGGATGCTATCAAATGGGCCTTTGACCAATCTCTTCAAACTGCTGTGTTGGCCTGGGGACTAGAGGGGTTAGAGGTAAGGCATACAGGGATCCCTGAGGCCCCAAGCTGGACAGGGTTCAGAATATCCTCAACAATCCTGGCAGAAAGATTCCATACTCCTGCCAGTGTCTTTCTCATCCATGGATGCAGAGCCCTGAGAGCCGGTCTGGCAAGAACCAGCTGGCGCTCAGTTTCCCATTCCTCCTTGGTCAACTTCGGTGAGTTGGCTCTGCTCCCAGCACACGGGCGAATGAGGAGCAAACTCTAGACAGAGCCTCCTCTCAAAGCTTTTCTACAGAACAAATCAAGGCCCAACAAAAGTATGAAGATGAGTAAAAAGAAAACAAAGGCAGAGGAAGAAACCGGAGAGCGGAGGGAATGGAGTTTTTCCTATGTAATCAATCAGTTTCCTCCTCTTCCTCTTCCTCAAAGCAATTGCATTACCCTTAGGTCCGATGGCCGTCAGCATGTAGATGGCCAAGGAAGTGAAGCAAGAGAAACTTGCAGAATCTAGAAACAACTGTCCACCAGAAGTATATGCTTTGTTGCAGGACTTTGGCAAGGATACCTTAGGTGTCTATTCCTGCAGACTGGGGACAAGAATTGTATTTTTAATGAAGGGTGAGATTTTCAGAATGCCAGTCATGTCTTATCATCACATTCTGTTTGCATGAGGAGATGCAAAATAAATACCCTTGCTTGCAGTTGCGGTTTGGAACACAATGACTAACCAGGGTGTAACTACCATTAAGCAAGCTGAACACTTTTGCTTCGGCACTGGAAGCGAAGCATAACCTTTTAAAATATTTGGGTGGCTGTCGACCCTGTGCAGGTTTCTGTCCTAGTCTGCATGATCTGATGAACCTGGCTGGCTTTCTTTACCAGGGCCTCATTTCACCCTAGTTTCCTCTTTGCCAACAAGAGAGTACATGGATCTTAGCACCATGGAAACCTTGGAAGTAGGGAGGCGGCGGCTTGGCAGTGGGCAGCCTTGTTTCCACGCTTCTGGATGGCACGGCTCCCTTTCACTGCACACCAGCCTGTGGTTCCGACAGAAGACGCAAGACTTCTATCTGCTGTCCTGCCAAATCTCCACCATTCTCTCCAACATGGTACACTCGGACCCCACGTGTCTAGGAGACAGACAACGGCCTTGGGCAAATGCGGAACCACCCGTGGGTCTGTTCCTAACCCAGCACTTTCCTGAGAAGCAGTAGAATGAAGTTCTCTGTGAAAACTTCCTGCTTTCCCCAGTGGATGGCCGGACCTGAAGGCACGCTGTCTGAGGCTCCTTTCCCGCCCCCCCCCCCGCCCCCCAGATTCTTTGTTCTCTTAATTTCTTTTGCTTCCAAGGGTACCGGCATCCATGGAGACTGCCTTGGGTCCTTTAAATGGTTTTCCATTTTATTTTATATGTTACAGGCTTTGTAATATTCTGCCTTGCCCTTCAACGGGACCCCAAAGACAACGCAGAGTTAAAGATTTAAAAGTTTGTTTTCAGTGTTAACAATGATATCCAAACAGAATCATAAACTTCCTAATCATAATTTGGCAGCAGGGAAACTCTAACATTTGGCGTCAAGGCAGTTCAGCTGTGGTTCTCACAGTCTGGAGGGAGAACATCTAGCCTCTTGCCCCTCTCTGCTTCTCCACTGCCGAAACCACACCAGGCACAATGCAACAACATGTCTTCAGACCCAAGAAAGCACCAGGACCAGGACCCCGAGGTCAGCCCTGGGACAGCCAAAGAACTGCTATAATATACTGTATACCATGTTATTGTTCTCATTAAAACATGCCCATGTTGCATTGGCTATGCACAGCAGTGCAGCACAAGAGTATGTCAGTGGGCACTACCCATGAATGGCAGGAGCAATTAGAACAGAAAGTGGGTAAGTTCCCCACTTTGCAGTCCTACTCACAAGTAAATGCAGTCAGACCTCCGTACCTGAGGAGGATACGTCCCAGCCCTACAATGGTTAAGGAAAAACCCTGGATAATTTGAACACTGGGAAACACACTCCATTTCCCACAAGATTTCACAGGAGCCATGGGAAATCTCACTCAAGGTGTGCTCAGTTCCCCATAGCTCCTGTGAAGTCTTGCAGGATTTTTGCTAACTGCAAATAAAAACTGATTCTTTGGGTACTCTTCCAATGCCAGGAATAACAGTCATATCAAAATTAGCCGGAATGATTTCCTTCCCTGATTACTAACCAATTATTCTCATTTTACTGACAAGAAACCTGTATACTATCTGTGACGGTTTCAGGGTACAGGCTGCAAACTGCTTTGCTTTCTGTCTTTGCAGGCTTCTAGCAAGCTGCATTAGACAGCTCCTTTTGCAAACAGCTTGTTGCAAGCCCTGGGTTTTGGGCTGCAAAAAGGGTGGGAAATCCTGTGCAGGCCTGAGTGCAAGGATTGGCTACAGCTGGTATTTGGAGGGAAAAGCTGTCCGGGGATCTTAGAGCTGGAGGGGGCTAGAGGAGGAGTTCCCACCAATCAGGCGTGTGGAACAGGCACCTCTATCAGGAGTTTCCAGCAGCATTTTATTGCAGCAATTTTCCCTAGGAGGTGACAGCCAATCAGGGCCACAGGGAAAAAGGCATAAAGGAACACAGATTACTGCAGACTATGTCTTCGTGCTGGGACAAGAGCTGAAGGGAACAGAAGAGAGCTGAACCTGAGGGAGCTGGACCAGTAGCTGACCATTGGTCTTTTGGCTGAGTGATTTCAGAAGGAGACAATCGTGGAGGATTGTGGCTCTGAGGGAGACTTCACTAGCAACTGTGCCTTGTGATCATCTAGAGCCATGTTCTGGTACACTGGCTTGGCTTGAGCTGTGGCAGAGCTAGCCAGAGGGGGAGGAACGTGGAGAGGTTTGTCTTTTAAAAAGGAACTATTTTCCTTTAGGGAAAGGGGTAGCTCCTAACCTTAAGAGACTTACTGAGTTAAGCCAACAACTACCTGAACCTTATTATCTTTCTAGTATTGCTTGTGTATAATCATAAACTTGTTTTAGTTTACTGTTCAGACCACTTGCTACCCGTGTCTGTGTTTTACACTGTAGTACTCACTTGGCCGTTGCACGAACTCAGCATCCTAACAGGGCCAAGCTACTCCTAGAGAGGGCAGGCACTTACTGGAATGCTGGGGATCGTGACACTATCCAAGAGGCAAGAGTCAGAAGAATGCATGGATAGACAGATTGGTTTCCAATTGGTAAACAAGTACGAAAAGGGCATATACTCTCTCCAAATCTTGGACGCAGAACAGATAATGTGGAAAATTTGCCTGGAGGAAGATGAGCACAGCTTTAAGGCGCGTGGCAGAAACACTAACAACCTCAGATAGGCAAATATCAATTGGATAGCAAGATAGGGAAAAGCTAGATAGGGAGAAGATTGATATAAGATTAAACTTTAATAAAACTAAGGCTTCATCCAGACAGTACAAACTTATTTGCATAATCCAGAATAAAATTTACTCTGGATTATCCAAACCATGCTGATGAAGTAAGTGCAGTCTGGATGAAGACCACGTCAACAGATCCAATAACAGAGTTCCAACTAGATGGTAAAGCATCTAGATGTCCTGGGATCCACGAGGAGTAATAATGGGTCCAGCACTTCAGAAGTTCATGTCAAGGCTGGACACTGGGAAGAGCAGCAAGGAAAGTTTTAATGAAGGTTTTTAATGTTAAAATGTCTCACTGGACACAAAGACCAAAAAAGTGAGCTTCATCGTTTTAGTGCTGGGTTGTGTGGTTTGAAAACTGGACAACAACTTAGCAGGACCAAAAACACGTAGACTTGTTCAAACTTTGGTGTTGAGAAAGGTTCCTTGGCCAGAAAGACCAATTGGTGAATTGTAGACCAAATAAATCTGCAATATTCATTAGAAACACAAATGATGAAGTTTAAACTGTCACACTTTGGGCATACAATGAGAAGACCAAACTCCCTGGAAAACATGATGGAGAGCAGAAGCAAAAAGTAGAACAGGCTGGCCAGCTAGTAGGTGAACAAACTCAATTAGGACTGTGATTGCAATATCCCTGGCAGACCTAAGAAAGTCTGCAGAAAAACGTCAATCCATATGGACGTCAAGAGATGCCACCAAGTAAGCAAGCCATGACTGACTGTCAGCTGCATATCTGTCCAACCTAATATTCCGTTCTTAAAGCCCCTGCCTGTGAGAACATCAAGAACACCTGTCTAGAGCAGTCCTCATAGCCCCTTATTCTTAGTAATCATATCCAGATGCATAACTTGAGAGCATCTCACTCTTTGACAAAGTCCTGCTATCAGACCAGTACATGGTCACAAGAGAGCTCATTGCTTTAATAATTCTGAATGGTGCTGCCAGAGAAGTGTCCTTATTCTCCATGATCTGGGCTGCTGTTATCTGGAATATTATTCTCCAGTTCTCCATCACACTGCCCATCTTTGTCACTTCCAGAGCCATCAACTCAATTCACCAAGCAGGACAGGCTGACAGTACCTTTCTCTTCTTAATATTCAGTATCAACCCACATTTTGCACTGTCCATTTACACTAACACAATGAATTCTCCCAAGTCTTTAATTTGGACTAACAGAGCAGTTTTGTCTGCATTTGCAAACTGCAAATGTTTCAGTGTCCAATTGGAATGCAGCTGCCATTGCTTCCAGCCCCACAATTCTTAGAATGTATTTGCTGTGTTGAGTTTAACAGATAACAATATGAAAAGAACAATAAACATCCTTGTTTCACTCCTATTCTATTCTGAATCACTGTCCCAAATTCAATCCTTAATACTTCCCAGCCATTTTAAAGACTCCTTTAAAGAATAATCCACTTTCTGCCATGATCTTTATACAAAAAAATCCTGCTCCTTCAATTATTCTCTTGCTCTTCTGTTTTCCATCTTGTGTCTTCTTGCTGTTTTTGGAAATATTCCTACTAGTTTAGCACTCGGTCTTTCTGTGTGCATGCCTATATTCTATTCTCTAACCTTCACACTTGACTACTGTAACGGGGCTGCCCTTGAAGACAGTTTGGATACTGCAGCTGGTGCAGAATGCAGCTGCTAGATTACTGACGGGACAGCTGGCCGGACACACATCATGCCACTCTTAAAAGAGCTGCATTGGCTGCCGATTCGCTACCAAGCCCAATTCAAGGTGTTAATTTTGACCTATAAGGCCCTAAATGACTTGGGCCCCAAATCCCCCATATTGACCTGCCTGTGCCTTAAGGTCTGGAGGGGAGACCCTCCTGGTTGTACCACCACCTTCTACTGAAGGGTGGGCACCCGGGAGAGGGCCTTCTCAATGGTGGTCCCTAGGCTATGGAATTGTCTCCCCCCTGAGATGTGGCAATCACCTTCATTGTACACATTTAGGAAGGCAGTGAACACACATCTCTTTGCCCTGGCCTTCAGTTAAATCGGCATATACTTTTCCTTTCCCACTTGCAGACATTGTTATTTTAATATATACTGTTACTATTTTAATATGTTTGAGTTTAAATGTTGTTACCTGCCCTGAGACCTCTGGGTATAGGGCCGGATAGAAATGCAAATAATAAATAAAATTAAAATAAATATTCTTCTTTACAGGACTTTTAGAAACACTGGTCATGTGAGAA
Source organism: Aspidoscelis tigris stejnegeri (assembly GCA_023333525.1). Classification (NCBI taxonomy): domain Eukaryota; kingdom Metazoa; phylum Chordata; class Lepidosauria; order Squamata; family Teiidae; genus Aspidoscelis; species Aspidoscelis tigris. The sequence goes on from JALMGA010000008.1 coordinate 1,585,743, forward strand.
ATTGATACAATAGTTCAGGAATTTGCATATTTTCTGGCATCTCACGCCTTTTGTTATGATGTTTTCTAATCTGTATGTCAAATGTCTTATTTCATATTTTCCTGTTTACCAACTGATCTAATGTCCATCACACTATACTAGTGCTGTCAGTTCCTGAATACACTCTCTCTGTAAATTTTCTGAACTTTTATAAGCCTATTTATGAAGAATTTCAGTACACAGAAACAAATGAGGACAAAGAATGGAAAGACTATCAGTTCTCTTTGGTGATTTCCAGTGATTTCTCTATTCTTCTTAAAAAGGTCACCCATTTTATCTTTCTTGTTATATTCCTCTGTTGACATTTTTATTCTCTTCTCTTGCCTTATTCTTCCTTGCTAGAGACTGGAAGTCACATTTAATTGTTAGATATTCTGCTTTCCCTAACCTTCAACAATAGCTTCTTTTGGAAGAGGTGCACAAGATATGTTCCTTACACTGACTTTGTATTCTGATTTTATTCTCCAGATCGTATCTTGCTGGTACACATACAACATTTAATTTTCTAACTTTATAATTCATTTTTGACAGCTTAAATCCTTGCTCTATTCTGCAGTCTACAGTTAAAGAATGGTCTGCAGAATAGTTTGCAATTTTCAATGTTGTCTTTCTTATTGTATAACTTAAACCAGTGTTTCCCAAAGTGTGGTACGCGTACCCCCAGGGGTACGGGAAGCGTTTGGTGTGGGTACGCGTTGCACCGGAGTTTGGTGGGGATCACGTGGGAATATCCCCTGCACCGTGCTTAGCTGCACCCACAGAACAAGGAAAGAAATAGGCTCGTATTGCAGTTTTTACATGGGAACTGGGGCCATCGTACATCGTATCGCAACTCATTATGGCGGGAACTTCTGCGCATCCTTCGCGCAACTCTGGTTCGGCCATTTTTAAACTGCGGGAACATTAACAGTTGACTTTGAGCCGCGGAGCCGTTTAAACGCCGGAGAATTGCAGTGTTATCTAACCGTCTTGTGAGGCGTGACACGGCGTGAATATACTGCACTTCGTTACAGAGACAACTGACTTCTTTAATACTGTAGTTAGTTGCGGGCACCTGTTAGCGCGCTTTAGTAAGTTCCAAGGATTTTGTTTATTTTTATAAAATACAATTTTTATCCCTAATGTTTTTTATGAGGGGTACTCAGCGTTATGAAAATTATAGAAGGGGTACTCATATGTCAAAAGTTTGGGAAACACTGACTTTAACTAACCCTGATATCACCCACCCATGAAATTCACACGCATAGTCTATGTTTATGTTGCTTTAAGCAATTTTGGCAATAATGCAGGATGCCTTGAAGAAGGGAGAGAGATAAATGCCACAAATAAAAAATGTGTTTCACACACTGGAGAAAAACTTTGCTAAAATGGGTGTATACATTCAAAGAACAAAACAAAAGTTAATCTTGCTTAAAAACAGTTTTACTCAAAGTTTCATTCAAGTTCATCACGAAAAATGCTTTCTTTTTAATATTCTTTTTTAAAATGAGTGTTCTTTCCTTGTCTTTAATCCAAACGATTAAGAAACTGGTTTCCACATTTGAGGTTCAAAACAGTAGGAGATCATTGTGCTACCCAGTTCCTCAAGAAAGTTCTGCCAGGGACTTTCAGGGTGTCAGGTTATCTTTTACATCACCTGCTACCTGATCCTTTTAACTACAGAGCCCTAAAATGAACTCAAGACCTTCTGCAAGAAGATCATTTATTCTTCCCACCTGTTCAGCTTCAGCAAGGCCACTAAATCATATGTCCTCTGATTATCTGCTAGAACTTCATTTATCTCTAAGCTGTGCTTTCAGAATTCCTGTTATTCTAGGAATTGTTGCCAATGAAAGTCAGTAATTAGGCAGAGGAGGAGAAACCCCTAAGGAACACCCAGCTTGCACCATCACTCATTATCTGCAGTTTCAAACCTCACTTTTAATTTCTTAATAAACTGATTTTTCTCTCTTTTTTGTTATACATCTTCCCACTATTCTCCACTATTTGAAAACCGAAGTGTTACAACTGGCACCCAAATCTGCATTAGAATACAACCCGTTGGCCTGGGCCGTTACCAGCTGAACCATGAAGCACTTGAACCTTTGAATTAGAGACACAAAAACTGCAAACACCAATTTTGTTGTGAACACTGAGAAAAATCTTTGAAATAGTAACTGCACTCCGAGGTGCAGAACAAGGCTGTTTAGGAGCAAAAAAAAGAAACTCTGAGGCACTTTTGAGGTGGGATTCTTCAAACACCAGACCTGCCCACCCTGTGCTTGAAAAGGCCTGAGAACACAGGGGCCACACAGCGTCTCTCCCTCAGGCGCCCTGAGGAACCCCTGTGTTATATCTAAATCTCTTTAAAGGGCCTGCAGAAGCTTTTTATAGGTGAAACGTTGAAAAAATACACGTATCTGAAATGAATATAGGTCACAATCTCACACGTAAAAAAAACCACATCAGAGGGGAAAATGCAAAATGCAGCAGAAAGAGCAGAAGAAAAATTACTTGATTTTGCTGAAGACGATGTCCACGTCTGTCAGGGTCACGTTCTTGTTATCAATCACGTGGCAGTCCTTGCACAGCTTCGACCAGTTCTTTCCATGCATCTCTTTCCCTGTGGCTCTCGAATCCCCGTGGATGGCAAACTTCTTGAAGGCCTCTTCCAGGGCACTCAGCTCCGGCCCGCTGGCCCCTTCATGGGAGCTGTTGGACTCGCAGGATAACCTTTTGGATGCTTTTTCTTTCGAGGGATCTGCAGGGGATTTTGGAGGGGTTTTGTTCATGGGCCTGGCAGGCCTACTTGCATTCTCAGCCATTGCGCTAAAAAGAAAAATGAGAAGAAGGTGATTCTCTCTGCAGCTACAATTTGCAACGAAACTGAAAGCAGCTACAGGTTAGAAACAGAACTGCTCTCTGTGACCTCTGCAGGGGAAAAAAAGGATTATGCGACTTTGGTTTTTGTTAAACTATCTATAGAACTTAAAGTGCCACTTTCCACAAAGATACTCCATATCAGGAGAAAATTGACCAGCAGGGGGAAACAATTTTGCTTAAAAAAAAATCACAGGAGTGAACATTAATTTTGTAGCACTTTCCACTGTAAAAGGCATAAAGTGATTTGCCTGGGGGAATTGCTCTAAGCTTGAAAAAAGAGCGCAAAGAGGATTGGTGGAAAAACAGACTAAAACCTGCACTTCCAACGGGACAGAAGTAAAATTCAAATGTATGAGGTTTAAGTAACAGAGGCGAAAATGTGAGATTCGAAAGTATCACGTAGCCAGCTGCTGCTGCACGGAAGGGGACATGCAAATAGAGGTGATGATAACCTAATCAATTTTTGACAACTGCTTAGAATGACACAAAATAAGTTTTAAGGCAAAATAAACAGTCTAACTAACCCCTGAGGTATTTCTGACTGACTCAGTCTGGCCAGGCTAGCTCTAACAGCTAGGTAAACGCTTGCAAATACTGGCGGCCTGGAGCTGCTCCTATTTCCACACAGTCTTTTTGCCCTTGCAAAGCTGAGTCTAGAGCAACAGAGAGAGGGGTGCAGAAACCCATTTCTAAAGCAACAGTCTCTTCAAATGCCTTTATGATCCAGGCACCCATACAGCTTTCCAATCCACAGCTCACTCATTGCATCTACATTTCCTATACGTGAATAAATAATGCCAATAACACTACATCATACCACCCAGCCAACTCCTAATTTGTTTTGAATTTCCCCGCTGTTTCCTATGGTCTGAAAATCAAAACACTTCGGCTGTTACGACAAGTTCTTACATTCTGTTTCAAGCCTGAAATAAAACACAAAAGCAACTCTATGCACATCCTTAAAGCAGTGCAATGAAGCAATGGAGTGTGCTGTGCCCACTTTAGGCAAAGGATGCCATTATCCAATGCCCCTCTGGGTAAATAAAAGTCAAGTCCAAAGAAAAGAGGCTTCTCTCAGCTACATCTGCTTGCAGCTTGACAGATTTCCCCCTCTTGCCAATACAGAAGAACCTGTTCAGAGTGTATCTACGCTTCAAAGATGACAACGTCGTCCCATCTACACTCGTCATTCTTGCCTCATTTTGTTTCATATGTAGACTAGACTGCAACCATCACAGGCTCAAATCACAGGCAGACTTTAGTACTGGCTCATGTGCTTCTCAATATTCAGGAAGGCAGTGAAGGCGCTGGCCTTTGGCTAATGCGATTATATCTCCCCACTACCGCACATACTATTATATTAATATTTAGGATACTGTTTCAATTATGCTGAACATTTTCAGTGTTTTTATGTATAATATATGCTGATATATAAAGTGTTTTTATGAATAATCTGCTGTTTTAAGGGTTGCTACCGGCCCTGAAACCTCTGGGTATAGGGTGGGATAGAAATATAAATAATAAATAAATAAATAATGGAAGGTCATAAAAAGCAAAGGTCCAGAGGAACAGGCAGGCCGCAGGAGGGAAGATCTACAAAGAGCTTCAGGCTGCCAACTAGCCAAGTGCCTCTCAGATACCCATCATAAAAGTTGCCAAGCGCTGCCTGCTTTATGTCCTGTGTTTTTAAACGCAAGAAGCTCATGTTGCTCCTGGCTGCACTTGGCCTCCAACACCACTTTCTAGGAGAGCTTCTGACCGAAGGCACAACATAATGTAATGTAACATAGTCTTCAAGATGGCGACGGGTGCAGTCGCTCGGTAAGGAGCTCCGCTGACGGCTGATTTATTTCTACACTTTGGGCCTATTTACTGCACTAAACTCTCAGCTGCAGGGACCATAAAGTAGCAAGGAGGACTGCAGTTGCCTTTCTACAGCTGAAATTAAGGTAATTTATTACCTTTTGAAGATAAACAGTAGTAGACTGGATGCTGAGTCATCATACCCCACGGAGGTGCCGGCTACTATCTCCAGCATTTATGGCTTAGCTTCCACCTTTTATCTGTTTGTAGCAAGGCCAGACGCCTTTTACTTTTTAACCTTATTTAATTTTATTCTGAAGACTTCATATTGAGGACTGGCTGAGACCCTTGCAGGGGGGGGAATTTCCGTCGCCTCTATCTATTAGCCCCTAAATTTAGAAAAATGGTGCTGACAAGAGGAGATCATAAAAAAATGACTTTAATGCTTCAATCTGCAGAAGAAGTGATTAATTCAGAGGACAACACAAATGCAGATCCTATCCTAACAAAGTCTGCCGAAACAGAGATTAAACTGCCTAAACAATCTCAGGCTAGTCTTACAGAGCCTCTTATGATGTCCTCCCCAACACTGATCACTCCTCCTTGTAATAAGATAGTTCAACTGGCCTCGGATCGCTCCCTGGGACCTTACTGTCTTACTCCACTGGATGATAGTGAATTGGCATACAATCTTGCAATCGAATTAACAACAACCAACAATAGACTGTCTTCTGATTTGCCAATTCCTTTTCCTGACTCAGAACAGTCAAGTGTTTTGGAGGCTTCACAGCTGCTGGAATCCTCTGAGGATACTGCTCCTACTGACTACCTACCGTTCGGACCAGAGCTAGGTCAGTCAGCAGGGAAAACACTGAATATGCCTAAAGTCCTAGAGATACTGGGAGAGCAGCAGAAGAATTTTACAAAGTTGTCTGCGGAACTTCTCCCTATTAAAGCAGCTATAGCTGAAGTTGAAGCACTACTGAATATCCTTATTAATCTGGCTTCTGGAATAATTACGAACTATAAACACGGGGGCCCAAAAGAACAACCTTCTACAACTTTGCCTCTTAGTAAACCTTCCTCCTCTAAAGCCTCTCCTGTCCAATCGACATCCAAACACGGGAAGAGGAAAACCTTACATCTATACGGTAAACCAATTAAAAGAGAGAAGGAGAGAAGGAAAACTCAACTAAAGAAAACTAAAAACATAAGGAACAGAGACTACCCGAAGCCTTCAATCAACTTCAACTTAAAGAGATTAATGTCATTATTAGACGCTAGAGGCCCTAGAAAGAAACTGAAAACTCCATCGAGCAGTATTAAGAAATCAGTAACCAATTCACCTCAGAAGGGGAAAGACACCATGGAGCAAATGGATTCAAGTGTAATTCAGACAGCCTTACCATCACACACTCAGTCTTCAGATTCGAAGGACGAACACAATAATCCTACATTTCAGGGGCTTCCTTTTCCACCCTGTGGAAGTTCTAAAGCCACAAGTCAGCCCTGGGCTCTACAACTAGTCTTAGATAAACTAGCGTTTATAAATGTGCCAAAACCTAAAAGATTCCTATTCCAGCATGAATGTAAATCATATTTTATTGACTTTTTGGGCTCTCTTATTTATACGCAGCTGGTGACTCAGGACATCAAGTCCATATACTTTCTTTATCAAAATACTCATTTCGTAAAAGCAATTGTAACCTTTAGTTCAATAAGGATTGTACGCAACCTTCTCAATTACCGGGACCGACTTCTCCTTTTTAATGTTGGGATTTCAAGATTTTTCTATAATCAAGCACAAATGAGAATACCCTTTAAAAGATCCCGGGATAGTGAGAGCACTGACAACATAGCTGGCCCATCGACATCTTTGACCAGAACTGTCAACAGTGCCTCTAAATCAGGAACAGCTGTGGCAAAAGAGCACCTAACAAGACCACCACTACCAGAAAAGAGTCCCAAAATAACATGCACTATGAAATATGTCAATATTGGAAATGGGAATCCTAGGACAGGGAAGGAAACATAGCTATACCATCAGGAGGACATGACTGTGGGGCTGCCCATCTTCACCATCACCACGGTATCGGGCAGAGGGAGATATGGCGTTGGGAGGCAGAAGAGACAGGTTAGGAGAAGGGGTGTTAGCCATCTTGAGGCTATCACCCCTTCTGTCCTGCCTCCCAGCCAGAAGAATTTGGGGAGGCCTGCCAACCGAAACCCCCCCTCTCTGGCAGTGCTGCTCTTGAATGCCAGATCGGCCCGAAATAAAACAACAATCATCTACAATTTAATTATTGAAGAAAAAGCTGATCTGGCATGCATAACTGAGACATGGGCAGACGAACTGGGCGGGCCCTGCCTCACTCAGCTCTGTCCTCCAGGGTACTCAGTACAGCACTGCTCGAGACCAGGGGGAAGGGGAGGAGGTGTCGCTGTGGTCTATCGAACTTCCATCTTTCTCACTAGAAGACCAGTTCGCTCTGTGACAGGGGTTGAGGGCCTGTTTTTCTTGCTAGGCCAGAGAGACAGAGTAGGGATGCTGTTGGTGTACCGATCGCCCCACTGCCCAACATCCTCCCTATCTGAGCTGGCTGAGGTAGTCTCGGATGTAGTGGTGGAAGCCCCTGCCACAGTGGTGTTGGGGGATTTCAACATCCATGCTGAGGCTACGCTCAGTGGACCAGCTCAGTTCTTCATGGCCTCCATGACAACCATGGGGCTGTCTCAGATTGTATCTGTCCCGACGCATATGGCAGGCCACACCCTAGATCTGGTGTTTGCCTCAGAGCGGACTGGTGAGTATCCGTTGATAGGAGGGTTGACTGTCTACCCGTTGTCATGGACAGATCACTCACTGGTGAGGTTTAGACTCACAACGGCAACTACCCTCTGTGGGGTAATGGGACCTATTGAGATGGTCCGCCCTCGGAGACTTATGGAATCTGGGCGATTCCTGAATGCTCTGGGGGATTTTCCGGTTGACATGTCTGGTGCTCCTGTCGAAGCCCTGGTTTCTCTCTGGAATCAGGAGATGAGCAGGGCTATTGACACGATCGCTCCCAAGTGCCCTCGACATGCTTGTAGAGCCCGCAGATCTCCTTGGTATTCCATGGAGCTACGGGCCATGAAACAGGTAGGTCGACAGCTAGAGCGCAGGTGGCGTAAATCCGGCAATGAGTCTGACCGAACACGGGTTAGAGCACATTATCGTGCCTACTACGTGGCGGTGATGACGGCGAAAAAGAGTTTTTTCTCCGCCACCATTGCGTCCTCGAGTAGCCGTCCAGCAGAGCTCTTTAGAGTAGTTAAAGGCCTGATAAAACCGAGCTCGAGCAAGTATGAGCCAGGGCCAAGTAATATCTGCTGTGACAAATTTGCGAAGCACTTTGAGGACAAAGTCACTCAGATTCGTAGGGGATTGGATGTCACAATTGGGCAGAGTCCTAACGAGGTGTCCAGAGAACTGTCTGGTCCAGTTAGATTGGATCAGTTTCAATTATTGCGGCCTGAGGATGCAGACAAGCTACTTGCAGGGGTGCGGCCGACGATGTGCTCTCTAGACCCTTGCCCCTCCTGGTTGATAAAAACAAGCCGGCAAGGTATGACCGGGTGGATCCAGGGAGTAGTGAATGCCTCCTTGAGGGACGGGATGGTTCCATCAGCTCTGAAACAAGCTGTGGTGCGCCCCCTCCTGAAGAGGCCCTCCCTGGACCCAGAAGATTTGAACAACTATCGCCCGGTGGCAAACATACCTTTCCTTGGCAAGGTTCTGGAGAGCGCTGTCGCTGCTCAACTACAGGTATGTTTGGATGAAGCTGATTATCTAGATCCATTTCAATCTGGCTTCAGACCCGGTCGTGGCACAGAAACCGTCTTGGTCGCCCTGGTTGATGACCTACTCCGGGAGAGAGACAAAGGGAATGCCACCCTGTTGGTTCTCCTGGACCTTTCAGCGGCTTTTGATACCATTGACCACGGTATCCTTCTGGAAAGGCTGCGGAGCTTAGGAGTTGGAGGCAATGCTTGGCACTGGTTCCGCTCTTATCTCAGCAGCCGATCCCAGATAGTGGCTGTGGGAGATACGGTTTCGACACCCTGGGAACTCACTTGTGGGGTTCCTCAGGGGTCGATCTTATCTCCCATGCTCTTTAACATCTATATGAAGCCGCTGGGAGAGGTCATTAGGAGTTTTGGAGTGAGGTGTCATCAATATGCTGATGATACCCAACTCTATCTCTCTGTTCCATCTGAATCAGGAGAGGCGGTGGAAGTGCTTGACAGGTGTCTGGAGGCAACAATGGGCTGGATGAGGGCCAATAAATTGAAGCTGAATCCAGACAAGACAGAGGTGCTGTGTATTACAGGGTCTCGGATCCGCGTAGTTGGGAGATACCCTGTCCTCGATGGGGTGGCTATGCCCTGGAAGGGACAGGTGCGTAATTTGGGGGTACTCCTGGACTCTGCGCTAACACTTGAAGCTCAGGTGGAGGCCGTGGCCAGGAGTGCCTACTCCCAACTACGGCTTGTACGTCAGCTTAAGCCATTCCTGGATAGAGACGACCTGGCCACAGTGATCCACGCTCTGGTAACCTCTAGATTGGACTATTGCAACGCGCTCTACATGGGGCTACCCTTGAAGACGGTCCGGAAGTTGCAGTTAGTGCAAAATGCAGCGGCCAGGGTGCTGACTGGAACAACTAGCTGGACACATATTACGCCAGTTTTAAAAGAATTGCACTGGCTGCCAATTCGCTACCGGGCCCAATTCAAGGTGTTAATTCTGACCTATAAGGCCCTAAATGACTTGGGCCCCAGATATCTAAAGGAACGCCTTCTCCCATACCGTTCTGCCCGTGCCTTAAGATCTGAAGAAGATGCCCTCCTGGTTGTTCCACCACCTCAGATAGTGAGGTTGGTGGGCACCCGGGGGAGAGCTTTTTCTGTGGCAGCCCCTAGATTGTGGAATAGTCTTCCCTCCTGGGTGCGCCATGCCCCTTCCCTGTTGTCATTTAGGAGGACTGTAAAGGGATATCTTTTTGCCTTAGCCTTTGGCCAAGGTTGACTCATTCCTCCCTTGGTCACAGTTTTAGTAATAGATCCCTAGATGTAGGGCTTATATCAGAACTTTTAATTATATACCATAGCTCAAGCTGTGCCCTGTTTTTAATACCTTGTTTTAATTATTCAGTTTTAATATGTTTACCTGTGTCTTGTTTTTAATATGGTTTTAACTGCTATTGTTTTAATATGTTTACCTGTGTCTTGTTTTTAATATGGTTTTAACTGCTATTGATTTGTTGTTACCCGCCCAGAGACCTTCGGGTATGGGGCGGGATAGAAATAGAAATAAATAAATAAATAAATAAATAAACATAAACGTGCTAGGAGTTGTTTCTGTTGAAGCAGCTGTGTCAGACACTCCAAGACACAAAATCTGTTCATATCTGATGCTCACAAAAGCTTGTTTTCATCGGATTATTCACGTGGTATCTGAGCTGTGAGCCTGACGCCATTCATTTGTAAATCAGCCCGGTCCATCTACCACAGAAGAGAAATAAAAGCCAAAATTCACAGCCTGCTGCGCCTTAAACTAGTTATGCTGTAAACAGCAGAGCTATATCACGTCACAAAGCAAAGCTCCTCCAAACGGGTCAGGTGATGCGCAAACTCACATCTGTCTCACTTGCATCCAGCCCTTAATGGTTTTGCTAATTCACTGTATGATAATCAATATAAAGACTGATTTGATCAGGTTGGACTACTGAACAGATGGAGTGGGGGGGGGGGCTGCAGATACAGCATGGGTACCGTCCTCTTGACTTCCTACCTACAAATAGGCAAATTAAAGTGGGGCTTCACAGGAGTCTGTCCAAATTCTTGCTTGGCAGGGACAGCACCACCACCAACCGCCATGCCCCATCTGTCTGTGCTGCTGCCCTCCTTGCCTTTGCCTCCTCTCACGTTGCTTATTTGCTTTCTTCACCCCCTTCCCCCCCCCTCCAATTTCTGCTGATGTTGTGAGAGTCACAGAATTTGTTAGAGGGTTTTTTTTAATGGGGGCAGTGGCTGGAGTTGAGCGCTTTGAAGGATTTGTGTGTGGTTGGGGGGGGGGGGCTTGCTAGCTCAGAGAGCCCCGGGCGCTCAGAATGCCTGCTCAGTGATCTATGGATAATGGCGCTACTGGGAATTCGGGACTAATCAGGAAAATGCTGCCAAAGCTGGGAAGAACAGGGTTATTTTCCCCCTCAAATTTAATCCGGAAGTTAAACCGTTTCCCTAAATCTGCATTACTGCCCTAAAACTGCATTATTATTCTCATTGTTGACTTAGCTCTAACTGGTTTGATTCTGCCAAATATGATTTTCAGTGGGCACACTTAGGGTACCCTTGAAACTGTGTGTACAGATGTAGGCTGGCACATTGGCACGGCCAGGCTCTGCATCTGTAGGGCACCGTGTATTGTGTTTGCGCTTGTTTGGGTCTCGCTGAACGGAAGCGAAGCCACATTATACTCCGCTGGGCCAAATACAAGCTGCATCCAGATATAGGATACAGTTATTTATAATTCTGTTTAAAGACAGGAGGGAGGGAGGGAGGGAACCAGACCAGTTTGGGGCAGGGGATGGCAGGGCAACTGGCAGAGAGGTATGACTTTCAATCAATGTCAAGCCCCAAATCCTCGCAGTTTGCACAAAGAGTGTTCCCACCAGCACCCTCCCCGGTAAATCCCAAACTGCATGGGGTGGGAGAGGCAGTGGGATATGAGAACTGGGAATCTCCATCTGAGCTCTGTGCAGGCTGCAACTGTGGGTGTAGGAAGTCAGCTGCCCTTTCTGAAAAAGAGCCTCCATGTGCAATGTGCAGTGCCAATCTTCCAGGGAGGGGGCCTTGCTTCAATCTGCCCAGTTGCATGGGCTGTCATTTCGCAGGATCACTTTTCCAGGGGTGGAATGTTCATCCTATGACTGCTGTGTGCTTCCACCCTGCTCTCAAACTGGGCAACGAGGCCCCAAACTGCCTTTTATAGTTACTTGGCACCAAGACCCTCTACACCAGCCTTTTCCTTGCGCTGTACTCCTGACCTCCTTCACCTGAGCCATAAAGTGGCCCCGCTGTTCCTGATGCCCACCTCCAAGCTGCAGCCTGGAACCAGGAGACCCTAAGCCCCCCCCCCAACTCCTCTGCTGAGGCTAATGGGTGCTGCAGTCCCTGCCTGATGCCAGGATCCGCACTGTGCTCTGTGCACATTCCCAAATCGCTCTAAACCAGAGGCAAAAGAAAATATGCAAAAATCCAAACAAAAGGCATAAAAACCAAGAAAAAGTTATCCTGCCTGCCTGGAAAGGCAAAGGAAGAAACTGGGGCCAGAAGGGACATGGCTTCTCCCATGTTATTAATCTCCTCTTTCTCTACCTGGGAACACCAAGGACCACATTACCCAAAATTCCAGTGGCTCTCCGCAAAGGGCCACAAGAAGGACCTTCTGGCAAGCAAGCAAGCAAAGCAAGCAAGCTCTGCATGCCTCCGTTTCTTCCACACACCAGTCTTCTCCTCCGACTTTAGCTGCCAGCGCCTTTATCTCCACCTCCCATTCCAAAATGACCTCTGTGCCTCTGCTGCTCCCAGGGCTTCTCCAAAGGTGAGATCCCTCCTGGGGCCCCTGCCTACTGGTGGCGTCCTCTCCTGAGCAAACATCACATCTGCAGCTGCACCCTCTCTACAGACCAAACGGCCTCCGGGATTTCCATCCATTTAAACCGCTTGCATAATGCATTTCTATAAAATGCTTCCTTTTCTAGGAACCGGCCCCACAAAGATTTATCGCAATTAAAAATCACACAAAAATTATAAAAGTTACGAAAGAATCCTTATTTTGAAGTGTTTCCTGGCTAGGATCAAGAAACAAAATACATAATAACGGAAAATAGTTGGTCTTACTAGTTTAAAAGAAGCAGCTGAACACACAAAGGAAAAACAATCTCTATCACTAATTAGTTCCAGTAACAACAATATAGCTAGTAAATACGGGAAATAAGATTTTTGTTTCTTTTCAGATGCCATTCAGAGACATATAGGCTGAATCCCAATTCAAGGTTTATAATGCTTTGAAAATGGTTTGGATGTCCTTTGGCCCCAATCAAATATAGATTCCTGGATTTTCTGAGGAGTATATAGCCAAAATTCACTTTAAAAAACTCTTTGGAGAAACAGCTCTCACTCCCGGTTTTGCCGTGAGCCCGCTTTACTTTTCCCCAGTGGGAACACTACTGAATTATCTGGGGCGGGGATATGTCCTTTTGGCCAATGCCTGACAGAGGTGGGTGGGATTTCACAGCTGCGAAGGTCTCCCCCTCCCCTCCCCTCGCCATGCCTGGTCTGAACACCATGGCAAGAGGAAAGAGAAAGCATCAGAATTCTTGCTCATTTAAAACTCAAGCCTCAAGCCATTACACTGTTGCAAACCTCACAGAAGCAGAAAGAGAAAGAGCCGTCAGCCCTCCCTTAGACTTTGCAAACAGGAGAACCAGCAGGGAAAGAGATTCCATCTGAAAAGGAAAGTGTGAAATTGCTTTGTTCTTTTGTTTAGCAAAATGTTAGAATCTCCATTCTAACATTAATCAGGGACAGGCTTACAGGGTTTGGATCCCCGCCCCATAAAGTCAGGGAATGACGCCAAAGAGAGAGGGGAGGGCTTTGCCCCTGTAAATACACATTAAAAGCCATAATTGGGACGTGAAAAACCAGACTGAATGCTGATTAAATTAATACAGATTTAAAACAACAGTAAAATAGTCCAGTAGGAACTCAGCCATAGAGGGATGTTGCTTTCACATACAAGTCTTTCTTCATGGGAAGGGAAGGTAACTTTTAAGGCGGGTGAGGGACACTGACACTGAGTAACCATATGTTAGTTCTTTCCACCCAATGGCTGGGGATCAGATTCAGGTATCTGCCTCTTAGGTAAGCCAAACACAAAAGAAACGGATTCAAAATAGGCTTTGAAGATATTCATAAAAATTAACCAAGTCAGATGGCAGGAATTCTCAGATCTTTACATAAAGCCAAATTCCCACAAGCTTAAATGCATAAAAGTTCTCTCTGGGCTTATCATGCTCAAAACCAAGAAGGAAAAGGAGAGGAATAAGAGAAGTTCGTAACTGCTGTCATACAAAAACTAGAGATGCCCCCAGGCAGTCTAGGACTTCGAACTTGACCCTTTTATAGGGAAAAATCTCAACTGTCGGTGGAAAGAATGCTAACCAAAAATAAAAGTTGCTCCCTGCAGAACGCTTGTGACGGCTTCAGGATTTATCTCACAAAAGTGAATAGTAAACATTTCCCCAAAATTTAGTTTCATTCAGCTGACCTTCCAAGAAGGGTTGCACTTAACTATTAATCCAAAGGTCTTATCAAGTTAAAGGTCCATTTTTGCCCAAAATTGGAAAAATCAACAATTATGGTGTCATCTCAGGCAAAGACATTGTCTCTTCTGTAAGCAAGAGAATGTTTGCCAAAGAAAGAAGGAAAAGTCTAATCTTTTACTGTAACAGAGTTAATAAAAAACCAAAATGCAGGGAACTCAAATCAAGACTGCATATTTTCTCAAACAAGTGCATTTAGCAGTATTATTTTGTTCTCCTTCTGTCACAAGTACAATATTTGATATTCCAGAGAACTTCTCCCCACTCTTCCTTCAGGTAGTTTCACCTACCAACCTCTTGAATGATTCTTCCTAAACAAATGTTGTGATAGTTCTTATTGTTTTAATGTAGTTTTGTTCGATTCACTGGATTTTAAAGGTTGTTACTCGCCCCGAGACCTTCGGGTATGGGGCAGGAGAGAAATATAAATAATAAATAAATATGGCAATCATTCATTTAAAAAACTCTCTCCTTTTGCAACTACATTTAAATTTCCTTTTTTCCTGCCTGCTTCTTCCTTAGCTTAAGATCAAATCTGTTGCATGACGTGATGTCAGGCAAAATAGCTCTGCAGAAGGGCACGTAGGAGAAAGATCCTGTCCTTCTGCAGCTGGAAGGACAGTCAAGAGGCAAAGGGAGGTGCAAAACACAAAAGGATATCCCCACAGTCCACAAAGGTATGCAAGACAGACCCAGAAAACGTCCCTAAAGAGCGAACTTTGTTGTTTGTGCTTTAGGTGTCAGCCTTCCATGCATTCAGCAAAAACTCCAAAACCAACAACAAGACAAACCTGATGCCGCCCAGCAAGGTAGTTAGTAGCACTTGGAGACTAACAGGAGAAGGGTTGGTGGCATGAGTTTTCGTAGACACATTTACTTCTTCAGATGCTAGGGGGCCCAATGGGCATGTCTCCTTCTTCAGATGCTAGGGGGCCCAATGGGTATGTCTCCTTCTTCAGATGCTAGGGGGCCCAATGGGCATGTCTCCTTCTTCAGATGCTAGGGGGCCCAATGGGCATGTCTCCTTCTTCAGATGCTAGGGGGCCCAATGGGCATGTCTCCTTCTTCAGATGCTAGGGGGCCCAATGGGCACGTCTCCTTCTTCAGATGCTAGGGGGCCCAATGGGCATGTCTACTTCTTCAGATGCTCTAGGGGCCCCAATGGGCATGTCTACTTCTTCAGATGCTAGGGGGCCCAATGGGCATGTCTCCTTCTTCAGATGCTAGGGGCCCCAATGGGTATGTCTCCTTCTTCAGATGCTAGGGGGCCCAATGGGCATGTCTCCTTCTTCAGATGCTAGGGGGCCCAATGGGCATGTCTCCTTCTTCAGATGCTAGGGGGCCCAATGGGCACGTCTCCTTCTTCAGATGCTAGGGGGCCCAATGGGCATGTCTACTTCTTCAGATGCTAGGGGGCCCAATGGGCATGTCTACTTCTTCAGATGCTAGGGGCCCCAATGGGTATGTCTCCTTCTTCAGATGCTAGGGGGCCCAATGGGCATGTCTCCTTCTTCAGATGCTAGGGGGCCCAATGGGCATGTCTCCTTCTTCAGATGCTAGGGGGCCCAATGGGCACGTCTCCTTCTTCAGATGCTAGGGGGCCCAATGGGCATGTCTACTTCTTCAGATGCTCTAGGGGCCCCAATGGGCATGTCTACTTCTTCAGATGCTAGGGGGCCCAATGGGCATGTCTCCTTCTTCAGATGCTAGGGGCCCCAATGGGTATGTCTCCTTCTTCAGATGCTAGGGGGCCCAATGGGCATGTCTCCTTCTTCAGATGCTAGGGGGCCCAATGGGCACGTCTCCTTCTTCAGATGCTAGGGGGCCCAATGGGCATGTCTACTTCTTCAGATGCTCTAGGGGCCCCAATGGGCATGTCTACTTCTTCAGATGCTGGGGGGGCCCTAGCATCTGAAGAAGTAGACGTGTCTACAAAAGCTCATGCCACCAACCCTTCTCTTGTTAGTCACCAAGTGCTACTAACTGCCTTGCTGGACTCTTCAAATTATTATTATTATGATGATGATGATGATGTAAAAGCAGCAGTTACACACAGCAAACGAGATGACTATGCTGGATTTCGTATTATATCACTAGTCGGGCACTTCCCAAGCACCTAGGACTGCATGATGTATCGGCGAATTATGCGAGCAGACCCCAGTAAAGTGGCTTTTTGTAGTTGGCAGACGGATATTTTGTCAATGCCAATGGTTTTTAGGTGCCCGCTGAGACCTTTTGGCACCGCGCCCAGTGTGCCGAGGATGACTGGGACCACTTTCACTGGTTTTCGCCAGAGTCGCTGAAGTTCAATTCTCAGGTCTTCGTATCTGGTGAGCTTCTCAAACTGTTTCTCCTCAATTCTGCTGTCACCTGGTATAGCAACGTCAATGATCCACACCTTCTCTTTCTCAACAATTGTAATGTCAGGGGTGTTATGCTCCAGTTTTCTGTCAGTCTGAAGTCTGAAGACCCATAGTAGTTTTGCCTGTTCGTTTTCAACAACTTTTTCTGGCTTGTGATCCCACCAACTCTTTGCCACTGGCAGATGATACTTTTGGCACAAGTTCCAGTGGATCATTTGTGCTACAGCATTGTGTCTCTGCTTGTAATCAGTTTGTGTGATCTTCTTGCAGCAGCTGAGTATGTGGTCGATTGTTTCATCCACTTCTTTGCAGAGTCGGCACTTTGGATCTTCTACTGATTTTTCAATTCTGGCTTTGATGGCATTTGTTCTTATTGCTTGTTCTTGTGCATTGAATTGCAGTTTTCCAGTACTGGTTCTTGGTTTGCTGCACTTTGAGAAGCTTCTGGTTGTTGACTTCAATCAAAGCTGATTCTTTGCTTTCTGCCACGTAATCTGCTAATGCATGCTTCTCTTCTTCCACTGTTTGCTTCACTTGCAAAAGTCCTCTACCGCCTGCTTTCCTGGGCAAGTACAACCTGTCGACATCACTACGAGGATGTAGTGCATGGTGGATCGTCATCAGTTTTCTGGTTTTTCTGTCTAAGTTGTCCAACTCCTGCTGAGTCCAGTTCACAATTCCCACAGTGTATCTAATGACTGGTATGGCCCAGGTGCTTATGGCCTTAATGGTGTTACCGCCATTCAATTTACTTTTCAAGATTTTTCTAGTCCTTTGGATGTACTCTTTACTGACCACAGATTTCACATGGCCATGCTTAATGTTATCCAGTTGCAGGATGCCCAGGTATTTGTAGGCTTCTGGCTGGTGGGACCTGATGACTTGACCATTTGGCATTTCAATGCCTTCACTTTCAGTAATCTTCCCCTTCTTCAGTGCCACTGTGGCGCATTTGTCCAGGCCAAACTCCATACTGATGTCACTGCTGAATATTCGCACTGTGTTGGTCAGTGACTGGATCTCGATTTCAGATTTTCCATAAAGCTTCAAGTCATCCAAGTACAGTAGATGTGAAATTTTCTGTGAATTCCTGGCAGTTTGATAGCCCAGGTTTGTTTTCTTTAGGATGAGTGACAGCGGGATCATAGCGATGATGAAATGCAGTGGGGACAATGAATCCCCCTGGAAGATGCCCCTTTTGATGTTGATCAGTCTGTAGCTTTCATTTCCGACAAAAAGCTCGGTCTTCCAGTGTTTCATCGCACTTTCTATAAATTTGGTGATGTTCTGACTGATCCCGATGGTTTTAAAGGCACTTTGTGATCCAACCATGTGGCAGTGAATCAAAAGCTTTTTTATAGTCGATCCAAGTCATATGCAGGTTTGTTTTTTGGCTTTTGCAGTTCTCCAGAATCATTTTGTCAATCGGTAGCTGGTCTTTTGTGCCCCTGCTTCTCCGTTTGTTTCCTTTTTGCTCTACTGGCATGATGTTGTTGTCTTCGAGGTAGTCTTGAATCCTGTCTGCTATTATGCCTGTCAGCAGCTTGAGCATAGTAGGTAGACAAGTTATCGGCCTGTAGTTTCCTGGTATGGCTCCTTTGGCTGCATCTTTCTCTTTTAAGTATGTTTTGCCAGTTATTAGCCATTCACTGATGTTTCCTGTTTGCAGCATTTCATTGAACAGTTCGGCCATTTTTGCATGCAGGTTGGTCAGGTATTTGAGCCAGAAGCCATGCAACTGATCAGTGCCAGGGGATGTCCAGTTCTTCACTTTCTTCACTCTTTTCGTGACCATTTCAGGTTTTATTTCCAGCTGCTGCATTTTGTTCATGGAGAATTTCTTCTCAAAATCGGTTTATCCACCCAGCAGTTTTGTTGTATTCTTTTTCAGCCTCCCAGAGATCTTTCCAGAAGTTGGTTGTTACTTCTTTCTCTGGCTTTTCCATTTTCTTGTCTACTTGCTCATGCAGGCTCTGGTAGAACTGCCTCTGATTAGACTGGAACATTTGGTTCTGCCTGTACTGGATGATTCTTGCTTCATATCTTTCGATTTTCTTGGCTGTAGCTGTTATCTGCTATTTCACGATTTCCAACGCTTCGTCAATTTTCCTTGTATTCAGCCAGTATTTTTTTATCAGATGTTCTTTAGTCCTCTCATTGTTCAGTTTCTGCTCCTTCATATTTTTTAGGTTGCCGGCATCTGATCTCAGGCTTTTTATTTTCAGTTCCAGTTGAACTTTCCACTTTGGTTTTCCAGTTGATTTTCTAATTGGTTTTGGCTGCAGTAACCCTAGTTCTTCTGTTACTATCACAGCTGTACTGTAGGCGAGCTGGTTCAGTTC
The DNA here is from genome assembly GCA_023333525.1 of Aspidoscelis tigris stejnegeri. Lineage (NCBI taxonomy): Eukaryota > Metazoa > Chordata > Lepidosauria > Squamata > Teiidae > Aspidoscelis > Aspidoscelis tigris. Next base: position 1,604,583 of record JALMGA010000008.1, read on the forward strand.
TTCGATTGTTGCTACCTGAACAGTTACAAGGGCAGAGTTGATGTCATTCATCAGTGGGACGAGTCGTTTTCTGCCTATAGTTTTTAGGGTTGGCAGTCGCTTTCGCTCTGTACTTGATGCTGTATGAGCCATTATTCTGTCCTTCAGTTCCTGCTGTCTTTGAGACAATGTGCCAGGTGTTTCATCCATGACTTCATGCTGCTGTTCTTCCTCTTCTTGCAGAATTTCCAGATTTTCATCAGGTTCTAGCTGTTCAGTGACTCCTGGTCTTGTTGGAGCTTCTATTGCTGCCACAATAGGCTGCGGTGCTTCAGTTTCATTAGTTTTTCGTATTTCTTCGAGTTCAGCTTCACTGAACACTTTAGTCCCACTTATGAATCTTCTCTGATCAGCTAGCCGCAGTTCTGTTATCTTTGAGTCTGGGTATTCTTGTTTCCATAGCTGGTGCATCCGTTTTTGATAGCCTCGTTTTCCAGGTTCTGATTTGTAGTAGCACTTCATGACTATACGATTCTCTAGCCTTGAGAATCTCATCATCATCATCATCATCATCATCATCATCATCATCATCATTATTATTATTATTATTATTATTATTATTATTATTATTGTTGTTGTTGTTGTTGTTGTTGTTGTTGTTGTTGTTGTTGTTGTTGTTGTTGTTGTTGTTATTATTATTATTATTATGGCTTATTTATAAAGTGCTGTTCGTGTACTCAGCACTGTACATGAAATAACATTAATTTTAAAAAAAGTATAAAACCTGCCAGTGGCATACAATCTAAGGTAAATTAGACTAACACGGCTATTTCTCTGATACTGATGCCACCCAGTATAACACTCGCCCTTCAGCCAAAACACTAGACAGCCAGAAGTACTCCTTGAGTTTAGACAGAGAAGTTCCAGCAAAGCAGAGATACAACGGGCATCTTGTTTTCACTGTACACACACAGAGGACAATTGCTCACCCAAGAGCTCAAGTACAGAGATCAAGCCAGGCCAGATAAAGAGTGTTGGGGGTGGCGGCAGCAGCAGCAGTAGCAGCAGCTGTGTAATCTACTTATTCAATTATTTCTACAACTGGGTTGTTATACCCAGGGTTAATAAAGCACACTATAAGCGGCTGAGGCTATAAACTGTATTGCCAAACCATTCTCTTTCCACTACTCACAGCTGATAAACCACCAAACTCAAATAAGCAGCGTTTGATTTCTGTAGGGTAAAGACAACCTTGAGCTGAAGGGAACCCTTGGGGACTTCACGGCAACAACAGGGAAGCAGCTCGCCATTGCCTTCTTCTGGAGAGTCACCACAGGCTTTGAGGCCCTCCAGACAGGAGGAAAGCTGCGAATTCCCACCACAGCCGCTGCCTGTCAGACAGGATGAGGGAATTTGCAGCTGCTGCTTCTCAGACAGGCAGGAAGCTTCGATCGCCTGCACTATCCTGGAAGCATCCCTGGAAACTCCGGCATAAAAAGCTGCTGATTAATCGGCAGCTTTTTACTAGGCGAGAGGAATGTTGCAGGGATGCTGAAGGTGATGGGAGCTTTTGTTGTGTCTGGAGGAACCCTTTCTGCATGCAAAGTGGCTCCTCACCTAGCACTGGCCACTTTAACTGATGCCATCCAAATGGCCCATGACATTACAGAAAGTTGAATATGATAAATACAAACAGAAATGAGCCAAGGGCAAAATAATAAAAGCACTGAGTCCATTCTTCATTTTGTTGATTGCTTTACCTGATCTCAGATCAAGCTGTTTGCTGTGAGCAGAGAAAGCAGGAGAGCTGCTTCTGCCTGGGTTTTGGTCCCTTTCTCCTTTTCCAATCAAAGCTGGCGTGGAGGCTCACCTGGGGCCTCCATATTGACATGAAGGAGGACCAAAACATAGAGCCCTTGCTCTCCTCCCTTTACCCCCATGGCGGAAGAGAGAGCCGGACCGTGCACGAGCCTCAAGAAAGCAACAGGCTGTCCAGGGCTTGGGAGGAATCCCATCTTTTCCCTCCTTTTTAAAAACCTTATGGCAAGGAAAAGGTTACATGAAGGAATGGAAAAGAGGGCGTCTGCTAGAACTAAGAATTATGTTCTTCTTTTGTTTAACCTACGGTTGAGGGAGGGGCTGTTTTCTCCTGGTGTCGCTTAGGTTTGTGCATCCTTTCCACACGATTCACGTGAAGGTGCTTGTCCATTCTTTGGGGGACATCATGGATTGGATGTACACCCATAAACTGAAACTGAATCTAGTCAAGATTCTGTACTAGACTGCATTGGCTCTTGAATCCCACGCTATCCTTGATGGTGCTTTCCCAAATGCTCATTTCCTGCTAACCTGCTAGCTACAACTTTTGCTGACAGCAGTCAGCTTCCCAATGATTTTAGCTACGTCTGGACTGGATTACAGCAATACTTTTAACCTGGTACTACCCTGGAAGATGGTTCAGAACCTGGACCGTATGGTGAAATGCAGAATACTAATCAATTAAGACACAAAGTGGTCTCTCTTTAGTCACGTGCATTAGGTTCTGCTAGACCTGCTAAAATTCCATCTTCTGTTCAACTATTAAAGGGCCAATAACCAAGTCTTCTCCTTCATATAGCAACCCTATTCCTTTCTCTACAGCTTCTATCCCATAGTTTTTTCCTTTTCCACCTCCAGGATTCTTTGAAATGAGGAACAAATTAAAATAGCTACAACTGCATCAGACAGGGAAACTATAGTAACAGAATGAGGAACGTCAATATCAGAGAAATAGCTGTGTTAGTCTAATTTGAGAAGTCCAGCAAGGCAGTTAGTAGCACTTGGAGACTAACAGGAGAAGGGTTGGTGGCATGACACGTAGACACGTCTACTTCTTCAAATGCTAGTGGTCCCAATGGGCACATCTCCTTCTTCAGATGCTAGGGGGCCCAATGGGCACATCTACTCCTTTGGATGCTAGGAGGCCCAATGGGCACATCTACTTCTTCAGATGCTAGGGGGCCCAATGGGCACGTCTACTCCTTCAGATGCTAGGGGGCCCAATGGGCACGTCTACTCCTTCAGATGCTAGGGGGCCCAATGGGCACGTCTACTTCTTCAGATGCTAGGGGGCCCAATGGGCACGTCTACTTCTTCAGATGCTAGGGGGCCCAATGGGCACGTCTACTCCTTCAGATGCTAGGGGGCCCAATGGGCACGTCTACTCCTTCAGATGCTAGGGGGCCCTTCTCCTGCTAGTCTCCAAGTGGGTCCCCTAGCATCTGAAGAAGTAGACGTGTCTACGAACGCTCGTGGCACCAACCCTTCTCCTGTTAGTGTCCAAAGGCTACTAACTACCTTACTGAAGAAGGATCTCCTCGCTCTTCCCTCTCCCCAGTTCATAGGGACTAGTTCTGTATCCCACTTTTCTGAATGAAACTCTTTCCTCGCCATACAAGTGTTCTGTGAACAGGTATCGTTTTCCCAGGACCGCTCAAGTAGCTGAGTTACAGCATTTATGCTGAATAGTTTTCAAATCTGTTTTTCTATGCTTTTCTGCTTTTTGTGGATTGCTAATAGTCAAGAGATTCAATGAGGGAGTTTTAACACCTACAGATCTCCCGCAAAACAGGGACTTGTACACAAGCAGCTGATTCCACTAAGGAGGAAGTGGGCTCTGCTTGCAAAAAACCCTGAGAGATGAAGGAGATGGCAGCGGTTGTTTCTTAATTCAGAAGAATATTCGCTTCAGGCCAGTACTAGGAAAGCTTCTCTGGCCCAGTTTTTACGAGCATGAGTAAACATGCGCATTAATGCAGCCTGTTTCTAAGCTCTGCTCATGGCTCAACTGTACATAGGCAACTCACAGCTCTTTTTAGAAACCTAACAAATATTTATTGATTTTCCTGTAGGCAGGAAAAGCTGAATAAGGGTTTAGAAGTACCTGTTTTAACATATCATTGCAGCCAACAACAAGTTCTAAAGTAGATGTTAAACATCTGCCGTGACATTCAGCTTAAATATGTCCACTGTAGACCATTATTCAAGAACACTAAATGGGCACATGTACTCTTTAAGAAACTGCACCTTGCCATGCATTATCTGAATAAACATTAGAAAATGCTCACACATGGATGTGCGCTGGATTCAGACTGAAGGAATTTGGTGCTTATCTTGCCTCACTTTCACTGATCCACACTACCCACACGCACTTCAGCCGACATAAAATAAAATGTGACAAAGTACAATTATTTCAAGATCAGAGAAATAGCCGTATTAGTCTAATTCGAAAAGTCCAGCAAGGTAGTAGCACTTGGAGACTAACAAGAGAAGGGTTGGTGGCATGAGCTTTCGTAGACACGTCTACTTCTTCAGATGCTAGGGGGCCCAATGTATTTTCATTCATTCAATCAATTCATTCATTTACCACCTTTCTAAAACTATTGATCAAGGTGGTTTACAGCATCACAGAAAAAAAGCTTATTACCAAAACATAATATATACAAAAGTCCATCAAGGTAGTTAGTAGCACTTGGAAACTAACGGGAAAGGCGTGAGCTTTCGTAGACATGTGCCATGAGCTTTCGTAGACACATCTACTTCTTCAGATGCTAGGGGGCCCATTGGGCCCCCTAGTATCTGAACAAGTAGATGTGCCCATCTGAACAAGTAAACGTACCCTAGCATCTGAAGGAGACGTGCCCATCAGGTCCCTTAGCATCTGAAAAGCAGACGTGCCCACTGGGTCCCCTAGCATTTGAAGAAGGAGACGTGCCCATTGGGTCCCCTTGCATGTGATGAAGAAGACGTGCCCATTGTGCCCACTAGCATCTGAAGAAGTAGAGGTACCCATTGGGCCCCCTAGCATCTGAAAAAGTAAACATGCCCATTGGGCCCCCTAGCATCTGAAGAAGTAGACATGTCTGCGAAACCTCATGCCACCAACCCTTCTCCTGTTAGCCTCCAAGTGCTACTAACTACCTTGCTGGACTTTTCAAATTATTTCTAGGAAATTCTCCATAAGGATCACACGAGGAGATCTTATTTCAGGCAGTTGTTAGGAAATTACCTGCTATAAAAGACAGAATTCAACATTCTGCTTTCCCTCCTGTAGCCCTGCATCTGCCATTGTCTTCCAGTCTAACCTCACACACAAAGGAAGGAAGATTGGCACTAATTGCAACCTGGTGCTTGGCTCAAACAGCCACACAAAACAATTCCATAGTGGGGAAGGTGCAACATCATCTGTCTCTGTTCTTCTTCTTCCTTTTTATGGTTTTCTTTATATTAGGAATAAATCATGAAAGGACCACAAAAACGCTGAAGGCAAATGCCCCAAAGGTAGTGTTCTGTGGTGTGGGTGTAGAAGGTGTGCCATATGTCAGTGGGCAACAGCCATTTCGTCCACCATTGCAGGCAAGCAATATCAGGAAGAATGACTTAAACCACATACCTGGGTCTGGCCGGAAGAACCATAGTTTATTTTAGTGCGCTTAGATCAACTGCACAGTATTCCTCTGCATGGCTGCACAGCAGGTACTAGGGGGAACACGGCTGTGATTTCTTAAACATGCAGGGAAGGATCTCAGCACACCAGTCCCACTTTGCTGCCTCTGCTAAAAATTTTGCAATGCAGCCTTCATAAATATCTGGTGACTCTAAGAGCACTTCCCCATGGCATGTCTTATTTCGGTTTAAGGAATCCGAAATAAGTGAACCGGGTTAATCCTGTTTGCACGAATTGCAAGTTAACCCGGTTCAGTGGCATGCCGAGGGCAGCCTTAAATCAGAATCAATCCTGGGAGTCCAGACGGCAAACCTGTCCTCCCGCCTATTGCCCACCCCCTCTCTCTGATTGGTCCTCACTCCCAGGATCCCACCCTCCCTTCCCTTTGTGTCATCCATGCTCCGCCGGGGATTCCCTGTCCGATCCGGCCATTCTCTTCCCTCCCCCTTCCCAGCAGCAGCAGCAGCAGCATCCATCCATCCATCCATCCATCCATCCATCCATCCATCCATCCATCCATCCATCTTGGCACTACCTCGTTGCCTGCCGCCACCGCTGCCGCGTTCTCGGCGCCTTTCGCCCTGCTCCCTCCCAGGATCAGCCCCAAAGTAACAGAGATCAGACCTCCCGCCCTCATCGCTGTGCAGCTCTGGATCCCCGAGGGGACTGAGGGGCTTTAGCTTTGCTTTCACAGGGCACACAGCAGCCGCAGCAGCGACTCAAAACCCCTTCATAGCCACAGCTTTTAAAATACAAGCTCCAGGGCTTTCCTTTCCTTTCCCTTTTTAAAGTTCAGAACTGAGCAAAACTGCAACATTGTTATTAAGCTACATCGCGACAGTGTAGCTTTTGAGGTAGTGGCTGTTTGGAGGCTGGATTCTTTCAATGAAATCACTATTCAATGAAAGCTATTGGGGGAGGGAATCCTAAACATGACGTGCCTACAATACGGACAGCCCATTGGTTACAGTGCGATTGGGGGCGGGACAGCCTGGACACGGAATCTCATCCCGGAAAACGATACTGTCCACACAGTAAAAAATGAAACACGTATCGAGCGCACGATTCGGAGTGAGACCTGTTGAAATCAGGATTTACTTTAAAACGGTTTAAGGTGGTTTAACACGGAAGGAGCGTGTTAAGCCGAACTGCCGTCTGAACTGGGCGGAGTCAAAACATTTTGAATTCGAGATAACGACGCCGTGAAGACGCGCCCTAAGTGAGCCAAACCACACTTACGATTAGCCCTAGGTTTCCTCGGTTGCAGACACTGGAAGATTAGTTTATTTCTGGTTTATTTAAAACTGCATCACAAGTCCTGAATTGATATGCCAAGGGAAGGATAACTGAGCATAGTCCAGGGACAAGACAACTAAAAGTTCATTTCCTACATTCTTAGTGTTTACTCTGAAACTAAAAGCACTGTGAGGCATGGCTGGACTCCACATGGCTCTACCTTCTTCCTGGACTAATTCTGGAATCCTTTATCTCTTATTCACGTTTCTTACGGGCTACAGAAACCAGCAAAGGCACCCACTCTCTTTACTACACAACCTCTCCAATAGCATGATGAGCCATTTCCCATCTCACTCCCACCACCTGCCTCCCTCTCAAGCCTCCTACCTCCAAACTTTCAATCACTACTGACCTTATTCACATCTCCCTATAGCCACAGAAATCCTCTGACCTTTCCACCAACCACCACCCGGCATTTTCCAACACTTGCTATTTCCATGTAGGTCAGTATCAGAGAAATAGCCATGTCAGTCTAATTCAAAAAGTCCAGCAAGGTAGTTAGTAGCACTTGGAGACTAAGAGGAGAAGGGTTGGTGGCGTGAGCTTTTGCAGACATGTCTACTTCTTCAGATGCTAGGGGGTCTGAATGGGCCCCCTAGCATCTGAAGAAGTAGGTGTGTCCATTGCGCCCCCTAGCATCTGAAGACGTAAATGTGCCCATTGGCCCTCGTAGCATCTAAGAACATAAGAACATAAGAACATAAGAGAAGCCTTGCTGGATCAGGCCACAGCCCATCTAGTCCAGCATCCTGTCGCACACAGTGGCCCACCAAATGCTCATGGGCATCTCAAGCAGAGACAAGGACAAACCTTCTCCTGCTCTCGAGTCCCAGCAGATGGCCCTAGAAGCGCCCCATTTCCTCCCCCCCCCCTCAGCCTGAAAGATGCACCTAGGCATTCGTTCTAGTAGCCATTGATACATCTGTCATCCATAAATTTGTCTAACCCTACCTTAAAGCCATCCAGACTGGTAGCTGTCACCACCTCTTCTGGCAGCACATTCCATAGGCCGATGACCCTCTGTGTGAAGAAATACTTCCCCCTGTCAGACCTTACGCTCCTACCCATCAGCTTCATAGAGTGCCCCCTGGTTCTAATGTTGTGCGATAGAGAAAAGAAATTTTCTCTATCCACCTTTTCTATGCCGTGCATAATTTTATATACTTCAATCAGGTCCCCTCTCAAACGCCGTCTCTCCAGACTGAAGAGGCCTAGACGTTGCAGCCTGGTTTCGTAAGGGAGGTGTTCCAGACCCTTAATCATTCTAGTTGCCCATGGGGGGCCCTGGCATCTGAAGGAGTAGATGTGCCCATTGGGGCCCCAGGCATCTGAAGTAGACATGCCCAGTGTGCCCCCTAGCATCTGAAGAAGTAGATGTGCCCATTGGGCCCCCTAGCATCTGAAGAAGGAGACGTGCCCATTGGGCCCCCTAGCATCTGAAGAAGGAGACGTGCTCATTGGGGCCCCAGGCATCTGAAGTAGACATGCCCAGTGTGCCCCCTAGCATCTGAAGAAGTAGATGTGCCCATTGGGCCCCCTAGCATCTGAAGAAGGAGACGTGCCCATTGGGCCCCCTAGAATCTGAAGAAGGAGACGTACCCATCGGGCCCCTTAGCATCTGAAGAAGCAGACATGCCCTTTGGGCCCCCTAGCATCTGAAGAAGTAGACGGGCCCATTGGGTCCCCTTGCATCTGAAGAAGTAGACGTGCCCATTGGGCCTCCTAGCATCTGAAGAAGCAGATATGTCTACAAAAGCTCATGCCACCAACCCTTCTCCTGTTAGTCTCCAAACGCTACTAACTACCTTGCTGGATCTATGAAATTTCTTAGAATTACAGAATTACAGAATTTTTCTTACAATGTTTGCATGTCAGGAACGGGGGGAGAGGGAAGGACAGGGAAACCAGCACTCCAGAGGTGAATATCAGGGGCAACCTGCTGATCTGGCAGGATGGCTGTCCCATAAGGACAAAGGGACAATATCCAGCCACGCTTAGTTAATGCAAAACTTGAGCCCCCTCCTCCCGTGTGTTTCAACTCAGAGTTGCCTTAGGTGATCATTATCCTCTGTGTTCAGTGGAGCAAATTTCCACAGTTTCTCCCCTACCATTAGCCTGACATGGTCTGACCTTGCAACCAGGTTCTTCGCTGCCAGGCCCTCCGCCAGACCAAAAACAATGGGCACCAGATACCACAGTGCTCTAGGTCATTCTTGGGGGAAAGAAAGGCTTTGTGTTCCATTTTGTCCTTAGCTGTATGTGCCTCTCTCTCAAAAAAGCAAAGGATAATTCAGTCAAACATTATTTCTTTGGGCATCCCCTAAGGAAAACACAAACCAACCTGGGAGCAGAATTCTGGTCAAAGATTTAAAATTCTAAACCCTCTTAAGGTGCAAGAAACGTCCATGAACGTTGATACTGGAGACAAACTCAACCATTTAAATCTCTTAAGGTTTTTTTGCAGGGGAACTAAAACTACGATGAAATGATAACAGCAACAGTTTACAAAATCACTTTGCCTCTAAAATGAACTATCTTGAAAGGACTGCCAAGCTTCACAGCACCTCGACTGCAGGAATGGCTTTGATTTCAGCCTCATTATGATATTGCCGCTGGATACAACATTCCACTCTTTAGGATGCTGTTGATCTTAAATCTATTTCATCAGGTACATTTGAGTTTCTTCTCGAAAGAGACAACAACTAACCGTTTCAAACCTCCCTCTTACGTTCTGGCTGTAATGCAGTTAGGCTAAGACAGTTTGGGACACTCTCCCCATCTGCAGGTAGGCAGGAAAGGAACGCATCTCCACGTCAAGGACCCGCCTGGCTTCAGCTGGCCTTCTGCACAGGTGTGGATCCCTGACCAATCAGGGAATGCGTGGTGTGGATGTGCAAAAAGCAGCCGGCCCGATCGCCTCAGGTTCACTCAGGGTGGGTTGGGGGGTGTAGAGTGTGGGTCCCACTGGCCCTAGAAGCCCAATCTTGGCCCCTAGAGCAGACGTGTCAAACTCAATTTTGCAGAGGGCCGGATTTTAAAAAAAAAAGTACTGTCAGGGCCAGGGGGCGTGGCCGGGGGTGTGGCTAGGGCACAGAGGAGGGGCTGGGGCGTGGCTGGGGGCGTGACCGGGGGCATGGCTAGGGCACAGAGGAGGGGCTGGGGCGTGGCTGGGGGCGTGACCGGGGGCATGGCTAGGGCACAGAGGAGGGGCTGGCTGTCCATGGTGGTGCCCGCGCACTCAGGCAGTAGAGGGTCCCGCCGCACGCTTGCTCGCCTTGCCTCCTTCGCGCCCAAAGAGGACAGCAGCGGCGGCGGTGGCGGGCCGTATTAATACAGCCTGCGGGCCGCATCCGGCCCGCAGGCCGTATCTTTGACATGCCTGTCCTAGAGTGAGTGGGAACCAAGGGAAAGGAGGCGCTCGGGCTCTCTGCTCCTGGCTCCACAGCAGCCAATGGGGGGAGGCCGGGGGGAGGGGCCCAGCTGTCACGGAGGGAGAGCGTGTGAACGCTTTCCGTCCGGTATGGCTGGGAATATGTCGAGATGCGCCAAATGTGCTGGGACAGTTTCAGAGTAGTTCTGAGGGCGCTCTGGGACGGGCTGGGGTGGTTCCGAATGGAACCACCGGCCCACAGGAACGAATGCTCCATCCCTGTGTGTCCTCCACGTCCTCCGGAACCCCTCGTGCGAATAGGCCTCTGGAGTGCCTCTTGTGCCCACGTAGATTGCAGAGACCAAACCCAAAGACAATTCTGCAGTTATGGATCCATGGAACTCAGCTATCCAAGCTACAGACAATGAAGCACGATTGCAGATGAAGATGTCTACATCTACCCACAGTTTAGCCTGCAAAAAAGAGACGTCCGCCTTCAGCGGCGTTCTCTCTCATGAGCCTCTCCCACAGCGTGAAAATGGTTGCTGCTCAGCTGAGAACCAGAGGTGTCATAAACAAAGTATTTCTCAGTACAGAGGCCCTTTTTCCAGTGCTGGAACTGTGTCCCGAGATGTGAAGCAATAATAATAATAATGATAATAATAAAAACATGTCTAATACTTCCGAGTGGTTCTTTATAATTATTCAGTAACCCCAACAAGCTGCACAGACCTCATTGGGGACGACTAAACTCGCTATAAACTGTTGCCTTGAACCGTTGGTTCAGTTCTAGAGATACTGTTGGGGGCGTCATGTCTTTGGGGGTGTTTGTGCTACATGGGTGTACTGTCTTACCGGCACACCCCACACCAGGCTCTTGGCAAGGTGGCCCCCAAAGAGACGGAGCGGCTTTTTGGCCCTGGACCCCCAAGCGAGGCCTTCTCTGTGTGTCTGGCAGCCAATTCACCACAGACAAGGCCTCAGTGCCTAAAGCTTATGTGGGCGCAGGCGGGTAAATACTGACAACGCAGGCAGTTCCTGTGGCACTTCTCGTGGTTCTTTTTTGACATAATGACATAATTGTGGGGAAATGCACTTATGCCAAGCGCCTAAGCATGAATCCTGTGCCTCTAAAGGCGCCCCTGAGAACCCTGGCGGGTTCTTACCTGCCCTGAGACCCTAGGGTATTAGGGTGGGATATAAATGTAAATAAATAAATAAATAAATAAACAGCAGCTGGACAAAACACCGGCTACATACTTTGCCTTACCTCTCACCTAGTGAAGCAACAGGCCGGAGAAAAACAAACGGAATCTACACGGTCAGCAAAAGGGCCTTGTTTATCTCTAGGAAATTATGCGCCTGCAGATTCCCCTCGACCATCCCTCACTCGCCACCGAAGACGAGACGAATTCCAGAACATTCCGGCCTGCAGACGCCTCAGGTTAAAAGCTACCGCGCTCGTTCTGGATTCTATGCCGGCACAGAAACCTGCCCGAGGCGCCGGTCCCTATGGGGGGGGGGCAATCTGGAACGAGACCCCCACACAGAAAGGGCTCCAGCTCAAATACCGGCCACCCTCGGTGTTCATCCCATCCTCGAGGCGCCAATAATGGTCTGAGAACCGGAACACGAAACGGCGCGCGCGAGAGCGACCCGGCGTGTAAACGCAGCCAGAGGGAACCCGGCGGGATTATTTATTTATTTCCATTTACCCCGAAGGTCTCCAGGATAAAGCAGCGACGCTACGTATTACAGCGGTGTAAAACGTATCCCCCGCCCTTCCCCCCGTGGGAATTCTAGCGGGAAAGGAGACGCGGGGGGTCCGCCGCTCCATCTCGCCAAACCCCGCCGGCGCCTTTCGCCTCACGAGCCCCAGAGGACGCGCTCGAGGCGCGCGGAGAAAGGGGGCCCTTCTGCCGCTATTACATAACCCCGGAACACGGAGCCGCTCCGCAGAAAGAGCTAGAAGGCGCAGCGCGCGCGGGGGGGGGGGGGCAGCGCCGTCCTCGATGCGCCCTCCACGCGCAGCATCCCGCCCCTCGAGCCCCTCGCGCGCACTCCGAGCGCCCCGCGGCCCGGACGCCCCAGGGGGCAGCCCAAGAGACAGGTGGGCGGCGCAGGCGCGCGGGAGGCGGCGGCCGCCGCCGGATCCGCCGGCCAGGTGCGGAGCGGCTCTCGATGGGCCGCTTTGGCGCGGGACGCCCGAGGGGGAAGCGCGCGGCGCGGGCGACAAGCCCCCCGAGGCTCCCGGGGCGAGGCTCGCGCTTTCCCCTCGGAGGCGCCTTCGTGACGCTCGTGCAGCCCGAGGCGAACCTGGCAGCTTTCCCCGGACTGGAGCCCGCGGGACGGAAGCGCCCCGGGGCGCCCGGGCGGGCGGGCCGGCTGCGCTCGCGCGTCCGAAGCTGCTCCCGAGGGCGGCGGGCGCCGAGGCGGGGGAGGCGCCGCAGCTCCCCGAGGGACCTTCCCGCGCGCAGGCGGCCAGGGAGGCAGGGAGAGCGCAGCCTCGCCGTGCCGTGCCCGGTGGCCTCCCTCGCTCCCGGGCAGGATCAGAACGCCGCCGCCGCCGCCGCCCCAGGGCAATGCCCGCCCCGTCCCCCCGGGCCGTCCGGCGAGGCGGGTCCCGGAGGACGACGACCGCGACGACGCGCCGGCTCCCCGTGGCGCGCGGGCGGCGGGCGGCGCGCTTACCTCCTCGTCCCGAGGCGCGGCCGGGCTGGGCTGGGCTGGGATGCGCGCCGCTGCACTGCGCTCCGCGCGGCGTCAGGGGAAGCGCAGCAGCCTCGCAGGAGCCGCCGCTCGCCCAGCGAAGCCACCGCGGACGCAGCGCTCCGAGAGGGAAGGCGGCGCTTCCGTCCCCGCCCCGCCGGCCGGGCATTGGCGAAGGGCCGGACGCGGCTCCCGCCCCCTGGCGCCGCCCGCCTCCCACGGCGCCCGGCCCGGCCCGGCCCGACCCGCGGTGCGCGCCGCCGCCGCTGCCCTACATGGCCGCCCCGCAGCCTGGGCAGGTGGAGGCCGGGCGCGGCGGGGCGGGGCGCGGCGGGGTGGCCGGAGCGCAGAGCGTCGCGCCAGGGCAGCGGCGGTGGCGGACGAGACTCCGCGAAGCCCACGGGGCGAACGGAGGAACGAAGCGCGGCGTGCGGGGGGGGGGGCTCTAGAGCAGATCCCTCTGCGCTCCTTGAACGGCCAAAGGAGAAGCAGCAGCAGAAGCGTCTCCACCGAGGGACGCGACGCGCGATGACACCGGGACACAGTGCGGCCTCCCACGCGGCCTCGAGCCCTCCGGCCTGGCCGCGCTTGCGCCGCCCCCCCAGCTGATTCCAGAGGGGCCCCAGGACCCCCCACCCCTCCGCCTCCCTCTCGCGCAGGGGCCGCTTCCTCCGCGTTGCTGCCAGCTCACGGAGCCCAATTCAGGGTACTGACCTTAGCCTAATGACTTGGGCCCAGGCATCTAAGAAGAGGAAGCGTTGGCTTTTGTACCCCGCTTTTCTCACCCATTTAAGGGGACTCCAAGCGGCCGACAAACCTGTTCTTCTCCCCACAAGAAACACCCTGTGTGGTAAGTGGGGCTGTGAGAGCTCAGAAGAGAGCTGTGGCTAGCCCAAGGTCAACCAGCTGGCTTCATGGGGGAAGGCGGAATCAACCCGGTATTCCCAGATAAGAGTCCGGCTCCCTAACCACAAGACCAAACTGGCTCACACATCTCTAAATGCACGCCCTGTCCCGTGTCTTAAAATCTGGAATGGAGGCCCTCCTGTTTGTCCCACCACCTTCAGCAGCTAGGCGGGTGGGCATCCAAGAGAGGGCCTTCTCAGTAGTGGCCCCCAGGCTATGGAATGGTCGCCCCCTGGAGGTGCATCAGGAGCCTTCTCTGTGTTCAGGAAGGCGGAGAAGACGCACCTCTGCTCAGGCTTTTGGTCAAATGTTGCTTACGTTTCCCCCACTGCAAACACTACTGTTTTAACCGGTTTTGCGTTGTCTTTATCATGTTGTTTTTTAAATGTTGTATTTGGTTATTATTGTTTTGATACAGTTTTTGATATGTTTGATTTCTTACCCGCCCAGAGACCCTTGGGTATAGGGCAGGATATAAATAAATAAATAAATAAAAATTGCTCCCAGGTGTCGGAGGAGGCTTTTTGGTAGGGAAGGGGAAAGGGTGTGGGCCTGGCCATTTCAGAGCCCACCCATTTCAGTACGCTCGCCGGCATCTAAAACACGGGTGTTTGACAAAGGAGGCCTGTGCCCCTTCTGAAACCTTCAAAGGGGAGGGGGCCACCGGGTCCTGGGTGGGCATGAGGGCTGGAGAGAGAAAACAGCATCTGGTGCCCACGCTCTGATGCCCGCAGGGGAGCAGACAATGTACGGTCAGTGGCCGGTGCCGATCTGGGGCTGCCTTTGCCCAACTCTCGTAATGTTTAGTATTGGCACAAAAAGGGAATTGTGGGTGTGTGGCCCTCTTCTTCACCGCCTTAATCCCTAAGCCCCTCTTAACTGGCCTTCAGCATCATTGGGAAGTCCAAAGGTTTGACAATCGCTCCACGTTTCATCTCCCAGTCATATTCTGTAGGGGAACGTTCATGCAGGATCCCCCCCACCCCCGCCACGTTTCTTGCCTTCAGTTCCAATTCAAATAATTAATACAAACAATAAAGTATTGCCTGTGTCTTCAAAACAATAAAAATTGCAAAGCGTCCCCAACACACGCATCTGCTTCAACAGGGCTGCATAAAATGGGTTGCTAGGATTGAAGAGCAGGTTGAGATGAGAGGAGGAAGGTCGAACCCAACACCCTCCCGACATCTAGCTCCGGGCACTTTTTGTGTGCGTGGAGGCCGAATTCTGTCACGTCATGTGACAGATTGGCCACTTCATTTAAAACTCAGCCACTGTTTGTACCGACTCCTTCACAGTTCCATACTGTCTCCATTAAGCTACAATCAAAGCTTTGTAAGATGGTGACAGTAATGACATTGTCACACACTCGAAGGCTCGGCCACGTATTCCTTGTTAAATTCTCTCTTATATCAGCTGAAGATTTGCACAAACTAAGGTAAGGTCCAGCAAGGTGCTTAGTAGCACTTGGAGACTAACAAGAGGAGGGATGGTGCCAGGAGCTTTCATAGATACGTCTACTCCTTCACATGCTGGGGGGCCAAATGGACATGTCCCCTTTTCAGATGCTAGGGGGGGCAATGGTCACATCTACTTATCCAGATGCTAGGGGGCCCAGGGGGCACATCTACTCCTTCAGATTCTAGGGTGTCCAATGGTCACATCTACTTCTTCAGATTCTAGGGGGCCCAGTGGGCATGTCTACTTCTTCAGATGCTAGGGGGCTGAATGGGCATGTCTACTTCAGCTCCTACTGAGCTTACAGCGGCAGCAGTAGGAGGGCTGCGTAACCTAGGAGGAACTGGTCAGCTGTTTGACTGAGAAGGTAGTGGTTTGCCTGGGGGCACTCTGGCCAGGGCCCATATTGTTTCAGGCCTTTTCTTTTTCCCCTCCAGGTCCTAAGAAGGGAGATGGCAAAATCCCCACACTGCTTTCTCCACCAAGCCTATGTCAGCTGAGCCGCTGTCTTGATCAAGATATGCAATAAGTGCTGATATATGCAGCTCCTGAGCACTTTTTTGAGTTGTTGGACAGGGGAAAGGTGGTCTTGACAATAGCTACTAGGAGAAACAGCAGCTAACCTATGAATAAGCTATATCTAGAATCCCCCATGGCTTGCTTCCATGTGTCATGACCTCCATACACAGGGGCAAATGCAAGGATCCACAATCTTGCTTCTATAGCAGCATGTCGACAGTTATTGATAAAAGATCACACAGAAAGAAGCACCAGGAAGCACATGTATCCTTCAGTGGTTAGAATCATAGATTGGAAGGGACCTCCAGGGTCATCTAGTCCAAGCCCCTGCTCAGTGCAGGGTTTCCTCAACCGTCCCAGATAGACGTAGCTCCAGCCTCTGCTTGAAGGTCTCCAGCGAAGGAGAACTCACTACTGTAGCAATTGTAAATTTGCCCAGGTTTTTCCCACCAGCTTCTCAAGCCTCAGAGTAAAAAGAATTTTCCTGCTCTCATAGTTTGCAGTACACACCCAGCACAGCAGGGTGCTGGACCTTTAGCCTGAAGGCAGAATGGCCACCTGGCCGCATGGCATCCGCCTTCTCTTCCTGGTTGAGGATCCTCCCCGCCTCCCTCTACAGGATATGACATCAGAAGGACTTCTGCCCTGCTCAGCTGACACAGCTCCACCTATCTCCTCCCTGGATTTTCTCCTGAGGTCACTTCCTTCCCCGCCCCTCTGTGGCAGGTTATTTAAAGCCCTGCACAGAAATAAACTCTCTTTTTTCCAGCTGATCTCTGCGTCATGCCTCTTCTCTCCCCTTCCCCCATTTTCTAGCTCTCAGGGTTAGGCCAGACACATGGGCCTGACCCCTGGTTACCTGGGCCGGTCAGGTAACTGGAATACTTTCGTAACACCTGGTGGATCGTACCAGTAAACTGGTACCAAGATCGTTGCAGCCTCTTGGGTTGTAACCACGTATTGCTGTGGTTCTCAGGACTGCAGCCACGATCGAGGTAGCCATAAACTACCTCCCCCAGGTTTCCCAGAGCCAAGGATTCAGGTTGCAAATCCAGATTGCGACACACTACCCCCCCCCTCCCGTGGCAACCTATTTCATTGACTGATCCCCTCACTGTCAGGAAGTTTTGCCTAATGTCTCATCTGAATTGACTCCCCAGTCCATTCTGTCGTTCATTAATCAGTACACAAATTGTCTTGTTCATTCCCCGTTTCTCAGCAGTGATGACTTTGAAACAGAACCTAACCTAGTTAATTTCTACCCACTGTTGTCTTATCTGTACTGCAAGGGAAAAGCCAGGTCTGTTCTGTGTGCCAGGTGGCACAACCTGATAGGAGGCAACTTGGAAGATGGGAGCACGGCGGGCAGGTGACACCACAGGGGCAATGCGGAGGGCTCTGAAGCCCCCCTTTAAATTTCATTTTCTTTACTCATCACCTCTGTGCTCCTAACCACAGAGATAAAATGGTGTTCTGAATAACTCACAGTAGTTGTACAGGCTTTTCTTATTGTAAATGTTTTGACAACCTAACAGAATTTATAGCAAAGTGGCTTGCCAAAGGCCACCTACTATATGAGGGAAGATTTTCCACACTGGGTGCAGCAGGTCTTTTAGGGCTGGAAGGAAGAAAGGAAGCTGCCATTCAGATTCAAAATCAATCTCAGCCCTTCTCTGTTGTGCAAACCTCGTGCCTTTGGCCCTGTTGCTAAGAAATCCTTAGCTCTGATGCCGCTGGTATAGCTGAATCAGTCATCTAACTCTAGCACTCATTTAACTGAAGGGATCTCTAGACCCATTTCAATCTGGCTTCAGACCCGGTTATGGCACAGAAACCGCCTTGGTTGCCCTGGTTGATGACCTCCTCCAGGAGAAAGACAGGGGGAATGCTACCCTGCTGGTTCTCCTGGATCTCTCAGAGGCTTTTGATACCATTGAGTACAAAATCCTCTTGAAGAGAGTACGGAGTTTAGGAGTGGGAGGCAGTGCTTGCAGTTGGGTCCACTCCTATCTCCAGGGTTGATCTCAGATTGTAGTTGAGGGAGAGATACTGATTCGACATCCTGGGAACTCACTTGTGGGGTCCCTCAGGGGTCAATCTTATCTCCCATGCTATTTATCATGTATATGAAGCCATTGGGAGAAATCATCAGATCTGGAGTGAGGTGTCACCAGTATTCAGATGACACCAAGCTTTATCTCTCTACACCATCAGAATCACAAGAGGTGGTTGAAGTGCGTGACAGGTGTCTGGAGGTTGTAATGGGCTGGATAAGGGCCAATAGATTGAAGCTGAATCCAGACAAGACAGAGGTGCTGTGTGTCACAGGGTCTCAGGTCCATGTAGTTGGGAGATACCCTGTCCTTGATGGGGTTGTAATGCCCTAAAAGGGACAGATGCGTAACTAGGGGGTACTCCTGGACTCCACACTGACACTTGAAGCTCAGGTGGAGGCCATGGCCAGGATCACCTACTCCCAACTACAGGTGGTGCGTCAACTGAAGCCCATTCTGGATAGAGATGACCTCTGGTAACCTCTAGACTGGAATACTGTAATGTACTCTACACATGGGGCTGCACTTGAAGATGATCCAGAAGTTGCTGCTAGTGCAAAATGAAGCTGCTAGAGTGCTGACTGGAACATACATCATGCCAGGTTGTGACGGTTTCAGGGATACAGGCTGCAAACTATTTTGCTTTCTGGCCTTGCAAGCTTCTTGCAAACTGCAATAGCCAGCCTTGATGCAAACAGCTTGTTGCAGACCTAGGCAGAGGCTGCAAAAAGGGTGGGAAATCCCGTGCGGGCCCTGCTGCAATGATTGGGTGCAGCTGCTTTTTGGAGGGAAAAGCTGTCCGGGGATCTGAGTGCTGGAGGGGCTAGAACAGGAGTTCCCACCAATCAGGAGTTTCCAGCAGCATTTTATGGCAGCAGTTTTCAACAGGAGGTTACAGCCAATCAGGGTCAGGGATGTGTGTATAAATGAACACAGAGTACAGCAGACTATGTCTTCATGCTGGGACAAGAGCTGAAAGGAGGAGAAGAGCTGAATCCTGAGGGAGCTGGACCAGTAGCTGACCAGTGGGCTGTTGGCTGAGCGAATTCTGAAGGGGACAATCGAGGAAGATTGGGGCTCCGAGGGAGACTTCGCTAGCAACTGATCAGGCTGGATGATCGGACAAGCAAGGACGGACTGGGCCTTGTGATCATCTAGGGCCACGTTCTGGTACACTGGCTTGGCTTGAGCTGTTGCAGAGCAAGTCAGGGGGGGAGGAACGTGGAGAGGTTTGTCTTTTAAAAAGGAACTATTTTCCTTTAGGGAAAGTGGTAGCTCCTAACCGTAAGAGACTTACTGAGTTAAGCCAACAACTACCTGAACCTTATTATCTTTCTAGTATTGCTTGTGTATAATCATAAACTTGTTTTAGTTTACTGTTCAGACCACTTGCTACCCGTGTCTGTGTTTTACACTGTAGTACTCACTTGGCCGTTGCACAAACTCAGCATCCTAACAGGGCCAAGCTACTCCTAGAGAGGGCAGGCACTTACTGGATCGTTGGGCATCGTGACACAGTTTTAGAAGGGTTACATTGTCTGCCACTTTACTACTGAGCCCAATTCAAGGTGTAGACTCTGACTTAAATTACTTGGGCCCCAAATAACTGAAGGAACACCTTTTCCCATACTGACCTGCCCATGCCTTAAGATCTAGTGGTGAGGCCCTCCTGGTCATCCCACCACCTTCAGTAGTGAGGCTGCTAGGCACCCAGAAGAGAGCCTTTTCAGTGATGGCCCCTAGTCTATGGAAGTCTCCCCCTGTCAGGCTGGCAAAGAATAACCATGAGACTCTTTCTTTAAAAAGATGAACAGTGATTTATTTCAGCTCAGGGTAAGGCAGGTTTCATTGGAAGCAGCTTTGAACAGAAAGCCCAGCATATTTATATATTTCATAGCTGGGCGGGGTTTGACCCTCAACCAATGAACAATAATTATTTTTCAAAACTCAGTTTAAACTTGGAGCCAAAATGTATCACTTGACCCCAGCAGGGAGGGGGGAGTCAACTGTCACTTCCAAACAGGCAGCTACTATATATGTATATACAGAATCACATAGAGGGCAGACATCTTACATTCAAATATTATGGCAGGCAGCTAGCCCTGCCTGACACCCCCTCAAGGTGCATCATGCCCCTTCCTTACATATAGTTAGGAAGGCGGTGAAAACACACTTCTTTACCCTAGCCTTTGGCTGAGATGATTATATTTTCCCCTTCCAGTACAGATACCATCGTTTTAAACATGCTGTGTATTGTTTTAGATTTGTTGAATTTTTGTTGTTACCCGCCCAGCAACCTTCAGGCATGGGGCTGGATAGAAATGTAAATAAATAAATAAATAAATAAATAAATAAATAAATAAATAAATAAATATGTTTGCAACTTCTCTTCTTTCTCAGATATGCCTTCTGAATGGAAGAGAATTTTCTGCCTTCCCAGTTTCAATGGATACTTCAGCTGCACAGTTTTTAGAGTGTGGAACCCTGAAAGCCTGGCTGTGCTAGACTTGCAGGTGAACATTGACCAAATCCCTAATTTGCCACTTAAAAAAAGAAAAAAACTACAATGTGCACCATTATTATGAGCCCTAAGAAAAAGGCAAGCGGGAAAGGGTCAGCCAGGGATGCTGATTATGATGGTGGCAGTCAGAGAGATTGTTGGTAGTGAAGGGTATTTTTCCACTGTCACTAGAAGTACCCATTAAGTACCATTAATGGGTACTTAATGGGTACTTTTAGTGACAGTGGAAAAACACCCTAAATCAACACCCATGAGGTCCAGGCAGGTAGGACGGTGGACATTTTGTACTTGTCTCAGCGCGCCAGCATCCTCTTTCTCCCTGAAGGTTCAGCCCAGCTGTCTGGGACGTGTCAGATGCACGCTTGAAGGGCAGTTTCATTTGAGGTTGTTTGCTCTTGAGGATGGATGGCAGAGGGCCTCAGAGGAGCAAGGCTGATATAATTGCTTTTACTAATCCAGCAAAGGAGCTGAGGTGCAGCTTGTTAACTGAGCATCTTCAAACCAGTTGCAAACAGTTTAAAATACCGAGTCCACACTAGTGCACTTTGACGTTTCCCCTACTGAGAATGTTGATGCATCTCACTGCCACGATGGTGTCCTGGAAGTGACAACCTGCTTCCACTGGTCCCTTCACTCTGCCAGCGTCCCTATCCTTGTTGACGTGTGGGAACACTGCTTCTCTCCGTCGTCCTGACTGAGCCACAGATAGGCCAAAAACACTTTTCTGAGCCCTGAATAGCATTTTTCGGGGAGAAAATGTTGCATATATTGGAAGGAATGCCATATGTATTTGCATATCAAGCTCATCTTAGTTTCTCTGTTTGGTTTCACTCATTATAATCCATTTTTAAAAGACCAAACAAATAAGCCTCGAAGAGGAAAAGGAGAAGAGAAGCAGATTGGGTCCCCTGAGCTGTTCCCTCCCTACAGTTTTTTCCTGCCAGTTTTTCAATTGTTCGGGTCGTGTTTACTTGTCATTGTAGATCTCTTTGTTAAACCCAGCCAGGGTTGAGCTCACTCCTTATCCCGAGGAAGATAAAGCTCTGTGTTTTCTTTCCACATCTGCACAGGGCAGAGCTCCAACTTCAAGTTCCTCTTTACTTTTGAACATATTTATTTTTTCAGCCTTTGAAAAAAGACATTTACATTAAAAATAAAACATCTACATGTTCAATGAGTGAATTGAGTACTAAGCTCTCCTCCTTAAACATATAAATAATCTCACATAATGGCGAAAAAAAGTGTTCCAGCTGCTATTTCTATGTTTTCATTACTAGGGCAATGGCTTCAGCGTTAAAAGTAGGCTGCATAAGTACGGTCTACAATCTGCCTGGCATTGACAAAAGGTTTCTTCCCCCTCGCTGGCTGAATTGTGCAACAGCAACAATACCTGGGAAATAGAATGGGCTACTCTGAAGAACTCATGTGCTGGGATTATACCCCCCCCCCCTTTAAAAGGTGGGTTATGTTCAACCATAAAGCAGAACCTCAGAGAGGGTGAAGAAGAGAATTGGCACCCACTCTTAGTATAGTAGTCCTCCCCCGAAGACATGCAGGCTGCAGGTAAACTATGTCTTTAGGATGCTCAAACCACTCTTGGAGGCGCACAGGACCTTGTCTAGAACCACGACTGCTATGAATTTTTTGCAAAAACATTTGGATGCCACCTTGAAAGCTTTTTTTTTTTTTTACAGCATCTGGAAATATCTCAAGATGATGCATACTTAAGCATACATTTGCCCAGGTACACTTTGCAGATGTAATAGTATTAGAAAAAAAGAAAGAGGGGTTGTAATGGTACCTTAGAATTAATAAGGAGCAGCAACAGCAGCAAAATAATAGCAGCCGATCCTAGCAAACATCAAAATTGCTGAAAGGAAGATCATAAATTATAACCAAAGAACCAAAGAGCTCACAGTCAAAAAGTCATGAGTTAGCTTTTAAATTTATTAACTTTATTATGATTGTAGACTCGTATAGTTCAAGCTGGATAATCTTGATATTGGCTGTTAGTTCAAGCTGTGCCAGGAGAGGGCACATTAATTGATTTTAGCAACGTATTCCTAGGAGAAGGAGCCCTGCTCAAAATCCGGCCACAGTGAGGCTGCATTCGCACGGCATGCCTTAATTCGGTTTAAGGAAACCGAAATAACTGAACCGGAACAAAACTGTCTCCACTGGCTTTCAACTTGATCCGTGTCAAGGGCATCCTGCCAGAAACCTTATCTCGGATTCAATCTTGGGAGGCCCCACGGGCAAGTCCTCCCTGCCCATTGCCAGCCCACCAGGATCAGCCCCTCTCAGTTCAAAGTAACAGAGATCAGACCTCTCCCTCATGGCTGTGCAGCTCTCCGCCTCCTTTCCTCTGCACCACTTTTCCCTCCCCCTTTTCTTCCAGCTTTGTGCTCTTCCCTCATCACCCCCATCGAAGAAGTCTGCGGATCCCCCTTTCCCACCCGTGCTTCCCTCGCCCCCAGAGGTTGGGCTGGAGGGGAGTGAGGGGTTTTTTCATTGCTCAGAGCATACAGCAGCAGCAGCAGCAGCAGCAAGTAAAGCCCCATTCCTTTAAACAGAATCTCAGCTGCTTCACCTCCTTTCACTTTCAAAGGTCTGAACTTCTGAAACTGCGCAAATTCGCAACATTGTTAATCAGGAGTGAAGGGGCTTTCTTGCTACACTGTAGCTCCTGTGTGAGGGCGGGGGGAGTAGTAGCAAAAGTGTCTGATTTTATAGCTGTCATGAAAGCCTGCCTGTGGGACATATGAAAGGCTTTTTTCTCCAAATACTACTTTCCCCTCCTCCATTTCACAGTGGCACCTAAGAGAAGTGATTGGAATCACTTCAGAGACTACTTTGCCTCTGCCTGTGGTCACACCTAAGGTTTAATCCAGTTTCAGTCCACTTTCAGAGTGAGAGAATACACCAGCAAACTGACAAGCTGATTTTCTTTCAGGGTTAATAACTCAGAAAATCCACCTTTAGACTAGATAATGTGGAAAGAAAACTACTGGTCACTTTGCTGATGTGTTCTCTCACTCTGAAGGTGGAGTGAAGCTGGATTAAACCTTAGGTGCGACCACAGCCTATAATGGATTGAGACCAATAAAAATCAGGACTCAGGAAAGTGCTTTTCGTTTCCCCAACGGAGCCCCCCCGTCCCTGCCTTTTGCTTTCTAAAGGTCTGAAGTTTTGAAATTGTGCAAATTCACAACATTGTTGAGAGTGAGCTGGTTCTCTTGCTACACTGTAGCGCTGATGTGTGAAGGCTGGGGGGGGGGGGAGTAGCAAAAGTGTCTGATTTTCTAGCTGTCATGAAAGCCTGCCTGTGTGTGTGTGTGTCTACCGGCTCGCTCCCTCCCCAGGAGGGGAAGACTAGCTAGGCTTTCTCCAGCCGGGCTCCCTCAGCCAAATTCTTCTTGCCCGCCCCAGGGGAATCCAAAACGCTGATAGCCTTCTCCTGCCCAATCCCCTCCTCTCCATCTCCCCTCCCCCAACTCTCCGCACGCACTCCAGAGCTGTAGCGCTGCTGTGTGAAGGCTGCTCCAAGAAGTTCAGGCTTGCAAGAGAAGAAGCGATCCGAAAAAAGTTTTTGCTTCAGATCAGGCAGGGAAACACCCCCCCCCCCAATGACGTCCGCAGAATACGGACAGCCACTGGATACAGTGCGAATGGGGGAAGGGCACCCTGAACACGGAATCTCATCCTTGAAAATGGTACTGTCCACACAGTAAAAACTTAAACACGCTTCAAGTGCATGATCCGGAGTGAGACCTGTTGAAATCAGGATTTATTTCAAAACGGTTTAACGTGGTTTAACACGGAAGAAACGTGTTAAGCCGAACTGCCGTCTGAACTGGGAGGACTCAAAACGTTTTGAATTCGAGATAACAATGCCGTGCAGACGGGGCTTGAGAGTGATACCATCTTTCTGGCCTAGCAGGAGGAGCCAGAAACAAAACTGCCCAGTTCTACCAGGACTGCAAAGGACTGCAGGTAAACTATGGAAAGGACAGGAAAACCAGATTTAAGACAGATAGGATTGTAAAATGGGCTCTGCAGGACTAAGTGTTTTAGGTTGTCTTCACGTCTTGTTGATTTGTATATAGTAATTTGCAGATTGATCTACTTTAAAAAAACAACACACTCTAGTGGGATTGAGAAAGAACAGCAGCCTTCATTCACCTCCCGCCCTGGTTTCAAGGCAAGGAAGAAAAAGCCTTGGAGGATTCACCTTAAGACTTTTGCATATAGGGTGGGATAGAAATATAAATTAAATAAATAAATAAAAAGTTAAAAAGCAACTATTAAAAACAATAACAAGGGTAAAAATAATAGTTCCTGAAAGGAGGAAATAAACTGTTCTATTAACCAAAGGCCAAGATAAAAAGCACCATCCATGCGTCAATAGTTATTTTCAATCATCCATCCTTATAGACAAAAAAAAAAAAAAAAATCCCTCCAAATGTCAGTTTGATGTCTCAAAATGCTCCTGCAGAATTTTTTCCTTGGCTGCAATTCTATGCAGTAAAAAAGTATATTTAAAGCAGGTAAGACCCTAATACCTTAATTCACATTAAAGATAGAAGACAAGGCCTTCTTCAGGGTTCCCTCTGAAGTATACTAGCCTCCTGAGACAACGTAATTTTAGCTCTATGTGAAGGTTGCTACTCACAACCTTCGAATTGTCTGGTACCCAATGTCAGGAAACACACAGAAACAATATTAAAAATAAAGTTCTAAGCAGCGTTGTCAATCATGTGAACAGAGCTGTGTCCAGACACCGTTATACTGCACATTATAAAATGGGGACTGTGCACTTATGTTAATGCGGGCTCTCCAACCCTTGCTGCGCACTATAAAGAAAATCCAGAGCTTTAAGCCAAGGCAGGCGGGAGGCTGAGAGGAAAGAGATGCGATTCCGGCTAAGCAGGCAGAGCAGCTCAAAATTTGATTGGCTGCCTCAGCCTGCATGATGGCAAACACCTCAGCTCTCACAGCTCCGATAGGGAAAGCTACAGAGCTGCTTGTCCAGTTGGGACGGCCAGTTTTCACTGAGCAGTGAGGATACTGCGCTTTTAGATTTAACTGTGGATTTATTCCGCTAGTCTGGAGGCAGCTCAGAATAAATTAACAACATATTATATACTGTGTTTATAACCTCCAGTAAAAACACACACAGGAGAAATTGAAGTGCTGTATGATTAAGAAGCCTATGTCTTATGTATGTTGTAAAAATTAAGAAAATTTCAAATTAACGATTCCATCTTAGAAATGAGCTTAGCCTTGGTGGACTTTCACACTGTTTGCATGGGAGGAAATTCTTTAAGAGAATAGTGCAGAATCCACAATATCCTGCAAAGAGGAAATGAGGTTTTTAAAAGAATAGGACAAAGTAAATTTTTCCCAAAAATTATATTTCAAAGTTGAAACAGACTTAAGGAAATTATCTTGCATTTTAATAATGGCATCTACTGACGCACAAGGTACATTTGAGGAAAACTACCTAATTTGGATGTTCTCAACACAATGCAATTTAAAATATATTTTGACTAAGAATTATTATGCTTTTTGGTAGCTCAGACACATTCTCCGTCCTGAAATCTTCTGCCAGTCACCTGGTGATAGAAAGACTCCAGTCTCCTTTTACAACAGTTCCTGCTTAAGTGCATCTAAGGGTCATTTTTCATTGACGAAATTCAGGACTCTCTTGAAAATGAATCCACCTGAGGCCATCTTTGGAGAAGCTGGTCATTCCTAATTTTTTCCTGATTATATGGAACTAGACAGCAAGTGCTCTAAGAATAAAACAGAAAGGAGGTTATTCTTTGAAGATGTATTTTGAAGAGAAATAGCATCTTAGGTCACTAGAATGCTCTCTCCACACATGTGATCTGCTGCAACATTCCTGAAATGTTCCAAACTCTCCTGATCCTTTCATGCTGTGGGTAAATTAAAAGCAGTCCACAAGGCCACAGGAACAGTCTAGGAGCAGCATTTTCACACCACGTTCTCTGCACTACCAGGTCAGGAACTTGCAGTGCTACGGTCTGTACTTTGCAGGGCTTGGCCCTTCCGCCACACCAGATGCAGTGTAAGAGCTAAGATAATATAACACCAAAGGGACATTTCCCCACTGTTGTTCATTATGGATCAGCCTCTCCGTGTGGATAACGAGAGGGCTGTGGGCACATTATGCTACCAGCCTTTTAGTGATCCTGCAGTTGAGTGTGGAACCTCATGAATCCTTTCTTTCTCTTTCCATGTCTCTTGTGAAATCAACAGGCCAGTTCCTCCAGCAGCAGAACAGCAGCCTGGTTTGGGTAACAGTGGCCAACAAGCAGCTTGGCACAGAGTGGAAAGAACAAACCGAAGACCTTTTCCTTTGGGGTCTCCATGTTCCGTGTCTGATGCCAGAGTAGTGAATTTGTATTTGCAGGGCCACGGGACTTATCAAAACAATGCCCAATCAAGAAGTAAAAACCTCCCACTCTGTGTTTTCTCCGAGGTTTCCCTTTTCCATGTGGCATGACAGAGAAACCGCGCCTTTCCTGCTCCAGGAAATATAGGACATTGGAGGAGATATCCAAGCCAGGTTGATGGCTTACACAGCCACCCCATTTAGGTCCTGGACAGTCTGCGGACCATCTGCCAGCTCCACCTGTGAATGCACACCCTCCAGAGGTGAAAGTTGACTCCTGGACTATGGCCCCCCGAGGGGGGAAGCCTTGAATGGAAATGGGGGGCATGTGGGTAAGGGACTGTGGACCGCTCATGAGGAATCTCTAAACCAGTGGCTCTCAACCTTTTGAGAGCCACGACCCCAAAATGAGATTCCCCAAGCCTCTGCGACCCCAGGGGTGGGGCCAGGGGTGGGGCGGGGGTGGGGCGGGGTGGGGCCAGGGCCGCTGGCATCGTTTTCGCTCCCCCCCGACCCGGAAGTCCTCCCGCAATGCCGGATTTTAGCGGGCGAAGGGCACTGGCGGCGAGGCACCAGTCCGGCGCCCTTCACCGCCATCGCCGCCTGCCGCCGCTGATCTCTCCTTAAAGCAGTGGTGGCGCGGCGGTGGCGCAGCGGGGGGGGACGCGGCAGGGCCTGCGGAGCCTTTGGCGACCCCGCCGAAATGGGTGCGCGACCCCAAATGGGGTCGCGACCCACAGGTTGAGAACCACTGCTCTAAACACTGAGTGACTAGGGATGGAAATGTCATCTCCTTGGATTTTCAAAAAAAACTTTTGATAAAATATTTCATCAAAGACCTCCTCCATACGCTTGACAGCTGGCTCTGGAAAAGAAAAGTCAGTAATAGCAAATGGAGTTATTCCCCAAAGGTTCTGTCCTGGTTCAGATGCTTTTTCATGTATTTATAAAGGTCTGAAGGCAGAATGAGCAGCAAAATAGCCAACTTTTCTGACAATACATACTTGTTCAAAGCAGCAAAACCAAAATGGGATTGCAAACAGCTCAGGAGGAATTTCTGCTCATTCGGAGACTGGGAATCAGAATGTCCTTCATTGTTAACAAATGTAAAGCGATGGCGCTAAAATCCTCATTGCTCATATATCCTAATGAGATCAGAGCCGAGTATGACTGATTAGGAAAGAGATCTTGACGTAATGGCGGACTGTATAAAAAAGGTGTTGACACAGTTTGCAACCACTATGAGAAAGGCAATGAAAATATGACGGATTTGGTGCCAGTATAAGAAAATTAAACCTTTCTGGGTTGTGTTAACCCTTGAAATTCAGCTGATTAAACAGGAAGACATGGAGTTTAATATGGAACTGGGCATTCTGTTACTGTTTAGAGGGACAAGTGCAACTTTTTGTTGAAACATTTACTAACAGTAGCACATGTATGTATTGCAAAGAACTGGGCAAAACTATGATGCATTCCGTATAGAATCCTGGCTCAATTTGCATCATGGCAAAATGGAAGGCTATGCAAGGTAATACTTTGTTGCTGGAATTTTATGAGATGTGAAGACTCCTAATAAAGAGCAGAGAATATATCAAACAACAGTACAGTATACACTTAGGCCCACTATTATATGAACAGGTGTAAAGGAAGGACGAGCTTGTATGCCAAGTTTGTTTAAGTATTTGTATTCAGTATATTTGTTTGTATATGAAAATAATTTGTTCATAAAGATTTAATTTTAAAAAGAGTTCTGGAAGTCCAGATGGAGAATGTCAACTGGATGACCTTTATACCTGTTGCTATTGGCACTCCCAAAATATTTTGGAGGTTAAGAAAACAAGACTTATTCTTGCAGAAGCCATGCTGATTTTCCTTCAGCAGTACTTGTTCCTCTATGTGCACATTAATTGTATCTTAAATGATGGTTTCCACAGCCTTACCTGGAACTGATGTTAAGCTGAATGGTTTGTAATTTCCTGGAACATGCATGGATTATTGGTTTGAGGTTCATTTGCTCTTGAACAATACAGTAAAACAATAAAATACCGTGTTCGTGTTTGTTAACTTACAATGACGTATTGAAAGGTGCAGGATCATTTGGCTTTCTTTCTTGACAGAAATCCTAAAAAGGCACGTGAACTCGTCAAATAGAGGTTCCAATAACTAGCAGATGCTGTATTTATAAAATGTATAGGATGCTTTTTAATCCCTTTGGGGGAGGGGATCCAAGACTACATCTAAGACAAAGGAAATGTTTAAAGAACATTTGTAACATTTAAAATTGAAATGATACAATGTGACTTTATAGCACTGAAAGAGAAGAGATTAACCCTTTTCCTGACAGTTTTTCTGATTGAAATTCCTTCCTTCTTTGCTATTTATTGTATAAAACAAAATACAAATTGCTATTTATGTGCAGGACAAAATACACAACTTCTTGTCTGAAAGAGGAAAAATAAAACTGGAAAAGCCTCTAAATCAACATTTCTATTATAAAAAACAGCTCTGTGAAAATGTTGAGCTTCATAGCATACCATGGTACTCAATGTCAGAGAAATAACCGCGTTAGTCTAATTCGAAAAGTCCAGCAAGGTAGTTAGTAGCACAGGAGAAGGGTTGGTGGCATAAGCTTTCGTAGACACATCTACTTCTTCAGATACTAGGGGACCCAATGGGCACGCCTACTCCTTCAGATGCTATAGGCCCCCTAGCATCTGAAGAAGTAGACATGTCTACGAAAGCCCATGCCACCAACCCTTCTCCTGTTAGTCTCCAAGGGCTACTAACTACCTTGTTGGGCTTTTAATTGGATACTTTATGCTCATCTTCCTCAGCCTGATGCCTTACGAGGTGTTTTGGACTAGAACTACCATCATTCCCAACAACAAAGCTGTAATGATCTTGAAAGGATTGTTCAGATGCAGGCTGTGATTGCCTCGGTCTAGCAGTTCTTCTACATGAATAATCCACAGCAGAGTTCACATTGTCCTAGCATAGCATCCTACTCCAGGCCTCTCAAGATGCAAAAGTACATGGCCTTGAGGCCAAAAAGTCACAGAATTTCAGCAAGAGGTGGAAATGAGTTTGAACAGACAATGAAGTTAGAAAAGTTCATTTCAATAGAGACAGGTGGGCTAATGGGGACTCAACAGCGAAAGAAGCAGCAAGTTCTCTTTTTCTGCTTAGTTATTTAGGCCGCATCCCCATTAAAAGCTTAATCCAGTTTCCCTAAATCGAAATAACAGAACCGGATGCAAACGCAAATTTGCCTGATCCCATTACTTTCAGCCAGAATCACATTCAATCTGGACGTGACTCAAGGGGGGACTCCAGTGGCTACTTTTTAAAAGCTGCTTTTCGGGGCTGCCCTGTCTTCTTCCTCCTGGCGTGAACGCACCACCCATAACAGACCCCTTCACAGAGTCTAGCTGGGTGGCTGGGTGGCTGCTCTTGCCTGGATGGAGGAAAAATGGCAGCCAGCAGCCAGCAATTCTTTCCCCTCCTCTCCTCATTGCTCAGGCTACGCAGCAGCAGCAGCAGCAACAAACATTCACAGATCTCCACAAACCAGCAGCTGCTTTCCTTTCTTTTGCCTTTTTTAAAGATCAGCACTTTCAATAGCAAGATCGTTATCAGGTGTGAAGTGGTTCCATCGCTACAGTATAGCTTTAAGCTGTGGATTTTACAGCTTGCTTTGGGAGCAAGCTATTGGGGGAGGGAAACTCTCATCCCTTAACACGGAAGGGTTCCCACAGTAAAAAAAGGTAAAATGTTTCAAGCACACGAACCAGAGTGAGACCTGTTGAAATGAGGATTAACATTTACAACGCTTTGGGGCGATTTAACACGCGGAAAGCGTGTTAAACCAAACTGACGTGGGGTCTGCCAGGATTGAAAACGTTTTGAATTCAAAATAAGCTTGCTGTGGGGATTCGCCCTTAGAGAAGCAAGTCCCAGAGCTACAAGTAACGAGTAGAGCAAGAGCTGGGAAGCCCATATAATAGGATCTAAGCTAGGGATTGTTAGACAAATCAAGAGTTCTTGTTTGTTTTCTGGAAGCAAGATCCTGGTGGAGGTATGCTGAGGAGGATGGTTACAATTTCCCCTTTCCCCCTTTCTATTACTATTATAGTGCAGCTGATAGACCAAATAGCTTTCCATTACATAAGGATGGCCAGCTTAGAAATGCAGTGGAGCCTGTAATTTATCCTTTCACAGTGCAAATTAAGAAATTCTTTAAATTACAGCAATGTAGGATTCCTGTTATGCTTTTTGTTCTATTTTTGTTCTGTTTTTGCTTGTTTCATTATTGTTTTGTTTATTCCTGTCTGAAATTTTGCTGTTGGTTCTTGGGTAGGGGAGTATGAATTCCTACTTTTAGTAACATGTTTTTGATTTTAAAAAAGTCCTTGCTTACCTGTGCGTCAAGGAGGGAAAATTTTGTCTCCTCTTCGTCAAAGGAAAGCAACTTGAACGTTTTCATGATCCCTGATGAAATGGTAGGAGCTGCTGTCCTTTGCAAAGGCCTTTTGGCAGGGCTACTAATCCTCAGGTCCCTACAATATCCATGGATCTCCTTAGGGTTCTTCTTTATAATATGGATGATGGAAGGAAGGCTTATTCACCTGAGTGGGGACATCAGACCTCCCTCTCATCACAAGTAAAAGGTGAGGGAAGGTTGTGCATAGGGAAGGTCTGGTTGGTTTTTCATATACACACAGGGAGTGTTAAAATGAGACTTCCATGCTTGTTATCTGGTTCTCTCCACTTCTTAGGCTTTAATGTTTTGGCATCTCAAAAGTATTAACCTTTCAGATTAGTGGGTCAGAGGCTAACATGAGAGAAATGCAAATACTATTGTTGCATAGGTAACATCCTGCAGACTCACTCATTTCAGGAGAGAAATCCCACCACACGGTTGTACTGCAAGGCTCACACGTTCACATGGGATGGCTATGTGAAAGGGTGCGTGCATACTGACTTCTAGTTCAGGGTCAAACCCATCAAATCATAAAGGAGCAGATCCATTTTTCTCTCTGAAACTTTGCCTTTTGCATTTATTTAAAGCCTGGAGTCAAGGAACTGAAGCTAAACCATTCCTGAATTTCTCCTTTTGGCAGCCCAGATGCAACTGGCTCAGAAATGGAAGGAGCACAAATCTTTTATTTTTTCAGGCCTAGAACATAATTTCCTCAGAACGCATTTTTGCACAGTTAAACATCAACAAAGTGTAAGCTGGGAAGATCAATATCTGTGTATATCATGACTAGGATAGCTGAATAGCTTTGGACATACCAGCATTTTGCCCTTTGTGGAAGTACAAGTGCTCTTTCTGGCTTCTCATCTCTTTGGTATTCTTTCCACCACGTGAGGTGTGGCACAGTAGACTTTTATTTATGAATGCACTCCATAATATTTTGGACATCCATGGATTATCTAGACCCATTTCAACCTGGCTTCAGGCCCGGTCATGGCACAGAAACCGTCTTGGTCGCCCTGGTTGATGACCTCCTCCGGGAGAGAGACAAGGGGAATGCCACTCTGTTGGTTCTCCTGGACCTCTCAGCGGCTTTTGATACCATTGACCATGGTTATCCTCCTGGAGAGGCTACAGAGTTTAGGAGTGGGAGGCAATGCTTGGCACTGGTTCCGCTCTTATCTCCAAAGCCGATCCCAGATAGTGTCTGTGGGAGATGTGGATTCGACACCCTGGGAGCTCACCTGTGGGGTCCCTCAGGGGTCGATCTTATCTCCCATGCTTTTTAACATCTACATGAAGCTGCTGGGAGAGGTCATCAGGAGTTTTGGAGTGAGGTGTCATCAGTATGCAGATGATACCCAGCTCTATCTCTCTGTACCATCTGAATCAGGAGAGGCGGTTGAAGTCCTTGACAGGTGTCTGGAGTCAGCAATGGGCTGGTTGAAGGCCAATAAATTGAAGCTGAATCCAGACAAGACAGAGGTGCTGTGTGTCACAGGGACTCGGGTCCGTGTAGTTGGGATACCCCCTGTTCTCGATGGTGTTGTTATGCCCTGGAAGGGACAGGTACATAATTTGGGGGTGCTCCTGGACTCCGCGCTAACACTTGAAGCTCAGGTGGAGGCTGTGGCCAGGAGTGCCTACTCCCATCTATGGCTGGTGCGCCAACTGAAGCCTTTTTGGATAGAGATGACTTGGCCACAGTTACCCATGCTCTGGTAACCTCTAGATTGGACTATTGTAATGTGCTCTACATGGGGCTGCCCTTGAAGACGGTCCGGAAGTTGCAGCTAGTGCAAAATGCAGCAGCCAGAGTGCTGACTGGTACAGCTAACTGGACACACATTACTCCAGTATTAAAAGAATTGCACTGGCTGCCAATTCACTACTGGGCCCAATTCAAGGTATTAACTTTGATTTATAAGGCCCTAAATGACTTGGGCCCCAAATATCTAAAGGAACACCTTCTCCCATACCGACCTGCCCGTGCCTTAAGATCCAATAATGAGGCCCTCCTGGTTGTCCCGCCACCTTCAGTAGTGAGGTTGGTGGGCATCCAGGAAAGAGCTTTTTCAGCAGTGGCCCCAAGATTGTGGAATGGCCTCCCCCTTAAGGTGCGCCATGCCTCCTCCTTGTATTTATTTAAGAGGGCCGTAAAGACTTACCTCTTGGCCTTGGCCTTTGGCTAAGGACTAATTCTCCCTCCCCAGTTATAATGACATCATTTTAATGCACTACGGAGTGCACGGTTTTAAATTTGGTGAATTTTAAGGTGTTTTTAAGTGTGCATCTTGTTTTATGTGTATTTCATTTTAATCTGTATCTGTTCTTAATTTGTATCTTGTTTTAATCTATTTTAAGCTATTGTAACCCGCCCAGAGACCTTTGGGTATGGGGCGAGATAGAAATGTAAATAAATAAATAAATAAATAAATAATATGCAAATTTAGAAAATGCTTGAAGTTAACCAGTTGTTGCAATGCTAGTTATAAATTTTGTTATTGGCATCATGAAAAAAAAGTCCATTTCTTCTCAGTGACAAAATTGTCCACTATTTAGCATTTCACAAAGTATGAAAAAAGGCTACAGCAGAGTTGAAATAGATTTAGAGGTGGGCGGCTGAGATGAACAGGGGGTTGACGGAGCTCCCCTATGGTGGGAAGGAGAAGAGAAAGATGGAACGTGGCAGCGGCACATAAAATGATGTACAGTATGGACAAAATGGGTAGGGAGAGGTTTTTCCCTCTTGTCCAGAGAAAATGCATTTTATTCCTTTCCAAAGCACCCTGTTAAATCTGGATCATTTTGTGGAAGTCAGAGCTGTGGTGGCTGTTAAGCCTGATGGAGGTGGTGTGACCCCAAAGGGTATGTCCTGGGGGACTGCAGGTAGAGCAGCCAGTGTTCTCCCGTCCTTCTGCTGGGTTTCGCTGTGCAGCTGGTTGACTGCTGTGAGAACAGACTGCCAGATTAGATAGTCTGATCCAGTGGAACATTTTTTATATTCTTAAGGATACAGCTGGAGTAGAATGGGCCCCTGGAAAATAGGGTCCTCATACCGTGAAGACTGAGTCCAAAAGCAAGTGTAGGGTTCAATCAATACTAAATTCAGCAGAGACCCAGGCGCTCTTCACTTCCTGAGTCCCTGGCAAATACCAGCCTTGCTCAGTGGCTTTAAACACTGACCTTTGGGTCTTTTAAGGTCAATAAACTAGGGTGCTAAAACAGGCAAATGACAGAAAGAACACTAAGAGGGATCGAAAATATCTTACCTGTAACGTCTCTGTTTTGTAAGATGAATCTGACGCTGTCGCTGTGCTCATTTCTCGAGATATGGTGCGTTGCTTGTGCCGGTGCCGGGTTCTGTATTCATATGTATTCATCTTCTTGCTTACTGCACACATGCAAGTTATTTGTGCTTTTAGTTATAAAAAACTGTACTTTCCTGAGGTTCTTCATCCTACATAGATGTCAACTTAACTTTGGCAATCATTAACTTCTCCAGACTTCAAATAATCCAGTTCTGGGTTTTTGTTGTTTGTTTGTTTGTTGCGTAGCTCCAGTGGTTCTCCTGAACTGACCAGTGATGGGCACAACTCATCTACTCTTTCTAGGCCCTTCCCTTTCCCTGAGGTATCTCCCACAAAGGTACTGAATAATTTGTTCAGTTTTGTTAGCTGGATTTCAGAAAATGCACAAATGATCTAAATAATGGGTATTAGATCCTCCCCCATGTTACTTGTACAATTTGAAAATCATTTCCAAAAATTTAGCTGTGGACCAAGAAAAATCTAGAGATATTAAGCTCCAGAGGTTCAATAACTGGTACATCCCTCTTCTGGTTCTCATACTGGTCCATTTCCCCCAGATTTCTTCAATGTCTCCTACCCTGATATGTCCTGAAAAAGTCACATCAGGATGTGAAGGCATTTTGATCTGGGAACTGGCTAGTTTGAGAGAAGTCTGAAAAAAAAAATGGATAGCAAAAACACCACATGTGTTGGGCCCATAACATACTGAGACAGCCCCATGACTGTCACGGAGGCCATGAAGTCCTGAGCTGGTCTACAGGAAGCATCCTCAATGTGGAGATTGAAGTCCCCAAGCACCACCATGTTGGAGACCTCCAACACCACCTCAGTGACAGCCTCCACCAGCTCAGGCAGGGAAGCTGTTGGGCAGCCAGGTGAGCAGTACACCCTGTTCTGTCTCTCTGGCCCAGCACCAGGAACAATCCCTCAACCCCAGTCACAGAGCGAAAGGTGTGTCTGATGAAGGAGAGAGATTCTTTGTGGACTTTGGCAACTCCCCCACCCCGCCCCACTAGCCAAGGCTGGTGCTGCACAAGATAACCTAGGGGACAGATCTGGGTAAGTGTAGGACCTCCAAGTTCAGGTCAGTCCTTCCATTCATAATCAAGGCATGGATGATAGATGGTTTGTTTTGGACTGACCTGGCATTTACCAACACCAACACCAAGCTAGTGGGAAGGTTAAGAGGCATCCCTGTAAACTGATGGTTGTGAGGGAGAGTAGAAGGAGTGAAAGCCTGATGATATCTAACACTCCTTCTCTGAGCCCTTCTCCTCTGCCTCCCATTGCCATATCTCCCCCTGCCAGTTATCACTGAGATGGAACCCCTTCCGTCTCCTCTCCGACCTAGGCACATAGCTTCCTCTAATTCATAGACTCCCTCAGGTGGAATGTCCTAGGTGCTGCTCAGGTAACCAGCACTGGGACGATAGGAGGACCAGAGAACCTCCTGGCTCTCACCCAGGAAGCAGATGTAAACTAGGTAGGTAGGTAGGCAGATTGGATGGATGGATGGATGGATGGATGGATGGATGGATGGATGGGTGGGTGGGTGGGTGGGTGGGTGGGTGGACGGATGGATGGATGGATGGGTGGGTGGGTGGGTGGATGTTTCATGAAAAAATCTGAGACAGTAAAGAGTCAGTCTGTCCAGCATGAAGAGGAGTCTGGAGTAGCTGTTGGAAGAGCATAAGAAAACATGCAGGATAAGAGCTGGCATTAACTTATTGATTTGACAAACTAAAGTCATTTAAAACTCATGATCTCTAAGGAAGAAAGGAAGAATGTCATTGTGAATGGGTTGAAGCTTTTTTAAAGAATTGCTTTACTTACAAAGATAAAGATGAAACAGCAATAAATGCACAAGGAGCAGGAAAGATGCAGATCCCAAAAGCATAGTTAGTGCTGCTAAAACAAGGAGTCCAGTTCCTGTTATTTCTACTGGAGCAATAGGAAGAAATGCCAGCCAGGTATCATTTCCAGTACCTAATGGGATTTTAAAAAATGGGGAAAATAATTTCATTCATAAATATGAATTGCCATGTATGCAATTTTCTAATGATACAACAGATTTTTTTTTAAAAACTATTTTTCACAGATGTGCACAAATAAAATTGCATGTTTGCCATCAAACATAACACCCGTTTGTTCAGTTTAACAGCGAACAATCATTCACATTTAGTTTCACAGTTGGAAAGCATGCAATACCCTATTTTCCATTTTGAAAAGCCCTTTCCAGAGGCAAAAGGACAATTCTTACAAGTGGAGGACTTGTCAATTCAATCAATTTTTTTCAATATTCAAATGAAGAAGAAGAAGAGTTGGCTTTTCTACCCCGCTTTTCTCACCCATTTAAGGGGACTTCTCCTCACAACAGAACACCCTTTGAGGTAAGTGGGGCTGTGAGAGCTCAGAGGAGAACTGTGACTAGCCCAAGGTCACCTACCTGGCTTCATGGGGGAGGGCAGAATCGAACCCGGTATTCCCAGATAAGAGTCTGGCTCCCTAACCACTAGACCGAACTGGCTCACCAAACGACTGAATGTTCAGTTCAGTGTGAAGATCTGTGAATTAACGGAATCAGTTTCACACCTCTCCACTATTTTCTAAAGGCCTTACAGACAACACAATACAATTGGATACAATTTAGTTTACTTAATTTCACCCTTACATAACATAAGGTTTTCAATTTCTTAAACTCATTCCAATGTTTCACATTTTAGGCAACAAGTAAATCAGTTCCTATATATCTTGCCCTTCAACCAAAGTATTAGAGCTGTTACTGAGGGGGGAAACCCTAAACATTTGAATAATTACTATCTCCTTTGCTGATATTTCACCCTCCTAGAGCCAGTTTGGTCTCGTGGTTAGGTACCCGGACTCTGAGCCTGTAGAATTTATTAAGCTACATTACAGCCAAATTATTTTAAACCATCAATAAAAAAGTGATTGTTTCAATGTTATAGCAGCCCCTTGACCCCTTCTGGCCTAAGACCCATTTGTTGCCAACTGTCTCTTCCCCTGAGAAGATAGCTGGTGATGGAAATTCCAAGTTAATCAACCTTTTCATTCTGTGTCTCCATAACTTTCTATCAAAATGCTACCCACTCATTGCAAATACATGTAACACCACTTGCCAAACATCTTTTCTTTCACCACAACTATCATTAGGATTTTTAAGTGGCTAATTAAATATCATTAGAACCGTTCTCCTGTTTAGCACAACTCCTTGCCATGGTATTGGCTGTTCAATTCTGGAATAAGTGTCCCTATGAGGTTCGGTAAAATGTGCATTTTAAATGCACCTACCATCCCCAAGGAAGCATGTTTTGTTTGCCCGCATCTTTTTCTCCCCACCCTCTCTCTGCTTGATAGGGTGCAGGGGAGACAACCCCTGCCAAGTCCAAAAGAAAAATAGCCATATTTACAAGTTCTCTGTTCGTCTCTCCTGCTTGCAAAACCCATCAGAGCCATTTATCACTTTGGGATCCAGAGCCTGCTTCCAAAGATAGTGATTTCACTGTAAAAATCCACCCTGTACAGTAGCCGTTACACTGTAGCAATCCACCCACTTGACACCTGATAACAATGTTGCAATTCTCTGCAATTCTGGCTCTTTAAAAGTTCTGACCTTTAGAAAGGGAAAGGAAGGGAAGGTGCTGCTGTTCTGGGAGATGTGTGAATGTTTAAGGCCATGTGTGTAGGCGGTGGCAGCAGCAGAGCCAGGGTGCTTTTTTCAGAGATCTTGGCCGCCAATCCCCGCTCCTTTTGCCACGGAGCATTTCCATGCACAATGTTGTTCAGAATACCCGCGGCTTCCAAAAAGTGCTCTGGTAGTCTTGTTTAAAGG
The DNA here is from genome assembly GCA_023333525.1 of Aspidoscelis tigris stejnegeri. Lineage (NCBI taxonomy): Eukaryota > Metazoa > Chordata > Lepidosauria > Squamata > Teiidae > Aspidoscelis > Aspidoscelis tigris. The sequence continues at coordinate 1,642,936 of JALMGA010000008.1, forward strand.
GCACTTTTTTCCCCACACATTTTCCTCCTTTTGTGCCACTGGAAGCTCAGAGAAAAGCCATGCATGGGGTCACTCAGAGGCAAACGAAGCTTTTTAACAAGCTTTTTATTGCTTGGGGACACAACCAGTGTGATTGTACCAAATTTTGCTTCCAAGCATGTCAAAGCTCCTAATCTGTTAAAGATCTTTTCACATCTATGAGCTGACAGAAAATGATGTTCTCTTCAGCAGGTTGGGATAAAAGAATTTCCTGCAGTATCTATCGGCTCCTCTCCTTTAAGTATGTTAACTGGGTTAAATCCTTTATTTTTGCCACTGAGTCTACTTACTTTATAGTAAACTTACAGTCCAAGTCAGGGAAGGATCATGAGGTCAGTTTACAATAGTTCCCTGCCCTTGCTGCCAGACTACATCTTCTGATGAAAAATGTCCTTCCCTTCTATGGTCTGCTATAAAGACAGAATGTGTGGGAATCACCAGGTATATTCTGTTGCTGTTACAATAAAGTACTCTTAGGGCACATCTCCATGCCAAAAATACTCTGGATTTAAGTTTGTTTTGCCTCAGAGCATCCCCATGCACAGCTTTACTCTGGGCTACATCAGGTGCAAAGGAGGAAAATCCGTGGCAGAAAAACCTCTCTTTCAAACAGTACTACACCCGACTTAGGGGGAAACCACGGATTACCCTGGGGGCATGGGGACGCTGCCCAGCTAAAATGGTGAGAAGAGCCATGAAAGCAGCTGCTTTTAATCATTTCGGCAAAGCTCTATACGTGTGCACAACAGCCCCTATCCCTGCCTGACAGCTGCTCAGCTGACTACAGAGCACCTGTCAGGCATTCGTTTGGGCTAAAGGAAGCCCTTGCCTGGGTGACTGCATGCTCAGGCAAGGGGGGGGGGGAGAAACCACATGGAGAAAACGAGTGAAGGGAAGGAAGATGAAGAGACAGGTGCACACATGAGTGAAGCTTATGGGGGGGGGGGGGGGACAGAAGAGGAAACCCAGGAAGAAATCGAGAGAAAGGAAGGGAAGGAATCTCTCTCCCCTCCTAATAATGCAGCCTCCGCTGGTTTGCTTGTGCGCTAAATACGTGAATGCAGGGAGCAGGATCTGACAGCTGAAGGGAGCCTGTCATCAGTCCAGCGGGCGGGAGAAAAAGATGTGGGCTCACAAAAAGTGGCTTCCAAGGGGACAGGAAAGTACAATTTAAATCCATGTTGCCCCAAACCACATGGGGACTCTTTATTGCGAGTTACAACACAGATTTTTATTAATCGCATCACTAGCGAAGCAACCAGCCCTTATTCCTCTGTCTTCCTTCCTTTGTTTGTTAATAAGTCCAAAGCATGGCTCTGCATCAAAGGGAAATGCTGTTTATGCTTATTTTTTCCCTTTCATAATATCCTTTGTTTTTACAGTGAGCATATTTTTGAAATTCCAAATCACCAGTTTTCAAATCAGAGACTATCCAGCAACTCTTGATCTTACCAGAGCTAATTTGTTATAAAATTGCTTTCATATTGTGGGAAATGATGGTGAAAAATAACCCTGGCCTCATCCCATCCATCTCCAAGAGCTCTTAAAAACTTCAGTATTATAGAGGGCCATCAGGCTCCAAAGTCCCCTCGAGGGAGGTGTACATTGATGCAGTAGATTTACTTTTGGCTTGAGCTAAACCTTACCCTAGTAATAATTTTTAACTAGTGGCAATTTTGAATGATGTTTGGACTAGGTTTTTTGGAGTGGAAAGTAACTGTAGCTCTTAGCTGTTGGCATTCTTCACTCCTCCACTTATTCAAAAGCAAACAACAAATGTTCTAAAAATACGATTGAAGATCAAAGCTGCTGCAGAAGTAACATAACTTTTAAAAGTCACTGGGCAAATTAAAAACCAACTTTTCTCAGGGACGGGCAGGTGACGGTGCCCATGATGGGCCGATGAAGACTTCCCAGGCAGCCAGAGAGCATGGACAAATCTTCCCAGGATAACAGGGGCAAGGAAGCGATACTGGATCCTTCACAGGGAAGCAACAACATCAGGAAGAAGCAGAGTCCAGAGGATAAGCTAGGAGGTTTAAAGCCGGAGAATCAGCCAGTAAACAACCCAAAACACATTTCAGAAGCATCAGTTAGCAAAAGGCTCAGAATCAGGCTGGGACCTCAGTCCATGATAAGCACCAGATGGTACAGCTGGATGCAAGAGTCAAGGTGGGCATCCACTCGACGGAGTTAGGGACTGAGCAGAGGGTTGAAGTCAGTATCTAGGAACTAGGAGACGGGAAGCATAGAGAAGATTCCTCTGTCTTGTGATGCTTTGATACAGAGGCAGCTACCCCCAGGGGTACAGGCAACGCCAAAACCTAGCTGCGTCCTCAGAAACCTGGGAGGGACATTCTGTAGTGGCCAGTGCACTGGACCAGCAAGCATACTACTTGCTAGACTGCTACAGCGGCCAGTGCAGACTCGCCCCTAGATTGCCAATCAAGAACTCAGCCTGTTTGCAGCTGAAAACTCAATCGGCTCGTGACATCAGCCACGCTTAGTGTTTTAGATCTTTCAGTTAAAGGTTTTCTGTTTGTGCAAGCTGAAGTGGTTTCTTCAAAAGACTGTCCAAAGATCACTTAACTCCATCTTAAGGATGATTAATGCATGTATATGCTTGGTACTCCTGTAGGGTTACCATATGACAAAGGGTGCATTTATGGAAGTAACACTGGTAATGCAAGTAACGCCTACTTCAATTTCCTCCTTTGCACAGAGATTAAAAATGCTGGAGTCCTGTCCTCCTTTTCATTTGGCCACCCTAGGGTGATTGCATGGCGGATTCCTTAGTTTTGTAAATGCACATTTTAGTGCTGGGAGCAAAGGGATGTTGCTCAAATTCACGCCCAGTCCCAGCCATACCAATCAGGAACGTGTTTGTCATGTTAACACTTAACTTTTTAAAAGACACCATAGGCTTCCATTTCAGCAAGTACTTTGTCAGCACTTCTTTGAAACAGTATTATCAGATCACACCGGAGTAAAAAGGTATTTTAAGTGAGTGGAACAATACTTTCAAACTCAGGAGATGTACGCAGTTTTTCTGGATTCACAAAATACTGGATGCAGATATATATCATCACCAATATTACCATGAAGATTCCAACAGCCGCGGAAGCAACTGCGTTGAAGAAATACCTATTTACACACAAACAGAAAGATCCTAATCAGAAGGCTTAATTTGTGGGAGGGGTGCACAATTAACAACTGATGCATTTATGAACACCTGATGTACTAAAGCTGGAAAACCCTTAATCACAGTTAATGGCTGTGGTTCAATAGAAACCATGGGCACACCCAGCCTCCATCCATCCCCACTGACGATGAACTAGCAAACCTCCTCATCCAAACTCTGTATGGTCAAAGTTCATGAAGCTACAGAGCTTCATTCAAGCAGAATTCAATGCACGTACAGTTGGGGTCAACCATAACTTAGAACTGAGGAGTAGCCATTGAGGAAGGTTTTGCCAAAATGCTTATGGTGCACTCCATTTCCCATTAAGGACACTTCTCCTAGAGTACATTGACATTCCAGATAGTCATTACCATCCGTGATTCGGCCATCAAGTTGTCGCACCTCAACCTACACCGTATGTTACCTTTGAAAGAATGGCTTTGTATTAGTAGTGAAAATGATCATCCCAAACGATCAGGAACTTATTGACTTGGATAGGTACATAAGAAATGTCCCACTTGCTTGGAGCTGTGACCCATCTAGTCCAGTAGTTTGTTCTCACAGTGGCCAACCAACTGCACGGGGAAAACCACCAGCAGAACACAAGAACCTGATACCCTAAATGTGCTCTGCTTGCAGTTTCCCAACACCTGGCCTTTGGAGATGGAACACCTCTGGCCTGCTGCCATCAGAGCTAACAGCCATTGATGGACTGATTGCCACAAATAGTCCAAAGTTATTTTTGAAACCATCAGAGTACATAGCAAACGCCACATTTCATGGTTGTGAATCTTCAAATTTTAACTGTGTGTTGAGGCTGGGGCTCAACCTGGTGAAGCTCTGCCTGCTGCTGCTGCTCCTGGCTCCAGAACATGGGGGGACAGTTGGCTGGTGGCGCTGCTCAGGGACGGCAGTAGGGAGTAGCTGCAGAGCTGAGCCCGAGACTGCCAGAGCTACTTGCTTACCACCACCTGTGGTCTCTGGGCCTGTATAGGCTGCTGCCTATGGTGATGGGCCCACCACCGATGGGGCAGCACTAAAGGGGGTCACCTCTTCAAGAGGAAAGAGGGCAAAGGCTACTTTTATTGTCCTGCCTTGTTTGTGTTGTGTTTTACTGGGAGGGTGGGGGAACAGGGGGAGTTTTTAATATCTGGGGGGGGTAGCACTGTTATTTTTAACTTTTTGTTTGTGTAATACTGTCTTAATTTATTTATTGTGCTCTGTCTAGTGAGGAGGGGACAATGTGCCAAGGTGGGGAAGGAGGGGGAGATATGCCTTGTGGGACCATTATTGCAGTGCTGATGGGCAGGGGGAAATATGGTTGGGAGGCAGGAATAACAAAGTAAGAGGAGGGGTGTTGGATGTCTTAAAGCTATTACTCCTTCTGTTCTGCCTCCCGACCAGCAGAGTTTGGGGAGGCCAGCCAACCAACTCACTGCTCTGGCTGTGCTGCTCCTGAATGCCAGGTCAGTCTGGAGTCAAACATTGGTCATCCATTACTTGATTCTGGATGAAGGGGCTGATCTGGCATGTATTACTGAGACCTGGATGGATGAACTGGGTGGTTCATCCACCAAAACTTACTCAGCTTTGTCCCCCAGGTTATTTGGTGCAGCACTGCTCTAGATCAGGGGGAAGGGGAGGGGATGTTGCTGTAGTTCATAAGACTTCCATCTCTCTCACCAGATGGCTGATTTGCTCTGTGATGGGGTTTAGGGGCCTGTTTTTGTTGTTGGGTCAGAAAGACAAAATAGTGAAGTTGCTGGTGTACCATCCACTTCACTGCCCAGCAACCTCCCTATCTTAGCTAGCTGAGGTAGTCTCGGAGGTGGTGTTGGAAGCCCCTGCCATGGTGGTGTTGCAAGCTCAGCTCTTCATGGCCTCCATGACAACCATGGGGCTGTCTCAACATGTAACTGGTGCAACTCATATAGCAGATCATACCTTTGATCTGGTTTTTGCCTCAGAGCAAATTGGTGAGAATCCGTTAATAGGAGAGCTGGTTGTCAGCCTGTTGTCATGGACAGATCATTCACTGGTAAAACGTGGACTTACAGTGGCAGCTCCCTTCCGTGGGGACAGGGGAAATTGAGATGGTCTGCCCCTGGACACTCATGGAATCTCAGCGATTCCTGAATGCTGTGGAGGATTTTCTGGTTGGCATGATTGGTGCTCCTGTCGAAGTTCTGGTCTCTCACTGGAATTGGTAGATGAGCAGGGCTATTGACACGATTGCTCCCAAGTGCTCTCAGCACACCTGTAAAGCCCCTTGGTATACCATGGAGCTATGGATGATGAAACAGGAAGATCAATGGCTACAACTCAGGTGGTGTAAATTCTGCTGTGAGTCTGAGCGAACACGGGTTAGAGCACACCATTGTGCCTACCATGTGGTGGTGGTGGTAGCTAAAAGAAGGTTTTTCTCTGTCACTATTGCATGCTCAAGTAGTCATCCACCAGAGCTCTTCTGAATGATGAATGCCCTTATAAGATCCAGCCCAAGAAAGTGTGGGCAAGGGCTATGTAATATTTGCTGTGAGAAATTTGCAAGGCACTATGAGGGCAAAGTTGGTCAGATTCATGGAAGATTGGGTGTCACAATGTGAAATAGTCCAGAGGAGGTGGCCAGTGAACTGTCTGGTCCTCTTGTCTTAGATCAGTTTCAATTGTTGTGGCCTGAGGATGACAATGTGCTCTCTGGACCCTTGCCTTTCCTGGCTGATAAAAGCTAGCCAGCAAGGTATGGCCAGGTGGATCCAGGGAGTAGTGAATGCCACTTTGAGGGATGGGGTGGTCCATCTACCCCTTAAACAGGCAATGGTACACCTCTTCCTGAAGAGGGCCTCCGTGAATCCAGAAGATCTAAACAATTATTGCCCTGTGGCTAGCATAGGTTTTTTGGGCAAGGAATTAGAGAGGGTTGTGGCCATCCAACTGTAGGCATGCTTGGAAGAAGCAGATTATCTACAGCCATTTCAATCCAGCTTCAGGCCTGGTAATAGTTCAGACACTGCCTTTGTCTCCCTAGTTGATGACCTTCTCCATGTTTGTTCTCCTGGATCTCTCAGTGCCTTTTGATACCATTGGCCATGGTATCCTTTTGGAAAGGCTGCAGAGTTTAGGAGTTGGAGGCAGGGTGCTCCATTGCTTCCGCTCCTATCTCTGTGGACAGTCTCAGAGAGTGGCAGTGGGAGATTCTGACTCAACACTCACTTGTGGAGTTCCTCGGGGGTCTATCTTATCTCCCAAGATCTTTAATATCTATATGAAGCTGCTAGGAGAGGTCATCAGGAGATGTGGAGTGAGGTGTCATTAATATGCAGATGATACCCAACTCTATCTCTCTGTTCCATCTGAATCAGGAGAGGCGGTGGAAGTGCTTGACAGGTAGCTGGAGGCAGTAATGGGCTGGATGTGGGCCAATAAATTGAAGTGGAATCCAGATGAGACAGAGGTACTGTGTGTCACAGGGTCTCGGGTCCATGTAGTTGGGAGACACCCCGTCCTTGATGAGGTTGTAATGCCCTGGAAAGGACAGGTGCAAATTTGGGGATGCTCTTGGACTCTGTGCTGATGCTTGAGGCTGTGGCCAAGAGTTCCTATTCCCAACTATGGGTGGAGCATCAATTGACACCCTTTTTGGACAGAGATGAGTTGGCCACAGTTATCCATGGTCTGGTAACCTCCAGTTTTGACTACTGTAGTGTGCACTCTTCATGGGGCTGCCCGTGAAGATAGTTCAGAATCTGCAGCTAGTGCAGAATGGAGCTGATAGACTGCTGACCATGACAGCTGGCTGTATGCATATCACTCAGGTCTTAAAAGAGTTGCATTGGCTGCCAATCCACTAGCGAGCCCAATTCATGGTATTAAATTTGACTTACAAGGCCCTAAATGACTTGGGCCACAAATATCTAAAGGAACGCCTTCTCCCATATTGACCTGCCCGTCCCTTAAGATCTGGAACAGAGGCCCTCCTGGTTGTCAGTTGCTACCGTAAGTTGTAAAAGGGGTAGGCAACCAGAAGAGGGCCTTCTCAGTGATGCCCCCCAGGCTATGGAACAGTCTCCCCCTTGAGGTGTGTCAGGCTCCTTCATGGTCTATGTTTAGGAAAGCGATGAAGACGCATATCTTTGCCCTGACCTTAGGGAAAATGGGAATATACTGTCTCTTCCCACTTTACGGACACTGTTATTGTTTAATATATGTCTGATTTTGTTATCTGCCCTGAGACCTTTGGGTATAGGGCAAGACAGAAATACTAACACTAATACTAACAACAACAACAACAACAACAATAATAGTAAACCTTTTCTCTGATCTGATTTGTCCAGTCTTAGCTTCACTAGGTGACCTTTGGTTTCAGTATTTTGGGAAATGGGGGGAAACTTTTACATAGTTTTACCATGTCTGTTCTCACTCATCTCCTTCATAGACTAAAAGGCCCCAGACATTTATTTTATGTATTTATTTCAGTATTTCTACTGCAGCCTTCACCTGAAGGTCTCAGGGTGGGCCACAAAATCAGTAAAACAACAGAAGCAATTTACTGAAAAGTGAAATGGGATACGCCCACCCAGCCTGGCAACGCCACATTCAGAAGAAGCTAAAACTTGTCACCTTGGCCAAGGGAATCCATGGCTCCTCCAGCCTCTTGATTACCTTAGTTGCCCTCTATACACTTTCGCTCCCCCCCCTGCCTATTTTTAGCAAGCTATGGAAGTGTCCAAACTGTCCCCCCAGGTGAAACTCAACGGTGATAAAAGTTTATGCTTTTTGTTAGGTTAACTGGCAGAGACATTTTCAAGCTGTAGCAACCAAGTATAGCATCCAGAAAAGAATAAAGCAATTGTCAAGGGGCAGCATTGCAGGACACATCCCGTCCCACATGCCAAGGTGAGTTAATACCAAGACCATGCTTTTTGTTGGAACTGTGACTTATGTGATGGAGACACGGGAAAAAGATCCTCAGCAGCAAAAATTACTTTGGGGAAGCCTCCATAAACCCTGAGCACAGAGAGGAGCTCCACCCACCAAGGGCCGGAGATCTCCTCTTTGGGGTCAACAGGGAGGAGAATATCAGGAGGCTCCTAGACAAGTCACTATCAAAGCTTGACCGTTCGTTCCTCTGCTTAGTGATTACCTCACAGGTGAGTCTGAATTATGCCCCTCCTGCAATCTGACAAGATGCGTTGTAATGCAGATGACCTGTGTACACCATGGGATCAAATCAACATTTCCCTATGGGTGTGTCCCCATGCAGGAATTTTAGTCTGAGTTCAGTACTCTTTTGGACTATTTTGGGGGTACTATTTTTAATCTGGATTGAGTTCTTGTCAATTATTCCAAATATAGCTGTCCCCATGCAGCTTTTTTAGTCCTGGTTTTGGGACAATGTTTTTTTAAAATGTAAAAAAACAAGGCTTTTAAATCCCCCTCCCCCTGGAGCAAACCCTGCCTGCAATAAAAGCAGAAAAACAAGATTTAAAAATAAATTCTAGTTGCCAATATTTTCTTTTTCATACCTCTCACCTCTCCCTTTTGAGATTACCAGCACATCTGTGAGGCAACACAAAAAACAGGCCTTTTAAATCCCCCCCCCATGCAAACCCTGCCTGCAAGAAAATAAGCAAACATGAACGGAAGGGATTTCAAATGCAAAAGGAATTACTTTCTTTTTCACACCTTTCCCTTTTGCAATTACTGGCAAGTATTTAGAAGCCTTTTTAAGCTTCTCCCAGGTATCTTTTGAAAAAAGATACATTTCCAGTGAAAATGTTTTAAAAGCCCCTTTAAATAAAAAAATGTTTTTAAAGCCCCTTCTCCCTACTTTCTGCCTTTTTCGTACCATACGGAGCTTTTGCAAGCATGGCAAGGGGGGGGAGCTTTACAACTGTAAAAAAAAACACCCACAGCTGTCTGTCATTGGCCAGAATGCTAGACCTCCTCGCCAAATAGCCCGGTAGCATCCCCATGTGGGGGGAAATAAGCAGACTCAGCTCCAAAAGAGGGACTTAGTCCTATTTTCATCAGAACTTTTTCCCTCTGGATTTAGGCAGGATAGTCCTCATAAATCCAGGAATGAGGAGTTGCATGGGGATGCTGGGTGCCAAATTTGGATTCTATTCTGATTAATTACAGTAGCCATGGGGACACTCCTTCCTGAATTTGAATAGAATTCAGATTAAAGTGCCCGTGGGGACGCAGCCTATATGCTTTTGCTTCCCCGTCTCTTTCTAGCTCCTTCCAGAATCTACCTGTCATGTATACAGAAACAGTCGTTCAGGTTTTCCAGTAGGCTGTTCACAAACACAAATATTCCTAAGGAATTAGCCATGTGTGGATGTGGGCAAATAGATCTTGCCTCCCTCTCATCTTAAACGCTATTTCTATAAAGAAATAAGCAGCAAATTTTCGCAGCAAGCAGCGGCCATCTTACCAGTAGTTTCTGCTTCCAACACAGTTATTTAGCCAATTACAGTGGTGGTCGTAGTCTGCAATACACTTATTACAAGTACTGCAGTGTTTAGTTTTTGGCCCTCTAGGGGAAAACAAACAAACATGCATGTTATATGAATTAAAATTCAAGTACTAAAATATTTTAGAAAGGCAAAGTTTGTCCTAAGCTTTTTCATTTGTTTCCGTCGTTAGCTGAATGTATTTGGAAAGAGCACTAAATAATTTTTTTAGCATGAACGAACCTAAACCAATAAAAAGTCTTCTTGGCTCCTTAAACATCTCGGGACAGGCTGACACTTTGATCCTCTGGGAGAATGAAGCCTCAGGCTGGACGTCACCGCTTAGGCGGAAGTGCCATCGACCAACTCTTCCTCTGTCTGGTTGGAACCAAATTTCAGTTTTGTCTAGCCTCATCCAGACCTTTGCCCTTTCGAAGCCTTCGCTCCAGACGTTCACCTCTTCTCCTAATTTACCTCAAGGGGTCACTTGCCCGCTGCTGACCCTCCCAGCTAAGTCTTGGGGCGATTCCCCCCTGCAGTGTAACGACCAAGGAATTGAGCAAAATCCCTCGGCACGGCGTTCCAAAAGCAGGACAGAGTCACTGAAAGCATTTAGCCTGGAAGGCTCATTCAGAGGAAGCGCCTGGCCAATGGCACTGAAAGCTGGGGAGAGGTTTAAGGGCATTATCAGGGCCACTTCCCCCCTTTCTCTCGTCACTTTCTCCTTATGTTTGTATTTTATCAGAGGCATCCAGTGCTGGGAAAAGAGGAGAAACCCTGGGTTTTAGTTGCAAAAGATCAATGTAAGGGAGGAAGTGAAATGAACCAAGATGAGTGTATCAGCCAGCCAGAGAGAGAGGCAACGTGGGGAAGAATTTTGGAGGCTATAAAGCCCTTCTTCAATGTCCAGGGGGAGAAGTTGGAAGCCCTATGGTGAGAATGGCCTGGCCTTGGTGATTATTTGGAAGCAGCACTAGGAACTGTATATTTCTCTGTCTTGCACAGCCCTTCAGCATACAGTGCCTCTGACGTACTGTTTGTACCTAAACTGTGTTGTGCCCAAACCGCCTGATGGTGCCAACCAAGCAGGTGCTCAGCGGTTGCTCTGTGGGGGCCACTGGTGTTGATGCACCATTAGGTCTTCTGTGCTTTTATGTGAGCAACTTACACGTCAGCTTCACAAAGGTAGCAGTGCTGGTTCTGAATAACATGCTTGCATTTGCTCCGGTCAAAAGCTGGCATTGGCTTGCTATAGTCTTTCTCAGCCATTATATTTCGATCTGCTGGATCGATAGTGATGGCGATAAGGTGAAAAATCAAGTGAAATCCAAAAACTAGACCGATCACCTGTGTTGTAATGAGGTTAAGGAAAACTTAAAAGGGAAAGCAAAAAATTAGAGTCCTTAAGGTGCATTTGGTACCTTAAATGGTTCAATTTGCTTCATCCACAAACATTTGCTCCAGAGGCCAGCCTGGGCCAGAGAGATCAGACTTGAAAGTCTTCGCCTGCTTCTTTGGTAGATTTTCCTTCCCTGACGGGGACAATGCGCCATGTGGAGTCCAAACGGACTCAGGCAAAGGGAAACTGCTTGGACCCCCACTGGAGCCAGGAGGCCCCTGCCCTGCTCCCGCTGTGACCCAGTTCTTCCCCTGCGCAAATTGTTCTGAGAAGTTTCACACACAGCATTGGCAGTTCTATTTTATCTATAGGCCACTGAGGAAGACTTTACAGTCGAAACGCGTATGGCCCTTAACTCTTTGTTTTTATTAGCTGGTTTATATTTTTAGCTTGATTTTTGCTTTGGTGTGTGTGTGTTTTTAACCTGATTACAATTCACTATCTTTGCTGCTGTGTTTGCGGCTGAATTTTCTTTATTTCCTTTGGTGCTGTGTATTTTAACAATTATATATTTTTCTATTAGTGGGGTTATCTTACCCTTTTAGTAATTATTTTATTTTACATTTTATATAGCACTCTGGCACATAGAGGCAGTGGTGCAGCATGTGGACAGCGCCTCCCAGAGTGCGCAAGAGCTTCCCGGATATGCACGTGCGAAAAGGCACTTAGTGAGACTGACTTGGCAAGTTATATACAGAATTTGTGTTTTCCTGAAGGGGATTTGTGATAAACTGTCACCACTGAAGGAGAAATGGATGGGAGGCAGCAAATAAGAGAGGAATATTTATTGGGCAAACAAGGTAGAACTAATCAAATTATGACAATCGGTGCCTAATAGAGGGGATATCCCTACCCTCCGATGTGCAAATAACTGAGCTAAGCATGCTGAAATATTTTTGCCTTCCCTTCCTAAGTGTAAGCTGCCTTGGAGGTTAAAAAAGGAAACAATTTCCATTTAAAGAGCAAATTTACATCTTCAAGGGAGAGCAGCTTCATACCTGGTCATGACGGGCATCATCCCAGAACCGCCTAGAAGCAAAGGACACAAGCTAGAGAAGGCACCCGCTATGGGCCATGGGCAAAGGGGGAAGGGGCTGTTCAGAGCAGCTGGCCTTCAGGATAATCTCTGCAGCTGTCACATCAGTAGAATCCGTGGCTGCACGTTCAGCTAGTTGCATGGATAGGCTGACAAAAAGCAGCTTATATGAATAAATACAAGAGGTCACAAAAATGTGGGAATGCCATGAATTATTCTCCTTTGCAAGAGTTAGAATGTATAAAATTAAGTGATGCGACAAAATGTTGTGGTGCAGTGCCCCTATTTCACGGAAATCTTGATGATTATCCAAACCATTTTTTATTGAGCAGCTAAGATCAAACAGAATAAAACAGACGGACGTGTACAAGGTAAGGGAATACACTTCAAGTGTTCAAATAACATCTTTTATTATCATTATCTATTAGCAGCTATGCTCAATTTAACCAACTCTATCTATCTATCTATCTATCTATCTATCTATCTATCTATCTATCTATCTATCTATCTATCTATCTATCTATCTATCTATCTATCTATCTATCTATCATCTCTTCCTAAGATGTCTGGATCTACCTACCTACCTACCTACCTACCTACCTACCTACCTACCTATCTATCTCTATCTGTCTGTCTGTCTGTCTGTCTGTCTGTCTGTCTGTCCGTCCTGCCATATACCCAAAGGTCTCAGGGTGGGTAACAACCTTTAAAACAACAACCTTTACTGTATTGTTCAAAGTGAGAAAGTATCCCTTGGGCCCCTTCACGTTTTGCTCACTGGAATTGTGTAATAATGCCATCCTGGTCAGGTGAAGATGAAGCATGGAGGAAGCCATCTGCATTTTAAGACCTAGCCTATGTCTTTCTTTTCCTCTTTGATGGGAATAAAGCAATAATGCTCTGCCAGTACTGTCACCTCAGTTTGTACCAATTTACTTTGGTGTTTGTGTTGAACATGTGTGGCCCTTGGTTTGGATCCGGACAAACAATAGTATATATTTGAAAGTGCCCCCATGTATCCCTTAAGTACAGTAACTCACGTGCCACAGAACCTGCCCTGTGACCGTCTCCCTCAGGTCGACACATTCCTTCTTCCTTCTTACATTCTGCAGTTCTTCTTACAATCCTTATTATAAATGTTGTCTTAATGTCATAGGAGCTACACATTATCGCATTGGTCTTCATTTTGCATTCATTTAAAACTCTTTTAGCCTCTCTAGTAAACTGGCCTGGAATAAATGGTATTTTCAGAGACAGCAATCTTTTTAAAAATTTGTAAACTTTCCCCAAAGTTTCATTACCCCAGATTGCAGTGGCAAGATATACTACTTAGGGTGCATTGCCACTTGACTTTTTTAAAAAAACGAAATTAACCTAACTCTGATGGAAACGCGCATTCTGCCCATTCCCATTTTTTAAATTATAAATCGCTGTCAACCCTAATTCTTGCTGTTCCCACTGAAAACGCTCCAAAAACACAATGGGGAAAAGTGCATCATTGCCAGTTGGGGTTCCCACTCGTCTCTCTTGATTGGTTTTGTTCCCGCAGTTAACATGATGACGTTGGCCAAGGGTGGGGAATTCCAGCTCCATCCTTTGAGCACATACCCAGCCTCTTTTGCACGACTGTGTAATTTCAGACTAGAAATTCCCCACAACCCCAGAGATCAATTCCACGATGCTTCGGTCTTGCGCAAAATCACCTCCCTAAGCCTAGATGTAGCCCATGCTTTGCACCTGGTGGTGGGTGAGAGAGAAACTTATCAACCGTAATGCACCCCCACCGCCGGGCACAAAACATGAGCTAGATCTAGGCTTAGGGGGGTGATTTTTCTCTTGCCCTCTCTCTTTAAAATTCTCCATCCACTTCTGACTTCTGAATGGATCCTGGATGTCTATGCAAAGACTATGTCCCAAGTGTGGGTGTGTGGAGGGGGAGGTTGGTAAAAAAGGAGCCAGTCAAGCCGTCTTTGCCCTTGCGCCTGCCCACCTCCTCCTTGCTTCTCACCCACCCACCCACCAGCCATGCATAATGTGGTGCTATTTTTGGAAAGAAGCAGAGGCGCTCCTCTCAGACATGAGAAAGCTGTGTATTTTCTCAATTGCGTCCCAAAGGCCGCGTGTCGTGCTCTGTTAGTGGTGGGTTGGTGTGATGCTTCCCCCCCCCCCCGGTGATGCAAGTTCTCTCTGCTTCATGGGAGGGGTGGCAAGGGGCTGCCCTACCAGAGTGAACCCCCACCCATTTAATGATGCACCCACAACAGTGACAGACATTGGACAGAAAGCTATTGGGGGGGGGACAACCTGAAAGATGTGGTCTCCCCCCAATACTGCTGTACCGTTCCCAAAGCAAAAAAGATAAAGCATGTTAGCAGCAAAAATGGGAGCAAAATCTGGTTGTTGTTGTTGTTGTTGTTTTGAGTTTTTTTTTAAATGCATTTTTTGGCAATTTATACCTCGGGAAGTGCAGAAAGCCGCCAAATTGTTTTCCAAAGCTCAATAAAACCCAGGTGGGAACGGGGCTTTATTGCCTCTGCCTTTTCTCCTGATTCTTCTTCATATCCATCTGATGATTTATTGAACAATTAAGAGTGCTCTGGAAAACTAGCAAGGCTACAAACACAGTTCACGGCTGCCATCACTATGTGCAGGTGGACAGCGAGATCTGGGTATAACTCTGCGTGCTTCATCTCCACAATGTGGGTCTGCGTGGAGTGTGGTGAGGGTCCTATGGGGAGCTTCCCAGTCTTCATGGATCACGTTTTGAATGGCAGCAGATCGAAATCCCATTTGGGAAGGCCAGAGTGAGGCTTCTGAATGGAGGCTCCCCTTCCCCCCCTGCTCCGTGGTCCCAAACCTCAGGCCGCCTCTAGTTAAGGCCTAATGCTCAGACCTAAGATAAGCCCATCCACAAGGAGCAAATAAAAATGTGTGGTTCTGCTTCATATTTTGCAGCCAGAGGTTACAATGACAGCCTTGAAAGATTTGCTTTTCTGAAGCCAGACCTACCGAGTATTTCCAGTTCTTTTTCCAAGATGCAAGCTCTTTTCTTTGTGGCTTTCAGAATAAAAAGGCTTACTCTGATTATTGTAGATCTTTCTAGACCTTGCAAAAGGAGTCTCAAAAGATCTTCTCCCAGGTAATTATAACGGAACTGCAACCTACGTAACCCGCTGGCCCATTCCTCTCAGTCAGTTCATAAATAATTTATCTTTCCTGCAAGGTTTTAAGCGGAGGCAAAAAGGATACAGCATAAGCTACAGATTTCCACACTTTTGGAATAAGAGGTATGTAGATCCCAAAGCCCACAATGGCCAGATGGGAATAAAGCAGTAATGTGATTAACTGGTTTGCATGGAGGGGCAAAGACCAGCCATTCACCCTGGAGTGCAATGGTGCCACGATGAGATCTTTTAACTGCTCTGGCCCTGTTTGTCGCAACTTCTTGTTATAGCAGGTCATCTGCAAGACAGAAGCCAAAAATCACCTATCTTGCTTTTCAGGCGTATTTTTTAGAATTCCAAGAAAACAGCGACACTTTTTCTGCATTAACACTGCAACTTCTCTCAGCCGGCACATACCTGGTTATGTGGCAAGTGATCAGTAGGCAAAATGCATCGCGTCTGTCAAATTTTGCAGCCTCCAGTGAATGAAGGATCCTTTAGTTCTATTAAAAAGGGAGGGAAGGGAGGAATAAAATCAAGCCATACAATAGGCTGGTAACACTGAACATTTAGAAGCTCAAGCCTAAAAAGGTGAAATGCTACAGAAAACTTAAAAATACTGTATGGCCTTGTGGGTTTATAATTGGATATATATATAATAAATTAGAGGAATTCTTCAGTTTTCAAATCCATTTCGATCCAGTTACAGTGTCATCTCTCCCCTTCTACACTTTTGTTGCTTATCTTCAAATTCAACCCTGAAAGACACATTTTTTGTTGCTCCAGGAAACACACACAGGGTTCTCATATAACATTGTTTCCTGCTTTTCTCAAATCAAATGCTAATGTCTGATTTGTTTGCCCCTATTATTGATGGATCTGGGAGACGCTCTGATTCTTTTTTTTTTTTTTTTTTGCAACTAACCTTCGGTGTGTCTGAATCACTCAGATTTCAAGGAACTAAAGATCTCCAGGAGCTTCACACAATGGTTCCCAGCTACAATCTGCCACTAATATGAAATACTGTATAGGAAGCTGCTCTACATTGAGTCAGACCTTGGAGGCATCTAACTCAATACCCAATGTTTCAAGTAGGAGTCTCTTTTGGCCGCATCCAGAAAGGGCCTAAAATGGTGATTATGCTGGGGCTATACTGAGATGGCAATCTCAACATAGACATGAGATACTGGGAAGATATTCTGCAATAACATTATTGGGAGAAAATCAATTCCCAACCTGGTTTTACACAAAAGCAAAAGGATTTACCTTTTCTTGCAATCTTCCATTTTGGAGAGCGCCCCCCATGCACCCATGGCACTGGAACAAGCCAAAAAATGGCAGCCATGCATGGGCAATCAGCATCAAAATACCTCAAATACCACTAGGGGAGCAGTGCCAGGCAAGGTAAATGCCCATGCCATAGGGCCCCCTAGCATCTGAAGATGTAGACATGCCCATTGGGCCCCCTAGCACCTGAAGAAGTAGATGTGCCTATTGGCCCCCAGCATCTGAAGAAGTAGACGTGCCCATTGGGGCCCCTAGCATCTGAAGAAGTAGAAATGCCCACTGGGCCCCCTAGTATCTGAAGAAGTAGACGTGCCCATTGGGCCCCTTAGCATCTGAAGGAGTAGACGTGCCCACTGGGCCCCTTAGCATCTGAAGAAGCAGACGTGCCCACTGGGCCCCCTAGCACCTGAAGAAGTAGACGTGCCCACTGGGCCCACTAGCACCTGAAGAAGCAGACGTGCCCACTGGGCCCACTAGCATCTGAAGAAGTAGACGTGCCCATTGGGCCCCTAGCATCTGAAGAAGCAGACATGTCTATGAAAGCTCATGCCACTAACCCTTCTCCTGTTAATCTCCAAGTGCTACTAACTACCTTGCTGTACTTTTCGAATTAGAGTAGCACAGCTATTTCTCTGATATGGAAGTTATGTGTTTGGTTATGCGTACTTGTTTATATTCTTTCAATAAAGCTTTCAATATTTATTTTTTAAAGAAAGTGGTATGAACACTTCAATATCTCAAAGTATAATGGAGAAATTGGTGGCATGTTCTCGTTTTGCAATCTGAACCATCAGGTCTTTCTGGCAATCTAGAATTTCACTTTTTCCTTGGCTAGATTATAAATTGCTGAGTGTGTGCTACAGCATTTAGAATGCTCTACACAATCCATGAAAGGGATTCTGGGGTTGCATTATTTTAAAAACTCGGAATTCCAAAAATCGCTATGTAAGAAGTGTTTTACTGCAAGTATGGAGTAAGTATAAAGGAGGACTATGTGCAAAATGCCATTGTGGGTTTCTCCACCTGAGGGATTATTTAAAGGATCTGTAAGAGGAAATGTGTGAATTAAATATGAAGACTTAGTATTTAGAAATGATGCAACAAATGAATTTGTTTTAAAAACAAGAGATCAGTTAGGAAGGTTTGAGGTTTGTGGATGTATTCAGAAAGGATAAACGATGTTTGAACTTTAGAAAAGCAGAAATGAGAAATTGAGGTTAAAAAGGGGGAAAGTGATACTTTAGGTATGGTGTATAAATTACTTTTGCAAATGGACCAAAAACAAACTTTGGACTAAAGGAATGACATTTACTACAATAGTGTCTGCAAATAACTGGTAATGGCTACAAATGGACAAACTTATTGGAAAATAATACAATGGATAAGTTTGCTAAAAACTACAAAGCCTTTACTGACTTTCTGAAGAACTGGAGAATAAATTTATAATTGCTGGATTTGAAGCCTAGTAAAGAGGAGATGCAGGAGGAAGAAGGGAATGGAGGAAAAAAGATGAGGAAGACACAGGGAAGACGAGAGAAGCTTGGAAAGAAGGGAAGAAGTCAACAGTTTATATCACCTCGTGATTATGTATGTTTGATGTCGGTTGTGGCAGTTTGATGTAAGTTTGATACAGTATAGGCTAAAATAATAAATAAATAAAGTCAGTGAGCGGAAACCTGAACCAAGAGAGCCAAAGGTGAGGAAAAAGGAACGGCAGCTTCCTGGCGCTTTCCCTACGCTTGTTTTATTCATCTTCTGGGTAACAGGATGCCGGCCACCCTGTATAGCAGTGGTTCTCAACCTGGGGGTCGGGACCCCTTTGGGGGTCGAACTACCCTTTCAGAGGGGTCACAACGGGTCTCCCACCGCCCTTACCTCCCACCTCCCAGCTGCTCCACCCCCGTGGTTGGGGGTCTCCACAACATGAGGAACTCCATTAAGGGGTCGCGGCATTAGGAAGGTTGAGAACCGCTGCTGTATAGGAAGCTTGGGGGTGCTATGGCGGGGAGGGGCAACCCTAGCCTACAAAGAGGAAAGTGAGGATTTGGTACCCCTGCAGGTATAAGAAACTTTAGGAAGAAAGTAAGTACAGAAAGATTCAATTGTGTTTTTAAGCCAACCAGTAGTCCATCTGCTGTCAGGTCTGGAGCTTTAATGGCCCTGCTCCGGGGCAGCAGGCTGAGCCCCCATCTCCAGCAGGACAAGGGAGGCAGGTGCACTTGGAGCAGGAAACGTGCCCAGTCAAAGCCTGAAGGTGACATTTGATGGGGCCCTGAGTGAACTTCCTGATTTCGTCATCCAAGTAATGTGTTGCATGGAAGAGAAGAAATGGAGGTTCCCCTCTGAGGAACTCTCCAGTCTAGAGGAGGGAGAGGCAGCCGGGTGGCTGGAAGACCTTCACAGCATACAGGGTGCTGAATTGACCTTCTTGGAAGTCAACTCGTGCTGAGCTTAAGAGAGAGAATTGAAAAACGTGTTCTGACATGCCTAAGTACTGCTGAAGTTACAGTGCCTGAAGAAATAAATGTTATACATAAGACAGACTGACTGACAGGCAGAGTTCCTCCCTCCCTCCCTCCGTCCCTCCCTCCCCAGGAGGAATCACTAGTTGCTATGACCATTGATGAAGAACGTTGGCGTTGAGGCTATCTAGCATGGTAGAAAAACATCTTCAGGAGAAAAACAACAACCTCCTAAGATGCAACACCCCAACCCTAGAACATAAGAACATAAGAGAAGCCTTGCTGGATCAGGCCACAGCCCATCTAGTCCAGCATCCTGTCGCACACAGTGGCCCACCAAATGCTCATGGGCATCTCAAGCAGAGACAAGGACAAACCTTCTCCTGCTCTCGAGTCCCAGCAGATGGCCTTAGAAGCGCCCCATTCCTCCCCCCCCCCCCCCCAGCCTGGAAGATGCACCTAGGCATTCGTTCTAGTAGCCATTGATACATCTATAAACCCTTAGCTACAAATATGCACTGCACTGGCAAAAAACAGCAAACAGTTTTGCTCAGATGCGATAACTACAATGCAAGTGCCTCACGCACCGAAAACTGCAACTCAACCCACAAGGGCTTAGTGCAAAACTCTGTTCTGTACATCGTTGTCACTTACGGAAAACCGTTAAGCAAATGGACAAGTGTCTCTATGCTGTTAAAAGTATTCTGCACATTGCACATAATGTATATATAACTGGCACACTTGATTTATGCTACCATTAAAAACAAAGCTAGAATGGCTATAATGAGAGTGTGGACAAATACTCATTTTTTGGCAAATATTGGGCGTTTTTTCACCGTACTCCTTTAATCCGGATCTAAGGAATGGGTACTTCCCTTAATCCGGATCTAGTAGATCTGGATTAAGGGAAGTACCCAATGTGTTTCCAATAGCAATGGGTGCTAGACTGCCTGCTGTGGAAACACCAGACCACCCATGTGGCAAATCTGGATTGGCCCAGAAGGGGTCTGCCTGTCCCCTCAGGTGTTTTGGGGGACAGGGGGTGCAGTCTCCGAAGTTGCCTTTGAAGATTAGCAAAGGCTGAGATGTCCCTCCGAAGGCAACTTCAGAGATTATCACAGGCTCCGAAGACAAACCCCTTAGGAGAGAGGTGCATATTAATTAGCTCCTTGCTTGCATCTCTCCTGTGAGCACTGATGATTCAGCCTCATTAATATGCACCTCTCCATGCCTGGAGGCAAGGGGTTTCTCTGCGGAGCCTTTGCTAATCTCTGAAGTTGCCTTCAGAGGGATTTCGGAGCTGCCTTCGGAGGGACTCCGAAGTCTTGACTTTGGGGCACCCCCCCCATGGGTGCCTCCCCCCCGAGCCTCCTCTAGACCCCATTGCTGGATTGTAGTGGAAACAGGCTCCCTACAATCCAGATTTTAAGGCTGAAGATCCCATTGGAGACCCCGAAGGGGTCTACACAAAATCCGCATTATAGGTCCTCGAGGACCCATAATGATCCAGATTTCCCTAGCTGTGGTGGAAACAAATGCGTCGCTAATGGTGTCTGTGGTGGAAATGGGGTCATCTGGCTCTCAGCCAAATGGGTCCAAAATGGGTGCTTCAATGGGTACTTAGAGACAGTGGAAAAACACCTATGGACACCTCTTTCCCCTCAGTATATGTGGGTTGCTCCTCTGCATATGTCCGCGTCCATCTGTCGCTTCTCTTTCGCCATGTGCACAAGAGGAAGCAGGGAGTCATTTTTAAAAGCTGTTTTGTTGCTGAGGAAATATCAGGGGGAGGCTGGATCTCATGTGTATATGAAAATAATAAATGATCAACAAGCCAGCAGGCCCTGAATGAAGGTGTCTCAGGTTTGCCTGTATCCAACAGGTCTTTAACACTTAAATCCTCCTCTCCCTACCTGGTTTTTCAAAACTGGCTGGATTTGTTTAAGGCAACCTGTGACCGAGTGATCTCCACCTGAGCTTCAACTACTCCCCTTGCTTGCCAGGGCTTTTTGGAATGCTGGACTTAGAAGTTGCTACAGCAACCAACTGACCAACCAGGCTGTTGCAAGAAATCTCAGAGGTGGTGGTGGTGGGGTATTAAGTCAGGATACTGGAACCTGTAAAGACTAGGTAATCTTATAGGAAAACATCTGCTTTGCTGTTTTCCCATTTTTCTTGGAGCCAGAGATAGGGTTTTTCCAGGTGTGCACGTTCAATCAGGCTTTCAAAGTGAAATTGCTGGGTAGCAATGAACTAAGGTGCCCTTGTGCTGGGGGCAAGAAGCTGTAGCTGGAGGCTCGGCTCTCCTTGCTTTGCAGTTATTAACACACTTGGGGTCTCTTTGTGATTGTCCTCAGATGGGCTCATCCAACCCAGCGCGCTAGGCCCAATTAAACACACTGAGGGGGAGAGTAAAAGAATCCTTTTATTCCTTGCACAAAAAAGAGCAGTTGTGCAAGGGGAATAGATTCCCAAAGCAAACACACCCCTCCGGGCTGGCTGGGTGGGTGGGTTAACTGGAATAGTCAGTTACAGTAACACCCCAAAGCTTAGAGCTTGTGTGCAAAGTACAGTACCTCCCATAATAAGCATTGGTCACTGCATCATCATCATCATCATCATCATAACTATTTGTCTACGTGTCTAATGTCACATCCTGTTCTATTTTTCTAGAATCTACTTTCTTGCCCTTGGTCCTTCTTCATTTGCACTCGCCTCAGTGGGACGGTTAACCACACTCCTCAACCTGACCATCAACCCTGGGAGGCCAGATGGCCATGGCAACAGCTGTGGCAACATGTGGCTCGTGCCCAGCTTTTGCCATGACAAGCCAGTCCATGGCACGTAACTGCAGCCTACTTGAAGTGTTGCACGCGAAAGAGTGTGTGAATGCTGCCGACTGGGAGCTCACTAGCTGTTCCCAGTCAAGCTGTGGACAAGGCTTTATGTGGGCAGAGGCAGGGTTTTTAATAAGCCCCACAGGCTGGCCAAAAGACCAAAGAAATACTTCTGATAGGGTTTCTTTGGATGCCTCTCTCCTTCATGAAGCCAGCTGGGTGACCTTGGGCTAGTCACAGCTCTCTTATTATTATTATTAAAGTTTCTTTCTTGAGCGCCATAAATGTACATAGCGCTGAACAAACTACACAATGGAAAAACAGCACAGTAAAAAGAAACATAAAGAAAAGTTAAAATTACTAGAATAGTAAAATTAAAATAATACATAGTATAATCATAAACACATTAGAATAAAACAAGTGAAAAAGTTTAATCATCGGAGCTGAAGGCCATAGAAAATGAAAAAAGTTTTTAATCGGGATTTAAAAGCTGGCAAGGAGGTTAAGGAGAGACCCTCCTCCGAGACCCTCGGGTATGGGGCGGCATATAAATGTAAATATAAATAAATAAATAAATAAAATAAGGTGGCTGGGAAGACGGTCCCATAAATAAGGAGCATTAAGAGAAAAAGGACGGAGACGAGACCAGGCAATGGAGACCAGGAGTAAGGAGAGACGGCAGGAATGGGAGGATCGTAGTGCAGGGGAGGAAGCGTGGATGGAAATTAGAGAGGAAAGGTAAGAGGGAGCCAGAGAATGAAGGTTGTGTTCTCATAGCCCCACCTACCTCACAGGGTGTTCTGTTGTGGGGGGAATAGAAAGCTTTGTCAGCTGCTCTGAGTCCCCTTAAATGGGTGAGAAAAGTGGGGTAGAAAAGCCAACTCTTCTCCTTCCCACAACAGACACCCTGTGAGGTAGGTGGGGCTCTGAGAGCTCAGAAGAGAGCTGTGACTAGCCCAAGGTAACTGTTATGGTTCTGCTGCCCTGCCCCAATTTGCTGTTTAAAGCCAGAGTTCTAAATGAAAACCCCTCAGTTCAGACTCAAACGGAAAGGTCCTGGCTGTCAGGACGCCGCCATAGCTGTGGTACATTCCAGGTCTTCTGAGGAGAGTTCAGAGAGTTAGGAAAGGCCTGTGTTTAGAGAGAGCAGTATAGGCCAGTCCTATTATCTATTGTGGGTACTTTATTAAGTAAATAAATTAGACAATAACAACAACAGCAGCAAGTTTCATCAAAGGCACAAGGGCAGCTCCACTGTTGAAACCAAAGCAAAGCACAGAACCAGAGCTAAAGTTCCTGTCAGAGTCCAAGTCGTGTTCAACGGAGGGACACGTAAAGTATTTGTTTGCCTTAAGAAATAACCTGAAGTTGTTTGTGTTTTGTTTTCCCAAGATTAATCAAGTAAGCTCTGTTTGAATAAAGTCTCAGATTTCTTCAGAAATTGCTTGAAAATAGACCCATGATGTCCCCTCAGATACCAAACATAGGCCTAACTCATTAAAGACCTGAGCGGCCATCAGAGTAACCCAGCTGGTTTGTATGGCTGCCACTGCACTGGGTCATACCATACCAGTCAGTTAAGTGTGAACGGGCCCAGAGTTTTAAATCCCAGGCAAAAACACTTTTCTAACCTAGCAAATTAGTTCAAAGGCATTATAGCAAACAAAATATAATACGGATGCCCCAATATTTTAGCTATGGACAACCTCACATGCAGATGGCAAGCAGGACATAACATGTTTCGTGACATTGATCTCCACCATTTCCTCAAACCAGTGCTGCTCCTCTTACCACTGTTGTAGGGTAATAGCAGTTTTGTATTAGCACTGAATCTCACTTCTACAGTAGGGTTTTTCTTCAAGTACGGTGGTGCCCATGGGATTTTGAACCCTTAGTGATCCACTCATCCTTTCATTACACTTGCTTTCTGGGAAAGGTAGGTAATGTTACTATGAAGACCTTGGGGACTGTACATTCTAGTCCAGCCCATCAGTTGGAGTCTCTGGGCGCTCCTTTTCTGCACCCTCTGTTTACAGCTGATGGGAGACACTTTCCCTGACTATATAGCCCCTTCCCCCTTCCCATTCTTCAGTATCTTCAGCGAATGATGGAATCATCTCTTCTGAAAAAAAAAAAATCATTAATTTTCCTGGGCGGATCCAACTGACGGGCTGGACTAGAATGTACTATCCCTAACGTCTTCATTGTAACATTCTCAAGGCAGCCCTTACAATTGGAGTATCTGGGACATACCAAAGCTGAGGGAAAATACCCTTCAACTTCCTACCTTACCACCTTTGACACAGAAGGCTGCAGAATCCATTGCCCAAAGGCCACTTCTGCTGCTCTCCACTCATCCAGTCTATAGTGTCTGGTAAAAGTGGATGGGGAACTCCACGCTGTGGCTTGGGAAATCCTCTCTTGTTAAAAGCCATTCTGGTTGGTTGAGATCTAGTGGAATGAACCATCATTGACCTGGGTGGCTCCATCCCCTTGTTCACATAACAGAGTCTCATGCACTCACGTAACCATGAACCAATCACCTTAGCCGATGCCTTCTGCCCCATTCTCTTCCTTGAGAAACAAACAAAGAGATTTGATACTTTTCATATCTGGGCCGTCCGACCCAGATAAAGTTGTACAGCCCTCTTGACATCTGATGAAGTCCAGTTTCATCCAGGTTCACCTGAGTCCTGTTGCTCAAGAGAGGGAAGGAATATCTGCTGCTTCTTATGAAACACTGAGTCCACTTCCGGGCAAAAAGCCATGTCCGAACGTAATATCTTGCCCTCTGGAACAGATTTGCATAAAGGCTCCTCCATCCTGCCAGTTCGGGAATCCTCCTAACTGAAGCAATTGCAACTATAAAGGCCACTTTATAAGACAATAACTTTAATGTGACTTTCCAAAGGATCATTTTGCAATACAGGGAACACCAAATGTAAATCCCTTGTGGGGTATCTATGTACAATTGAAGGTGTAATAACCTTAACTCCTCCCATAAAACATTTAATTAATGGATCCTCAGACAGTCTCCCCCAGCAAACTCCAGAACAGCTGAAATTGTGGACACTTGCTTTCGCAAGGTGCTTAGCTTCAGTTCCTTGACCAAGCCCACCTGGAGGAAGGTCACCACCTGGGGCTGGTGAAGGCGTATCTGGGGATAGTCTTTTTGGCACCAGTCCCAAAAAGCCTTCCAAGCTACATTGTAAATTCAGTATGTTAAGTACTTTCTGGATGCTATAATGGTATCAATGGCATCTCTTGTCAACCCCAGGTGTTGCAGATTATCGCCTTTGACACTTCAGTCCATGAGGGCCAGTCATGAATGGTCTGAGTGTGTTAGGCCTTTTTGAGTCAATAGACCCAGAAGCTGAGGGAGCTTCCTGGGTCGAGTGTGTGACATTGATACAAGAAGGGGGAATCATGGGTGCTTTGTCCAGAATGGTGCTATTACTATCACGTGTGCCTCTCTTGTCCATACCTCTTGTAGCAGCCTGCTCAGTAGTGGGAGGGGTGGACAGGCATATGCCAACCCTTTTGGCCATTTTGTTGACAAAGCATCTGCTCCCTATGCATCTGATGATGGGAAATGAACTTCTCCACTTGAGCATTCTCAGGAGTGGCAAAAAGATCTATGGTTGGAAGCCCCCATAATAGTGTTTATCTTTTTTAATATTTCCCGATCCAACATTCATTCTGAGTGGGTGAGAAGCACCCAGCTCAGCTTGCCCGCTACCACGTTCTTCTGCCCCTGGATATGAATGACAATGATAATAGGTTAACATCAGCCCAAATAAACAATTTATTAGATTAATGCCATCATGCTTTTAGATCTAGTCCCACCTTGCTTGTTAATAAGTGCTTTAGTAGCAATATCGTCAGTGGTATTCAAAACATACCTGCCTAATTCCAGATTCTTGAACACTTCCAATGCCCTCCATACTGCTAAAAGTTGCAACCAATTAATGGAATGTTTAGTCTCCAGAGCATTCCAAACCCCTTGTGCTGTTCTGTGTTGGCAGTGTGCCCTCCACCTTGCCAAACTAGAGTCTGTGGTTACCATGACCTTGGGAGGATCCCTAATGGGCATTCCCTTGGTAATGTTAGCCCTCTGGCCCCACCGCTCTAATGACTGAAGTATCCAGGGTGGGAGACTGACCAACAGATTATTTGAATTTGTGATCATGTTTGTGTATGGAAGGAGGTACCACTGCAGTTCTCTAGCACAAAAATGTGACCATGGACAAATGTCCATAAAGGAAATCATACTGCCCAAAGGCGGAGCCAGGATAAGGATACCCACTCTAGTTGCCCTGGTAATCTGATGCACAATTGCCAACATCTTGTCCACTCTTGTCAGCCCAGCATAGACTAGCCCTGGAACACATCAAGGCAGTCGCCATGGCCCTGGCTGCAAAGGGCCCGACTTCAAAACTCTTTTTAAAAAGAGCCTCCATCCTTTTCTCCAAAGGTTCTTTAAGAGTTAGATCTGAAACCACTTGAATTGAGACCAGAGAAGACAAAATTGAATCCACTGCTGGGACTTGCCAGATGGCCAGCACTGTCTCAGATACCCCATAATATTTTCTTGGTATCAGTGGTAACTTTTTGTTACTACAGGTCTGAGACCACTCCCCAATTGTGGGAATTGGGAGTACCCTCTCAACACTGGGTGCAGGAAGCATGAGAAGTTGTGCTTCAGCCCTGAGTTCTGGGGTTACCACTGAGCTAGCTGGCATCTGAATGAATTCCATTTAGACCTCCATAAATGGAACATAGTCATCGCCTGGACTACCAATATTCAAACAATAAATAACCAACCAATTATTTACTAGGAGCACCAGAACACATTTTCACAAGTTTTAATATATGAAATATCATTAATGAACCAAATTACTCTATTTTCTCCATAATACAAATTGTTACAAAAATCATTCAATGTCAGATTTCAAACACTTCATTTAAAAACAACACAAATATTTTTTTCCCTTTTTGCTAATACAATTGTACATTTGTGCACAAAAGATTTGAAAAATCGGGGTGATTTGACAGATACCTTGTGCTGCAGTTCTCCACGTTAGGACTAATGCTCTGGAGTGTCTGCATTTAAACTGGGCCTAAAGGCAGTGTACAAATGGTGGACCAGAATGAAAGAACAAGATAAAGGTAATTCTGAAACAATTGTTACTGCTGAAAATCATTCCTTCCTGAAGAGCTTCAATATATCCACAGTCCATAAAGAATCAAACTTTTAATGATTGACAGCATGATAAAACAGCCGGTTAACGTTTTACAAATAAGGTTTCATAAATACGTAATCTGTAATTGCTTCTTTAGCTCTATTGTTCATACCCCTAAAGTTTTATATGAAATGGTGCAAATACCATGATGTACTATCCAAGTATCATTTACAAAAACTCACATATGCATTATTACACAACGATTCTCATATAAAAAAAGACAGACAAATGGAAATGCATGCCATTGGATGGAACACAAAATACTATACAGCATAAAACATAAATACTGAAGTTAGTTATTGCCATTTGTAGGTTCTGGAGACTGAAGAAATTCATACGGATCGTGGACCATGTCTTGTTGTTCACCTACACTTAAGTGAGAAGGGCTTCCTGCAAAAATATAAAATTGGAAGAAAATGGAGGTAACATGATATACTTATTCAAAATACATTTTTAAAAGCTTCTAGGCACATTAATAGTTCAAGCCAGGACATACGTATTTGAGAAGTTCCATAAATTCAGCTAAGTGGAAATGAAGTTATATTCAAGGATGTGTGTGCATTTTCAATCTCGTATATAAAAAGTAACAATATTTCATTAAATTTGCAAAAACAAAAACTTTAAAGCAAATGCATCACAGATTCTACTCAGCCTCTTCTATTAGAACTAGACAGATGATCTGCACAAAGACTTTTGGCGACTTTGGAAGAACGTCCCTGGGATCACATGCTGAAGTGACTTCCTCCTAACATAAAACCTATGGAGGGGCAATGCTATGTTACAGCAGGCAGTTAGTAGCTTTGCAAGTTTGAGTTTAAAAGATAGCTTTCAACAAAAGATGTTAGTTTAAAAGAGAAAATCACCTTAATAAAATTGTCAGTCGTATTATCAATCTGTGTTTGCCTCTTGCCTTTCAAAACCCCTTGTGAAGTTTTTCCATTGGGATAAAAATCCAGTGAGATTAACAGAAACATGAAGTTGCTAGAACCAGCTTCTTTGTGCTAATCATCATGTGAATGTATCAAAAGAAATAACAAGAACTTCTACAAGTATATCTGAAGTAGGAATCCAAACAGGAAAGCAGCTGGACCATTAGATGGTAAAGGACAGAAAGGGATAATTAAAGAAGACACAGTGAGACTAAATGAATTCTTTGCTTCTGTATTCACAGAGGAAGACAGAGAGCACGTGCCAGTAGCTCAGCCTGTATTTTTGTAAGAATTAAACTGGATAGAGATAACCAAGGAAGAGGTCCTTGCATGTCTTAATAAACTAAATGTTAAGAAATCATCGGGACCAGACGGTGTTCATCCAAGAGTTCTTAAGGAACTCAAATGCAAAATTGCTGAGCTTCTAGCAAAAATATATAATCTTTCCCTAACATTGGGCTCTGTGCCTGAAGACTGGAGAGTAGAAAATGTAACACCAATCTTCCAAAAAGGATCCAGGGATGATCCAGGCAATTACAGACCAGTTAGCTTAACGTCAGTTCCATGTAAGGTGATGGAAACCATCATTAAAGATAAAATTAGTGTGCACATGGAGGAACAAGCACTGCTGAACAAAAGCCAGCATGGCTTTTCCAAAGGTAAATCAGGCCTTACAAACTTGTTGGAATTCTTCGAGATTGTCAATAAACATGTGGATAAAGGCAAACCAGTAATTGTCTATCTGGAGTTTCAAAAGGCTTTTTACAAAATCCCACATCAAAGGCTACTGAGTAAACTCATCAGCCATGGAATAAAATAACAGGTTCTGTCCTGGATTTGTGCCTGGCTTAAGGATAGGAAGCAGAGGGTAGCAATAAATGAAAAATTATACTTACGTGAAGATTCATTTTCGACGGGGCCACGAAGTTGGTCACATTGGGTTATATCCCCTCTTTCTGCCTCATTCCAGACCGAGAGAGGAGGAGTTTTCTCAGAGCCTATATAAGTATGAAGCTCCTCCTCTAACTCCAGTTCATCTCGAGGATGTAAAATATAATGAATAACGTACAGATCCATTTCCGAGGGGGGGAACCAACTTCGTGGCCCCGTCGAAAATGAATCTTCACGTAAGTATAATTTTTCATTTTCCGACGGGCCACTCAGTTGGTCACATTGGGACGTACCAAAGCAAGGCCCGTCGGGTGGGATACATATCCTGAAGTTCTTTCTGTTCATACCTGATCACAGGGCGTGCTGTAGTACTCTGCGTCCAAACGCGGCTTCAGATGAGCGCATCCTATCCAGCTTGTAATGCTTGGTAAAGGTGGAGGGAACACTCCAAACCGCCGCATTGCATATCTCTTGGAGAGAGGCTTCTCTGGCAAATGCTGCTGTAGTAGCTGCACTTCGGGTGGAGTGCGCCCATACCTTCCCTGGTGCCCGGGCGTTTTTTGTTTGGTAAGCGAGCAAAATGCAGGACCGTATCCACGATGACAGCGCTCTGGCTGAAGCTTTATTGCCCAATGTGGTCGGATGAAAAGAAACAAAGAGGCTTGACGTCTTGCGAAAGTCCTTTGTGCGGAACAGGTAAGTCTTTAGGGCTCTTCTTACGTCTAAGGTGTGCATATCCCGTTCCACAGGATGTCCGGGCTTAGGACAAAAAGATGGTAAGTGTATCTCTTGAGATCTATGAAACATCGTATCAATCTTCGGGGTATACGCTGGATCCAGACGGAGAATTACCGAATCTGGGGTGAACCTGCACAGAGATTCCTCCACTGACAAAGCAGCAAGATCAGAGACCCTCCTGGCTGAAGTCATCGCAACCAGGAAAAGTACTTTGAATGACAACAACTTTAGAGAAATATCCCTTATTGGCTCGAAAGGTGCCTTTTTTAGAGCTGAAAGTACTAGATGCAATTCCCAAGAAGGGTATCTATGTACTACTTGTGGTTTGGAAGCCTTAACCCCTTTTAGGAACTTGCGAATATACTTATTGGATGAGATCTTGGGTACCGGGAAGAATTCCAATATAGCCTGCAGAGCAAAGACTTGTCTTTGTAGCGTATTAAAAGATAGTCCTTTCTCCAAACCTGCTGCTAGAAACCCCAGAACCTGTTTAATTGTGGGGTTAGTTGGGTTAAAGCCTTTAGATGCAGAATATGTCCGAAAAACCTTCCAAGTGTTGTTATACACACGGTTGGTAGAAGGCCTTCTGGACTTTAACATTGTTTCTACGATAGCTGCGTCAAAACCTAAAGAGTTTAGGCGCTGCCGTTGAGTATCCACGCTGTCAGCGCCAACCATGAGGTGTCCGGGTGGCAGATCTGACCTTGCGTGAGAAGATCCCGCCTGAGTGGCAACGTCACGGGTGGCTCGGACGCCATCTGGAGCAACTGTGGGAACCACACTCTTCCTGGCCAATATGGGGCGATGAGTAGTACGTGAGCTTGCTCCAAGTGTACTTGACGAATGAACCTCGGTAGAAGGGGCCAAGGGGGGAAGGCGTAGAGTAAACCCTTCGGCCATGGAGCTGATAGGGCGTCTGTGGCTACCGCTTCGTGGTCTCGAACCTGTGACATATACCTTGGAAGCAGGTGATTGTCTGCTGATGCGAAGAGGTCTATAACCGGTAAGCCCCACTGGGATACCAGGGAGGAAAAGACCTCTGCATTCAGTGTCCACTCGTACGGAGAGAGTTTTGCTCGGCTCAGAGAGTCTGCGATAGTATTTGTGGCGCCCTGCACATGAATGGCAGACAGAGAGGAAATATTTATTTCTGCCCACTCAAACATCTCATAAGATAACTTCATCAGTGAACGAGATCTTGTACCACCCTGTCTGTTTATATGAGCCTTAGTGGTCATATTGTCCGTGGCTACTAAAACATGTGAATGTCTAATGAGCGGCAGAAAACGCTTTAAAGCCAGAAAAACTGCTTTCAACTCCAACCAATTAATTTGGTGTCTGCTGTCGATAGGGCCCCATGAGCCCTGGGCAGTTCGACCTTTGCAATGTGCACCCCATCCCGAAAGACTAGCGTCTGTAGTCACTACAATACGTTTAGGTTCACCAATTGGGACACCTTTTTCAAGATTGTCTCTACATTCCCACCAAGAGAAGGACTTTCTCACATTGAGAGGTAGTACCACCTTAGCTCGTGTGGAGTGGGAAATACTGTATGTCCATGGCAGAAGGAACCACTGTAATGGTCTAGAATGAATACGTGCCCAAGGTACGATTTGAAAAAAGGACACCATCTTTCCCAAAAGCGAAGCCAGCCTCAAAACCTCTGGCCTGGCTGTACGCCTGATCAGACCCAGGTCATGGAGAAAAGACACAATCCTGTCTAGTGATGGAAAAACTAAATCCCTACTGGTATCTATAAAGGCCCCCAAGTGCGTTAGCGTTTGGGAGGGCTTAAATACACTCTTCTCTACGTTGATAACAAACCCGTGCTCTTGTAGAACTTTAAGAGTCAATTCTAACGCCCTTTCAGCTGTAGAATAGGAATCCTGAATGATGACCAGATCATCCAGGTAAGCGTAAATGGCCACGCCCTGGACCCTTAACGATTAAACCAAGGGCCCCAGGGTCTTGGTGAATGCCCTGGGCGCAGAACTGAGTCCGAACGGTAACACTTTGTACTGATAGTGTTTCCCCGCTACCTGGAACCTCAAAAATTTCCGGTGTGCCGGAATAATGGGTACATGATGGTAGGCATTTTTAAGATCCACACTAATGAGCCAATCACCCGTGTGTATGGCTGATCTGATTGATGATAAAGACTCCATTTTGAATTTCCTTGGTTTAACAAATTTATTAAGAAACTTTAGATCCAAAATCGCTCGCCAAGACCCGGCTTTTCTAGGCACGAGGAAAAGCCTAGAATAAACACCTGTCCCTTGTTGGGAAAGGGGAACAGGCTCAACACCAGCCATACACAACAATTCTGCAACCTCATCTAAGAGGGCTTTCTTTTTAACAAGCTGAGAGGATATTCTGGTCGAAACTTGTCTCCCTTTAGGGATAACGGTGAACTCAAGGGCATAACCAACTGAAACAACCGGACAAGCCCAAGGATCTGTAACATTCTCTTTCCAAACATTCTGGAAGTATTGAAGCCTTCCTCCTAAGGGAGGGGCTTCAGAGGGACAGTCAGGAACGATATTGCTGTTGCTTTGCCCCGCGAAAGGAGCGATGATAGGATCCCCTCGCTCGTTGAGACTGAGACCCTGAGGATTGCGAGTAGGATCTTTGATAGGACGGTGCCCACGATGATTGAGGCCTATCTCTTTGTTTATAGGAAGATTTTTGCTGGCTGGAGGCCCTGGAATATGATCTTCTATAATAAGACTTGCGCTCCTTAGATTTAGATGTGGTAGAAGGAGCGGGGGTAGATGGTAGTATCATTTTCTTACTCTTTGATTCAATAAGGAAGTCCTTCAGAACATCCTCTCCAAAGAGCTGACCCCCTTTAAAGGGCAAGGATACCACACGCATTTTGGATGCGTAATCAATATTCCAATGGCGCAACCAAAGGATTCTTCTGGCTGCTGTAGATGAAGCCAAAGCTTTGGCCATGAGTTGCATTGTGTCCAAGGACGCATCCGCAGAAAACGCCAATGCCTGTCGGACTTGCTTGATCAAGATCTTAGACTCCTTGGACAATCCAGGATCCGCAAGGATCTGGTCGGACCATTTCAATGCTCCTCTTGACACCAGAGAAATGCTTGATGAAGCGCGAGCTGCTAAAGAGGATAATTCAAAATTTTTCTTAAGCAAAGATTCTTGTTTCCTCTCAACCCCATCTCGAAGATTGGTCAAACCTTGCTGGGGAAAAACGTGATTCGATACGAGTGCCAAGACAGGCTGGTCAATTGTTGGCACCTCCCACATCTGGTCAGGCTTGTCCAGCGCATACATCTTCATCAATGATGGAGCAATGCGTTTGGAAGAACAAGGAGTCTCCCAATCTTTCTTCACTAGCCTCTGAAAAGCAGGAGGGCAAGACAATGCTTGATGCTCAATAGGAGCTGGCAGCAGAAGATTTTGCGCTTCTGCCAACTCCTTCTCTTCCTCATCCTTTTTTGTCATTTCAAGGTTGAGGTCTAGTATAACCTCCTGAACCAAATTAGCATATTCTTTCATGTCAAATAATTTTTGACCCGAAGACATAGATGGTTCTTTCCCTGATTCCTCTGAATCAGAACGGGAGCCTTCAGAGCTATAATCTAGTAGTTCCCCTTCTTCAGGCCTGATCTTCCCAAAAGCTCTGGCCAGATCAGCTTGGGCCCTGCGAGTAAGGGGCTGAGAATCACGTGACTCAGTTGACAACTGTTCAGATGGCACATCAGAGGCAGGAGAGCTGGACCTAGCTCGTGGTTCAGTTCCTTTAGATTCCTTATACCTGGTACGTGACCGGCTCGCCTTACGAGCATGAGAAGAATCATCCTTTCTTGACTTCTTAGAAGGCACGGATGAATCTTGCTGTGGAGACCTTGATCTATGTCTAGGCAAACGCTTGTCCAATTCGGTCTCCAGGAACTGAAGCAATGCCTGTTTTAAATCAGCTTGTTGACTAGAAGAAGGAGCTTCAGCATCCGCCTTAGCTGCCTTAGAAGAAGATCCCTTCTTCTTTGGGTCTTTTGTAGCTTTTGATAGCTTGGAAGACTTCTCCATTTGTCTAGTCTTATGTATCCGTTTCTCAGAAATAGGTTGTTCCTTAGTCTGATCCTTAATCTCAGAAGCGGGGGGAGTGGTAGACCTCTGTTGTTCTTGATTTTCCATGTTGAAGGATCAAGTAGACAACTTCTGCAATTAAAAATTTTAGGATTGTAAATAAACCTCCTAGCTTCTTGAAATTAAAAACATAGGTTTAGCTTAGTGAATTGAGGCGACCCTATAAGTGGCGCTCTTCAGATAGGTCCCAAACCCCATCAAGCTGAAACCTCAAAAAAAACTCCATAGGAAATAATGGAGTTAAGTTTTGTAGTGGAAACAGGCAATTCCCAGGGTAAAAACCGCTGCTTGGGGACGCAACCTAAGCTCTCTCCTATGACCTCATCTCAGGAATGCTAATACTTTTAGTATTGCAACAAGCGGCAACCCGCAGAGCCCCTTTATCTTGTAGCTAAGGCTGGGACCTGAGATGTGGAGGGGGCTGGTTTTGCGCGGTACGGAGTTCGGCAACGGCTGTGCAGCCTCCCGCCGGCTCCGTACGGCCCTGCGTGCAAACGGCCCAAGTCTCCCGCAGGCGGGAGCTTTGGCGCGCGGTAAGCCAAAGGCAGGACCTCGCAGCGCGCAGCCGAGCCTCCCGAAAACGGGAGCTTTGGCTATGAGCGCTGGCGTCAGCGGCCGAGATTCCAACGCGGCCCGAGTCTCCCGCGGGCGGGAGCTTTGGCGCGCGTTCAGCCAAAGGCAGGTTCTCGCAGCGCGCGCCCAAGCCTCCCGAAAACGGGAGCTCTGGCTATGAGCGCTGGCGTCAGGGGCCGAGATTCCAACGCGGCCCGAGTCTCCCGCGGGCGGGAGCTTTGGCGTGCGTTGTGCCGAACAAACGCCGATATCCGAAGAGCGCGCCCGAGCCTCCCGGTAAAATTGGGAGCTTTGGCTATAAGCGCCGGCCTCAGCGGCCAAAGAAGAAGGAAAGCCCGAGCCTCCCACAAACGGGAGCTTTGGCGTCCTCTCTCCTCGCCCCCTCAGCGTTCGTTTTCTCGCCCGAGTCAACCCACGACGGGAGCTTTGGCGGATAGGAAAGGGGGGGGGCTCTCTAATCTCGGAGCCCTTACCGGCGCTTCCGTAGTTAACAGGTTTTCTTTTCTTTCTTCTTTCTTCTTTCTTTCTGCCTGCTCTAAGAGTAGGCAGGAGGGGGTTCAGTCGCGGCTGCAAGTCGCCAGTAGCTCTTGAGAGCGTTTAGGAACGAGGCAGACCGAGAGATGAACTGGAGTTAGAGGAGGAGCTTCATACTTATATAGGCTCTGAGAAAACTCCTCCTCTCTCGGTCTGGAATGAGGCAGAAAGAGGGGATATAACCCAATGTGACCAACTGAGTGGCCCGTCGGAAAATGGCCAATTCTCAGGGTGGAAAGAGGGGGTGAAAAGTGGGGTCCCCTAAGGTTCAGTGTTGGGACCAATGCTTTCTAATTTATTCATTAATGATTTAGAAGAAGTGGTACATAGTAAAATAGCAAAGTTTGCTGATGATACTAAATTATTTAGGGTAGTAAAATCCGAAAGAGATTGCCAAGAGCTCCAGAGGGATCTCTTAGCATAGCGTGAGTGGGCAACTAAGTGGAAATTGTGCTTTAATCTTAACAAGTGCAAAGCAATGCACATCAGGGCCAAAAATCCAATTATGTCTATAAACTGATGGGGTCTGAGCTTTCTGCAACACACCAGGAAAGGGATCTTGGGATTCCGGTGGACAGTTCAATGAAGGTGTCAACCCAATGGGCAGCCGTGTCAAAAAAAGCTAATTCAATGCTGGAAATAATTAGGAAGGGAATAGAAAACAAGTCAGCAAGTGTCATTTTGCCTCTTTATAAATGTATGGTGAGGCCACATTTGGAATATTGTGTACAATTCTGGTCACCACAACTCAAAAAGGATAGTTTGGAACTGGAAAAGGTGCAGAAAAAGAGCAACCAGAATGATCAAGGTGCTGGAACACCTCCCTTACAAAATCAGGCTGCAACATCTAGGCCTCTTCAGTCTGGAGAGACAGCGTTTAAGAGGGGACCTGATTGAAGTATATAAAATTATGCATGGTATAGAAAAGGTGGATAGAGAAAATTTCTAGAACCAAGGGGCACTCTATGAAGCTGATGGGTAGGAGAGTCGGATCAGAGAAGGGGAAGTGGGTTACTGGTCTAAGGCAGAGGTGGTAACAGGTACCAACTGAGATGGCTTCAAGGAGGGGTTGGACAAATTTATGGATGACTGGTGTATCAGTGGCTACTAGAGTGGACGCCTAAGTACATCTTTCCAGCTGGAGGGACAGGCAGGACGCTTCTAAGAGCATTTGCTGGGATTCGAGAGAAGGAGAAGGTTTGCCCTTGTTTCTGCTTGAGAGGCCCATGGGCAATTAGTGGGCCACTGTGTGCGACAGGATGCTGGACTAGATGGGCTGTGGTCTGATCTAGCAGGGCTCCTCTTATGTTCTAAACAATTTAATATTCTGGAACCCAGAAGGCTCAGGTAGCCAGTTTTCCAACCAGACTTACCTATATGGTGCTGATCCCTTTCAGAAGCATTAGAGAGTGAGCTGAGGTTGGAGGAAGGTCTGGATCCTACCCTGTCAGTCTGAGCTTCATGAAGGTCCTGCAGCAATTTGGTTGTTTCATCCAAGTGCAAATGATTGTCATCATGATCAAGCTCCTTCTTTACTTTACCTGGGAACAGGAACAAATAATTCAAATTTAAGCTAGATCTTTGCTTGGATGGTTTGATCATTAAAACATTTTGGCTACTCCACCCTCCCACATCCGTTTCGCTGGAAAAAAAACCAAAAAAATTATAGCAAGGATATATGTTCCAAGAACCTCACATAGGCTCCAGTTTATCCTTACAAATGAGGATCTGAGACTTTCCAAAGTGTGCATTTCTACATAAGAATTGCACGGCCAATCAACGTAACTAAAAGGACCAACATTAATTATAATTAAGATTGTTTTTCCATTAGAAAGTTGGGCAAATGCCTCTTAAAATGTCTACAATTTTTTTTAAGGTTGACCTTAGCTAAAAATTAATGGTAGTCCATTACATACACTTGACAAATTTATCAATATATGCACCCATTTTCTTCTTAAAGAAAAAATTACTAGAACTTCTACACTCCTACAAAATAAGAAAACATTTAAGTGTTTTACTAGTGTTTACAAATAGATTTTCCTATCTCTCTGTTTGATTTTGTGGGTGCTGTTCCTTTGCTTGATTTTACCACACTTGATCTTGGCTAAAAAGGTCGAAAACACCTACTTGATTTCTGTGATTTATTATTTCTAACAATTCTCTTCCCTGATGAGTACTTTTTTTTTAACAAAAACATTTAGTCTAATGACTTTGTTCAGCAGTTTTGCTTCTGAACACTTCAAAGCAACATGACAAAGTTGTATGGCACATTTTATTCTTACGTAACCTTTGATATAATAAAAGTTCTCTTGTCCAATGCTATTTCAGAAACTTGTGTCAATGCAATTTGGCTTTCAAGGAGCTAAAGTCTTTGAAGCTCTTTATTTACAAATTTTCTACAGGCAACAACGGTTTGCAAAATTTTGCTCTGGACTTTGCAATATTATGTGGGGAACACACCACAGCATTAAAAAGCAATGACTCTATTCTAAAATACTGGTCCGCAAGCATTATTCAGCTAGTATTCAGACAGAGGAGAAAGAAACAACAATGAATAGAAGTACAGTGGATGGGCCAATGGGATTCTGAGAGAAGGGGGCTTCAAAAAAGCCCCTCCTTCACATGTGGTAGGAAGATCACAGAAAAATTACTCACAATGGGAACAAAGTGCCCAGCCTGGTTCTCTTTCAGACAGTCAACAGCACAGCCCACCAGGTGTACGAACTGTAAATGGGGAACTCAAAAATTCCTTTAAAAAGAACTCTGTGTTTGTATATGTGTGTACTGGTATATGCGTGCATGCGTGCATACACAAAAGCCCAATTCATAACCCCAGAAGGAGTTGATCTTTGTTTTGATAAGCTTCCTTACTTGGGCAAACCGTTTAAAAGGAAAGATTCTGCAAAAATACCCTGCAGGACAGGTACTTTTGAGATGACCATGGCCCACCTTACCTGGTGAGCGCCCTCGTTAGGTGGAACAACAGGAAACACGAATACAGTAGTTTTAACTGGCAGAATCGCCTCATAGCTTTGCCTTAAATATACGTGATAAATGTCCACTCCATCCCTCACCAAACCTTTAAACATGACCAAAGGGCCATCTAGGAATGCTCACCAGGACATTGCACACATACACTTGCACACACTAGATTCAACAGCACATTTGCAAACGACACGTGTTGTTGGGTACTGTGGAGTCACTTTTCTTGGCCAAGAAATGGAAGAGGTTTGCCACTGCCTGCTTCCAATGAGAGGCTGGGGATGGAAGTGGCAATCCTTTGCTTTTCACGCAGTCTGCTTGACCACTGAGCTACAGTCACTCCCATATTGCATCTAATCTGAAACATTAACTAACAACAGGACTAAATTATGATAGATTACAATAACTGTCAAATTAATACACTGCTGAAGTGCACTTTCAACGTTATGATGATACCTACCCAAAGAACTCAGCATCGCTATATCAAGCGACATATCTGAATAAGACTTGAGAGACAAAAAATCATAGACTGAACTAGTGCCATCTCCTAGGCCTTCTCCAACCTAGACCAAAAAAGGGCAGAAAATGAGAAGCGATATATAACTATTTTAAAGAAACACACAAATAAAAGGTAATAACTTTTAAGGTAATAACTTTAGCTGGACAAGCAAAAGTGCTGCCCATCCATATCTGTTTCCTGCATTTGCAGAAATACTTGCTATCTGGGGAAAATGCTGTATTTAAAGTGGACCGTTTTCACATAAATCTTGTCTTTTATTTCAGGATTTTTCAATGCCCTTAAAAAAATGGATAAGCAACAGTGCAAACGAAGTGCCAATAAAATTGGTTTTTAAAAGACAGAGAAGAAAATTCCTAAATATGCAAGTCGAGATGAGGAGGATGCCCAAGCCATCTCTTAAGCAGGTATACAATGATACGTAACACTGGCACTCAAATACCTCAGAAGGAGAAATGAATTACAGCTGGTTTGTTTTATCTGTTTATTTGAATTTTTATCCTGCCCTATAGTCAAAGGCCCAGCATTAAAAGCCAAATATAAAATGAACATATTAAAACCATTAACAATGCTTGAAACTGGAAAGGTAAAGCTGTTTCCTTATTTAGCCAAAGGCCAGGGTGAAGAGGTGCCCCTTCACAGTTCTCCTGACCATGTAAAGTGAAGGTGCCTGACTATTCCATAATCTGGGAGCCACCACTGAGAAGACCCTATGCTGGGTGGCCACCCCTTTTGCTACTGGGGGTCGCTGTACAACCAGGATATTTGGGGCCTAAATCATTTAGGGCCTTATACACCTTGAATTGGGCTTGGCAGCAAATTAGTAGCCAGTGCAGCTCTTTTAAGAACTGTGTGATGTGGGTCTGTCCAGCTGTTCCAGTCAGCAGTCTAGCAGCCACATTCTACACCAGCTGCAGCATCTTCAAGGGCAGCCCCATGTAGAGCACATTACAATTGTCTAGTCTGAAAGTTACCAAAGCGTGGACACCCATGGCCAAATCAACTCTGACCAGAAGGGGCCTTAGCTACAGAACCAGCTGTAGTTGGGTAGCGGCACCCATGGCCATGGCCTCCACCTGAGCTTCAAGTGTTGAATTTAGATCCTGGTTTCCTATTCTCCCTCAGGTAGCCCAGAGCAGCAAATACGGCTCTTCTACCTGCCATTTATCTTTATAACAACCATATGCCTGCTACACGTTGTACGCAGGGGTGCCTTTGAAACAGTTCAAGAACTCCAGCTGGTACAGAGTAAACCTGCAGGGCTCTTAACAGGCAATAGAGGCTTTCAGTACATCATGCCAGTGTGTTGTCAACCACAGATGTGTTCAGTCCATTTCGGAGCACAACTGAAAACGTTGGTGTTCATGTTCACTGCCGTAAATGGCCTGGAACTAGACAAGCTGAAGGAATACTTAAGAGCATAAAGCACAACTTGTAATCTAAGACCTGGGGAAAAAAGATCTGCTCTATATGCCCAGCCCTGGCACCAACCTTATGTGCCATTACACACACAATGAAGACAAAGCCATTTCAGACATCCAGCAGACCATACTGATTACCGGTCTTAACTGCATTATCTTTATACATTAGATATTTTTATGTATATGCGCTTCTTTTTTTAATGTAGTTTTTGTTGTAAGCCATCCAGAGAAGCCTCTCTTCTTCATCACTGATCAGGAGGTTTCCATCTACTCCCATCCTACTGCATAATTTTTGCTCAAGGTATGTAGATTGTTATAGAGAATGATGCTCCTCTTCATCTTGCTTGCAAAACCAATCTACTGATTCAAATCTAACCCAGCAGTGCCTCTTGGCAAGTGCCTGCCTGACGTAGAGAAACAAGCCACTAGTCCTGGACCACAACTCTTTTTGGCTTCATGTTGCATTGTGTCTTTGCCCTCCTAAGACCTGCAGGCCGACAGGATGCAAGCGCAGGGTCAAAACAGGGCCAGGGGCGTGACTGTGTTACGTAGCCTCTTCTAGGCTTCTATGCCTATTGAAGTAGTAGGTGAAGTTATGCTTCGCCACTCCAGAGCAAAGAAGCACAATTTCTAAAAGGAATCTTACCATACTTTGCTTGGAGGCATCTGGACAAGTATTGCGTAACTTGTGTTCTTCTTTTATGAGGACTGGTGGGACCTAAAACATAACACTACATTTGAATTGCTGGCAAATTATAAGTTGCATTCAATTTCCTTCCGGTATTTTGTTTTTACACCATCAGAGTAAAAACAAGAGTTCATTCCAGAAACTTTTCTTTTTGAGTCTTAAGGATGGGTCAAAAAGAATATGAAGACATATAGGAAATTGTATACAAAACATCCCCTCCAAAAAAACTATGGGAGATTGCAGTTCATAAACAAGTGAGGTTGCACACAATTACTGCAGCTACTTTTATACTGCATTTAAGTCACGTTCTCAGAGTGATTTACAAGAAAAGACACGGGATACTACATCCAGGCTGCTGCTTACTTTGTTATGCAGTGAAACTTACTTTGACTTCTTCTGGTAGCTTCACTGGAATGTTTCTCCTCTGAAAAAGGAACAAAATTAAAATTCATTTCCCCCATCTGATTATTAAACTATTAACATTTAGTAAGACAGACTTGTCTTCCTTACATATGGCTATTACATTTAAAATTTAGACTATCATGGACTTTGCTCAGCTTCTACTCTCTGCTTCGTATTTTTTAGCAAAGGGGAATGAGGGAATGAAGCAGAAGTGTTACAAAAAGCTGTTATGGTGAAGAATGTGATGATAAAGAACTTACCAATGAATAAGAAACAGAACTCCTGACACTCAAGCTCAATTAATGTGGAAGGATTCCAAAAAGTACTGGTGCCTCTCCTTAATCACACATCTTCCTTAATACTGTGTTCTGCTTTCTGAATATTTCCTATGCAATATGTTAATCACTGCAGCCTCCTCTCTTAGATATAGCATAAGATAGATTTAAACAGCAATCCCAAAAGAAACAATGTGTCTCTTGTTTTATTTATATTTCTATCCTGCCCTATATCCGTAGGTCTCGGGGCGGGTTACAAGTTTTAAAAGAACATGATTAAAACAATGATATCCATACAAAGACTTAAAAAATCCAGCATATTTAAGAACATATACCAAATATTACAATATTAATATCTACGGTGGGGGGAAAATGGTCCCATTAGCCAAAGGCCAGGGCAAAGAAGTGTGTCTTTACTGCCTTCCTAAATGTACACAGAGAAGGGGTGTGGTGCACCTCAAGGGGAAGACTATTCCATAACCTGGGGGCCATTACCAAAAAGGCCCTTTCCTGGGTGCCCACCTACCTCACTATTGAGGGTGGTGGGACAACCGGGAGGGCCTCCCCTCCAGATCTCAAGGCACAGGCAGGTCAGTATGGGAGAAGACGCTCCTTTAGATACTTGGGGCCCATCATTTAGGGCCTTGTAAATCAGAGTTAACACCTTTAATTGGGCTCAGTAGTGAATTGGCAGCCAATGCAACCCTTTTAAGACAGGCATGTTGTGCAGTTGGCACTCTGGCGGCTGCATTTTGCACAAGCTGCAACTTCTGATCCGTCTTCAAGGGCAGCCCCATGTAGAGTGCATTATAGTAGTCCAGACTAGAGGTTACCAGAGCATGGGTAACTGTGGCCAAGTCGTCTCTGTCCAAAAAAGACATTAGTTGACGCACCAGCCGTAGCTGGAGATAGGCACTCCTGGCCACAGCCTCCACCTGGGCTTCAAGCATTAGCGTGGAGTCCAGGAGTACCCCACGTTATGTACCTGTCCCTTCCAGGGCAGTGCAACCCCATCAATTCACCAGTATGTGAATGTAATCTGCCCTAAAGTGTATTAAAACCCCTGAACCCCAGTACGTCTGTGGAGCTCTTATCCAGACAGGAGAACCCGGACACATCAGCAATAAACTGCCGCTTCCTTGCTTATCTGTTTTGTCTTGCCTCAGTTATTCTCACTACAACAACTGTACTCTCCAGCCAATTCTACTGTATGTTGGCCTAGTTAGAATTTTTCATCATAAATAATTTGAGAGGAAAATTACTGAGACAATGGAAAGTTATTAGTTTTTGGAATAATGCAAACCCCACCTGCTTTAGCTGATAAATAGTTTTGGAATGATCTCCACCAGTGATCTGATCCAGCAGATCATCCACAATCTTTTTACTATAACTTCCAGAGTCTTTCACAAATTCTTGCAAGCTAGAAGAAAATGCATTACAAAATTTAAATTTTTGACAGCTGTAAATATACTTATAAACCAAATATAATTATGATTAAAAACAACATTGGGAGTTGCCACCACACCAAGAGGACCATTTGCATCTGGCCAGCCAAGGGTGAGAAGGAGAAGGAGAAAGAGAGTTGACTTTTCTACCCCGCTTTTCTCACCCACTTAAGGGGACTCAAAGCAGCTGGCAAAGCTTTTCTATTCTTCTCCCCACAACAGACACCCTTTGAGGTAGGTGGGGCTGTGAGAGCTCAGAAGAGAGCTGTGACTAGCCCAAGGTCACCCAGCTGGCTTCATGGGGGAGGGTGGAATCGAATCTGGCATTCCCAGATAAGAGTCTGGTTCCCTAACCACTAGACCAAACTGAGAGATTCGGGACATGACTAGAACTGTTGCTGCAGCTCCTACAACATCTGAGAGTTCCACCAGAAGCATCATCTGGTTGCCTTTGCTGACCATACAGGTTCACTGAAGGGCACCATTACTTCATGGAGAACGAGGATGAGGGCAGCAACTCACATGAGTCCTTGGGCATGGGTCTTGTTGGATCACAGGGTGCTTTGATTTTAAGTGGA
The DNA here is from genome assembly GCA_023333525.1 of Aspidoscelis tigris stejnegeri. NCBI lineage: Eukaryota > Metazoa > Chordata > Lepidosauria > Squamata > Teiidae > Aspidoscelis > Aspidoscelis tigris. Next base: position 1,686,128 of record JALMGA010000008.1, read on the forward strand.
CGGACTGTGGAGAGTTCTGTTTAGCTTGCCTTTGAAAGGATTTAACTTATTTAAATTTGTTTTAATCCCATTTTCATACAGTGTCTGAGTTGGGGGGAGAGATCAATGTGTGAGACAGTGAAGGAGAGGGCAAGAATGTCATACAGAGAAATATTACTGTAATAAGGGGCAAGGGAAGATACAGAGCTGGGAGGCAGAAGTCCCTGACCAAGAGAAATAGTGTTAGACTCTGACCACCAGCACACAGCTCTGATGGTGCTATTCTGAATACCAAGTCAACTCAGAGTAAAACATCAACCATCCACAACCTGATTCTGTACAAAGGGACCAATCTGGTATGCATCACTGAAATCTGGGCACCTCTATCAGTAGTTAAAGGTCCAAGGGCAAGTGAGAAAGCCCTTGTGGTAGCATCCACACAATGAAATTGCCACCCTTTTGAGCTGCATCTCGCCCTATCACTGCAGAAATCTGAACACATGGTGAAGATGCACCTATTTAACCTCTTTGGCTGAGAAAGTAGTTCGCCCTCCTCTCTCACACAATGTTATCTGTTGTTTTAGCGGGTTCGATTTTTAACTGTTTATTGTCTAGTTTATAGTTAACCTTCCCCCCCCCCCCCCCCACAAATTGATAAAGAGAAAGAGAGAGAAAGAAACAGAGAGAGAACTTGAACTTCGCACATTTCCCTTGAAGGTCTTTTTTTTTTAAGTCATGCCTTGGTTAAGATTTTAAAGTATGATAATTTCAAGTCACTTCATCTGACTCTCACATGAATAACTGATCCTTGTATTTCCTGATCTCACACAGCTGTGCATTGTCTTGTCTTGCACACTTTGGAAGCAATCAGTGGGACCCATGTGATTTACAGCTTCCTTACCTTAAGGCACACTGGATCCCAGTTTCATCTCCATAAGCTGAGTATAACAACTCCATTTCATCTGCTTTCAGGTCATGAAAGATGGAGTGGTTTTGCACTGAAAGTGACGTATTTGAACTTGAAAGAAAGGTAACTGAAAATCCAAGAACAAAACATGTTTGGAATCTTCTGCAGAAAAATGCAGAGCAGCTTTATTTCTTAGGTTTGCCCACAGAGCCTTATCAATTTTTCCATCAACCCCTGCTAAAGCTCAGGCAAGCAACAGCGCAGGTTAGAACAATCACAAGTTTATGAGCCCAGAAGTGTTCACATTAGGGATGTGCACAAATGCATTTTTGCATCCGAACCCAATTCGAATTGAGTATCTGAAAATCCGATTCAAATTTCAAAAATCCAGATTTTCGAAAATCCAATTTGGACCTGGATTATCCGGATCCACACATTTGCATAATGCGCATTATTTTCATGCAGATTCGTATGTGATAGATTCGGATCTGCACATTTAAATTATTCGAAAATCTGTATCGGATTTTCGAAAATCCATGTTCGGATCCAAATTTGAAATCCGAATTTTTGAAAATCCGGTAAGAGTTTGAATGTCGGATTTTCAAATCGGATTTTTGAATATTCAGATTTTCAAATATTCATGCACATCCCAAGTTCCCAGTCACTTCATTTTATAGGATGAGCAATCTCATCTGAACTGAAAGTCATCTAAATGCAAATACAATGTAATATCTTGGCTTTTTTAAAAGCTGACGGCAATAATAATAATAATAATAATAATAATAATAATAATAATAATAATAATAATAATAATAATAATAATAATAATAATAATTGAACTTCAGCGACTCTGGCGAAAATCAATGAAAGTGGTCCCAGTCATCCTCGGCACACTGGGCGCGGTGCCAAAAGATCTCAGCGGGCACCTAAAAACCATTGGCATTGACAAGATATCCATCTGCCAACTACAAAAAGCCACTTTACTGGGGTCTGCTCGCATAATTCGCCGATACATCACGCAGTCCTAGGTGCTTGGGAAGTGCCCGACTAGTGATATAATACGAAATCCAGCATAGTCATCTCGTTTGCTGTGTGTAACTGCTGTTTTACATAATTATAATTATAATTATTATTATTATTATTATTATTTGTTTATTATAGTAAGTTAGAAACTTTTTATTAAGGATGGTTTCAATTTGTATGTGTGTGTATGTGTTAGTTGAAGGTATTTTTATAATTTATAATTTCCTCTTTATAAACTATTATAAACGTTTATGAAACTATTCAGATTTTAGTCACTTTCATAGCAGTTTCCCTTTCCTCCTTTCCTCACACCATTATTCCCTTTCCTAGACTGTTTTCTTCAGTAAAAGTGGTATTTCCCCTTTTTTGGCTTCAATAGTCGTTTTCTCCTCCTCCTCCTCCTCCTCTCCCCACCCTGTTCTTACTGAAGAATTTTTCTTGATATTATTGCACTTTACAAATGACAATATTAAATTGATTTGTTCGGTCACAATTTAACAAATGGCATTGAGTAAGCACCTACCTTTGTGCCTCCTTTCATCTTTAAAGCCCAGTGCTGTAAAACCTGGTAATAATTTGCTTGACAGAGAACTCAAATCCACTGGATGGGTTTCCTCCTCTAATAAGTTGAAATTTATTAAGTAAATAACACATACTACCACTTTGTTTTCCAGAAGAATATCCTCACATCCATAATTGTGAATAAGACAAAACACAGTGATAAAAAGCCTTGAGATTCAAGATATCGAAAATATAAAACAGACAAAATCAGCCTGCCTTCAGAATGACCATTCTGGCTACTCATTTGAAATCTGCCTTCAAAAGCCAGCAGGAAAAATATGGTTCAAGGTTTGGTTGAAATACATAACAAAGGATCTTTCCTGACTGCACTGATAAGGACACTCCAGACCTGGCCAATTCCGACCGGCAGTCTTTCAAGCAACTTGGCCCAGATGATTTAAAAGCCGTCTCGAGAACTTTGGCTGATGCCCCAGGCGCAACCTTCACTAGACCATTCCTGTAATTGGCTCAGTTACAGTGAAACGTGCTGAAGATGAGGATAAGCATGACTGGCCACTGTGCCACCTGAGTCTAACAGAATCCAGAAACACACCCAGATCACATACCCTTTCATTCAGGGACAAAATAACCCCATCATGACTTGGGTGCTGCCTAATCTTCTGGATTTGGAGCCCCATGACAAACAGCACCATTGTCTCATCTGGATTCAGTTTCAATTCAAACCCATTACTGCCTCCAGGCAGTGATCAAGCGCTTCAGCTGCATCCCCTGGCTCAAAAGAACAGAGACAGAGTGGATTGCCATCAAGGTACTGGCAGCACCGCGCTCCAAATCTCCTGATGACCTCACCCAGCAGCTTCATACAGATGTTAAACACCACAGAGGACAAAAACTGATCCCTGAGGAACTCCACGGAGAGACCCAAAGGGCTGAACAAAAGCTCCCCACTACTACCTTGGAAATAGAAGAAAACTACTGCCGAACGGTGCCTCCAAAACCACTGAAAGGTCAAGAGGAATTAATAGGCTCATGTTGTCCCTTGTCCTTTCCCTTGGGTCAGAGAGGCACAATGGATTTGCTGTTGATGTACTCATAGAATCATAGAATGGTAGAGTTGGAGGGGACCTCCTGGGTCATCGAGTCCAACCCCCTGCTCAAGGCAGGATCTCCTAAACCATCTCAGACAGATGGCCGTCCAGTCTCTGCTTGAAGACCTCCATCGAAGGGGAACCAACCACCTCCCGTGGCAGCCTGTTCACCTCACCGCCCAATGAGCTTGTCTGAGGTGGTATTCAGAGACGGAGAGGCATACTGCAGTTCCTTAGGCATGCCACTTCTACCTACAGGTATCAACTTATTCCCTACACGAGATATCTTTAGATGTTGATTAGAGATATAGTGAGCCACCTTCATAAGAACCCAGTTCCTTATGAACATCCTACAAACAAGGCTTGCTAATGAGCCGGACTAGTGGTGGGATTAAAATGACATGTTTGCTCAGTATCCAGCTTCTTCCCTAACACCGTGGCTTTCCTCCTTTCCTGCCTTCAAATCCCCCTTTGCCCACATGTACTTCACTCACTTCCTGGCCAGGGATACTGCTGCTACTGTTCAGCTATTCACACATGCACACTTTCATTTCCTACAAAGTTCTGAACATGAGCAGTCATTTTCTAAGCTTCCCATGAAGTGGAGGCTTGCATGGCCTGCTGGGATCCTTTGTTCTGTGACTACTGCCGTTCCCACTCACCGCCCAAATCCCCAGCATGGAGAAACAGGACCTTTTAATTTCTGCCCTTGTCCAGCCTGTCAAGGAAGCAAGAGAGCGAAATAAAGACCAGCAATCCCTCTTGGAGGCAAATCTCTCTCTGCTTTGGATGCTCAGCCTCCCCCTCCCCTCCATCAGCCAGCCAGCCCCTGGTAATGCAACAGTAAGGAATCCCTTCTTTGCCTCCCATGTGAAAGAGAGAGCTCACTGGTCCGTAATATTGCTCTCTTGCCTGTGCGCTAAAGCTGCTGCCTTTGTGTGAATGGGGGGAGCGTTCCATCTGAAAGCTGGCTGGCTGATGGGCTGCAGGGAGAGGGTGGGGGGAAGGCAACAACTTAACAAATCAACTTTCTCCTGAGGAAAAGCAGAGGGGAAGCTGGGATCTATAGCTGCAATGTTGCTTTTGAATGTATCAGTGGCATTCAGGGGAAATCCAAGCCTTTTGCAAGGGGAGGGGCAGACCAGATCTGAAATCCCACCCATCCACATCAGACTGGCCAAAAGCATATGGGGGTTATCTCTGCCTGGGATAGTCCAGTAGTGTTCCCAAAGCAGAAAAAAATGGACTGGGCCCATAAATGGGACCGAGAACAGTTTTAAAGGGGACTTTTTTCTGCGGATTTTAGCAGGATAGTCCTCACTGAGTCCAGGAATAAAAAAATAAATGGGATTTCCTGATCCCGAAAACGGATTCAATTCAGATTTAAACTTGCACGGGAGCACACCCTGTGTCACACTAAACAAGGCAAATCTCATATGTCAACTTAAAATAAGTTTTTCTCTTTGGGGCCCACAGCTGAAGAAAGAAACTTCCTTTTTTTATGTTTTCACTATTTACTACTATTGTTACTTTATCTATTTAGCTAAAGAAAACAAGAGAATACTTATGGTTTTTCAAGGTGTGGGAGCTAAAAAGAAGACTCTTTGTTGCCAGTGCTGCCAAATCTACCTCAGGATGCAGGTCTCCTTGTTTTACTACCATTAAATATACTACTGTATACACAAAATATCACTACTTAATGGGGTTTCAAACCAAAAAGAAAACTGTCTGGATTATATAAAGCGCTATATTACTTTGGAAATTTTTCATTAGTATCAGAATGACTTTAAAAGCACAATTCAGTCCTTTGCCAACAAAAATGTATCTACAAACATAGATGTGAAGCCTATGCAAATGAGACTTCATTCAAATCCTACACCAATTAAATTCTAGTACGCTTGCTTGTTTCACTTGTACTTAGTCCACAGAGCCTTAAAATTGTACCCTGTAACATTTTAGACAAAACATACCTGGAATATTTGAAGAAAAAAATGTTTATAATTCAAGAGTCTTCTTACTAATAAATGGCAAATACCTACACTGGTTCAGAGTAGAGATGCTAAACGCTTGAAAAACAATAACTATGCATTTGACATACTGTATTTTCTGGCGTGTTAGACTACTTTTTAACCCAGGAATATCTTCTCAAAAGTTGGGGGTCGTCTTATACGCCAGGTGTTGTTTCTTATACAGCGAGTATATCCCAAACTCTATATTTTAACTGGAAAGTTGGGGGTCGTCTTATACGCCCAGTTGTCTTATACGCCGGAAAATACGGTACTTTTATTATTTGAGGAAAAAATGAGGAAAAAATAGAAGAAAGATGCTCTAAATTACAAGTTTTGAATGCCACAAACTTTGCTGAGTTCTAATAATTACCTTCTGCTTCTGGATCAGATGGGTTGAGTACACAGAAGACCAAGGAACCATCGCCATTCTTTTTCAGGTAGCCTATCTGTACTTAAATACAAAGCAGAATTAGAAGGTGCTTGCCCAAAAACAAATCTTACACAAAAAAGCTGGATAGTAGTTAGGAAGAGATGCTGTTGTTGGCAGTTTGAAGAAATGTATAGTTTCTCTCTGGACATGGTATGAGTCTCTCTCTCTGGTATGAGTAGCCTGGACGGTCCTTATCACTAGAGACAGAGGTAGCAAAGGGGACTGTAAACAAATTACCAGCTATTTATGTGATATGTTTGAAACTGCCCCTGAAGCAAATCTGGAAAATACAGAACACAGGACTGAGGCTTCCAGCAAAGCTGTTCTACTGTGCACACATAATCATTGGTTCCTAGAATCATACCATTCCAGTACAACAGTGTTAGCATTCATTTACAAAGTCAAATAGAATTTAGGGCTAGAGCAGGCTCATTCAGTTCAGAGATGTGTCAGTTTGTAACATAGCTGAGCCTGGTACTGACAGAACTGTCCACTCCCCAAAATAGAGCTGGTCAACTGTCTGAGTTCACTAACATCCTCTCCATGTGTCCTCGGCCTCTCCTTCTCTCTAAGTTGGAGATAGACAGGAGGCTTCTAAAAGCTACTTGCAGGGCATTGAGGACAGACAAAGGTTTTTGCCTTTGTCCTCTGCTTGAGAACTCCCAGAAGCAATTGGTGAGCCACTGCGCGAGACAAGATGCTGGACTAGATGGGCTGCGGCCTGATCCAACAAGGCTCCTCTTATGTTCTTATGAATCCAAGCAGAAAATTAGCAACAACTTAGGTCAGGGTAATAGACCCAGAGATTTGCTACAGTTCCTTATCTTTCCCTTATCTTCCTACATCACTCTCACAAAGTCTATTGTTATTATTTTACTTTATTATTCTATTGTGCGCTCTCAATATTATGAGAAAGTGCATGTAAAAAGTGATAATAACAGTTTTCTTTCTATGTACATCTAACAAAAATTACCCTGTGGACTTAGTAACACCTGAAAGAAGTAATTCTCTAGCTAGGTTAACTTCTATTTATTTAAATGTTGCAGTGATGCTTGAGGTCACACTGCCACGACCAAACATCTGACACCAATTTATTGGCTGTATTTTAAAAGGATATTCGCTGTACAACCAGATGAGTGGATGTTCAAAAAGTCCCTACAAAACATGCAGTAGACATTAGGCTCCTATGTGAGTGATCTTGTTGCAAGGTGATGCCCTATCCTACTTGTCCTTTACGCCATGTCTACGAATAGTATATTTGGGAATACTAAGCTTTGTACTGAAAATAGGTAGAGCAATTTTCAAGACTTTGATAATGACAATGGTTTTCAAGAAAGGCATTCAGAAAAGCAGAGAGGACTCGGAAAAAATCCTAAATGACAGTTTCTGCTTACAGTTGACTGGGGCTTGAAAAACGTAATCATATAGTTGTTTCTATGGAGTGAAAAGCCATTAAGTACAAAACAAAAAGAGAGACAAAAAGATGTAACTTATTTACATATTAGATGTCAGGCAAAAATGTTTAATCTGACAAAATGTTGCTTCTGAGTAAATTAGTAAAGGTGGTAATCTTATGCCTAGATTACAACTGTAAGTAATGCAAAATGCTGCAACTAAGCTACCCAGTGGGATACTTTGTCATGCATGTATTACACCAACTCTACTAGTTGTCAATCAAGGCATTATTCGAGGTGTGTCTTGCCCCTTCCTTATATATATTCAGGAGAGCGGTGAAGACGCACCTTTTTGCCCTGGCCTTTGGCTGAGTCGACTATATTTCCCAGCCAGGCCACACACTATCATTTTAAACATAATGTGTATTGTTTTAAAGTTGTTGAATTTTTAAAGTTTTTTAATGTACGCTCTGTTTTTATCTGTTGCTTGAAGGTTGTAACCCGCCCAGAGACCTTCGGGTATGGGGCGAGATATAAATGTAAATAATAAATAAATAAATGTTAAACAACTTGGGACTGGGTTAGAGATGTAGAAGAACACCAAGGTCCACCAATGGCATCAGTGCCATTAATAAGAGTGTCATCTTGCAGCTACCTCAAAGGAGCCTTACCTGTTGTGGTGCCTATTTGGTGGAATGGTTTCCCCTACACTCAGGAACACTCCGATATCCTTAAAGACCTTCCTTTTCACACAGGCAGTCTCCATAAAGTTGTCTGTCTTTTTTAGAAAAAAATATTTTCCCGACCTATTGTTTTAGCATATTTTAATAGCTTTACTAAGTTTTTCAGGTTCTAGATTGGCTTTTCAGTTTTGCTTCAGGATGAAGCAAAAAAGACTTGAAAAAGACTTGGGTGTCCTGGTAGATCATCAACTGAACATGAGTCAACAGTGCGAGGCAGCTGCAAAAAAGGCAAACGCAATCCTGGGGTGTATTAGGAGAAGCATAGAGTCCAGATCACGTGAAGTTATTATCCCCCTCTACTCTACCTTGGTCAGACCTCATCTGGAGTACTGTGTCCAGTTCTGGTCACCCCAGTTTAAAAGAGACACTGACAAGCTGGAGCAGGTTCAAAGGAGAGCTACCAAGATGGTGAACGGTCTGCAAACCATGTCCTATGAGGAACGGCTTAAGGAACTAGGAATGTTTAGTCTAACAAAAAGAAGACTGAGAGGAGACATGATAGCTGTCTACAAATACCTCAAGGGTTGTCACAAGGCAGAGGGATCAGCCCTGTTCTCACTCTCTCAAGGAAGGACTAGAAACAATGGGGTGAAACTGCAGGGGAAAAGATTTAGTTTAGATGTTAGGAAAAAATTTCTAACAGTAAGAGTGATCAACCAGTGGAACAGGCTGCCACGGGAGGTGGTTGGTTCCCCTTCGATGGAGGTCTTCAAGCAGAGACTGGACAGCCATCTGTCTGAGATGGTTTAGGAGATCCTGCCTTGAGCAGGGGGTTGGACTCGATGACCCAGGAGGTCCCCTCCAACTCTACCATTCTATGATTCTATGATTTACTGGTAGTGCCATATAAATGTTTTGAAATAAAGAAAAGTCTACAAAACATCAGGCTGAATGAAGTGGCAAGACCTTGCTGTTTGGGAGACATCGATTAATTCTGTCCCGAGCTTCATCGGCTGCATGCTCCACCAAAGCCAGGACATGTTCCTCAGCGGTGCTGTCTGTCAGGCTACACGCATTGCCTTCTGGTTCAAATATACAACTGTAAGAAAGAATAGGTGGTCAAGCAATTGGAAAGGTGCCTCTACGCCATTGGCTGAAACAGTTGGATAAATGTTGTGATTCACCAGAACCAACCGGCTTTGTGTAACTGGTGACTATGTGATGACATTGCAGAAAAAGTACCGTATTTTCCGGCGTATAAGACGACCCCCAACATTCCAGTTAAAATATAGAGTTTGGGATATACTCGCCATATAAGAAGACAACACCCGGCGTATAAGACGACCCCCGACATTTGAGAAGATATTCCTGGGTTAAAAAGTAGTCTTATACGCCAGAAAATACAGTAAATATGGTACATTTCACTAACAACTGCCCATTTTCTGTATATACTTCAGTACCAACATCCTCTGTTGGGAAATCAGACGGCAGACCTATTAATCCAATATTGTATGTTCAGGACCAGCTGGGATCACAAGAGCAAGAAAATGATGGCTCACATTCTACCCCTAATTTTCCAAAGTGGTTTTGCTTCTCTTCCAAGCCAGAATTTGAGTTCCAGAAATTCAATTTAAGGGATACATTCAATTTAACACATTTCAATTTCAGTTCAACAAAAAGGTTTATCGTGGCATAAGATTTCTGGAGCCAGAAACTATTATTTCAGAAACTTGGTATGTGAAAGGTGAAAAAAAAATCAAGGTGTTTTTTTTCATTGAAACCTGTTCCATTCACACGATTGGCAGTGATTTGTATTTACTTTCTGCACTGCGCCTTGAATAAATGAATTTGCTTAAAATAAAATCTTTAATACATCTCAATATACTTAACAGACTAAAACAAAACCCATAACCACCATGTGAAGTTTGCTAAATCAAAGTTGCTTTTCTGTAAAAAAAGGAGGAATTGTATTTCATTTACATAGGAAGTACACAGATCATTTTTAAAAAAAACTTATACCTATAATCCCCCAAACACCAGCTTAGGAACACTCATCTACTAAAAAGAAAAAAGACACCAGGGTTCTCTAGTGGAACCCAGCTCAGGGACCTTCAGCTTTAATAGAACTATAAAAAGAAGATTTCAGCAGCTGTTCCTCATCTTACAAGCAAACCTGCTGATTTTTACTCATTACTCAGCTGTTAATAATAAAGGATTCCTGCTCTGAAATCTACATCATGGTTTACTCTCCTGGAGAAATCTGTGAACATTAAGCGTGCTTACTGCTTCAACTTTCTACTTTATGAAAATGAAGTGCCAAACTTTTGTACAATTTCTAACAATTATGGCGTTTAGAACAGCCCCTAAAGCCTTTTCTGGTACCATTAACTTTCTACTATAGAGTCAAGAAACAATGCCTGTTTGGGAACCATGTGTGCAAATCCAAATTACAGACTGGGTTTGACTGCTTAGGTGTTTCCTTCATCTGTCAAACGTAGGTCCAGACCTACCAGAAGATCACTGTCCCCACCCTGGAGAGAAATTGCTGTGCATGCTCTAACATCTGCCTGCCAATCCTGTCGCTACATGGACTACTGAGATTCCTGCAGCCTTGGTGAGGTTGCTTTCTGCAGGCCAGGGCCCCAAGAAATCAGCATTTCTCTGAGAAAATCACTAATTCTTAAAGTCCATAGGAAAAACAATTGTGTTTAAGTGTGCCAGCTCTTGCAAAAGGAGACCACTGCCTTCACAAAGAGGTGGGGCGAGAGTGTAAGCATCTGCCTGCCTGCCTGCCTGCTGCTGCTGTATGGACAGGATAGCTGCAGCCTTGGCGGGCCACAATGGCTAGCATTTGTCTGAGAGCACCTGCTCCAACCATCATCTCTTGAGGTATTATGGGATGCTGCTTGTGCTGACGGGCTTGCTAGCGGCAGAGCGACATCAGAGAGGGTTGCTGCTTTGGGGAGAGGGCTAGGGCCACCCCTCTTGACCCTGGGAGAGAGAAGATTTAGGCTTCAGGTTACTATTTGATTTGCATTCTATCAATATTCATATAAATATACATAGACATATATAAATATACAAATATTTATATAATGCCCGTTTTGATATCTTTTTTTGTTCTCAACGTTTTGTACTTGTCATTAGGCTTGCATTTTGTTGTTAACTTTTTATCTTGTAAAATGCTTTGGGCACAACTTGTGGAAAGGCAGCACGCAAACAGGACCATCACTGTGACAGACACTATTATTTATGTCACAAACTACGCGGCATCAAGTGGGAGAAACAACTTTCCTGAATCTTAATATGTTATTTTCATTAACTGCTAAAGCAGCCTGTGATTTCAGAACTGATGTCCATAGCTGTAACTCAGTCAACTGGAAACTGTTATGTCTGCATAATGATTGGCCATTTTCTACCTCACTGATTGTGAAACTGCCGTTTCCTTGATAGCTCACTCTTCCACTACAATCTTTTGCTGGATGCATTTACACAAGATGTATTCTAATGGGTGTTTTCAGTTCACTCATCAGGACAGTCTACGTGGCCGATGTTTCACCTGTACTGACCGTATAACTCAGAACAGAAGTGGCCAAAAAAGTGCCATAAAGGAAATTAACTATCCAGGATACTCAGCCATGCTGATGTGGGTTGAAGAGACCTACAGTCCAAAAGATGTGAAGGACATCACACCGGTTGGCCCATCCTATCTTCTGGACTGCACATCACTCTGAAAAACAATAGTCTAAGCCATTCACAAACCCATCTCTGTCTTAAAATTACGTGGAATGAAAATGCAAAATGCATGTCTAAATTTTTACCTAATAGCTTCTTTACTTGGCTTTTTGGATTTCTTGGTAGTCTCTTGCACAGGGACAACTTCGGGGGCAGGTTCCTCCACAGCTGGGTCTTCGTCGCCCAAGAGAGCTGCCTGCTGAGAAAAATCCATGTCCTGCATAAACGACATGCTTCGCTTCAAAGCTAACAGCCGTTCCTAGAATCAGAAAGGACAGAGTAGCAGGGACTTTACACCTTTCCCTCATAGCCAAGATGCTATGATGATGGAATGGGATGGGGATGGCCATGGCTTTGTGCCTAACAGCTACATCTTCAATGATGATGCAACATGATTCAGTCATGGCAGCACAATACCAGAATATCTGCAACCTAGGACAAAAGCTATACATGTAGAGGTCACCTACCTGGAACTGGAATTTGCCATCATCTTCATGCAAATGAATACTCTTTGAGAAATCCTTTTACACTGGTATATGATGATCACAAAGCATGCAATTTCCTATCTTATTCCACCTTTGTAAAGCACTAACTTGTATTGCCACTATGTATTTTTTTACTTAATTATTTACGTATTAGATGGACAGAAGGAGAAGGATGTTTGTTTTCTACTAAAGGGAAGTCTACAATTACCCGTATATTCTGGTGTATAAGACAAACGGGCGTATAAGACGACCCCCAACTTTTCCAGTTAAAATATAGAGTCTGGGATATACTCGCCGTATAAGACGATGACACCCGGTATATAAGACAACCCCCGACTTCTGAGAAGATTTTCCTGGGTTAAAAAGTAGCCTTATACGCCAGAATATAGTGTTTTATCTCAAATCATAGCACATCTGAGAAACGTTACAGGGAAAAAGTGCTTGCAATTCAGAAATCTTTTTTTAAAAAAAGGCAATATTATTTAACTTTCATGCAGGAACACATTGTGATTTTTTTCACCTGCCATGTTTAAGTGCACCCCTAACAATACTGTTAACGTGGAGCACAAAGAGATCTTGGAACAATCTATTTCCTCACAGTTTTCACTGCTATCTTGCTGGCTCGGTGACCTGAACCATACTCAAGTCCATCAGGACTAGTCAAACTAATTCACTGCTGTTCAAATAACTGGAGCCCTGAGTTGGGAAGACATTCGAATGAGAAAACAGATCATGACTAAGATTACAATTAAAAAAATCCTACAGGCTCATTGTTAAAGAATTTCATAAACCAATGAGATTATCAAATAAAGCCATCTTGTGATGATAGTGCAGAATTCTAGGAACTCCTCTCCATAACTTATCGAACCAAACACGAGGTGCAAATGTTTTCATCTGCATTATTTTTAATTAGGAGGATATAAATGTATTTGAATAGAGCAGCCATAAAAGTTACCATTATACCTTAAGACAGACAGAGGGATTAACGCTTCACTGTGACCTGCTACAGCAGTTCAACTCTTAGTTTTGCTCTTGTCACATTATTTTTGTAACTATCTTACTTTGCTCATCATCTTAAAGCCGGTATGGAGGATCTTCTTGGCCAGTTTGTAGTACACAGTGTCTGGTCTATTGTATGTCATTGCATTATCGCACATCAGCTTAAAATCTGCCTGGAAAAAGACAGATATAAGTTTGTCATGTTCATTTACAGCAAGGTCAGGCCAAATTGAAGAACCAACAAACATTAAATTAAGTAAAGTTGATGAACATCATGAATAACACATAAAGGGTTCCACCTCTTTTTGGTTAACTGTGACACAGTCTGAAACCCTGAAAGTTTTGGTAAAAATGCTGTTGCTCTTTGTTGCCTAAGCATTAGAAGATTTCTGGTTTTAATATTTAAGTCACAATTACAACAGTGAACTGCAATTTATTCAGCCACAAGAGGCGAGGTAGTTCATTCATCTTCAGTATCAGTAGTTTTAGGTGTAATTTGTACATCAATTCATAAAGGCACAAACAGACTACTTCAGTTTAGACTGTGTGGGAGAGGGGCAACGAGGAGGAGGAAAGTTGGTTTTTACACCCTGCTTTTCTCACCCTTAAGGTGAGAAGAGAAGCCTTCAGAAGAGAAGACAGAGAGGAGACATGATCACGGTCTTCTGAAGGGCTCTCACAGTGCAGAGGGATCTCACTTGCACAAGATGGGAGGACTAGAAAGAACAGGATGAAACTTCAAGGGAGTCGATACAGATAAGATATTAGGAAAAACTTCCTGACAATGAGGGTGATCAGCCAATGGAATAGGTTGCCACTGGAGGTCTTCAAGCAGAGGCTGGACCTACATCTGTCTGGGATGGTTTAGGAAATCCTCCACTAAGCAGGGGGTGGACTCGATGACCCTAGGGGTCCCTTCCAATTCTATGATTCTGTGACTCAAAGTAGCTGACAAAGCTTCCTGTCCTTCTCCCCACAACAGACACCCTGTGAGGTAGGTGGGGCTGTGAGAGTGCAGAAAGAGAGCTGTAACTAGCCCAAGGTCACCCAGCTGGCTTCACGGAGGACAGCGGAATCAAACCCAGTGACTACAAGGTATGAGTCCTGCACTCTAACCACAAGACCAGACTGGGGAGTGCCAAATGCCCCCAAAGAAAGAACAAAAATAAGCAGGCTTGTAGATTGGATTTCAAGGGTTTCCCCTCTTTTTTGCCTGGACAAATACACTGCCGTGTTAGCATTCAGTGACCCACCGTGAAGCAGGATAATCAAGACACACAGTCACCAGTTTACGTGTTTTTTGTAACAAACTGAATCCTTATGAATCCTCAAATACGCAAAACTATTCCTAGAGATACTTGAATGACTTCATCTCCACTATAGTCACACCAGTACTACTATAAATCTACCAAACCTTTATTAATTCACCTTGAATTCTGTTACTGACTTGTACTCATTTGCTGCTATTTTTTCTTTCATAGTGCCAAAATCCATAGGATGCTTTATTATCATGGAATATCCTGGAGCAATGGCATCTGTGACTGGAAAAGCAAAAAACCCATGAGGATCTTTCCTAAAAAAAGAAAACACAGTTTTTAAAACAACCTCAACAATCCTACCCATCCCTGTACTATGACTGTTAAATAACTTATTTGTTCTGCTAAAAATTAAGAAAAACTTTCTTTATTTTTCACCTCCCTTACTTTGAATTAAGCTTTCAACTATAGAGGTACGGATGTCATTTTATAGTCAAGCTATCGTATACTAGAGATGCATGACTCATTTTGTAGATATAACCTAGGTATATTTACATCTTTTTACTGACCATTGGGACGTCACACACAATAGGTTTTGTCCTTAGTTGGACTCATCAGGTGTGTAAAGCCAAATTAAGCCACATTCTACAATTCATTCCTTTACTGGGAAGCAAACTCACAACCTTGTGCACACAAACAGGTAAGTTTTACCGTGTACCTCAGTTTCTGAGATTCTACCCGATTTGTTGGCATTTTATAGGTTTTCTACATTTGATGTGACTAAGCAACTTTTATTGGAGAGACAAGCAGGATGCCTCTAAAGGCCATTTTCAGGAATTTGAGCTCAGGTGAAGATTTTGTCCTTGTCTTCTGCTTGAGACGCCCATAAGCAATTGGTGGGCCAGTGTGTGGGACAGGATGCTAGACCAGAGGGGCTGTATCCCAAACTGGCAGTGCTCCTCTTATGCTCTAATTAACCCTGCCAAGACCTTAGTACTGTAAGTTAGTCAAGACTCCTGGAACAGAAGCAAACCAAAAGGCAAAGCCCAGAGCGGCCAACATTATACAAATAAAGCGTCACGCAGTGTCACATCAACATGAAGGTAGGCTTCAAAAAGAGGCCAGGGAGCAAAAAAACAAAAGTCTTTTGCTTCTGATGCTACCTTAACTGGACTTTCTATGTTAAATTTAGCTGTCTTTGAGAACCTGAGATCTAAGATAGCTGCCTAGTTTAGGAAATCCTGCATTCAGCAGGGGGTAGGACTTGATGACCCTAGAGGTCCCTTCCAAGTCTATGATTCTAGTTGGAGTTGGCTCTTTTCCTTGGTCCCCAATGAAAATAGAAGATTTCAGTTGTGGGAACTCTTTCTGTGGCACCAATGCCTGCTAGATGGTGGGTTGCTTGTCCTCAGTGTGTGTCGTTCCTAAAGGAGGGAACTGAAGAACTTGTTTGGCAGTGAAATTCTGAACTCCAAGCAGTAACCTTGAACTGTGCCTAGACTACTGAGGATTTAGCTAGTCTGCCCCATCTTTTGATGGGATTTATGAACTTTGTTTGCTTGACATAATGAGGCATTTGCCTTGGAGATGGGACTGTTTG
Source organism: Aspidoscelis tigris stejnegeri (assembly GCA_023333525.1). Taxonomy (NCBI): domain Eukaryota; kingdom Metazoa; phylum Chordata; class Lepidosauria; order Squamata; family Teiidae; genus Aspidoscelis; species Aspidoscelis tigris. The sequence continues at coordinate 1,702,238 of JALMGA010000008.1, forward strand.
GTTGGAGGATAACAGTTTCTTGATGATCTGACTTTAAACTCCTTTGGATAAAACAAAACACTGAACCTATAGGAAGAGGATTGTCTCCTGTCTGAAAAGAAGCAGAGGTTCTTCTCTTTTTAGCCCTGCTCCTCTGTGCCCAAAAGCACAGTCTTATTACCTCTGAAATCTGAATTTGCTTCCAGGCATAGCCACTGAAGGGAACTGTTGCAGGCTTGGGAGCTATGGACATGGGACCAACTTTGGGCTGCCTTGTGGGATCCTGCAATCTTCCTCTTCCTGCCTAAACGCACTATCTTTCTGGTATTTACTAGCACCAAGCTATTAACTGTGGCAAACATCTGCAAGACCAATAATGGGGGTAGAAAAGCTGCACATTTTCCTTTAAGAGTTTAACCCTATGTTAACCAACTAAATTCAATAGAGTAGATTAGGGGCCTTCTATCAATTAGGCCTTTAAAATAAATAAAATAAATATATCCCACCCTTCACCAAAAGGTCTCAGGGTGGGTCACAACAGTAAAAAATAAAATAAATAAAACATTAAAACATAGATTAACAGCTTTGGCTTCTGTATCTAAAACCTGCCTACAGATAGTCCACCCGACAACGCATGCTGAATGCATTATGTTGGGTTATCCAAAGGAGCACCTTCTCCCCAAGTTGTGAGATCTGAAGGAGGGATGCATGGGAACAGCTGACGGATCCCTAAACGCCTTTTTGCTCCATACTACACCACCAACCTTTCTTTTATCCATCGTTTTATGGATCCCTATGGCAGATGATGCGATAGTTTTCCTAAAAATCAAATTTTAATTGTGTAATGATGTTATACTCAATGTATTGCAACTTATTCTGAGACTTTAGAGTATAAAAATATTTTAAAAAATAAAATGGCACCTAGGTTACACTCAGATGGCAGAGGAAAGGAATTAACAGCAAAATAAACTTACAGGGCCTCCACACGGCAAGAAGCAATTGTTGGATCTTCTTACAGATTCCATGATGGCCTCTCACCACCCTTGCCAGACGGCAGGAGGCAATACTGGAAAACTCTTTCTCTCTTACATCTGTTAGCATAGCTGTTCTTCTTGCACTATACCTGCATGTTAACAAACATCCACTCTTTCCTTTTTCCCACCAAACATGCTAACCTATGGGTATTTTTCAAGAGCAGCCACTATGTGAACTAACAGCAGACAAAAGAAATTATATGACAAGAAATCTGGCATTGTTCTAGGATTTCCCACCCTATCACTACTTTTGAATATCAGAAGATATAGCAAGGATATGGCAAGTCAATAATTTTTCAAGAAAAACGTAACGTCATACCTTTGTAATTGGCGAAGAAAATGTTCCAGTAATTGCTGAATAGGTGTACTCTCATTTTCTGCTACAATTCAAAAGAACAAAAATTAAGGATTACTGCTTTCAAAGTTTCTATCATTTATATATCCTAATATGATAAAGAATTATCATATTTGGATGTCAATATAAGTAACTTAAAGACAGCAAAAGGAAACACATTCACTCTATTTTTAGCCATAGATACTCAGAATCTAAAGTTGCCAAAGGACTCACACGCAGCTCAGATAGTTGCTTCCTGGATTGCAGGTGGCTGAGCAGCTAAGAGTATAGATAATTTCTTCACTGCATATTTTTAAATGTAGCACTGGTAATCTCAGGTTTGAACTTAGCTGCGATTAAACTCAAAAAGGCAGCTCTTAATGACAGAAAAACGCAGTTGCTAACCACAGTTAATTGCTCCCTTTTCCAAAAGAGGAGGGAGGAATCCGCCACTTTACTACAGATAATTTCTCATATCTTATCCTCATCTGTGCTCCAGACCAAGGAACAGGTCTGGAAAGGAGAAACAGTTTAACGCTTCAAGCTTGCACGACTATCCTTAACCTCTACATTTCCCGACCTTCTTGTCTACTTAAATGTTCTGTGAGCTACTCAAGGACTGTGTTTCCAGAAAGTCTGACAACAAGCTACAGTTTATAAAAGCCACATTTTGTGGGAGGAGAGGCAAAGCATGTGGAGAACTGAGAATGTGACGATGTACCTTGGACGCAGGGTGGATAAAAGTAAATCATTTTTTATTTTTTTATTTTTAAAAATCAGATTTTTAAAAAATAAAATGCTTTTTGAGGAAAATATATTACCATCCATCATGAAATAAAGACTAATTTTTAATGATGTAGAATAAGGCTGTACATGTTCAATTTTTTATGGCAATTAATCCATTCACAATGTCTTGCACTTCCAGAGGTTTGGCATCGCTGAAAATAAGTGGCCAGTGACCATGATAAAGAAGCTATGCCCATTTAACACAACTACCACTCATCTTGATTCTTACATATAAAAGTCTGAATAAATCTGCTTTGGTGACTGGTGCTTTCTGAGACAGAATGGTAACATAGGTTTAATTTCTATCCATGTAAACGGTAGTTTTAAAAAAGCAACCTAATAATCTGAGGAGACCTATGCAGGAAAATCCCACCACTCCCTTTGCAAATTTTCAGTTCATGTTAATTTTAAATCTTACGGGTAAGCACAGTTCATGAGCGACATTTACTTACTACTAGCATGTATTGCCTGCGCTATACTGACCGGGTTGGGTCCTACACGCTCGGACAGGACGATCAGAGGGCGGCTCCACCTCTACCTTCTTTCCAGGATCAAAGTCATCTGTCTCACCTTCTGTATCACACTGTTCCTTTTCTCTTTTTCTTTTCTTTTCCTCCTGATACCAAAATGGAAAAAAATGCATTTTGCTCATGACATACAAGAAAATGATCAATGCGCAAATATATTTTCACACAGATTCTGAATTAAAATAAATATTTTAATGATTCAAAAAAATTCTGTAAACAAGAAATTACTTAATTCTTGCATTAGAAATGCTGAAAAAACTTGCTTCCTTTTTAATAAAGTACATTTACCATTCAATTAAAATTACTGAACTAGTTGCCTGGGTGAAGATTTGCCTTCCTCTCCATTCTTACCTTTTTATTTTGCTGTCACTTTCCAAGGCAGTGTCCACCAAATCTAAAGGGCTTATGAGCAGATCTGGAATTCTGAGGGGATGTCACAGGTAAGACCCCTTCTAGCTGCTTCCTTCTCACAGATGCTAAGTGTTGGTTTATGGGAACCATTTTACACCTCAGGTGCCAGACTGGTAACCCTTACTCTGGAATATTAACTATTCTGCCCTTTCTTCTGTTTTCTTGATGTTTCACAAGCATTATTCCTGGCTTTATTAAGTCAAAGTGAAGCCGAATACATTCTTTGCATCTGTGGTCACAGAAAAGAATCTTGGGGCTGATCCCCGGACTTCCTTCCTCAAGATGGAAGTCTAATGAGCTGACAAGAATAGAGACAAGAGTAGACACGATAGACCAGCAGTTCTCAACGTTCCTAATGCCGTGTCCCCTTAATGGAGTTCCTCATGTTATGGGGACCCCCAACCATGGGAGCGGAGCAGGTGGGAGGTAGGAGGGAAGGGCAGCAGGAGGCTCATCGCGACCCCTCTGAAAGCCTAATTCGACCCCCAAAGGGGTCCTGACCCCCAGGTTGAGAACCACTGCGATAGACCAACAAATCACAAGGGCCATTCATTGAAGAATTATGATGCCACCACAGGTAACCGAAACTTAAAATGAACATACTACTAATGGCACTGCCCCCTAAGCTCATGGGATTTTTCTTTAGACAAAAGTAAACTTCCAACCCTTTCTTTACCAATTAAGTTTTGAAGCCTTGGCAACACAGAATCACATCATCCTGAGCACTACAATACAAGGATGTGGTATCTTGCAAATCTTTGCAGAAGCTCTGCCTCTGTCCTTTAGCTATTCTAAGGCTGCAAAAACCAGCTTAGAATGAACACTGCAGATCCTTAATATAAATTAAACAGTTTGATACATGGTGGTTGAAATAGTATTCAAATATATCTATTAATATACTGAACAAAAGCAAGACTAATTAAAAAGGATGAAGAGCCGAAAATACAATTGCTAAGCTGATAATCATGGTAATAATGTTTTTAAAGCCTGAATGCTTCTATGATGAGATATGGAAAATGTTGCAAAAAGTTGTTATTTGGTATATTCTCTTCAGACAAGAAGCAAAGTCCACCCACCTCAATACAGTCCAAATAACCACTAAGTGAAAAAGATGTTTTTTGCACAGGTTTAGAGGCGCAATGCTATTAGATGATTTTTTTTAATTTCCCATATTCTACTCAGTTGAATTTAGTCTATTTAGAATCATCTCAGTAGTCAATTTAAGTTCACTTTCACAGCATTTACCTCTACTAGACAGAAGACTGCAACAAACATAAAATGATAATACAAATGTGTTACTAGATAGGCATAAAATCCTTATTTCTTTGAAAAATCACTGCTTTACAGACTCCCACGCAGGTTCTTTAGCATTTCTTGCCAATTCCAGGAACGCCCCTTTAATCTTGAATCTCAAAAATAAATAAAAGGCTGCACCCAGAGCACAAACGTAATGAAAAATGAGCTCTTCTGCCTTCTAGTTGAAAGATCTGTGGAAGTAACAGCAGACTGGCCACATTCCTAATTCCCAATTCAGGACGTAAGCCTCTCTTCTCATGTACTAATATTTACTGTTACTTTTTCAGCTGTTAAGAATTCTCTGCTCTAGTTTCACAATTTCCTTATCTACACCGATCCTGGGTCTTTTTTCTTCTTCGTTATTTTTTCTTCTAAGACTGAAGGAGGCTCCATCATACCCTTTACATCTTTTCTACAAAGTCTCTGATGCCTTGAGATTTGTGTTTCCTTGCCCTGGAATCTTAACCAGCCGAGACAGCACTGATCTTCCCACGGAACAAATGATTACCGTAAGTTTCTTTTTAGAAGCTCATTTTATCCAACAAATGATTAAACGAATAATTCCAGTTTTTTTTTGTCAAATAAAAGCATTTGAGCACTTGAGAAAAAAGAGGTATACAGTAAGCTGAAATTGCATCATATAATATACCTGCCTTTGCAATTTTAAAGGTATATGGACTTTTAAATGCTCCCCTTGCATAGTCTTTAAATTAAATCAGGACTAGCATTCACTTGTAGAATTTCTTACAAATGTATTAAATCTACATATTCACCACATCTATATATCCATTAATTTAATTTTTTTAAAAATTGCTTGATTTTAAATCACTTGCTATTATGACAGCATAGTAGAATGAAAGACAGGTTCAGGTACTCTAGAAGCTTTCTTGAAAATCAAATAAGCACGTTTTTCATACAGCCTGTGAAATAGTTTAAGCAGGAATGGAATTGTAGCACAAAATCCATGGCCGGAATTACTGTTATTTTTCATCAAATAACCTTAAAATGTAGAGTGTCATAGAATTTGAAAAAAAGGGACAATTCTGGGTAAAAATGTCAATACAATGCAAAATCAGTCATAAGGCAAATGGGTCTTTGATTAGTTACCTTTCTCTTCCTCCTCTCTTCATCATCAAGATGTTTCTCCTTCTCTTTATCAGATTTCTTTTTCTTTTTCTTCTTCTTCTCTTTATGCCGCTCCCTCTCATGGTCTGATCTGTCATCATAATAACTCGAATCATGTCCTGATCCTGAAAGCTCAGTCACTTCACTTCCTCCCACTTTCAATACCAGCTTCAGTGGCTTCTCCAAGGGCTTATCCACGTAATCTGTTATTTTGTTAAAATAAAAATTAATACTATGAAAACAACACGGAGTAAACTGACTTCAACATCAATGTTGCCTGAGTGTAGGCATTAATAAGCTATTCTGCTGGAGACAAGGAATTCTGAAGTAGACAAGATATGGAGCAATTTAAGAAAAAAGATAGCACTGCCCATTCAGCATATGAATGATAGAGATTACAGGGAGGAGAGATAAATGATTCGACTTCGCTGAATAGTCTTCTTAAGGATGACTGACAAGTCTAGGGCTGTTCTTTAAAGCACCTTGGTCACCTGAGATTCTGATACTGTGGAATTTAAGTTTCCAGGTATGGCTCCTCCTATGCTCTCTCCTTGACTGACCAGTTTTGCATGCCTTTTTACCCTTGATTTTTGCAATGCCACTCACAGAGGATTACCCTTAACAGCAGCCCACAGAGTAGCCACTGGACTACTTTCATACAGCCATATAATACTAATTCTGCCATATTTTCACTATGAAACTGCATCCAATGTTAAGTTGTGGCCTGATCCAGCAGTGTTTCCTTCAAGTTCTTATGCTCTCAATACAATTACACCCACAAGAGAGGCAGAATTAGCAGAGAACCAAGCTACCTGAGATGACAATAGTCTACTCTTGTCAGAAATATATTTTCCACAGTGCAGAGTCACTAGATGCTCATATTTTTCCAGCTTGTGCCTAGATTTGAACTTTTCCAATTTTTCCCTCTTATTTCATGCACTTTGCTCAAATTCTTTGCCTGCATTTAAAAAAGTCAAAATAGACAAAGTGCTTCCTAGAATACCAAGATGTCCTTTTCCCACTTGGCATTATTCTGGAATATATCCTGGGATAGGGGCCTGCTGTCTGCATACTAGTGCAAACACGGCAATTGAGGGAGTTAAGAGAAAGGGGCAGCGACATTTCCTAATCTTTCTAAAGTACTATAATATAGTTCCTATCATTTCCTACACTTTACACTGGGGAAATTGCTACTCAGTACTTTTGGTAAGTAAACTTTATTAAAACATGGACATGAATCTTAGTTCTAAGTTTCTGTGATAGTGAAATATTTCTGTTATTTAAATCATGTTGAGGCCCTTAGAAGCACTGCATACTTTCAGAAGACCCCATGTGAAAACCACAGAAAGTGCACCTACTTCTTCAGTTCATAGACAGATAATTCTTATGATTTAAATTTTAATGGCACCCAGATGACAAATCTCCACAAAATCTATAGGAGCTATGAGGATTTGTGTCTCATTCTTTGTGTCTTTGAGAACCATTTACAAGGATCTGTCTGTAATTTTTCACAGCGATTTTGGGTGTTTTTCCACTGTCACTAGAAGTACCCATTAATGGGTACAAAAATGCCATTTCATACCCATTAATGGGTACTTAATGGGTACTTTTAGTGACAGCACTAAAATGGGTACTCTAGTGCTAGTGGAAAAAACCCTATTCTCATGTGAAAGTTGGCAACACCCATGAAGACATTATAACACACATTTTCATTCTTCTGCCCTGCTGGTATCAGAAAATATGTGGTTCATCATTTATAATACTGATGGTGAACCTATGACACGCATGTCACAGGTGACACGCCAAGTCCTTCTGGGTGACACATGGTGTCTGGGCACGTTGTTGCCATTTGGTATCTTGTAGGCCACAGGCCGATTGTGCCTTGTGACCCACAAGATCCCAGAAGCAGAGACGCACTGTCTGTGCCTGGCATAGCAGCACGATGGGAGTCATGCCATCACACAGCCGGGTCATGCACAGTGTATCTGTGCTCCTGGCAGCTAGAGGACTGAAGACCTGTGTGTGGCAGCGATGGCTTTACTCACAATTTTTCCGTTTACGTATTTTTGTGAGACCTTATTCAAAGTGTTAAATAATATTATAATCAATAAAAGAAACTGACTGACTGACGAAGTTAGTGGTGCTTGCTTGGGCTCGAAGTGTACGAAATACCAACCTTCAACTGAAAATTTAGCAAATGAAATGCAGCAACAAAAAAGTCACTGACGTAAAGACTTGTATGTTTTTGCTTTCAATAAATAACACATATCAAAAATACAACTTTTTTTTACTTGAGCTACAAGTATCACAGAATTATGGATATTTTGAGATGTGACACAGCACTCGAGTGAAACTAGGCTTTTTTTTTTTTTGCGAATTTTGACACACCAAGCTCAAAGGTTCGCTATCTCTGATTTATAAAGTTTAGTTCATGTGTACAAATGTTGCAACGGCCTCTAACACTGGCCTGCCGTTTCCTTATTTCAGCTCCTGCAGATAGTTGGGATCTCTGACTTGAGAGGATCAAGTTTTACGTCCTGGATCTGTGAGTTTGATTTTGGGCTGAGCACTAAAGTTTCAGTCACAAGAACAATATATTTTGTGTCCTTAGTGAATAATATAAGTAAGCTTCCAGTACTTTTATCAGCAATAACGCTTATGTTCTTATGTAAATCAAAAAGATCATTGAGATCCATGACTCCCAAGGTCACGGCGGCTTTGGAAGGCAGGGTTGTGGAAAACAAAATTTGCAGTTATAAAAGTTCAAGCCCATATGCATTTTAGGTCTTTGGGGAAGATACTATGGCCAAAGGGCTCAAAGGATGTTTTTCCACTTAGCACTAAATGGATCCTTAATGGGTCCTGTGGTCTAGTGGAAAAAACCCTAGCACTAGATTACCCATTAAGGACCCATTAAGGTTCCTTAATGGGTCCTGTGGTCTAGTGGAAAAAACCCTAGCACTAGATTACCCATTAAGGACCCAATAAGGTTCCTTAATGGGTCCTGTGGTCTAGTGGAAAACCCCCTAGCACTGGAGTACCCATTAAGGGTCCTTAATGGGTACTGTAGTGCTAGTGGAACCCTCCCCCCAGCGGTAGAGCGCCCATTAAGGGTCCTCTGGTGCTAAGTGGAAAACCCCCAAAGGAACCTGGGGATCCGCGTCCCTGACCAGGGCGCGAAGTCCCGCGCTGCGAACACCGGTTCTGAGGTGCCCCGCGCCTGAGGGTCTCCCGCGCAGGCCCGGCAGCCCAGGGAGGCAGCGCGGAGCCCCGGTGGGCGCCTGTTTCGAGTCCGGCTCCGCGGCGGGAGGGGCGGGGGCGCGCTGGGCCCACCGGCGATTCCCTTCAGGCCGCGGCGGCCCCGGAGGCTGGAGCGGAGCGGAGCGCCTTCGAACCGACGGAGACCGGGGGCGAGGGTGCTCCCCCCGCCTGCCCCGCCCTTCACAGTGGGGGTGGGGGCCTCTTCTGCCCCTCCCCCTCCCTCCGGGCACCACCCACCGTCATAGGCGGCGGCTCCCGAGCCGGCGGCGGCTCCCGAGGGCGCGGACGTGCTCCTCCACTCCGCCTTCTCCGCCTTGTGCTTCTTGTGCTTCTTCCCCATAGCCGCGACTGCAGCAGCACCGGCGCGCGGAGGCTCCGCTCGCGACACGGGCGACGAGGCCGCCGCCGACTGACTGACTGACTGACTGGCCGACGCAGCGGCCGACGGTGCCCCCCCCTCCGCCCACCGCGCCCGGAAGCAGTATTGTAGTCGCTGCGGCCCCTCCTTCCCTCCCCGCTGCCCTGAGGTAAAAGAGCAGGAAGTGACGTTTCGGAATGGGAGGGAGGGGGAGTCGCCGGCCCGACTGACAGGGAGAGAAGGCGGGAGTTTCGACTTCCTTCCTTGCCGCTGATAAGGAGGTGAGCGGGGCGAGGAAATCACCTCAGGGGCCCGGTTCCCGGCAGCCTCCGCGCTTCCCTCTTGCCGGCAGAGCGGAATCTTCGATCCCCCCCAGACAAGATCCGCCGAGCCTGGCGGGGGTGGCGGGGAGCCCGTTCACGCGACGCCGGGGTCTCTCTCGCTTCCAGGCCTCCATGCCGGTCAAGAGCGCCGCGCCGCTCTCGGTTCCTCAGGGGCGGACCAAGGGACGGAACTTGAGGCGGGGACGGTGTGGACGGAGGGAAGGTCGGTGCGAGGCCGACGGCTGAGGGACGAGCGATGCCAAGTCCGCATTAGTGTGGCGAACGCGCTGTATTCTGGGCTTCCCTGTCTGGACGGAGCTGAATTTGGAAGCAGAGCAAACGCTTTCACCTGTGGATAGGGTGTGAGAGCGATGTTTTGGGACTGGCTGAGGGGGCGGCCAAAAGAGCGCTCCGTTATGTGGAGATGAATAAAAAACAAGGGCACTATCAGCGCTCCGATCTACTTTAATTTGTAAATTGTGTTTTCTATATGTTACGATGTAGAAAAAGTATAGATTTGCTTGGGAAACACCCCTTGGGGCTCCGCTCAGGCCCCATTGGTAGACACTGCAGTGAACAAAGGGGTTTTTTCCACTTACCTCCCTTAATCCGGATCTAAGGGTGTTTTCCCACTGTCATTAGAAGTACCCATTAATGGGTACTTAATGGCATTTTTGTATCCATTAATGGGTACTTCTAGTGACAGTGGAAAAACATCCATAGATGATCCGGATCTAAGGGTGTTTCCACAGGTGCCTCCGGGAAAACGGATCTGGAAAGATCCGTTTTTCAGCCATCCGTTCTTCCGAGGATCTGTCCCAAATAGGGACAGATCCTCAGAGGCCTCGCGCGTCCACACCCATTCCAATCTGTCCTCTGGCAGATGGAAGACACTCCCCCCTGGCCTCCCTGATTGGCTCCCTTGGAGCCAAGGGTGGTGAGGCTGTCAGGTGGCTTCCCTGGGGTCCCACGCGCCCCAGAAGCCGAGATTGCAGCTCCTAGGGCCAGGGGGAGCCACACCCTACACCCCTCAACCTACCCCGGGTTGTGCGCATGTTCGCTGCCTTACCTGCAGGCTGCCGTGTCGATTCTGCCTCCAGGACGCCCGGCGTGCTGTGCACATGCTCACGGGACGGCCCCTCATTGGCCAGCCACTTTCCTGGCTTCTCCTGGCCATCTGCTCAGGCGCGGGGGGCTGACCAATGAGGGGCTGCCACGCACGCACGGACGTGCATAGCATGCTGGGCCTCCTGTAGGCAGAATCAATCTGGCAGCCTGCAGGTAAGGCCGCGAACGCGTGCACACGACCAGGGGTGGGTTGGGGGGTGCAGGGTGCGGGTCCCCCTGGCTCTAGGAGCCGCGATTTCGGCTCCTGGAGACAGTGAGTCAAGGGATGGGCTTTCAGAAGCAGGCAGTCCTGCCTGCTTCTGCCCTCCCCAAGATGGCGGCCACTGGGACATCCAGCCTTTGCCTCTCCGTGTGCAGAAGTGTCCTGCTTCTGAAACGGATTGGGGCATAAGGCCAGATGAAGGCCTAATTTTTCAGGTCTTCCCAGAGGCCAGATCTTTCGGCAGCAAGACCCAATTAAGAATGGGTCTTGCCTGCCCATGTGCGGAAGCGCTGCCGAAAAGGGTCCTTAATCCGGCATCCTGCGTGGAAAGTAAGTCTAAATGTTGTCTGTATGTGTGTCTCAATGTGTGTCTCAGTGTGGTTTTAGGGCATGTGCGGAAGCACCCTAAGAAGTGGGTCCTTCAACTAATCCAGATTTAGAAGATCCGGATCTAAGGAAGAACCCGATGCATCTCCACGGGCAGTGTAGCACCCAGTGTAGCTGGAGCACCTGTGTGGAGCACCCAATTGTACCCAGTGGGAGATGTCCATCACACCACATGTTAGGGGGGTGGGGTGGCACATCTAATCCAGATTTGATGCCTGAAGACCAGGTCCACATGAAATCCAGATTATAGGTCCAGAAGGACCCATTTAATATGGATTTCCCTAGTACAGGTGCGAACAAATTGGGTTCTAATGGGGTCTGCAGTGGAAACAGGGTCTTCCTGCTCTGAGTCTAATGAGTCCTTAATGGGTCCCTAATGGGTACTTAGTGCTAGTGGAACACACACACACCCCCCCACACACAAAGAATGTATTAACCGGAACACACTGTCATGATGTCTACATGAAATGTTGTTAACCACATTTTAATAATGGGCTTCAGGAAACATATTTGATCTTTGTTGACTCTAGAAACTAGGCTCATTTCAAGGTGTTTTTTTATGTGCTGAAACATGGCAAGAATAAGTGCTATTCATCCATAAGTTTTTCATATGCAATTTTGGTTTCTCTGGCTTAAAAATGTTTTGCTGACATTATTCTACTGTTCACTTTTACATTGGACAGATATTTAACGTAAGGAGGGTCAAAAATAAAAAAATGTATCTACAGTGGTACCTCGACATACAAGTGCCCTGACATACAAGTGTTTTGAGATACAAGCCGCCGAGCGAGTGATATTTTGCTTTGAGATGAGAGCAAGATTTGAGATACGAGTATGTAAATACAGTACAGTACATAACAAAAACAACTGAGGTGGTGTTTTGGGAGCTGGAATGGATTAATGGGAAAACTGCTTTGAGATACGAGCGATTTGACATAAGAGCAAGGTTACAGAACGAATTAAACTCGTATGTCAAGGTACCACTGTATAATTCTGTGATCAGTAGCACTAGCGTGTCAATTTTCTGTCCTCGCAGAACAAAATGCTTCCAGTTGTTTTGAATTACGTTCAATGTATGATGATCTTATTGCTGTTCTGTTTCTTTTTTACATAATTAGTATCTATAAAATGGATGAAGGTTCAGGAGATTTTAAATTGCCTCTTCAAAATGACCATGGATCATTACAGATCCATGTGGAAGTTCATCAGAAATCAAAAAGGTTGGTTTGTGCTTTAGAGGTTTTTCTACTACTACAGAATATATTTCATAGCAAAAAAGCAAATTATTGGTTCCAAAAGATGATTAGACTTGATGGGATCCAAATACACCCAAACAAGCTAAGACCTTGTTTGTGAATTTGGTGCGTTCATTCCAGAAAAAGCTGGGTTTTTGTGGGGCGGTTTTGTTACTGTAGACATTGACAGTTTTAGCAAAGGTGAAGAGGGAAATTAAAGTTACCACACTGCAGAAGTGGCTGAGTTCTCTGGAATACAAAATTGGTTCTTAATGGGTTTTCACATTGATAATTTAAGTAGTAGCAGCTGATCTTCAGCTATCTGAATACTTATCAGCACACATTTTGATTTGGAGTAGTCTTGCTCAACATTGTGTGTGAGGGTAAATGCTGGAGGCATTCAAACATCATTTATTTTGCTATATTTGGATATTCTGGAATATCCATGCTTTATAAGTTAGCAATGTCTGGATGCAACCGTAGTCTTTGGTCTGAAAAATTTGAAGAGTTAGGGAAACAGTCTTTTCCCATAAACAATTCCTATAGTGGATATAATACATGCATTAGGACTATGTGGCTGCCTTATACAGCAACTGGTCAGTATATCTCTCTGTTTTTTTCAACTAATATGTATTTTAAATCCTGTCAGATATTTTGAATTGAGCCTGGAACCTGCATGTAAAATATATATTCTGCCAGTAAGCTTTGCCCTGTCTTACATTCTAAGATTTTGTTCTTCTGATAAGAGAAACAAGTATTTCAGCTTCTTCGATTATTTTTGTTCAGAATTAGATTTTTAATTATGGCATTTTTGGCAAGGTACACTGAACTGAAGCAAATGCCATGTAGCTAGAAGTATTCAGTTCAGCTTTAAGTAATTTCCTCTATGGGGATATAAGAACAGCTTGAGGATGTGTGTAATGAAGACTTTCTGGTGGTTGAAATAAATGGTGGTAGATTTTTATTAGCTCTGATAATGATGACTGAAACTTTCAGTTTTGTTTTTTTCTATCTTTTCCAGCACTGCAAAGCAACAGGATATCAAGTTGAATGTCTTGAAACTGCTGGATAGGCATAATGTTGTATTTGGTGACTACAGATGGACAGAGTTTGATGACTCTTTCCTAAGCAACAATGTGCATTCTGTTGCAATTGTGGATACAGAACTAAAGCTAAAAGATAGACAGGTACCGTATCTCCAAAATTTGAAGATAAGGCAGATTTGTATGTCAGAACAAGATGCTTGAAATAAAGTTGAGTATTTTCAGAATTTGTTCTGATCTTGAACAATGACTGTAACCACACCAGTTTACTTTTGTTTCCCAAGTATTGTGTAATGTTATTCCTAGTACTCATAATTCCAATGAAGATATGTTACAGTTTAGAAATCCCCTATACAAACAGCAGAATGTGGGAGTTGAATTATGGATTCTCTACTCATTGAAGAATCCATTTCTTTGACTGCTATGTCCTTGGCATTCATTCCGGAAAGAAATATTCTATATGTCCCCCAAGTCCAAAGCTGGAAAATATTTTTTAAGACTGTTTATAAAAAAACACAAAATGTCACCATGATCTACAAAGCAAGGGATTCAAGATAAGCAAAAAATAAAAAAGCAGGGAAATACAGGTAAATGGTCAGCTTTAGACAGCCAGGTTAAATCCCTCTCTGTAGGTGATCTGTTTTTCTTTACCTGTCTCATAAGAATTTGGCGGGCCACTGCGTGCGACAGGATGCTGGACCAGATGGGCTGTGGCCTGATCCAGCAGGGCTTCTCTTCTGTTCTAAGAAACACTGGGCCTTTTGCCCTTTGCTTCCGGTCCCTAGGAACAAAGGCCAAAATGACCCAAGTGTGCAGTAACCATCCACGCTTGCAGATGCTTAGTGTATACTAACACTTCCCCAGCTCACCCGGCCACTTACTGCAAGCCATTTCCGCCTGCTGATTCCAGTGCTGGTGCCAGTGCGCATATGCGGCAGTGTCAGGGCAACCTGTGTAGGGCACCACTTCAGCACATTTGCATGGTGCATCATGTACCCCTCCAGCACGCAGAAGAGGTGGAGAGGATGCATTTGGAGCCTTACCAACTGCAAGGCAAGTGCACACATGGTGTATTTAATCCCGTCCCAAAAGTAGCTCACGTGGGGAATGCTCCCATGTGGAAGGAGCCATTTCTACTAAAGAAACAGCTCCTTCAAGTAAAGAGAATTCTCCTCCGTCTGGGAGAATCCCTCACGTAAACTACCCACCCAAGTGTGAATTGGCCCACTGGAGTGCCTTATTTCTTACCTAAAGTAGTGATGATGTATTATGATGTGTTGCATATATGAATGAATTTTTGCTCTGTATAAGCCAGAGCGAGTATAGCTTTGGCTAGAATTTGTTTAAAAAGCCTTACACTTTAAAAACCAGAAACTTAACCTCACTGTAAATAAATGTCTCTTACAAGAGTTTTCAGTTTGTTTGCCAGAGATGACAAGCCTGGCTTTTCCTTTCCACTGCAGCCCATCAACCTGAACAGGTGCAGCCTTTCAATCCATATTTTCCACCTCAATGAAGAAGGACCCAGTGCTGAAAATCTGGAGTCAGAAGACGAGGCTATCGTTGCAGCTAATCACTGGATGTTACCAACAGGTATTTTTATGTACTCAAAAGTTTTTAAGATGACCTTTGGAGAGATAGGATTAGAACAGCTTGAGGGATTTGTCAGAAGAAAATGGAAGATTGCTTTTTACATGTCATGGACAGATTTAGAGGAAAATTCTTCCAACAGGGATAAACTGAAAGTAGAGGCATTTGAGCTGTATTCCTGGCCGTCGGTCACAATCCATCACAAGAAAATCCTTGCGGTACATGGTAGGGGATTTCAAACATTAATGGATTCAGATTACTTCCTCAGGGTGAAGATGGTCTGCATCTTTGTACTGTGCTCTCCTGACTTTAGGGGCATTCTCCTCAGTTTCTCCTGATCCAATGATAAGTTGTGATTTCCTCCTCTTTTCCCAGGGCTCCCGGCATTGTGTGCTAAGGATTGGGCTTGGCTGAAAGGGAAGAGTGAGCAGAGCCTGCAGTAGCTTACAGTGTAATGAGAGATCAGACCATAGTGGGAAGAGAGTCAAATGTGTCTGATTTTACTTAAAGAGGCAGCGATCGGAAAGACTTTGGCTTCGACGCCTCCCATTTCGCACTGATCTGCTGGGCCAATAGAGTGCAAAGCTGGTGGCTCTTAAAAACCTCCTATTTTGTACCTCCTCCCACCTCCCTTCCTTCCCTATCGCTATCTCTATTCCTTCCCTTCCGCACCTGGTTTTTCTCTCCCCGCTATCATTTTGTGCTGCTTTGATGTACCAATCTAGCACAAAACAACGGGGAAGTGATCTGTAATCTTCTACTGCCTTGTTAACAAAAGAGGCTGTGCTACGATGCAGGGAGAAGTGGTAAACAAAAACTGCTGCCATGATCTGAACTGGGGACAGGCTTATATAGGGGGTGGGGGTTGAATTGCCCAATGAAGTTGGGGCATGAGGGTGCCCAATTGCTGACTGCATGAGGAGGGGGTTCTGCTGAGGGGATGAGGGAGGGGAGGGGTTTCACCGCAATGAATGTCCATTATAAGATAACAGTGACAACACAAAAAAAGAGACCTTGCTGCTGATTTAAAAAAACCCTGCTTTACAACCAGATTAAAATGCCCAGAACCTCACCTAAGTTTGTTATGCAAGACGTTACAACTGAATGAATAAATATAGTAACAAAACCTCAGATATCCTTGACTGTAAGTGGCAGAATATTGTTTCCATCTCTTACTGCTGCAGCCTCATCGATACCATATATGCAATTTATTCGTTTCTTAAGCTCGTGGTTTTTCAAATGTTGCTGCACTGCACTTCATTAACCATAAACACTGGCAAGGCTATCTGGGACTGCTAAGAGTTGGAGACTAATTATGTTTGCAGAAATTCATAGATTTGATTTATTTTCATATTTTAAAAAGACTGATCATATTTGAAAAGACAAATGATTTGCATTTCGATGCTTTGATTGTTATACATCTGTAATTCGTTATATTTATGTGTTACAGTTGAATTCCACGGTTTATGGGAAAGCCTCATTTATGATGCTGAAATCAAATCAGATGTAAGTAAAAAGTAGTTTGTCGCTATATTTGGATTAACAAACAAGAGAATGTACAAAGTGCTTTTCTATAATCGATCAGTGCACATTTCGCTCAGCAGCCAGTTTTTACAGTGGCTTATCTGACGTTTTCAGGAAGTTTGTAAACAGCAGGGGTTCTTCCTTACCTGTCTTACTTTAATGAGTGAGACACCTTGGCCCTTTTTGCACTTAGCCTTTTTCTGGTTTATATCTTGGAGTAGGTATCTGCCATCCTTGTGCTGGGTGAAGACTATGGCAGACCTTGCCCAGGGCCCAACCTTGTTTGCACTAACATAGTAAGTCAGGTAAGGAAGGACTCCTCGTACTGTTTATGGACTTCCTGAAGACTTCCATCAGCAGTCAAGCTAGTTCTGGCTTCCGAGCTGGTTTCGTGTAGAGCACCTTACAGTAGCCTAGTGTGGAGGTTACCAGAGTGGGGATCACTGGAGCCAAGTTGTTCCTATCCAGGAAATGATTGAAGCTGGTAAACCAGTTGAAGGTAGAAACAAACACTCCTGGCCACTGCTGATACCTGAGCCTCGAGTGACAGGGATGAATCCAGAAGCATCTCTGAATCACACACTTCTTCTTTCTGATAATAATAATAATAATATTTATTTGTATACCGCCCTGTGGCGAACCAATCCGGGCGGTTAAATGCCCCATCCAGAATCAAGTGCCCTCTAATTTCTTGGATTTGGGACCCCATGACATACATTACCTCCATCTTGTCTGGATCTGGTTTCAGTTTATTGGTTCACATCCAGTCCATTACTGCTTCCAGGCAGTGATCAAGCACCTCTACTGCCCCCCCGCCCCCGACTCAGAAAGAACGGAGAGTTGGGTTAGTACTTCACTTCAGATCTCCTCACGATCTCTGTTGGTGCTTTCATATGGATGCTGAACAGCATAGGAAACAGAACTGACCCTTGAGGAACTCCACATGAGATTTCCCAAGATGCTAAGTAAAAGTTACCCCCTTCCTATCACAGAGACAGGAAGAGAACCACTGTAAAAGAGTGCCTCCAGCTCACGGTCTCTGAAGTTGCTCCAGTAAGATACCATGGCTGATGGTATCAAATGCTTCTCAGAGTACAAGCAGAACTATCAAGAGTTGCATTCCACTAGCTCTCTCCCAATCAAGGTCACTCACCAAGAGCTCGAAGGCAGTATGCGTGCTGTGTCCTGCCTGAAGCCAGATTGAAATGGCTAAATAATCTATTCCCTCCAAGTGTGCCTCCAGCTGGATAGCCACTACACTTTCCAGCACTCTACCCCCAAAAGAGATATTAATACATCTGGATCCAGGGAGGTGTTGAAGTATTCTTGAGGGATCATGCCACTGCTTTCCTAAGCACCGCTGGCACATTGCTTTCCCTCAGAGAAGCATTTATTACTCCCTAGACACCCCCAGCTATAGTCTCCCCCACCCCTCAGCTACTTATCTACTTTCTCAGACCACAATAGTTGAAATTATTCCGAAATAACAAGGTCAGATAGTGCTCTGGATGCTTCCACCAGACTTCTTCCAACTATGGAATCCATGTTGCAAATTTGTCAGAGTAAACTTTCAAAGGTTGTATAGGTTGTATAGCCACCTGGAAAAGCTCTGTTGGATGGCCACTTGAGGATGCAACGTAGGTGGAGATGTACATATTCTTCATCACCACGACTGCTACATGGTAGGCACGGTTATGTGCTCTTACCTCTGTTCAGGCAGGTTCATATTCAGACTTTCTGACAGCACTTGGGAGTGTCAAGGAGTCTCATAGTTCCAAAATGAAACCAGAGCCTCAACAGAAGCAACTCTATGGTTACCTCCAACTCTATGGTTACCTGTACAGAGAGGACTCTGAAGTCCCTTGCTTGCTTCTGTGATATTCAGGCAGAGAGTAGTTTTATTTTAAAAAAATCTTAATTCTATAACACACAATTTTAATTGTTTCTCCTTTTCTCCATTTGTCACTGTATCCAATTAGCTATTGGATTATGTGACTACAGCGTTACTGTTTTCTGACAGAAATGTCGACAGCAATTTGATCTCATGGAACAGAGTTGTTCTACTACATGGTAAACACTCTTTTTTTTCCCAAAGTGCTTATAATATCATATTCCTATAGTATTTTAAAACTATGAAAATACTCTGTGTATCCTAACTTTATTTATGTTTGACTTTATTTATGTTTTGCTGAACCATTCATATTGTTCTACCAGACAATCAAACAATGATGGCTTTTTTCTGTAAAAAAGTTTTTTCTCTTCCTGCACACAGAGGATTGCCTCCTAGCGATGCCTCCGTCTTCACAGCACTCCGCTGTTGGCATTGCTTTACTGTATCAGTAGTTCATTTTGTTTACCTGGGCAGGTAAACAAGCTTTCTTACTATGCCCAAATTGGTCCAAAGCAAATTGGCCTCCTTCTGTCCCTGCATGCCCCCCCACCCCCCAATTGCAGGGATATAAATAGCTTCATAACCCATTATTTCCATCTAATAGAATATATATTTTTCTCCATGGAGCTCATACAAAAACACATACCCAAAGGTCTCTGGGTGGGTTACAGCATTAAAAACCAGTGAACATATAAAATGAACAGATTAAACCATAACAGTGTCTGAATGTGGGGAGGAAAAGTCATTCCTTGTTTAGCCAAAGGCCAGGACAAAAGAGGTGCATCTTCATTGCTCTCCTGAATGCATAAAGTGAGGGCATCTGATGCACCTCAGGATGGAGACTGTTCCACAGTCTGGGAGCTACTACTGAAAAGGCCCTGTCCCAGGTGCCCACCCCTTTGCAACAAGAAGGCCTCTCCTGCAGATCTTAGGGCACGGGCAGGTCAATAAAGAAGAAGGCATTCCTTTAGATATTTGGGGCCCAAATTATTTAGGGCCTAGTAGGTTAAGGTCAGCACCTTAAATTGGGCTTGGTAGCAAACTGGCAGCCAGTGCAACTCTTTTTTATCTCTGGTGTGATGTGCATCTGGCCAGCTGTTCTGGTCTAGCAGCTGTGTTCTGCACCACCAGCAGCTTTTGAGCTGTCTGCAAGGGCAGCCCCGTGTAGAGCACATTGCAATAGTCCAGTCTGCAAGTTACCAGAGCATGGATAACTGTGGGCAAGTCATCTCTGTCCAGAAGAGGTCTTAGCTGTTGAACTAGTCGTAGTTGAGAATATGTACACTTTGGCCACGGCCTCCACCTGACTTTCAAGCGTTAGTGCAGAGTCCAAGAGCACCCCAGATTTCACACCTATCCCTTCTATGGCATTACAACCCCATTGAGGACAGGTTGTCTCCCAACTTCACGGACACAAGACCCAGTGACACACGGCACCTCCATCTTGTCTGGATTCAGCTTCAATTTACTGGTCCTCGTCCAGCCCATTGCCGCCTCCAGGCACCTGTCAATCTAGACAATTATGGACAGTCTGGAGATAGTTATTCAATTTGGAGTAAATTTGTTTTATTTGCTCAGTCTAAGGAGATGCTAATTAAAGATGTCCAGTACTTCATATTTAATAATGTAGATAAAATAAGAGGTACATTTTCCAGCTAGTTTGTTTATTTCATGCTAAAAGAATATTTTTAATTTAAATAGCTTTGAAATATTGTATATAAGCCAGCAGCTGCAGTCGCGTGTAAAGCACGTTGCTGGGGATATGATTTTGTTCCTTAATTGTGAAACGGAATTGCAGGTCCTCCAGGAACTGGTAAAACTTCGCTTTGTAAAGCTCTGGCTCAGAAGCTGACCATTAGACTTTCACACAGGTAATCTGGAAAAGTATTTTGGCTTCTTAAATACCTTGCTGGAAAGCTTTCTCTTACAAGAGTAAAATATTGCAGAACGATTAGATTCCTTATTTTAATTTTGTTTCGCTGCAAAGGAGAATCTTCTAGTGCTGTGATTTTCCTAGAAATATGAATTTTTAGATGGAGGGAATTAATATACTAATTTGTAAATTAGGCAAATAAATTCTGACGTGTGTTATTTAATAAGTAATTATAACAGATGATTCATACCATGGATTTAACACACAAAAGGTAGTTAGATGGAACAAATCTCCCACTTTCCCTCGCCAGAGGTTCTGCTTCAAAGGCTGGACACTGTACTGTTAGTATAATACTCTACTGGGACAGGATTTTTTTCCTTGATCTTTTAAATATTAATTCTTAATTACAGTTATTATAATTCCTTGTTTTAACATAATTATTTTTGTATTTGAAATTTCAGATACTGCTGTGGAATGCTGATAGAAATCAATAGCCATAGCCTTTTCTCTAAATGGTTTTCTGAGGTACATATTTGCTACTTTCTCAGCACTGTTAGTTTTCAGTGTACAATAGTGTTTGCTGCCTATTTGCAGTTTAAGGATACCTTGTCAGATTGTTGCATTTGATACTGCGTTATTACAGTTATAGTTAGTGTATAGTAAGAAAATGCCCTAGTACAGCGGACATGAAAGGCTACAGTTTGGAGAGAATTATTTGCTTACCTTGTAGTGTCGGAGTCATTTTTTTTGCTGATGTTTGACTTCAGCATGATAATCCTGACTCACTTTGCACTATCCCTCATGCAGGCATACTTAAGGGGTGAAGGATCCATGGAGAGCTGGAGAAGGTTATTTTGTTGATCTCACTAGTGCTTCTGTCAAAGATTTGGTCCCAGTGTGGAAAGGGA
Source organism: Aspidoscelis tigris stejnegeri (assembly GCA_023333525.1). NCBI lineage: Eukaryota > Metazoa > Chordata > Lepidosauria > Squamata > Teiidae > Aspidoscelis > Aspidoscelis tigris. The sequence continues at coordinate 1,723,453 of JALMGA010000008.1, forward strand.
TGTCTTTTGGTATATTGGCAGACCTATGAGCAATTAATGATTCCAGACAATTACAGGAACATTTAAATAATTTAACACCCCTAACTGAGCATGAGTTAGGGTAGTCTACATCAGTTTCACTTGCTGTAATTTGAAAGTGTGAGTAAATGGTTAACAAAATTTGAACCTCTTTTTTCAACCCTTTTAAAATATCCTTGACTTTTGGTGAGCACAAGATCTTGCTTTCTTCTGGGGCTATTTGAAGGATTGAGCCTGGGATCTTCTATGTCCAAAGCATGTGAATTACAGGGCTTCCTTTAGTTCTTATGCTCTGTGGCTAATAAAATGATTTTTATTAGGGATTTATAGGGAATGATAAGTATCTCGTTACGTAGGGATAAAGAAGAAGAAAGTGCTTTAACATAAAAAAGGTGGTAGGGAGAACTAGTGTCAAACTACTGTTAAATCCCGCTTTGAGATGTGCCCACCCATTAACTGCCTCACGATGCCACACAGCCCCTATCGGCTGTTTCCCTGGTGCATCAGATAGAATCTCGGGACCAAAGGAGTTATAACTTAGCGGAAAACATACCAAGAACTGGGGATTGTGCAAACATTCTTGCAAGTGCGGAAGGAAGCCGTAGTGGACCTGCTTGGTACAGAATGTACAGTGAGGTGCGCGTGGGATACTGAGCTGTGAAAGATCCCTGGAGTCAATTTTATTTTTGTCCCGTGAATTTCCTGGGTAACATTTGATAAGCTTGTTTCTTGGTTTTTGTTATCTACTATGCAGTAAGCAATTCTTTTGAACCTTTGAAGGGAACACGGTATATCTTGTTATTATGCTGCCTCAGATGTTTGTTTGTTTGCTTGTTTGTATCTCTATCCCGCCCTATACCCGAAGGTCTCAGGGCGGGTTACAATATTATATTAATCTTAGACAGGTCCCTGCCCTCAGGCTTACAATCTAAAGAGACAAGAAACAAAAGGAAAATGGTGTGGGAGGGAACAGGGAACAGCAAAAAGCCAAATGTGCATTTATTATGTCAATTGTCACTATTCTCAGAAAGATCTTCCACTACAGAATCTTTTCTCACGGTCAGAAGTTGTGTTTTGTGCCGATTGGGGCACAGGTAATTTTGGTTCCCTTCTATCAGTACTGATAAACCCCTGGCAAACTTTCTATGAACCTCATTTACAGGAACCACCTTTTATCTTCCATTTAGAAAGACCCTGCAATATTGCTTTCCAAGAGAGGTAAACGAGGAATCCCTTACTAAATATCTGTACCTTATATCCAGTCCTTTCTCAGTACCAGCAAAATATTCCACAGGTGATCTTGGTTTGCCTGCAGCCTCTTGCAGCTGTAGATTGGTGCCCAAAGTCTACCCTGGCATTGAAAGAGGAATAGATTAGGACCCTAAGGCATCAGGATCTCTCTTTTGAAATAACTATTGTATTAGCAGAATGTAACAGCTTTGCTAAACCTCTTTGTTAATAAATCGAGTTAGAAGCATTACTGATTCTGTCAGGCACAGACAGAGTCTGGAACAGTTCAATTATCTAACCAATTGGAAGAGAAAAGCTTAATTTGTCTCAGAGACCTGTGTGCCTCTGAGAGGTTGCAGCTGCTGTCCGGCTGCTTCATCCCACCAGGAAGGGGCCCATCCCAGAGTCGGAGGACTATGTAGGCCTGTATGTGCAGTTATCTTCCTGAATAATTGTTTAAATTGCAAGGACGATTGATATGAAAGAATACATATTGATTTTTATACTTCTGTTTGAATCCTAGAGTGGGAAACTTGTCACCAAAATGTTCCAGAAGATTCAAGAACTAATTGATGACAATGATGCCATTGTATTTGTACTAATAGATGAGGTATGATTGAAGTGCATGCATGCGCAAAACACAGTCATTCTTGCAGTTTCTATTTCATAGCCAATAAGCCAGATGTTTATTGAATTTGGCAGGTAGAAAGCCTGACAGCAGCCCGTAGTGCTTTTCGGGCAGGTACTGAGCCTTCGGATGCCATCCGAGTTGTAAATGCAGTGCTAACGCAGATTGACCAGATCAAAAGGTAAGTAATTCACTGTGAAAATCACATGGGGCTAATTGGAAGACAGATAACATGGGAACTTATTAGTCATATAAAAAGAGTGATTTGTATGTCGTTGTTGTAGTTAATATTTTATTTCTTCATCAACCCCATTATATAGCTGCATGCGTAATTGGCTTCAGACAATAACCAAATAGGATGTTCCTGCGTCTTGACATTTCACAGCAGTTTTGTTGCTTTAACTGTTGCTGCCAACAGCTTTGCAGCTGTTTCCATAATCGTATTTTCACCTACTAGAAACAGTATGATACCATGAGAACTCTCTCATAGGAATTATTCCATAATTAGTTCCAGCGGTTTCCTTCAGTACTCATCCTATAGGATAAAAAAAACATTTAGAGCAACATGAATCTTCCCCTCAGTACAATCTATGCAGTAACAAAGCCCACATGGTATTGAATTATCTAAAATTTTCCGTCTTACACTTGTGGACCGTCTCCTATACTGTTATTGTACTGTTGGGAGTCTTTTCAAATAATTGTCTGAACAGTTAATTGGTCTTAAATGCAGCCTCTTATCTGGGCTAATGTTCATTTTGGCTGCTTCTCCGTTGTCCATTATATTTTTGTCCCATCCCCTTAGCCTCTAAAAGGCTCTCCGAATGGCTTACAGGCTGTTAGTGGTCCAGACCTTGCCCTCGGGCTTACAGTCTAAGTGGGTTTGGCGCATGGTGGAGCTCTGCCAGAGGAGAACTGTGTCATTGCTTTTGAGACCATGCTGACTTTAGGTGCCCTAGACAAGACGTGGCCTCGACAACACCTGAGGCCCTAAAGGAGGGCTGCCTGTGACGTTAGCTGTGGAAGTTCTGGCAGAGGTGAAGGGTGTCCTCAATCCTGGGGTGATGGCAGCTTAGACCACCCTGCCCTCTGGCTGCTTTCTACCTGGCTAGGTACTGTCACCTGGGGGAGGGGCTTCTTTGAAGGACTGGACCCCATTGCCAGCTGCTCTGGATTCTAGCTGCCCTTCCCCAAGGTGTATTGCCCTTCCCTTCCCCTACATTTCCTGTCGTTTCATCATGTATTCTTTGGTAGTGGAGGCAATTTTATAATCTATTATGTATCACAATGTATACTGTATTGTTTTGCATTGTATGTTTGCCCTGCCTTTGTAAACTGGCTTGGGTATTTTTGTTTGAATGGCAATAAGCAAATAAAAATAGAGGTGGAAACAGGAAGGGGAAAAGAGGAAGAAAGATTGTTTATTCCTTGTTTCCCATAGACAAGATGGTATACCATCTTCCAGTGGATTGGGAAGGGGCCAATGCGGTGAGCTCTCAGCCTGCTGTTGCCCAAGGAAGCACAAAAAGTTTAGCTTAGCTTTAAAGATGTTTCAAAGGAATTTTGCATTTTTGTATTTTTAAAGGTATCCTAATGTTGTTATTTTGACGACTTCAAACATCACGGAGAAAATTGACATGGCCTTTGTTGACAGAGCTGATATCAAGCAGTATATTGGGCCTCCTTCTGCTGCAGCAGTTTTCAAAATATATCTATCTTGTTTGGAGGAATTAATGAAGGTAAACACTGTGGTAGCTTGAGCTCTGGAATCCTTTGGGTAAACTTTCCAGATCTGTTGTCCTCTGAATTTGGGCTTCAGTTCTTAACAGTCTCAAAAAGCATTGAATATTGAGGTGGGTGCCTTAAAAAAACTGACCCTTTCTGCACTCATTTTAGATCTGGATTAAGGAGCTTCGTAATCTGGATCACCAGCCTCCCTTCTGCTTGTTCATATTGATCAAGGAGGCCCTGCCCCATTAGTCCTTCTCCATCTACACAAGAGAGAACCAAATCTGGGTTAAGAGGCCCTTAATCCAGATCTATTGTAGCCATAGGGATTTTTCCCACTTAACCTCCCTTAATCCGTATCTGAAATGATCCGGATCTAAGAAATGGGTCCTTCAACTAATCCGGATTTAGTGGATCCAGATCTAAGGAGGTACCTGATGCATCTCCATGGGCAGTGTAGCACCCAATAGCAGTGGGTGCTAGGTATGCTCGCAGTGGAAACGTCTGAGCACCCATGTGGCGATTCCAACTCTACCCATGTTGGGCCTGTCCATCACCCCATGTTTTTTTTTGGGGGGGGGGGTGACGTGCAGCGGGGTGCAAACTCCGGAGCTGCTCCAGAGAATCTTCGAAGATTGCAGCAAATTTCTCCGGAGAGTCTCCGGAGCTTGGCCAAAGCTCCATAGAAACGCCCCTTAGAAATGGCCTAAGCTCTGAAGTCTGTGCCATTCTCTGGAGTTTTCTTCAGAGCCGTCTTCGGAGATTAGGAACCGTCTTCAGAGCTTTGGGTTTCGGGGCACTCACTCATGGGTGCCCCCCTCCCCCCCGAACCTACCACAAGACCCCACTGCCCGATCGCGGTGTGAATGTGCACTGTATAATCCGGATTTCATGGCTGAAGACCAGATTGTAAACCCCTTTAATGGGAAGAACACATTTAATCTGGATTTCCCTAGTACAGGTGGAAACAAATGTGGCTGTAATGGGGTCTGCAGTGGAAACGGGGTCTTCCTGCTCTGATCCTAATGGGTCCCTAACTGGTGCTTAGTGCTAGTGGAAAATCCTGCCTACAGTAGATTACAACTGGACCAAGGCCTTATTCCAGATCTTGGGAAGCTTGCAGACGGCCCATCTCGGTGATCCAGAACTACTGGGGTTGCTTTTCAGCCGTGCACCTCAGTGCGCTGCCAAAACCACCCAGCCAGGCTCCAAGGAGGAGTAGGCGTGTGTGGCAGCCGCAAAGCTCCCATAACTTTTGCAGCTCTGGGGAGCCATGGGCCAGGTCTGTCCCTTGCCTTCTCAGGATCTGGGTCACTGGGCCTGGTTCTTCTGAACTGACTGGTGCAAATTAACTCGAGGTAAGTGCAGAAAAGGCCCCTGATTCCTGTTAGTGCAAGTGCTGTATCCTTCTCCAGTAAATATAGTTTTGAAGATGGCATTGTGTATGTTTTCTTTCTCCCCAACAAAGACCATTGAGAAGGCTGGGTTGACGGACTGGACCTTCCTTCACAGCAGCATTAAACTACAGAATGACAGGCAGTATTTAAGGATCTATAAGGACAATATATAAGGATCTCAAATTCAGAACAGTCTCTGAGTGTTTTTCTCTGTTTGTCAGGCACACATGAAAAGAGTGTCAGGTGAGAAAAGTGACAAGACGGGTGGTATTTATGGCATACTCTGCAACTCCAGGCTATTGCTTAAGCTTTGCTACCAAAATAGCTGCTGAGATGAATGGCAATCCTGTTGTCCCCATGAAAATCCTAAAACTGGAAACTGCACGCTAACTCTTGCAAACATTGATCTTGAGTAAGCCATTAACAATAGCTCTAAGAGTTTTAAGGTTAGCGTTAGGATAATATGAGCAAACAAAAACAAACAAAAAATGTCAGTCGCCTATAAGTATTCAAAGCAATAAAATATATATAAAATCCACAGCTCACACTATGTGACTCTGTTCAATTCAAAAGTAACAATCAACATTATATGTGTTTTTATATGTTGTAACTCGCCCTGAGACCCTGTGGTATAGGGTGGAATAAAAATGCAAGCAAGCAAGCAGACAAATTTAAAAAGTCTCTTTTAATTAAGAAGTAGCTATCATAACACCAACACAAGGAAAAAGTGCCTTTGTTGTATGTGATGTAACGTTTTAAATGCGAAGACATAGTGAAATAAATGTACAATATTACTTAACATCTACATTGACCAGTATGCTAACCATTTTTTAAAAGCAATTTGCAAGTGGTTTGGTACTTCTGTGACATCAGAAATGATCATTTCAAAATTTACAAGGATGTGAAGTAATGCAAATGACAGCAAAGGAACATATATTTAATGAATGTGTATGGTTGAGCTTTACACATTCTTACAAATGAAACTGTTTCCTCCCAAAGTGCCAGATCATATACCCTCGACAGCAGTTGCTGACACTCCGTGAGCTGGAGATGATTGGTTTTCTGGAAAATGATGTCTCAAAGCCAAGTCTGATATTGAAAGAAATTTCAAGGTAGGTCCATGGGCTTCATTTTTCTCTCTCTTAGTCCAAACCTCACACATAAAGCAAAGATCATCTGATTTGCTATAGAGTAAAAAAAAAAATGTTTTTCAGAGTCTAAAAAATGTGAGAAATGTATTTAATGGAATGGAATTAAGTCCTATTTAACCAGAGACAAACTTGCAGGCTTTTACCTATCATTTAGCATATTGGGACTATTATGTTTCAATTTTAATGAATGTTTACTGCTAGACATGGTGGGTAAGGAGCACCAGAAATAAAGCAGACCAATTTGGTAAAGAAGCTAAGAAGTTTTAATTTAATACATTCTTGTCCTAAGCAAGTAGCCACACCCCCAGTAGCTGGAGCACCCACGATTTATCCCCTAAACCCGATTGCACATCCCCTCCCTCCCTCCTTTCCTTATTTGTTGCCTTCTCAGCGTTCAGTGCTGCTAGGAGCTGCAGTATGTTGCCCTCCAAACATCTCTTGTCTGGCTACTAGCAGTTCTCCCTATTTATAAAAATCTAGCTTCTTTTATGTTGTGCCAGGCGGCAGCCATCTCATTATGTTGTTCCCCCTCCTTCAGATCACGGCCTTGAATTACGCCTAGTCTGTTCTCTTCAGAGTTCTTCTATCTTATGAGCCATCTTTAAAAGCAACATCTGTCTTCCTCACACAATCTTTCCTTTCTCTATTATACTTTATCATAAGGTGTGTGAAAGACAACGTAATTTTCTACTAATCCCCTTACAGTTAAGGCTGTCTCATCTGAGTCATTGTACTAATCCCCTTACACAGGGAATTATACAACATCCAATGAGATCAATATTGATATTGTATACTTGTCTTTCTAGGCAATATTTTCCTCAGTCTAAAGTTACATTTGTAAACAATAAAACACGCTGTTCCCTATAAACCCCAATACTTCAAATATGGAATTCCATGGGCTGTTATCATACATTAGTAATATTACTATATATAATTAAGATCTAATGTCTCTCTAGCTTCCACCACAGCCAATCTATGCTCCTATCTTTTAGGCAAACTCCCAAGTAAACCCGCAAGGTAATTAGTAGCACTTGGAGACGAACAGGAGCTTTCGTAGACACATCTACTTCTTCAGATGCTGGAGGCCCAATGGGCACATCTACTTCTTCAGATACTAGGAGGCCCAATGGGCATACCTACTTCTTCAGATGCTGGGGGGGGGCAATGGGCACGTTGGCTTCTTCAGATGCTAGGGGGTGCCCCCTAGCATCTGAGGAAGTAGACATGTCTATGAAAGCTCATGCCACCAACCCTTCTCTTGTTAGTCTCCAAGTGCTACTAACTACCTTGCTTAGACTAACATGGCTATTTCTCTGATATTGACTCCCAGGTAATCTCTTCATCATCCCAAATGTGTCCTGCTTCCCAAATTTTAAATGCAAGTTTGAGCATATACTGAACATGACCGTCTAAGTTCCCATCATTTTCCATAGGAGCATTATATAGTTTATGCCTGAAATATCCTAGTTGATTTACTATTTTAGTTGCATAGCGGTCCTGTAAAACTGTCCAAAGCTGTTTGGCAACTTAACAGAAGACTGGATTCATTGTCATTTAATGCAGATGGCAAAATGTATACAGCTCTTGCATCATCAGCTTCAAATTTTGCTGCTGCTGCTGCTGCCGCTGCACCGCGACCTGTAGTTGGGGGATCCTCTGTAAGGAGCTAGTTAACCCTTTGCATTGCTAGAGCATATTTCATGTGATATTGGCAGACTGTAAAATGATGTTGCTTCAAAGGATTTTAATGGGAGCGATGGGGGGCAAAAGTTTTGGCTCTCAGTTCTCAAGGAGATGATGCTTAAAGGTTGTGCTCCTGCTTCCACAGACACATTTTGGCTCCTTTTGCAAGTCTTCCTCACAGCTTTTCTACCAAGTGCTCTCTGGGCCATAATCTATTTGTTGTTTTCTTTTACACTTAGAAAACTATACTTTAGCAGAGCCTTAAAGAGCAGACTTGAAACAAACACCTTCTTGACTTGTTTCAGCATAATTTACCTATAACGTCTGAGTCTTATAACTTATTTACATCAGATATACATGTCCAGAGATGTTAGACTTCATCTTTCTGCTAGCTTGAAGAGAGACAGCATGTCATATTACAAACTGTTACAGCAGAGTTAATCAATCAGCAGTTCCTCTACTGCAACTCTAATATACAGAGAAAATTAACCCCTTTTACGTTGAAAGGAGGTACACTCGCAATAATATACAGTGGTACCTCGACATACAAGTGCCCTGACGTACAAGTGTTTTGAGATACAAGCGGCCGAGCGAGTGATATTTTGCTTTGAGATGAGAGCAAGATTTGAGATACGAGTATGTAAATACAGTACAGTACATAACAAAAACAACTGAGGTGGTGTTTTGGGAGCTGGAATGGATTAATGGGAAAATTGCTTTGAGATACGAGCGATTTGACATAAGAGCAAGGTTACAGAACGAATTAAACTCGTATGTCAAGGTACCACTGTACCATGGTTGTAAACGTAACCCCCACAGATATAGGGGCAAGCCTGTAATTTGATAGCTAATGATGTAGGAACAGAGTGCTGTAGAAATTTTTAATGCGTGACGTAGTTTCATAATGGCACAATATAGTAATAACTTCCATATGTGTTTGTGTTTCTGAAAATGAATCCAGTGCGTGACATCTATCTGTTTTAATATAGGAAGAGTGAAGGACTTAGTGGCCGCATCTTAAGGAAACTCCCTTTTCTAGCCCATGCGCTATACATTCAGGTAAAGCTATGCTACAGTTATCCCTGGAAGGGTTGGAGATTTGTAATCTTCCTGGTTTCTTTGGCTGTAACCTCTTTCTGCAACTTAGAGATTTATGTTTGGCAGTAGCAACAAAGCCAATGCTCAACTTTCATAGGACATAGGCAAGGGTTCTGTAAATGGTCACGTCTGTGTAGTTTTCAGAATGTAATTGGGCTTTTTGGTATTTTATTTGTATTCCTATGTAATTGCTTGTAAAGTGGTGGTCTTGTAAAACCTGACATTCTCTTTTATCATGGGTTAAGGATGCTACTTTTGACATCGTCTGCATTTGCCTTTTCGCTTTTCAGGCTCCCAGTGTTACAATGGCAGCTTTCCTTCAGGCTCTAGGACTTGTGGTGGACAAGCAATTTGAAGAGAGAGCCAAACTTTCAGACTGCGTTTGACATCCCCATTCCGCCTCTTAGCACGTTAATTGAATGTAATAGTACTTTAGTTACTTTGCATCCCTTTATTTCTCTCTAATTACTGAGGCTTTTAAATAAAAAAATGTATGTTTTCAAGTCATGTATATTTTTTCAAATCCTTATTTTTATGTACGTGTAACTTAAGTATCTGTTTGAGCAATTGAAGCTTTTTTTTAAACACATGCTGTTATTGTTTTAATAATGTTGATTTTAGATTTTTTTACCCGCCCAGAGGCCTTCGGATGTAGGGCGGGATAAACATGTAAATAAATAAAATTTTGTTTGGAATGCAATGTGTGAAATGTTTTATTGCTGTGAATAATTTCATTTGTTTGTGCAAATTTTGGAGAAATTAATATCCTATATATCATTTTCAGGTTTAGTCTCCAGTAGTCGTACACTAGTCTCTAGCAAGCACTGGTTTTAGCCGATAAGCAAAGGAAACATTATGAAGAATGGAATATTGTCCCTATCATTTTATTTATTTATTTAGAAGACTTATATCGCACCCTTCAACAAATGGTCCCAGGGTGGGTTACAGTGAAATTAAAACATATCAAGTGGTAAAACACAATTAAAAATATGACCCCCTTCCACCCTCCCTAAGAGGACAGCACCCTGAGGAAGCGATTTAAACAGTAAAAAGAGATGTTTTTTTCACACTATCAGCAGGCAGGTCAGTTTTTGGTGTTCCCTCCCTTAGCCTATAATTACATAAATAAACTAATGTGTGTCTGAGAGATTGCAGACTTTGGTAAGGATGGTCCCGTTGGGTTATTGGAAAAAACAGCTGCATTTTCCTTCTTTGTTTGCCTGTAGAACTGGGATTTGGGAGCCAAGACTAGACCTGTTGGGCTCCTCTCAGTGGGAAAATTCTTTCTAGGAATAAAAATTCCTTAAAGTTGCCTTTTTCCAAATCACCAGTAGATGGCACCAGAGACTCACTTTACAACACCTCTCATTACTTTGTCTCCTGTTTAATAAACAGTTCCGATTCGGTTTCTATTTCTAATTCAAATCCTGTTGAACTTGTAAACCCCTAATCTTTAAATGTTGATTTCTGTTTCTTTCTTCTTGCAGTCAGCAGTACATTCCCTAGTCCGTTTAAATTATCTTGATATACTTTTCAGTAAACTTTCTGGGGTTTATAACGTTCCAAAGTTACTATTCTTTTCCCTTTGACTCCACCAGGGGTGTGAATGAATGCAATTTTTGGGATTTGATTTGAGTCGAATCGACTATCTGAAAATTCAATTCAATTTGAATCTTTAAAATTCAAAGTCACCCAAATTTAATTTGAGTGAAGCAAATTCAAGTCTGTTTGTTCAAATGTTCGGTTTGGATTTGCACTTATGGATGTTGACAACGTCCTTATGTGTCCGTATGCATCACTGCGCATCCCATATGCAACCCGTATTTATCCTGTATGCATCCCGTATTTATCCCGTATGCAACCTGTTTCCGTCCCGTATGGATCCGCTCAAATGCGGACGGATGTGGGAAAGATGCCTACAGACAGGTACACATCACGTACGAATGTCCGAATAATTCACACAAATAGATTCAAAAATTCAAAATTTGTTTGAATGTTTAAATTTGAATTCACGGACATTCAATTCGAATTCGAATGGCAAAATTTGGATGTATTCAATCAGATTTTCAATGTCTTTGAATATTCGTGCACGTTCCTAATCTCCACGAGTCAAAAGAAGGAAACACAACAGATTTTGGTAAAAATAAAGCTAAAAGAGAATGTAGGGAGTTTGGTCCTGGAATGTTGGGGGAAGCTTGGAAGTCCATGGGTTGTTTCCCACTGACTTCCCTTAATCCAGATCTAAGATGATCTGGATTTAAGGAATCAGTACTCCCCTTAATCTGGATCTAGTAGTAGCTCCTGGGGCCCCAGTTAGGCCTGAGGAGGAAGTTCCACCCTGGTGGTGTGGTGCGATTGGCCAACACCTGGATGCCATCCAGCCAGTAGGCATGTGGAAGCGTGCTCTGTGATCTGGTCTTTGTGGGAGAAGATCAGATCGAAGACGCTATTAAAGAGGTCCTCCGGTAATGCAGATCTAAGAGCCTGAAGACACCATTAGGAATGGAATCCAGAGGTCCTCATGGGATCTTCCGTGTGAAGGTTCCATTCCTAATGGTGTCTTCAGGGTCCATGCGGAAACAGCCTAAGGGTGACTTCAGAAACGCAGTAAAACCTATATATCAAAGGCTTTTCTAATATAGTCCCAAATTAAATTGTCAAAAACCGGATATATATTACAGGCAATATAGTATTACTGGGTTCCCTGTAATGCAGTCATGTCAAAGATATGGCCCGCGGGCCAGATGCGGCCTGCGGGGTGCATTAATATGGCCCGCAGCCACCGCCCGCCGCCCACTGCCGCCGCCCGCCGCCGCCACCACTGTCCTCCATGGGCGCGAAGGAGGCGAGGTGAGGCGAGGCGAGGCGAGCGAGCGTGCGGCAGGACCCTCCACTGCCCGAGTGCGCGGGCACCACCATGGACAGCCAGCCCCTCCTCTGTGCCCTAGCCATGCCCCGGCCACGCCCCGGCCATGCCCCCAGCCCCTCCTCTGTGCCCTAGCCACACCCCCGGTCACACCCCAGCCCCTCCTCTGTGCCCTAGCCACACCCCCGGTCACACCCCCGGTCACATCCCCTGGCCCTGACAGTACTTTTTCTTTTTAATCCGGCCCTCTGCAAAATTGAGTTTGACACCTCTGCTGTAATGGCTCTGGTGAGCACCTTGAGACTTAGTGGTGTCCATGCTGACAGACAGCTGTCCTTTGAGTGCCCCAAAATCCTCCTTCTTGTATCCCATCAAGAGCTCAAGATTTCAACCCAGGGTAGAAGCAAACAGACTCCATCAACCATCACTGAGTAACCGTATACAGGGGATCAGCAGCAAAAGATCAAGCTGCGTTGACTCCTCAGGTGACTGGAGTGCTCTTCTCTTCCCGATCGGAATAATCTCTCAGAAATTACAGTACACCCATGTCCCATGGTTAGCAATTACCATTCAAGGTTTGTCCATCTTTGGGAATTCAGTTAGCTGTATGGTGTGTGTTTGCTTTCTCGTGGGCTGCTGCTATTCTGAGATGTCCAGATCCAAGGAAGGATGTTTAACCACAAATCATAGGAAAGAAATATGGCGGTTTTTTCCTAGGGCCAAGTCCTATGGGTACATACCAGAGCCTTCTGTGAAAAACAATTATATCTAGAATTACAATAGATTCCAAAATAACCCTGTGACTGAAAAAGCCATTTTTTGTATTCCTAGGCCAGAACACAGGGTGAGGTTGTAGGAGAGAGATGGTGGCTCCGGGCTCAGGAAGCTATTCATTATCCCGGTCTACCAATGTCCTTTCTCATGGCTTCCAGGGCAATGCTCCGCCAATCTGGATTTGGTAGTAAGAGTGAAGGCTGATCACTCCATCTGACAAGGAATTGCAGCCAAATGGTCTTGCAACATACAATTTATCAACAGTATTTACTTAACAATTCTCAGGATTAACGTTTCATTTGTGTGAAAAGCTGAATGCCCAGCTGTGCAGATGGCTCTTTTCCAGACTGCCTTGCTATGGTCCAGATCGGATAGCCTTACGAGGTTCAGCGGCAGTAGGTGCGTGAGCAGTTTAGCGCACCTCCGCTCCACCGGGAACTGTGAGAATGCCCGCCAAGTTTAAAAGGCAGAAAATCAAGCCTTTATTTATGATCGCCTTGATGATTGGGGAAACAGGGGCTCAAAAATGGAACAAAAATTATGCAGCCTGCCTTGGCATTCTTGAAATGGGGTTGGAATTATTTCCGTGGAAATGGTAGAAAATTAAAAAATCAAGCCATTCTCCAGCCTGCCTTTATGATCAGCGTTTTAAAAAGTCAGCAGCTGTGATCTTCAATGGACAGGGCAGGGGCAGCAAGGACACTCCACCTCCCAATGACGTGAGCACAAATCTCCCCGTTAGCCCACGATTGTCCCCGTGCACGTTCCCGGCTCGCTGAGCAATTCATGTTGGTCCCCCTAACCGTGCTGAGGCTTATTTTTTCAGGTATCAAATTTGGAACCCTTCTGGCATGGTTTGGGGGGATTTGGCACGCTTTTTGTGTGCCAAATCCAAAATGCCTGGGGATGCCCCTTGCCAATCCCGTACTCGGAACTGTACCAAAGTGCCACGGGGACACACCCTTGATTTGTCCATATGACCTACTCACCTCATCATTCCTGAGTAAGAACTGGCTGATCCCTTAGAACAGGTGTTTTGGAAAGGGCAGGAAAGCCCCTCCTTATCCATTTTGTCCACATCAAGCATCCTTTTATATACCTTTATCATGACCCCTCTCATTCTACTCCTTTCCAAAGCCCAAACCATTTCAAACTTTCCCTCATGGATCTCTTTCTTGCGTTCTTATAATTTCAGCTGCTCTCATCGGAACTTTTTCCAACTCTTCTATATATCCCTTGAGACGCACCAACAAAAACTGTGCACAGTTTCCCATGGGCAGTTGTACCCCATACAGGGGCATTACAATGACAGTTTTATCTACTACCACACCCAGATCCTTTCCAGATTAATCAGAGGCCCATTCGGCATTAGGCCTTTATATATCTGCTTCCGATGTCGGACTGGGTACCTGCCATCCTCATGCGGATGGAGATTATGGCAAACAAACCCTGCCCAGTGCTGACGTGGTCTGTATTAACATGTCAATGGCAGGTCCCTGTTCTGAGATATAATCCGGAATAAGGGCCGGTGCAGAAAGGGCCAGGATCAGAACACCCCACTAGAACATATCTATGCAAGTAGGATATTTCTGCTCCAATCTGCTTCACTTTACATTTGTTCACATTAAACATTGGTTCTTTGGATGCCCGTCTCCCCAGTCCGCAGAGATCGCTTTGCAGCTCTTCCAGTCGCTTTCTGATTTTATCATTCTGCGCAATTTTGTGTGCTCACCCTTGGCTCTAGATCATATATGTAAATTTTAAAAGGCAATGGTCCCAATCCTTTGGGGATACAGCTCTCCACTGTGAGAAGTTTCCATTTCATCCTAACGCCTGCTTCCTGTTTCACAGTCAGTTGCTGATCAATAAGAACATCTGTCCTCTCGTTGCACGGATGTTAGGTTTTTAAAGAAGTCTTTGCTGATGGGCTGTAACAAAGTCTTTGTAGCCCCAAGGAGACAACATTTGCTGGATAACTTTTGTCTACATACCTACTGATGCTCTCAGAAAACCCTAAAAGATTAGTTAGACAGGTCTTTCCCTTCCAGAAGCCAGGCCGATTATCCTTAAACAAAGTCTGTACTCCTTTCATTACGGCTTCTATGACTTTCCCTGAGGGACATATGAAGTTCACGGGACTATAATTTCTTGGGTTTCCCCTTAATCCTTTCTAAAGAACTGGAGTTAATATTGACCACAATCCCAGTTTTCAGATACAGCATCTGATCTTAGTGTAAAAAAAACATTTTTCGAAAATGTACTGATTTCTAATTTATCAGTAAGATCTACTAAGGACAGGTTTAGACCGGGCATTTTAATTCAGGTTTAAAGCAGGGTTTTTTTAAAAAATCAGCAGAGAGGCCTGTTTTTGGCATCCCCACTTTTAGATTATAGTTTATTTATTTATTTGTATTTCTATCCCGCCCTATACCCGAAGGTCTCAGGGCAGGTTACAATATTATATTAATCTTAGACGGGTCCCTGCCCTCAGGCTTACAATCTAAAGAGACAAGATACAAAAGGAAAATGGTGTGGGAGGGAACAGGGGTGCTCTGGCGGCAGCAGAGCCCTTGCAAAGGTAAAAACTTTTATTTTATTTTCCTCCTCCATTCCCCACAGGCAAGGTGGTTCCTTCATGGCCCGTCTGGAGGCAGTTGGGAGGGAGGGGCCAATGCTGGGAGCTTGATGGATGGAAGGTGCTCACCCAGCTTCCTTCTCTCTTCCTCTCCCATGGCAAGATGGTTCCTTCATGGCCCGTCTGGTGGCAGTTGGGAGGGAGGGGCCAATGCTGGGAGCCTGATGGAAGGTGCTCACCCAACTTCCTTCTCTCTTCCTCTCCCAAGGCAAGGTGGTTCCTTCATGGCCCGTCTGGAGGCAGTTGGGAGGGAGGGGCCAATGCTGGGAGCTTGATGGAAGGTGCTCACCCAGCTTCATTCTCTCTTCCTCTCCCAAGGCAAGATGGTTCCTTCATGGCCCGTCTGGTGGCAGTTGGGAGGGAGAGGCCAACGCTGGGAGCTTGATGGAAGGTGCTCACCCAGCTTCCTTCTCTCTTCCTCTCCCAAGGCAAGATGGTTCCTTCATGGCCCATCTGGAGGCAGTTGGGAGGGAGGGGCCAATGCTGGGAGCTTGATGGATGGAAGGTGCTCACCCAGCTTCCTTCTCTCTTCCTCTCCCATGGCAAGATGGTTCCTTCATGGCCCGTCTGGTGGCAGTTGGGAGGGAGGGGCCAATGCTGGGAGCCTGATGGAAGGTGCTCACCCAGCTTCCTTCTCTCTTCCTCTCCCAAGCAAGGTGGTTCCTTCATGGCCCGTCTGGAGGCAGTTGGGAGGGAGAGGCCAACGCTGGGAGCTTGATGGAAGGTGCTCACCCAGCTTCCTTCTCTCTTCCTCTCCCAAGGCAAGATGGTTCCTTCATGGCCCGTCTGGTGGCAGTTGGGAGGGAGGGGCCAGTGCTGGGAGCTTGATGGAAGGTGCTCACCCAGCTTCCTTCTCTCTTCCTCTCCCAAGGCAAGATGGTTCCTTCATGGCCCGTCTGGAGGCAGTTGGGAGGGAGGGGCCAATGCTGGGAGCTTGATGGAAGGTGCTCGCCCAGCTTCCTTCTCTCTTCCTCTCCCAAGGCAAGGTGGTTCCTTCATGGCCCGTCGGGTGGCAATTGGGAGGGAGGGGCCAATGCTGGGAGCTTGATGGAGGGTGCTCACCCAGCTTCCTTCTCTCTTCCCCTCCCAAGGCAAGATGGTTCCTTCATGGCCCGTCTGGTGGCAATTGGGAGGGAGGGGCCAATGCTGGCAGCTTGATGGAAGGTGCTCACCCAGCTTCCTTCTCTCTTCCCCTCCCAAGGCAAGATGGTTCCTTCATGGCCCGTCTGGTGGCAATTGGGAGGGAGGGGCCAATGCTGGCAGCTTGATGGAAGGTGCTCACCCAGCTTACTTCTCTCTTCCTCTCCCAAGGCAAGATGATTCCTTCATGGCCCATCTGGAGGCAGTTGGGAGGGAGGGGCCAATGCTGGGAGCTTGGTGGAAGGTGCTCGCCCAGCTTCCTTCTCTCTTCCTCTCCCAAGGCAAGATGGTTCCTTCATGGCCCGTCTGGAGGCAGTTGGGCGGGAGGGGCCAATGCTGGGAGCTTGATGGAATGTGGACTGGCTGGGGAGAAACCCCCTCCCCTCCCTCCTCCCACATAAGCACATCAGCGCATCAGCAGATGGCACAGTGTGGCAGACAGGAGCCGCCACCACCGCCACTCCCCTTCACCTGCCCACCAGACTTTAGTGCCAGGACAGTGCCCAAAGGCACTAAAATCTGTCCTGACATGCAATTGGAGGTGGGCAGGCAAAGAGGAGAAGGAGGAAAGGGGTGCCAGGCTCACTGCCATGAGCCATGGCTTGACTGAGTAGAGGGGGGGGGCACGCAGGCAACATCAACCCCCCCCCCTCTACTCGGTCAAGCCATGGCTCATGGCAGCGAGCCTGGCACCCCTTTCCTCCTTCTCTTCTTCGCCCACCCACCTCCAATCTCGTGTCAGGACAGTGCCCAAAGGCACTAAAATCCAGTGGGTGGGCAAAGAGGAGTGGCAGCAGGAATCCGAACCTGGATTACTTTCCCCGTATTTTTTGCAGCAAATTCTGGGGAAAAAGAAGTGGAATGGAGACAGGGCTTGCCAGATTCGGATTAGAGGCCAATTATATGGGGACAATGAGTGGTGAATTTATACCCAGCCCGGTTTTGGGAACATGGCCTAAATTGCATGCAAGTGTTTGAGTTGGTGCTGGCGGCCACACCGACAGGCTCAACAGCTGTTTGCTGGATACACTTAATTTGGTGTTTGGACCCAGGGGTCGGACTCTGTAACTCAAACAGCTTTTTCTCATTTTAGGATTCTATGAGCTCATCTTATGCCAGCTGATGGCAGAAGGATGTATGAAGTCTCAGAAATCCAGGATTAAATTTTGACCGGCTTTGGTGGGACTTGTTTTCCAAAACATCTGGAGGTCACAGGAAATTGCAAAAGGTCATTCTCTTGCCCTGGACCATCGTAGCAGCAGTGATCTGTCCTAGATTTACATTCTGTCAGCACTTGCATTTGCTTTCAAGCCCAGAGAGCCGGTGCCCCCTGCCTCCCACCTTCCTTCAAAGAAGGGCCATGGGTGCCACAGCCACGACACTTGTATAAAGCCCTATACATCAGCCAAGACATCAGATCAACTCCAGACTTTAAAAACTTCTTCTTCTGAGAAAATATGGCATACAATCAGCTATATGTCAAATGGGGGGGGGGATGTGGGGGAGAGAGGAAAAGTAAAAAAGAGCTATTCACGACATTTCAGGGTAGGGTTAAAAAGCGTATTTCTCATGGAGAAAATTCTAAAGCTTATCAATGGTGCCACTGTTACAGTGATATTTAAAACATGCATAGACTCTGACATATACGGACAATTCAGTCAAAGCAAAACAATGCTCTTGGGAACAAGGAGGAGGGAGTGAAATTGCTATGATAAAATAAGCAAGAGGCAAGAACATTAATCTGTGGCTACCATTTGACGACATTGGCAGTATTTACAGGTGGAGGGGGTATTTTCAGGGCCAGAGCACCTCAAGCGCATAACCCACCTTAAAAGATGGTTGTTGCCCTTGGAAGGGATCCTCTTGCAGAGAGGGATAACCTGTCTGCTAATCTTCTAGTGCCCAGGCCCTGAGAATGAGCGGAAACGGCACAGGCGACTTACCTGCATCATTTCCCGCCCAGACCCATGAAGGCAACAGAAACATAAACGCCCCACTTCTGGGGCCATTGCCAGTATGTTGCTTAATGACGTCAGGCAGAATCTTTGGCTGCGTCTACACTGCCTGGTGGACCAGCTCAGCACTCAATGCCTCATCCACATTGAGGATTAGTCTACCAGGAGGACACACAGAAATGGTACTGTAGCCATACCCAACAGGAGACTGCTTTATAGTCGCCTCTGAAGCATTCCAAGATGGCGGATTGGACCAACCACCGTGGCGTTTCCCTGGTTCCCAGTCTCTAGTGTCGGGACAGGATGGGTCACCTACAGTGTAGATGGCCTTTTGTGCACTCTGCCAACTCCTGCCACAGTCTTGGACTGGACAACATGCACCATTCAGAAAAAAAAACTTTGATGCTGGAGAACTTTTGTTCCTTGGCTTCTATGGGAGAGGAGGGAGCAGGGTGCGTGTCAACAGCATACTTAGGATTCTGGGCCACATGCTCCCACCACTCACCCCTGCAGAGGCTGTCTAAGAGCCGTTTCGCACAGGGAGTGCAGCAGTTCCCCTGGAGCATGTAGCTTTAGAGCACTTCTGGACCCTCTACATCTATGCTCCCTGCAGCCAGGCATGAATGCATTTGCACCTCTCCCTGCCAGGAGAGATCTGAATGGAGACTGGGGGAGAAGCGGCACAAGCACGGTTAGCGCTGCTTTGTCCCATCACTGCAGCAATGGTGCCACACACACATACTGGCACCATCGCTGTGGTTCTGGGATTGACGCCGTAACGGCAGCAAACCGCACCATGCCGGCACTTAGCAAAGTGTGGGTGAGGCTGGGAAGGGATCCGGCATCCAAAATGCGGAAGTTGGAACTATCCCTTGTCTTTGCTTTTCGAGGAAGTTCTCCCTGGGAAGCAAAAGTGTGAAAAGACTCCTATTTCTGGTGAATGTTTCTGTGATCATAACAGTCCAGATATAACTGTAGTATTGAAAAGCTTTCCAGTCATTGTATGCTGCAGCTGGACACGGTCCTGTAGGAGAACAGCTTTGATTGTTACGGACGGAAGAAAGGAAGCTATTCCATACTGGCAAAGCCAAAAGGGGATTCTATTCCTCAGTATCCCACTGGAGAGCAGAACAGGAGTATTTAATGCTGTCTTAATTGTTAAGTGCTAGATTGACTAGGCTTAGAGAGTGCAAAAGTCAGCTCTGGAGGCTGGGTCAGTGCTGGAGGCTTCCAAGGCCAAAGCGCTTTCATTCCTGCCTTCAAAGGTTTCCAGGAGGGGCCTTTTTCGCTGTCATGCCGCTTTCTGGTGTGCCACGGAAAAGCGTCTCCGTTTGTACTCTGACCTTCAGGGGTGTGACCATTCGCATTCCTCCATGGTCCAGAATACTGGCTCTGGCCTGGTGGCAGACCTCATAAGTTAGGTCTACTGGTAAACTGGGCTATGGCGACTTTGGAGTCGCTTAGCCAGTGTGTGCAGACAATGTGTACTAAAACAGGGCAAGGTTTCCTTTATCCTGCTTCAACCTATGAAGGGGAGACCCCCTGGAGCACGTTACGCAACGCAACCTTACCTGGAAACTTACCTGTCGCGTCCAGCCTGCAACCATTCACACCATTTCTGTTGTGCGCTGGCACCTCCGATGACCCTAAATGTGACATCATTGCATGCCACGTCATTGCAACAGAGCGTCAACATTGTTGTGGCAACGGTGCCCACACCGGTGCAGCAGACTCCAGGTGCAAGATGATGGCGCCCTGCCAGCAACTGGGCACAGGCCCGGACACAGGTAAGTTTCCAGGCACATGGAGCTTAGGGTAACGTATACTAGCATTCCCAAGTGCAAATGCTGGACAAAAAGCCGAGTGTGAAAGTAGCCCTTGTGTGTTTGCCTGTTGTGACCTGCAGCTTGTTTTCTCTTGTTCCCACTGTGTGTGCCCTTGGGCTTTGGACTGTTTGCTTCCTTCTGGTTCAGTGTGTCTCTATCAGGTGGAATGGAATTGAGTGCTTCCCTGAGCACACAGTTGCAGCAGGCCAGACAAATCAACTCAGCTTCGAAGACTTCCTTTCGGCCCCAAACCCCAGAAAGCTGAGTGGGAGGAATTTTCCATTCTTAGTTCCAGCCAAGTTGTTCATGAGGAGGATGAAATTATATTTTTCATCTTAACCTTTGTCTCCCCAGCTCCTTGTGCATGTCACCCATGCTCCGGCTGACATAGGGAATCTGGAACCCATGTTATTTAGTATTTCATCAATCAGACACAGAACAGCTAAACAAATAGCGGCAAGACTTCATGTATCTAGGCACTGTAGCATTCATGTTATATTTTCAACTGGTACAATAGTCAAGGATTCTGGCAATGCAGCCACAAGGAATTCCAGTGAAAACATCCTCAAATTATATCTATGCTCTTGCCAAGGAAGAAACTGTCCCACTTAAGGTGGGCAGATTGCCTAAGTTCCAGGCACAGAAATCACCCATTTAAGGGAGTCTTCGTGCTGCTGAGATTTACTTCCCATCTGCTGACTCTCATGTTGCCTTTCCTTGTCTCTGAGCACCAGTTCAGGACTTAGGCAGACACACTTGATTCAGATGTTGCAAACATAGCTGGCCGTATATTATTTTATAATGATTTATTGTACAGCTGTTACCTTTGATAACAAAACAAAGAACATGAACAAGCTATAACATTTTAAACACATTGTGTGCTGTTTTAGTTTTGTTGAATTTTTAAAGGGTTTTTAATGTATACTCTGTTTTTAATCTGTTGTTACCTGCCCAGAGACCTTAGGGAATGGGGCGGAATACATACATACATACATACATACATACATACATACATACATACATACATACATACATACATACATACATACATACATACATACATACATACATACATACATACATAAATGGTTTTCATATTTCAGAGTTAGAAGGTGAGATCCTGAGAAGAAAATTGAAATTAAATGCTAGAAGAATTCAGAAAAGCCCAGACGTGATCCTTCGCCTTCGATGATACATCCATCATCGCAGTGGGGAGTTAGACATCACTTCTGGCAAGCTTCCCTTCCCTTGTAGGGATGTGTATGGATATGCGAAAATGTGAAAATCGAATTCAAATCAGATTTTTGAAAATCTAAATTTAAACATTCGAACGGATTTCAGATTTTCGATGCAAACACAATAAAAAAGGGGTGCACACAAATTCAAAAATTGGATACGAATATTCCCGACATCTGTATTTTTGAGTTTGAATCGAATTTCCGAAAGTACAGATTCAAATAACCCGGATTCGAATCGGATTTTTGAAAATGCGGATTTTCAATTTCCAAATCAAATCGAATATTCAAAATGACTCGAATTCATGTGCAAAAAATGCCTTTGTGCACCTCCCTGCCTGCTCCCTTGTACGCTTGCAGTGCTGTGAACTAGGCAACACAGATGTGTTGGATGAAGTTGTTGGGAAAAGGTGCCTAAAACATCTGCAGGGCACCAGTTTAAGGATGCTGCTATTAAGGCACGTTTCAGCTTGGCAGTATTGAACTAGTGTAGGCATCTCATCTGAGAGGTGGGAAACAGAGGGGATAATTGTTAGAGGTCTTCTGCCATCCCTTCCCTGTTGGTGTTCAAACTTCAGACCACAAGCAGCAGGACAGATCAGAATGCCGTGAGGACCCCTCTCCTGCCAGTCTGGCTGAAATGAGTGTTGGGCATAGTTTAATGCTCCTCTGCCCCATTGCTTCAGCCCCAGTGAGGAGGGTGCCAGGCAGCAGCAGCAGATAGTGAAATTAAACCCTGAGATTTCTGGGGGTGAAGACCTGGACAGCAGCAGCATTGCCTTCAGCAGCAGAGGAGCTGCGGAGGTCTGCTCATCATGGAGCGGGGAATGAGTGTCGCTTGGTGGGATGTCCCAAGGCAGACTAGGAGGAGCAGGAAGCTCCAGCTTCTTCAGTTGTGAGGTGGAGGATGAGGAGCTGGAAGATGTTGGCCTCTGCCAGGGAGTCAGATTTCAGCGCTGGGAGCCCGGCTTGTAGGCTTGAAATGACTCACAGAGAGGCAGACTGAGAGCTGCCTTTGTTCCACTGGGCTGAACCCGGTGGAGAGCAAGCAGCAGCGGCAACCTCTGCCTTTTGCTTTCTCAGGGCAGGCGAGCAGCTGGAGTAGCCCGTCCCTTGGTGACCGAGTTTTGCAAAATGTCCCCTAGGTAAAGAAGCAAAACCAAACAAAGCCCACTCTGATCTCCCTCCCCCTCTTTTGTGCCTCTTTAGATTATTATTACTATTTTTGAAAAACATGCCAGTTGTACTTTTCTTCTTTTTATATTTCCCCAAGTTTATCCAGCCTTTCCCGGTTGCCCTGGAATTTGTCCCGGCTGCTTTTGACTTCTTTGCTCTGTGCTGTTCTGCCAGCTCAAGTTATAGAAGGTAAGAATTTCCTCTTTTTGTGTATCTCTGGGTTTGTGGCCTCTTCTATGGGCACTTTAGCCTCACAGAACCTCCTTCCCGCCAGGATAGGCAGAGATTATGTGCGTTAACCTGACTTAGGATGCGGATCTTTCCTGCTGGATAGCTTGTCGTCTGCTGTGGGATTGTCAGAAAACTCAAGCTCTCCTGCCGGTTTGGGATTGCATAGGGATGGCTCCCTCACTGGAAGGACGTGCAGCACGTGTTCAATATCAGAGAAGTAGCCGTGTTAGTCTAATTAAAAAAGTCCAGCAAGGTAGTTAGTAGCACTTGGAGACTAACAGGAGAAGGGTTGGTGGCATGAGCTTTCGTAGACATGTCTACTTCTTTAGATGCTAGGGGGCCAATGGCACGTCTGCTTCTTCAGATGCTAGGGGCCCAATGGGCACATCTTCTTCAGATGCTAGGGGGCCAATGGCATGTCTGCTTCTTCAGATCCTGGGGGGCCCAATGGGCACATCTACTTCTTCAGCTGCTAGGGGGCCCAATGGGCACGTCTA
Source organism: Aspidoscelis tigris stejnegeri (assembly GCA_023333525.1). Classification (NCBI taxonomy): domain Eukaryota; kingdom Metazoa; phylum Chordata; class Lepidosauria; order Squamata; family Teiidae; genus Aspidoscelis; species Aspidoscelis tigris. The sequence continues at coordinate 1,746,718 of JALMGA010000008.1, forward strand.
CTTCTTCAGATGCTAGGGGGGTCAATGGGCACATCTACTTCTTCAAATGCTAGAGGGCCTAATGGGCACGTCTACTTCTTCAGATGCTATGGGGCCCAGTGGGCACGTCTACTTCTTCAGATGCTATGGGGCCCAGTGGGCACGTCTACTTCCTCAGATGCTAGGGGCCCCTAGCATCTGAAGAAGTAGACATGTCTACAAAAGCTCATGCCACCAACTCTTCTCCTGTTAGTCTTTTAGTGCTACTAACTACCTTGCTGGACTTGCAACACATGTGTTCTGTAGCATAAGATGAAGAAACCTTGAAGGGACCATTCTACACTGGCTGGTATACAAGTCTGTGGCTTCTTCCTTCCACATGTTGGTGCGTTCTAAGGGAGGTTCCCAGTACAGTTACTGGTCTGGTATTCTGCCCCAGTGCAGAATCACACAAGGATACACAGCTCAAATGTTGTTTTGGTGGTGGTGGTGCAAGTTAAGAGGTTTTGTGCAAGAAGTCTTTCAACAAATAATCTTGTAGTCAAGCTCACCTCGCAGCTTTCGAATGGGGGAAACAGTCATATTGAGAAATAAGGCTGGTAAAAGTTTGCGGAATACCTCTATCTTATAATCACTTTTTAAAAAAAGTTGCATGTGTTATGTTTATCAATCTTACTTCCTGGCCTTTCTCTGAGGCGCTCAGAGGAACATGTGGAACAAGGTGGGAGTTATCTCTATTGAGCCTCACAATGACAGCATAGCAGGAGACAGATGGTACCATGGCTTCATCCTAGCTGTGGCAGGATATGTATCTGGCCTGGAGCAGTTGCCCGAGGATCATGGGCACATGGGCCGTATCACATGCCATCCTGGAGCTCCAGGGAACTCTGCTACATCTGAACGCCACTCACAGCACTTCAAAGCACACCCAGAATGACTGCCAAGGAGGAAATTCAGCTGGAACTCTGCTCTAGTTCTGGTCCCTGCTGGTGATCATGGGTATGTCTACAGCTATTGAGCTGCCTTCTTGCTGTTGTGCACTTTGAGAGATGGTTGAAAGGCAACTCCCCTGAGAACACAACATCAAAGTAGTTGGAAGAGGTTTGCAAGTGGGTCACCTTGGTCAGGGCTTGGACCACATGCAGGGTTGAATGGGGGGAGGTGCATTTGTCTGCGTGCCCCCCCCCCCGCAGATGATTGGGAAATGGCTAAAAAATGGTCCCTGTGGGCCTCTTCAGTATCTTATTGAAAGTACATCTGTCCGTGACTTCTCTTTTCGTTAAAGTTTATTTAAATAATTTTGGAATAGCTACCAGGAGCAGTGCTTCATCTTAGTTCGCATTAAGGCTGCCCTGAAGCCACAGCAAATCAGGAGCAGCCCCATGGGGATGCGCCCTTGGAGGACCAAAACTGACCAACTTCCAGACTCGGTCACCCCAAAGCAGCCTGCATGCTTCCTGACCTGAGGTGAAAGGCCATCCCAATGAAACCTCGGATGGGTTGGACTCCCCTGTGGGATGCGGTTTCTCATTAGAGGCCTTAATCTGTTGTTTTAACAGTTGTTACCTGCCCAGAGACCTTCGGCTATGGGGCGGGATAGAAATGTAAACAAACAAACAAGTAAATAAATAGCTTCTGTGTCTTCACCCTATAAATGTCTTTTTGTGTGCTTAGGCATTTTAAGAAAATAGGATCTAAAGTTTTCAATGTGTAACTTAAAAATTATTTTGATTATTTTACTGTTTTGCATTTAAATGTTTTAATGGATGCTTGTTTTGTAAGCTATGAAAAATAACTGTATTTATAGGGTGACAACATAAATAAAATAAAATTTTAAGGATTATTTAATCAGAACACCTTAGCCCAATCATCCAGAGATCTTGAAGCCATGAATTTTTATAGGGTTTTGGGATTTCCAACAGCTTTATAAAATATTGCATAAATACTCCTGTAATAGTGATACACTTGCCCCTGATAATATTGATTTCAGCAGCTCAAATCTAACACTGGTCCTCTGGATCCAACTGTCCTGAGCCAAGAGATGGATTGAGGACAGAGGGTGGGATGCCCAGAGCGCAAGAAGGCAAAACAAAAAGCTCAGTGGCCATCTAGCTGCATGACTACACGCCACACGTTCCAAGGTGATCCAGATGGGACACAGTGCAGCCACGGCTCTGCTCCCATCTTCTCTCCCTGCTTCCAAGACTTCCTCTTGACTGACTGCAACTCTCACTCAACTGTAGATCCGCTCATTGTCTTTCACCCTTGCTCCACAAAGCCTTCAAAGGCAGCTTTGGGTGGTGGCGGCTGCTGAGATGTCCACTCTGTGGAAGAAACCAGGTAAGCATCTGGCCAACCAACTGGGTCATCCCGCCTACCTACCTACCTACTCATAAACATACACAGTTTACATGTACTGTTGAAGTGCTCCTATATCGTGTTATGATGTGCTGTTGCATCTATGGAAGAAGAAGAAGAAGAGGAAGAAGAAGAAGAGGAAGAGGAAGAGGAAGAGGAAGAGGAAGAAGAAGTTGGCTTTTCTACCCCGCTCTTCTCACCCATTTAAGGGGACTCAAAGTGGCTGACAAAACTTTTCTATTCTTCTCCCCACAACAGGCACCCTGTGAGGTGGGTGGGGCTGTAAGAGCTCAGAAGAGAGCTGTGACTAGCCCAAGGTCACCCAGCTGGCTTCGTGGGGGAGGGCGGCATCGAACCCGGTATTCCCAGATAAGAGTCCGGCTCCCTAACCACTAGACCAAACTGGGTACTCCTTTCCTTTTCTAGCTGATAAATTAGGGGATTCTAGATCATTAAGAACATAAGAGAAGTCCTACCATAGCCATAGCCTATAGTCCAGCTTGTCTAGCACAGTGGTCAACCAATTGTTTCTGGACATTCTCAAGCATAAGACGGGGGTATTACCTTCTGTTGCGGTCATTGCCCTACAAATCGCCTTTAAAGGCATCCTGTGTCTGTCCAACCCAGATATAGTATCCAAGCATTCATTCTAGTAGCCATTGGTCCCCTTGTGGTCATCATAACCTTAGGTAATAAATTCTATAGATCAATTACTCATTGCTTGAAAAAAATATTCCCCTTATCAATCCTAGTGTTGGGTGATAGAGGATATACATACATACTCTGCATGATGTTATTAACTTCAATCAGTCCTCTCTTAAACATCATCATTTAAGGCTGAAGAGGCCTAGATGTTGCAGCCTTTTGCAGCCTTAATCATCTTGGTTACCCCCAACTTTTTTTGGCAACTTTTCAATATTTCAAATATGGCCTATCCATAGATTTGTGAAGTGCACAATGGTGCTTACTGACTTATTCTCCCTTCCTAATTATCCTGAGCACTGAATTTGTGCCGCGTTGATACCTCCATTGAGTTGCCCACCAGAACTCCAAGATGCCTTTCCTGGTCTATTACAGAAAGCTCAAACTCCATCCTATTATAGGTGTAACTGGAATTGCATCATCTTGCACTTACTAAGATTGAAACTCATTTGTCACTTGGATGTCTGCTCCTCTTTCCATTTTCACTATCCTGAATAATTTGGTTTCATCAGCAAATGTTTCTATGAAACTTGCTGCTTGTATATATGTTGAATGCTACTGCATTGTGGTCACTGTTTCCTAGTGGCATAACCCACAGATCTTGAGTATTTCAGAAATCAAGTCCAGGATCCCGTTTCCCCTGGCTGGTCCCACAACCTCCATTCCCTGGCAATGCTGCAGAAGGCTCATTTTCTAAACCCTCTTAAAGACTCTTTGCTCTTGGAGACCACATTTAAAGCTGCCAAGATTATAATGATTTCTTCCCTTCCCCAGCCAAAGACTGTATTAGTCACTCTTGTATAAACTGTGCTTTACATGTTTCATTTTTTCCTGGTGGCAAGTTCGTTAATTCTTTATTTATTGAAGTGCATAGGTAATTTGTTGGGTTTTGTTTTAGGAAGAGAAGCCTAAGGAGCTATGGGAACTGTGCATTTGATCAGGTCAAAGGTCTGTTTAGCCCACGTCTCCAGTATGCAGCAAAGACAACTTAACTGAGGCTCATTCCATTACTCCTGATGGAGACTAGCTGCTCTGCCTGCCTGATTAAGGGGCCTTTAAGGTACCTTTATAGCATAATGGAGACACAGCCTTTGTCATTAATTCCACTGGGTCTCTGAACCTGAAAACTGTGGAAAGACTGAAACCAAATGAGAACAACTGGAACCCTGTCAGCTTATTATTTAGCGGCTCATCTGCTGTGGGACCTGAATTTTAAAGTCCAATGAGCTGCCACGCTCACTTGACAGTGATCACATGTCCAGGATCAGGAAAGGGATATATTTGACTGCAGCATCTTTTAGTTTCCCCCCTCCGTATTTGCATCTGTCTGGTCGTCTTGCCCTAGAGTCAAAGCTCAACTAGGACTATAGAAGTGTTAGTTATACATTCTCTTTTCAATTGCTTGTTGCTGTTGCTGCTGAATGCATTTTGCTGAGAGTTTCAGAAAACTTGTAAAGAATTGCCTACCTGTCCATTTTGCCCTTAAAATGATAATTATTTATTCATTTTATTTATTTAAGGAATTTATATCCTGCCCTTCACCAAATGGGCCCAGGGCAGATTACAATAAGAATAAAACAGATCAAATATTAAAACATAATTAAAAAGATCACCCCTCCCTCCCACCATCCCTCTCTAACAGAACAGCATCCCGAGGAAGGTATTTAAATGGCAAAAGCCTGAGTGAAAAGGTAAGTTACTATACAGTGTAGGCGCTTGGCAAATCTCAAGAGGGAGGCTGTTCCAGAGTCCAGGGGCCCCCATAGAAAAGGCCCTTTTGCACGTCCCTGTGCCTTGTACCTCTGCAAGGGAAGGAACTCCAAGAAGGTCCTCTCTTTGAGAATTCAGTGCCTGGGCAGGTCTATATGGGAGAAGGCGCTCCTTCAGGTACCCAGGGCCCATGCCATTTAGGGCTTTATACGTTAGTGTCCACACCTTGAAGTGAGTAGGTAAACAGAGCAGATCCTTTAAGACCAGCATGATACGAGTTCAGCCAGAGATTCCCGTCAGCGGTTGAGCTGCTTCATTATCTGCAAGAGTCTCCTGAGGCTGTGAAGCTTGCATACGCCTTGCAGAATCTCTCCCCCCCCCCCCCCCAGAGGGAAAGTTCTTAGCCTTGAAGCTTGAGGGGTGAATTGCGGCAGCCTGTTAATGCACAGCTCCCAGTAATTCCAGATCACGGAAGCATGCCATCGGGTCTATAATAGATCCGGATTAAGAGCCTCTTAATCCGGTGGTCAATTCGCACTGAGGCCTCCGGTAAGCAATTAGCACAGCTCTGGTGAAGAGCACTAGGCTACTACTAAATCATGGTCCACACCTATCCCAATCCATACCCTTGACTTACTGCAGGTGTCCAGCAGCACAATCATTTGCTCTTCATTCAGCTTGCTGCGTGTGGTGGGCGGTGAGCACATTGTCTGCGCGCGTGCAGCGCTGTGGCTAGTCGGAATCAAACAGAAAAGTAGGTTAGAGATCCGGGGCTTCTGGGTGCTAGGAAACCCTCCGTGTGGAGTGTTCAGAGGTATTACGAGGCCCTTTGTGAGGAGGCCCCTTGGATGGCCCAGGGCTCTGTGGTAGTTAACTCACCAGAGAAACAATGAAAAGGGACCAAAAACAGTGGCTGGGGTCGCAGCTTCACTTTAAACCTTCGGTCCATCTTGGCCGTGTCTTCACGGCAACCCTTATTTCACTTTCCCTAAACCGAGATAACAGAACCGGATGCAAACGCGAATTTGCCTGTTCCCATTACTTTCAGCTTAATCGTGTTCAATCCGGATTCTGAGGATGTACGTGACTCGAGGGGGGACTCCAGTGGCTACCTTTTAAAAGCCGGTTTTCGGGGCTGCCCTGTCCTCTTCCTCCTGGCGTGAACGCGCCACCCATAACAGACCCCTTCACGGAGCCTAGCTGGGTGGCTGCCTTGCCTGGATGGAGGAAAATCGGCAGCAGGCAGACAGCGATTTCCCCCCCTCCTCTCCCGATTGCTTAGGGCGCGCAGCAGCAAATAAACATTCACACATCTCTCCAAATGGCAGCTGCTTTTCTTTCTTTCCCTTTTAAGAAGGCCAGCACTTTCAATAGCAAGATGTTATCAGGCGTGAATTGCTTGTTTGCTACAGTGAATTGCTATTCGGGCTGCGTTTACAGCTTGCTTTGGAAGCAAGCTATTGGGGGAGGGAAACTCTCGTCCCTTAACACGGAAGAGTTCCCACAGTAAAAAATGTAAAATGTTTCAAGCGCACAAACTGGCGTGAGACCTGTTGAAATGAGGATTAACATTTACAACGCTTTGGGGCGATTTAACACGCAGAAATCGTGTTAAGCCAAACTGCCGTCTGGACTGCGAGGATTCAAAACATTTTGAATTCGAAATAAGGGTGCCGTGAAGACACACTCCTTCTGATCGCAACGCTCACAGCTTTTCATTTCTGTTTCGTTTGTGGACTTCCTGCGCTGAAACGAAAATCTGTCAGTGTTGCGATCAGAAGATGGACGGAGGAAGATTTAAAGTAAAGCCGTGACCTTGGCCTTTGGGTCATTTGGGGAGCTTTTTTCTAAAGTACCTGGGCAATATTTTAAGCTGGCAGCCAACTACATAAGCTCTGACTCCACCTTTGCCTCAGTAGGGTCTAAACCCAGCCCAGTAGGTGGAGAAACATTCCCTGCCTGGCACGTGAGTCTTGGCGCTGTCTAATGCCCACACTTGCTGCCTTTGTGTCAGAAAGGTCTAGGGCCCTGGGCACACGCAAGTTTTAGGTCAACCTGAGTTGACCCTCAGGCCCTGAAACTCACATTTATTTAATCTAATCTGTATTCCAACCTGTTTGACCATCCTAAAATGTCGTCCTGTTTTTATAGGACTGACAGGGACTCAGCCCAGCTTGGTATTCCAGTCCATTTTTTGCATCCTCATGTGTGACTGGGGAGGACGGCCTAAAGGAGGCAGAAACGTGCAGTTGTGGTGGGATCCAGTATTTCCGCCCCCTCTCCTCAGATTATGGGTGTGATTCCTCTCCTTAGGCCCTGTCCCCATGCAGTTGAAAGTCTGCTGGAACTCTTCTTTTGCCTCTGAGCAGCCCCATTCCAGGCTTTACAAGGCGCTTAGGGAGCTTAGGAAAGTGAGACACCCGCGATAAAATACGTGCACTTTAAAGAAGAGTTCCAGCGCTCTTTCGGCGATTGGCGGGTTTTGCTCGCTATATCTGCCTTGAGGACGCTCTGTGGCAAAAGGGGCGGGGATTGGTTGCCTGCACGCACAGCCAAAAAGCATTCACACATCTGAGAAATGCAGCAGGTTCGCTTCCTTTCCTTTGTAAAAAGAGCCAGAATTGCTCAGAATTGCAACATTGTTATCAGTGATCTGTGAAAGCCTTAAAAGAGAATGAGCGAAGGATCGCGCTGCCGATGCCTGCAGCCGCTGACTTTGCCGGGGCAGAAAGCCTTTTCTAACAGAGAACTGAGTGAAAGTAAGTGCTGAAAGTGAGTGAATGAGCGATCATCTGCCTTTGCTAGGGGCAGGAAGCCGTTTCAGGAGACGGAGATCTGGCTATTTTTCCTTTTAACAAGAGGGGGGGGGGAAGATGCCCGGAAAGAGAAGACGGCTACCATGGGGAAGGAAAGTCCGTTTAGATCGCGGCTACCATGGGGGCGCTTATTCCGGAAGTGGAGGGGACTTTTAAAGTCAGCTATAACAGGGTGACGGCAGAGGAAGCCCAGAGGGGCTAATAAGTCTTTTGGGGACAGGACCTTAGTGTTTTTACACAAAATTATTTTTATTATTTTTTAAAAAAAATAATTGCAAGGAGAAGAAAAGCACATAAAAAAGGAAGGGGATGCGGAGACGGGGGAGCAGGCTTTAAAAAGAACTGCAAACACACACCCTCGCCTCCCTTGAGCGACATGAACAGCATCCAATAGGAAACGAGATGAAAGGGGTGGGGAGGCAAGAGCTCCATGGAGGAAACCCAGGCTGATCTCTGCAGAAATGTGTGAGGGCGGCAACCTCAGGACGACCGATATCGATCCACGTCTGAGCAGCATTGGTGCAATCTCAGTTTGAATTCATTATAGGTCAACCTGGCTGCTCTGCTGCTTCCCTCACACATGCACATACAAGATCGGGTGGTTCTGTGACAACACCTGAACATAGCAAGGCTTATTATCAAAGAAAGTTAGATCGTATCCAAATGCTACTTCCTTATTCCACTACATTTAGTTATTCTAGAATAAGGCACTCATGGAAGCAGTGTTCGGATGCACCCTTTGTCCAATTTATAGGTAAGAAGAGAAGCGTTTCTCCCACTACACTTGATTTTACCTTATGTATATAGCCCGTTTTGGATTTAAGGCACTCTTTCCCTGTCAAAGAGCTTAAACCCTTTCCCATTAGCATCTCTGTTTTCTTATTAACGATTGTCTGCTATAAATAGAAAGGTTCAACAGCAATCAGAGAAAGTAAATATTTGCCTTTTTTCTTGGAGCTATGCTGACTGTTGACTTAATCTTTGCACTGTAGGACCCTGAACTTTATGGAAGATTTCAGAATGAGGTGAAAACTCCATTGCAGATTCTTCAATAGCTAAAACTGTATAATCCTCGAAACTATATTCTGTTCTTTTTCAAACGTCCTCTTACCACTCACTGCTTTCACCCTTGTTTTTTCTCAGCAAGAGTTCAGATGCATCAGCTATTAACATGTTATCGTTACAGCCTTGTGATTTCCTAACCTGCTGTAACTACTCCAAGAAAGAGTTTTCTGTCGACTGGACAGTCAGTATCTCTGTGTAATGATGTCTCTTGTTGGGCACGTCATATAATTCTGTGTGTAGGTGGCAGACAGATAGCTGAGTTGTTTTGATTTTCTCACAAGTGCCAAATGTGGTGGGTGTAAACAGGAATGTATTGAAGCGGTCATTTTCTGAATGCGAATGGGAATCCTTCCATAAATATGTTGCAGCAGATGTGGACAGAAGTGCTCCAATTCCTCTGTTCTTTTCCAAGAAAGGGAACAATGAATATAATTATATTTTCCCTACAGCAAGTACTGAATTAGCCCTATAATTCTCTTGGTCCCATAGAGAATATTGTACTTCTGCCCAGTAATTCACATTAAAACAAGAACACTTGTTTGTTCTTGTATAGTGTGCCCTGCTTTTTTAATATCTAAAATGCTTTTCCTAACCAAAAAAGACAATGATTTGACAGAGAAAATGTTCCGAGCATAACCCACATCACTGCTGGATGGCTTCCGATAACAGCTGCGGATCATATTTGTTAAAGTAGATTTACTACATTACGCGGTATTTTCAAATCAATTTTGTGTGCGTGCTACATTTTGTAGAGCCATATTAGAAAACACAGAGGGTTGTTAAGTAAAGTTGGACTGCAAACAGTCATTGAGCTTCTCCGAGATTTCTTAAAGAAAATATCTTTTAAAAGACAGCTTTTATGTGCTTGAGGGGCAGACCCTTTTAAGAAGTAAAATGAGTAAATTGGCCCAGGAAGACACGTGGAAGGGCACAGGCCTCTCTGTGCAGGAGACCCATTATAGCAGTGTCCAAAACTGTACCTGTCCTGGAACAGCCATTCAAAATGTCAATGGCCTTATTCTGGGATAGCTTGATTGCTCCATCTGGAGAGTTCCAGCGCAACTAAAAACGGAAATGGCCCAGGGTTTCAGTCTAGGCCCAGGTGGATAGAATGCATCTTTGTTGTTGGATCCAATCAATTAGATTATTGACTACCCTGATAGATAGAGCCGTCTCTGAAGACTGGCTGGGGAAACTGATGGGCACAGCAACGGCTCCTGCTTTTCAACTCTTGTAGGAAACTAGTAGGGTGTAACGGGTCAGACGGCCAGAAGAGACAGGCCACTGATCCAGGCAAGCAAGACATTGATTGGGAATGAAGGTTGGTCCTTTCCAGCGTCCAGGAGATGGCAGCGCATCCACTCTTGAATAAGCCTACTGCTCAGGACCTGGAGTGATCGGACAAAGATCACCTCCTTGTGTATCCCCCAGAGGGCAGGTGCTGTCAGTGCTGAGATTTTGAGGAAACTGTTTGGAACATACTGTAGGTTGAAAGATTTGGTGATTGCTAATGAAATCACTTGGCTGGCAGCTAACTAGGCTTAGATACAGTTAGATATGCTAGCTGTACTTCTAACACTGTTTGTTGTTATAAACTGCCCTTACATTAATCAGGAAGGGTAATAGAAGATGTTTAAAACAAGTGATTCCAGGGGACAAATCAACCAATCTCCACACAATAGTTCATGCCTATAATTACATTTGCTAGGATTTAATATTGAAATATAAACCTAAAGTGTGAGTGAGCTGAGCTTGGTATAAGGCAGTTGACTGGAAAAAGCAATGGCGAGAAGACGCATATTGTAAGCTTGCATAGCAGAACTCAGCTATTAGGCGAATTAACAGCCAGGGACTTTGGTCACAACGGTTTCCAAGGCCAGAAAACCACGTTGTCTTTGTTCAGGGGTCTACGCAGCGCTGCTTTGGTTTGGCTCAGATACTCCTGAATTGCAAGCTCCCCTTTTCCTATAGCATTATGGTTTCCCTTGGAGTCCCATCTGGACCTTGCAGTATCAGCTGCTACAGCTGGGCTGCGTAAACAGTCTTTGAACCCCTGTTCTTGTTTCTAAGGCCCCTCTATTTGGGCAGAAGGAGCACTTGAAGTTGGAATAGCATGCAGGCGGCTCACGTGACAGTGAACCTTCAGGTCGTTCCGCAAAGCCGTGTAAGGAAATTGTTCTAAAACTGCTAATCATTAACTTAAGGTCACCTCATCTGAAATAGAGAGGGCTTAGAGCGTTTCTTCTCCCTCCCGAGTTCCTCTATAGCACCTAATCTTGGTGTCCAATCAAGTCCCGCAAAACCAAATCACAGTATTTTTTAAACATTTCCCCTGGTATGTTTGTTTATTTGTTTTATTTATATCCCACCCTTAAGCCATGAAGGACTCTTAGAGAGGCTCACAACATGTAATCTTAGACAAGTCCCTGCCCCAGGCTTACAATCTAGAAAGGAAAAGGGGCCTGGCAGGGGTGGTGGTGTCCGGGGGGTGTTAGTAGCAGCCGGTGTAGATCCGTTACAAGCTGATCAGGCCCCAGGCCTGCTGACCCTCAGAAGCTGCAGCCGTTTGGCTAGCAGGATGGTTGCCCTAAGTCCAGACCCTCACCCTGACAAGTGCTGTCTGGGAGAAAGGTGCTGCTCTCTTCTACAGCATGGTTTTAAAAAGTATCGGCTGGGGAGGGGGAAGCAACAGGGGGTTATATCTATGGACTGGAAGGCAACAGATGCCAAGGTCTTCTTCCCTTCCCTTCCCTTCCAACATGGTATATGAGCTACTGACACTCTGGCTGTGGAAGAGGAGGGACTTGGAGAAAGCCTCTCCTTGCAGGACCAACGGTGTGACCCATCTTCTCCTCTGCCTCCCCCCCCCCCCCCGCAGCTACACTGTTTGCTCTGCTGTGCTCTCCTTAGGAAATATGACATTTCTAGGCAAAAGCCTTCACTGAAAGATTTTGGCTGGTTTAAACTGTATACAGTATGGGTGAATCCCCACAGCAAGCTTATTTCGCTTTCCCTAAACCGAAATAATTGAACCGGATGCAAACGCGAATTTGCCTGTTCCCATTACTTTTAACTTAATCGCGTTGGATCCGGATTCTGAGGATCGTACGTGGGGTACGTGACTCCAGGTGGGACTCAAGTGGCTACTTTTTAAAAGCCGCTTTTTGGGGCTGCCCTGCCCTCTTCCTCCTGGCATGGACATGCCACCCATAACAGACCCCTTCACGGAGCCTAACTGGGTGGCTGCCGCTTCCATGGATGGAGGAAAAATGGCAGCGGGGAGCCAGCCAGCAATTCTTTCCCCTCGTCTCCCCATTGCTCAGGGCACACAGCAGCAGCGGCAACTAAAGCCCCTTTGCTTTAAACATTCACATTCAGCTGCTTCCTCCCTTCCTTTCCCTTTCTAAAGTCAGAACTTTTGGAATTGCGCAAAATTGCAACATCGTTATCAGGTTGAAGTGGTTCCATCACTTCAGTGTAGTGCTGCTGTTAAGGGTGGATTTTTAACACTGAAATCACTGTCTTTGGAAGCAATCTATTGGGAGAGGGAAATCCTAAACATGGATTCTCATCCCTTAAAACGGTACTGTCCACACAGTAAAAAATGTAATACGTTTCAAGCGCACGATCCGGAGTGAGACCTGTTGAAATCAGGATTGAGATTCACCACACTTTGGGGTGGTTTAACACGCGGAAAGCATGTTAAGCCAAACTGCTGTGTGGACTCCGAGGATTGAAAACGTTTTGAATCTGAGATAAGGTTGCCGTGAAGACACAGCCTATGAGTCCAGGAATCACGAAAGTAATCTGTTAGGTGCATAACTTCTGCATCTTTACGTGGTTCTGATTTTAAATCACACATCCAGCAGCCCTTTCAATGCACACTCTCGCTAGACCACAGCTAGTATTGGAGTGGCACCACAAAGTACCAGATGCAAGAAAGGTGATCCTGGGAAGGGGATCTGCAGGCTCCGTCTCATTCTTGTTCTGGCAGTGGAAAGTTTCAGAGCTTGGATAGGAAGAAGCAGACCTTGAATGTTGTCTAGGTACTGACTGATGTGAGGGTGGTTCACTGCAGAATATCAGCTGTCTATGATTGGTTGGACTCTCCACTTCTGGTTGTCCTAAAGCAGGAACTACTAGAGAGTCCCTCTGACCAGGAATGGTTTCCTCAGCGTGAACAACATTTTAGGTCAAGAGTCTATGAGAAACCACAAAGTTTCCACCCAAATGCTCCCAGGAGGACACTTTGGTGGGGTTCACTGCACTGGTAGCACCTGGTAGATAGTGAACTGGACCACCTTTGTAGGTAGTGGCAGGGGATGCCAATTGTAGTTGAAAGGGTGGAAGGCAAAACAGCTGAAAATGAGGTGGCTCCAGGATTCAGAACAAGCAGACCTTATGTTAGGAAAGCTATGCACTGGACAGAGGTGAATGGTCCTGAATCATGAGCTCCTGGTCTGCCCCTCAGCTATCTCATGCTCCAGAAGGAACCCTGGAAGCCTCTTTACCTTCTCTGCTTGCCAGTAGGCAACAATTTTCAAAGTCATTGAAAGGGTTTCTGATTGTCAAGCCTCCCCCTCTTTTTTTTGTTATGCGTGTATGTATACAACCACCTTGTGAGGCCAACAAGTCAAGGAAATGCTTTCTGGCTGAAAACCAGCACTCAGCTCTCACATCTGCAGTGACTTGCCTTACTTGTACTCTTCTCAAACCCTTTGGAACACCTTGTATGAATGCTCTGTGGGTCCAACGTGTTATGCTACTTCTCCTCAGAAATGTTATGGAAGAGATACAGGTCTGAAATCCCAAACACAATGTTCTCTGACCTCTAAAATCTTCAGCAAGCACTGCCAGGGTCTCACAAACACCAAGAAAGCTGTCCCCATCTCAATCCCATTTCCCTGTGTCCACTGTACGATGAATGAGTAGTTCCACTAGCCCTCCATGTAAAACATGGGTGAATTGAAAAGGAAAGCTGAACATATTACGACAGCATCACCAAGGCAGACAATCTGATAATTTTATAGCCCTGGACCTTCCAACTCCAAACATCTTTGCCATAGAGGGAAGCAGAAGGTGAGGCCACTTGTCACAATGACTATCATCTTCAGCACCATGATGGCTTCCCTTGTTTTGCTAGAGAATGTGTGCAAGAGGCCAAGAAGCTTGCTGCCATTTTTATTGTCCGAGATGGTAACTATGAAGTCCTTTCACAAGGTTCTGAGTACACCAAAAACATGTGAGATTTTGTCCAGAAAATGAGCGCCACAAAATGCGCATAGTGGTCCACAGACTGGATAACAGAGCAGTACATCACCATATAATGGCTGCAGCATTGCTCAGTCCATCACTGAGACCAATGGACCTGTCGATGGGTCAAATATAGATCCAACAATGCTGTGAGAGTGTGCATCATTTCAGTGCCGGAACACTGGCTGCATAGAAAAGGAGGAGGGTTGATTGGACACATTAATCAATGATATGTAGATCCCCAAAGTAACCAGTTTAACAGGAATGTGACTTGAGTCATGTTGCAATCCTCAGCTCTACTTACTGTAGGCCTGCATTCCCACTTAAGTTTTTAAAAATGAAACAAAGCTAAAGCTGATGCAGATGTGCATTCTGGCCGTTCCCATTTTTTCATTTTAAACCGCAACCGACCACGATGCAGTGCCCACAGAAAACGCTTCAAAAATGCATCGGGGAATGCGAATCTTTCTCCCCCTGCCCTTTGCCAGCTGGGGTGCCCACCTCTCTCTCCTGATTGGGTTTGATCCCATGATGTCATGGCCAAGGGTGGGGAATCCCAGCTCCCCCTCCCCTCCAGCTTTTGCTGCCACTGTTTGCCATTTGCTTCCCTACCGCAAATCCAAACCTTCCCAGCAAGCGTGACCATGGGGATTGCTTCTACGATGTTGCACAAAATCACCTCCCTAAGCCTCCTCACCCATGCCTTCTCCTCACTTTCTCCTTTATTGCACCTTTCTCCTGCCCACCCACCGTGGTTGGTTCATGCAGGAAGGAGCCAGCTGAAAAAGGAGAAAGTGAGGGGAAAGTGTGAGCGGGAAATGAAAGTTGTTATCAGTGTGAAGTGGAGTGGGTGAAAGTGAAACTTGTTAGTTGTTATCAGTGTGAAGTGGGTGAAAATGGAACCATGAAGTGGACTGCTGAGGGAAAGAGGCTTGAACACTTTAAACTTCTCTGCAAAGGAGGGATGTCAAGCCAGTGGCTGTCCTACCGGGTGAAAGCCCACTCGTTTCATGATGCATCTCCCCCCAATACTGCGGTACTGTTCCCAAAGGAATAAAGATAAAGCATTTTAGTAGCAAAAACAAGAGTGAACTGTTTTTTCAGGGTTTTTAATTGTGGTTTTTTATCGATTTACTGCTCAGAAAATGTGGGAACCCAATCTATAATAGGCCCCCCCTCAAAAAAAATTCAAATCATTTTCAAACTGCAATAAAAGCCAGGTGGGAACAACCCCTAGGTGTATTTCTTCCCCCAGGCACCCCCAAATGCCATGCAGATTTGACCTGAATGTTGAGACGGGGAAAGTGTTCCTTTCCCATAATACTTGTGTTTGCACATGGGTGCTGTTCCTGAGCAGCCCTGTGAGAGCTGCCTTGCGTCTGCTCCACCTGCTTCAGTGATTTCATCTAAGCAAAGGGTGAGCAGAAGCACGTTGCCCTGTTATTCTGCTCCCCCCGCATTCAGTAGCTCATTAGAAGTTATTCTTTATAGTATGTATCCTTTTAATGCATTCGCTATGTACCTTGCTCCTTCGGTTAGAGGTGCTTCCCTTCCTGACTGGGTCCTGATCCTTTTTTAAAATGTAGCTTCTTCTGGATGAACACTATGAGTGTCGCGCTATGTTTTCTGCCTGACAGCACTGAGCTTCTTGCCAGGTGTGTGGTTTGGGTTGATGATTTGGGGTCCCTTGTCTGAGGTGCTGAGCGTGCTTAAAGGCCTTTGACAGGCTTTTTCCTTTGCCCCCTCTACGAGCAAGATAATATTTGGGATTTTGTTATTGGCAGAAAAAAAATACAAAGAGGATAATTGGATTATGCTTTTTTTAACAAATAAAATACTGGTGATATTTTTAAAAATGTCAAGGATATGTAATTTCTCTGCCATCTTTGAACTTTTTTGCTGCATCTGTTTCTCTGTACTTTGCAAGATGAGCATGCCCTAGATTCAGTTACCATTTTTTCCAGAGCAGAATTATATCTCCAGGTCTGGAATAAAACAAGTACTGCACCAGAAATTCTCACTCAGTGGACTCTCTTCAAAACTGAATTATAGTGCTGCTCATTCTGGCTTCACTCATTTTTGGAACCATTTATAAAGCACTAAAATGACAGGTTAATAAACTCGTCAGAGTATAGTAGAAGATCTGGGAACATTGCTTAAGGATATAAATATTTTGTCTATTCTCTCTAGTTGATTTTTATCTCTTAACCCAAAGTGGAAGGAACAGAGATTCCAAAAGCTGTTTTCAGTCAATAGGCTTTTGTACTAAGTTGGTCAGTCAAAGTAGAATAATTTCAATTAACATCTGGACATTAAAACAAAGAATATAGAAGAAACAACAGTCCCCTTACCCCAACAAAGACCCACATCACTTTTAGTTTTGCTGTCAGCACCACACAACTTCATTGTGTCCCTGCAATTGCAAAGAGAAAGAAATTGGGGTCTGACACTGAAAAAGCTTTTCTATGTGGTAGATATGGAACTGAAATTGTGCTTGGGTGGATACTGGCTGGAAGGACAGAAGGAACAAATAGTGAATGGCCACTAATGCTGCCAAGGGAATCCGTGTTCTGATATACTGAAGCTGGAATTTCCCACCACCACTTTTGAAATCAAAATTTTGAATGCTGGGACTGCATCCAATCACTGACTGCAGAGGGAAAAGAATTTGGTGACCGGTGGGGAGAGAAAGATATGGTTTCCCTATGCTGAGCATGGGAAAATGGAAGAGCAAGAATAAGCAAATCAGAATTGAGTCTGTTTCTACAAATGGAACAACTAGAACATGTATTCAATCCTCATTCCCCATAATATGGATTATTCTTAC
The DNA here is from genome assembly GCA_023333525.1 of Aspidoscelis tigris stejnegeri. Lineage (NCBI taxonomy): Eukaryota > Metazoa > Chordata > Lepidosauria > Squamata > Teiidae > Aspidoscelis > Aspidoscelis tigris. The sequence goes on from JALMGA010000008.1 coordinate 1,763,428, forward strand.
AATGTCTGACCATGTCCTAAATAAGTCGTCACCTTGATAAGGGAGGCTATATATTTGTATACTATTGAGCAGCTCTCAGTTAGGATGGTAGTCAGTATCAGAAAAATAGCCGTGTTGGTCTAATTCGAAAAGTCCAGCAAGGTAGTTAGTAGCACTTGGAGACTAACAGGAGAAGGGTTGGTGGCATGAGCTTTTGTAGACACGTCTCCTTCTTCAGAGAACAGAAACACTACTGTTATTAGAATCATAGAATCATAGAATCATAGAATGGTAGAGTTGGAGGGGACCTCCTGGGTCATCGAGTCCAACCCCCTGCTCAAGGCTACATCCCCATGAAAGCTATTTGGGTCTGATTGGGCACGCATTGGTAAAATACTGTGAAAGTGCAATTTGTGAGCCGGGGACATTGTTTATTTTGTGTGAAAGTTTGAATGTCTGTACTTTTTGATCTGAAAATTTATGAATTCAATTTTTTTTTACTATGAATTCATTTCTGTACATTCCTAGTTCCCCATCAAGACTGCAAGCACCAGTCTCCTCGCTTCCAGTGAAATCTTAAAATAACCCTGCATTGCAGTTTGGCTGAGGGGAGCAACTAGCCCAGGGTCGTTCAGTTTGTTTCAGTGGCCAAGTGGACATTTGGCCCTGGCCACTAGGTGGGCTGTCTCTTCTGACACAGCAGAAGGAGAGGGAAAACCCGGAGCATTTTGAATGATGCCAAAGCTATGAAGCAGAGTCCCTAAAATGACGTGAGACCTTCTGTAAAGTTAGCTGAGTTTCTCTTAAAAGCACTCCCTTATCCCGACAAAGACTTTCCTCTGTATTTTGCTTTGGAGTGTTTTTGAAACCAGAACTTCTAGCTGTTGAGCAGGGATGAAAGGTGATGCAATATGGTTCCTTCCCTCAGATTCAAACCACATGCTGAAAATTTCACACAAAAAAGCTTTCTGGGGAGATTTCTGTTCTTCCCAACTTAGTCTTATGACAAGGAGTTTGGAAAGCTCTGAAGAGAAATTGGATCAGTATTTCTTGGGAGAAGTTTATACATCTGAGGGGGAAAGGAAGTTCTCTTGAAAAGGAAAATAGGGAAAGGACTCAGGGGGACAATTCCTAAATTCTGTACTGTCCCTATTTAACCTTTTCTAGAAAGACCTCGAGAGGCAGTTGCTGGGTGGAGCATGGACAAAGGAAGTGAACAGATTCCTCCTCCTGTGAACAACTTTGGGAAGTCTGTTGGGAAGAACTTAATTTTCCTGGCTACAATTCTGTTCACAATATGGATACCAAGGGCTCTGCAGGATGAGACCTCCAGTTTAAAGCATAGTTAGAAAAGAATGGAAAGTTAAAATATGAACTTCCTCAGCTATCTGTACAAGTTTGGTATACAAAAATCTTTAGATACTTTACATCGCAGGGTTAGGAATGTGCATGGATGAATTCTCACATGAAAATTCAGCTGAATTTTTGGTTTCAGAAATTTTCACATTGAATTAAAAGTACAGAAATCTGAACGTCTGGACATTCAAAGACTCACACAAAGCTCCCAGCTCGTAAATATTAAAATTTGATCAAATTATCACACTTTCGCTGTATTTACTGGGGAAAATAGGCTTTTTTCAATCGGAGTCTTAAATGTCAAAACATCTGAAGACACTTTCATTTAAGGCAGGATATGAATCTTCTAGGATTTTGCTTAAAGAATAATGGATCTGTAGGAAAACAGCCCTACACTTTCCTCAGATGTGTTTGAGAATAAATTTCAGCAGGTGTACTTTGGACGGCAAGCTAAGCCTTGTAGAAATGCCCTTTTTAAACAGTTATTAAGGTGCAGGATACCTGTTCTCATTTGCTTGCTACCTGCCTTCCATTTCTTTTACCTAACAGCTGGTCTTTCATATAACACATAATAGAAAACATAGTTGTTTGATTCACTCTCTTTGTCTTGCTTTACTTTCTCTTGTTCCCCTTTCTAAGCAATATAATGTTGAACTTCATTTTGTTACGGGTTTTCACACCAAAAACACCAAAGGAGGTTAGAAAGAGAGTTTTATTTTGCATGCAAATGACACTAGGGGATAACTCCGCAAAGCTAGGGTATTGAGAACAATGTGCAAGAAGCTTTTATAGAGAAGGGAGGGGCATTAGCCCAAGTTACAATGCGCATGTCAGGAACTTAGAACTTTCCAGCAAACTCCAGAACTCTCGGACAACAATATGTATCTCAGTTACAGTATGTATCTCTCTTTCAAGGCAAAACAGCAAAAACACACAAAGCACAATAGAACAACATCTTTTGTTCCCTGTCTTTTGCTCCCTGTCAATTTTATAGGAGAAAATGCAATATGAACTTGGAAAAAAATAAAGAGGGGAGAATAAATTAGAACAAACTGGTATTTAAATACGAATACACTATGGTTGGTTCTCATAAACTACTATGTAATGCAAAAATGTGTTACCCAGGTAATTGTCATCTTTCTGATATCCAGGTAGATAGGTCCTTTCAACCATGAGCCAAAACTGCTTGAGCAGCTCAGACTGTTTTACTACAGCCCTCTCTCTTTCATACATATTCTGATCTCTAATGAAGTTTAACACGCCCATCTCCTTAGTTAACATATGGTAGTCTACCTGAGCCGTTGATGGAAGAAGAAGAAGAGTTGGCTTTTCTACCCTGCTTATTCCCCCCCCCACACACACACACACTATCAGGTCAGTGAACCCCTTCAAGAGCTCGGTTTAGGGAATCACCAAACCACAGTTCCCAATGTTAGTAAACGGCACTGGAAAGGGGAAAAAATCAGTAAGTCTGTAAAAGAACTGGTTTTAGGGAAGTTATTCATGTCCAGCTATTCTGATGGGATCCAAGGCTAATAGATCGGTTTTAGAAACCATGGCTCTCTTTTTCTGAATTGTGAATATTGTCATGCCCTTGCAGGGGTCTAGTATCCCTGACATTTTCATAATGCTATACTTAGGGACACAAGATTTCCATGCCCCCACTGAGTCCTATGGATGGCATTATTATAGGATATGAAATAATAATATTTGCATTGCATCCGATCCAATATTCAGCATTACGTCAATGCAGTCGTAATGTCAGATCCAAAATGTCTCCCCTGAGTAACTCTGAGCTTCCCAGGAAAAGAAGGCCTTGTACAATACAGTGACAGGGCATTGAAACATAAAGTTCATGGCCTTCAATGTCTATATACTACTGCTAAAAATGTGGGAAATAAGATGAGCCTGAACTCTATAGTGCAAGAGGGTAAAAATGAAAAAAGGAATCTGACACTTGATGGAAAAAATTCCATGACAATTTTAGGGTGGACGGAGGAAATTCTCTATGTGCTAAAAATACTGATGTTTGCTCAGAAATATAAAATAATGTGGTGGTCCTGTTGAGAGCAATGTAATGCATTTGCCGTGAGGGGTGTCTTAAAAGTGTGTGTGTGTGGGGGGGGGGGAGACCTCTGTATAACTCAGACAATAATGGGAATTCTTGAAAACTTGGACATCACTGACATGGCTGGTTTTTAGAACCTCTGATCATCTGCAGTGAGCAATAGGCTAGAACTCTCAGTTTGAATCCCCCGTCTGCCCTGAAAGCTAACTGGGTGTTCCTAGCTAAGGGTCAGATAGTCTCCTGCCTCATGAGTGGCTTCAGAAAGGCTTAGGCTAAGGGGATAAACCCTGACTGGGAATCCCAACTGTAGCCCCTAAAACAGGTGAATGGACCACAGCTTCTCTCTCCAGCAGCTCCTGCAGTCAAACCAGAAATTGAGATGGAAATTCTGATGCCAGACAACTTAAAGTTTCCATACTTTCATCCCCATGTTCTTTCCTAGTCTTTTGAGACCAAATTGGATATCCAGGAGGTTGGGTGGACAAATGCATCCGACCCCATTTGACGCCCAGAGTCAACCTATCTCTAGGCCTCTTGGAAGTCCTCTAAGGTCGCCTTCATAACTTAACTCTCTAATCATCAGGGATTAGAAGAGTCTTTGGGAAAGCTGAGGCCTTTTCGCACTAAGGGGCTCCGATCTCCGAAGGGCTCCTGCCTCACAGGCAGATCCCCCAGGGTGGGTGCCCGGATGCCCGGGCACCTTCGTGCCGGCTGCACGGGGCCCGATCAGGGCCCCGTACAGCCGGCACGAAGCGGGGCAAGCGGCCTGAGAGCTCTGCCTGCCCCTTGAGTGCTCGCACCCAATGGGAGGCAGCCTCGCTGGCCGTATCCCCGCCCCTGGCCGTCCTTTGCCGGCTAAGTCACTTCCGAACACTTTTAGCATTCGCACATGTGTTCCTGCGTTCCTGTGTGTGAATGCTGAAAGCGTCCAGAAGTGACTTAGGCTACCCGTCCTACACCCGTTCCAGATGGAACAGCTGTAGTGCGAAATGGCCTATGGCTGGAAAATAAGGCGATTTGGACATGATCCATTCACTTCTGAGCCCGAATCACTGGAGTACCAAAGGGAAATCTGCTTTATCTGTATATTCTTCAACTGGCAACAAGTGAGGCTTTAAAAACATATTTACATTTTATTTGTAACTTTTTCCATGGTTTCTATAACAATTGTATGGAATTGTTTGGAGGCCAAAAACAGGAGCGTCATGTATCTTTGGTCATTTAGGTCAATTCTCAATGTATATAGCACATGTTCCTTTGCAGCCATTGTATCGGTGTTTTTGGAGTGTCAGGCTATGTCCCCATGCACTCCATTTAGTGCAAATTGGACTATTTTTAGTCCGGATACGGGACCGAGTTTGAATTGAGCTGACCCCATGCGTTTGCTGATAACACAGGCTCAATTCAAATACGGGTGTCCCCATGCAAACCGTGCTAAACTCTTGCACAGGGAAACAGCATCTTTTTCTCTCCGCCCCCTCTCTCCTGATAGGAAGCCGGGTTGACGTCACCAACCGCTGTGCCACCCACTGTACTGATGGCAGGAAAATGAGACCCAACGCCTCCTTCCCCAATTGCGGCACATAAGGTTGAAAGGCAATAATAATATGATGATGATAATAAAAATAATATGAAAAAGCCGGATCACTTTGCAAAGCCGCTACAGGGTTTGGCGGCAGTTTAGCAGAGATGTGCAGTTCCGTTCCACCCATTAACGGCAGTTTAGCAATTTAAGTTAAATTGTCATGCCTGCCTCAGCGATTAGGAAGGGGGCGGTGGAATAATGGTCAGGGAAAGCGACTCATGGGACAGCGATCACATCTTTTGCTGTAAAACTGGGACGCTCAGTTATTGTATGCACATTTCAGAAGCTGCTATTTGTCTTGCACATTTGGCTGGTTTGGCAATTGGGGAAGGGGTGTGTGGAGTAATGGTCACAGAAAGAGACTTGTTTCTGCTCAGTCACTTTTTATTGCCAAAAATGCGCAAACAGTTGTGATCCCCAATGCACAGGACAGGAACGGTGAGCACAGGATGTGAAGCCCAGCCTGCTAATGATGCAGGCATCAGTCTCCTCCTCAAATAGCCTGGGAGCATTGCCATGCGGGGACTCGGCCTCCAAAATGATGTGGACTCAGCGCACAAACTGTGCCGAGAACAGTTTTCTAGAGGACTAAATTTAGCGCAGATTTGGTCAATTTGGTCCGCATATAGTCTGGTTAGGGGACTTTGCATGAGGATGCTCCTTACTGAATTTGGATTCGATTAGGACTATATACTGCATGGGGATGGGGCATTAGTGAAAAGGGCTGAATGGTGACTTTTTGCCATTTGCCTTTGATGTGAAGGGTGGTGAATGAGGCTTTGATCATGGAAGTAAGCATTCCCGCGTTGGGTCAAAACCTTGTTTGCCACCAGAGGCAAATGGCACCTGTGCACTGACCATCCTTCTAGTGCCTCAGAAACATAGATATAATCACATGCTTTTAGAAAGGCAGAGCATTGGCATAGCATCCAATCCCTATTCTATCTGCTTGCAATTGGGGGCCTTAAAACAAACCCCAGTCTAAATTATTTTCCTTTCAATATCTAAGGTTCCATGCACAATACAGAGTAACTCCTGGAATTGATTGCAGTAGTTTGAATATTTTTATATTAATAGTTTGCACAGGTGTGTGTGAGCACTTCTTATATAAATTGCCCAGAAATTTTATCAGAGGGAGATATAAAAATTCATTGCCCTGGCAGTTCAAGAGCATATTTGATTTTTCTTTAATGTTATTATTTCTGAGTCTGAAGATCCCAGGACTTCACTTGGCTCACAGATATGTTCCTGTAACTCTCTTAGCAGCTGTTCCCTTGTGGTTGGCAGGGATCCTTTGCTGCTCTTCCGGAAAACAAGGGGCCACATGTAGTGCACAGCTGTGAACCGCTCATTTGTGTGCACAGCTTAAAGTAAGCCCTGAAGGAGGGAGAGGCTGCCCAGTGGGGCAGTGCAAAATATATGTTTAAGTGGCAAACATGGATGGAAAAGTATAATAGAAGATGAATTCCTGCAGTGGTTGAGGGGGAATTATTGATTAGTGGTGCCAGTCCATGAAGTCTTCATGACTCCCATTGCAGACATCAGCCAAGGGACAGAAAAGCTGTTCTAAGGAGTTTTAACTGGCACGAATACAATCACAGATTTATGGAATGTCACAAAAGGGTTAAAGATTCCCTCGAATTTTCTTCTTCTGGAATACTTTTTCAAATGGCCAAGGGAAAATGCCTGTAGGGCAGCTTTTGAACCTGGTAGCCTAGCAAGATTTTGCCTAGCAACTGAAAACAATTTTCTTAAATCTTATGCTGCCTAAATACTGCAGATCCCCTGTTTATGCTAGGGTTTTACTTTGGCAAGTCATCGCTCTGAATGAAACAGCATAAATCAAGCCACAGACTTAAGTGTAAATCCAAGAGTTGGGAAGCAAAGACAAAATCCTCCATGGACTTCCATTCTGGTAGACCGGACCTGTTAAAATATTATATTGGCTTGAACTGAGAGGTTCCCAATGCAGGTCAGTGAGGGAAACTGTAGTCGAGTGAGTTCAGCCCAGAGGGGAGATGCCAGAACACACAAGTGCTGTTCCTGAAACCTTCAGCACACGGATGCCAGCTAAAGTGCTACCACCCAGTTGAGTGAGGACCAGGAGGTTGGATTAAGTCTTTTCAATGGACTGCTAGATTAATTTTGCATGTTCTCTCTAAGGTATGCAGTTTTACATGCAACTGGCAATAATCTTTATTCATTAACCAGCACATTTTGCCAGCTCTTTTTGCAACACCTTCCTCGTTTCCTGCTCGCTTATTCCTGCCTCTAGCAGGCGGAAGAATGATGAAGCAGCTCCAAAAAAGAACCTGCAAATGGACGAGCAGGCAGGATGAGCAGGCCACGTTTCCACTGGGCATTTTAATCTGGATTTAAAGCAGGGTTTTTTAACCACCAGTGAGGTCTCCTAGCTTATAATGCGGACTCGCAGGGGAGAAACCCCCTCCCTTCTCCCCTCCGTCACACCCTGACATCATCTGGGTGGACAATTCAAACCCCACCCCCTATATAAGCCTGTCACTGATTCAATGGAATCTTTCGGCAGCTCACCATAGCAAGGCTTCTCATGTTAAAGACCACTTTCCCTGGTGTTTTGTGCTAGACCCATAGATCAAAGCAGTGAGAAATGGCTGGGGGGAGGGAAACAGGGAGGCTTTCACACAAGGACCTGATAATTGTGCTGGATCAGAATGTCAAAGCAGCACAAAATGGCAAGGATGCGATGCAGGCAAAAGGCGTGAATGGCAGGAAGGAGCAAATTTCTTACACTGAGCTCTTGCTACAATATTACAGCTCTCCCCTGCCTTTCAGGCAGCCCAATCTCATTAACATGTATTGACAGACAGATGGGGAAGAGGGGGGCTAGGGCACAGGAAATCACATATTCTCATTGGGTCAAGGGAAACTGAAGAGAATGCTCCTAAAGCATGGTTCCCTCCCCCCAAAATACTGCTTGCATTCGTTCCCATTGCTAAACAGTGAGGATTATTTCTACATCCAGCAGTGAGAACTCTTTTAATCTGACTAGGGATAGTTTGAGTTTTGGTTCCTTTAATCCGCAGAAACAGGAGATCTCTTGGAAACTGTCGGGATGGGGAGTTCTTGAGTCAACTTCAAGCCTGACTAAATCCCATGTCGAAGCAGGGCCACACTATCACCCGCATGAGAAAAATGTTGACTTAAAAAGTAGGTTTCCAGTCAGCATGAAAAAGCTTATATTTTATCTGGTTCACCTAAATCTTTTATATTTTGCCCTGACAAGAAAATTTCACTGTAATGATGCTGCCGAAAATCTTCAGCCCTCCAACAAAAGACTAAGGCAAGCCTGCAGAACTTGGGCTCGCAAACTCTGCATATAGGATCCTGCTTTTTGGGACTGCTGTACCTGACTGATGGTTTGTGCTTTAATTTTGAACCTCACTTTTTTGCGAGTCTGCACCGAGGTCTTGATTTTGCAAATAGTATTTTCATTTCATTGAAGGAAATTGTAAAGTACCGTATTGCTAATTTTTTCCTTTCACCCACCCATGGAAGCAGCAGAAAGCAAAACAGTTAAGCCAGACCCAATTATAGTGATCGTATGAACCAGAAAGCCACAAGCCTGTAACTGGACCATCTGTGTTGCTTTCCCTGGAAAATCTGGATGAGTGAACAAGAGTAGGACTCATCAGCTGTGAGTTTGTGGGGGCGCCCCACTGACAGAACGTGATGCATGCCAGCTATACTGGCCAGAAGAGGAGTTTTCCCTACAAGTATTTCCACTTATGGTAGCAGTAATACCAGCGTAAAAACAAACAATATCTGTATGATCCTGTTATTACTGTTACAGAGCTCTCAGCCATAGTATATGATCTCTCTCTCTCTCTCTCTTTCTGTATATATGGGGGAGAGACCTAAAGGACAAATGGGGAGAAGAGTCCAGGGGCTTTCCAACCTGCAAGAGTCCCCTGCCTCCCCCAGATGTTCTCTAATCATGAACTAGTGGTGGAACACAAAATCAAACTCTATATATAACCGAACACGACTGGAACTTACCCCACAAGCATCCAGCCGGCAACCATTTGTGCCTCTACTGCCTGGGGAGGTCATTGTAGCTGCTTTTCTGGTTGGATGCTATTCTGCCACTCAAGGGAGGTGAGGGCGTGTGTTTGCAGTTCTTTTTTAAGCCTGCTCCCCCACCTCCATGCCCCCCCTGCTTTTTTAATGTGCATTTCTTCTCTGTGCGATTATTTTTTTAAAAAATATATAATAAATTTGCATAAAAATGCTAGATAATTACTGAGGAGAGAAAGGGAGGTGCCTCATGAACTCTGCATGGGCCAACTGGCTGAAGGAAAGGCTGGACCCCACTTAGCACAGCACAGTTCAGCCTCCTTTAGACCATCCACCCACTCACACTTGCGGAAGCGAAAATGTCCTGAGGTGCCAGGACAGGCCGAGTCCTCCTCAGTCCTGTAAAAATGAAGAGTATGGTTAAGATGATCTAACGGGAGTAGGATGCCCGGAGAAATGAATTAAATTAAAATAACATGTGTAACACGATCTGAAGACGACCTGAGGTCATCCTAAACTACTTGTGTGATGAGGGCCTAGGAAAGGAAGGTGGTTTTTACCTGGGTGATACTTGAGCCAGGTGAGATTTTGCAATGAGGGGTCAGCCCCAAAGAACTGGGTCAGTAGGGTGGGAGGAAATGGAACAAGACGTAGAAAATAACAACCTTAGAAGAGCCCTGCTGGATCAGGCCACAGCCCATCTAGTCCAGCATCCTTTCACACACAGGCCATAGTCACACATAAGTTTTAGGCCAACCTGAGTCAGGCCCCCGGTCCTGTAACTCACATTAATTTTATCTAAGCCATATTCCAAGCCGCCCTAAGCCTGTTTGATCATCCTAAAATGTAGTCCTGTTTTGATGGGACTGACACAGAGTCAGACCAGTCCGAAATTCTGCTTCCTCGTGTGTGAGCAGGGGGATGGCCTAGTATTATTCCTAGCATAATATGATTTTGTAGTATGTGGTATTTTGTAGGAAACGAAGTGCTCTAAACTATACACATACTATTGGTTTTAAGCTAGAACACTATTAAATCACTCAGAACAATGATGAATTTAAAAAAATCTTTTGGAAATCACAGGAAACCACTGTAACATTAACAATCATGATGTGCAAAATTACAAACATCTTTTGTGATAATCTGAGAAGCAGACTTTAGATACTCATAACGAAGATGTGATCATCTGGAGCTGATTCGTCATCCTATTTCGGAAGATACTCTTACTCCGGTCGTCTCCTCATTTTTCCACTGTCTTTGCAAAATAACTTTGTAGCTTCCACTACTCTATGACTTTCTTCTCTCAACTGCAAAATGAAAAACAAAATGACATTGCAGTCATTGTCAAATTATCTTGATGAGGAACCTTCATCATTTTGCCTCCAACATTCAAGGGGGTTATTATGAGCAGTGAGTAGTCGTTAATAGCCCTAGTCTTTATGAATTTGTCTAATCTTCCTTTGCAGGTTGGTGGCCTTCACCATATCTTGTGGTAGTGAATTTCATAGTTTAACTGTATATTTCATACAGTTAACTGTATTACATTCAGTTTTTAGATGGTTCCTCTGAACACCACAGCCTAATTCAGATTTAGATTTTTATCTCTATGGGCGCATTCCCACTTAGTATGGTTTCGGATTATTCTGGGGTGTTTTTCCAATGTCACTAGAAGTACCCATTAAGCACCCATTAATGGCATTAAGTACCCAGTAATGAATACTTAATGGGGTACCTCTAGTGACAGTGGAAAAACACCCCTGGTCCGGATGGGACAAAATCCTGGTGCAGGTTTGACTTTCTGGTCGGGAACAGCACTGAGCACGCATTGGGCTGTTCCCATTTACTTGCCGGTAAACCAGACCCGCAAGTGCGCACAAGTACATAATCAGTTTTAAAACAGCGTTTTAAAAGGAAAGGGCAAGAGATATCGCCATGAAGAGAGGGAATTAGGAAAAAGCAGATTTCCACTTCTGGGTAGGCAAATGGAAGAGTGGCGGAGAAAGGAGCCGACGCCGCTCCCGGGCTCGATGCTGCTGGGCGCCCCCCCTCTACTCAGCCAAGCCATGGCTCATGGTAGCGAGCCCAATGCCCCTTTCCTCCTAGCCCGCCATGTGCACGCAAGCAGATCGGAGGATTCTAACGCACAGATCCACGTGTGGCTTCTAAGGTAGTGCTTTCAGCAACATAATAACCAGAAGTTCTTAACATGTTAGCAGATTGGGGGGGGGGGCAGCGGCTTGACTCATTCAGCTTTAAACATTAGCCTTTTGCCTTTTCTTGGGCATGGTGGGCATGGCGAGCTATGAGACCTCGCCCACATGTGGCTGGCATTGGGCAGGAGGCTGAAGTTCCACCTCAAAAAGCCCGGGAGAGTTCCCATGTACAGGAAAAAGCACAGGCTCAGCTAGGAAACCATAAGAAAAGTCCTGTTTCTCCAGGGTTCCACCCCTCCCCCCCGGGATTTCTGTAGGATAGTCCTCAGAAAATCTGGGGATAAGAAGTGGAATGGGAACAGGGCTTGCTGAATTTGGATTGCTGGCCGATGTAATGGGAACCACGGGTGCCGAGTTCCCACTCAGTCTGGATTTTAGTGCCTTTGGGAATGCAGCCATATACCTGTATGGCTAGCCTTTACCCAGGTAGCATTCTTGGAGGAAGCTTCCTTAGAAGTCTTAGGCTGTGTCCAGACAAGAGTTAAATTACGTCGTTATGCTGTGACTATGTTGGGATTGCCACACATACTTGTGGCAACCTCAACATAGCTCCGAAATATAGAGGTGAAATTCTACTATATCCTATTCCGGGAAAACCCATCTCTCAATGCGGATTTTCTTGGAGTAGCAATATAACCTACTGCTTCGTCTGGAAGCTTGGCTCATGAGTTCCTCCTTCCTGGAGGAAACCGCCCTGCTCATACAAAGGGCTGAAAGTGGCCACCACGCATGTGGACATTTCTGGATATTTTGTGCTGCTGGAAGTAGTTGTCTCGTTATGAGCAACTGAACATGGAGACAGGTAAGTGCCCATGCTTGCTCTGCAATGTTGCCCTGCAGTGTAGAAGGAATGGTGAAAGGAAAAAGTAAGATACAAACCATCTCTTGGTTTTCCTGTCACCAACTGGACGCAGCCTTAGTTTTCATCCTCCAAACTAGGAACTTGTGTTAATGTCAACATGAATCCCAAACATGTTTCCATCCCAGCACCGTCTGCCAACCTATTAAGACAAGATGAGCAAATGCTGCAACTAAGCACTACATTAGTGCAGAAAGCAGAGAGGAGGACCCCTATCAGTCCAATTGGTATCTTATTACAAGTGCAGATTACATCTGAGATAAAACTGGGCTTGTGGTAGAGGTGAGATTTTGATAGATAACCCCAATGTAGCATTAAACAACAGCATGCTATGTATAAATATGTTAACTGCCTTCTGCACAGCTTACCATTGTTGGTGGGATACTCTGAAGCCTCTGGACAGCAGCCCCCCCCCCTCCTGGGAACTTTTCAGGATATTTGGCAAGGAAGACTTGAGCAGAATGTGGGGAAACTGCCTTTTCAAAAAGTAGGTCACATCTGCAGAGAGCAATATGAAGAAGGACTTGGAACAAAGCTATAAAGTCAGTGTGGATAATTGTTGGATACGCAAAAGGCAGCCAATGAGATAATCTAGAGAAAAGGAGTTGAATAATTTCTGTGCCCTTTTTAAAATATCCCATGGCTGCTTTCTGGCCTAGAATTACAAGAAGAAACCATTCTGCAGGGAAAGCGTTCTTTCTTCTAGTTACAGCAGCTTGCAAATGTACCAGTCCTTGATTGCAGCATGAAAAATTCTGATAGTACGTGAGGACAAATGTGCCTCAGCCTCATGTGATATTATGGATCAGAGTAAAATGTATGTGTGTGTCTATTGTTTTAAACAGCAGTATGGGTACTCCTATAACGGTGATGGCCAACCTCTGACACGCGTGTCACAAGTGACACGCGAAGCCCTTTTGGGTGACACACATGGCCACCCTGGCACCTGGGCGTGTAGTGCTTGCTTATTCTTGAAGTGTACGAAATACCAACTTTCAATTGAAGATTTAGCAACAAAAGTCACTAATGTAAAGAATTATTTGTTTTTGCTTTTAATAAAATACATATATCAAAAATATATCTTTTTTACTAGAGCCACAAATATCACAAAATTATGGATATTTCTAGACGTGACACAGCACCCGAGTTAAGCTAGGTTTTCTTGTGAATTTTGACACACCGAGCTCAGAAGGTTAGCCATCACTGTCCTATAATGAATGTCCCAAGGGTTGAAACTGAAAGTAAAGAGAATCAATGTAAGAGGAACTCTTAGGGCGCATCCCCATGCAGGTTTGGTGCGGTACCGAAATTGGGTTCAGCAAGAGCCATCCCCAATCGTTTTAGATTTGGTCCGATTTCCGCTGACCAGACCGCCCAAACCTGGACCAAATTCAGTACCCAGAAAAACAGGTCTGGGCATGGTTTGGGTGATTTGGTCCAAGCTGAGCCTGCGCATGGGGACAGTCCCGGACTTCACGATCTCGGCTGACAGGAAAGAGGCTTGAATTTTAATGCCAAGCCTCTTTCCTGTCAGCCAAGAGTGTGAACAGGGGGTGCAGAGGCTTGAGGGTTCTCCCTTTTCCAGGGGGGCAATAGACACTCAAGCCTCTGCCCTCCCTTTCCCCATCTCAGCTGACAGGAAAGTTTTACTCCCAAAGTGAACTGAAGCATCTTTCCTGTGAAAAAGGTTGCCCCCCTGGAAAAGGGAGAAATCTCAAGCCTCTGCACCCCCTTACTCCCTTTCCTTGGGAAAGGGTATAAGCTATACTCCCTTTTCGAGGCAAGCAAGTGGCTTGCCTGGGAAAGGGAGCAAAATAACCAACTTGGCATGGTTTGCATAGGGACGGCTGAAGCATGAGAGAAGCGTTCGCAGAGAGTCCCTTACTGGCCAAAGTGCGAGTGGTTGTCCTGTCCCCCATGTGTACCAACCAAGAAACCGCCTTGGTCACCCTGGCTGATGACCTCCTCCAGGAGAGAGACAGGGGGAATGCCTACCCTGTTGCTTATCCTGGATCTCTCATCGACTTTTGATACCATTGACCACAGTATCCTTCTGAGAAGGCTGCGGAGTTTAGGAGTCGGAGGCAGTGCATGGCAGTGGTTCTGCTCCTGTCCCTGTGGCTGATCTCAGATAGTGTTCAGGGGAGGCACTGATTCAGCACCCTGGGAACTCACTTGTGGGGTCCCTCAGGGGTCGATCTTATCTCCCATGCTTTTTAACATCTATTTGAAGCCATTGGGAGAGGACATCAGGATATTTGGAGTGAGGTGTCATCAGTATGCAGATGATAGCCTGCTCTGTCTCTCTGTGCCATCTGAATCAGGAGAGGCAGTTGAAGTGCTTGACAGGTATCTGGAGGCAGCAATGGGCTGGATGAGGGCCAATAAATTGAAGCTGAATCCAGACAAGACAGAGGTGCTGTGTGTCACAGGGTCACAGGGTCTCGGGTCCACGTAGCTGGGAGACATCCTGTTCTTGATGGGGCTTCAGTGCCCTGGAAGGCACAGGTGCAAAATCTAGGGATACTCCTGAACTTGGTGCTGATGACTGAAGCTCAGGTGGAGGCCATGGCCGGGAGTTCCTATTCCCAACTACGAAGCCTTTTTTGGACAGAGACAACTTGGCCACAGTTATCCATGCTCTGGTAACCTCTAGACTGGAATACTGCAATGCACTCTACATGAGGCTGCCTTTGGTATAGTGGTATGTGGTATAGTTTCCCCCCACTGCAGACATTATTGTTTTACATATATGAGACCTTAGGGTATAGGGCAGGATAGAAATGTAAATATAAATAAATAAATAAAAAGATCTGCATCTCTCAAAGAAAGCCTGGCTCGCTAGAATATGCTCAACAGAAACCAGTGATGTGATAACTGTCCAAGGCCCTGTCCCCATGCAATTGAAAGTCTGCTGGAACTCTTCTTTTGCCTCTGAGCGGCCCCATTCCAGGCTTTACAAGGCGCTTAGGGAGCTTAGGAAAGTGAGACACCCGCGATAAAATACGTGCACTTTAAAGAAGAGTTCCAGCGCTCTTTCGGCGATTTGCGGGTTTTGCTCGCTATATCTGCCTTGAGGATGCTCTGTGGCAAAAGGGGCGGGGATTGCTTGCCTGCACACACAGCCAAAAAGCATTCACACATCTGAGAAATGCAGCAGGTTCGCTTCCTTTTCTTTGTAAAAAGAGCCAGAATTGCAACATTGTTATCAAGCGATCTGTGAAAGCCTTAAAAGAGAATGAGCGAAGGATCGCGCTGCCGATGCCTGCAGCCGCTGACTTTGCCGGGGCAGAAAGCCTTTTCTAACAAAGAACTGAGTGAAAGTAAGTGCTGAAAGTGAATGAATGAGCGATCATCTGCCTTTGCTAGGGGCGGGAAGCTGTTTCAGGAGACGGAGATCTGGCTATTTTTCCTTTTAACAAGAGAGGGGGCGGGGGGAAAAGATGCCGGGAAAGAGAAGACGGCTACCATGGGAACGGAAAGTCTGTTTAGATCGCGGCTACCATGGGGGCGCTTATTCCGGAAGTGGAGGGGACTTTTAAAGTCAGCTATAACAGAGTGACGGCAGAGGAAGCCGAGAGGGGCTAATAAGTCTTTTGGGGACAGGGCCACTGATTAAGAGGAAAGCTCACCCTTGGTCCAGCTGGTCCCAATTCAAGAGGCTGTGGAACAAACTTGGTTGTTGGACTGCTAGATCCATGTCCCACGTTGATCTCAGACAAAACTCTTCATCAGCATTTAGGACTGCATAACTGCAAATCACTTTTCCACATCTGGTGTTTATCTGACTGTCACACCTGTCTCCTATAATCACTGTTCTTTCTTGTCTTGAAAATTGGTAGTTTATTGGTTTTTATTGGCTTTATATGTTTTTATGTATTTCTTATTACTTGTGATGTTTCACTTGTTATATTTTAATATTTTTTTAAAAAAAAATAGGTTCTAGCTTTGGTTCAAACTTGAATTTAAGCAGTGACATTCCAAATATAATTCCTACAAATGGCCTCAGTTAAACCTGAATCAATTCTAAATAGAACTGTTTTGGCAGGGTTTTTTTTCCTTTTTGAAGGGCTTTTTAAACCGTTTTAAAGGAATAAACTGGTTCAAAGGATGTGCCCATTGGGCCCCCTAGCATCTGAATAAGTAGACGTGCCCATTGGGTCCCCTAGCATCTGAGGAAGTAGATGTGCCAATTGGGCCGCCTAGCATCTGAAGAAGTAGACGTGCCCATTGGGCCCCCTAGCATCTGAATAAGTAGACGTGCCCATTGGGTCCCCTAGCATCTGAGGAAGTAGATGTGCCAATTGGGCCGCCTAGCATCTGAAGAAGTAGACGTGCCCATTGGGCCCCCTAGCATCTGAAGAAGTAGACGTGCCCATTGGGCCCCCTAGCATCTGAAGAAGTAGACGTACCCATTGGGCCCCCTAGCATCTGAAGAAGTAGGCGTACCCATTGGGCCCCCTAGCATCTGAAGAAGTAGACGTGCCCATTGAAACCCCTAGCATGTGAATAAATAGACGTGCCCATTGGGTCCCCTAGCATCTGAGGAAGTAGATGTGCCCATTGGGCCCCCTAGCATCTGAAGAAGCAGACATGCCCATTGGGCCACCAGCATCTGAGGGAGTAGACGTGCCTATGAGAGCTCATGCCACCAACTCTTCTCCTGTTAGCCTCCAAGTCCTACCAACTACCTTGCTGGTCTTGTGAGGAAAGTGAGTCTGAAGATCTCTCAAGGCAAACGTGACTCACTTCACTCCATCCAATTACTTTCTTTTCAGTGCACTGGAAGAAGTTTGAACACTGAAATCATCTAATCTAGGGGAAGTATTAGAAAAAGGCTTGAACTTTGCATCAGCACAGAATTATTATTATTTTTTAAGAGAGAAGTTCATTTATCAGCCTACCCATTTTGTCTCCTGGCTTCCAGTGCTTTTCAGGCAGCACATGAGCCACCAACATGCTCCTTTCTGTTAAGGAATTTTGAGATTATTTTAAGTAGATTATAGATGAGACACACAAATGAAACAATCCTTTGGAACCGGCTCATCTTAAAGGGGAGTCATATGAACTGGGCATGTGGTACTCTGCCTTAAAATGAATGCTTTGCTTATGCATGAAGCCATCCCTCACATCCTGAGTACTTTAAGAAATATGTATATGTGGAAAATGTGCTGGAAACATTTGTTGCCACAGTCATTACCCATGCCAAGCAAACCTATCACTGACACTTTCTGGGATCGGATAAAATGCCCCATGGAAAACATTGTGTTTACTCCCTCCTTGTCGTGTGATGCTTCTCACTCTTTTGAGGTCAACAAATTCACTTAGGATAGTGGTGTGGGCTTTTTCCTTTAAAGCCTTTCTTCTTTAATCTCCTAATTTAATATTTTCTAAACTTGGCTTTCAAGCTAAATTCCTTATTTGGAACTACTGATGGGCCTCCCGGACTGCAAATTGAAACCAGGCCGGATTGTTCTGGGAGGGGCTTCCTGTTTCTGAGACTCCACCTACGCCTAAGGTGTTTTCTGGCTTAGATCTGACTGCATTGCAATCTCAGCCTGCTATTTCACTCCCGAAGTGTCCCCAGGCTGCACCTGTGAAAGTCTGTTTCTTCTCAAAATATAGAACTGGGGTGTTTTCAAAGCTGCTTTGAAGAAGCAAGAGAAAGTTCAAAAGGAACACGTTTCTTCCCTGTGCATGAAACCAGTCAGCCGCTCTTTTCCATACCACCATCTTCACGGGCTCTTCCAAAGAAGAACTCCTGCCTCCCAACCTCTTATGGGTTTATATGCCTGCAAACTCAACCATAACCTCTTCACGCACTTTAGGGATCAGGCGTGACTGCAGAAGGTGTTATAAGCCACTTCAGGATAGAAAGCAAACCAGCAGCCAAATTAAAAATCAAAAAATAAATAAGGAGAGTTTACCAAGAGAAAGGTATGATATGTATACTGGGCTTACAAGAAGAAAACCCTGTAATATAGGGCCTTTTTTAAAAGAGACAGAGGAATTATGGGAAAATCACATCACACCATACAAATAATGCAAAAAAAAATATCTACAGGTGAAAAACACATAGGGCAAGTTCCCATTACCACTTAAAACTATTTAAAAATGGTTTGGATCCTCTTCATCCTGATTCCCAATCAGTTTCAGAGGTATTTTGAGGATTATTTGGCTCTAAAACAGAATAAATAAACACTGGAATTCTCCAGTGTTTTTTTCTTCTGCATTTGCTTTTAAAACGTTTCTTCCTTAGTGCTGTGGGAATGCCAGAGTATTCCCCTATACAACAAACTGTTTCTTTGTAACAATTCAGCCACTTCACACCTGATAACAATGTTTCCTTTCCCACCCACCAAGCCTAAAGATTAAGGAAAGAGCAATCCTGCGCAATTCTGGCTGTTTAAAATGGGAAAGCTGCTGCAGGAACTGGGAGATGTGTGTATGTTGAAGTGTGTGTGTGCATGCAGGTAGCAGCAGCAGCAGCAGCAGAGCCAGCCAGCCAGCTAGGGTGCTTTTTTCTGGGTGAAGCTGCTGCAGGAACTGGGAGATGTGTGTATGTTGAAGTGTGTGTGTGCATGCAGCTAGCAGCAGCAGCAGCGCCAGCCAGCCAGCCAGGGTGCTTTTTTCGGGGACTGCTCCAGGAACTGGGAGATCATGTTGAAGTGTGTGCGCACAGGCGGCGGCAGCAGCAGCAGAGCAAAACAGCCTGCCAGGGTGCTTTTTTTGGAGGGAACCCCTGCTTGGGATGGTGGCTGTGGAGGTGAAGCGGGTGAACGGGGTTAGAATTGCCGCTTCCCCGATCCATTTTTGGAAGCATTTTTAAATGTTTAGAGTGGGGACAGAAAATTGGGGTTGAATCCAATGTTTGCTTCCTTTTAACGTGCTTTACTTATCGATGTAAATCCCAACGTAAATCTCAATGTATATTGCACTTTATTCCTTGAATGGGAACTTGCCCATAATGTCAGAATCTTCCAACATCCAACAACAAATTCTTTTCTACTGTTTGATATGCTTGTGTGTGGCAGGGCCTTATTCTGGGATTAATCCTGAAATAATGCCCAATGTGGAAAGAATCTCAGTCAGACTTTCTTGATGTAGGCTGATTTAATGGGGACAGTTAAAACAGTTGAGCAGGAAAGGGGAGATAATCTACTAGGCTTCAGCGCATGGCCCAGTCAGAATCATGTGGAAATCAAGAACCCTCTTCCTGGTGATTGTCCTTTGTGGACATTTCATTCTCTCATGGTATCAGTGGAAGTTCAAGCTCCAGGTTTCAAGTTGCTTCCCTTACCTTAACAGTCTTTCTCCATCTACCTTTCCTTTACGAATGGATACAATGAGAAAATCAACACAGCTCAGGTTTTCAGAGTCACTTGAGCATCCCAAACTCCTGTCGAGTGGATTGTGTTGCTTCTTATTGAGGTGCACCGTTTCCCTTACTGAAAAGCTGGAGAAAACTCTTCCTGGCATTTCTTTTCCTCTTACCTCCACTCTGTAAAGGCCTAGGGGGAATCCCAGAAGGACTTATCCAGATACTGAGCATGCTCAAGCAGAGAATCCTGAAGCATAAAATAGGCCTCAGAATGCTTACTATGCGGTTTTCATCTTTCCTTACAGAAAGAAGGCCCAAAGAGCACCTCGATCTCACAGAGTTAATAGGAGTCCCACTCCCACCTTCTGTCTCCTTTATTACTGGCTATGGGGGGTTTCCAGCCTACAGTTTTGGACCTGATGCTAATATCGGCCGCCTGACAAGGACTTTGATACCTCAGCTGTTCTACAGAGATTTTGCTATCACTGTTACAGTCAAACCAACAAGCGATCATGGAGGTGTATTATTTGCTATCACGGATGCCTTCCAGAAGATGATTTACCTGGGGATCAGACTGTCACCTGTGGACGACAGCACTCAGAGAATAATCGTGTACTATACTGAGCCAGGGTCTTACATATCCCGTGAAGCTGCTTCATTTGGAGTTCCAGTGATGACCAACAAATGGAATCGTTTTACCGTTGCAATTCAGGGTAATGACGTTGTACTGTTCTTGGACTGTGAAGAATATCAAAGGGTTCAGTTCCAGAGATCAGCCCAAGCACTGTTCTTTGAATCAAGCTCGGGCATCTTTGTTGGGAATGCAGGAGCAACAGGACTGGAAAGATTCACTGTAAGTAACACAAACTCAGCACAAACTCAATAAAAAGGGTTCAGACTACACATGGTGCCTTTTAAAAAAGACACACTTCTGCCGAACATCATTTGTTGGTTACTGTGTTGCCTTTTACCATTAGGAGATTCAAGTTCCAACAGTTGATGGTTTAAAGGTTGTTGGCTACTTTGTTTGGGTTGTGTTCTGCTGCTAAGGAAACTCGGGAGTTTTCATACGTCCCTTACCATCTGTTGGATGGGAAAGGAGTGCGATTAAGCAATGTTGGCTACTGCGCGCGCTTGGAGTACTAGTCAACTTCGGTCGCTCGCCCCCCTCCGCAATCGAATACTTACCTGATTTGGTTGCGGGGCCGGTCCTCCTCTGGGCATCCCCACTTGACTGGGGCACCCTCCATGACTGTGCATGCATTAGCACCGTCACTATGACAACGCTGATGCTCTGTGCACACAGTCGCATCTATGGTCGTTTGAGGTGTAAGCACACTTGCATGACACCTCAGATGACTCTGATGCACCAGAAGAGATGCGTCCAGTTAAGTTCCTGGTAAACAGTTAATTGAACTTCTGGTGAGGGTGGGCATGCTTAGAGGCTGTAGCAGCCTCCTCAAAGTGCAGATGCTCTTCACCAGAAGTTCCCTAAATGTTCACTAGAGGCCATAGTGCAAATGGGAACCAGGAGAGAGCTCAAGGAAGGGAATTTTTTAGTATAAAAGGACTCAGATTAGAACTTATTTCTCTTGAAACCTTTTGCAGAGCTACTGCAGTTTATGAGTTCTGCCTCAAAGTAATAACCCTTGTCTCTTAATACAATCCCAGTTCGCCCAGCCTTTCAGCTTGTTTTTTACAGGGTCTCTGAAGACCCCCTGAAGAGGTGAGACCAGTGTGGGCGAAGGGAGATGGTAGCTCATTCATATCCATCCGAGCTTCTAGGACTGCCTTAGTTTTGGGGCAACCACTTCTTCTAGGCCTAGGATAAGGATAGCTCGAGTCAGGGCTCTTTTTAGGGGGGTGTTAAATTTATCCCTTTAAATAGAGTTATAGTGTAGACTAGGAATAGGATTAGACTAGGTTTTAGGGCAGGAGGGAGGGTGTAGTGCAGGTCAACCTAAATCCTTTCCTCCTCCTTTAGATTTTGAAATCTTTTTACTCAGCTGATTAAACCTTTTTTTCTTTTTTTTTTACATTAGGCTTCCCCAAATTGACTTTGCCCTGGTATGTGTGCTAGAGCACTCTCTTTAAGGGACACATACTTTAAATAGGCCACATCTCCCGGGAACCCTGAACCCTCTGGACTACTTTCCTGCCCGTGTTAGGGTTGGGGACATGGGGCTTCACTTAAAACTAGCATTACATCTAGGAGGAGCAGAGGAAAATGAAAAACTAAAGTGGCAGGTAGGAGGGAAGGGAGGGGTGATGTTGGCTGTAGCAGGTAGACATATGAGGGGCCTAACATCTGAGGTCCTGCCACCAGGGAGCCATGGAGCATCCTATACACAGGCTTACCTGTGAATCTGAGGTGTACGTTGCCCCTAGGTCACCCTTACAATTAAGGCATCCTTACAATTCCTCATCCTGAAGAACCAGAGGTTCCTTTAGCAAAGGAGATGGTGGTGGTGATGACTTCAGTTGTCAGGGTAGTTGTCATAGTTCAAGACTAAGGAAGTGCAGGAGACTCACCCTCAGGCTTCACAGTCCCTGTTTATAGTGTTGGATGGTTCTGATCCCCAGAAAGAGTGAGCAGCAGGAGGATCCTCACCACCATCAAAGAAGGGGTATTGTGGGAACCCCAATGACAGCTGGTCTGGTAGCATTTTGAGCTGAACCGTGATGTTCCAAAGTACATTGCCTGCAACCATTGTAGGACACGGATCAGCAAGGGACAATACATCAAGCATCTCAGCACAAAGGTGCTGATGTATCATCTGTGGAAGCTGATGTCCTTTCCGCTGCTGATGGCACTTGGCCTGGCCTGGCTGCGACTAGCAGCAGACACTGATGCTAACTGGCAGCCTCAGTTATCTGAGTAGCTGTTGCATCTGTTGATGGGCCACTGAGGTAAATGTCTCCTTAATTGGACCATTGCTTGAATGGGGACTTTCAGTCATGTGCCCCATTTTTCTCTTTTGTTCCCCCCCTTTCTTTTGCCCACTTGGCTGGCTCCTAGGAGTCCCCGGTGAGGTGATCTCATATGCACCTCATCATGCATATGGGTAAGTTGTCTATTAGTGGAAGCTTGGTTTTGCTGCTGGATTTTCTGTTGTGTAGCAACATAAGAGGTTTTCAGACTGTTGCAGCTGGCATTGCATTGGGAAGACCATTGGGGATATGGAGCAATCCAAATGTTGTGGTGGGATGATTATGAGGTTTTCCTGACTTCCTGAGGTAGTCTTTATTCTTCTCAGACCACTCTTACTCTATAAAACTGTGTGTGGTGTGTGTGTGTGTGTCCTATATTCCCTTTATTTTGTGAAAGAATGGGAGAAAACAAATCTTACGGTGGCCCTCCAGATGATGATTAACTGCACCTCCGTTTAGCCCTGACCAACCATGGCCAGAGATGTTGAGAGCTACCTGGAGGCCCATAATTTACCCACCGCCAATCAAGATAGTTTAGATTACATTCAAAAGAATAAACAGAGCAGCCAGCCACTCTTTTCACACTGGACTGCAAACATTCTGGCCTATAACTTTGCACCGGCTTCATTGTTCTCTGTAGGGTTCCATCCAGCAGCTGACCATCAAACCAGGTTCAAGAGCTCCTGAGGAGCAGTGTGAAGATGACGACCCATATGTGAGTACTCTTTCTTCAGTTATAAAGAATAGAGAAGGACCTCAGTGTCTTTGCTTCTACATAAGCTTCACTCTTAATACAATCCCAGTTCATTCAGTCTTTCAGCTGGAGGTCCTAGTCTTTTAGGCCCTTTTCACACTCATGCCTGTTGTCCTAGGATAAGGTGGGCTGTCCCATCCTGGAACAAGCAGCCTATTCCAGACTGGGACAGGTTGCCTCTAGAGTGGGAAAGGCCTATCTGATATGGGCTGTTCCTTCTGGAGAGCCCCGAGAGCCAGGGGCAAGATTCTGAGGCTGGGAAAAAGGAAGTGCTGCTGAATAGGATCCCTTGTAATGTACTGGACCACAGGGACATGCTGTCCACAGACACTTGTGATTGGTATGCCAGCTCGGTCCATTTGTGGACTGAGGTACAACAATGAGGTCCAGGGTGCCATTTTTCATGGCCTAGCTCCATCCACACTTCATTCAGTACATGTTAGGGGTGGGCATGGGGCCATTTTTCTGCATTCTATTCGAGGTGAATGGAATGTGGAAAAATTTGGCTCCGGCCGAATACACCGCCCATGGATGTGGGGGTATTCAGATCCGGGCACGGATCCATGCCCAGAACGAATCCTCCACCTCTCCTTTCCCACCCGTCCTTTCCCACCACCTCCCCACTGACCCTACCTCGCGGTTCCAGCGGACCCTGGAAGAGATCCGTGCCACCACTGGCTAAATAAAGAAACAGATTTTCCTTCCCACTTTCAGGCACAGTTATTGTTTGAATATGTTCATTTTATATTTGGCTTTCAGTGTTGCCAACACCCAGATGATAGTTAGTTAGTTAGTTAGTTAGTTAGTTAGTTAGTTAGTCAGACAGACAGACAGACAGACAGACAGACAGATAGATAGATATAAAAAGTGTATTTATTGACTCTCACCAGAATTCACAAACAATGTTATTAGCAAGTGTGTCCTTCATGAATACCATTGTGTGACTTTTTTGTCCAGTAGTAAATTTGGACCTTTTCCCTTTTTTAAAAAACCGATTCTTTCTGTATTATTACAAGGGAGATAAGGTGTACAGGCTCCCCAGAGGAACAGATAAATTTACCACCGTAAGACTGGCCCTGTTTATTACCAAGGCTGCTTTGTCCTAGAGTCACAATTTTAATAATGAAATGTACTGCACAGAATTTTATTGTATCTTATTACATTTTATTGTACTGTATTTTATTTCATTGTTATTAATGTATTTTATTCTACAACATGGTCAGAACTCATCATCATCATCATCATCATTATTACAGGGCAACCTGAAAACTTATTGAGAACAATATATTAGCACTTTTTCATTTTCAAGAAAAATAAATAGGGAAAAAGGGGAAATGGCTTTTCTGAAGATCCCTAATTCTGACTTAGTGGGCGTCCCCACAGTGAGGATGTTCGCCTCGCAAGAGTCCCCATGCAAAGCCCTAATTTGGGCTACATGAGGGACAAAATCCTCCAAATCGAAGTAAAAAAGCCCCACTTGATAACTGTTCTCACCCCAAATTATGGGGCAAAAATGGGTTATCCTGGGGGCATGGGGACACTCCCACGTTACAATCTCAGCATTAGTGGGTGGTGTTTTGGTATCCCACCCCTAATGCTGGGATCGCAACAGTCCCCCACTTACCTGAGCACTTAATCATCCAGGTAAGCCTGACAGCTGCCCTGCAATCAGCTAAGCATCTGTCAGGGGGTTATAGCAGCTCTCATGCACACTGGTAGAGCTCCACTAATGATTAAAAGAGCGATGTGAGCATGGAGCTAATTAATATGCACCTCTTTCCAACAGGCAGCTCTGAGCCTAGAAAGAGGTGCATATTAATTAGCTCCTTGTTCGTGTCTCTAGTGGAGCTCTGCTTGTGTGCATGAGAGCTGCTATAACCCCCTGACAGTTGCTCAGCTGATTGCAAAGCAGTTGTCAGGTGAATGTTTGTGGTAAATCAACCCCTTACCTGGGAGATTAAGCACTCAGATAAGGGGGGGAGTGGAGAAAACAGCGGCATCTTGATGCAGGGATTTGCCTCTGTTTTCATGGGGACTCCTTAATGCGAATCTTAATTCGCATTAAGGCTGCCCCGAAGCCACAGCGCATCAGGGGCAGCCCCATGGGGATGCACCCTTAGAGAGCAGGGAAAATTAGTTCTCCATTGGCCCTATGATCAGAACCCTTAAAACATGTTGCTGACAGTAACAATGCTTTGCTAATTATTTTGATTATCAGTTATAATATTTCAATCAATATTTAATGCTATTCATCAATAGTCCCACTGCTATAGCAACGTGGTAAAGCTGCCCCACCCATTCTAGCAGTCTGCACGGCTTAGAAGCCACTGTGGAATGCGCAAGGGAACAGAGGGAGGTTCTGGCTGTAGCTTCAGGTTGCTCGCCCACCATGCTGCCAATGCTGCTGTTTCTTGGATGTGATGAGTGTGGTGACCTGAATTCTCTACTGTGTCCTGGTCCCACAGTCTTCAGGGGAGAGCAGTGGCCACGAGAGCATCCAGGAACAGGAGGGGGTCCCTGAGGCTCATGAAGTCATTCAACCCTCACAGGCTACAGTAAGTCTTGGGATGCGTTCAGATTTATTTCTGTGGTTTCTTTTGCTAAGCAAGATGATGCTGAGGACCCTTTCACAGAGGAAATGCTGGCCAGCATATTTTCAGCAACTCCTCCCCGGACTCAGGTGGCTGATTCTGGCAGGCCTGTCCTGTCCTGTCCTGTCCCTTCTCTTCTGTCACACTTTCTCGTGTCTTCTAACGCCTCCAGTCACTTGAAGGTTATTTACGCAAGGATCATTATAATAATTCTGTTTAGAGAGAAATCTCCTCTGACTAGAATCTAAACATCTTAATGAGCCAAAAATGGATGTAATCCTACCGGTTTATGAAAGTCTTTGTTGAATTTTTTGCTAACCACTCCATACAACTGGGTTTGTAGGAAGAAGAAGAGTTGGCTTTCCTACCCGCTTTTCTCACCCATCTAAGGGGCCCCAAAGCGGCTGACAAACCTTCTGTTCTCCCCACGACAGCTGCCCTGTGAGGTGGGTGGGGCTGTGAGAGCTCAGAAGAGAGCTGTGACTAGCCCATGGTCACCCAGCTGGCTTCATGAGGGAAGGCAGAATCGAACCCATTATTCCCAGATAAGAGTCCAGCTCCTTCACCACTAGACCAAACTGGCTCAAGGGTCATTTCACAGAGCAGTCTAAAAAGCCTTGGTATTCATCATTAGCTGTGTTTTGTGGGCAGCTCTGCTTTCTTCTTCTTCTTCTTCTTCTTCTTCTTCTTCTTCTTCTTCTTCTTCTTCTTCTTCTTCTTCTTCTTCTTCTTCTTCTTCTTCGTTACTTCCCTCCAGTTCAACACAGTGAGCTGTTCTATGCGTTGCGTCCAACAGCTGCTGGCAGTCCTGAGTGAACACCAGCTTTCTGAAAGAATCTTTCAGGGCAATTGGTCATTCTGCCTAAGTGTGAGCTTGGCTGTGACTCTGACTTTGAAACTGGCAAGGGAGGAATGCTGAATTCCCATGAGCAACACTCCAGCCAGCACATAAACCCAAGAACATCTTGGCATACAGACCCTTGACAGCTGGCAATTTTTAAGACGTTTTTGTTAGAAGAAGAGTCGTCATGGGATACTTGGCACGTTGGAGTCCTTCCCAGTGAGTTTGTTTAACACCATGGCCATTTTTACACACACACGCAGTATATATGTATATAGTATGTACTATTAAAAAGCACGAAAACCGTTACAGGAAACCTGTCCCCAAAAGCACTTTCTCACTACAATTTTACAGCTTAAGAAAATTAGATAAATTTATGAGACTCTTGCCTGTGATATTTTGGTTGAAACACTGGCTGAATTTGCACTTAGGCCCCTGGGATGCAATTAGGACAGCTCTGGTACAGAATATCAGAGACCTAAGTGCAAATTCAGCCACTGTTTCTACACAGCACAAAACAGGTAGAGCGTCCCATAATAACAACCTTACCTTGGGCTTCACACAGCGTTGAATTTATTTCCCGCGCCTGCACAGATGGCCAGTTGAGGCCAGGTGGGTGCCTGGACAATGAGGGGCCGCGCCCGCGAGCATGCGCAGAACATCCCCAGCCTTTTCTAGCCAGAATCGAGCCGGTAGCAGCAGGTAAGCACCGTTCACGCATGTGTGCGACCCCAGGGTGGGTTGGAGGGTGCTGGGTGGGGTCCCGCCACTTGCACGGGCCTGATCCTGGCCGATGCAGGTGGCAGGACCTCAGGGAAGGGACCTGCCTGGCCTCCCAACCCCTGGCTGCAGGGCAGCCAGTCGGGGGAGGCCGGGAGAGGGATCCAGCTGTCGGAGAGGGAGGGCGTGCGAACGCTCTTCCTCTGGAACAGCTGGGGATGCGCTGAACATGTGGAGATACTTTCAGAGCAGTTTTTTCTGCTCTGAAAACGGCATGCGTGGAGAACATGTTGGGATGCTTGGGGCGGTCTGGAACGGATCCGGCTGCCCCTGGTACGCGAATGCAGCGTCCCCGCATGCTCTCGACATGTTCAAAAACCCCTCGTGCGAAAAGGCCTCTATTGATGAAGCAGATTCCAGGAGTATCACAAGAGGAGGAAAGATTGTGACAGAAAATGACAGAAAGACTTCTAGCATTCCTCTAGCCAGTCTGACAGAAGAAATGAGTGAATGGGATGATGACTCTTTAGAAGGCAAGGCAAAAGAAAATTCAGACCG
Organism: Aspidoscelis tigris stejnegeri; assembly: GCA_023333525.1. Taxonomy (NCBI): domain Eukaryota; kingdom Metazoa; phylum Chordata; class Lepidosauria; order Squamata; family Teiidae; genus Aspidoscelis; species Aspidoscelis tigris. Next base: position 1,791,260 of record JALMGA010000008.1, read on the forward strand.
TTGTGTCATCAAAGACTTGCAGTGTGTGTGGCCACTGAAACATTTTTGATGTTAATTTGCCTCAACATCACCTTGTTCCCTAGCATAGTGTTTACCTCAGAGCACTCTCTCAGCATGTGTTTACGAATCAGCTTGTTATTTGAATGACTGTTTGACTGTTATCATTTATTCCAAAAATATTTGGAATCAAATCTGGCCTAAGATATATGATCCTTGTTCCATTTTATGTCCCTTTACTTTCTTTCCTAATATCTTTCACTTCTTTTGTATTACTAAAATAGGAAAACGGCCCATTAGCCAGTGCCCTGCTGTATGTTTATTTATTTGGTCAATTTACATGCTGCCCCACAGCCTAGAAAGTCTCTCAGAGCACCTCACAATATGTTATCTTAGACAAACTTCTGCCCTCAGGGTTACTGTCTAAAAATGACCTGACGCAGAAGGAAAAGAGGACTGGGGATGGAATTGGAGGCAGTGAATAGCAGATCTTGCAGAGACCTACGGGCACTGCATGCTTTCAGAAGCAGAATTGAAATCGGACTTGGGAAAGGGCGTCCCCATGCGTTTTAGGTTTGGTCCGATCTCCGCATACCAAATTGCCCAAACCAGGACCAAATTTGGTCCTGAAAGAAAGTGCTTTCACTGTGGTTTGGTGGCTCGGCACGCGTTGCTTTGCGAGCCGAGCCTGCGCATGGGGACGGTCCCGGGCTGTTTGGGGAGGAGATTGACGCTCGTGTCATTGGGAGGTGGGGTTTCATGTCCTGTGCTCGCTGTTCCTGCCCTGTGTATTGGAGATTGTAACCGCTGAGATTTTTTGGGAGTAAATGGTGTTAAAGCCGAAACCATGAGGGGGTCGAATGGCCTGCACTGCCCCACGAGACTCTTTTATACAAGTACTCCACCCCTCTTCCCTGATCACAAGAAGTATGCCACCTTTGTTTCCTGATTGCAAAAGTGGACATGATAATGGCTTGATTTTTCTCCCTTTTCTGCTTGCCGGGTGTTCTCACAGTTCCCGGATGGAGCGGAGGTGCGCAAAACCGCTCAACTGCCAATAACCTTGTAGTGGCTTTGCTCAAACAGCTGGGTTTTTTTAATTATCATTTTTGTTGTTCAGTCCTGACTTCTCTGTGCTGCTAAGGGGGTGGGGGTGGGGATGTGGCATGGGCAGAGAGTGGCACAGGGGTGGGGGATGATGTCAAGCTGGCTTCCAATCAGGAGAGAGGGGGCGGAGAGGAAGTGGTGCTGTTCCTCCATGCTGGGATCTAGTGCAGTTTGCATGGGGATGGTTGTATTCATATGCAGCCTGTGTTAGCGGTAACGGCATGGGGACGGGCAAGATTCAGTTTCAGTTCGGCACTCGGTCAAAAGTGAGCCACTTGAACACCAAATCACTTTCACAGGGACATGGCCAAACTCTTATCTAATAGTCTCCCAATTAGATTCCACACTCCTTCATGAAGTCAGCTGGGTGACCTTGGGCTAGTCACAGCTCTCTTCTTCTTCACCCCTCCCCTTCCCCTCCCTCCCTACAGCTCTGAGGTAGAGGAGGTGGAAGCAGTCTCTCCTTCCTCGCTCTCCAATTACTGGAGCTACCTGGAATGTCTCTCTCTCTCTCTCTCTCTGTATATCTAGAAGGGGAATGCCCTACACACTACATAGTTGTAGTGAACTAAATAGCTTTGGCTTGTGTGATAGGCTGCAAGGAATAAGTGAGGTGGAAATTTGCCATTAAATTTTGGTGTTAGGTACAGTGCGGAAGAGAAATCACATACCTAATAAATCCTGCCCCTGAACTCTGAGTGTTGAATTTTTGTACAAGATGCAAAATGACTGTGAAATTGTGAAGCCAGAACTTGCAGAAGTTTTACATGTTTTTCCTAGAAAACAATTTGATTAAAAACTGAGTGAGTGTGCAGCTGGAAAAAAGAAAGAAATAGAAGTGGCTGATTTAATTAAATTAAAAGAAAGATGAATAAACTGGCTAAAAGAACTTTTGCAGAGCCTTTAATATTGCATTATTTCAGTGGCTGAACTCATCAGTGTCTGCCTACAAGCAACATCGAACTCATTACAAATAATTAAGAAAGTATTAGGAAAGATTCCAGACTCTGAGGAGACAATGAATCCCACTGATTTATACTCCATTTGGGGCAATCCAGCCACGCTGGCACACTGTTGCCAGAAGGTCTCCTGCCCATGGCTCCAATTCTTGTTGCTGCCCTGAGAAAGGGGACAAGAGATCCTGACAGGAGTATGGGATTTGGCTTGCAGTAGCCATGTGGCTACTTGAGCCAAATTGAGCATGGAGCCTGTGGTTGCAGATGTCTATATAAACAGACGCCCACCACACGCTGAGTCATTTTGTGGCAGCCACAAAACGACTCAGAAAGTCACTGTGCGAAGCGTCCTCTAGGAGGGCACAGGTCTATATAGAAAAATACCTGGATAATCTTTGGTATATTTTATCCCTAGAAGTTGCTTGGAAATTTCTCTCAAGAAGCAACTGATGGACCAGTGGGAGCACCACCAACTCTGTCACCTCATTCTGAAGAAATGCATTCCTCTGGACATCTAGGAGAAACACTGGGCCCAGCCAGAATCAAAGAACAAGGCATGTTCTCATTTCATTAATAATTCTAGAATTAATTAAAAATTTTCTCAAAACAATTGTTTACCTCTGTTTTCACTTCAGAATTCTTATTTGGCTTTTTTGGGATGGGACATAATCCTCATGTTAGCTTTACCAGGTTCCAGTCTTCCCCCAGCAAATGAAGTCAACATAGGACAGTTTCACCTGGGGCCTCCTTAGATCGCACTCGAGGCTTTTTCGCACTACAGCCAAATGGCCCAATAGTGGCAGCTGGGGGCGGGGCCCGCAGCTGTCTAGGAGGGAGAGTGTGAATGCTCTCTCTCCGTACAGCTGTGGAACATCCTGGGATGGTGGGGAATGCCCTGGGCCGGGTGTAGAGCACAGTTTCATGCTCTGCACCCTGAACGCTAGTAGACCACCCTGGGACAGGCTGGGGCAGTTCTGAACAGAACAGCTGGCCCAGCAGAGCAAATGCTCTGTCCCGAGGTGTCCTGCCCACATTCGAGAGGCCCTAGTGCGAATAGGCCTCTAGTCTCCTTGCTGTTCCAATACACTGACTACTGCAGAATGGCCCATAATTTATTTTTATGTATGCTTTTCACAAAATACTTGATTTCATTACTGAGTGCTGTTTATTTTCCTCTTCTTTAGGTTTATCCACTGCAGAAATGAGTAAGAATGAAAGTGAATCTACTACAATAGCTCAGGAAACAATAAAAACTATACATTTGCCTTACGATGGTGTTCTGCAAGGTGCAGATAGAGGGAAGGCAAGTATGCATTCTAATGCAGATTCTATGCTCATTCATCAGTAAGTAGTAGCAGTCCTTGGTCCCTCCACAATGCCAGACCCTGCCCTACATTTCGGGAAAACCACCTGGATTGGATCAGTCCCATGAAATATGGACAACTATAAATCGCTGCAGGCTTGTTTCCTGGGCTTTTGCAGCAAGATGATTGATAGGTGGGAGGAGCAGCATGAAAAGACCATGAAAATGCACCAATCAGAGCGATTGGATCGTGGGGTATAAAAGCCAGCAGTCTGGGGCTCTCAGCATCTCTGTTCTTGCAGTTGAGTGAGAAAGGGATCGTGGAGAGTTGGAGCTGAACTCTTTGGGCTTCTAGGCCTCACACTCTCAGAACAGAGGGGCAGGGGATAGAAGGGGTCTAGCCTCTAGAACAGGGGAAGACCAGAGCATGTGCCAGCAGCAGGGTGGATGCATGGACAGGCTGTTAACTTGGGGGGAGTGAGACAGAGCCTGGAAGGCAGTTTGTATTTGCTGGGTGTTTATTTAGGGAGAATCTTTGCATTGAATGGTCGTAGGAATCCATTCAAGGGGCAGGAGGAGTGAGTGTAGCTGGAGGCTGGAATCCTTTTAGATATTTGCTTTCAGTGGAACTCTTTGCTGACGACTGAACTGTATTTTATTATAGCAACATTTACTTTATAGATATTCAAGTCCTATTGGATTTATCTTACCTTTGCTTCTACTATTTATTTATTTATTTATTTATTTATTTATTTATTTATTTATTTATTTATTTATTTATTTATTTATTTATTTATTTATTTATTTATTTATTTATTTATTTATTTATTTATTTATTTATTTATTTATTTATTTATTTATGTAAATAAACAGTGTTTGGATTACACTGGTGTTTATTGTGTTACTTCAGGGAGCAGGACGCCTGTGGGGTAGTATAGTTCCATTCATATACTGACCCCAACCCATTGGCAGGCAGTTGGGGTGTGATACTCGTTAGCTGCTTCCTTGCTATGTAGCTCTGGCCCTGTCCCCATGCAATTGAAAGTCTGCTGGAACTCTTCTTTTGCCTCTGAGTGGCCCCATTCCAGGCTTTACAAGGCGCTTAGGGAGCTTAGGAAAGTGAGACACCCACGATAAAATACGTGCACTTTAAAGAAGAGTTCCAGCACTCTTTCGGCGATTTGCGGGTTTTGCTCACTTTATCTGCCTTGAGGACGCTCCGTGGCAAAAGGGGCAGGGATTGCTTGCCTGCACTCACAGCCAAAAAGCATTCACACATCTGAGAAATGCAGCAGGTTCGCTTCCTTTCCTTTGTAAAAAGAGCCAGAATTGCTCAGAATTGCAACATTGTTATCAGTGATCTGTGAAAGCCTTAAAAGAGAATGAGCAAAGGATCGCACTGCCGATGCCTGCAGCCGCTGACTTTGCCGGGGCAGAAAGCCTTTTCTAACAGAGAACTGAGTGAAAGTAAGTGCTGAAAGTGAATGAATGAGCGATCATCTGCCTTTGCTAGGGGCGGGAAGCCGTTTCAGGAGATGGCTATTTTTCCTTTTAACAAGAGGGGGCGGGGGGGAGATGCGGGGAAAGGAAACAGGCTTCCTTGGGGACGGAAAGTCTGTTTAGATCGCGGCTACCATGGGGGCGCTTATTCCGGAAGTGGAGGGGACTTTTAAAGTCAGCTATAACAGAGTGACAGCAGAGGAAGCCGAGAGGGGCTAATAAGTCTTTTGGGGACAGGGCTTCTGTGGAGTACGAGTCACAAGGGGAAGTTGGACAGGGTCATCACACAGCATATCTTGGGAGAACATAAAAATCAAGCATACAGTGGGAAGTTTTGTAATCTGACAATGACAAAAGGTGCAATAGACAATGTCTGTGATTTAGATATAAGCTTGTGGTCTTACCATGTGATCGATACTGAGTTTTCTTATTTTCTATCTTGAGTTTAACTATTTCATTAAGGTATAAAAATATGCTAGATAAATACAAAATAAAAAAGTAGTCCTTGGCCAAGGATGAAGGTCATCTTTGCATTTTGTAGTCTGGATGAAAGCATCCTGCTCTGCTCGAGTTCATGCAGTACATCCCAGTAGTGGACAGATCCATCCCTTGATTCAATCGAGGCTGTCCACATTGCTCAAGGTTGCAGAGGGGGGATCCTTTTAGCTACAGTGGTAGAATGCAGAACTCAGGACGAAAGGAGACTTCTGTGCCACGCTTGTAATGGGAAATATTTGCTTTTAGTATCATTGAGAAGGTCAGGTTGATGGCTGGTGGCAGTGACGTGCACCGATATTTCTACAGTTTGTTATTTATACAAATTCCGCCATATTCAGACCTTTGTATTCCAGGGAAATGTTGGGATATTAGAAAATTGACATTCAAATTCAAATCAAATGCTTCGTGACATTTGTGAATCTGCAGCGGATCCAGAGTGGATTTGAAGTGGATTGAGAGCAGATTCAAAGAGGACTCATAGTGGATTTGATGCGTTCTGAGCGGATAGATGTAGGATTTGTATGGGATATGCCTGGGAGTCGTATCAGAGGCTGTGTCTTCACGGCATGCATTATTTCGGTTTAAATAATTCGAAATAACTGAACCGGAACAAAGCTGTCTACTTGCAAATTGATCCGGTTTCGAGGGCATTCCGATTGCAGCCTTAACGCGGAATCAATACTCGGAGTCCACATGGCAGCATTGCCCTCCCGCCCATTGCCCACCCTCTCTCTGTGATTGGTTTTCCCTCCCAGGATCCCACCCTCCCTTCCCTGTGCGTCATGCATGCCTTTTTTGCCTCTTTGTTCTGATCAGCTGTCATTGGGACGCCCCCTGCCCAAGTCCCTCCAGCACACTCAGCTCCACTGGGGACCCCCTGCCCGAGGCCTGCTCGCCTCCTCTCTTCCTTCCTTCCCTCCTTCCTTCTTTCCTCGGGGGCTCCGCTCAGAGCTCGCGCCACGCCAGGTCTGGATCGGTGCCGGCGGCCTGGGAGCGCTCCATGGCTCCAGAGGAGAAGGCGAGCCAGCGAGCAATGTGTCCGCGCTGCTGCTGACTAGATCTCTCTGCCAGCAGGAAAGAGAGGGGGAGAGAGAAAGAGAGGGAGGGAGGAAGGGAGGGAGGGAGGGAGGGAGGGAGTGCCAGCCAGCAGCGCTCTGGGGAATTTTTTCTTTCTTTCTTTTTTCTCCCCCCCCCCCAAAAAAAATTAATTTTAAAAAATCCTGGGATGGTCCGGTGAGGTGGATGGGGCTCCAGGGCTTTCCTTTCCTTTCCCTTTTTAAAGTTCAGAATTTGCGCAAAACTGCAACATTGTTATTAAGCTACATCGCTACAGTGTAGCTTTGGAGGTAGTGGCTGTTTCAAGGCTGGATTCTTTCAATGAAATCACTCTTTGGAAGCAAGCTATTGGGGGAGGGAATCCTAAACATGTGTGAGGGTGTCTGATTTTATAGCTGTCATGAAAGCCTGCCTGTGTGTGTGTGTGTCTACCGGCTCGCTCCCTCCCCAGGAGGGGAAGACTAGCTAGGCTTTCTGCGGCCGGGCTCCCTCAGCCAAATTCTTCTTGCCCGCCCCAGGGGAATCCAAAACGCTGATAGCCTCCTCCTGCCCAATCCCCTCCTCTCCGTCTCTCCCCCCCCCAACTCTCCGCACGTACTCCGGAGCTGGAGCGCTGCTGTGTGAAGGCTGCTCCAAGAAGTTCAGGCTTGCAAGAGAAGAAGTGATCCAAAAAAAGTTTTTGCTTCAGATCAGACAGGGAAACACCCCCCCCCCCCCCAATGACATCCGCAGAATACGGACAGCCATTGGGTAGATTGTGATTGGAGGAGGGAAACCCTGAACACGGATTCTCTTCCCTTAACACGGTACTGTCCACACAGAAAAAAATGAAACACGTATCAAGCGCACAATCCGATGTGAGACCTCTTGAAATCAGGATTTATTTTAAAACGGTTTAACGTGGTTTAACACGGAAGAAGCGTGTTAAGCCGAACTGCCGTCTGGCCAAGGAGAACTCAAAACGTTTTGAATTCGAGATAACGATGCCGTGGGGATGAGGCCTAACATTCGTATTGAATTCATATGGAACATTCATATCAAATTGAATCCTACCACCTGTGAAGGGGATCTTTCAAACAAATATTAATTTTCTTGCATTTGATTCTATACTAATCAAATGGGAAAAAAACCTGTTCATGCAATCCCGCGTTGGTAGCATCTTCTCCCTGAGCAGCAAGGTGCTTTTTTTCCTTTAAGCAATCAAAATGTTTTCTGGATCCTAGTGAATTTTTGAAGGATAGTATAGAATAATTGGAAATGTGAGGTACTTATTTACTAGGTGTGGAACCCAATTGTCTAGACGGACCTGGTGTAGTGGGCACTGAGACTTTTCCTTCTGTCCTCACCCTTTCCTGCTCCGCATCTACCCTTCCAAAACTTTCATCCACGCTGTCCCTCGCTCGCTGCCTTCGTTTTCCTCTGTCCTCCTTTCCAACCTAATCTTTTAATGCTGTTGTTCATAGCGTCTTGCCATCTCCCAGCACATTCACCCCATTTGGGGAATCTGGGCTGACTATAACTGCCAATACAAAGATAATTCTGTTCCAACTTTTCTGGAAGATCGCCAGAGAAAGAGAGCCAGCAAGACTGTAAAAAATCTAGCTGAGATTTATTGCCAGCTAATTACTATTAGCAGTTAGTTCTAGGATTGATAAAATCTCCTTAGGCAGCGAGTCAAGAGTTCGGCAGAAGGACCACAAATCTGTCTGCAGTGTCCAATCGGGAGAATCCAAAAGAGGTATTAGGAAAATCAGGTTCAGCTTCCAAGGTTACTTGATCTTTGTGAGGAATTGTATCCAACAAAGCCAGTACTTTTATTACACACCAAACAGCCTACATCTAGCTCACAGCTGACCTCAATCAGGGTCAGACTTCCTAGTTTTTCTAATTAAATGGTCAGACACTTGTCTGTTGAGAGGAAACAGACTGAATCCTTTCATCTGAAGCTTTCTCAGGCAACCCTGGCTGCTGGACTGAAGAGGTCTGTTCCCCAAAAGCTATCCGAGAGTCTTATTATTATTATTCAGTTGACTTTGTTTACACTAAATTGTCTCATCTAAGGAACTATGCAGAGCTCCCTCCCTCCCCACCCTGCTATTGTCGCTTCTTACTTGTTCTTTGTCATCTGTGCCTTCTCTTTACTCTCACCCCTCCCCACAGGCTCCTCAAACTGTTGCTACTGCATGATCTAATTTGTTTACTTAATTTCAGAGAAATAGCCGTGTTAATCTAATTCGAAAAGTCCAGCAAGGTAGTTAGTAGCACTTGGAGACTAACAGGAGAAGGGTTGGTGGCATGAGCTTTCGTAGACGTGTCTACTTCTTCAGATGCTAGGGGCCCCAATGGGCACATCTACTTCTTCAGATGTTAGGGGGCCCAATGGGCATATCTACTTCTTCAGATGCTAGGGGCCCAATGGGCACGTCTACTTCTTCAGATGCTAGGGGGCCCAATGGGCACATCTACTTCTTCAGATGCTAGGGGGCCAAAGGGCAGGTCTCCTTCTTCAGATGCTAGGGGGCCCAATGGGCACGTCTACTTCTTCAGATACTACGGGGCCCAATGGGCACGTCTACTTCTTCAGATACTAGGGGGCCCAATGGGCATGTCTACTTCTTCAGATGTTAGGGGGCCCAATGGGCACTTCTACTTCTTCAGATGTTAGGGGTCCCATGTGTCTACGAAAGCTCATGCCAACAATCCTTCTCCTGTTAGTCTCCAAGTGCTACTACTGCCTTGCTGGACTTATTTATTTAAGACAGTGGTTCCCAAAGTTGTCTGGGCTACGACCCATCTAATATAAGTTTACCAACTCGGGACCCACCTCTAGGTAATTTAACTGTTACCAATATGAATAAAGGACTTTTCAAATAACAAAGTTTTAATACAATTTTTTATTACTTAATCAAATAATTACATCAAAAAATTTATTTCAAATACGGTTAAATTTCCTAGAGGTGGGTCCCGACCCACAGTTTGGGAAACCCTGATTTAAGACATTTATATGGCACTTTTCATTTCATTTTTTTTTTAAAATCAAAGCACATTACTGCTGTTCCCCTCATCTTCTGTGTCAGGGCTGGCCTTTCACTTTAAAATAGCCTATATTGGGTTGTGTGGTTATTTTGATGATAAAGTTCTGATGACCAAGGATCATCTGATAGATGTTAGGGATATGCATTTACGTTGCATCGAAGCAAATGAAACAGAAATGTGCCTTTGTGCGAATGGAGCCACACCAAATGGGCTGAGCTTCCAATTCACTTCAAATGTTCCTATGTTCATTAACAGCAACACTTCTGCCTTGATCCTGGTGCTTCTAACGCAAGCACAGAAGTTTTCACTTCGCATATGAAGGTCCATCTGCAAACACTCTATAGCCAATACTCAATTCAAATGTGACATTTTGAACATTTGCCATTCCTATGAATAGTGATGATGAACATTCTTTACCCATCCCTAAAGCTGTATATTAGAATGCGTAGTATCCTGCCATAGAGAAGTAGTAAGGAAATGAAGGAAATCCAAAGCATCATTTCCACTCTTTCCAACGCTATAGATCTGAATCTAATATTTCATTAGTCATCTTAATAGAGAGAGAATACTAATATCTTCTCTCCTATTAACATTTTTTAAGATGTTATCATTAATTTTGTTTATATCTGAAATTTTGAAGATGTCTTACGCTGTTCCTTCTGAATATATATGGTTAGAATTTAAGTTCCATTTACATAGATGGGAGGAATTTAATTTGAAGTACTAAGATTTAAGTTGATAGCATTAATTATATATTTTCTATTAAAAGGATAAAGAAGCAGTGCAAGAACTATCGGGTCTTCCAAGTAAAAACACATCAGAAGAGGCACAACCTGGGACTACAAGTTCACCTGGGACTGCAGGAAGAACACCTGGGACTACAAGTTCACCTGGGATTGCAGGAACACCTTGGACTACAAGTGCACCTGGGACTGCAGGAACACCTTGGACTACAAGCAGACCTGGGACTGCAAGAAGAACACCTGGGACTACAAGTGCACCTGGGACTGCAGGAACACCTTGGACTACAAGCGGACCTGGGACTGCAAGAAGAACACCTGGGACTACAAGTGCACCTGGGATTGCAGGAACACCTGGGACTACAAACAGACCTGGGACTGCAGGAGTACCTGGGCTTTCTGGGAAGGCAGAATCTGTGAGTATTGCAATCTTATGAAATGCTAGCTAGGTTACTAACTCCAGATGAAGTTTTCTCCTAAACTTAAATGCATGGTGCACATATATGATGATGTATATATATATATACTGTATATATACAAAGAGACAGAATTAAATATACAGTGATTGCAAAGGATAAACGGTGTTTTCACTTTAAAGCTTTTGCCAAGAAAATGAACAGTGTACTCAAATGCCCAAGTACCATGGCCATATTTATATACCATCTCCAGGGGGTGGGTAGGTGGGAGACAGGAAACGATACCTTATATCTCTTTGAGTTCTCCCCTCTTCTCTTCTAGTTTTCCTCCAAACAGCAAAGGCGGAGGCAAGTGGCATTCCCATTCAATTTTTGATTCCCAGATTTTATGAGGATTATCCAGCAAAAATCCGGAGGAAAACGTTCTGAGGAAAACTGGACTTTCTCCTTTTGGAGCCAAGTCCGCTCCCCCCCACACACACAAATGGGAACCCTCCTGGACTATTTGGGGTGGAACTGTAGCCATCTGGCCAATGCCTACCAAATGAGGGTGGGATTTTACAGCTGTGAAGGCCCCCCCCTCCCTTGCCATGCCCACAGTACTAGAGCCCAATCGGCTTGGATTTGCCCTGAATGGCGGGAAGGAGACCAGCTTGACTCATGGCGGTTTTGCTTGATACATATGCATCTTTCTGATGAGTGTTAGCAGCTATTAGAAATGGATACATTCCTAGTAGCTGCTAACAATCAGAAAGATACATATGTATCAAGCAAAAAGGTTTTAAAAGCAAAACCAAGATGCTGATTGCACTCTGCTCCTTTGCTGATCTGCTTGAGCACAAATGTGCTCTTCCCGGTAACGTAGATGGAAGTGATGTTACTGGGAACGTCTGATCTGAAAGGAAGGGAGTGAAAAGGGGAAAGTGTGATTGCCTTGTGTCTGTCTGTTCTTCTGCTCAGCTAATTGACCAGGCCAGGCTTACAGGGTTTGCACTGGGGGTGGGTGGAAATTAAAAGGTCCTGTTTCTCCATGCTGAGGATTTGAGCGGTGAGTGGGAACGGCACTATTTGGGTTCAGTCTGGTTTACTATCAGGTAAATGGGAATAGCCTGAAATGTGCACTTGGCCCTGTATCAGGATTAAAATAGTCCAACTGGGACTAAAATAGCCAAGTGGGAATGCCCCCTTAATGCATTTGTTCTCCCAACGTACTAAAAGTATTAGTGAATCTAAAACCACTCATCTTGCTCTGCCCCACCTTCCTCATTGTAAATGCCTCCCTGAAATTGTTCATGATTGGTCCATGCATCCTGTCTTTCAGTTTTGTCCCCGCCTCCCCCCGAACTGTCCACACATATTTTTTAAAAGGGGAGAATGAGCTTTAGGCTTGCTTTGGGGGCTGCTTCTGCCATCATGCAGCCGCCTGTGGAAAATGATTTTTTTAGAGGAAAAGTTTTTCTTTCTTTCACTGTGATATTTTTGACATCCAGAATATAAGGAAAATACATACACATTTTATTGGATGGGCGCTTAGCAGAAATGGGAGTCTAAGCAAATAAGAACTTGATCAGTGTGGATACCTCCAAAATACACTTGAAACGGAGCAGGAAGTGATTATTCCGCTCACCCACATAAAAGGTGTGTAGGTCCAGAATATTTCCAGCTATTTATGTCTATAAAATACTAGAGCATCATTTCTGTCTCACAACACCACCCACACAGGTGGCTGAGCCTGATTTTGGGGTGCTTCCAAGAAGGAGCACTCGATGTCTCTCCCTGGGGAGGCCATAGCTTGCTCCTTTTGAGGTGAAAAATGACCTGGACCAGGAAATAGTCACTGGTTTTGAGTCTTGTCCTCTGTCCAAAGTGCTGGCTAAGGGGCAGGAGAATGAGAGCGACAACTGGGCTATCTCTTTCCCGTCTGTTTAATCACGCGGGGAGGCGGGGGAAGGAGGAGGTGAAGAGTTACAATAGATAGTAATTGAAAGGGATGGTGACCTGTATTATCATTTTAGGGAAAGCCAGGCCCTCGGGGCCCTCCCGGAGCAAAAGGAGAACCTGGTCTTAAAGGAGAAAAGGTTGGTAATGTTCTAATATCAAAGAACCTATAGATTTAATTGCCATTCAAATGAGATATGTTATGTTCTGAGAAATGGGTAGATTTACACCTGTTTAGAAGGCCCTCTTGTATTTCTTCTATGCTGTAGTTGACTGTCCCACACATGGGGAAAGCAGCAAACACACATGTGGGATGCTTTGTTTTTACTTTGCAATGGTGTGATGAGTGTAGCTTAAAAGGAAAGTAGAGCAATTGGTGATGGAACAGAGCTGTCACAGTCTCTCTCCTAGTTCAGTAACGAGAGGCCTTAGCAGCAGCCAGGGTAGGCACTGAAGACATCACTACTTTATGTACATGGAATAGACCTTCACATGAAGTTCTGTGCCACACTGGTGTCTGGATGCACATCACACTGGTCATAAAAGAGCTGATTTGCTACTGAGTCCAATTCAAGGTGTTAACTTTGCCTTACAAGGCCCTAAATAGCTATAGGAACGCCTTCTCCCATATCGACCTGCCCATGCCTTGAGATCTGGAGGGGAGGCCCTCCTGGGTGTGCTGCCACTCAGAGCAGCAAAAGGGCTGGGCACCGGGGATAGGGCCTTCTCAGTGGTGGCTCCTTGAGGCATGTCAGGCAACTTCACTTTACGTGTTTAGGAAGGCAGTGAAGAGGCACCTCTTTGTCCTGGGCTTTGGCTAAATGGGGATATGGCTTTCTCTCCCCGTTTTTCAGACACTTGTATCGATTTAATTAATATGTTTATATTTGGTTTTATACCCTTCATGGATAGGGTGGAATAAAAATGCAGTAAATAAATAAATTTCCCAGCTTGTACTGTAAGGTCTCAGGGCAGGTTATAACAAAACCCACGTGAATTAAAATTCAGTGCTTTAAAACCACACGTTCCACTGTTGACCTGGCACGGGAGCTTTCTACCTTTACCTTTGATGCAGAATAAATGCCTCTCCTTTGGGCCCCTTGTGTCTGCATGCTGGTGTGTGCCACAGAGGCCCCATACTGTATTCTCTGTCTGCATAAGCCAGAGTGTACCCCGGATTAGGAAGCCCAAAATAGCTTCCTGATCCACTACCAGCATATGAGGACCAATGGGGAGCCATTTCAGTGGCAGGCCTTGCTACACCATTAAAATGGGTCCCTTGGTGAAATTGGTCATAGCTGGCTCTGAAGCTGGTGGAGAACAGGACTATCTGATATAGATCCACAGATTGAGACCTGAAGCCTATTCACACTTAGGCCCCCGAACACAATTAGGCAAGACCTGGGACAGAGCATTCGCTCTGCTGGGGGGCCGGTTCCGTCTGGAACCATCCCATCCCGTCCCGGGGCGGCCTAATCACGTTCCGGATGTAGAGCACGGAATCAGGGCAGAAGGCAGAGCATTTGCATTCTCCCTGCCGGACAGCTGTGGGCCCACCCCATGTCCATTGGGCCCCTTCAGGACCTCTTGCCAATAGCCCCTTTTGGGGGAGGGGCAAGATCGGGACGGCCCGGGTTAGAACACACGGGGACGGATTCCCCCTTCACACTTAGGCAGGTAAGGAATGCATGGGGACGTGTCCTTACCTGCCTAGGTGTGAAAGGGGAATCCATTCCCACGTGTTCTAGCCTTACTGAAAAGGCCTCTTCACAGACAAGTGCAGAACAGCCCCCTGTCTAACTCTCAGCTGGAGGGTCGGCTTATATCCCTCGGGAACTACTTGCCAAGCAGGGTCAGAGCCTTTTTCTTTTCCTCTCAGAGGAGAGATGTGTGAATGGGTGCCTGAGCTTCACAATCTTTCAGAGAACCACAAATCCTCAATGTTCAATTTTTTTAAAATTTCCCTTTATAGAGTATCTGACATTCTCATAGTACATCTTTCAGCACCTAGTTAAAAGACACATTGAATCTCTGCTCTTTTTTGTCCTTGTTTTGGGACATTTTTAAAATAGTATTTTAATTTGCTTTCATGCTCACTCACTCTTTTGTTAGCCTTCCAGAGGCTATGAATTCAGATAAATAATGCATTGCTAGAAATAAAGTTTGCACAAAAAATATTGTACTGTTTGGTTTACGTTGTATTGCAGATGTTTTATTTGTATAGAATGTCATTGCACGTACAGTAATATTGCATTTTCCACATAAATTTAGTATGTTTGTTCACTAACGTGTATCACTTCTATTGATCAGAAGACTCTTTAAAAGACTGGGTTAAAAACCATTGCTTGGCACCTGAAAAATGGTGACAGCGTTAGGCAGAGTTCTTTAGGAAAATTCCTCCATGACCTAAACACCAGCAAGAAAAAGCCTTCTCCGTTCTGACTATGTTTCATAGGTTCAAGGACATCAGTTTCATATTTGCCTTTAGGCTCCACGGTGGCTGAGGTGACCTGAGTTCAAAATCAGGCCAATACTCTCTTCTCCTACCTAGGCGCATCATGTTGGTGTTCTCTGAGAGTGGAGCTGAGCAAATCTTTTAACAAAGTATCTTGTGATATTATGATTGAAAACCTACTTATGCTGTGCTGGGTGTCTCTACTGTTGGGAAGATGCACAGAAAGGATGTACATTAACCATCAGTAGTAGTTCGGTTCAGAGCTACAGGTGACCCTGTTTCAGCTCATTTGGAACTAGAAAGAACTGAACAGTTGATGTTTGGTGGGTTGAAGGGATCCAAGCCCAGTTCATTCCAAAGGAGCAGTTCAACTGCTCTTAGGTTGCAGGAGAAAGTGAAAAGTTGTTAGGCTGGAAAGCCCATATAAGGAAAATGTAGAGATGTGTGCAGAAAGGTAACTAAGTGTCACAAGTATCACCAGACTGTGCTCAAGGTTGGATTGTGCAAGAATTGAGTAAGATTGTGTAACACTTGCAACACAGGCTTGTGTAATACAAGGGAAGTGAGTCACCATCGTGTGATAAGGAATTGTATAAAGGTGATCACACACGGCTGTGTGTTGTTGATTGATTGCTGGAGAGGGAGAGAGATGCAACTGCTAAGATGTAACCGCTACGAATAAACAAAGCCTCTACGGAGAATTCTGTCTCAGACTGGTTTCTTAAGCTGTGAGCAGAAGGAAGAACGGAGCTCCTGAAATATTGGACAGCTCCGAGGAAGCTGACAGCCAGCAAGCCGAAAGACAGATGCTTGTATTTTCCAGCACGGACGTGCAACTCTGCGAAGATTTATTACCAACGGGGGTACCTGACACACCACTACCCCCTGACAAAAGTAGTCTCTAGCATTCCCTGTCCATCTCCCAGAGCCTGTCCACTCAAAATGTGGTGGCTCAAATTAACCATAGCTGATCATTCAAGACTGGTTCTGCACTGAACCCTATTTCAAATAAAAACCCTGACATTTGGGACTTGGGGAATCCCCAGGCCAAATCAAGCTGAGTTGAGCGCCCTTTGCCATGCTGGGATGGACGGGGAGTGACAGTTAGGCTGTCTCCAGATATGAGAGAAAACCCAGGATCCTCTCTGTGCTGCTCTGGGAATGCTAGGGATATGTCTAATCTTCTCAGTGTAGTGCCAATTACAATGTTCAAAAAGAAGCACCCCCCCAAAAAAAAACCCCCATTGCGTTGCTATTATGGGAATTCCGGCAACAATGTCTGATTTATTATGATATCCCAGCATCCCTTCATGTCTGGTGCGAGGCGTTCGGGATCAGGGGATACTGTACTTTAATCTCATCCATTCAGTCCTTACAGGCTTAATTGTATGCTTTTTTAATCTATATAATCCAAAACCTTCACCATCATTTTCTCTCCATTTTAGGGAGATGCTGGTGTTGGATTGCCAGGCCCCCCTGGCCTTCCAGGGCCCCCTGGACCCCCTGGACCCACAAGGGGATCTGTGAGTTTCGGTACCATGTAGAACAAGCTCTTTTATTTTCAGGCCTGCCTAGTAATTGTGAAACAGCTTTACAAGAAGGAGTAGATGGGTCTGGATGGAGCATGGAGGAGAATAAAAGAAACATGGGAAGGGAAGGAGATTCGATGAAGGGAAGAAAAGGGATGAAGTCAAGCAGGAAGAAAATATCTTTCTGGGGATGATGGTTAGCAGAAGAAACTATTCATTATAACCTATCAAACATTATAATTACACTCATCAATTTATTGATGCTAGTTGATTTGTGGTTTTTCCCACAGGGGGAAAAAAATCCCTGAAAACCTTTCTTCCCACATGATTGCATCTCATTAACAGTGTTCTGTTATTAATGTGATTTATTTTAGGGAAGGATAGAAATGGAAGGTTCTGGATCTGGATTTGGCTATTTTGACAGAGACACAGATGTTCTCAGGGTAAGAAGCTGCTGCTATTATTATCATAAATGTTTTGCAATATATAATGTGGGTATAAATATGATATAACCAGAGATCATCTTCAGCTGACAATGCATAGTGGTTTTGTGTCTTCAGAACTACTTATTCTCTGATAATTCATAAGGAGACCCATATCTATAGGTAGATATATGGCGACAAAATGTTGACTTGACCAATGATTTTCTACTAAGCATGCTGAAAAAAATGTAAGCGAGACAGTGCTCCTATTGGCAGTTCCATGACCGTCTGTGTTCTTCCCAACAACATCAGTAAAACAGAGTTTCACAGTGGCGTAGGTTTTATGTAAACTTTATTACATTTAGCCCAGAAGAATCAGAAATAGAATGGGGGATACATGACTCCACAAAAGTTTGCATGTAAAAAAGGCTTTGAATTTTAGTTGTTCACTAACTAAATTGGACTCGGCATTTCTGGGCTCTTCAATAAAAGCCTTGTTTTCTGATCAGAGGAAGTAAAATCAGACTCTCCAGGGGCTATGCTCTAATGCCTCATTACAATGTATTGTCCAATCTCTGGTTACATTGCAAGCTGCTTGCTTTCAGCCAAGCACATAATAGGGAGAGGAAGAAAAGGGGAGAAAATTGCAGCTTATCATTGGATCTGATAAGCTGAAAGTAGGAAGCCTTTTGAAGAACCAACACACTTTCACAGCACTCTTCAGTGCTGATTAGACTCAATATTCTGTTTCAAGTTCTGGGTGTTCACTTTAAGAAGAATTAAGATACACTGGAAAAGGTTCAAGGATGGTCAACAAAGATATCAGTTTGCTATTTTTGGAGATTCTGTGTCATTTTGGAAATTTTTGTACATATAGAGGATTTGGGTAACATGGTTTTTCTTTATAATTCAAATACCATTGGACTTCCGTATCCACGGGGGATATGTTCCAGGTACTACCACAGTTAACGAAAAACCATGGATGTTTCAAATGCAGGGAAATGCACTCAATTTCCCAGTGGGATTTCACAGGAATGATGGGTAATCTCACATCATTTCCTGTGATTTACTGAGTGACCTAGGCCTCTGAGAAGCTCCAGGCAGGCCTAATGGTGGGGCTGGGAGGCTGGTCCGGTCACCACAGACAACTGAAATCATGGTTACCAGATCCGTGGACTATATTGCAGTATTGTTGACCAAGAGACGCTCCAAAATTCCCTACTATAACTCTCCACTTTTGGCTGAGAGAAAGAGCCTTTAACTTTGTGAGTCAATAGTAGCAACCTTTTTGTAACAGTATCACCGGTTTCCTTAGGGTGTACCTGGACCTCCCGGACCTCCAGGTTCACCTGGTCTTCCAGGTCTACCAGCACGAGATGCAAATGAAGGAGACCCTGGCTTGCCAGGAGAAAATGGGAAAGATGGAGCAGCTGGAAAACCAGGCCCTCGAGTAAGTACTGATCATTGATATGCTTTATGGGAGATTGGTTAGCATTTCTACAACAGAGGCCAGAAATAAATGATGATTACAACCTCCTGTATTCTCAAACAGAAGAGTATGCAATCACATACACAGGCACATTTCAGAAGCATTAGGAAAGCCACCTTTCAGTTGGTACCAGGATGCTTGAAGGAAAATTTAAAAATGTATGCAGGGAAATCACTTTTTATCCAGTTATTTGCCTGGGAGTGTTAACTGGTGATAACAGATACAGAATTCAGTTGGCCAACCTCTTTTTTCCTACCCCAGGAGCCAGATTCTAGCTGCAAATGGATTCTAGCTGCAGATCTCCTAGAGCCTGGAAAGGTCATGCAGCTACTTCTAAATAAATACTGGGCTGGGCTTAAATACACTAAGGCTGTGGTCCCACTTGACTTTTTAAATATGAAATTAACCTAAACACGCATTCTGCCCGATCTCATTGAAAACGTACAAAACTGTATAGAACCCAAATTTTGCCATTCCCATTGAAAACGCCTCATAAAACACATTGGGGAACCAGCATCTTTTACTTCCTGCCCTTTGCCATTCAAGGTTCCCACGGTTTGGTCCCACAGTTAACATCATGACATGGCCGAGGGTGGGGAATTCCAGCTCCACCCTTTAATCACACACCCAGCCTGTTTTGCACAACTGGGTAATTGCAGACTAGCGATCCCCCACGACCATGGGGATCAATTCCACAATGCTTTGGTCTTGTGCAAAATCACCTCCCTGAGTATAGATCTAAGCCATGCTTTGCAGCCAGCGGTGGACAACCATAATGCGCCCCCACCGCCAGGTGCAAAACATGGGCTAGATCTAGGCTTAGGAGGGTAATTTTTCTCTTGCCCTCTCTCTTTAAAATTCTTCATCCAGGAGGGGGGCAGCAGGACAGAAACTTCCAAAGTCTCCCTCTTTGCAAAATCGGGGAAGCGGAGAGGTGTGGGTGGAAGGAGGGAAGGAGGGGGCAGCAGGATGGTAACTTCCAAAGTCTCTTTGTTTGCAAAATCGGGGATCACCATGGAGAAGCAGAGAGGCAAAAGACATAGGTGGAAGGAAGGAGGGGGGCAGCAGGATGGAAACCTCCAAAGTCTCAGTGGCTGGCAGAAGAGTCCCTCTTTGCCAATTGGAGAGACAAAGTAAGCGCTAGCTTTAGATGTCATTGGCGCACCATGAAATGGCAAGCATTTGAAAGTCTTTCTGGTCCCTGTCTAAGTAAAATCAGACTCTCCGGGGGCTATGCTCTAATGCCTCATTACAATGTATTGTCCAATCTCCAGTTACATTGCAAGCTGCTCACTTTCAGCCAAGCACATAATAGGGAGAGAGAGAAAAGGGGAGAAAATTGCAACTTATCATTGGATCTGTAAGCTGAAAGTTGGAAGCCTTTTGAAGAACCAACACATTTTCACAGCCCCCAGGAGGGAAGCTGCCAATTTGAGCTTCTGGTGGGAGCCAAAAGGCAATAGGATTCCTCCCACCCTCCTTCATTTTCTCTTCTACAGCTGAAAGGGGAGATGGAGCGCTGAATGGCACAATGCAGCCGGATCTCATTAGCAAACAGCCGGGGAAACAGAGGGGAAATCCTGGCTTATCATTGGCTCGGGGAAAGTGAAATCAATGCCACTAAATCATGCTTCCACACCTCCAAAAAACCGCTTGAGTTCCCACTGAGAAATAGCGAGGATTATTTGTAAATCCTGCAGCAAGAGTTCTTTTGATTCAAATAAAGGTAATCCATGTTCTAGGACCTTTAATCCTCAGAAACTGCAGATTCCTCCTATTGTTTGGGAATGGCCAACTTTGAAAATGAATTCAAAGCTCTTTAAATCTTAAATGGGGACGCACCCTTAATGTTCTTATTTATAGTTATATCCTGACCTATACCTTATGGTCTCAGGGTGGATTACAATTGCAGGAGCTGTGGGACAGATTATGGTGATCCATCTACCCAGCTTAAAGGGCTCCCCCCAGATCTTCCTTCAGGGTTCACTCCCTTAGACTTTGTGGTCCCAGGCAATCAAGGCCACAAGGCTATTTTGCCCATAGCTGGGAAGATCCAATAAGTTTCCATGTCAGACCAAGAGTTCCAACCACGAGAGTCATGGGTTCTAGCCTCTGCTCTTCTTAACCACTTTGCCACCGGTGGGCTGTTAATTCACACCCAAATTAATTCAGAGAACTCACAGCATATTGCTAGGAGATTGCAAAACCATAATCAGGAGATTTAAAACAAAGATGTTTAGACATATTAGGAACAGTTTGTACAGAAAGGGAAGTAATGGGTAGATGTTAAAAAAAACAGAACATGGATGAAATCTGATAAAATCAGTCATGAAGGGAAAGTCACAGTAATTCTGAAATATGACCTGGAAGATCATTCTGGTTTGGGAGAAAGATAACATCCAAAATATCCATTGCTTTCCCAGACCAGAGTAAATATTGACATAAAGTAAAAAAGCACACATCCTCTTTTAAAAGGGAATCAGCCATAAAAAGCAGTAATAGAGTAACTTTTGGAAAATTAAGTTACAGTAATAGGGGATTTGTTTAGCTTAAGTAGAAAAAATATTTTAACACTTGTTCATTGAGTTCAATATACTAACAGTTATAAAACATGTATACATACTGTCACACACAGAGAGACATGGAAAGAATGCACTTGATCTCCGATGCCCCCCAGATTGTACTTTTAAACTGCTGAGGACGGTATTTAGGAGGAAATGGGTAAACAAGAGACCCCTAAATCTGCCCTGGTGCAGAATATGAAGGGATGAAATGCCTCCATGTGTGGAGTGAGTAAAGCACGCTGCCCAAATGGGAGCCCTGTGGCTTGGAGGCCAAGAATGAGAGATCCTGGCCCCTTGGCCTGTTCAGCACTCGTCCCTGAAGGCCACCTTGCGGGTCTCCCAAGGCATGGAATGCTATTTTTGCAAGTAAGAGTTTTCTTGCTGCAGTTTGGTTGGTTTAACTTGTGGTGTAAGCAGTTTTTAGCAAAAGGTTTTTTTGATAGAAAACAATTTTGAAGAATTGAATGGCAGATCCAGAGGCAGGTTGTGAGTCCCTTAGGGTGACGGCAAGGGCTACAGTCTCCACATTTTCTAGAAGCTGAGCTGGGGCTTTGACCCTAGTGCAAGGTGGGCTGTGCAAGGATGCATTTTTTGCAAATTTGAGTCGAACCCATGCATTTGAAAATCCAGTTCAAATCCGAAAATACGAATGTCAGCAACATTGTATCCGTTTTTTGAATTTGCACGCATCCCGTTTTTATTCCGTATGCATCCAGTTTTCATTCCGCATTAGAAGTGCAAATGTGGATAATATTTGTATGCAATATACGCGGATCGGTTCATTCAAATTATTTGAAAATCTGAAATTGGTTTGAATGTGTAAATTCGGATTTTCGTAAATCTGATTCGAATTGGAATGTCGACATTCGACAGATTCGAATTGGATTTTTTGAATTTTTGAATATCCCTGCACATCCCTAGTGCAAAGCCCATGGCTGAAAATTATATCTGGCAGCATTTTGTCTGATCACTGCACAGGTGTGGAACTCTGCCAAGTGGGAATGTCCCCACACTGGACAACTTCAGCGCCTGTTCCAGGCTGACAGTGGGAAAAGGGCTCACAGTGGAAGAGGGCGGAAATTAATCTTGTTCAAGACCATATTAAACAATTAAGCAATTTTTAACATACTATTTATTGTTATGGCATGAAGAAGTTGCTGTTACTGCCTGCCTTTGTAAATTGCTGACATGTCTACAGGGACCTCCAGGCCGGCACGGTCAAAATGGGCTAATAGGCACTCCGGGAGAGAAGGGAGCAAAGGTAAGTGGCCAGTTATGTTTCTTCTCTACTGCTGTCCAGTAAAACTCTGAAGGTTCTTGATGAGCACATTAAAAAAAACTGACTAATTTCCGGGTTACCTCAAGGCTGATGAGGAATTTCTTGTCCCAAAAGGCAACCCCCCCCCCTTGAGATGGCAGACAGGAATAGCACTAGGGATCAATAATGCAGGGTTTTGCTTCCTGCCTGGACCGTCTTTGTGGATTTTGGTGACACACAACCTGCCAACCTGACTACCATCACATCCCCAGATATGTGGTGGCAGCTCTGTCCAGAAAGGCAAGTGGCTCCCTAAAAGCGCTACAGCTGGAAAACCTGTGACCCACCCAGGTGTGTGGGGGGCGCTGGTGCAGGGCAAATGGTAGCGTTGCCTATATGAGACATGAGGTGACCCCAGCACTGTCATGGCTGTATATTCGTCTTGTCTGGACAGGGCCTAAGAGTTCAGATTAACGGATCTTATTTTCTGTGCCTCCTATTCGTAATTCATCTCTGTTCCATACTTTTTGACGCCCACCCTTCCTCTGGGCAGAAACAAAATGGGAACGAAATTGATTTTGCTGCTTTCGTTTCTGGTGTGCTCGAGTCGTTTTAGAATGAAAATTGTATTTTGTGGGTGGCCACGGCCTTCATTTCGTCTGGCTTCCCTTTCCTGTCCCACACATGGAACAGCTTTGTTCTTCCTCTTCTTCCACCTCCCAAAGACGAGAGTGCAGCCAAAGTGGAGCTCGGTTTCTTTCTCTTCAAACCCAAGCCCAGTGCAAAAATTACAATTTTGTTTTGTGCCTTCTAAGACAATACTTCTGGGCCCCCATGTACAACAGGCAAAGTTGAAAATAACACAAAATGAGCCCCCCCCCTAAAATCTGCATTCGTGCTTGCCTTGCTTAGAACTACTGCTAGAGGGAGAGGAGAAGTGGGGAGGGTGCCGGACAACTGTCATGGAAGCCGCCTTGCCGTCTCCCCCTTGAATCACCTCTATTGTACACATTTCGGAAGGCAGTTTAGACGCAGCGCTCTGTCCCGGCGTTCGGTTAAATGGGGATACAATTTCCCTTCTCACTTGCAGATGCTGTTGTTTTAATATATAATCTTATTGTTTTAATAATGTTTGATTTTAAGTGTTGTTACCCACCCGGATAAAAATGTAAACAAATAAATTATTCATTCAAAGTTCTCCCTCTCTCAATACATACATATATAAATTATTGCATAAAATAAAATTATTCCTTCCATTTTCTTACACATAGTCCCCATCTACATGCAAAGAAAAATCCATTAAAAAGCTTCTTTTGCTTCTGAGCGTCTCCAATGCAGAGCTTTACTCCAGGCTTCCAGAGCCACAAAGGAGGAAAATCCGCAGCAGAAAAAAAAAAAAAAACTTTAAACGAGACTACCTCCGCACTTTTGGGAAGCCACAGGTTTTCCTGGGAGCATGGAGACGCTTTCGCCACATTTTCTCTCATATTCCACTGAAATTTTAGGCGTTTTTGATCCCTGCTGAAGAATTGGCTGTCAGAATCAGCTGCCTGCATTCAGCTGTTTCAGCACAGAAGCAGAGCTGCGAACTGTCACATTGTTTCACTTCAGAGGGGGAGGGAGATTTTTTGCTTCCTAACAGGGAAAGGTGATACTAATTATCATTATCATTACCAGGGAGATTCTCAGCAAGCACATCTCTCTCTCCCCCTCCTTATAACGCATCCTCCAAAGTGAAACTAAGTTTCACTTCGCAGGTCTGGTTCTCCGCTAATCAGCTGCCATTACATGAATGCAGGCAGCTGAATTTGACAGCTGAAGGGAGCCTGCTTTCAGTTATGCTTGTAACTATATTGCAAGCATTACTTATAGAGAGAGGGAGATGCTTTCAGTAACTGCTTTTAACTCTTGGCAGCCAAGTAAAGGGATGATCTCTGTTGTGTTCTAGAGGTTCAATTGAGGTTTTTGCCTGTCATCTCTGCAGCAGGCAGAAGGTGGGGCTGGGGCTGGGGCTGGGGCTGGGGAGAAAAAGATGCAGGCTCACAAAAAGTGCTTTGCATGGAGACAGGAAAGTATGTTTTAAATCCGCATTGCCCCAAACCACATGGGGATGTTTTATTTCAAATTACAACCCGCATTTTTAAAATCCAACACAAGAAGGAAGCAAAAAGAGACCATATTTTCTTCTATAACTATTTTCGTTTATCTTACAGGGCGATCCAGGTCTTCAGGGGGCCGTTGGACCAAAGGTATGCAACAGAGCACTTAAGACTTGAATTCGGATTGGAATGCTGCTGCTGCTGCAACAACAACATATATTACTGTGTTTCCATTTGGTCAGAAAAGGTGCTTCCTGAAGGTCTTAGGATGGGTTGCAACAGTAAAAGCAAGTGAAAAGAATCCACTGCAAATAACAACAGTCCCTTAAAGTGGGGAGGGGGAGCTGTTCTTCAGCCAAAGACTTAAGATGGAAGAGCAAAATCCAAGCCAGTCCCCCAGGTAGCTGCATTGCTTTCACCTACACGAGAGCCCCCTTTAGGATTAGATCAATACAACCATGCAAGACAGCACAAGGGTGAAAGGATCTCAGGCAAACATTCGAAGCTCTACCTCATGATGACCACAATAGTTCCACAAGTGAACGCTGCCTGTAAAAGTGACCAGATTTCTGGATCTTCAGTCAGTATTTGTATTGAGGTGACCTGTGAGCAATTGCCCTATTTCAATCACGCCATCAGGGCTCCATCAGAGTGGTTCCTCCTGCTCTGATGGCTAGGTCATCCTCATGCCCTTTAGGGCAGGATGCTAGCAGATCTAGTGTGGGTCCACTTGACTCTTTGGACCCTGGGCAGCCAGAGGTCAGCCAGAAACCCCAATGGGGATCGTGCCTCTGTCTCTGATTGTTTAGGGATGTATTAATAACAGAATAACAAACGTAGGTCACCTGCTAATCCTCAAACTTGTTTCTATCCCAGTTTTAGAGCTAAATTAAATGAAGTGGTTCAGTTTAGGGATCTGCACGAATATTCAAAAATCCAAATATTCAATTCGATTCGAATCTGACAAATGTCGGCATTCGGACGTGAATTGGATTTTTGAAAATCTGATACGGATTTTTGAATAATTTGAATGTGTAGATTTGTATCTGTCATATACGAATCTGCGTGAAACTTGCACTTAAAATACGGGATTAAAGTGGGATGCATACAGAATAATACGGGATGCATTTGGATTTTTACAGAATGCGCACAGATACATATAACAGATACAAATGTTGTCAACATTTGCATCTTTAAATACGAACCTAAAATTCAAATCTGCAGATTCAAATGTTACGGATTCAAATCGGATCTCATGACATTCGGGTCTTAAATAACTGAATCAAATAGGATTTTTTGACATTAGAATTTACTGGGATTCAAATGTCAAAACTACGTTCGTGCAGATTCCTAGTTCAGTTTAGTTACCATTATCCAACGGTTTATCGATGTTATCTTTCCCGTTCTGTTAAAGAGATTTCTCTGAAAAAAAGAAGATAACATTTGTTCTTTTCCAATCAGCTGTGAAAATAATAATTCTGACCCCGCGTCTCAGCTCTCGTTGGCTTTTCTCACCACCCTGTCTGGACAGGCGGGGAGCTTCAAACTGACATAATACTACACAGCAGTGTCACTATAAAGTGATGCCAGTGCCAAGTATCGGCTGCCGGATGTGATGGCTCCATATTGGCCGTGCATTGTGAGGCACAGCATGGAGAAGTCTGGACGCAGCCTAAAATAAAAGGTTGCACGTGACATGACCCCATATTGAAAGAAAAGGTACCGGCTGCTGGGGCTAGACTGTCCTTAGGCACCAATCCTTCTGCCTGAGAAGGAAGCTCAGTTCCCTTCTGCTCCAAAAATGTCGGCTGCACCTCCTCAGCAATGGGGTGTCTATTGCCTTCCACGTTTTACTGAATTTGAGCCTCATCAGTAATGTAGGGCATGATTAGAGCTTTAGCTCAGAATTATCCAACAGGGCAGGCATATATTTCCAGTCCCTACTATGACTCTTCAGCAGTTCTTTTCCATACTGTATTTCGCATTAAGTTCCTTTGTAATATAAAATCTGGTCTTTTATTCAGGGAGACCCTGGAGACATTGGGCTCTCGGGCCCTAAAGGGCAGCCAGGAATTCATGGAGAACCTGGGAATCCAGGACCACCAGGACCACCAGGCCCCCCCGGGCCAGGCTATGGATTTGGATTTGAGGTACCTGTATGCGCTTTAGAAGTGGTTTCCAGCAGGCATTGCTCATTAACTTCAGAAAGAGACATTGACTGCACCCAGATGTTGGTTACTTGTACCACGATACTTGGATATTCCAGAGCAAACCATGGATATTCTGGAATATCCAAATAAAGCAGGATAAGTAATCGGTGCTCAGATGTTGCCATTGTCATAGTTTGGAGGGATCAATCTGGTACATGAATGGATGTGTGAGAAAGAAAAACAGCGTGCGTTCAACAGTTTTGTATGAGCTTAGCCATAAAAATTGGCCTAATGACAGTACGTAGAGTATGGATGTCTCCTACGTTCTGTTTCAAAAGGGAATAAAGTTTTTGGCCCATGGACAATACATGGAAACATACAGCTCCACCAAAAATGTAATTTCGCTGTATTCATAGAATCATAGAATCATAGAATGGTAGAGTTGGAGGGGACCTCCTGGGTCATCGAGTCCAACCCCCTGCTCAAGGCAGGATCTCCTAAACCATCTCAGACAGATGGCTGTCCAGTCTCTGCTTGAAGACCTCCATCGAAGGGGAACCAACCACCTCCCGTGGCAGCCTGTTCCACTGGTTGATCACTCTTACTGTTAGAATTTTTTTCCTAACATCTAAACTAAATCTTTTCCCCTGCAGTTTCACCCCATTGTTTCTAGTCCTTCCTTGAGAGAGTGAGAACAGGGCTGATCCCTCTGCCTTGTGACAACCCTTGAGGTATTTGTAGACAGCTATCATGTCTCCTCTCAGTCTTCTTTTTGGTAGACTAAACATTCCTAGTTCCTTAAGCCGTTCCTCATAGGACATGGTTTGCAGACCGTTCACCATCTTGGTAGCTCTCCTTTGAACCTGCTCCAGCTTGTCAGTGTCTTTTTTAAACTGGGGTGACCAGAACTGGACACAGTACTCCAGATGAGGTCTGACCAAGGTAGAGTAGAGGGGGATAATAACTTCACGTGATCTGGACTCTATGCTTCTCCTAATACACCCCAGGATTGCGTTTGCCTTGGATGCCTACATCGATAATGAGCATGAAGTAAGAGTTCCTTCATCACTGAAGCTGGTTTATTTCACTTGCCAACTTCTTTGGTTAGCTTTTGGCAGTGACCTGCAGAAGGCGATCATGAGGGAGAGGAGGGTGGTGCAAGGTTCCCTTTTGAATCTCTGTGGAACAAAGGGAGATTGTTCACTGGTATCTCCCTCTCTGCCCTGCTGGAAGTGTGATTTACTGACCTCCACAGTTAAATGTTTTAGGTTGCAAAGGAAAGATGGATACGTTTTCTTGCCGTTTGCACTGAGTAGGGTAATAACATGCAGAAATCTCAATTGGCTGTCCGTATTTTTTCATGCTTTAATTACCACACTTGATAGGAGGTGGGCCAGAGCATTGCTAATGACAATTTATTGTGAGACTCTTCATAATGAGCCCTGAGGTTTACTTCTGGGTATTCACACGTGGAAGCCTACATAAGAGGTGAATAGAATCCACAAACTAAGGAATTTGCAGGGCTCATGCAGATGAGGAGAGCAGAGTTTTGCTCACCGGAAAACGCCAGAAACGTCTGTAACTTGGCTGTCACTGTGTTGCCGCTTCTCATAGGACCGATGGGACAACTCTGTAGCTGCTGCTCAGTCGCTTCCTGTTGTCCAAACAGGACAATCAATTGTCCACGGTAACAGTGAGCATCTGAAGGAGAATCGGGCAGCTTTTTACTTTGCAGTTTCCCTGTTGCCGCTGCTGGGGATGACCCCAATCATCCTGTTTCCAGCTGTGAACTTCAGCGGCAGCATAGAGACACTGGATTTATAAGTGTGTCTAAGGTGTTTCTTCCTGATTTTTAGGTCAAGGAAGGACTTGAGACATAGTAGGTGGGACAGCATTTACTCCCTCAGTCCCGTCTTTGCTTTCACTGTCCCACGTGAAGGGGAAATGCCCCACAGGTCTTATCAGCCCCTAGGTGGGTCAGAAAGAAACGCCTCTGTGATTAGGATTATGGCTGGCAGTAATGTAATAATTTATTTATTTACATTTTGATCCCGCCCTATACCGGGGGGTCTCCGGGCGGGTAACATATAAAATAAAACATCATTAAATATTCATATTTCTGTTCATTGCCTGCCCCACCACCTCGCACTGCTCAGAGCAGCTTATATAAAGTGTACAGAGACATAGTTGAAACATAGGTGTGAAAAACGTTATAACATTAGGCTGAGATAAGAATATCACATTTGGGCTGCCAGCCTATTTATTGTCATACAACATGCCTTTTTTCACACCGTCTGTTATTTAGGACTGAGTAACATCTGTTATTATCAACTACGTGTCAAAAATTAAAATATCAGGCTTTCACGCTTGTCAAAAGAACAGTCTGCGTTGGAAACAGCATTCAAGGGTAATCAAAATGACAGACTGTTATGTAAAACTGGTGTCGGGTTCCTTCGAAGAAAAAGATTACAGGGGAAAATTACAATTTAAGAATACTTAGAACTGAGTGAATCTTTTTAAAAAAAGGACTAAGGAATACTAGACATAATATATAATAGAAACTTCAGGCATTTTTGTACTCAAGGGCTGCTTCCGCACAGGGGCAAAGAAATCCGGATCTCCTGCACCCGGATTTAGTAAAACCGGTTCCCACATGCGGCATAGATCCGGATTGGAGGCAGGTGCTGTGCAGACGCACAGCACCCATCCCCCATCTGTGGCCCAGGGCCCTCCCCCGGCCCGCCATGCTTGGCTCCTTGGAGCCAAGCATGGCGAGCGGGGGGACCTCACTGCCGCAGCTCGCCCTCGCCTCTGGAGCCAGGGCGAGCTTCCCTAAAGCCCACCCTAGCCCGCCCTGGGAGGAGTGCGGCGAATTCCCTCCTTACCTTGTCAGCGTCGGCCTGTTTCTGAGGGTCGGCGCCCAGGCTGCAGCGCGCCTCCATCCTGCACGTCTCCTGAGTGGCCGGGGCTGCTACTGGCAGCCCTTGCCCTTGGGAGGCGTTCTGCGCAGGCGCGCCGTCCAGTTTGAAAACGGCGTTGCTATGCGGACACACCTCACCGGAAGTGTGCCAAACAGCAATGTGTGTGCAGTCACACACTTCCAAAAGTGTCCTTAATGGGTGTTAAAGGGCCTGTGCGGAAGCACCCATGGTGTGTGATTCCTCTCACTAGGATATTCTATTTTGGCTTCCACATCTCAACTTTAAGATAAAGGAGAAGATGATCCTGAGTCAAATTTCAGCCCTGGTGACTTCTATAGACACGTTTGCACTTCCTTGTATGGAGGTGCAGTCACTGAACCATGGACTCACTAGATCTTCTGACATTCAGGGCATGTTCCCACTTGACTTTTTAAAAACAAATTCAACCTAAATCTGATACAAACACACATTCTGCCCATTTCCATTTTTTTAAATTATAATTGCAGTCAACCTTGATTCTTGCTGTTCCTACAGAAAATGCTCCAAAAACGCATTGGGGAAAGCACATCTTTTCCTCCCAGCCCTTTGGCAATCAGTGTTCCCACCCCTCTCTCTTGACTGGGTTTGCTCCTGCAGTTAACATGATGAAGGGGCCAAGGATGGGGAATTCCAGCTCCGCCCTTTGATCACATATCTAGCCTCTTTTGCGCAACTGTGTAATTTCAGACTAGTGATGCCCCATGACCATGAAGCTTTGGTCTTATGCAAAATCACCTCCCTAAGCCTAGATCTAGCCCATGCTTTGCACCTGATGGTGGGTAAGAGAAAAATTGATGAACTATAATGTGCTTCCACTGCTGGGCACAAAACATGGCTAGATCTAGGTTCGGTGTGTGTGTGTGTGATTCTTCTTTTGCCCTCTTTAAAATTCTCCATCCACTTCCCACACCTAAATGGATCCTGGATGTCTACGCAAAGGCTAGTTCCCAAGTGTGTGTATGTGTTGGGGGGAGGTTGGTTCATGCAGGTAAAAAAGGAGCCAGTCCAGCTATCTTTCCCCTCACGCACCCCCAGTCCCTCCTTGCTTCTCGCCCACCCACCCACCAGACATGCATAATGTGGTGCTATTTTTGAAAAGAAGCAGAGGGGCTCCTCTCAGAAATGAGAAAGCTGTGTATTTTCTCAATTGCCTCCCAAAGGATGCGTATTGTGCTCAGCCAGTGGGGGGTTTGTGCGATGCCTTTTCTAGAGTAGGGGTGATGTAAGTTCTCTCTGTTTCATGGGAGGGATGGCAAGGGGCTGCCCTACTGAGATTGAAACCTCACCCATTTAATGATGCGCCCTCAACAGTGACAGATATTGGACAGAAGGCTATCGGGGGGACAACCCTAAAGATGCTTCCTTCAAAGGTGGAAACAACAAGGGGCAGTAGTAGCCCTGGAAAAATAAAGTGAAAGCAAATTTATTCACAGAACTGACTTTGTAACATGATATTATCACTGATAGCAAAATTCCTAGGAAATCAAAGAGAATTTGGGAGGCCTTTGTTTCTTTATATTGCTCTTTCGTGCACTGAATGATTACTCCATGTAACTATTGCAGAAAAAATAGTTCAGAAAATTAACAGGAAAGTACTATTAATGTCAACTGCTGCATTTCTGAAAGCCTACAACAAATATGCATGTAATTTGGCTTCTGGTGACTGTATATGAAAATGCTTGCCATGCATGTAACAGCCCTTGACAACTTTTCTACTTATTAGGATATGGAGGGCTCAGGAGTCATTAGTTTGCCAACTGGACATGAAATCCCAGGATCCAGAAGGCCGAATGTAAGTAAACTTTAGATGAGCTTTTTCTTCTAAAGCCCCTAGTAGCGACTTATTTGGAACCCTTAAGTTATTTTCATTCAATTATGTGTATATTTCTATGAATTATTTGACATGTCTTCTGCTGTCTGGATATTTTACCATATACAGTAGTTACAGCTATTTTCTTATACAGTAGTTCCAAGAGAAAATCACAGTGCAGCTGTGGGGGTTTTGAGACCACTGAGAATAAAGAATATGAAGAAACAGCCCTCAATCACTGACCAGGGCAATTTAGGTTGAGTCCACACCTCAGTAGTATGGGGGAGGGGGGCTCATCAGGGATGCTTGCTCCAAACTGAGGGGACATGTGGGTGTCCTCAAGTTCCGTGTACCACCCCTCACCATCTTCAGAATAGATAACTCTGCTTTGGAGCTGAGCTGTAAGCTATCAAAATGAAAGACCCTCCATGTGCCAGAAATCCCCAGAAATTGTCACGTCTCAGGCGGGAAAGGCAATAGGCAAACACACGTTCAGCTCACTTAGTTCCAGAGAGGCTCGGGCAGGCTCAGTGTCACTTCCAGTACAGGGTCAAGGGGTCCAGAAGGTCAGCAAGCCACAAGGTAGTCCAGAGTCAGGGAACAGGCTTAGAGTAACACAGGGTTGCATGAAGTTGTCTGCAACGCTGGAGCAATGTGTGTTTGCTCCTTAAGTAGAGGAGTCATTGCCTTGCCCACGGTTCAGCTGGGCTAATTGCTCTGATCTGTGCCTCAGCTGCTTCTGCTGTCTCAGGAGGCGAGGGGAGGGCTTTTCATGAGGGTAACTGCTTGTTGATTCATTATCAGAGCTGTCTGCATGCTCACCTGGGACTGGCCTTAACCCCTCAATGTCTGCAATACTTTGCTGTCGTTGCTTCCCAGCCTGTGGTGGCATTGCAGGCAGACTTCCCTCCTCTGAGGAGGCTGAACAGGGCATGACAGAAATGGGCCCGTGCCAGTGCATCATCTGTTCACAGCAGAGATGTGGGCTTTATCATTATTGTGATGAGCCTACATGGCAGTGGGGAAGAGTTATTTCTACCACTCTGAGGAAGGGTGATGCAGAGAGTGCTTGTATGCCCTCCAATGCCTTTCTCAGAGCACTCTACCGTGGGAATCCTGAGCATTTGACTGCTGTGTGCCTGGGGTTTTCTGGGGATGCCCACCGCCATCGGTTTGTGTGCTCTCTTAAATTAGGCAATGACATGCCCTCAGGAAGCAAAAAGTTCAATTTTCTACGTTGAAGAAAGATGCACAATAAAAGAAGCGGAGAGTCTATCTGAAACAAGGAATACAAAATGGTTAGTTACCGCAAGCACAGGGTTTGAGAGCAGAATAGATGTTCAGCTCAAGGCTATTTGAAATGGTTACAGAAATGAAAAATGAAGCCTCAGGTGAGGATTCGACTCAGACGGGAGATGCCATCCCTACTGATATCTCTGTGATCCTTACAGAAGGAAGAGTATTGATTGTGGGAACAGTACCATTTATTTATTTGTTGAAATTTCTTACCACCTTATTACTGTAGTCTCATGATGGTGGATAATAAAATCAACTGTAAAAAACAGATGCAGGCAAAAATATTTATTTATTTATTTATTTATATTTATTTATTTCCATTTCTATCCCGCCCCATACCCGAAGGTCTCTGGGCGGGTAACAACAAATCAATAGCAATTAAAACCATATTAAAAACAAGACACAGGTAAACATATTAAAACTGAATAATTAAAACAAGGTATTAAAAACAGGGCACAGATTGAGCTATGGTATACAATTAAAAGTTCTGATATAAGCCCTACATCTAGGGGTCTATTACTAAAACTGTGACCAAGGGAGGAATGAGTCAACCTAGGCCAAAGGCTAAGGCAAAAAGATATGCCTTTACAGCCCTCCTAAATGACAACAGGGAAGGGGCATGGCGCACCCAGGAGGGAAGACTATTCCACAATCTAGGGGCTGCCACTGAAAATGCTCTCCCCCGGGTGCCCACCAACCTCACTATCGGAGGTGGTGGAACAACCAGGAGGGCATCTTCTTCAGATCTTAAGGCACGGGCAGGACGGTATGGGAGAAGGCGTTCCTTTAGATATCTGGGGCCCAAGTCATTTAGGGCCTTATAGGTCAGAATTAACACCTTGAATTGGGCCCGGTAGCGAATTGGCAGCCAGTGCAATTCTTTTAAAACTGGCGTAATATGTGTCCAGCTAGTTGTTCCAGTCAGCACCCTGGCCGCTGCATTTTGCACTAACTGCAACTTCCGGACCGTCTTCAAGGGTAGCCCCATGTAGAGCGCGTTGCAATAGTCCAATCTAGAGGTTACCAGAGCGTGGATCACTGTGGCCAGGTCATCTCTATCCAGGAATGGCTTAAGCTGACGTACAAGCCGTAGTTGGGAGTAGGCACTCCTGGCCACGGCCTCCACCTGAGCTTCAAGCGTTAGTGCGGAGTCCAGGAGTACCCCCAAATTATGCACCTGTCCCTTCCAGGGCATAGCCACCCCATCGAGGACAGGGTATCTCCCAACTACACGGATCCGAGACCCTGGATTCAGCTTCAATTTATTGGCCCTCATCCAGCCCATTGTTGCCTCCAGAAACCTGTCAAGCACTTCCACCGCCTCTCCTGATTCAGATGGAACAGAGAGATAGAGCTGGGTATCATCAGCATATTGATGACACCTCACTCCAAAACTCCTAATGACCTCTCCCAGCAGCTTCATATAGATGTTAAAGAGCATGGGGGATAGTATCGATCCCTGCAGAACCCCACACGTGAGTTCCCAAGGCGTCGAAACCGTATCTCCCACAGCCACTATCTGGGATCGGCTGCTGAGATAAGAGCGGAACCAGTGCCAAGCATTGCCTCCAACTCCTAAGCTCCGCAGCCTTTCCAGAAGGATACCATGGTCAATGGTATCAAAAGCCGCTGAAAGGTCCAGGAGAACCAACAGGGTGGCATTCCCTTTGTCTCTCTCCCGGAGTAGGTCATCAACCAGGGCGACCAAGACGGTTTCTGTGCCACGACCGGGTCTGAAGCCAGATTGAAATGGATCTAGATAATCAGCTTCATCCAAACATACCTGTAGTTGAGCAGCGACAGCCCTGTCTAGAACCTTGCCAAGGAAAGGTATGTTTGCCACCGGGCGATAGTTGTTCAAATCTTCTGGGTCCAGGGAGGCCCTCTTCAGGAGGGGGCGCACCACAGCTTGTTTCAGAGCTGATGGAACCATCCCATCCCTCAGGGAGGCATTCACTACTCCCTGGATCCACCCGGTCATACCTTGCCGGCTTGTTTTTATCAACCAGGAGGGGCAAGGGTCTGGAGAGCACGTTGTCGGCCGCACCCCTGCAAGTAGCTTGTCTGCATCCTCAGGCCGCAATAATTGAAACTGATCCAATCTAACTGGACCAGACAGTTCTCTGGACACCTCGTTAGGACTATGCCCAATTGTGACATCCAATCCCCTACGAATCTGAGCGACTTTGTCCTCAAAGTGCTTCGCAAATTTGTCACAGCAGATATTGCTTGGCCCTGGCTCATGCTTCTTTGAGCTTGGTTTTATCAGGCCTTTAACTACTCTAAAGAGCTCTGCTGGACGGCTACTCGAGGACGCAATGGTGGCGGAGAAAAAACTCTTTTTCGCCGCCATCACCGCCACGTAGTAGGCACGATAATGTGCTCTAACCCGTGTTCGGTCAGATCGTGTCAATAGCCCTGCTCATCTCCTGATTCCAGATTAAAACAGAACGTACATTAAAAGACTTTAAAAATTCAACAACTTTAAAACAAATACACATTATGTTTAAAATGATAGTGTGTGGCCTGGGTGGGAAATATAATCAACTCAGCCAAAGGCCAGGGTAAAGAGGTGCGTCTTCACCGCCCTCCTGAATATATATAAGGAAGGGGCAAGACGCACCTCAAGGGGGAGGCTATTCCATAGTCTAGGGGCCATCACAAAGAAGGCTCTCTCCCGGGTGCCCACCAACCTCACTACTGAAGGTGGTGGGACAACCAGGAGGGCCTCACCACTCGATTTTAAGGCACGGGCAGGTCGATACGGGAGTAGGCGTTCCTTTAGATATTTGGGGCCCAAGTCATTTAGGGCCTTATAAGTCAAAGTCAAAACCATGAATTGGCAGCCAGTGCAATTCTTTTAGAACCGGCGTGATGTGCATCCGGCTAGCTGTTCCGGTCAGCACTCTAGCGGCTGCGTTTTGCACTAGCTGCAACTTCCAAACCGACTTCAAGGGCAGCCCCATGTAGAGAGCATTACGGTAGTCCAATCTAGAGGTTGCAGAAGGGGAAGGGTATGGTGACATTTTAGTTGAAAAGGGCCATCAAGTTCAGGTCCCTGATCCAGGTACAGACTGAAATTAAAGTATCACTAGAACCTGGACATTAGACAGTTGACGTACAAATGGAAGGTTATTAATAAACGGTCAGGGCTTTATATGCAGTTTACTAAGTCACAAGCCTTGCTGATGTTTCCCTTGGACAAGTGGTCGTTCCTCAAAAGTTCTCAGTCGGTGAACCTTCAACCTCACCTACATTTTTCAGATGTAGATCTAGCAGTCATATATATAAATAGTCTGTGAAACTTGAATATTAGTTTCTAAATAAATTCAGCAAAGCAGTTTTTAAAACAAACTGAAGAAAAGAAGTGTGATGCATAGTTCTCTTTTTTCACATAATAATTCATATTGTTTACATTTAAGTTCCTTGTTTTTGTGTATGTCTCTGAAAATTGCTGAAATAATAAGAATGGAATACTAAGGATCTTGGTGCTATTTCTGCTGCATATTGGGTTTTTTTTAAAGTATGATACATGATTTGATGTTTTGACGACTCCATAAATCATGCATTGGAGCAGTACTGTTGTTTAGTTGCAAAATGGCTTACAGATGTTGCTTAAGAGTAATAGGCAAACAGCAGATTTTCATAGACTAACTTCTGTTCAGGAAAAGAAGTAAATCCATTAATTTGGAACTGAAAACGTTCTGTCTACCAAAATATTAGATCTGGGGACAGAGAATGAATAAATACATGCACTGCATTTTTTATATTGTTATATATTTATAGAAAATGAGCCGCCCGTTTGTATGCAACTTTCATTTTTATCATCATCAACAACAAGCAATGTTTATATTTATTAATATGCTGTTGAAATAGTAGGGAGTGTGGAAGGCATTTGCTCAGTTTAGTTAGAAAAACAGGCATTGATATGCAAAGTATTTTCAATTTTTTTTAATAGGGCAAACAGATAACAGTTTTTTCCCATGTTTTAAAAATGAAGACCAGATGGAGGCAGCTGGGAAGAAGTGGGCAACACTTTGTCTCCTGTGGCCATTTTTCATCTCAAAATCATGCCCAGTCACTTTTTAAACTAAGAAAAAATGCTGTAACAATTCCCCCCCCCCTTCCCCACTTTGGAAAGCAGCAGGAGGTGTCATTATAAATGGCAAAACAGCCTGTAAGGAATCTTTTCTTCAAAGGCATTGGCTGGTGCATTAGCATCTGTGCTGCAAAAGCAGGGGACTGTCAAAAGCATCCACACCAACAGCTACGGGAGGGGTGGTGAGACTGGAGAAGGCCAGGCGTGTGCTCGCCACCCCTCTGTGGCTACCCCTGCTACCGCTGTGCTCCCAATATGAGGCTTCCACGTTTCTCTATATATTTTTCATTATGTTTAAATATTTGATATCTTTGATTACTGTAACCTGCCCGGGGACCATTTTGCGAAGGGCAGGATATAAATAAATAAGTAAATAAATAAATCGGTAGAGAGGTTGAGAGGTTGAGAGGTAGATAGAGATAGACAGACAGATGTTGATGGATGGATGGATGGATGGATGGATGGATGGATGGATGGATGGATGGATGGATGGATGGATGGATGGATATGGATGGATGGATGGATGGATAGATATGGATGGATGGATGGATGGATGGATGGAGACAGACAGACGATAGCTTTGGCATGAAGGACAAATTTTCAGGCTGGCATGGTGGCAATCTCCATACAGCTATGAGAACCAGAACCTAAGGGAGGCCTGCTACGCGCATGCGCCTGTGTGTGCGCGCATACGCGCTCCCCTACCTCCTGCGCTCATAAGCATTGAACTTAGGGAATAAAATTTATCTGGCCATTAAGCAGAGGGACCCCAGAGTGGCAAGTGCTTTCCAGGGTGGGTAATACCGCACTACAAAGGTTACACTTCTGAGGGTAGATTGCAGACAAAGCACCCTCAGACACGCTCTTTTCTTTCTGCATTGTCTAGCGCAGACGATCTATCTTTGGGATAGATAATACTGAGATAAAATGACTAGTCACTTTGCAGATGTGGGGTGTTTTTCCACCGTGCTCCTTTAATCCGGATCTAAGAAGATCCGGAACTAGGGAATGGGTACTTCCCTTAATCCGGATCAATGTGTTGCTAGCCTCCCTGCCGTGGAAACACCGGAGCACCCATTTGGAAATCTGGATCTACCCACGAGGGGTCTGCCTGTCACCCAAGGTGTTTGGGGGGACAGGGGGTGCAATCTCCAAAGCAGCTCCGAAGTCACTTCGGAGTCACTTCAAAGTTCACTCTGAAGATCAGCACAGACTTCAAAGATACTCCGGAACTATTTTGCACAGAAATCGAAATGACTTTGAAATGACTTTGAAATGATTTAGAAGCTTAGGTTTTGGGGGTCCCCCCTTAAGGGTGCCCCTCCCCCTAGCCTCCTCTAGACCCCATTGCCAAACTAACGTGGAAACAGGCTCCCTTTAATCCAGATTTTCTGGCTGAAGACCCCAGAAAATCCGGATTAAAGGCCAAAAAGTATCCATATGATCTGGATTTCTCAAGGCCCGGTGGAAACAAATGTGTCCCAAGGTGCTGTGGTGGAAATGGGGTCATCTGGCTCTCACCCAAATGGGCCCTTAATGGGTGCTAAAATGGGTACTAAGTGACCGTGGAAAACACCCGTGTTCTCCCACTCTGAAAGTGGACTGAAGCTGAGTTAAAACCTAGGTGTGAACACAGAGGCTAGTTATGAGGCTAGGGCTTCCCAGTGCCAGCAACTGCTTTGACCATTTATGTTTTGTTACAGGGCCCAACCGGAGGGACCGGCCTTCGAGGACCAATGGGACCAAAGGTAATTGATGAAGCAAACTGACCAGATGGCATTTTTATGATAGCATTGGGATAAATTTAGTTTATCTTGCTGACAATAGGCACGGCAATTCACGCTTTCTTTAAACAAGAAAAGAACATAATTCCCTCTGTTTGTGATCTTTGAAACATCAGCGATATTGCTAATATAGCCAAGAGGAATCACCGTACAAAATCGGCCAGAGTCACGCAGAAGGACAAAGCATGGTTTTCTTATGCATCTGTATGTATGTGTTCATAGAGACCTGCCATATGTAGCAGAGGAGGAGTAAGGAGTAAATGTGGAGGGGAGACGGTTAGTGGGCAGAAATTCTTTGGAGGTAACTACACTAGTGTTTTCCTGCAGATGAGAGCCAAGCTGTGTTCACAGAAGTAACATGAAAATTGACCTGTGCAGGTCATGTTGCATTCCTGGTACTGTCCAGAGTTTCTACTGAAGGGGTTTTCTATTTAGGGGCCTATTTGCACGAGGGCCTCTGGGATGCAGGTAGGATACCCAGGGACGGAGCATTTGCTCTGCTGGACCAGTGGTTCCATTCAGAATCTGCCCCAGCCCACCCCAGGACATCTTACATGGGTTCCGGGTGTAGAGCATGAAATCATGTTCTACACCCGTTCCTGGTCATCCCACAGCTGTTCGGGATGGAGAACGTTTGCATGCTCCATCCCGAACAGCTGTGGGCCCCGCTCCCGCCTGCTGCCATTGGGTTAGATTCAACCCAGGGGCGGGCAGCCCTGTCTCGTCCCTTCCCTGGGCTTCTGCGTGCTCCACGTGACACGATCAGGTCACCTAGCGCCCACAGGAACCCACCCCAGGCACCCACCCACCCTGGGCCATGGCTTGCGCACATGCCACTTACCTCTTTGCTGCCATTCCTCGTCAGACCTCTTTGGGGCTCTCCTTTCTTGGCTCTGCCAGCCAAAACAGTACAGTTGTCCCTGCATATCAGGCATTTTAAAGCAAAACAACTCAGTACCCCAGGCAAAAGGACAAACTTCATGAAACTGAAACTGAAAAATGAAAAATGAAAAAAGAGAGAAATGATTTGGCACAAGGCTCAGTTGTGCTGTTTTGTTCCTATCTTGGAACACTTTGAGTGGCCTGTTCTGAATTTGGTGCGTTATGAACCAAAGATCCCTTTTTCTACTGGGCTTATTCTGGATTATATTTTTATTTCCCATATCGTGCTGTGGTGGAGGATATTCATACCTCAGGGCTGCTGTGTGAGATTGTCGGAATTCTCTGAACTGAGTTTTCCATTTGCAGACCTTTCACCACCCAGCTGGGCAATATTTTCAGTGCTGATGTTCACTTGAGGTTGGTGATGGGTTATATGTTAGCCTGTCCTGTGTTCCCTGCACACGGCAGGTCCTTCTTTCTTGCCAGCTAGTTCTTTGTTGTGTTGCCTTGGTAATCTTTCTTGTTTCTTGCTGGGTTGTCTTGGTGACCTTTCTTGTTTATTGCCTGTGTAGCCTTGGTGAGCCTTCCTTTCCTAATCTGCAGTCTTCTATAAAGGTCTAAAAGCTTGGGTGGGCCATGTAGCCATCAACGGAACCTACTACTACATGCAGAAATCTATACTATTCAATATCTACGTGAAACCACTGGGAGAAATGATCAGGAGTTTTGGTGTGATTTTATTATTCATTTCCACTGGACTCCAAGGAAGCTGTTTATGTGGTAGACTTGTGTCTGAATGCTGTAACAGTCTGGATGAAAACCAATAACATGAAACTCAGTGCAGAAAAAAGAGAGCTGCTCCTGGTCAGCTGGAATTCATATACAAAGATAGGTTTCCAGGCAGTGCCGGATGGGATTTCCTTCTCGTTAAAAACACAAGTTCGCAGTCTCGGGGTTCTCCTAGGCTCAACGCTGAACATGGAAGCTCAGGTCGCATCAGTGTCCAGGAGTGCTTTTACAGAGCTTAAACTAGTATGGCAATTACGCCCGTTTTTCAACAAGTAAGACCTGGCCACGGTAATCCGTGTTTTAGTCACATCGTGGCTAGATTACTGTGGTGCTCTGTATGTGGGTCTCCCATTGAAAACTGTCCAAAAACTTAAGCTAGTTCAAAGAACGGCTGCCAGGCCATTGACTGGGGCCAGTTACAGAGAACATACAACCTCCCCACTGAAAGAACTTCACTGGCTGTCCGTGCCTTGCCGACCGGGCGTTCAGACATGCTGGTGCCCAGAGGGGAGGGGTGGAGAAAAACGTGGTTCCCCAATGCAGGGGTTTACCGCAGTTTTCACGGGGACAGGCAGGTTCGGTTTGAACCCGCGCTGTCCTCGGTCACCATGGAGACTTCTTAATGTGAAGTATGATTCACACTGGGGCTGCCCCGAATCCACCCCAAAGTAATCAAAGATCATTAATTCAGTGCCCAGCTCAATGGTCAAACTATGGCAGATATGACATGCCTGAAAATCCTCCTGCAGAATTTCATAATCTAT
This sequence comes from Aspidoscelis tigris stejnegeri, assembly GCA_023333525.1. Taxonomy (NCBI): domain Eukaryota; kingdom Metazoa; phylum Chordata; class Lepidosauria; order Squamata; family Teiidae; genus Aspidoscelis; species Aspidoscelis tigris. The sequence continues at coordinate 1,832,157 of JALMGA010000008.1, forward strand.
ATCATTTCAGATAATTTCATATATCTGTACCTACCCCTCACCCACAAGGAATAGCACTTCGGAAAGCAGGATTTAAAACTCCATTTGGAATTAAAGATACCACTAAAGGAACAGCTATGCAAACTCACTGTAATGCTCACCTTTTTAACAGAACTGCTGCAGAGTTTATATCCCATCTGAGGAAAAAGACTCAGATCTAAACAGAGCAAGCTCTTGATCAAAGGCATGCGCACACTGTTGTGGCCAACAACAGATAACACAACAGCTGTTACAGCTTTTTGCGCATACTTCAAAGCAGCAAGACAAGTTCTCTTCTCCATAACACATTGCCCAGTCTTCAATAGGAAAGCCACAGTGGGTGCCCACTTAAAAGCCTATGGAGGGGCTTGTTATAAACTGCTTGGCATGTGATTTAACAATTTTTATCAGCTTATGAAGCACTCATAAAAGACTGGCATAAAATGTAAGATAAGCAGAATTTTTAAAGGTATAATAAAACAGTTGAAGTTATAGCCAGAATGCATTACCCGGTAAGATAAAAGAAAAACAATATTTGAATTCATCTTAGATCAAATAAAATACTCTAAAACACTAGGTTTCGGCCTGGATTATTTGTTAATGGAAATTAATGGCAGAAGCAACAAACTGAATAGTTCAGTCACTATCTGTCCACACCATTAGAAGTGTTTATTACTGTTTTAATAGAAGGAATGCAAGCCCATTTCTTCCATCCCCATGGAGCTGCTACAGTGCTGATGGTGCCTCATGTAATAATAATATTTAATATTTAATAATATTTATTTGTATACCGCCCTGTGGCGAACCAATCCGGGCGGTTAACAACAATAAATATAAAAAACATCATATAAGAATAAAACATTATGGTCCCTCCCCCCCTTAAAAAGTATTAAACAATATGACAAGTTAAAATACAGTATCAAAAATATAAAAATATAAAATATACAGTATCGCTGGGAATCCCACCATAGCCCTGATTTTTCACCCCTGAAAAGAGTGTTTATTAGTTCAAGTATAGACACCTTTCCAGGTATTGTCTCCTTGTCTCCTATTAAACCTTGTTTAATAGTTTTTGGGAAGCCCAGCATTGGTCACGGGTTCTTCAGCTATAGTACTTTCTAGACATCTTTTACAAGCAACAGCCATGGTCACACCTTCACTTTAAGCCTTCTTCAATCCATCTTTAGGTCTGACTGCTCACACCTTTCCATTTCTATCTATTTTATTTGTGGACTTTCCATTCAGGAAATGGAGGGACAATTATTAGTTTGAGCTGTTTGCTCAGCCATAGAATAGGCAATAGTTGAAAATAGTGCTTCTTTTTTGTTCAGAACCCAAGATACCTTGTGCAAACCAAAGATGAAACACGTAGCATCTCTGTGAATTTGATCAATGCATTAAGCATCAGCGTGGCCCTGTGCACATTGCTTCATTTAGGTTCAATTTACACACCTACCTTACACTGCAGTCATCACAGGAAGCAATAATGCAGAGTATTGCTATTATTGGTTTCTGCCTAGACAGCATCTTTGCTCATTTTGCTGATGCACAATCTGTAGAATTCAGCCTCTATCAAATTCCCAAATGGACCCATCACCACCTCCTTGCATGCGTGGCTGGCTGTTTAGGCTTTCATGCATGTGCGCCGGATGGAGCTCCGGTTGCCGCTCTGCCCTAAAAAGCCGTACGATTGAAACACCTGAGACCAGCGCTGAGTTTTCCAGCCACAGTTAAAAGCGTTTTTTAGGAGTAAAGCAACAGAGCCCACAATAAGTGAGCTCACAATATTCGTCACATCTGGTTCCCCTGACGAACATGAGTTTGTTAATTAGATTTATACATTGCAGATTTCTGGTTAATCTATACGGTTTGCAAAGAACCAAATTAAACAAAAGCATTACAAACAGAAATAAATAGTGGACAGACATCCAGTTTAGCCACTGTTGAAAGCAGAGGTGAAAAAGCATGTTGCTGTACCAGTCCCCATTGGTTGTTGCTGGTTACCAGGGAGCCATGGCCAACAGCTGTATGACTGCATGGGGAACCCGTATATAGTTTTCTTGGCAGAGACACAGAAGTAGTCTGCCATAGCCTATCTTGTGATAGTCTCCTGGTTCGATTCCACACTCCTCTATGAAGCCTGCTGGGTGACCTTGGGCTAGTCACAGCTCTCTTCTGAGCCACTACAGCTCCTACCTCACAGGAGGCCTTTCTGCACTTCATCCTATAGTTTGCAATTAGTTAACATCTGGGCAGGTCCATCTGCCCTTGCAGGAGGCATTTGCAGTCTGCAGATGGTCCCTGCCTTCCCAGAGGTTGACTAATAGGGCACTATTTATTTATTTATTTATTTATATTTCAATTTATATGCCGCCCCATACCCGAGGGTCTCTGGGCGGCTCACAACATTTAAAACAGATGTATAAAAACAGTATCAAAAAATAAAACAAATTTAAAAATACAGTTTTAAAAGTACAAAACAGTTAAAAACATCAGCGGTTTTCAGTGAGGGGAAGTGTGGGGAACATTTAACCAAAGGCCTGTGTGAATAGGAACGTTTTCACCGCCTTCCTGAATAAGAACAGAGAAGGGGCCTGACGCACCTCAAGGGGGAGACCATTCCACAGCCTGGGGGCCACCACCGAGAAGGCCCTCTCCCGGGTACCCACCCGCCTAACTAAAGAAGGCGGAGGGATCACCAGAAGGGCCTCCCCTCCAGATCTAAGAACACGGGCAGGTCGATATGGGAGAAGGCGCTCCTTTAGATATCTGGGACCCAAGTCATTTAGGGCTTTATAAGTTAAAGTTAGCACCTTGAATTGGGCTCGGTAGTGAATTGGCAGCCAGTGCAGTTCTTTCAGAACCGGCGTAATATGCGACCGGCTAGATGTTCCTGTCAGCATTCTAGCGGCTGCATTTTGCACCAGCTGCAACTTCCGAACCGTCTTCAAGGGCAGCCCCATGTAGAGCGCGTTACAATAGTCCAGCCTGGAGGTTACCAGAGCGTGGATAACTGTGGCCAGGTCATCTCTGTCCAAAAAAGGTTTCAGTTGACGCACTAGCCGTAGTTGGGAGTAGGCACTCCTGGCCACGGCCTCCACCTGAGCTTCAAGTGTTAGCGCAGAGTCCAGGAGTACCCCCAAATTTCGCACCTGTCCCTTCCCGGATATTGCAACCCCGTCAAGGACAGGGTATCTCCCAACTACTTGGACCCGAGAGCCTGTAACACACAGCACCTCTGTCTTATCTGGATTCAGTTTCAATTTATTGGCTCTCATCCAGCCCATTACCGCCTCCAAGCACCTGTCAAGCACTTCAACCACCTCTCCTGATTCAGATGGCACAGAGAGATAGAGCTGGGTATCATCTGCATATTGATGACACCTCACTCCAAAACTCCTGATGATCTCTCCCAGCGGCTTCATGTAGATATTAAATAACATGGGAGATAAGATCGACCCCTGGGGAACCCCACAAGTGAGTTCCCAGGGTGTCGATTCCGTCTCTCCCATCACCACTATCTGAGATCGGCTCTGGAGATAGGAGTGGAACCAATGCCAAGCACTGCCTCCAATTCCTAAACTCCGAAGCCTCTCCAGAAGGATACCGTGGTCAATGGTATCGAAAGCCGCTGAGAGGTCCAGGAGAACCAGCAGGGTAGCATTCCCCCTGTCTTTCTCCCGGAGGAGATCATCAACCAGGGCGACCAAGGTGGTTTCCGTGCCATGACCGGGCCTGAAGCCGGATTGAAATGGGTCTAGATAATCAGCTTCTTCCAAGCATGCCTGCAGCTGAACAGCGACAACCCTCTCCAGGACCTTGCCTAGGAAAGGTATGTTAGCTACCGGGCGATAGTTGTTTAAGTCTTCTGGATCCAGGGAGGCCTTCTTCAGGAGGGGACGTACCACAGCCTGTTTAAGGGCCAATGGAACCGCCCCCTCCCTCAGAGAGGCATTTACCACTTCCTGGATCCACCCGGTCATACCTTGCCGGCTAGCTTTAATCAGCCAAGAAGGACAGGGATCTAGAGAGCATGTTGTCGGCCGCACCCCTGCAAGCAGCTTGTCCACATCCTCAGGCCGCAATAATTGAAACTGATCCAAAATAATTGGACCAGACAGTTCTCTGGACACCTCCCTCAGACTATGTCCAATTGTGACATCTAACCCTCTGCGGATCTGAGCAACTTTGTCCTCAAAGTGCTTTGCAAAACTGTCACAGCAGATATTAGATGGTTGAGGCTCACGCCTCAGCTGGCCAGATTTAGTAAGGCCATTCACTACTCTAAAGAGCTCTGCTGGACGGCTACTCGAGGACGCAATGGCAGTGGAGAAAAAACTGCTTTTCGCCGCTGTCACCGCCACGTGGTAGGCACGATAGTGTGCTCTAACTCGTGTTCGGTCAGATTCGCAGCCAGATTTACGCCACTTGCGCTCTAGCCGTCGACCTTCCTGTTTCATGGCCCGAAGCTCCATGGAATACCAAGGAGCTTTCTGGGCTCTACAGGCAGGCCGAGGGCACTTGGGAGCAATCGTGTCGATAGCCCTGGTCATCTCCTGATTCCATAGAGAGGCCAGAGCTTCTACAGGAGCACCAGACATGCCAACTGGAAAATCCCCCAGGGCATTCAGGAATCGTTGAGATTCCATAAGTCTCCGGGGGCGGACCATCTGAATAGGTCCTCTGTCCCCACAGAGGGGGATTGGCACTGTGAGTCCAAACCTCACCAGCGAGTGATCCGTCCATGACAACGGGCTAACAGTCAGCCCTCCTATCAACGGATAATCATCAATTCGCTCTGAGGCAAAAACCAAGTCCAGGGTGTGGCCTGCCATATGCGTCGGACCAGATACAAACTGAGACAGCCCCATGGTTGTCATGGAGGCCATAAAGAACTGAGCTGGTCCACTGAGCGTGGCCTCAGCATGGATGTTGAAATCCCCCAACACCACCGTGGCGGGGGCTTCCAACACCACCTCCGAGACCACCTCAGCCAGCTCAGATAGGGAGGATACTGGGCAGTGGGGTGAGCGGTACACCAGTAGCATCCCTATTCTGTCTCTCTGGCCCAGCAATAAAAACAGGCCCTCAACCCCGTTAACAGAGCGAATTGGCCGCCTGGTGAGGGAGATGGAAGTCCGATGGACCACAGCGACACCCCCTCCCCTCCCCCCTACTCTAGAACAGTGTTGCACTGAGTAACCTGGAGGACACAACTGGGTGAGGCCAGGCCCGCCCAGTTCGTCCATCCAGGTTTCAGTTATGCACGCCAGGTCAGCCCTTTCCTCAATAATTAAATCATGGATAATTGATGTTTTATTCCGGACCGACCTGGCATTTAGAAGCAACACTGCCAGAGTGGTGGGTTTTTGGTTGGCAAGTCTTCCCAGATGCCTTTGGCTGGAAGGCGGAACAGAAGGGGTGACAGCTTCAAGGTATCTAACACCCCTTCTCCTTGATCGTCTCTTCCGTCTCCCATCGTCATTTCTCCCCCTGCCGATAATGGTGGTGACCCTTAATTCTCCCCCTCTTTGGCCTTGGCACATAGTCCCTTCACAGCACAACAACAACCTCCCACAACAACCACACCCACCAACCAAAGACTAATATAAAACTACCACCCTCACACACGACAAACGCACATGGACTACCCAGCCCCACACCACAAATTTTACACCAATATTAAACAATGAAAGGAAAAAAAAAAGTGGTGTGTAAAATGATATGTTCTTGTGAACAGAGCCTTCCCCACTCAAAGATGCAAGAGCATTCGCTCTTCAGCACACACCCATTTGTAGCCTGAACGTGGGTGTGGGAAGTAAACGCTTAGGGGTAGGCACAGACCGGAGTCCACAGGCAGGCAATTTGTATAGGTGCTCTCTCCCGTTGCTCTTCTCCCCCTCTTCTTAAGTAAGGTGGTGGGGGGGTGGAGTCCACAGGCAGACGCTTAGATGGTATTCAGCGTCTCTCCCGTTGCTCTTCTCCCCCTCTTCTTAAGTAAGGTGGGGGGGGTGGAGTCCACAGGCAGACGCTTAGGTGGTATTCAGCGTCTCTCCCGTTGCTCTTCTCCCCCTCTTCTTAAGTAAGGTGGGGGGGGTGGAGTCCACAGGCAGACGCTTAGGTGGTATTCAGCGTCTCTCAAGCACACTAACCTTAACCTTACCTGGGAGCATCCAGTGGCGACTATCTGCACCTTTCCCATTGCGATGGGGCCATTTGAGCTGCCGCACATGCGTGCAGGCAGCTCAGATGACCCCTAACATGACTGGGCGTGCACAGAGCAACATCGTTGCCATGATGACGGCGACCAAAATGGCGGCGCCTTGCGGGGGATCAGATGTGCGACTGGAAAACAGGTCACATTAGGGCTAGGCTAATGTGTACTAGGCCGCATCCCCACGACGTCGTTATCTCGAATTCAAAATGTTTTAATTTCGGGCCGTGTACACGTCACTTCGGCTTAATACGGTATTTCCGTGTTAAACGACGTTATCCCGATTTGAAATAAATCCTGATCTCAACAGGTCTCACTCCGGAACATGCCCTTGACACGTGTTTAATTTTTTACTGTGTGGACAGTATCGTTCCGGGATGAGATTCCGTGTTAAGGCTGTCCCACCCCCCCAATCGCACTGTAACCAATGGCTGAACGTATTAGAAGCACGTCATGTTTAGGGTTTCCTTCATTGAAAAAATCCACCCTCAAACACCCACTATAAACCTCCAGTCCTTAAAGATACACTGTATCCATGTAAGCACTACACACCTTAAAAGCAATGTTGCAGTTTTGTGCAATTTCAGGTCTTTGAAGGTTCGGAACTTTAAAACAGGGAAAGGAAAGCCCTGGAGCCTGTATTTTAAAAGCTGTGGCCCTCCTCCCCCCTTCTTTGCCATTGCTGCTGCTCCTGTGCATCAGCAAAGTGACCATTCATTTTCTTTATCAGCTGCTTTGAGCCCCCTGAAGGGTGAGAACCGGTTTGTCAGTCGCTTTGAGCCCCCTTAAGGGTGAGAAGGCTTGTCAGCCGCTTTGAGTCCCCTGAAGGGTGAGAACAGAAGGTTTGTCAGCCGCTTTGAGCCCCCTTCAGAGGCTACTTTGCCTCTGCCTGTGGTTACACCTAAGGTTTAATCCAGTTTCAGTTCACTTTCAGAGTGAGAGAATACACCAGCAAACTGACAAGCTGGTTTTCTTTCAGGGTTAATAACTCAGAAAATCCACCTTTAGACTAGATAATGTGGAAAGAAAACTACTGGTCACTTTGCTGATGTGTTCTCTCACTCTGAAGGTGGAGTGAAGCTAGATTAAACCTTAGGTGTGACCACAAGCCAAGGTTTTAATCCAGCTTCGGTCCCTGTGAGGTGGGGGGGGCGGCGGCTGTGAGAGCTCAGAAGGGAACTGTGACTAGCCCAAGTTACCCATCTGGTTTCATGGAGGAAGAAGAGTTGGCTTTTCTACCCTGCTTTTCTCACTTATTGAAGGGGACTCAAAGCGGCTGACAAACCTTCTGTTCTTCTCCCCACAACAGACACCCTGTGAGGTGGCTGGGGCTGTGAGAGCTCAGCAGAGATCTGTAACCAATGGGCTCTCCGTATTGTAGGCATGTCATGTTTAGGATTCCCTTCCCCAATAGCTTGCTTTCAAATGATTTTATTGAAAGAATCCACCCACTACCTCCAAAGATACTGTAGCAAGTCGAAGTTTCACTTTTGCGCAGTTCTGAACTTTCAAAATGAAAGGAAAAGGGAGTCCCCGGGGAACTTTCCCCTCTCTCGGAGTTCCCTCCCGGCCACGGGGGGAAGAGCAAGCGAGGAGCCCCCTTCGCCCTCTTGTCCACCCCTTGGCTCTCCTCCTCTGCAGGGCAAAGTGGCGGCAAAGCGGGGGGAAAGCGGCGGCGGAGCCCCAGGGAGAAGCCGCCAGCGCCGCAGCGCCTGGATGGATGGATGGATGGATGGATGGATGGATGGATGCCACCGCTGCCGCCTCCGCCGCCGGCTGCTCTTCCCTCGGCGCGAGGCTGGAAGAGGAGGAGAGCCGAGGGGCAGGCGAGAGGGCAGGCGGGCTCAGTGTGCCCACCTGGATGGATGGATGGATGGATGGATGGATGGATGGATGGATGGATGGATGGATGGATGGATGGTGTGGCGGGTGCCGGAGCCGCCGGGGGGGGGAGGCAGGGGTGGCTTGGGCTGCGAGCGCGCTCTGGCAGGCCGTGCAAAAGGCGCCGAGAACACGGCAGCGGCGGCGGAGCGGCTCTGCCACTGGGCAACGAGGAGCCCCAGGGCGAAGCCGCCCGCGCCACAGCGCCAGGATGAATGGGTGGATGGATGGATGGATGGATGCTGCTGCTGGGAAGGGGGAGGGTGGATTGGGCAGGGAATTCCCGGCAGAGCATGACGCAAAGAGAAGGGAGGGTGGGATCCTGGAAGGGAAAACCAATCACAGGAGAGAGTGTGGGCAATGGGCGGGAGGACAATGCTGCCATGTGGACTCCGAGTATTGATCCCGCGTTAAGGCTGCCATCGGAACCGGATCAACTTGCAAGTCGTGTGGACAGCTTTGTTCCGTTTCTTTTATTTCGAATTCTTTAAATTGAAATAACACATGCCATGAAGACGCGCCCCTAGTGTTCCTAGTGCAAACGCTAGCCCACATTAGTCTGCCATGCTCCTTTCCTGCCCAACAGACGGGAAAGCAAGTGCAGAAATGCCCGGGGTCTCTGTGTGGGTAGAGTGGAAGGTTAGTTAGCTGCTCTGAGCCCCTCTAAGGATGAGAAAGTGCAGTATAAAAGGCATCTCTTCCTTTTCCTCGAAGGACTGGCTGAGGACAACACCAGAACAACCGTCTGCTTTCCGGGCACTTTGCCCTTCCACTAAAAAAAGAACAAGGCAGACAGACGTCAGGCAAGCTTAGCTGATAGGAAGGGGAAAATAAGGAAGTTTGGAGATATACTTGTTTTGTTTTTGTTATTTTCTGTTTCTTGTTATTTAGCTGTCAATATTAAACCGGCTTTCTTGTCTGGTTTAGGGGGAAAAAGGTGACATTGGATTACGAGGTGTACCTGGCTTAAAGGTAAATCTTGAAAAGCTAGATTAGCTAATCTAAAATCTAGAAGCCCAACAGAATATGTAATTAATTTCTGGTGCATGATTTGTTCTCATATTTTAGTACCAAAAATCCTGGTTTACTGTTGTCTGTAAAGATGATGTATATGTTTTGTCAGGTGAGAAAAGTCATGTGGCCGTCTGTTTTCCACTCAGTAAGCAAGCCTGGGAGAAAGCACATCGTTAATATCATTGTCAGATGTCAGTTCATGCTGTGCTAAAGAAAAATAATGTACTTGTATAGCTATTTTTACACTGCTGAATCTACCTGTCTTTATACCTGACAACAAAGGAAAAGATATGGGGCTTAAGTAAACCATTTCATGTCATACAGGCACATTTTGACCTAAATTTGCCCCCCTTTTCCATGCTCATTCATGTTTTTAATTGTAGTAATAGTAACAAATGTTATCAAGACAAAAAGAGATTGTAAATACAAATGATGAAATAACTGAACACATAGCTGAATTCAGCAAAGTTTCACAGACTATAAAAATGCAAAATATTGCATTTATTTTTTGTGCAAAAAGTATGAATTCCATTGGAGCATGACAATTTAAAATAACCAAGCAAAATTTTTATGGGATTTCAAAATCCACACTGGTTATCTTCTAGAATGTAAAACATCAGGAATTACAATCTCACTTGACTTCTGTCGTTTCTAATAGCACAGTTTAGCTATTACGTAGCTGACAAATTGTGATCTACCGTGATTGACATGCCTCCATTTATTCTCAGTTGGACAGTTTTCTGCCCCAACCTCCCTTTACTACACTGGGTCAACAAAACCACCTTACAGAGAACCCTGAGTAAGAAATTGGCCTCTCAATGGAAGCAAAAGAAAATTTCTTCTGACCTCTGTGTTGGCCTGAGAATTTAAAATTACCCAACCCTTCTCACAATGACACTGTCATCATACTGGTATTCTGTGACGTCCTTTCTTTACAGGTTTTTCAGTTCCAATCTAAAGCTTTATCTCCTAGACTTTCAATATGTTAAGGGTTTAGTTATTTTCAGTCACTGTGCTAGTGAATTACTCTATGTTTATTCACAATTTTTGTTTTGTACGTTGTTTAGATACCTACAAAGATATGTGAGTTACAAATCCAGTAGATAAATAAATGTATACTATTATTATTTATCACTCAAAGCACCTAATATTTACTAAACAATTTACAGAAATTCAAGTATAATGCTGCTATTTATTTGGGCCTCCCTTTTGCTGCTATGGAATATAGGAGATGCTGCCCATTGCTGATAATCACTGTCCGCATAGAATAGGACGCACTTTAGACCACAGACCCTTGATCTGGGTCATCAAGGACCAAACTGGGTTACCTGGGAGCTCTGAAGCTAGGAACCCTCAAAGGCCGGGCTTGGAACAGATCTGGAGCAAAACCAGCAGGCCTCACTGGTCCAGACCCATTTAATGCAGAAAATTTAATGTAATAAACCTAAAAACTGAAAATGAGAATGTCAGGTGTAACATAGGCTGTATCTGCAACCTAAGTTGTATGGTAGAAAGGAAGAAAGTGATGGCCAGAGAAAAGTAAATAAATAAATAAAGCAGTTAAGCATTTCAAAACGATATTGTATGAACATGTGTAAGACTTTGGGTGGGGAGTATTTATTCTTCTGAATTAAGCCTTGAATTTCTGTTTATAGTTTGTTTCACTTTTTCACATAATTTTACACTGTGCTCAACGTAGTACCATAATCTGTCTATAAATACCTGCTTTTCTGGACTGTTACTACAGTTAAGTGAGACTGAAGAAATGTTGAATATGTAAACTCATCTCATGGTATCTTTGTGTCTTTTTAGGGAGAACAGGGTCCAGAAGGAAAGCCTGGATTTCCCGGGGTTGCCGGGCGCCCTGGGGATGCAGTATGTATGCTGTAGTATGTCTTCCGTACACTGTAGTTAAACTTTAGCAGTCCTGTTCTGATTTAGCTGCAGGATGTGAACAAGCAAAATTTTAGAAACAGACAGGCCGCATTTGTAAATAAGGTTCAAGGTACATCTATACACAGCAGGTGCCCTGCCTTTTGTCTAGCTCTTGCTCTGTATACCCAACAATGTGCAAGGATGGCAAACACATACCACCTTTAAGAAGCCCTGAGTCCTCCCCTTCTGAAGGTAGAATAAGCTAAAGATGGGATGTCTCTTTCAGGGCAGATGTGCTTGGCAGATGATTTGCATCCTCCATGATCTAAAGACACCATTACTATTGTTTCTTGCCTCCAAATTATACTATGAAAAAGTTTTATATTGCAAGGTAGTTAGTAGCACTTGGAGACTAAGAAGAGAAGGGTTGGTGGCATGAGCTTTCGTAGACACATCTATTTCTTCGGATGCTAGGGAGCTGCCCCCTAGCATCTGAAGAAATAGACATGTCTACGAAAGCTCACGCCACCAACCCTTCTCTTGTTAGTCTCCAGGTGCTACTGACTACCTCAATGGACTTTTCGTATTAGACTAAAATGGCTATTATGACAGCCCCTATACACGCCTGACAGCTGCTCAGCTGACAGCCCCTATGACAGCCCCTATACCCACCTGACAACTGCAGGGCAGCTGTCAGGTGATTGTTTGGGGTAAAGGAAGCCCTTACCCAGGCGATTAAGCACTCAGGTAAGGGGGGACAGTTGCAATTGCAGTGTTAGTGGCAGGGACAGCAAAACCCCACTAGCTAATGCTGCGATCATAACCCGGGAGTGTCCCCATGCCCCCAGGATAACCCGTTCTTGCCCTGTAATTCGGGGTGAGAACAGTTATAAAAGGGTTTTTTTACTTTGATTTTTTTCTTTTTGTCCCTCTTGTAGCCCGAATTAGGGCTCTGCATGGGGACACTCCTGAGGCGAACTCATGTTCGCCTCGGAGTATCCTTACCATGGGGACACGCCCTGAGTGATGAACAGAACAAAAGTGCTGGAAGTCAACTTGGGCTGCAGTCGCAATGTAGATTTTACGAGGACTGAGGCCATCTTACGACTTTGGAGACCAGGAGCCAAAGTGCATTTCTGGTTTTTCCAAGGAATATTCCTTATAATTTCCCAGCACTGGGAATCTTCCTTATTTCGCCGCCACCACCACCACTATGCTAAACCTTACGCTTGCGTGGTAAAAGGTAAGCTTTGGTGTGGCAGCAGGAGGGTTGGACCAGTTCATGGAAGCCATGGCTATCAGTGGCTATTTGCCCTAATGACAGCAGGAGGTAATATTCCTCCAAAAGCCAAGAGTCAAGAGACTGCAAGCAAAGCAGGCTATGTGCTCCTCTCGGAATTCCCTGCGCAGCTGGTTGGCCTCTGTGAGAACAGACTGCTGGACCAGGTGGGCCACAGGTCCTATCCAATTGTAGGAATTTCTTATGTTCTTGCTTTCTTACATTCTTAAGCAGTCTTGGCACCATCCAAATTCCCCACCCAAGGAAAGGGCAGTTTTCTAGCCCAGCACACAGCCAAACCAACTTGCGCAACTTGTAACTCACAGGGAACTGTGCAGCTAGCCAGGATAGAACCTAAGATGGCAGCCTCGGGGATACAAGTTTGTATTAGAGTGCAGAATCACGTCGCATGACACGCGAGATGTTTTTGACCTACACACCTTCTTCTGGAATAAAATGCTTTGTCTCTTCGGTGGACATGTCTAGTAAATAGAGGCGTTTTCGCACACGCCATTTTAGAACGCGCGGAAGACAGCTCCGCACACGGCATACGCATTGGCTCAGCGGGGCTTGTGTTCCGACGTGTCTGGAGCTGTCTTCCACATGTTCGAGATGTAGAGCACTTTAAAGTGCTCTACATGCGTTCAGTCGCGCACGAACTGGCCGCAGGCATTCGGGAGGAGAAGCATTCGCGCCTGCTTCTCTCTCCCTAACAGCCGCGGGCTTGCCTCCCATGACAATCAGCTTTGACAATCAGCTGTTTTCAGCCAGTGCCGGCTGTGGGAGCCTCCTCAGCTGTCTCCCCGCCCCTTGCTGGCGTTTGCCGGCTAAGACAGCTCACGACGCTTTGAGCATTCGCACACAGGCGCGCCAGAACGCGTTTACACGCATCCCTGCGCTCCTGTGTGTGAATGATCAAAGCGTCCTGAAGTGCCTTAGGTTTCCCGTTCTACACGCATTCCAAATGGAACGCGTGTAATGTGAAAATGCCTGTCTGTTCTCCAGCAGTCAGTGTGAATGTTCTTATTCATTATCAACTGTGATCCAAAACTCAAAGAGAGGAAGCAGGAAGAGGAAAGAACTTGAAGAAACAGAAGCTCTTGGTGAGGCCTCAGAGCCATGTTGTGTGTTCTCATAGATTGAGATGTTACAGCCTGTGTAAACGATAGGTCTGTTGACAATACTATCATTTTCCTTTCTCATTATCAACACTTTTTTATTCTATTATATCCAGGGGTCAAAAGGAGAGAAGGGTGACCCAGGACCCAAGGTAAGATGAAATGGCATTTAGTCATATTGGACTAATTATCTATAGACTTTCTTGAAAAAAGAAAAAAGAAAAAACCCATTCTTTTAAACCAGGGGGAACCAGGACAAGATGGTGCAAGCGTTGTAGGACCATCGGGACCACCTGGGCCACCGGGTCCTACTATAGTAATTCCAGCTGTGAGTATCTTATTGCTATTCTGTAACAACAGGAACTGTTTTTGTATACTTGTGTATTGGAGCTACTGCTAATAACTATCCCATTTGGTTTTCCAAATTTTGTGAAGCCCCTGTCTGTCTGTCTGTCTGTCTGTCTGTCTGTCTGTCTGTCTGAGGGCAGATCAGAAGGAATCAGCATCAAAACTTAAACTAAGTTAGTTAAACAGTGAGGGTGCCTGCCCACTAATTGACCCACTATTCTGCTTCTGTTCCCAAGTCTTGGCCTTGAGGCCATGTTCATGCTTTAGACATTAACTGGTCTCCCTTTTCACTTCTTGCCAGAGTCAGTGAACAACCAGCAGACACTGGACGGCTTTTAGGATGGACAAGGGAGCCAAAGCCATGGCCATCTTGACAGATGTACAATATTTTGTGCCGCTTTTAGACATTTATACATTTATGAGGTCTAGCAAAGGGGGAATGGGCCACAGGCAAAGAAGGCAAGCTGGGGGCACATGGCCAGAAAGATGGAGAAATTACAAGAATAATTAAGTATCAAGCTTAGAAGCCAAACAAAACCGGTGTGCCAAGGTCAGAAAGGAAACTGTGGTGGTTATTTGTTCCCTGCAATTACGTGTCTTATAGCCATAAAGCAGCCTTGCTCAGAGGTAGGTATGTCCCTAGGTGCTCTAAAATAACATTTGCCTGGTTTTTTATCCCCATATTTTAGTCATTCCTCAACGTTTCTGATGGCAGTTTTAACATCACGGGAATCAAAGGACTCATTGGGCCTCCTGTAAGTACTGTATATAAAACTTTATTATATAATGATATTTCCCACTTTAGATATGTAACCATGCCCAACTCCACTATGGCAGAGGAAGAAGAATTTTGGATACGTTGGAATCTCCAAAAACACCCCAAGTTTAAGCCCCTGGGGAACTTAGCAAGATCTTCCAACACAAAAGGTTTAAAACATGAGAAATAATTGAACCAATCAGGCATAAAAATATGTGAAACAAGTGAAAAATATGTACTGAAAATATAGAAGAAAAAAAATTAAAATGGAGCAAAGCCAATCTCATGGAAAAAGTTCATCTGAATATTCAAAAGAACAACAAAATTTTAGAACCCGAAACATTGCAAAAATGACAATTTCTCTGCTGGGATTTCTTGGTACATTGCACAGCCAGGTTGGCAGGGAGCGTGATCCAGGAGTGGGGAAGCGATATTGTGGGGCGTTTCCTCCCCCCTCTCAGGGTTTCTTCCCTCCTCTTGTGGATCTGATCCCTGAGAGGGGGGAGGAAGTGCCCTGCAGATGGCAGAGAGGGGGGAGGGTTGATGGCAGAGGGGCACCCAGGCATCCATGGGGGGCTCGATCCAGGGGTGGCGAAGCATGTCATCAGGTCAGACCGGTCTCCCCCCTCCCCTGGTATGATCGGTCAGTCCTCCTGCCAGCCAGCATGTCGCAGAATGTGTGATGCAGGCGGTGCTGACCAATCGCACCAGCCAGGGGGGCAGCACAGAGTGGTAGCATGAGCTGGTACACTCCGAGTACAGGAGCACCATTCACATTTCTGGCTGCCTAGGAGGGTTCTGGGCTGTCAGAAATGCGAATGGTCCTCCTGTCCCAGGCTCAGACCACTACAGCCTACTGGCCATAGTGTAAAAAGGTCCCAGGTAACTAAATAGGCATTCAGAAAGTTGACTAAAGCCCGTCCCCAAGCAATAAAAAGTCTGCTAAAAAGGTTCCTTTGCCTCTGAGCGCCCCATGCCTGGCTTTTCTCCGAGCTTCCAGCGGAACAAAAGGAGGAAAATGTGCTGTAAAAAGACTGCCCTTTAAAGAAGACTACCAGAGCACTTTTTGGAAGCTGCGGGTATTCCGAGCAACATTGTGCATGGAGACGCTCCATGGCAAAAGGGGCGGGGATTGGTGGCCAAATCTCCAAAAAAAAAAGCACCCCTGCTCTGCTGCTGCCTCCGCCTGCACACACAGCCTTAAACATGCCCATTGGGCCCTCTATCATCTGAAGAAGTAGGTGTGCCCATTGGGCCCCCTAGCATCTGAAGAAGTAGACGTGCTCATTGGGCCCCCTAGCATCTGAAGAAGTAGCATCTGAAGAACCAACCCTTCTCTTGTAAGTCTCCAAATGATATTACTACCTTGCTGGACTTTTCGAATTAGACTAACACGGCTGTTTCTCTGATATTGACCGCCTAAGAAATATACAGTGCAACATGGTAGATATTTTATCTATCATGGTGTTACATTTCATCTTGCTTTGTCATGTCTGCCTCCCAGAACTGCAGCACCTTTCCTTCCTTTCCCTTTCTAAAGGTCAGAACTTTTAAAGAGCCAGAATTGCAGAGAATTGCAACATTGTTATCAGGTGTGAAGTTAGTGGATTGCTACAGTGTAACGGCTGCTGTAAGGGATGGATTTTTACAGTGATTAAAATCACTATCTTTGAAAGCAAGCTCTGGATCCCAGAGTGATAAATGGCTCTGGTGGGCTTTGCAGGCAGGGGCGACAAACAGAGAACTTGTAAAAATGGCTATTTTTCTTTTGGACTTGTTGGGGGTTGTCTCCCCGGCACCCTATCAAGCAGAGAGGGGCAGGGAGAAAAAGATGCGGGGAGAAAAAGATGCTTCCTTGGGGACGGTAGGTGCATTTAAAATGCGTGTTTTACTGAACCTCATGGGGACGCTTATTCTGGAATTGAACGGCACTTTTAAAGTCTGCTGGAATAGAGGAAAACTAGAGAGGCAAATAAGTTGCTTGGGGATGCAGCCTAAGATATAAATACAGTAGAAATGACATTTATAAACAGCAGGTGCCAAGAAATTGTTTGCTTCATTGAAACTAATTGAAATACAGTATCTTGATATGCTTTTGTTGACATTGTTTTTCAGGGTCCAGATGGAAGACCAGGCCTGCCAGGATTTCCTGTAAGCACCATGTTTACTTTTCTGGAACAGTGAATCCTCAGACTATGTCTTATCATTTAGTATGGTGTAAAATTTATATAAAGGCTTCCAGAAGCTCTAAATTTAAGTTGAACAATGAAAGAATACAAATTGAAGTATATACGTACTATAGAATTGGTAGAATTGTCAGTGGTGGGTTTCAGAGAAGAGTTCCCACTGGGCTCAAATAGACAAAACTGCTTTGTTCACATAGTACATAGTTCAGTCCCAACTTTTTCCGTACTGAAAATACCATCACTGTAGTATCTAAGGCTATGATCAAACAGTGTTAAAGAGTTGCTTTCTGGGCAACTTTCAGTCTTACCTGACAGTCTGCTATCACCAGAGGTGAAGACAGCAACCAGTCTAGATAGCTTTCAAAAAGGATTGGATAAATTCATAGAGGGCAGGTGTATCAGTGGCTTGTAGAATAGATGCCTGGGTACTACCTCTAGATTGGAGAGACAGGCAGGATGCCTCCCAAGGCCATTTGCCTTTGTCTTGTGCTTAAGAATGCCCAGATGCATTTGGTGGGTCACTGTGTGAGACAGGATGCTGGACTGGATGGGCTGTGGCCTGATACAGCAGGCCTCTCTTAGGTTCTTATGTATATTAAAGCCATGTTCAGACAGAACAAATGTGTAGTTTGGATACACTCAGACAGCAGTGTGTGACACTCATGTTCCCAAACCTTCTGTAATCCTCCATTTGTAGCTCAGAATGTGTGGACAATCCATCTTGTAGCTGTCTCTGAGATGCTTCCCCCCTTATGTGTGACCACAGCACAGTTCTCAGCTTACAACCTCATTTATTTTATTTATTATTTCTATCTCACCCTATACCTGAAGGTCTCAGGGCAGGTAACAACTTTTAAAACAACAATTTACAAACAACTATGTATTAAAAACAAAAATATAAAAACAAAACCTCAGAAAAGTTGGCTCATTGATGAGTACAGATCTCACAGTTCCTTATTCCTGGATTTTATGAGGACTATCCTGCCTAAATCCGGAGGGGGAAAAAGTCCTGATGAAAACTGGACTGAGTCCCCTTTTTGGAACCAAGTCTGCTTATTTCCCCCCACTTGGGGACAATACCAGGCCATTTGGGGTGGAGGTCTAGCCTTCTGGCCAATGGCAGCCAGCTGTGGGTGGTTTCTTTTTATAGATGTAAAGCCCCCCCCCCCTTGCCATGCTTGCAAAAGCTCTGTACCGTATGAAAAGGGCAGGAAGGGGGGAGAAGGGGCTTTTATTTGTCTTTTATTTAAAGGGGCTTTTAAAACATTTTTGCTGGAAGCTTAGGAACCCTTGAAATACTTTGAAATGATACATTTTATTGTGCACATTTGCCAGTAATCTCAAAAAGGAGAGGTGTGAAAAAGAAAGTATTTGTGGCTAGAATTTCTTTTTAAAACTTCCGTTTTGCTGTCTTTATTGCAGGCAGGGTTTGCACGGGGCGGGGATTTAAAAGCCCTGTTTTTTAAATTTAAAAATAGTCCCAAAACCAGGACTAAAAAAGCTGCATGGAGACATGGATTCAATTTGGAATAAAAATAGTCCCCAAAAATAGTCCAAACAGGACTAACCCAGGACTAAAAATCCTGCATGGGGATGTGCCCTCAAACTCACCTGCTCCCCCATTTTCACACAGATCTTCAGTATCATGTCTGTTTTCATCCTAAGGTATCAAATAGTGATTGCATTTAGGAACTTGTGGAAGCTACTAAATTATAATTATTTTGTTTATAGAAAGTCTTCTTTCTTTCCAGGGCCCCAGAGGACTAAAAGGAGACCCCGGACCACCTGGCTTACCAGGAGAAAAAGGGAAGCAGGTAAGGAAGTATGTATGACGCATCTATAGCCACATCTCAGAAATTAGGCATTCAGCTGAATTTTTATTCCAAACAAAAGAATTTGTTGTGCTTCAATTAAACTCAGATGATAATCAAAAGTTTTGTCCATCTCCTGTATTATATTTGTGCTTATTTCTATAGATTTACTTAGATGCCATACTTTCTTTTGGCTAAACAGTCTATACAGATGATGTTCTTTACATTTGAAGAGTTGGGATAGAGTGTTTTCCACTAGCACTAAGTACCCATTAGATACCCATTAAGCATCCATTAAGCACCAGTTTGGTATCGATCAGGAAGACCCTGTTCCCACTTCAGACCCCATTAGGATCCAATGTGTTTACACCTGTTCAAGGGAATTCCAGATAGAATGGGTCCTTCAGACCCTGAAATCTGGTCTTCCCGTGGACCCCATTAAAGGAGTCTTCAATACGGTCTTCAGCACTGAAGACCAGATCGGACGGTGCGCATTCATACCGCAATTGGGTCAGTGGGGTCCAGGGGTGGGCTACTGGGGAGGCACCCTTGTCTGGATGTGGGCACCCTGAAACGCAATGCTTCGAAGTAAGTGGCTATTCTCTGGAGTGGCTCAGGAGATTGGCACAGACTTTATTGTGGAGCTTGGGCCAGGCTCTGGAGATTCTTCAGAGTGGTTTGCCCCAGACTCAGAAGAATCTCCATAGTGGCTCTGGAGATTCACCTCCCCCCAGCACCCCACCCCTGCCAGAAATGTTGCTTGACTGACGTACATGGCAGCCAATCCCTCCATGCCACCTTCGCGTCTTCCACTTGGTGAGAGACGGGCGCTCCACATGGGTGTTTCGGCGCTCCCACTGCGAGCATGCCTAGCACCCATTACTATCAGGTGCTACACTGCTTGTGGAGATGCATCATGTACTTGCCAAGATCTAGATGTTCTAAATCTGGACTTGTTGAAGGATCAGTTTCTTAGATCTGGATCATCCTAGATCTGGATTAAGAGAGGTACTGTAAGTGGAAAACTCCCCAAAGTTAGGTTAATAGTTTTGTAACTGTTGAGGACAAAAGAGAGGATGTTGGAAAATATCAAGGTTCTTTTTGCACACTGCCCTGAGACCTTTCAGAAAATGCACTTCTTGTATACCCAGCCAAAAACAAAACAAACATTCTACTTCATGTTCTGCTTGAAGTCTGGTAATGCCTCCAATGTAGCATAGCAACATCGCCATCCTTTGACTACTGACAGCCTGGATTTCTGAGACCCTGATTAGTCTGCCATCTGTAGAAGCTGTTTCCATTGGTTTTTTCCTTGTTTGTGGATAGGGAGGATTAACTGAGGCTTTCTGTCTGTCCTTTGGGTTTCAAGGTGACCTTGGGCCTACAGCTTTTAGCATGTCATCACATCTTTGCTGATAATTGTAAGGACAACATATTACAAATAGGTTTTGGCAATTCTTGAATTTTTATTTTTGGGTAAGGGGGAAGTATAAACAGAAGACAACTAAGAAATATACAGCAAGGTAGTAATAGCACTTGGAGACTAACAAGAGAAGGGTTGGTGGCATGAGCTTCATAGACATGTTTACTTCTTCAGATGCTAGGGGGCCCAATGAAGAAGTAGACGTGCCCATTGGGCTCCTTAGCATCTGAAGAAGTAGATGTGCCCATTGGGCTCCTTAGCATCTGAAGAAGTAGACGTGCCCATTGGGCTCCTTAGCATCTGAAGAAGTAGACATGCCCACTGGGGCCCCTAGAGCATCTGAAGAAGTAGACGTGTCTACGAAAGCTCATGCCACCAACTCTTCTCTTGTTAGTCTCCAAGTGCTATTACTACCTTGCTGGACTTTTCGAATTAGACTAACACGGCTATTTCTCTGATATTGACCGCCTAAGAAATATACAGTGCAACATGGTAGATATTTTATCTATCATGGTGTTACATTTTATCTTGCTTTGTCATGTCTGCCTCAGTGCATGGCAGCTTCTGTTGAAAGTATCAGGTAATATGCTGTAGTTTTCTCTTTTTCCTTCTAGAGGCAGTAAATTTGTGCTGATTGATAATTGCATTTTTGATGCAAAATTTATATGTCATGACTATTTGTACTTCAAATTTGGGGTAGCTAAAGATCTATACAAAATTTCAAGCTCATGTTTTGAAGAAGTTTTTTCAAGAAGAAAGAGAAAATTATGTCCACGCATCCCTTTATTTATTTTCTTGTTCAGTAGTTGCTATAATATGTCATGTTTAAATCTGAATTTATAAAGTGTGTGTTCTATGCCCTATCTAGAGATGAGCAAATTAAAATTTCACTTTATTGATGATTTTCTTAATATTTTTTATTCCATATGTATGGAATTCCATTTTCCAGTTCCACCTGTATCCAGAAAACATGAACAAAATATCAAGACTGTTACTTCATATGTAGTGCTAATATGCAGCAGAAAGAAGAGACAGTCTAAGTGCATTTATTTTGCCTGTGAACTGGCTTACTAAAAACTTTAAATGTGGAAAATTCTAATGCAAATTTTTCATCGGAACAGAAATCCATTTCGTGCAAAAAACACTAAAAACATTACTTGCACTTAAGCAGAAATCTTTTGTATGTGTGTATGATCTCTAATTGCACCTCCATCACTTTTAAACAACCAACCTTGGATGAAAAATTATATATAAATGTAATGAATAAATTCTATTAATTTGTAGGGTGAAAAAGGTGAACCAGGTGCAATCTTTGCTTCAAGTGAGTCTTTAGCAGAATTGGTAGCAAGACCAGGAGAGAAGGTAACTATTGCTTGTTCATGTTATTTTCTTTCTGCCACGGACACTTATCACACGAAATCCACTCTGGCATTTAACACCAACACTATCAGGAAGTAAATCTGGAAAGCAAAGCACCAAAGTGTAGGTATTTATTCTGTCTCAATACCTTTTTGTTTTATTTTAATTTTTGTGGTCTTTATACCCATGTGCTCCAGGTCAGGGAAGTAAACTGAAATGCAGTTTATTTATTAATAATAATTAATTTGAACAGTGAATGGTTTACAAATGCAAATAATTAAATGCATTGGTGTATTTAGAGTGGAAATCTTGGGGTTATATAACAATGTAAATCATTAAGGAAAGAAAAAAGTTTGATATGTGGAGTTGGTGCAGGAATACTATTTCTAAACGCCTACAGTTATACAGCTGATGGATTGTGCCTCTATGTTTAAACAAACTCTTGTCAAGTTTGGGTAGGAGGACTCCATGTTAATATTCACCCTGCATGAAGAATTGCAAGTATAAACATTCCTGGATATATTTTGGTTGAATTAATTCCTTTTATTTGGTTTTCCTGGAAGTAAATGAATCAGTCACTAAGGATATTGCTGAAGGCATGTATGTAAGGCAGTTTTGAAGTATAAAAAGAGTGAAGTAAAATCGAGGGAAGTTACTTTTTTAGCGATTTCCCCATTAACAGCTGCAGTTGTTTTGAAAGGAGAAATAGAGAAAACTCTACAGCATTCAGCTTTTCATGGAATTTTTTTTAAAATATTTGGCAAAAATTGTATCTGCTAATTCCTGCAAAGCAAATGTTAACGAGAGTGGACTAGTCCTTTTGTTTTGTCACTTGACACTGATAATAGGGAGCTCAGCAAGCAGAGACAAAGAGGTTA
Source organism: Aspidoscelis tigris stejnegeri (assembly GCA_023333525.1). NCBI lineage: Eukaryota > Metazoa > Chordata > Lepidosauria > Squamata > Teiidae > Aspidoscelis > Aspidoscelis tigris. The sequence goes on from JALMGA010000008.1 coordinate 1,854,318, forward strand.
CTGGGTTTCCCTGGCTGGTCAAAGGGAGGATTTAGGTTCCCCTGTATAGCTAATGCATGATCTTGTAGGTGTTGCAAACATGCAGTGCTATTATCACTTTGCCCCATCTCATCTTCTTCTTCTGCTTACTAGACCAACTTTGATTACATTTTAAAAAAATGTTTTATTGTTAGTTTAGCAATATATGGCCCTCCCTGAGGGTGAAGGGTAGGATAGAAATGTTTAGAATAATATAAATAAATAGTTACCGTATTTTCCGGCGTATAAGACGACTGGGCGTATAAGACGACTGGGCGTATAAGACGACCCCCAACTTTCCAGTTAAAATATAGAGTTTGGGATATACTTGCCATATAAGAAGACGACACCCGGTGTATAAGACGACCCCTGACTTTTGAAAAGATTTTCCTGGGTTAAAAAGTAGTCTTATATGCCAGAAAATACAGTACTTATTGGTCCTGTTCCCACCTAGGTTTTACTGAGCTTTGAAAATGTTTTGAATTTTCTTTGTCCCCACTGAAAATTGGCTTCGTGCACTTTCCAAGGAGTAAATAACCAAAAACTGCATTTAAAAAACCCTTGAAAAAATAGCTCTCATTCCCATTTTTGCTGCTAAAACGCTTTATCTTTTTTCCTTTTGGAATGGTACAGCAGTATTAGGGGGAGATCATACCTTTCGGGTTGTGTCCCCGCCCCCTAGCCTTCTGCCCAATGTCTGCCACTGTTGTGGGTGCATCATTGAATGGATAAGGTTTCACTCTTGGTAGGGCAGTTGAGAAAAAAGGAAGTAAGTGTGACAACCATGTTTAAAGGTAAGTTAGGAGTAGGTAGTTTAGCCCCATGCTATCAGCTGTTTGATGGTTGAGGGGCGTGGCTTACTAAGGTTCCGAGGATGCGGGGAGCTAGCTCTGTGCTAGAGCCAGTCAGGACTGGTTGACAGCTTGGGCAGAGACTATAAAAGGACCTGTAACTGAGCGTGAGGTTCTTTGCCTGGTGTAAAACACCAAGGGGTGGGCAGGTGGGGACCGGGCTCTTGTTTACGTCTGAGGGAAGGATGACAGAAAGTCCTGAGACTTAGTAAATATGCTAAACTAGTGAAAGAAAGTCAGTTCGATCTTAGCATTCAAAGGAGTTATAAGGAGCTATATTCTTGAGATTCGTGAAATGTTATTTTATCCCCAAAACGTTTTTGCGTTACAAACCAATATTGTTTTGATCACTTTGAAAGAGTCATTAGTGGGCTTCCTTGTCCATGATCATTACAGAGTAACTTGATGTGAAACACTCTAAGAGCGAGAGATACATATCGCTAGCGTACAGCAGAGGACTGGGCGAGAGACGTCCTGTTTTTCCTTCAGAGAACAAGAAGGGTGTTAATGTGGCCGATCTCTGCCAATACAAGGCCAGGGTGACTGGAGCCAGGAGGACTCTAGGATAGATACCATGAGGCAGAGTGGTGTTGGGCAGGAGGTTGCCACAGGAAGGAAGAAGGAAAGAGAGGGAGAAGAAAATGGAGGAAGGACAGCATTGTTGCCAGTCTAATTTGTAGCCAGTTAGACAAAATCAGTTATTTTGTTAGGCTTCCCTTAAGAAAAGGAACAAAATTCTTTCCTGAGCCATAAAGCAACTGGTGGTTTTGGTTTTATATAAGCTTTTCTTTCCTTGGTTAAAATTGGAACATAATCATCTTATCTCCCATTCATTTTGAAGGTGATTTTCGTTTCATTTCTTCAGAAATTTCCTGCAGTCAAGCTGTCTTTCCCATCACTTCCTGCCCACACTTTCCCCTTGCTTTCTCCTTTTTTGACTTTCTACTTGCTTGGAGAAAGACGGCTTGGTTGGCTCCTTCCTGCATGAACCAACCACAGTGGGTGGGCGGGAAGCAAAGAAAGGCGAGAAAGGAGAAAATGAAGGGAAAGTGTGGGTGAGAGTGGCTTAGGGAGGTGATTTTGTGCAACACTGAAACATTGTGGAATTGATCTCTCTGGTCGTGGGGGAATCGCTAGTCTGAAATTACACAGTTGCGCAAAAGAGGCTGGGTATAGGATCAAAGGATGGAGCTGGAATTCCCCACCCTTGGCCACGTCATCATGTTAGGAACCCAATCAAGAGAGCAGGGTGGGAACCCTGACTGGCAAAGGACGGGGAGGAAAAGATGCACTTTCCCGAATGTGTTTTTGGAGCGTTTTCTGTGGAAACTGCAGAATTGGGATTGACTAAGATTAAAAAAAAAAGGGAATGGAAGAATGCGCGTTCACATCCCATTTACGTTAATTCCAGTTTTAAAAAGTCAAGTGGGATCTTGGCATTTGTGTCTGGATCATTCTTTACCTTCTGTCTGTGTGCTGTTTAGGAACTAATATAATCTGTTCTCCTAGGGTGAACCTGGAGTAATGGGACCAGCTGGACCAAGGGTGAGCTTTCCTCTTAATCAGTATCTATTACCTGTATAAAGAAAAGCACTATTTAGTCTGACTGTTCTACTTCACTGCCTCACATGCTAGAACAGAGTTTTCCTCCACATACCTATCAGGCATGATATGGCTAAACGACCTGCAACCAACTCCACTGAGCCTGGCGTGGAGAAAGAAGCAGGAGGAAATGCCACGTCAGACTGTCACCAGGAAGAACAAGGGGTGTCACCAAGCAGAGTCCCAACCGATCAGCTAAGGATCTGAAAATCACTACAGTGTAAACACGTATAAATAGAATCACTGCATAGATTGAGTGATTGTCAGTGAAAATAAGTTATCTATTTTGACTTTCATAAATAAATCAGATCCTCTATGTTGAAGACAGAATAGTTATTGCTAACAGTGTCTAGTCAGACCATCACAATTACAGAGGGTATTGTTGAGCACACACACACACAAAATACAAAGAGAGGGAGGCATCCTGTATATCAATAACACATGATTGATCTTTAATCACTTTCTCGCCTTCTACTTAGTAATGACTTTGTAGGGCCTTTGGCTTTTACACATGGCTGCTCATTAAAAAAAAATTAACATTCCCAATTGTTTAAAATATGCAGCTATTACATTGGGGAGCTTGAACAGAACAAAATGAGGTAGGAATTCAGTACTTTCTTGCTCATCAGTACTGTTCTTTGCATCGATAGCTTTTAGCCCATCACCAGTAAGTAAAGATTTCACAGGTTTTCACATTTACTCAGGCATACTTGGAAGTAAGTATTGTTTGAATTTATATGAATCCCTTTTGAACACCTGATTTGAAACACATGCTTCTGTAAAACTCAGCTGATGAGTAAACTAAAAGTATAGTCATAAGCAAACATGTGCTCCTAAACATATTTGTACTTCTAAATTTGTGGGTATTAGACTATTAATATAGAATTAGGGTGTTTTTCCACTGTCACTAGAAGTACCCATTAAGGGCCCATTAATGGGTACAAAAATGCCATTTGGCACCCATTAATGGGTACTTAATGGGTACTTCTAGTGACAGTGGGAAAACACCCTTAATTGTATCTGTTTGCACCATGGCTGATTTTTAATACCGTTGTAGGAAAGACACTAGCATTTCTAACCCACTCTTTAACCCTACGGTCCAAGGACAGACAACAGACGTGTTTGTTGACAGTTTTTTAAAAAAAAAATTCAGTGATATTGCATTTCTTCACTTTTCCATTCCATTAGCCAATAATATTATTTTTCCTCTTTAGGGACCACCTGGACATCCAGGAGTCAAAGGAGAACTTGGTTTATCTGGACGGCCAGTATGCATATCTTTTCTGCAGTTAATTATTTGAGTTAATTATTTTTATAAAGATGCTAAAGCATTAAAATTTGAGTCTTTCTCTCTCTAGGGACGCCCTGGCCTGAATGGGCTGAAAGGTATAAAAGGTGAACGAGGTGTAACGTTATATGTAAGTCCCATGTCTGCAAACTGTTGCTATTAAATGTAGGAAAAGATGCAAGTAAAATCAGAAGAAATGAAATCCTTTATGCAACATATAGGTAACATGAAATTTACAGCCATGTACATTTACGACTAATTGTTTTGGTGGTTTTTAAAAGGTATTAGATAAATTAATGGCAGTTAATCTTTAGCCATCATACTGAAATTGCCTTGGTGACCCTGACTGATAAACTTCTGTGGGTGAGAGATGCACTAATGCTCCTTGATTTATCTGCAGCCTTGGATAGGTCAGCTATGATATCCTTTTGGAGAGCCTTCAGGGCTTAAGAATAGGAGGCAATGCTTTATAGTGGTTCCAACCATATTTCTTGGGCAGAGTACAAAGGGGGGATTTTAAGCTGCCTCATTTGTGAGGTTCCCCAGGAATCGATCTTGTTCCCCATCCTTTTCAACATTTATAGGAGACTGCTAGGTACAGTAATAAGGAGGTTTGGAATTTGGTGTCGCCAGTGTACAGATGATGCCCAGCTCTCTATCTTCATTCCATCCTAATCAGGTGAGACAGACTAGGTGCTTGAGCAGTGCATAGGGGCAGTGAAGGACTGGATGCAGAACAACAGGCTGAAACTGAACCCAAACAAGATGGAAGCATTGTTTGTTCCAAGTTCTTGAATTGGGGAAGTGGCTCAGTATCCTGTTCTGGACAGGGTTGTTGCCACGATGCCCAGCGATCCAGTACGTGCCTGCCCTCACTAGGAGTGGTTTGGCCCTGTTAGGACGCTGGGTTCGTGCAACGGCCAAGTGAATACTACAGTGTGGACACAAAACACTGGTAGCAAGCGTTTCAACAGTTAACTAAAACAAGTTTATTATTATACACAAGCAATACTATAAAAGATAAAATAAGGTTCAGGTATTTGTTGGTTTAACTCAGTAAGTCTCTTAAGGTTAGGAGCTACCCCTTTCCCTAAAGGAAAATAGTTCCCCCTTTTTAAAAGACAAACCTCTCTACGTTCCTCCCCCTCTGACTTGCTTGGCCACAGCTCAAACCAAGCCAGTGTACCAGAACGTGGCCCTAGATGATCACAAGGTCCAGTCCATCCTTGCTTGTCCAATCATCCAGCCTGGTCAGTTGCTAGCGAAGTCTCCCTCGGAGCCCCAATCTTCCTTGATTGTCCCCTTCAGAAATCACTCAGCCAACAGCCCAATGGTCAGCTACTGGTTCCAGCTCCCTCAGGATTCAGCTCTTTTCCTTTCAGCTCTTGTCCCAGCATGAAGACTCCTTCTGCTGTACTCTGTGTTCATTTATACACACACCCCTGATCCCGATTGGCTCTAGCCGCAATAAAATGCTGCTGGAGACTCCTAACAGAGGTTGCTGTCCCTCCAGCCTGATTGGTGGGAACTCCTTCTCTAGCCCCTCCAGCACTCAGATCCCCGGACAGCTTTTCCCTCCAAAACCTTACTCCAGCCAATCACTGCAACAGGGCCCGCACAGGATTTCCCGCTCTTTTTTGCAGCCCAATTCCCAGGGTTTGCAACAAGCTGTTTGCACCAAGGCTGGCTATTGCAACTTGCAAGAAGCCTGCAAAGCCAGAAAGCAAAGCAGTTTGTAGCCTGTACCCAGAAACCGTCACAGTTGTCTTCCCTGGAAGGGACAGGTGAGAGACCTGGGTGAACTCTTGGATTTATTGCTGCCCCTTGAAGCTCAAGTGGCAGTGATGGCTACGAGCAGCCATGGTCATATTAGACAACTGAAGCCTTTTCTTGACAGAGAACATGTGGTCGCTCTAACCCAAGTCTCATGACCTTCAAACTGGATTATTACAATTATTAAAATTATGTGGGGCCTGTCTTAAAGACAGTTCAGAAATTACAGCTAGTGTAAAATAAAACAGCTAAAATTCATCTAGTCAAAACAGCAGCACTCCTATACTTAAATATCAGCTCTGGCTTCTGTTCAGAAGAAGAAGAAGAGTTGGCTTTTCTGCCCCGCTTTTCTCACCCATTTACGGGGACTCAAAGTGGCTGACAAAGCTTTCTGTGCTTCTTCCCACAACAGATCACTCTGTGAGGTGGGTGAGGCTGTGAGAGCTCAGAAAAGAGCTGTGACTTACCCAAGGTTACCCAGCTGGCTTCATTGACCTGCCCGTGCCTTAAGATTAAGTGGTGAGGCCCTCCTGGTTGTCCCAGCACCTTCAATAGTGAGGTTGGTGGGCACCCGGGAGAGAGCCTTTTCTGTGATGGCCCCCTGACTATGGAATAGCCTCCCCCTCGAGGTACGTCATGCCCCTTCCTTATATATATTTAGGAAGGCGGTGAAGACACACCTCTTTGTCCTGGCCTTTGGCTGAGCTGATTATATTTCCCTCCCAGGACAGACACTATCATTATAAACATAATGTGTATTGTTTTAGAGTTGTTGAATTTTTAAAGTCTTTTAATGTATATTCTGTTTTAATAAGTTGTTTTAAGGTTGTTACCCGCCCAGAGACCTTCAGGTATGGGGCGGGATAGAAATGTAAATAATAAGTAAATAAATAAGTAAGTAAATAAATAAATAAATAATCAAACCCAGTATTCCCAGATAAGAGTCCGGCTGCCCAACCACTAGACCAAACTGGCTCACCAAGTTCCAATGCTTGTGCATAAAGTCCTATAGAACTTAAGACCAACTTAAGAAGTATCTCTTCCTATATTAGCCAACCTTCTGTCTGAGGTCATTAGGAGAATTCCACCTGATCATACAGTCCTTGTACAAGTGTTGGGAATGGCTCCCAGGAAAAGGGCTTTCTCTGTAATAGCCTCCTTTTTATGGAACACTCTCCCAGGGGAAATGCATCACATGTGTTTCTTTGATACTTTTAGGTACCTGGCAAAATTATACTTCTTCTCCAAGGAATTTGCCAATATAATTTGAAGCCATATTTGGAATATTGGGTACACTTCTGGTCTCCACACCCCAGAAAGGATATTGTGGAACTGGAAAAAATGCAGAAAAGGGCAACCAGAATGATCAAAGGGGATGAACACCTCCCTTACATTAGGCACAACATCTAGGCATCTTGAGCCCTGAAAGACAGCATTTAAGAGGTGGACTAATTGAGAAATAAAATCTTGTATGATGTGGAAAAGGTGGATAAACATTATTTTCTCTATCGCACAACACTAGAACCACAGGGGATACTTTGAAGCTGACAGACAGGAGAATTAAGACAAATGTTCACCCAGTGGGACATCAGTTTATGGAAGTTACTACCAGAAGAGATGGTGACAATAATCAGCACGGATAGTTTTAAGTGTAGACAAATTCATAGAGGGCAGATCTATCACTGGCTTCTAGCATGGATGTCTCCAACTTGGAGAGGCAGGAAGGATGCCTCTAAAGGCCACCTGCAGGGAGCTGAGATTTTGCCTTCAGAAGGAATTGATGAGCCACTATGGAGACCTTTGGCTTGATCCAGCAGAACTCCTCTTGTGTTATTATGATCTTATGGGAATTTAGGTGAAAAGAAGCAAAATTCCTTTGTGTTTCCTGTATTACTTTTGAACTACTGATGATCGTGCATCATTGGAGCAAAAAGAGACAGAAGTCCTGAAGCTCCGATGGTAGTTACTCACAGGTCTTTGCCATGTATCCCACATCGTATTTTGCAAAAACAGCTAATGTTTGAAAATTATCAAAGGGACTTCCATTTTGCAGGACCCAATCAAGTACTTACATTGACTGCTGTATTGATGCTTTCTCTTTTCTTAAACCTTTCAGGGACCCCCTGGGTTGCGTGGACCACCAGGACCACCAGGGCCACCAGGACGTGTAGTTGTTATTAAAGGAGTAAGTACACTCAGATCTGTTATCACATTGGGCTCCATCCAAATCAAAGAAGTGAGATAATTCAGGAAAAACAGAGGACAAGGTACTCCGCTATTAACTATAACTGCTAATGATAATGTCAGAGACTGTAATCACACACAGGGCCAGTTCCCACTAGGACTTTTTTTGAGTATTCAGAATGGTTTGAAAACACTCTGTCCGCATTGAAAAGTGGCTTTTTGTGTTAAAAAGAGGAGTAAAACTGATAAAATGAATTAAATAACTCTCACTCCCTTTTTTTTAATGAAATGGTTTATGGGACGTTCCCACTTGGATCAGAATGTTTTGAAACCGTTTTTAAGGAGAAGCCCGCCTGCCCGCCCACCTGTCTGTCCACCACTGCCTTGCTTGCCCGATGCTTGCCTGTCCACCTGCCCACCTGCTATTTCCCTGCTTCGTCCCCCGCCCTGCTTGCTCACTCTGCTTCCCACCAAACAGCCCTGGTGCTCCTGAGGCGTAGGAAGGAGAAACGGAGAGCGGCCAGTGAGTGAGTGCTGTTAGGCAGGGAAGCCCGTATAAGGAAAATGCACGGATGTGCTTGCAAAGGTAACTAAGAGTCACAGGCGTGACTATCAGCAAAGTATTCAAGGCTGGATTGAGTAAGAATTATGTAAGTCAGTGCAACACTTGGATTGCAACAGCTTGTGCAATACAAGGGAAGTGAGTCACCATTGTATGATAAGAAAGTGTATAAAGAGCCCGCACACGGCTGTGATTGTGGGTTGCTGATCGAAAGGAGTTGGAGAGCGTGGGTAACTTGTAAATTGCAGCAACTATGTAAAGAAACCTCTTAGAAGAGATTTCCTGCTTCAGTCTGCTTCTTACGCTGCGGGCAGGAGGGAAACCTGAGACAGCAGAGATGCCAGCAGCAGGTTTCCGGGACAGCAGAGATTGTCTTGTCAGCACGGGCGCGTCTGCTGATTTAATACCAACAAGGTATCTCACACACCAACAAGCACCCCCTCCTTTTCGGGTGCTGCTGCTGTACCGCCGCTGCCGCCATGCTCTGCTTTAAAGTGGAATGAAGAAAAACAAATGGGAACGCAAATAATGTGGGTTCACATCTGGTTTTTTAAATTCTGCTTTAACAGAGCTAAGTGGGAATTCACTCACAGTTGGTTTTTAAAAAGCACATCTAATGTTACTCAGACTGCCTCTAGATGCCAAGAACGAAGTGCAGGATCTTGTTTAGACCCTGCAATTGCCTCTTGCCATCCCTGCCAGACAGCAGGGCAAAATCAGGGGGCAAGACTGGACCCTCACCTTGCCTGGCTTCTCCTGCAAAGATAAGTGTGGACAAAGATAAGTGACAGGATAATCCTGGGTTTTAGGCCCTATCTTGAGCCTCAGATATAGCTTAGAGACAGTTCTGAGCTGGGATCGTTCATATGTTAGTTTCCCCCCTCGCTTATCCTGACCGTTATGCGCTAGAGAAGATCGCTCAGAGATTGGACGAGAACCTGAGGACCAGGCTGCTGTCTTGGAGACACTTCTGAGCTGCTTTGTTGAAATGTGTGATCACGGCCCTATTGTCAGAAGTTGTGATCAAGGTCTGATTAGACCCATCTTGCTGTAATTGTATCTTTCTCCTGCTGGACACATAGAACTCAGACCTTTTGAAATCAGACTGCAAGGTCTAGGCCTCTTCAGCCTGGAAAGACGGCGTTTAAGTGGGGACCTGATTGAAGTATATAAAATCATGCACAGTATAGAAAAGGTGGGTAGAGAAAATTTCTCTGTCACACAACACTAGAACCAGGGGGCATTCCCTATGAAGCTGATGGGCAGGAGAGTCAGATCAGACAAGGGGAAGGATTTCTTCACCCAGAGGGTCATTGGTCTATGGGATTTGCTGCCAGAAGAGTGGCAAGTGAGCTTTCCTTTTTAAAAGCAAATGATGCCATTGTCCCATGCTTTTGTTGTTGTCCTCAAGTCCTATTTCACTTCTTCTTAGGAAGCTGTATGGCACTGCCAGGTGAGGAAGAGACTAAAGCAGCCTGAGCTTTCTTCTCCCACCTCCAGCTAAACCTGTCAGCATCACTAAGGGGGCATTCCAACACAGGATTTAGTCCAGCTTGAATTTGGCTCGAGCCCTCCCCATCCCGACACTTTGCAAGGGATCCCCTGTTTCTGCGGACTAAAGGTTCTAAAACGCGGAGAATCCCTATTTGTATTACAACAGGACTTGCTGCTGGAACCAGGAATAATCCTCTCTATTTTGCAATGGGAATGCAACCAGGTTTTGGGGGGAGGAACCATGATTTGGGGGTGTTCTCTTCAGTTTGCCTTGAGCCAATGATAAGCTGAGATTAGAGGCAGGGGAAGGAGAGTTGTAACATGCCTTTTGCCTGCGTCTCCGGAAATTTGCACTGCCATGATCGTCTGATGCGACACAATTGTTGGTTTGTAAGCCTCCATCCCCCTCCATCCATCCTCCCCACCTTGAACAAGACAAGACTCCTCTACCCCCACACACCCACCACCACTACTCGCCTTGCCTCTTCTGCACGACTCCCTCCCTCCCTCCTCCTCTTCCTCTCTGCCGTGCCAGCAACAAGCTGCCCCCTCCCACTTCCTTTCCTCAGATGTTTCCGTGGGGGCTGCCAAGCAGAGCTGGATTGACAAACTGTGGTGGAGGGCTTGAGGGGGGTGGCGGCGGCAGCCAGTGCCCGGAGCCTCTGGAGTGGGGTAGATGGAAAGAGAAAGTCCCTATTCTCTCCCACTCCATCCCACTGAGCTCACCTTCCCTCCCTATCTGCTTAGGCTGTGGGAAGGAGAGATGGTCTTTGGCTGCCCGTTTGTCTTATCTCTCTGCACCGCTCTTGGTCCCAAAGGAGAGGAGGCGCCATGCTGGTTAAGCAGCCGTTGCTCCCTTCCAACTGCAAAGCCAAACCTCTTGTCCTGTCTCCAGTGGTGTGGATGGGATTTCTGCCCCAACCCCAGCCTGGAATACAATTATGATATAACAATAGGAAGGACAAAAGCTGGTGACTCTTTCTGTTTTGTGTCAGTTTCCCTTAACCCTGCAGTGGACAGAAAAGCTTTATTGTTAATAAAAATTAATTGATAAGTCAGGGAGGTGAGAGACCAAGTGAAGGGGTAAAGGAGGAGGGATCCATTTTGCAAGGGAACCCCCACTCCGGTGACCTCAGGGTATGATGGGGAGGAGGGAGGGGGGAGGGTTTCTCCCCTGCCAGTCCACATTTTAAGGTCAGGGTAGGAACACCAAAGAAACCTGACCTGGCTGCTGATTAAATAAATCCAGATTAAAATCTGGACTTTTTTCTCAGTCAGAACTTGGCCTATGACTAGTAAATACCTGTGATGACCTTTTAAAAAAAAATTCTTCAAAAGGGCACAAAGTGGTGGGGAGAGCATGGAGCATGAAGAGTTTCCCATTCCCCAGAAGCTTTGCTAAGTAGTTTTCTCATTTGAAATGTTTTAAGTTAATTTACATGTAGCATATAGGTGAATATTAATGAGCTAACCCTTCGTATACGTATATTTTTCACAAATGCATCTCCAGTATATCTCACGTTCAATGTCTATACCCAAAAGTTGTTTACAAGCTTGTAGTAGCCACAAATTATTCTAAAACATTTTGCTTCCATTGGCTCCTTCTGACTCCACTAAAGAACAATCTCACAGCCTAAATGGGTTTTCCTGCGACAAAGAATCAGAGGAATACATTTCAATCCGTAAATGCATATGATGGAAAATATTGTATTAATACAGTTGTATTTTAAAAGTCAGTATTTACTACATTTATTAATTTTTTTGAACAGACCATTTTCCCAATTCCTCCCAGGCCCCGGTGCAAACCAAAAGTAAGTGTTAAATTGTTTAATTTATATTGTTGACAAATACATATTTGCACAAATGTTCACAGATTTGTATCAGCTCAAATATATATAGTGTAGATAACTTTTCAGCTGCCAGAAACCATACTGTATATATCAAACATCTCTTTGCTGCTGCTGAGTTTGAGTCTGATCTCATAGCCTTTGTGAGCAAGAGCCCGAAGTGGGCAACCTGTAGGCTACGTGGAATCTTAAGCCACTACAAATTACTAGGAGGAGGATGACAGAATTTTCTTCACTTACCAGCTATTATCTCAGAACAAGATGCAAAAACTTCAAATGTTTTTAAGTGCTCCTTGTGAGGAGCAATGAAGAAAGTTGAAACACTCTGTTAATTCAAATGGATTCAGTAGCAGAGTGAGATTGATGCTGCACACAAGAAGTGGAGAAGCAAGTTTGTAAAAAAAAGTTTTAGAAATCTCCTTCTCTGCCAATCAACAAGGCAAAAACAGACCTCCAAAAGGTTATTTGAATTACAAGCCCGGTCACACACCAGAAAACATTTGGACATTTTAGAAGACGTAGCCTGTTATTGGCCTGATCCAGCCATCCAATTTAGTGGTTACTCAGTTTGTCTTTTTTTGTCCGTACTTCTCAGCCTCCCCATCCTGGGTCTGATGGCAGGGCAGCTTTTTCCTCCACCCCTCCCATCCTCCCCTCCCCTCTTCTTTCTGTGAAGAGGCAATGGCCACCAATGCCAGCAAGTGGCTACTCTGGGCTGTACACACAGCAACGAGTTACCTTCAAGGTAGCAGGACTTGTTTCCACAGCTCTGACCACTGGACCTACCTGCCCAGTACAGCTTCCCTGCCACTCCTTGGTCCAGGCTCTTTGGAAAGAAATAGAAATCCCAGCCAGAGTCCCTGCCCATATTGCCTCAGGTTCATTTCTCTCTGGCGGCAACTTGACAGTCGGTCTTCCCCTTCTTGAGCCTTTAATGCCCTAAGGTGAACTTTAGCAGTGTCCTGGAAGGCTGCAGGTGAGGAAGAAAAGGAGGGGTAGATGTCATGGCAGATAATGAGGAACGTTCACGGTCAACGGGCTGTTGGGATGTTGGAGGGGAAATGAGGCAAGCTGGACCATGGAACCCCATGAAGGCTCTGGTGAGCCTGTCCAGATGGCTGGCAGCTGGGGGTAGTTACAGGCATATGTGTGCCTCCTATATGGGGCATTCCAGTCCAGATGCCTTCTGCTTCACCACCCAGTCCATGCCGCTGCTGGTTTGACACCAGTTTGGCAGCATGGGCTGACCTGCACTTGCCCAGAAAGCACTGAGCATCAGGCCAAAATAGCTTGACTTGGCGTAGGAAGCCTTCAGTCTCTGGCTCAGCGTGATTCTTAGCCCTCCCCACACCAGGACCAGTTTGGCAGGCAGTTGGATCACAAGGTGGGATTGAATGAACAGCACAGGGCCATTGCTTGCCACTTTAAACTAAGCATCTGACGTTCAGGGGAAGTGTGTGTACATTTGTTTTAATCTCCACATTCTGTTCTCTGCATAATTGTGTTTGAATGGATTGCTTTTAGGATTAAATAGTATGGCGTATAGAAGTTGTGTGGATTGCGTCCTTTGTCACAGAAACTGTGATGCTAAGCAGGCATTTTGATGTGTATCAGTCTTCGGAATCCAACCTATTTTATGTAAATCTGCTCTCAAGGATGATCAAATGTGGGGAGCACTGAAATCTTATGCTGTTCAGAAATAAGGATATATCGACTATGTTTTGAATACATTTGCTCTATCTGTGTAGCTAGATACCGCTCAAAGTGGAAAAACAGGAGCTGCAGATGGTAAGCCTTACACTAATTGAAACCCTTTCCATGTTCTAGTGATGTAAATGGGTTCTGAAGAAGTAGACGGGTCTTTCCTCACTGGCCCTTTAACACCCATTAAGCACGGATTCGAAGGTGCGCCTCCGCACAGGGGTCGCTAATTAGGACACTTCTGGCGAGGGGTGTCCGCATTGCGCGTCCCATTTTAATGCGGATTTCGGTGGCAAACCCGCTTTGGTGCCGCTGCGTCCGCATTAGCGGGGGCAATTAAGCACACTTCCGGTAGGTGCGTCCACACCTATCCGTGCTTAATCCGTGCTTAATGGATGTTTCTTGCACACCACATTTTTAGTGGTCTTGCTCAGTGAATCCGCATCCGTTTCGGACGCGGCCGCACAGCGCAAGTGTGCTAAGAAACAGCCCACCCCCGGCTCGCCATGATTGGCTCCCCGGAGCCAAGCATGGCGAGCCGGGGGCTCCTACCTATCGGCTCGCCCTGGCCCCAGAAGCGGAGGATCGCCGCTTCTAGAGCCAGGGTGAGCTTGCCTAAAGCCCACCCTAGCCCACCCCGCTGGGAGCGCGGCCGATCCCCTCCTTACCTCTTGAGGGTCGGGGTCATTCTGAGGGTCTTCGGCCAGGATGCAACGCACCTGCGTCCTGCGCGGCTCCTGAGGCCAGGGCGAGCCGCAGTGGCGAGGTCCCCCGGCTCGCCATGCTTGGCTCCGGCGAGCCAATCATGGCGGGCCGGGGGAGGGCCCTCTGTTCCGGATCGGAGCCGGGTGCCGTGCCTCCACACAGCACCCGCCTCCAATCCTGATCCACACTGTGTGTGCGGCGGCAGGGGTGCGGGATAGATCCGGATCTCGTAGATCCGGTTCTACCCCACAAAACCGGATCTACCGTGCACACCGGTTTTAATAAATCCGGGCGCCGGAGATCCGGATTTTTTTGCCCCTGTGCGGAAACAGCCGATGTGTCTACAAAATCTCTTGCCACCAACCCTTCTCCTGTTAGTCTCCAAGTGCTACTAACTAACTTGCTGGGTATAATGTTTCATAGTATTTCAATGCCAGTGAATCCTTTGTATTTTATATTTTTATGAATTTTATGATGCGATTTTGTAATGCAGTTATCTGCCAAAACATTGCATCATCAAAATGCACTTTAAAAGGTGTCTTAGAAGAAAGTGTCTTTAGGAATGCATACAATGACATTGAATACGAATTTAAATTTAAGTATTTTGAAATAAAGATATTATTTAAATAGAACGTGTGCATGGACATAGAAATAAATTGCCAGTTAATATGGAAATGAAATTGGCTTACAGATACGGACAGGTCAAACTGCCATGGGCCAGTAACATAACTGATTTTTTGAACTATCGCTTAGTTCTCCCACCAAGTCCATCTGGTTTTATTCATTTAGTAAAAGCACATGACCATTTACATGACATTGATTGCTCAACCTTTAGAAAAATAGTGTTTGGCATTTACATTAAGTGAAGCCCTTGGACTCTTTGTGCCATAGCTGTACAGTTTGCATGTGAGCCCTGAAACAGCTGTTTTGCAGCTGTTCTGGACACAAACTGTGTCTCATTGTCTGTTGCAAGTTTTGCAACAGGAAATGGGGTTTTCGCAATATGAAGAAGAGGCTTACACAGTGGCGGGAAGGGAGGATCCTAAGAAAAAGAAGAGAAGAAGCTTGGGGAAAAAAGATACAGTCACATCACATGTGCACTCTTCTTCAAAAAGTGTCCATCTGATAAGTCCATCCGGCTTCCACAGAGACAAGCGGTCCATTATCCTGCAGCCATGTTATCCAAGAATTTCCTTGCTCTGTTGAGCAATTCTCTTGGGATCTATTAGTTTTAGTTTTAAGGTCAGTCTCTGGATCAAATCCTAGTGTTATATTTTGATAACTTATCTTGATGCATTCATTGAAATCAAGCGGAGAGCTGAATTTTTCTGATGCTTCTCCTGAAATTCTGCCTCCACTGGCAGCAACTTTGCTAAATCTCATATTAGGTCAGCTTTGGGGAAAGAAAACCACACCATAACCTTTTAGAGACACTGTTCTTAAAAATACAGTATTGGTGCTTTAAGATGTGGATAACAAGCAAACCACTTTATTATCTAGATGAAAATAATCTGCTATGAAAAAAAAAAATGTTTTCTCCAAGTAAATTTTTCTCACAGAAATAATTTTCAAAACCAGCTTCCTTGTGCGAATTGGATGTCAAGGGTGAAAAAGGAGACAGAGGACCACCAGGACCACCAGGTATTGTATAAGAAGTATCTGTTCCTATTTTAGATGGTCATGTTTAAAAGGACATGCCACACTATCACATAAATGGTGAGATGGGATGATAGGCTGTCTGTCTCAAAGATGTTGCAAGAACATCAGAGGAGCCTTGCTGGATTGGGCCATAATCCATCTAGCCCCATATCCTTTCTCACACTGTGGGCCACCAATTGCTTCTGGCCCTTCAAGCAGAAGACAAAGGCAAAACCTTCACCTGCTCTCCATGCCCTGCAAATGGCCTTTAGAGGCATCCTTAACCTGACTCTCCAAAGTGGAGAAAATCATGGAACAATATCATGTTATTGTGGTTTGTCCCTCACGAGAAAAACAAAAAAATTAAGGATTACATTAAAAAATAGAGCATAGTCAATTTGCCAGCCAACATTTGTAATACAGAAATAATCCCAGTTAAGACCCATCTCTGACTTATACTTATTTTCGAAACAACTGCCTATAGTTATTTAAATAATGAAAAATCTATTTTTAGTAAGAAAGTTACTAGATTTTGGCCCTGCCTAACAACTTTCAATTGTACTCTAGGAAGGTTTTTTTTTTTTTGAAAGCTCAGAACATGTTAAAATATAAAAACCAGGATTATGCAATTAATGGTTGGTGAATTCTCTGATCCAAATGTTATTTGGTGTTTTACAAAAGATGTATGATGAGAGTCTGTTTTAGTTTTTATTGTGAGCACAAGAATCACCCAATTAAAAATATTTTATTCAAATCAATTAGACTTTAGCTCATTAACTGTACAGTTACACGTGGCAAATTTTGAATATTAAAAATAATGGTTCTGAAATAAAAAAGATAGATATGTTTCAATGCAGGAGACATATAGGTCTTTTCTCGTAAGAGAAAGAAAATGGGAATGACTTTAACAAGAGCACTATTTTCCTGACTTGCTTAGGCCTCCTTTTAGTCATTTGAAGTTTCCTAATTGATTAATTAAATGTTGCAGCACCAGATTGTTAAAGATTCTAACCAATTCAACTGAAAGGTTTGAGTTGACCATACAAGGACACCCCCAGACGTGGCCCTCCCCCTTCTCTTCCTACAAAATGCTGTTGGCCCATAAGGTCAAAGAGGGCAGAAGCTGCTGACACAGAGCTTGAGTCCACTCGTCCTTTCCCATACAGGCTGGTCATTTTAGGGGTCAGTTTGGTCAGTTAGCTATATTCAGCTGGGTCAGTTTTCATTCAGGGTTGCAAAAACCTGCATCGTTGTAGTGTTCCACCTATGCTAAAGGCAAAAGCAAAGGTGGAACACTTTAACGATGCAGGTTTTTGCAACCCTGTACAACTTTAATAAATTTTTTTTAAGAAATAGCCAAGAGAACTCTATTTAACTGTTCCCCCCAAAAAAGAAGACTAAAATAAAATGACTATTCTCTTAACTGGAATGGATAACTTATCAAATTATCTCTCTCCTGCTTTCTAGGACCTCCCCTACCGGCCACCTATTTCAGCCACGTTGATATCATGAAGGTAATTTTGCTTGCTCTTCTAAAAATTAAAAAAATGTGAAATATCTGTAAATTTAGACTGCCGGCACTGTATAGTTATTAGATACATTATTAATAAGTGTGGGTGCATATGCAGCATAACGTTTACCATTTCAACTCAAAAACCGTATCTGTTTAAGGGATCTATGCAATGCCGCATTTTTACCCCTTTTAACTTTCTTGTAGAACAAGAACATTTGTACTCGTTCAAGTGCAGAGATCCCTAAAAGGTCTGGAAATGCTAAATAGGCCTTATGACCATGTTCCCATGCACTCAATTTAGTTTGGATTGGATTCGGATTAGTCCGAATACAGAGACGAATTCGAATTGACCCATCCCCATGCCATTGCCGAAAGCGCTGGCTCAATTCGATTTTGCCTGTCCCCAAGCAAACCATGCTAAACCCATGCATGGCGAAACCGCATCTTTTTCTCTCCAGATAGGAGCAGGGGCAGGGAAATCCCACCCAACGCCCCTTCCCCGATCGCAACCGCTGGGCATTAAACAGTGATCAAACGGAAACGAGCCTCTTCTCTCTGCGATCTGATCGCCAGGCAAACGTAAAAGAACTGATCGCCCCAGTAAGATGCAGTAACGGGGGGGGGGGGCTTCTGGCCCTTGCTGTCCCACGAGCCTCTTCCTGCAACCCTTATTCCACCCCCGCTCCCCGATTGCCGGCAAGCAGCTTCTGAAGTTAGAGGGAGTTTAGCAGAGAAGCAGAAAAGCGTTTCTCTGCCAAACTGCCTCTAACATTGTAGCGTTGTGGGTTAGCTTTATTTTGCCTCTGCTCCCTGACAACCAGCTTCTGAAGTTTGCCAGCTAAAAAGCTAACCAAAGCCGCTACAGTGTTTAGTGGCAATTTAACTTTGGTGAACTTCAGAAGCTGCTTGCCAGCTAAAAAGCTTATCAGCCAAGATCCAACCTTTTAACTGAAAATCTCTAAAATCCAAAAATGTCACATTTAATATATTATGCAGTTACTAAATAGGTCTTTTCTTTTAAGGGTAGCAAAGGAGACAGGGGAGAAAATGGTTCTAAAGGAGAAAAAGGAGAATCAAGTGGAGATTTTTTTATGGCAGGGCCTCCAGGCCTCCCTGGACCTCCAGGACCAATGGTAAGATTTTCTGCTTTAATATGCGTGCAGTCATCAAATGCATGTGCTTTCCTTAAACTTCACTCTGTGTATGTGCAAGTATGCCGTCTCACTGGCTGGTTCTACCTCATTCTCCATATCCAATAGTTTTAATCTAAAGGATAAGGATCTTTACCAGAGGTCTTCATATATTCATAATTTAGAAATTCTGACACACTGAATTTCAATGTGCAGGCTACATGTGAATAAACAAACGTGCGCTAAAGTATCACCCAGTGGCTAATTCACCCTTTTTGGGCAAGGTACTGGAGAGGGTTGTGGCTGCCCAACTGCAAACATGCTTGGAAGAAGCTGATTATCCATGCCCATTTGTCCTTGATCTTTCACTGCTTTTTGATACCATTGACCAAAGTAACCTGGAATAAGCCCCTTTTGACCATAGTATCTATGGAGTTCAGAAGTTGGAGATTCCAGAGATTGGTTGTGGGAGTTCTTTGCTTAATACCCCAAAAACTCACTTGTTGGGGTACTTCAGGAGCTGATCTTATCTCTGATGCTTTTCAGTTTTTATATGAAGCCGCTCGGAGAGGTCATCAGGAGATTTGGAGTTACATATCATTAACATGCAGGTGACACCCAGCTTTATCTCTGGGTCCATCCCCATGCACTCTATACTCCAGATCGAATCTGAATTCGACTCAGGGCATCCCCATGCGGAACAAATCACCGAAATCCGCTGTAAATAAACTCCCCTTGCAAACTGTTCTCGCTGCGGTTCAGGAGGCAAGCCTGGATTATTCTGGAGGCTTGGGGATGCTCCTGGGTTATTAGGGGAGGAGGTTGATGTTTCACTGTGTATTAGGGTCTTGAGTCCATGAAGAAGGAAGGTGTCCTGTTTTTGAGGGGTTGTTTTTGCCCTGAAAGGTGCAGCCATTTAATCTCCTAGACTCTGCACTGACATCTGAAGCTCAGGTAGCGGCGGTGGCTAAGATTACCTATTTCAGCTGCGGCTTTTTCCGGGCAGTCTGTCCGCAGTAATCCACGCTCTAGTAACTTCAAGACTAGACACCAGAAGCTGCAGCTGGTGCAGAATTCAGCAATAAGACAGCCAACTAGCACTGCTGGCTGCAAATGCGTATCCTATATAGACCTGTTTCTCGGCTAGTAACTAAAATTAAAGGATAGAATAACAAAGAACATAGAAGGGTTTTTCTCACCTTAGTCTTCACTGGGCTGTGAGGAGAGGAGGGAAAAGGAGTTCCAGGCACTGCCATAGAACTTTGGATTTGCTCAGGGTACAATCTGTGCATAGGCTTAGCAGATGTGCACTTAAAGTTGATCCAGATAACTGACTCTCTTTTTCAGTCCTTGGTTTTCAGCAGTTTTGGTGAGATCACATGATTATGATTTAATGTTCAATGAAACTGTATGTCTTTGTCCACGCATTTCAGTCTCCTCAGCCTCCTTTTTCCCCTCCATCCTTTCATCTTTCCCCTCTCTCTTCCCTCTGTCAATTCACGGATGGGAATTAGAACGTGCCCTTTTAGTTTGTGATTCAGTGCTGAGTGAGTGGATGATAAGCCGTGATTTCCCCCACTCTTCCGCTGGAAGTCCGCCATGAGATCGGAGGCAGGGAAAAAAAGAGTTGCAATTGTTAACGAGATCAGATTCAAGAGTAACTGATCCCGTTGTCCATCCCTCCTTCCGTTCACACCTGCATCCCCGGTAATTTTTGCTGCTGTGAAGATCTGATGAAGTGCACTTAGCCTCCATTTCCCTCATCCTTCCTCTCCTCCCAAGCAAGACAAAAGATTCCACTCTGCCCTCCACCTTACTCTCATCTCTTACTCTCAACTCCGGTTTGCAAAGTAAGGTGTTAATAAAAAATGGATTGATGGTGTCAGTGGGAGGTGAGAGAGCAAAGGGGCGAAGGAGGACGGCTCTGCTCTGCAAGGGGACACCCGCCCCAGTGACGTCAGGATATGACAGGGAGTCTGCGTTGCAAGCTAGGGCTGGGGATGCCAAAAGCTGCTGGTTAAATTAATCTGGATTTCAATCTGGATTAAGATGGACCGTTGGAACTCGCCCTAGGACTTTGCTTGCAGCATAAACAGGCACCCAGCAGGGTTTTTTTACTCCTTGTTGGAACCGATGGGCTGTGGCCTGATCCAGCAGGGTTCCTGCTATGTTATGGCCAAGGAGAATAAGAAAGTTTCCTTTATTTGCATCAAATATACCGTAAGTGTAAAAATAACACAGCAGTAAATCATATAAACACTAAATGTTTGTAGATTTGGAGTCTGTATTCATGTAGAATACTCTGTGTGCATTCCCATAGACTTTTAAATCCGAATTGAATCCGAATTTGATATCCAGAGTTTCCATTTAATTTTCTATAAACCCAAATAGAATCCGAATGCGGTATCCAGCCTTCCCATTTAATTTTTTTATTGACGGATTTTATGTGGACTATCCTGCAGAGATCCACAGGAAAAAAGTCCTGAGAAAAAGTGTCTCAGGCCCCTTTTGGAACTGAGTCTCCTCCCCCCCCCGCCAAAAAAAAGGGAATTCTCCCAGGCTATTTGGGACGGAGATCTAGCCTTTTGGCCAATGCCTGCCAGATGTGAGGGGGATTTCACAGCTGGGAACTTCTCCCCCGTCCCTTCCCTTGCCATGCCTGCAGGGCTAGAGCCCTGATCAAGAAAAGGCAAAGGCTTGGATTTCCCCTGAATAGGGGGCAGGCTAGAGAGAGGCCAGGCTGCGGCTTTGTTTTTAAAACTTTTTTGCTGCTCTCCAACCTCAGTACAACAAATATATCCCTCTGATTGTTAGCAGCTATTAGAATTGTATCTCTCATAGCTACAGCGGCATTCAGGGGAATTCCTGTAGCTACAAGAGATACATTTCTAGTAGCTGCTAACAATCAGAGGGAAAAAGTTTTTAAAGCAAAGCAGCTGCATGTGAGCTGTCAGCCTCCAATTTCAAAGTGCTCTGCTCTGCTCTACTGCCTGAGCGCAAATGCTGTCTTCCTGGTAACGTGGATGGAGGTAACATTACCGGGAGCCTCCAATCTGAAAGGGAGGGTGTGATTCCTTTATGAATGCCTTGGGTATCTGTTCTTCCCTCAGCTGATTGACCAGGGCAGGCTTATTTACAGGGTTTGTACTTAGGGGGCTGAGATTAAAAGGTCCTGTGCTCCATGAGTGGGAACGGCAATATTTGGGTTCAGCCCGGTTTATCATCAGGGAAATGGGAACAGCCCAGAATGCGCACTCAGCCCTTTATCTGGATTAAAATAGTCCAATCAGGACTAAAAAAGCTGCGTGGGAACGCACCAATCAGGGCCATCCTTCAGTCTCCTATCCTTACAATTTTTAGAACAACCATGCTTTTTAGCAATAAATAAATGAACAAACTGTTTTAGCATTTTTTTTAAATACTGTAATTGTTTTACATTATGTTTATGTTAATTTGTAAATCATCTTGAGATGCTCTTAAGGGAAGCAATATATATATATGAGTCTGAGAGAGTAATGAAGTTATTTTATTTTGAAATGGCTTAAATAAATAAGCTATTATTTCATAATAATGTTCTTTCTTCTTCAACAGGGCCCACAAGGAGACAGAGTTGTTGGACCCAGAGGACCTCCAGGGGTGCCTGGCCTACCTGGCCCTCCTGGCTTTGGACCAGCTGGGCCTCCTGGTCCCCCAGGACCTCCTGGTCCCCCGGGGCCCCCAGCCATTTATGGCTCAGGTATGCCAAATCCGCATCTTCTTTGTTTACAGTATTCCTCTGTGGTGAAATACATACACAGTACGCATGCCTGTGTATGATTTAATATTTACTTGATAATATATCTTCCATAGTTATGAATATTCTGTTTGGTGGCTGAATTCTAAAAACCAAGCAGGCATCACCCATTGTCAAAGCCAGGCAGGCCCTTCCACCAAAGAATTCCACAGCCATGTCTCAAGTCTATGTGTCCTTAACTAACAAATGAGAAAGGTAGAAAGTGATCATGAGAAGCACAGTTAGTCCATCAGATCGTTATTATCTTAGATCAATAAAACAACAGATTAAAAGCTTAAACACACACAGAGATCAAACAACAACAAAGGAAAAACCCTATAAAATACTTAAAAGTAAACTCAGCTTGTACGAAATTGAGCAAAAAAATGCTGTGAACCAAATTCAGTGCTTGCCATGGCGGATGGCAGCCACCATCCCTGATCTCAGCGGGGTATCATCCCAGTGAAGTTAAGTGTGAACAGGCCCTTGCTATCTCATAAGTAACATGCTCACAAAGAGGAACTGCTTCCACATTATTGCCACCACGTCCAGCAGGTTTAAAAGAGATAATTATATAAATTATATAATTATATAAACTTTGTTTTCTTTTATATAAGCAGCAGCTGTCCCAGGACCCCCGGGCCCTCCTGGACAACCGGGATTACCAGGGTCCAGAAACCTGGTAAGGAAACTTCCTTTCACCACAATACATTTATTACAGATTGTAGTCCATCAGCAGATTTAAAAACAATTTAAAAAAATTAAACAGCCCAGTACTTGAAGCACAGGAGTAATCTAACATACCACAGAGAAGCAGAGTAAATTGTAACTAGGAAGAGCATTTATGATGAATTTTGTAAGAATACTGTAATTTTGTAAGACACCTATTTTTGGGAGTATTTGCTGTATCAACAACAATTTTTTACCTTTTACTTCGTTATGCCACTAAACACTCTAGTGCTGTAATTTGATTTTTTAAAAGTACTTTATAGAAAACAACTTTTAGCTCTGCCTTCTATGCATATGGTCCCCAATGAGTACAGTGGAGCGACAATGTCTCCTTTTTCTTACTTGGGAATAGGTTCCATCAATGAGATCCCCTCTCGTGAATATTCTGTGTTAGAAAAGGTGGATTCAAGATCTGTTGGGAACATGAGGGCACATTCTGTCTCTTCAAGGTGCTCCTTTTGTACTTCCTAAGGATATAACTCCTCAGAAAGTGAAATAAAGTGAGGACTTCCTTCAAAGAAGGAATTAGGCTGTCATTTTAAAAGAAGAGAATATATATTCTGTTGAGATTATCTTGATAAGTAGCAGAGACTGCATTCATCAGTTAACACAGCAAAACGTGGCTTCTTCCTCTGAAGGCAGAATCAGATCAGTGGAGACATGATGCATTTCAAGCAGAGAATACTTTACTCTTGATGTGTGCAAGTAAGAAACTACATAAATGTGTGAATACATTGTTTGCATGCTTATATGAAATAAATGCGGGTATACAACTTACACTAAAATGAATATACTGTTACAGCTAATACCTTCTTGGCTGTTACAAGCCTAATATCACTCAGCCTAACTGGCTACATGATTACAGCTTAATCTAACATAAGTGCTGCCTAACTTAACACACTTAGAGCTACATGATTGCAGAGAGAGAATAATGCAGAGATAGCATAGAGAGCATATTGCAGCATAATGCAATGGATGCTTAGAAGCAAGTTATACCTGTGTGAGACTCAATACATCATCAGGAAGTGGGTTGTCTGATTATGTGACCTTAAATGGTTTAACCCGGTAATTGTGGATAAACAGGGAAAGATTCTCGCGGCCTTAGCCTGTTGTCTCACACGGAAATAGCACTGTTATGTCTATATTGCAAAAGTGTGATAAGCAGGTGTTTGCTACTTCTTGCCATTTTCTGCAAAGCTAAGCAGAAGAACATGGGGCTATGACAGGCTGAAGAAATGAGACACACTTTCTGGAAAAATCCAGACAAGAATATATTCATTAATTTTGTAATTGGGGGAGGTACAGAAGTTTTGGGAAAGGATTCAAGAGGAAGTATGGAAAATTATGCAGATTGAACCAACTATTTTGACTAAGGAGATTTGTTTAATGCATTGTTATGGATGTTTAATGTTGAATAGAGCAGAGATGTTCTGTCTGGAACAATTAATATGGGCAGCAGAAGGTAGAAGGAGAGCGGTAAATGGACATTGGAGAAATGGGAATATTTACTTGATGTGACAGGATTTCAAGTAATAATAGATTAATGATGGAAGGACAAAAAGCAGATGGAGATTTGAGAGGAGGGGTATTTGGTGGAGAAAGTGCGGAGCAACCAGGAAAGAAGTCCAGTATTAGTATTCTTCCATAAGTGGTAGTAAAGTGAGGTTGGATTCACAAAGGGTATTTTTATTTGTTTTTTTATTTGTATTCATTTTGCATTATAAGTATTTTTTTTAAATCTACCAGGCCACATTCCCATTACAAGCTTAAAATGGTTTTGAAATGGTTTCGATCCTCGCAGTCCCCACGTCAGGTTGGCTTAACACACTTTCTGTGTGTTAAATTGCCCCAAAGAGTTGTAAATGTTAACACTCATTTCAACAGGTCTCGCTCCAGTTCGAGCATTTGAAACGTTTTACATTTCTTACCGTGGGCACGGTACAGTTTTAGTGGGATGAGAATGCATGTTTAGAGTTTCCCTCCCACTATAGCTTGCCTCCAAAGATAGTGATTTCACTGTAAAAATCCACCCCTTACAGCAGTGGTTACACTGTAGCAATCCTCACACTTCACAAAATAGCAATTCTGCGCAATTCTAAAAGTTCTGACCTTTAGAAAGGGAAAAGGAAGGAAAGCAGCTGCAGGTTCTGGGAGGTGTGTGAATGTTTAAGGCTGTGGCTATGCAGGTGAGCGGGCAAAGGGGGCTTGAGTTGCCGCTGCTGCTGTGTGCCCTGGGCAATGGGGAGAGGAAGGGAAAGAATCGCTGGCTGCCCGGTGCCGTTTTTCATCCATCTAGGCAAGCGGCAGCCATCCAGCCACCCAGCTAGGCTCCCTGAAGGGGTCCCTTATGGGTGGTGCTTCCACGACAGGTGGAAGAGGGCACGGCACCCCCAAAAAGCAGCTTTTAGAAAGTAGCCTCTTGAGTCCCCTCTTGAGTCACGTACGCCACGTACGATCCTCAGAATCCGGATCAAACACAATTAGTTGAAAGTAATGGGATCAGGCAAATTCGCGTTTGCATCCGGTTCTGTTATTTTGATTTAGGAAAACCGTTTTAAGCTTGTAATAGGAACCGGGCCCCAGTACCTCTCTTTTCCAGCACTGGTCACTGAAGATATTTAAAAATGGCTGAATCTGCAACCTAAAGTGTATGCATTGAAAATGAACCTCCTTTTCTGAATTCCTGGTAATTTTTTGCCCAGAAGACAGGCCATTATTTTTAGAAGCTATTCTTTGTATTTGATTAATTTGCATCTTTTTTATTGTCAGATCACAAAACTCAGAAATGTCGAAAGTATGCTACAGAAGGTTCATTTAGTGCCTGAAGGGACATTAATTTATCTGAGTGAAACCAGTGAGGTTTATATCCGTATTCAAGATGGGTGGAAAAAACTCCAGGTAATACTTCATGCTGCAATGTTTATTATTAGCCTTATGTTTAAAAAATATAAACCTTTTGTCTTTTCTAAGAACAAAATGTTGGAACTAAGATAATTGATAAGTGAATCAACAATTCCTTGCTTCTCTTTTTGTTTATTCTAGCTTGGTGAATTGATCCCTATACCTGCTGATAGCCCCCCACCTCCAGCAATTTCAAGCCTGGTAAGTGTTGCACACTTTTGACTGGAAAAGGTCACTTATATAAAGCTGGACAAAAAATAATACTATAATCCAAATAAATGAATGTTGAAAGTTTTTTTTTAAAGTGTGATACAGTTGTTGTCCCCCAAATATGATTGGAGGTGTTTCTTAGAAAACTCCAGAATTTGCAAATTTGTGAATATGGAATTATAGTAATTATGGGAACTTTAAGTCCAAAACCCAGAACTGTTTCTGAGTCATGCAAAGTACCAAAAAATGTGCAAGCACCTTGCAACGCCCAGGATGCTGAGATCAAAGATGGCAAGTGTCTATCCAGCCAGACGCCAAGATGCCCAAACTCACTTTCCATCCCATTCTGCTGCACTGGAGGATGACCAAACAAACCAATCCATTTCCCCCCAAAGGCTTTCATGGAGGTAGATGCCTTGCTTGCCATAGCTGCATGGATGGCAACATCACATTTTTAACCTGATGTCAACGAGTCTTAAGACAGCACAGCTGCTTTGTTCTTCCTAGAGGCAGTCAAGAACTTTGACTAAGTCTTCTTGGCTGTTGGTGGAGCTTGTAACTGCAGGCGCGCACGGGATCCATTTCTCTATGTGCTGAAGAATACTCGATAGGCAGCAAACACTGTGAGCCAGCTTGGCATAGTGGTTAGGGAGCCGGACTCTTATCGGGGAATACCGAGTTTGATTCTGCCCTCCCCCATGAAGTCAGCTGGGTGACCTTGGGCTAGTCACAGCTCTCTTCTGAGCTCTCACAGCCCCACCTACTTCATAGGGTGTTCTGTTGTGAGGAGAAGAACAGAAAAGCTTTGTCAGACACGTTGAGTCCCCTTAAATGGGTGGGAAAAGCAGGGTAGAAAAGTCAACTCTTCTTCTTCTTCAATAAATGCTGTCATAATCACAAAACCATTCACCAAGCAAAAGAAGCACTACCCACTATCCTAGAACAAGGGGAGAAATGGCTCAATTCACAAGTTTCCCTCCAAAGTATGATTTGACAGTTACATTCTCATGCAATTTAGATTTATGGTTATATTTACGTTATGGCAAATTAACAACAACAACAAAATCACCTTCTCTTGAGAATTCAGGCAGTTGTATGGGTAGGGATTCCTTGTGTACAGAATGACCCCTGTGCGCAGTTTTAGACAAACCTTTAGTTGCCTTCAGGCTAGTTTAACCACACTTCTAAAACACATTTTTTTCCCTGCTTTTTTGGAGTGACTTAGGTTGTTTATGTATCATTTAGATACACAGGCTGAAAGAGCAACTCAGTGCCCCATGTTGTTTGATGGTTTAGTATAGAGTTGTTTAAATATGATGGAAATCCTTTTAGCACAGTAAACAGTCACGGGGAGGGGGGTTGGAAAAATAATTCTGCAGATTTTTAAATAGATCAGCTTTAATAGGAAGAAACAAGATATGGGGTGTTTTTCCACCGCGCTCCTTTATTCCGGATCTAAGAAGATCCGGATCTAGGGAATGGGTACTTCCCTTATTCTGGATCTAGTAGATCCGGATTAAGGGAAGTACCCAATGTGTTTCCATGGGTGCTAGTCTCCCTGCCATGGAAACACCAGAGCACCCATTTGGAAATCCAGATCTATCCACAAGGGGTCTGCCTGTCACCCCAAGTGTTTGGAGGGATAGGGGGTGCAATCTCCAAAGCGGCTCCGAAGTCACTTCCAAGTCTGTGCAAAATAGCTCTGGAGCATCTTTGAAGTCTGTTCTGATCTTCGGAGTGAACTTCAGAGTGACTTTGGAGTGACTTCAGAGTGACTTCAAAGTCACTTCGAAGTTCACTCCGAAGATCAGCACAGACTTCAAAGACACTCCGGGGCTATTTTGCACACACTTCGAAGTGACTTTGAAATGACTTCAAAGCTTAGGTTTTGGGGCTCCCCTCCCCATGGGTGCCCCCTCCCCCTAGCCTCCTCTAGACCCCATTGCCAAACTAACTTCGAAACAGGCTCCCTTTAATCTGGATTTTCTGGCTGAAGACCCCATTGTAGACCCCATGAATGGGGTCTACAGAAAATCTGGATTAAAGGCCAAAAAGTACTCATATGATCCGGATTTCCCAAGGTGCAGTGGAAACAAATGTGTCCCAAATGTGTGCCTTGGTGGAAATGGGTTCATCTGGCTTTCACCCAAATGGGTCCTTAATGGGTGCTAAAATGGGTACTAAGTGACTGTGGAAAAACACCCATGAATTACCAATGGTATTATTAATATGCCCCCCCCCCAGTTTATTAATAACTAGGTTTGGGGGTAAATCTTTGCATTAGATAAGACAAGACACTTCTGTGAGGAAAAGCTCTTATTGAAAACGTCTCTTTGATCTTCCAAAACCATGTTTGATCTACTACAACGTATGAAAATGTGACAGAAGGATAAAGGACCAATTTCAGTGAGGGTACTTGCTCTGCCCCATCACCCTTGTAGACCTGATCTGTGAGCTGAGGATGATGAACAAAATCCTGAACGTGCCTCGCAAGAGACGTAGGATTTCAAGCAGAGATCTGCCTTTTGGATAAACATGCTCAATGTTGTTGTTGTTGTACTTTATTGATTTCTTGTGACATGTTTAATTTCTCTTGTGTTAAACAGGAAATTCAACCCCTTCCACCACCAGTCCCAATTAATGACAACAGGAGGCCAAGTGTAAGTCCTGTTTGTGATTATGTGTCTCAGAAAGTTTGATATCATGCCTTGATTGCAAGTGAATGAATTCCTCTCTAAACCTTATTAGATGTCTGAACCCATCTTCTGATAATATTTTGGGTTTCTCTTACATACTCTGATCTGCAAAATCCTTCTTTTCTGGTGATTAATTATATCATCATTTCCATTAAGAGTTCATTTAGTTTTCTCTCCCCCTTTTATAAGGCAGAGCTATTGCTTAGTAGCTTGACTTACTTGGTAAGATATCTTAAAGGGTGTTTTTCCACTTAGCGCTAAAGGACCCATTAAGGGTCCTTAATGGGTCCTTAAAGGGTACTCTAGTGCTAAGTGGGAAAACACCCAAAGATTCCACAGCAGATCTCTGGGATTGTTCAACCATTTTAAAGCCTTCCAATAACTTATCTAATTTATTTTTAATTCATATTATTTTCCTTGGTGATGCCATTTTATCTTACTGGGTCCTGCTTCCCCTTAGAGTGCACCAAGGCCTGATCATTTCCTCCCCCTGACCCGTTCTGTGGCTAAAGAGGGTTAATAATCCTTTATCCTCTGCCACCCTTATTCCTCCTTCTGCTTCTCACTATTATTCCATTCACCACCAATTCCAGACTTGGCTAAGGTCCCGCTAAGCCCCTCCTGTCCAATTCTCTGGCTGTTTCTGGAATCTGCAAAGTCAAAGAAATCTACCTGTTCTTCTGTTGGGAACACTAATATGTATGATGAGTCAATCAACCAAGAAGGGAAGCAGAGTTGGAGGAAATCACTTAGATCAGTGGTAGGCAAACCACAGCTCGGGAGCCACATGTAGCTCTCTGGCCCCTTGAGTGTGGCTCTTCCAGCTTAGGAGTACCCTAAGTAAGTTAATAACAGTGTACCTACTTACTTGGAGACTAACCAGAGAAGGGTTGGTGGCATGAGCTTTCTTAGCCACGGCTACTTCTTCAGATGCTAGGAGGCCCAATGGGCACGTCTACTTCTTCAGATGCTAGGAGGTCCAATGGGCACGTCTACTTCTTCAGAGGCTAGGGGGCCCAATGGACACGTCTACTTCTTCAGATGCTAAGGGGCCTAATGGGCACATCTACTTCTTCGGATGTTTGGGGGCCCAATGGGCACGTCTACTTCTTCATTCGGGCCCCCTAGCATCTGAAGAAGTAGCCGTGTCTACGAAAGCTCATGCCACCAGCCCTTCTCCTGTTAATCTCCAAGTGCCACTAACTACCTTGCTGGACAGTTCAAAGATGTACATCTGAAGATGTCTACTTCTTCAGATGTACCTACCTGTATAGTTCAAGATTTAAAAATTTAGCTCTGAAAAGAAATTTCATTTGTTATACTGTTGATATTTGGCTCTGTTGACACTGACTTAGATTATGCTTTGTAAACCAACTGGTAGCTGAAACAGTGGTGTCTCCTTAATGTTTGGGCTGTGGGTGACATTGGATTTTGTGATGCAGTTCTCCCAGCAAGTTAAGTATACAAAATGGAGATCTTAGAATGGTTTGTGCAAAAAGGTATACAATAGTGAAAATAACACAACAAAAATGCATTATACTGCACATCATTGCTTGCAAAAAGATATTCAGGTGGGGTTTAAGAAAACAATAATTGAAATAGAACAAACTGAAAATCAAGAGCTTTTTTGTAGTCTGATATAGTTCATATCCCTTATTGTGCAGCTTCATCTGGTGGCTTTGAACACCCCATTTTCTGGTGATATGCGAGCTGACTACGAGTGCTTCCAACAAGCCCGGGTAGCTGGCTTAGTCTCAACCTATAGAGCTTTCTTGTCTTCACATCTGCAAGATCTATTGACAGTTGTCAGAAAAGTGGACAGATATAACCTGCCCATAGTTAATAGTAAGGTAAGACTTTGTTCCGCTTTCTGAAACTCAGTTCTTATAATTAGTTGAATATAAATAATCAAAAATACCACATTTGCCGGCATATACGAAGTACTCCCCCCCCCTTTAAATACCCATAAAAAGCAGGGTGCGTCTTATGCACCGGTATCTCTCCCTTCCCGGTACTGCGGCCAAAGGAAGGGAGAAGATAAAAACGCCATGGATTTCTATCTTCTCCCTTCTTGTTGTTTTGCGCATGTTCGCAAACCGACTGTGGCCACAGGAAGAGGGAATAGAAATGATCTCTATCTTCCCCTACCTTCAGCTGCAGCTGAATTTGCCACACACAACAACTACAGGTGCAGGAAGGGAGAAAATATTTCTATCTCCCCCTTTGGCTGAAGTTGGTTTTGCGATACAAAAAACCTGCTGCAGAAGGGAGGAGGCGTAAGTAATATGGCAATTCCCCCCCCCCCTCAGTATACCCCTAGAAAAGGCAGGGTGTCCTTTACGCCAGCAATTATGTTACTATTTTTTTACTCTACCAAAGATGCTGAGTGTTAATTTTAAGAGCTATTGAATAATAAGTTTTGTAATTTAACCAGTGCCCATTTAAAGACATTGCTCCCACTTGTGAGTTTGCCTTCTCACTATATTACCGTATTTTCCGGCGTATAAGACGACTGGGTGTATAAGACGACCCCCAACTTTCCAGTTAAAATATAGAGTTTGGGATATACTTGCCGTATAAGAAGACAACCCCTGGCCTATAAGACGACCCTTGACTTTTGGGAAGATTTTCCTGGGTTAAAAAGTAGTCTTATACGCCAGAAAATACAGTATGTAGTAGGAGCAGGAGCAGTTGTAGTAGCAATGGGAGGAGAGGAGTCATGTCTGGTCGTATTGTAATCATCGCTCCAGCCAATGGCTACATTTTCCACATTTTCCTTGCATACAGAAGGCAGGGATCCCATATAAGCCTATGCCCTGGGGACGGCTAAATACTTGTGTTTTGAATATCTGGGACAAAAATGTATTACAGCTTAACATGTGGACCTGTGGACCCAGCTGTATCGCCTTCCCTCCACTACTAATTTGCCTTTCCTATGGCTTTATGAGAACCATCCAGAGGCCCCTAGAGCAGCAGTTCTCAACCTTCCTAATGCCGCGAACCCATAATGGAGTTCCTCATGTTGTGGAGACCCCTAACCATGGGGGTGGGGCAGCTGGGAGGTGGGAGGGAAGGGCAGTGGGAGACTCGTCGCGACCCCTCTGAAAGGGTAATTCGACCCCCAAAGGGGTCCCGACCCCCAGGTTGAGAACCACTGCCCTAGAGGCTCACAGCATAAAACATGGAATTGCAATTGGAATAGGCCTCTGAAGCATCCAAAAATGTGCTGAAGTGGAACAAAACAAAGTCTGCAATTTCAGAGAGTGACAGGATATAATGGGTGGGTGGTCACTATTAAAGGCTAAGAAGTTAAGAGGGACCTTTGTGTTCCGTGGAGCCTAATCTTATATGGATGTGCTTAGAATTACAGTCTTACTGTGTTCCAGGGATGTTTACATTTTCACACCTAGCTTCACCTCCTATAAACTGGCTTAGTTTCTATGCCACCATCCCCATGAATAACAACTGCCATTGCTCTCCTATATTATCTTAATCATATTTATTTTTTCCTTGTTCTTTATCCAACATGGACTCTGAGGCAGTACTCATGTGGTTTCCAGTTAATCCCAGGAAAGTGCAGTGGGGGGTGTTGGTCTACCCATAACAACACCAGTGCCCCTACCCATGAACCTCCAAAGATCACCAGCCGTGTCTCCTGTGTGAAAAGCGTATTGGTTAGTTAAAAGGTGATTTTCTTTCTGTTCAATAGGGGGAAACATTGTTCAACAGCTGGGAATCTATATTTTCTGGCAATGGAGGGCAATTTGACACCCGGATTCCTATATACTCATTCGATGGCAGAAATGTCATGACGGATCCAGTTTGGTAAGTTACTTTCTTACATACAGTCTCTGTGCAACTCAGCATTTTAACTAGAAATATCTGAAGTCTCCTGGAGACAATCCGTGGTCTATATAGCAGAAAGAAAAGCATGTTTGGGTCCAAATTGAAATTGGGTTTGGCAAGCGTCAACCCCATGCACTTTTGATTTGGTCTGATTTCTGTTGACCATACTGCCCAAACCAGGACCAAATTTGGTACTGGAAAAAACAGGTCTGGATGCATTTTGGGGGTTCGGCAAGCATTGCTTTGTGAGTCGAGCCTGCACATGGGGAAGGGCTATTTGGGGTCCTGGGCTATTTGGGGAGGAGATTGGTGCTCCTGTCAGTGGGAGGTGGGGTTTCATGTCCTGTGCTTGCCATTCCTGCCCTGTGCATTGGAGATCGCAACCGCTGAGATTTTTGGGAGTAAATGGCATTAAAGCCAAAACGATGAGGGGGTCAAATGGCCTTCGCTGCCCCATGAGACTCTTTATTTATTATTTATTTATTTTATTATTTACATTTCTATCCCACCCCATACCCGAAGGTCTCTGGGCGGGTAACAACCTTCAAACAGATTAAAACAAAGTATACATTAAAAGACTTTAAAAGAATTCAACAAATATAAAACAATACACAGTATGTTTAAAATAATAGTTTCTGTACTGGGGGGAAACATAAGCAGCAGTATTCCACCCCCTGTCTCCCAATTGCCAAGACAGGCAGGATAATGGCTTGATTTTTCTCCCTTTTACACGGAAAATATTCCACCCCCGTTTCCCGAACACCAAAGTGAGCATGATAATGGCTTATTTTTCTCCGTTTTATGCTTGCCAGGTGTTCTCGCAGTTCCCAGGTGGAGTGGAGGTGCGCAGAACTGCTCAGCCACTCAACTGCTGCCAAACCTCGTAGTGGCTTTGCTTTTTTAAAATTATGATTTTTTTTCCATTTGGTCCTGGCTTCTGTGGGGGAAGTTCTGAAGACAAATCTCAGCACAAAGCTCTGCAAACACGGATGGAGATTGGGGCTTCCTTTAAAAAAGTTCTGGCTGGTTATCCTTTTCAGTGCAAACGTTGTGTTGAGATGAGATTACCAAGCAGGCCTGGCTGCCAAACCAGTACGCACAAGGTTGGAAAGTTGATATCACATCGGACCAGCAAGAAATACACCAGCAGCACTTTTTAAAAGAAAGCTCCAGCCTTCTTCTGCTTTTGTAGGCCTTGGCTTGGCCATACTTCCTGCTGATCCAGAAAACTGGCACGTGGGCTCCACCATTCATTCTTTGCCCTGCACTTTACCAAACAGAATGTGAAATCAAAGACTGAATATTACCTACATATCTGATTTCTTTCCCCCCCCAAAAAAGTGTAACATCAAAAAACTCCATTAATTGCAGGCCTCAAAAAGTCATCTGGCACGGTTCGAGTCCAAATGGCGTTCGACTAGTCAGCAACTACTGTGAAGCTTGGAGGACAGCAGACCTGGCGGTCATCGGTCAAGCGTCTCCCTTGCAGTCCGGAAAGCTCTTGGATCAAAAAGCGTACAGTTGCAGCAGCAGGTTTATTGTTCTGTGCATTGAAAACAGTTATATTTCTGATAACTGACGGGAACAGATTCCTTCCTTGGCCCCATATGTAATTTTATTTTTTATTATGAAAACTGTTGTCACTGAAATACGTTTTAAATTATATACTGTATTGTGATTACATGCTTTAAAAAAAAATAATGAAAGAAAGCATACCTCAGGGCTGAATCTTATTCCACAACGGTGAAATCTGCTGTGTTTTAAATATTCAGCCTATGTGGAAACTATGTAGGTCGTCATACCCATATTGTACACTGTTCCAGTGAACAAATAAGGTATGAGTCATTGTTCCATAAAACTCCACAAACCTTTTCACTCAATGAGGACAACTGAATTTTATTGGATCGTTGTCATCATTTTTTGTTTGTATACAAAGCCTAGAGCAGCATGCAAAAGGTTATTCCAAGTGTACTCAAAAGGTTTTGGCTTTTTCCTCTGAATGGTGGCTATATTTCCATAAAGCGTGAGTCCAAAATCCTCTGAAGTATACAGTAATAGTCACTTGGCACATATAATCCAGTTACGACTTAGGGAAATTCAACTGTTCAATGCACTTTCTTTAAAAATCCTTTAGTTTGCAAAGAAATTTTAAAACAACTGGCAGTTGATGGAGACGTCTCTTACCCCTAAATTTCACCAAAGTAGAAACAACGAGCCATGCACCGTTTAAGGCACTCACAGATCTGGAATCGGGTTATGTTAAAAGAAAATTCTAATAATGCTTAACGCCAACATCCAAAGGTTCTCATGCACTGAAAGACTTTAATCTTCCCGGTAGTATTCTTTTCTGAATCCCACAGAAATCTCTCAAAATTCTTCAGGAACAGGTTCAATGCATGGGTCCCTGACATGTGTCAGTACCTTATATCTGCAAAACTTTCCTTGGTTAATCGACTTACAGACACGATGTAACATGTTTACATGCCAATTCCAGATTGGAACGAACTGTGGCTTTCACTGCAACAAAAGACTTGAAAGGTGGACAGACACTACATTTCCTTTCAAAAGTTCACTCCATGTAAATTAAATAGAGGTATATTATTTCATTTCTTCCCTTTTCATCTCTTCCCCTAAATGTCTGCAGAGCTCTTGCTCACAGTTTATAGCAGAAATAATTTTCTGGGAAATCTATAACAATCCTCACAAAAACAGCATTATCACAGCACTGCAGACATTATGTCTTTTATATCTCCACAGTTGTAACTCCAATGTTGCTTTTATATAATGCAGATATGTTAAAATCTGTGTTTTTGTTGCAGTTACTATAAAGGTATCTTTCCCATTTTATCTATCTCAGATGTCTGTGTTTTTTCTGATAAGCACCGTCATATTGGTTAAAGATATTTGCAAGAGAAAGGGTGAACCTACAGAATAATTTCATATTTGATACTGGGCATCTCTTTTTGAAAGAGAGAACTGTAGTATGTTTTGATGGAAGATGCCATTTTGACCACTGGACCACTAAGAAATTCACACCTGGTGAAATTCCTTTTTAAAAGATCCTGCTGTTTGTTGAACCTGGTTGACTTCAGGGACTGTGGGCCTTTCTCAGTAAAATGACAATTCACACCATTTTCTGTAGAGTTCATTCCAGAGTGGAAAGAAGAATCGCCTACTGATTCTCTTTTCTACTTCCTAGGAGAAACATGCACAGCTACTGAATGGTTACTCATAAAATGTCCTTGTCTGAAAGACAGAAGGTGACGGGAACCCCGAGTGAGCCTCGCTACGGCCCATCCAAACTGGTTTACACCAACAACTGATCTGAATGAAAAGCCTGGCACTCAGTGAGCTTCAGGTGTACAATGATTACGATGGTGTTTGTCCTCCCTTCGCGCATCCACATTGTTCACTGGGCAGAAACAGTGATGGTTTTACCACCTAAGTTAGGATTGGCAGACATTTGATCTCAAGGACATGGGAAGCGTAAGGATGTACTTACATCCTTGTACTTGGCAAAGAGGGAGACAGCATTCTGGACAGGAAATGCAAAAATCAAATGTTGTAACGGTTCTGATTAATCTATGACCCTACAACAGGAGGTGTTCTACCTAGCTTCATAGCCTGGATGCCCGTTTTGTTTGGATATGCAGCCTCTAAATCCTCTCAGACATTCTTCATAAATCTTGCCTAAGCCTAGCTAACTACAGATTGATAAAGCTGCCCTCAATTTTCCCTTCATTCAAGAATGTTTAAATATAAAGTATGGGAAACATGATACTCTGGGACACTGCTGATGTCAAGATTTGGATAGCAACATGATTCTGTGCTAGGTTATCTCCTGGATCAAGGGTTCCTACATTGCCTGTTACAACCAGGTCTCTCTCTCTCTCTCTCTCTCTCTCTCTCTCACACACACACACACACACACACACACACACACACGGTAGTACATGGTTCAATTCATATTGTCAAGCAAATGGGCATCAAAGATAATTGCACTCTGAGGCTGAATTCCCATTGCCACTTTAAAACTGTTTCAAAACGGTCTGGATCTTCATCATTCCCACCCCCAATCAATTAAAACGGTTTCAGAATGGTTTGGATCCTTGTCATTCCCACCCCCAATCAGTTTCAGGGGCATTTTGAGGATTGGCTTAAAAACGGAATAAATAAAAACCTGATTTTTTCAGGTGTTTTTTACGGTTTTGGCTTTTAAAACGCTTCTTCCTTATTGCTGTGGGGAGCTAGAGCAGTATTTGGGCAAATATGTCATGAAACAGGTGGGCTTTCACCCTGCGCAGGGACCAGCCCCTTGTCAGTTAAAATGCCAGGTTTCCCCTGTAGAGCAGCCGGTTTCATTGTAACAATCCACCCACTTCGCACTTTATAACAGTGTTTCCTTTCCCACCCACGCATTTTACCGAGTTAAAGGTTGCACGTGTGAAAACTGGGTTACATTCTGGCAGCTCTCAGTCCATCTTTCCCTCTCATTCGTCTGGCGTGGCGGCAGCACTGGCTGGCTGGCTGGCTCCCTTGCACAGCTCCCAGGGGGGAGCGCGCAAATGTGTGCGCATGCGCAGGCAGGGGCAGAGCGAGCGCTGCGTTGATCCTTGTATAACGTGCCTTTGCTTTTTATATGGTCGACAAAATATAACTAAAGTAAAATCCTGGGAACTTTCGCTACTGTGGTGCTGTTTGGAAAATTCCAAACTATTATGAAAGCAAGTTGCTGCTCTATCAGCAAATAATATCCATATTAATTTCTTAATAAGCAGAAGGGTCGGAGAGTAAATATTTCCTTTAATTTGTATGCTGCAGCATAGGACGCCTGCTTTTCAGAAACCCCATAAAGACAAGCTTCGAATTCTCTCCCATTCCACCCTGACCTTTATACCTAACCTGACTGGAAGTTACAATATTCTAGGTAATGCCTTCCAATTAAGGAGAAGAAGTACAGATCAGGTTTTTCTGACATGTGCAATAAAGGCAAAATAAGATCAATATAATTCAAGTTGGCCAACCCAGGCCTGTTAATCTTTTGAAGGATCCTTATCAGTCTTTTATGTTTTTGCGAACACACTGACCTTGTTCATTCCTTACAGTGCTGTTGACTTGCCTTGGTAGATTGGGCTCTGTGGTTCCCCTTATCCCACTTTTCCATAGGTGGCAATTACAATATATGTTTAACAAGATTTTGTACAACATAGTTGTTTGCAGAAAACCCATCACAGTATTATACAAGGGCCAAGTACAAAGCTGTGAAAACTAGATTCTTAGAAAGAGGGAGAAGATTCAAATTATTTACTAAGGGTGTTTTTCCACTGTCACTAGAAGTACCCGTTAAGTACCCATTAATGGGTACTTAATGGGTACTTCTAGTGACAGTGGAAAAACACCCTAAGAATACTGTGGACTTCAACTTGGGATCAAATTGCTCAGATCTATATGGTACCAAATAAAACCTGATTTTTTTTCTTGAGGATGATCAGTAAAGAGAAGCCCCTATGTTTTGGTGTATGGTGTAAATGGTTATACATATACAGAGGTTGCAGGAAGCAGACAAAGAGGAAGTCAATAGGCAAGATGCAGAGTTGGGAACAAGCCTCCAAGACTTACAAGATCTAAGTGTTGTTGTGACCCAAAGTTGCGTCCAGAGAGAAGCAACTGTAGACTCATCACTTGGAGCAAACATGCCCGATCAGCATAGACTTAATCCAAGGTGAAGGCAGAAATATATTTATATGTTTACCAATAAAGAGCAAAAAGGGCTGAAGCCACAAAGTTAATGTCAAAGAAGCTTAGCTGTCCATATTGTTCCCTGTTTATGAACTTGCAGCTTCTGTCTCTTGTGGTTTCTGTACTTCTCTTTGTAGCTGTCTAGCTTATTTGTGCAGAGCAGACATCTGCTTAGCAATGTGACAATTGTGGTCAGGTACTTTTTTACACATACACATGCCCTTTCATGTGGCCTATTTACTTCTAGTTTCCTTTGGAAGGCTTGTTATAAAGAAATAGATTGCAAGGGAAAATTATAGTTTGTTTTTTAAATAGCCTCCATGACCATTTGTGGGAGGAAGAACATGCTTTATCTCGGCATAATATTTTGATGATAGTATTTTTGAGAATAATTCATGATGACCCTTCAGCTTAGCTGTAATAAGATGGCAGAATGGCCACATTATTCCTGTGGTATGAGACTATGAAAGACAATCCTCACGTTGAAAGGCTTGCTTCTCAAATGTCATAATGTGGAGGATACACTAAATAGGGATAGGCATCCATTATTTGTGCATTCAGAATCCAGACGAATACGTCCAGAATCCATCTACTAACCGGATAATCTGGATATTGGATCACCCTGGGGCCTCCTCCTATAGGGATTTTCTATAGCCAAACTATTGACTATTGGAAAAGTCTCTTATTTCTCATAATTGTTTAGCTGAATATGCAACTACTGCTAGCAACAAGTTGTTCCCCAATAAGAGTACTTACGCCTGCCAAAAACCAGGCCGTTATCTCAGCTCACATTGCTTGCCAAGAAGCTTCTTCTATTGTTCTCTGTAAACCTTGAAAAAAATGTTACTTGAGGCTTGTGTGAACTACTTGCAGCTT
Source organism: Aspidoscelis tigris stejnegeri (assembly GCA_023333525.1). NCBI lineage: Eukaryota > Metazoa > Chordata > Lepidosauria > Squamata > Teiidae > Aspidoscelis > Aspidoscelis tigris. Next base: position 1,893,393 of record JALMGA010000008.1, read on the forward strand.
GTAAGAAATAGACAGGTCATGCTTTCTGAATGGTATATAGAGGCTTAGGCCCTGTCCCCAAGCAATTTAAAGTCTGCTAAAAATCCTCTTTTGCCTCTGAGCACCCCTATGCCAGGGTTTTTTACGAGCTTCCAGCGCTACAAAACGAGGAAAACCCGCAACAAAAAAAGTGCCCTTTAAATAAGACTTTCAGCACTCTTTTTGGAAGTTGCTGGTTTTCCTCACAACATTTACCTTGGGGACGCTCTGTGGCAAAAGGGGCGGGGATTGCCGCCTGCACACACAGCAGTAACACAAGCAGCTTCCCTTTCTAAAGCTCTGAACTAAGGAGCCAGAATCGTGCAGAATTGCAACATTGTTGCAATCGCTATCAGGTGTGAAGAGGATGGATTATTGCTACAGTATGGGGTGGATTTTGACAGCAATAACTGGGGAAAGTGGTGAGAGTGAATGAGCGATCGTGCGCTGTACAGGTAAAAATGTCTTGCAGCCATCGTCACGCAGCTTCTGCAGCAAGAGCCCAAGGACGGGGAGGAGAGAGGGAGGGGGGGCGGCAGATCTGGGAGATGAACAGAGAACCGATGGCTATTTTTCTTTGGACTTGTCGGGGGTTTCTTCCTGGTTGTGGCCACGCCGAGCACAGTCCCTCCCCATTCCTGCTGGCACCCTATCAACAAGAACAGGGGCGGGGAGAAAAAGATGCGCGGAAAGAAAACACAGCTCCCATGGGGACAGAAGGTGCGTTAAAAACGCGCATTTTGCTGAGCCTCATGCCGACACTTATTCCTGATTTACATAAGAACATAAGAGAAGCCTTGCTGGATCAGGTCACAGCCCATCTAGTCCAGCATCCTGTCGCACATAGTGGCCCACCAAATGCTCACGGGCATCTCAAGCAGAGACAAGGACAAACCTTCTCCTGCACTTTTAAAGTCCGCTTGAATAGAGTGACAGTAGAGGGACAGTAGAGAAGCAAATAAGTCTTTTGGGGACGCAGCCTCAAAGTCTCTCAATGAAATCATCATATGCTGTGACCATTATACCTTGGCCGCATCCCCATTACAACCTTATTTCGATTTCAAACCGTTTTCAATCCTGGCAGATCCCACATCAGTTTGGCTTAACACTCTTTCTGCGTGTTAAATCGCCCCAAAGTGTTGTAAATGTTAATCCTTATTTCAACAGGTCTCACTCTGGTTCGTGTGCTTGAAACATTTTACATTTTTTACTGTGGGGACCCTACGGTGTTAAAGGATGAGAATCCCTGTCTAGGGTTTCCCTCCCCCAATAGCTTGCTTCCAAAGATAGTGATTTCATTGAAAAAAATCCACCCCTCAAAACAGCCACTATAAAAATCCACTCCTTAAAGCTACACTGTAGCGATCTAGCCACTTCACACCTTAAAACAATGTTGCAAATTTGTGCAATTCTGAAAGTTCTGACCTTTAGAAAGGGAAAAGAAAGTAAAGCAGCTGGAGGTTCTGTTTTAAAGGCTGTGGCTGTGAAGGGGGCTTGAGTTGCTGCTGCTGCTGCATGCTCTGAGCAATGAGGAGAGGAGGGGAAAGAATTGCTGGCTGTCCACTGCCATTTTTCCTCCATCCAGGCAAGCAGCAGCCACCCAGCCACCCAGCTAGGCTCTCTGAAGGGGTCCCTTATGGGTGGCACGTTCACGCCAGGAGGAAGAGGACAGGGCAGCCCCGAAAAGTGGTTTTTAAAAAGTAGCCACTGGAGTCCCCCCTTGAGTCATGTACGTCCTCAGAATCTGGATTGAACATGATTCTGGCTGAAAGTAATGGGATCAGGCAAATTTTCATTTGCATCCGGTTCTGTTATTTCGGTGTAGGGAAACTGGATTAAGCTTATAACGGGGATGCGGCCCTTGTTTCATGACTGTTTAATAACTATGCTTGCTTTGCTTTGCTTTGCTTGCTTGCTTGCTGGCTGGCTTTCTTCTAAATTGCCTGCAATGATTACTGATTGGTGTAGTGGGCATATCAATGTAGGGATGTTCAACTGAGCCATTCCTACATCCCCCCATGGGCTGGCCTCCCCCAAACCTCCTCCCCCCCGGGGCCCACTTACCTGTTCCAGTGGCACTCTGGGCCTCTTCCTTGGGCTTCTGGAAAGCCGAACAGGCTTTCCGAAAGCAGAAGCCCCAGGAAGAGGCCTGGAGCGCCACCTGAATGCTCCCACCTGCCTCCCCAGAGCCCCCTTACCTTTGGGGGCACTCGGGCGGCATCCCGGACCTCTTCCCGGAGCTTCTGGAAAGCCTTCTGGGACCGGAAGGCCCTCTTTCCAGCTTCCAGAAAGCCTTTGGGGTCACTCTGGTCGTGGCCTGGGTTCCGGTGGCAGCAGTGGCAAAGGTAGGTAAGGGTGGGAGGGGCGGAGTGAGGGCAGGGTTTATTCTTTCTGTGGGCAGGGGCTATTGGGCCAGAGCCGAATATTTCCACATTCTATTCACCTTGAATAGAACGTGGAAATTGGCTCCGTACGCACCCCTGACACTAAATATAAATCAGTAGATTCAGAGAAGACCAAAAGGAGTTTACAGATTATTTGATTCTTTTTAAGGAAAATCTTAAGGCTTTCCTTCAGCCCATCACATGGTACTGGAATTGATATGCACTATCTTTGTTTCTAAATGAGGTTCAGAATAACAATCTTACAAAGACTTGCTGATCTGAATAATTAAAAAAATTGATCACTCCATGTATACAACCGCACAGCCATTTCTCCGGCTCCATTGTCTCCTCAGCGGAGTTAAAAGGCTATTGTCACCAGGTCATAAGGTTATGCCCATGCTGCCACCTTCGGAAACCTGCTGCAATAAATTCGCAAGGCGCTTTCAGGACAAAGTTGCTCAGATTTGCATGGAATTGGATTCCACAGCTGGAAGTGGTGTGATGGAGGCGTCCAGGGCTCCGTCTGGTCCAATGATCTGGGATCAGTTTCAACTGTTGCGGTCTGAGGAAGAACTACCTGTTTCCTCAATCCTTGCCCCTTGTGCATAATAAAAGGTAGCTGAGCGGGTATGGCTGGGTGGATTCAGGAAGTGATAAATGCCTCTTTTTATTTATTGCCTTTTGATAGGTTTTATTCTTACTGTAACCCACCCTGGGACCATTTGGTGAAGGGTGGGATATACATTTATTAAATAATAAATAAATAAATAAATAAATAAATAAATAAATAAATAAATAAATAAATAAATAAATAAATAAATAAATAAATAAATAAATAAATAAATAAATAGTGTGATTGGCAGTAGTTTCTGAAGATCCTCTGTGAAAATCCAAATGATCAATCAGACATGTGTTTTTATTTTCTGGTCAAACTTAAAAATCCTGGATCTAAGAGAACACGGATCTTTGCGCAGAGGATCATTTGTACCTTGGCGGGCATTTTGTTGAGGATTTATTCAAAATGTGTTTCCTTGCTTTCTTTTAAAAAATGTATTAAAAATAATCAAGAGGCACTCAAATTAGTAATAGTTCCTGGATATAGTGGATAGTTGAAGAAATGCTCTGGAGGACAAACATTTAGGGTGTATTGTGGTCCGAACCCTCGAAATTCAGTGTTTTACTTCTCCTTAAATTTTCCAGTTGCAAATAGAAAGGAACTTAGCTTCCATTGCTATACCGTGTTGTCCTGCCCACCCAGGGCAGTTCATAGGGAAAGCAAAATAAGCAAACAAAAATGAATTCCCAGGGGTCAAACAACATTAACACGCTCCGCTGACTATACACAGAATTGACACTATATTATCACCGCAATGCTGGAATGGCTGTGCGGTACATGGCTCTTATTTTCATTCATGGTGGAGCTGTCTGGTAATAAGAGAGTTCTGGAGTTTGATTGAATAATATAAGCTCTCAAAAATTTACTCTGGACCCAGCCTTTTATACTGTAAAGAGCCAGGGGCCCCTGCCGATCATAGGGACTTACTAAGAACTTTGATCACTACAGCTAAAGCGGAAGTGGCCCTTTCATGGAAGTCCCCGTGACAGTATCACTATGCAGCTGGAAACTGCAACTTACAAATGAACTGATCACTGCACAAAAAGACATCATGCAAGCATTTGAAACTCCATGCAAGTTTATTGGGAAATGGCAACCATTCATCAAGAAGGCACAGGAAAATTCAGACCGCAGAACTGCAGGTTCGTATTCCTCCCAGTTCCTTAAAAACAAGCTACAATTTTTATTTCCCGAAATCACATGGCAATGGCATCAGTAGGCATGGAAAATTTAATGGTCATGACTGAGGCTTAGGCTATAGGTTGATCTGTTTAGGTTGCTTGTGTTGCTGAGAAGTGCAAAAGTGTTAATGTTTCTTTAATAATTATTGTAAAAAAAAAGCAAAGAACAAAAAATAATAACAACATTAGCAGGGATCCCCAATAGTTTCTGCATTAACCCTCACTTTAGATAGGGGATTTTCTGCTTCTGGCCGGATGCTCCCCATGCTTTCAAGGCTGCCCAAGGGTGTTTTCCCACCTAGCACTAAAGGACCCATTAAGGGTCCTTAATGGGTACTCTAGTGCTAGTGAAAAAACCCCTAGCACTGGAGTACCCATTAAGGACCCATTAAGGACCCTTCATGCGACCTTAAAGGGTACTCTAGTGGGAAAACACCCCAAGAGTGCCATCCCTGCAGGGGAATCTCGCTTCGAGGCAAATAATAAATCGCCTATCAAAGCCATATGAATGAATGAATGAATGAATGATCGATCTTCATTGATGAGTCTCCTGGCCATCACAGCCACCTGCAGGCGCGTCATAGAGTTTACCGCGCGCTTCGCCGGGGCGGCGCTAGGTGGCGCTGCTCCGGCTGCCCTTCCCGGGCGGCTCACTCGGCGGCCCTGCGAGCGCCCGGCCGACTCCATCAGTCGCCGCAGACACCGCCGCCGAGGAAGGCGGGGCTGGCGGGCGGGCACGGGGGTCGGCGCCGGCCAATCAGAAGAAGCCGCTCGCTTGATTGATTGCTGCTGCTGCTTCTCCTCGCAAACCGCGGCGGCGGCGGCGGCGGCGGCGGCTCTCCGCCCCTCCCCCCCGGTCTGTCTGCGTCTCCGGCGACGGGCGGGGCGAGCGCCGGAGGCTGTTCATAGAGCCTGGCGGGGCCGCGCGCGAGACGGACGAGCGACGACGACGGAGGGGGAGGGGGTTGTTTTTGTTTGCCCGCCCGCGAGACGAGGGAGGGGGCTCTGCGTGAGGCGGCGGCGGCGGGACAATGGCGGCGGCGGCGGCGGCGGCGGCGGCGGGTCCTCGGGGTCGATGGCGGCTCCGGCGGGGCCCCTGCGCGGCGAGTCTCGTCCCCTGGGCGCTGACGGCGGCGACCGCGCTGCTCTTCCTCCTGCTGCTCCCTCAGGCGGCCTCCGGTGAGTGGGGGGGGGAGGGGCGCGGGGGGCTCCGAGGCTCCCCCCGCAACATGGCGGCGCTGCCTTGGGGGGGGGGGGCGAAGGGGCCCTCGAGGGCGGGCGGGCGGGGGGGGCGACTGAGGGGCGCCGGCCTTCCCCGGCCCCACAAAGGGCAGCGGCGCCTCCTTCGCGCCCCCCCCCCATGAGGGGCCGTGTGGGGAAGCGGCTGCCCGCCCGCCTGAGGAGGAGAGTGGGGGGCGCTGGGGGGGAGGGGGGGAGGGGGGAGGGGCCTCGGCCCTTAAGCAGCCCCCGCCCCCCCCCGCTGATCCCTTAGGGGCCGCAGATGCGACTGAGGGACTCGGCAACTTCGCCCCCCCCCCCCGGCGGTTCCCCAGCGGACTCTGTAGCCCAAGTAGAGGAAGCCGGACGTCGCCCGTGGGCCGCGGGGGCGAAAAGTTACACTTTCTTATTCCGCTGTGGCCCCACCTGAAGTTTAATCCGGCTTCAGCCCGCTTTCAGAGCGGGGGAACACATCAGCAAAGCGACCCGTGACTTTCTTCCCACGTTATCTGTCCCAATTTCCCGAGTTATTTAACCCTGAGAGAAAAACGGCTGGTGTGTTCCCTCGCTCTGAAAGCGGACTGAAGCCGGATTGAACCTTAGGTGTGGCCAGCGCCTGATTGTATTTTATTTTACTCGCCGAGAAAGGTGCTTTCAAGGCTTGCGTGAGGCGGCGCTGCCTGGCAAGGAGAATTTCAGGCGGGTTCTTTCTGTCAGGCTTGTTCAGCAGCCCGTTTGTTTATTGGATGGACCTCGGAGTGGATCACAGCAAAATTACAAATGCAAGAAAAAGTATGTTATGTCATTAAAATGCATGCAAAAAACGTAGTTAAAGATTACAAATCGGTTAAAACAAGTCCAAATGAATGAATGAATAAACTTTATTGATTAGTCGCTTGACCATATCAAGTTTCAAGTGTACAAAGATAAAAACCATACAAGAATAAAATCAATATAAGCAAGAGTAAAATCAGATCTGTATATATATCATTACTTTTCCTCATCACCCTTACAAGGCAATAAGTCTAATTTAAAATTCTCAGGGCTTCTGAAGGAGAGAAGTTTTCAAATTCCTCCCAAGGGCAGTAAGGGATGATGCTGACATTAATGATAAAGGAAGGATATTCCAAAGGCAGAGAGAAGACCTTGTCCTGTATGCTTTGCTGCTGGCTCTTTTCATTGACCTCATGGGATGATAAGTCCCAGCTTGGATTAGTCAGTTTGTCAAGTAATTAGGACCCAAACCATTTAGGGCTTTAAAGGTGATCACTAGCACCTTGAGTTGAACCCAAGCAGATGGATTGGCCAGTTCCCATCTTGGAGCTTCGGAGAGAATTCTGGCAGCTGCATCCTGCACCACCTGAAGGCTCCAGATACTTTTCAAGGGCAGCCCTATGTAGAGCACATTACAGTCTTTGAAGTGTGGTGTGAATAAAGTGTGAGTCACTGGTGTCAGGTCAGGCTTCTCAAGAAAGGGCTGCAGTTGCTGCACCAAATGAAGACATGCAGAGAACTCCTGGCCGCAGCACGTACCTGAGCATTCAGAAGCAAAGCTGGATGCAGGAGAACCCCCAAGCTGCTAGCCTGTCCTTTCGAAAGGAGGGCCTTCTCTCCAATGGGTCCAGTCCCCAATTCCTGATCATCCTTCCCCTTGACAAACAGTACTGTCATCCCATGTGGGTTCAACTTAAGCTCATTTACTCACAGCCCATCACAAACTCCAGCCACAGGTTCAAGACAGCCACTGCCTCCCTGGCATCATATACATAGTTAGATCTCTATGTTATCAGCATAGCCCAACCTTGTGAGGTGTTCCAGGAGAATACCATTGCTGATGATACCAAAGGCTGCTGAGAGGTTCGGCAAAACTAATAATGCCGAATAACTAATAACTAGCCCTGTTGTGTTGGAGGCACATATCAACCACCATGGTGACCAAGGTAGTTTCTGTACCAGAAATAGGTCTCATACTCAGAAATGGATCTAGATAACCTGCTTTATCCATGATCTTCTGCAGCTACTACCCACTCAGTCACTTGTCCGAAAATGGAAGGTTGGAAATGGTCAGTAGCAGCTGCAAAAGATCATGGATAAAACAGGTTATATAGATCCATTCCCACTGAGTTCAAAACTGATCTTACCAAATGTCTTCTCAAGGTACAATGCTAACTGGCCTTCTCTACGAGAATTATTGACCGCTTTACCATCTGTTTACTCGTCACCTCCCTGGCAGATTTTGTCAGCCATGATGGCTAACGGTCCAGAGAACAAGTCATGACCTCAGAGTAGCGGGGGCCATGTCTTTTTCCTCAGACTCCACAGGCTGGAATAATTCCAAATGTACAAAATATTTCTCTGGGGATATCACGTTCTACTGGAAAAACTCAGGATTAGAGTGAATTTGAGTGACGTTATCTGCAAAATGTTTCACAAATTGATCATAGTGGGCCACAGATAGCTCATCCCCACCACCTAAAGTGGGAGTATGTGATAATTAACCCACTTGGAACAGGCCACAGCAGCTTCAGAAATGCTGACAAGTATAGCATAGGGAAGGGTCTACCACTGATTTAAAACAAAATCAGTTTAAATTGTCAAGAATTGTGTTGTCATGTGACACACATCCACAGAAACCTCCTTAAGGATCTGTGTGAAGTTCAAACATGTTCTGTTTCTTAATACACAAGATTCATTTACAAACTTTCCAGCATTTATGTAATACAGAGACATGAATTTCAAGTACCACAGTCTCTCTGGTAAAATTGGGAACTGCGTATAAAAATCACCATTCTGAGAATCTTACTGAAAGACACGGGAGACACCACAGATGCATTAATTAACAGCACCTATTTTTCAAAGAACTAGATTTTAATTGCAGATGTTTATGTAGCTTTATTTTACAAATGTATTTTTACAAGCATATTTGCATTTAGCAACTGGAGTTCCATAGTATTAGACGCATGATATGATACCCATATCCTCATGGTAGTTGCCATGCTTGGAGACTTCACCATAAAAATGATTAAAATTACCTGTTTGGAACTTGGCTGGGTCACAAAAGGATTGGGCGTGTGGATCTGAAGGTTTTTTATTTTATGTGGACACTAGTTATGCATTGTTTGTATTCTGTAGTAGCAGTTGCTTAAAATTCAAAGCTTAAAATATATTACAAGTTTTGTATATTTAGGGCAGTGACTGATTCGTGATTGGCTTGACCTCTTGAACAGTTTCTTGAAATTTCTTCTTTGCTCTCCTCCTGCTCTTTCATCTTGCTCAGCTCCAGGTGGTGTTTCCAGGTGGTGAGAGAATGCTCATTCCTGCCTTGTGAAGAAGAATTGTGATTGCCCAGCAGTCTATGAAAAGAATCTGTACACTCAAGCTGCTTCTCACTGGGAAGAAGTGGCATAGACACTAGTGGGATGGAGTGGAAGGCAGGCGCGTTGCATTCTGAAACGGGGTAGACAGCACTAGCAGGAGACTTCCCAGTTCTTCATTCCTTTCCACAGATTCTCCCTCCCTCCTGATACCCTGTGCTGCCTGAGGTGCATGTTGGCGATAATGAAGTTCTGCAGACCCAGGAGGTCTCCTCCTGTCAGAGGGGGAAAGTTTACCTGTTCAGAGCATGTTGATCTGCTGCTGCCTCTCGCTGTTCTTCCTTTCCTCCTCCAAAGAGAAGCTGGAGGAGCCATTCTCATTCCTCATCTTTACAGCAATAGTCACTCTCTAATGGAGGCCGAGGCTGGTTGGCCACTGGCAGCTTCAGCAGAGGCTGTAGCCATGCATGGGGCTAACTCTGTGCTGCTCCTGCTGGGTGACTCTGGCAGAAGATGTCTCAGAGAAGGGCGGCTGTTGGTATGGTTGCTCCTGGTAAGCACAAGAGAACAAGCTCCTTTAATTTCTCCGAGAACCAGTTTGGGGAGTTCCATGCTTTGTTTTCTGTTTGTTTTGCCCCCTTTATGGCTGCTTATGATCTGAGAAGGAGAGAGGGGGTGACACAGATAAAAGTACAACTGATAAATAACTAGGCTTCTCCTTGAATTAGAAGGAGCGTTTCCCTGGCTTTAGCATGTCTGTAGCTATCTGTGTTGGTTTCTTTTTCTGCAGAAGTTCCGTGGTCATTTTGCACTGGCCACTTTGCCCGTACGTTGATTTCCCAGCTTGTCTGAAATACAATAGGTTTTTTTTTTCTGACTGATAAAATAGTGAGAAAGTGAGGGGATACTTACTACTGTTCTCCTACTTAATGTTTCCTATAGGCTCCAGTTCATTCAAATTAGTGGACTTGGTGTTGATTTATATTATTTGTGTGATACCTGCAATCTGATTAAATCCAAGATTTGTAGTGGCGTAAATCTGAATTTGTTGATTTGTTAATGCTCCTCCGTCATCCAAGTAGAGTTGGCGTTTATTTCTGTTTTCTGCAACATAATTTATCTAGGACTGCTGGAACCATCCACAATCCACATTTGGTTTATGGATTGTTACACGTTGAATTTAAATCTGTATATTCAAGCTGATTGATACTGTGTGAAGATCCTGAATAAATATCTTTTGGGGATCAACATCATGAAAATATAATGTTTCTATAGTAAATTATTATGTCCTGTAGCTTTTGTATTTTCTCTGTGTGCGGAAAGTTCAGTGTCCAAACTGTGGAATGGCTAGCAAGGACTACAAAAGGCTAATCTGCCATCCTATAAGGCATTATTAGCCATTGTAGACTATACTATGTCAGATGGACAGAAGTTTGAATGGGTAATAGTATTCTGACTGATTACTGGTTTAGCAAATACAGTGTCTTTGGAGCCTGCATTGAATAAATAAGATGCCCCTGTATTCTTGTGTTTTTTAAAACAGATGCTTTAATCGTTTTTTGTTTAGAAAATGTTCAGTTGGTTTTCATATTCATCCTTGACGCATTGTAGTATTGTTAATGTTGTTATCCGAGGTGAAGGTAATGCTATTATCTGAGTCTCCTTCTGCACTACATGGGTTATTCCGTCCCAGGTAATGCAGAACAGTGGTCATGGGCCATAGCTGTGTTCCAGGGCTGCCCACCCTCGGATAGCCCATTGCAGCTCAGCTCCCACCATTGGCTCTCTTGTAGGACAGCATGGAGACTGGAGGGTCAGGAACACAAGTTCCCAGTATTCACAGTTTTTAGGAGGTCCCTTTTCAGCAACACACCATTTCTGGTGGCTCTTTCTGGAGTGATCCTGAAAAAAGTCCCCCAGAATAGGCCAGCCTACAAGGATGTGCTTTCTGCTCAGCCTCCATAATCTGGAATAGGGTCCCTAGCTCAGTTGTAGAACTGTTTAAAGCAGCAGTTCTCAACCTTCCTTATGCCGTGACCCCTTAATGGAGTTCCTCATGTTGTGGAGACCCCCAACCACGGGGGTAGAGCAGCTTCGGAAGTGGGAGGGAAGGGAGGTGGGAGACTTGTCGTGACCCCTCTGAAAGGGTAGTTCAACCCCCAAAGGGGTCCCAACCCCCAAGTTGAGAACCACTGGTTTAAAGAGCTCCACAGCAGTACTGTGGATGAAGTGTACTGGGAGGGTAGGGCTTGTTGTAGTCCACACTAGCATGCAGACAAAGCCCCTTGTTCTGGGGCTTCAGTACAGGGCCTAAGGTACTTTGCATTTTACTGTTTCAGTTTTTTTTCACTTGCCTCATTTCGGCCTGGTTTTCAATAAAAAAAACAAGGAAGTAAGAAAGTGTTATGCGAATAGAGAAAATGTCTTTCTCATCTGAGGACAGTGGAGTGAAACAGGAATGAGAATCTGCCTCTCTTTTAAGTGTGGCTTCCTTATTGTGCATTAAGATCATTAGGTCCATTCCCTTACACACTGCCTTCTTTTCAACAAAAAAATTGTTTTCCTCAAATTTCTTTCACCATTTCTTGGCATATGTAAGCTTTTCGCAAGGAAAAGTTATGACACATTAGTAAGATTTATGAGCATGTGAGAAATGAAGGGGATGGTCTAATTCTGAACAGCTGCAGCTACGGTAACTTGCAGGTCTGCCCTCTGTGCCCCTGAGAGGGGAAGCCGAGGCTCATTTGCTGGGGATGATAGATTTTTATACTGCTGACCTTCTGAGACCAAGTCAAATTAGATAACATAAGTTGTACATAGGCTGGGCACAATCCATGTAGACTCCAGTGCACTGAATAATTCAGGTTTTAATTGAACAACTACCTGGGCTTTCCTCAATTTGATGCTCGGTCTGGGACTGAAAATCGACGTATCTTAGGGCACCTTCTGGCACAAGATATAATCAGCCCTGAAGCCAGCTTGAGTTTTCTCTGTTCTGACAGTTTCTAAGGAATCGACCGTTTCTGCAGATTAAAGGTCCCGAAACATGAAGTATCCATATTTGGATTAAATGGGGTCTCGCTGCTGTACCCAGGAAATTTCCTGTTAATTTTGCAAGATGTAAACAGCAAAATTGGGCTTTTGAGAGAGGGATCTGTACCTAAAAGGGGTGTTCTCCCGTTTCCTCTGATCCAGTGATAATCTGTGATTTTGCCATCCCTTCTCTTCCTCGCACCATTACGTGCTATGGAGATTGGGCTGGCCGAAAGGGGAGGGAGGGGAAGGAATAAGAATGAACACTGTAACGCTGTCAGACAATGCAATGAGCATAAAACTCTGATTTTAATAAGCATGATTAAAATAAGCTTGCTGTTTGTGTGATTGAGTAAACCAGTTTGTGGTGCTGGTTTGTGTTCCATATCGTAAGTGGCATTTGGTCAGATAACAGTTACAGGTTTGTCTTTGATATATGCATTGCGTGCATGTGTTATAAGAGAAGAAATCTGGTATGTAGTCTCTTTGGGTATAGTTATTTCCTACAGGGGATAATGCATCACTTTCATGCATTGTCATTTAATTTGACTGTTTCGCTTTCTTCACTTTTCATTGTTTTCCTTTCATAGAGTCTTGACTATAGAAATACTGAAGTGGAAAGCTAGAAAAGTAGAGAACTCTGGAGACATTATTGTATTTTTCAGTGTGTGTAACAGGTGTTTCTTCAGTGTTTTTCCAGTGATGGCACGTGGTTTGTTTCTGGCCAGGCAGCAAGGGTAGGGCAGTGTCTTGGTGGAAGCCTGCTCTTGATTTCTTCAAACTGTACTTTAGAACGTGATCATCAAGGGAAACCCTGCTGTCTTGCTTTATGGGTTCTGATCCATCAGTTGCGACTGTGTTTCTTCTGTGAAAGATATCTGAGGACATAACTACATATTTTGAGAAACATATGCAATTATGTTTGTGTTCTAAATCCTTGCAGATAGCAGCTGTGTCAAGCCAACTTAAATTGGAGGAGTTGGCCCTTTGCATCCACATCTTTCAATATATACGATTTGTTCTGTTACTAAAAACATTTGAGAGTAAGAAACAAAACACAAAGGAGAACTGTGATTCAATAGGATGAGTTTTCACACTTGCCTGGAGTATCTGCCCAGTGTAAGGAAATGCCATCTGTCTCAAGCTAGGAAGAGTTGCTTCTGGTGCAGAAAGAGGCCAGTGCAGGGTGTTTCTGAATGATCCTAAGAACAGGAACAAAATTCCTGACCTTGGCAACTTGTACCACTTAAATGGGTCTCCTGTGGTCTACTACAATAAACTAGCCTAGGATGCCATTTTGGATGCCCTTGCCCAGTCCACGCTGTATCCTGTGCAGTCAGAATGTATTAGGGGAAGATGGGGGCCTCCTTTATCCTGCACCAATATGTGGAAGAGAAGCCCCAGACCTTTTCTTATACTACACTAAAACTGTATGTGGAAAGGGCCGGAGAGTCTGCAGCAGTGCAGGCGAACTGGCATAAAGACTGAATTGCTGCTGCTGCATTAAAAGAGGGGGGTATGTTTTGTGTACTGAGCTAATCAGTTAAATTATTAAGTTGTCACATTGAAAATACTATTATGAAAAATGTGATAATAAGTATTTTAGATTGGTCTAGTGAATATTCAGAACTTGAAACAATACATATTAGTAACAGCAATGTCTGCAGTTGGTTTAGAAAGAAAAGATCACAGATGCTGTATGGTGGTAATTGGAGTTTTGTATGTACAGTTATTGGTGAAAAATATACACTGCTGAATTATTTCCCTTTTTGAAGAACACACATTTGACTGGTTTCTTTGTTTTCCATTTGCTTGATGGTATAAAAATATCTGCACAAGCCTGATATGATTTAATACTATTTTTTTCTTTGTTTCAGCCTTGCAGTGTTACTGCCTCGTTTGCATAAAAGACAACTTTACCTGCACAACAGACGGACTCTGCCTTACTTCAGTAACATGGAACGGGGACAAAATCTCACGCAATAGCATGTGCATAGCAGAAGTTGACCTGATCCCCAGAGATAGGCCATTTATTTGTGCCCCGTCCACAAGTGAATCAGCTACTACTAGGCATTATTGTTGTGACAAAGACTTCTGCAATAAGATAGATCTTCCAATTCCAGCTCCAGGTAACTTTCCCCTCAAACTTTATAAAGTGTAATTTAAGAAAGAAAGAAACACATTTTTTGTTAGTAATTAAATTCAAGAGGCCTTGGATATTGAGCAACAAAGGTGCAGTAAAAAATGAGGCAGACCAGTCTAAACATCTTCAGACATCTCTCCATGGAAGCTTCTCTCCTACCCAGACAACTGTTTGGATATACTACTTGGGAAGTGGTTAGGAGAATTAATTTTGAGCTGAGATTTGCCCATTGGTAAATAGTTTCATTTTGTTCCATAAACAAAAACTGAACATGAATTCTTCTCTTCACATCTAGATCCTATGCCTGGAAAACTTTCTTCTAATCTAGGGCCAGTAGAATTGGCTGCTGTAATTGCTGGTCCTGTTTGTTTTGTTTGTGTATCACTAATGTTGATTCTGTATATCTGCCACAATCGTACTGTGATACACCATCGTGTTCCGAGCGAAGAGGACCCTTCAATGGATCGTCCTTTTATATCTGAAGGAACTACTTTAAAAGATTTAATTTATGATATGACTACATCAGGATCAGGATCAGGTATGAAGTTTTTTTGAAAAACTATACAATAGTAAATTTTCTTTTAAGAAAGATAACAATGTAAAATAGAATTACACAAACATGATAGCTTAGCCTAATGTGGTGAGAACAGTCTTTTGTTTGTGATTGTGTGGCATTATGTCCGAACACGAGCTAGAGCACACTACTGTGGCTACCATGTGGTGGTCATGGCAATGAAAAAGAACTTTTTCTCCACCACCATTGAGTAGCCGTCCAGCAGAGCTCTTCAGAGTAGTAAATGGCCTTATAAAATTGAGCTCAAAGAGGCATGAGCCAGGGCCAAGTAATATCTGCTGTGTCAAATTTGCAAAACACTTTGAGGACAAAGTCGCCCCGATTCGTAGGGGATTGGATGCCACAATTGGAAACCCAGAGAACTGTCTGGTCCAGTTTGGTGATAGTTCTGTATGTAGAAGCAAGATTAGTTGTATGCTTTTGATTTCTGTTTTCTCCTTTTTTGCTTTCTTCCTTCCAGCCTCATTCCAGCTACAAAGCCCATGGCAGCTTCAGAGCTGGCAAGGGGGGCTCTAGTGCTCCAATTTTTGTTGGCTAGCCAATTTATATTTATATTCTACCATAGTTTAGTTCATATTGTAAGTACTTTATAAATAGAGAGAGTATAAGAGCAAGCCTGCTAATTAATGGAAACAAATATAACAAGCATAAAAGTGATTTCAATTAATGTAAGTGGGGGCAATAATATAATTAAAAGGAAGAGAAAAGAGCAACTGTGCCTGCAAGAAAAAGGGACAAGAGACTCAGGTAAGAAAAATTAAAAATCGCTCAGGAATTTACCTCCCCTGGCACCAATAAATTATGAAGGATAGCAATAGTCATTCATCCCTGTCTGAAAGCCAGTGTTGAAGACATTCACAAAGATCAAGAAGGAAAATGCTGCCGCCCTGTGTTTTAGCAGGAACACATTGCAGCACTTGTGTGGTGATGCTTGCCAGTGTGAGCAGACAGGAACTCTGATTTGCATCAGTGCCACCCAGCTATCTTTTCCTACGAGAGCCTTGCCAGTTTGAGGCAGGCCCCTCAATTTTACTTTGTTTTACCCAGGAACAGGGTAGTGAATTTCTCTTTACTGCTGTGTAGCCAGGCAGTGGTTAGCTGCCCCAGGATCTTGGCTAAAACTCCTTGCCCAGTATAGTTCTGCTATTGTGATTGTCCTGAAACCTGCAATTAATCTATCACACACAAAAACTTTGTCCCCTATAAATGATGTTGGAATCCATCTTCTACTTTCAGTAACCATTGATTATGCTGGCTGTACTTGATGAATACTGAAGTTCAACATAACTTACAGGGCCGCATATTCTCAGGCTGTAATCTTATGGGAAGAACTGCTACTTCAAATTCAGATGTCAACAGCAATACCCAGACTTAGATCTTGAACTCCTCACTTGTGGGGAGGAGAAGCCTGACATTACATACATATTTTCTGCCTTTAATGATATCTTATTTGGAAGTTGTCTGATGAAAGTTGCAGAAATGCGCAAGTTTGCAGACCCTCATCTGAACTTAATTGTCCATTGGAAGGACTCTGATGGTGGTAAAAGATTAAAAGGCAAAAAAAGTATCGGGGGATGGTAAAGGATGAGATTGATAGTGTCATGGAAGGAACAAACTGAGCTTAGCAAACTTCAGGTATATCAAAGTGATCTGTAACTTACTTGGTTACTGTGAGGTAACCTAATTTCTCAATAACGTAGAAGAAAAGCGATGAACTGTTATTTCAGCAATAGTTTATATCCAGTAAAGCAATTTAAAATTTAATTGAATCTTTGTCACTGCTCTCCTAGGTTTACCATTGCTTGTTCAAAGGACAATTGCGAGAACAATAGTCCTTCAGGAAAGTATTGGAAAAGGTCGATTTGGAGAAGTCTGGCGAGGAAAATGGAGGGGAGAAGAAGTTGCAGTAAAAATTTTCTCTTCAAGAGAAGAACGTTCATGGTTTCGTGAAGCAGAGATCTATCAAACTGTAATGCTTCGGCATGAAAATATTCTTGGTTTTATAGCTGCAGACAATAAAGGTTAGAATAATTTTTGGATGTCTTTTTCTGTCATTTGTATCCTTTCCATGTCAGTGATAAAACTGAAGAAACAAACAGAAGGCAAAGACATAGTACAGTGTACAGTGTTTTTGAAAAAAATGTTTTTTAGGGAATAAACACTGGTGAACTAGGCAGGTCTTCTGCCTGCTTCTCAGTTATGGTTACAGTGTATGTAGAATTTCTGTATTGACTTGATTTCTGACGAAAAGTGCAGTACTGATAGTCTTCGACTTTTGGAAGGCTGAAATGCATGCAATCGCCAGTAGTCTTTTTAAATCTTAAAATAAATTATTTGTTTTAACTTAGACCCCTAGGACTTGTTTGGTTTTTTTAAATCACAATTTTTGATAATATTTCTAAAAGATGTAAAAATATAATCTGTACACAATTAGATAATAAACATGCTATTACAAAATGCAGTCACAAAAATGCTGTAAAGGCTGCACCATTAAATACTGCTTTAGGGTACAAGGGTGGAGAAATAGCTGTCTTAGTCTAATTCAAAAAGTCCAGCAAGGTAGTAAGTAGCACTTGAAGACTAACAGGAGAGGGGTTGGTGGCATGGGCTTTCATAGACACGTCTGAAGAAGTAGATGTGCCCATTGGGCCCCTTAGCAACTGAAGAAGAAGTAGACATGTCTACAAATGCCACCAACCCTTCTCTTGTTAGTCTCCAAGTGCTACTACTACCTTGCTAGACTACTTAAGGATGTGAGGATGTCCTTTTGAGGTTTATTTTTCCCTTGTACAAAATGATATCTATTTAGATGGGAACCTATTCCCCTTTAATGTCTGGACAGCATCTATATTAGTGGGCTCCAGACTTCTCCTTTCCCTTCATGTTTGTTTTCCTGTTAAGTTCCATGTTTGTTGTACACTAAGTGGTGACTTGTATAATGTCATGTTTATGAAGTTCTAATGTCAAACAGTTTATTTTTTCAATTACAAATTAGTTTTATTGAATTATTAGTCTGAATTGTAGTATCTTAAAAAAATTGTACTGTTCTATTGCTTTTTCATGGGTGTTTTTCCACCGCGCTTCTTTAATCTGGATCTAAGAAGATACGGATCTAAGGAATGGGTACTTCCCTTAATCCAGATCTAGTAGATCCGGATTAAGGGAAGTACCCAATGTGTTTCCATAGGTGGTCTACCATCCAATAGCAATGGGTGCTAGCCTCCCTGCTGTGGAAACACCGGAGCACCCATTTGGAAATCCGGATCTACCCATGAGGGGTCTGCTTGTCACCCCAGGTGTTTGGGGGGACAGAGGGTGCAATCTCGGAAGTGGCTTCGAAGTCATTTCGAAGTCACTTCGAAGTCTGTGCAAAACAGCTCCATTGAAGTCTGTGCTGATCTTTGGAGTTAACTTCGAAGTGACTTTGGAGTCACTTCGGAGTCACTTCGAAGTTCACTCTGAAGATCAGCACAGACTTCAAAGATGCTCCAGAGCTATTTTGCACAGACTTCAAAATGACGTCAAAATGACTTCGAAGCTTAGGTTTTGGGGCTTCCCCCCCCCCATGTGTGCCCCCTCCCCCTAGCCTCCTCTAGACCCCATTGCCACACAAGCGTGGAAACAGGCTCCCTTTAATCTGGATTTTCTGCCTGAAGACCCCATTATAGACCCCATTAATGGGGTCTACAGAAAATCCGGATTAAAGGTTAGAAAGTACCCGTTTGATCCGGATTTCCCCAGCGGCAGTCGAAACAGTCGGGTCCCAAATGGGTGCCGTGGTGGAAATGGGATCATCCGGCTCACACCCAAATGGGTCTTTAATGGGTGCAAAAATGGGTACTTTCTGACAGTGGAAAAACACCCCATGTTACATTTTTCGGATTTGTGAGCTATTTTAGGAAAATGTTTCGTTTTGAGAAGACCTGGGGAATTTAAATTAATAAATACGCTCCATTTGTTAAGTATTTGTGTACAGTTCTGTGCGTATGGACTTAATCTTTGGCATTAATAATTTTTTATTAGCTTATCTTATTTTAAAGAGTATAATGACTAAATGCAAAGCTTCCAGTGTACAGGACATACGTATCACTTGTTTTGACAGTTTTTCATTTTTCTTTTTTCTAGACAATGGTACATGGACCCAGTTGTGGCTTGTGTCAGATTATCATGAGCATGGCTCTCTCTTTGATTACCTGAACAGGTATACAGTTACCGTGGAAGGAATGATAAAATTAGCTTTGTCTACGGCCAGTGGACTCGCACATCTTCATATGGAGATCGTCGGCACTCAAGGTAGTGTAACATGAGCCATAACAAGTAAACTGAAAAAATGAAGACAATATACAAGAACTGTACTTACAGACATCTGACAATAAACTACTACTATTCTAAAATATCAAAGCAGTTAGGTGAAATGAGATAACATTATTCAGATTCAAGGACTTTCTTAGTACCGGCTGCTAAGATAAAAGAGGTTATCTGTAGACTAGTTTTTGCAGTTTGAATCAAACTGATTCAGCAGATTTTTGAACTGGTTGTTTAAAAGGATCTTTGTAAAGGGCAAAAATACTGTCAAACTTGCTCTGTTTAAAACTGGCTCAGCTTGTAAGTTTGCGACTACAGTATCTGACAGAAGTTCTATCGCTTAGCCGTGATGTTGAAACCAAAGCTTATAACTTGACTTAAAATTCATCCATTGGCTTTAGAAATGACTCATATGAAAGCTGAAACCCTCCCAAATGAGGGTTTTTTTTAAAGAAAATAAATTTGTTTCAATGCTGAAATATTGATCATTTAATGAACACAGAAAGGTCAGATTTTGGCTAAACAAAAGTTTTGTCGCCCACAAAAAGTAATGTGAAAATCAAACAGATAATTCACTTCAAATACAAAGATATGTTTCTTAACACTGGTGAATGAAGTTGTGGTGCTATTAGAGCCATATTTAATATTTTGTGTGACTTCCATGAGCTTGAAGGACTGCATCTGTGCGTTTCGGCACTGATTCATACAATTTATTGATGAAGTCATCAGGAATAGTAAAGAATGCAGTTTTACATGCCTCCCAGAGTTCATCAATGAATTAGTGAGCACAGGTGAGGCTGTAAACTAGGATTAGGTGCATTATATGACAAGGCAACAAAACTTTTGTCTATTGTAAACTAATATATGGAAACGGATATCTAAAGGAAAACAGGCATAGTCATAATCAGCCATGAAAACCGTTGCTGATAGGTCCAAGCTTCCTTACTCTTATTGGATTATGTAGAATGCAAGTCCGATTGACACCCTGGTTTAACTTTAGTGGCAAAAGCATTGTTTTGCCTTGTGGACCAGATTTTCACCATCAAATGGTGGTTGATTGATAGGTTCTACTGGAGCTCAGGCTCAGTAAAAGACTGGGAAAAAGAGGAACCTCATGGAATGTGTAGGGAATAACTACTTCGTATAGTCTGGCAGAGATGGAATATAGGGGTGACTGAGGAGTATCTGGCATGTTTTTTTAAACAGTGAACTAACATGTTACCTGCTGAATAAAGAAGTATTTACAAACATCAGCATCATTAGAACTTAATAGAGGGATACTAAATGCTGTGCGCAACCCTGTGCGTAATATTTGAGAGATAAAGTGATCAAGCCTTGTTAGTTTTATACTTGGGAAATCAGTCAGAAAACTTGGAAACTTTTCCTAATTCTGCATCATGCTTGGCATCCAAGTGAAATAACCAGTCATGTAATTTAGCATTATTCCAGAATTTGAGATTAATCAGAGGTAGAATCTGATAGGTTCGGTTCCATTGGTGGTTTTTAATTAAAATAGAAGGCTTTTTTTTTTTTTTGGAAGAGCTCAGAAAATAAAAAATTTCTCTGACTACAAATAGCATAAGGGAATTGAGTTTTGGTATTTTAATAGCCCCAGGTCCTCCGAAGGACACGAGAGAAGGTCCTGGCAAGAATTATACACTCCAGTTACCTTGCTGGTGATCCCACATTTATATTGGCTGATAAAAGCTTTCCAGTGTGTCTGGTTTCCCCCCAATCAGTTCTAGAAAAGCTAGAAGTAAATTTGGGACAGTTCATTTTATTTACTGACTGAACTGACATAACGATTTCTATACCTGTGCAAGGATGGCATCTGCTCTGCCATGTTACTCTGTGTCAAAAACTGGGCCTCTACCGTTCGCTTATCTCATAGATCCAGCATTTGCTTGGCAAAAGAAGATAAGAGGTGGTAGTTAAATTAGTCTATCTTTTCATCTAAAGGCCAAACGGTGAGAAGAAATGAGAGGTATTCAGGAATACAACAGTCTGTGTGATAGGATTTTTGGAAAGCTGGTGCTGAAATATATATTACTTTGCTTTTATTTTTGTGACTTGTTTTCTTATTAATAAACTCTGATGTGCTGTTAGAATTTCAGGTTTTTGTGTTCTTATACTACTTTGGTTTGGACTTGGGATTTGAAGCTTTGATAACTTGCCCGATACTTAAATTTTCTGGGCAGCTTACAAACAAAACATATGCATATGTATTACTACTGAATTATTTTTTAACCTCCTAGCACCCCGGCTCAGGTACCATTCAGGGCCTGAATTGTGGGCCTTTTTGACAGCCGCAGTAGTAATAAAGTTTTACGTTTTTGCTAAGCACTGTAAATTTAGTGTGTTACTGAACCTCAAAGTCATGAATGTCATATAATTTTAATATAAGAAAATAGTTGTACCTTTTTATTCTGCAAACTCTCAAACTATTCAAATATGACCAGCCAATTTGGACTTAATGCACAGTACAGAAATTTATCTTTAATTTCATTTGCTGAGCAATAATTTTGTGTCCTTCTTATTGCAGGTAAACCAGCTATAGCTCATAGAGACTTAAAATCAAAAAATATATTAGTAAAGAAAAATGGAACATGCTGTATTGCTGATTTGGGTTTGGCAGTAAGGCATGATTCAGCTACAGACACAATAGACATTGCGCCAAACCACAGAGTGGGAACAAAAAGGTAAAAAATTGTTATTTTTAATATATATATATTAAGTAAACTAACAATTTTAGCTCTAAATATAAAGACAAGTAGATATGGTGTGAAACATTTGGCTTTTGAAGACTGTTGCTCTCATAATAGAAATCTGTGTAATCTATTAAATGTGTTAAGCCTGAGTTTTGAATTTTAAGTTCAGATCTCATATAGTTATGCAACCCCATGGCAAGATGTTATATATCATCCTGAAAAAAAATTAATGTATTAAACATGTTGTGAACTGCTGAATGAAGAGCAGTAATTAAAAACAATATTCTTTTGGAGAGACTATCGGAAGTGGGAATTTAATCAATTATGGTGGCTCTTCTCTTGTGCAAAGAGACAGTGAGGAAAGGATAGAAAAGAAAATTTCAGGAATACGTTGCCAGTACTGTGAAGACAGACAATAAAAGATTCTTCAAATAAGTTAGCCTCTCTGGCCAGCTTCCTGTTTTTATTGGTCCCTTGGATAATGGAGTCACTGGTGTGTTAAGAACAGAAAAAGAAATTGCAAAGAACCTGAATGAATTATTTTATGTGTCTGCACAAATTAAAGTTTGGGGCAAATGCCTAAGCTTGAGTTTATGTTGTTAAAATTTTGAGTCTAGTGAACTGACGGAAACGGTAATGATGAGGAAAGTGATAAATCTTAATGACAAATTAAACATCAATAAATGACTAGCCCATAATGGTATCCAACTAACAGATAAAGTAGGTCAAAGCTAGAATTGTTGACCCCCCAAGCATGGCAAGCCAGGGGACTCCGCTGTCGGGGCTTGCCCTCACCCCAGAAGCAGCGGATCACCGCTTCTGGAGCCAGGGGGAGCTTCTCCAAACCCCTTCCTAGCCCCCCCCCCCCCCGGGGAGAGCCCAAGCGATCCCCTCCTTACCTGTTCAGCATCGGCCCGATTCTGCCTGGGGAATCCTAGGAGGCTGCGCGCCTGCATGCTGCACACCAGGGCTGCTTCTGGCAGCTCTGGCCGTCAGGAGGCTTTCTGTGCAGGCGTGCCTACTGGCCAGGGCAGCGCACCCGCGCAGAGAGTCTCCTGATGGCAGGAGCTGCCAGAAGCAGCCCTGGCCAGTCAGGAGGTGCGCAGCATGCAGGCGCGTAGCCTCCTGGGATTCCCTGGGGGAATCTCCTGGAGGGGGGCTAGGGCTGCGACTTGAACTCTGCAGCCGTTGGCGCGCACGCAGCTCCCCTCCCTGTCCCTTGCCTGGCTGTCAAATGTAGCGGTGCCAGTCACAGAAGGCAGGCTTCGGTACCCAGAGGGCACGGGATCCCAGACATGCCGCTCTTTAGTTGCAGGGCTGTCCCCAACGTCCGTCCCCGTCTGTGCATGGCTGGAAAGTAGTGGTGAGTGACGGCTGGCTGCACCAATCACGCACCTCCCGGGGTAGCCGTCTGCAGGTCTGTGCTACTGCGTCCGCACAGCGAGGACCAAATCTGTTCCTTGCAAGCCGTCCTTCCCATGCGTGTGCGGACGGAAGGGGTGTTGGCAGATCCATATCTAATAGATGCGGATCTACTGGAAAATGGATGTAGTAAAACCGGATCTACAGAAACCGGGTTTAGGAGATCCGCATCTATTCTAAACCAGATTTAGTAGATCCGCATCTGTTCTAAACCAGGTTTAGTAGATCCGCATCTATTCTAAACCGGTTTTAATAAATCTGGATGTAATAGATCTGGATTTAAAATGGTAAGTGCCGAAGCAGCCAAAGTCGTTACTATGTGACAGTGAATTAGCAAAATGACTATGAATGCTTTCAGTGTTTCAGCTGAAATTGTTTGAAAAGTACTGCTTTGTAAATACTATTCATTCTTGTTTGTTTTAACAGGTACATGGCTCCTGAGGTACTTGATGATTCGATAAATATGAAACATTTTGAATCTTTCAAAAGAGCAGATATTTATGCAATGGGATTAGTATTTTGGGAAATAGCTCGTCGATGTTCAATTGGTGGTAGGTACAAATAGAGAGAAACAGAATTTATTTGCAGTTCAATCTCAGAAATTATTATGTAACGTCTTCTGCTTATTTACCTCAGGAATTCATGAAGATTACCAGTTGCCATATTATGACCTAGTTCCTTCTGATCCCTCCGTTGAAGAAATGAGAAAAGTTGTTTGTGAACAGAAGCTAAGACCCAATATTCCAAACAGATGGCAGAGCTGTGAGGTATTTTCTAGACGAAATAGGAAAACTTTACAAGTATTCCTATACTTCAGTGGTAAACAGGGACTGTAAAATAAATTTGAGTCTGAATTATGAATTTGAAGACTTCTGCTTTTGGAAGTATTTGGCTTTAAGCGTACATATTTGAGTCTGTGATTCAGCTGGACACATGCTACATTTTTAAGAAGACTAGGGGTGTTTTTCCACCATCACTAGAAGTACCCATTAAGTACCCATTAATGGGTACAAAAATGCCATTACGTACCCATTAATGGGTACTTAATGGGTACTTCTAGTGACAGTGGAAAAACACCCTAGCTGTTCATAGGATGAGAGGGGTGTCTTTTAAATAATTTTTTTTTGCTATGATGTTTCTGCCAGACGCTTTTCTAGTTTTTGGAACTCTGTTATATTACAAAATTTACAAGTGAAATGATAAACTGGTATAGTGCAAATGAAATTAAGTAACATTAAAAATGGAAAACTAATGAAATATAAAATTAAAGTGATAAGCGTATTCCATGTGATTATGTTTAAGTGGTATTCGTCATTCAGGCCTTCAAACATGCTCTTTCTGCACTGGCCCTTATTATGGATTTTATCTTGGCATAGGGACCTACCATCCATATTTTGGTACAGACTATGGCAGAACTCACCCAGGATCTGACATAACCTGCATTAACCTGCACGTAGGAGGCCCCTATTCTGAGATACAATGTGGAATATGGCCCCGTGCAGATAGAGTGTTTGCATTATCCTGTGGGTGGAAGGCCTCTATTCCAGAAGATAATCTGGAATTAGGTCCACCGCAGAAAGGGCCTAAGATTAGTGAGAATACTAATCGCCTTAGTATCAACCCTAGTTACAAGTAAGGCCAGCAGGGATTAGGCTGTATCCAGACATGGTCTAAAACACAGGATTATCTCAGCTCTATATTGGGATTGCTAAATGTATCCAAGGTAATCCCTACGTAATCTCAGGATATAGAGCGGAATCTTGGAATATCCCTATTTTGGTAAACATTCTCATCCTGGTTTCCGAAATACCAGTATTGCTTAATTTGTCTGACGCTTGCTTTCAGAATTTATTTCAAGATGGAAATACCTACTGCACAAATGTGGGGGCAAAATATGGATGAAAATACCTGGAACTCCACAAATGCGGGGTTGGGCACCCACACATTTCCAAGTGTTTTGCTGCCACATGCAACACAGTGGCAAGGACAGCAAGAGGCAACTGCGGAATCTAAACAAGATCCCACATTTTCCTTTTGCCTCTCATATGCCAGCTACCCCAAATGTGGCAATTTAGCTGCACCAGCACTTTTCTTGCCTGGGTAACTGCCCGAGGGCACGGCAGAAGCAGCATATTCCCTCCTTAAGTACTTCTTTCTGATAAGAATCCGCCATAACTGATCAGATGCTCTTGATGTAAGCTGTTCTGTGACTACCAAGGGTCTCATCAGTCTGCAGTGCTGAAACCAAAGTGGAAGCTCATCGCCACCCGATCTGGGTGATTCCACAGTTCGTTAAGCTTGGCAGAATAAAGGATGAATTACTTCTGATATATTATTTTCTTCTTGCTGAATGGACCCTCTATTCATTTTAAATTGAAATTTTAAGGAGCTTAGTAGTTCACAAAACCAGAAATACACAACTGACCAAAAGGATCCAGCAAAATAACTACATAAAGATTTGTATCCAAATTAATGAAGCATAGAAACAAAAATCTAAGCTTTTTTAGGAGCCTTCTACATTGCTGAAAAAAAAAACAAGGGAACACTTAAATCAACAAAAGATTTGAATTGAAAATCTTTACTAATATAATGTAAATTTTGAGAAACTGAAATCATCAGCCAATTGAATGCTGGATTCTGGATCACCCTGACCATCAGAGTAAAAAACTGGAATTACAGGTGGATTCAATTTGTTTGAATTTCATCATGGCAACTCATAATGTGACTCTGTATTAAGGAAGGCTGAATTGGTTAAACCAACTTTGGTTCCTGGTGGAGGCTGATTTACTCTAGTTCCAAACATCTTCATAGAATCTTGGTTTTTTTGTTGCATTGGACAGCAGTTGATACAGACTATATATTTATTATATATTTGGTTTACATTAATCTGTCTATTTGCTAAAGATTTGTATTATAATAGCTCTAGGCATTGATGATTTTTACCTTTTCCCCTTTTTAGTGATATTGGTATTAACAAATATAACAGTAAAAGAGACTGATAATAGTTACATGTTTTGTATACTTAGGAGTTATATAATTATATATCCGCTGTAGGTTTTGTCTTTCTTTCTTGTAAAATCATATGTGCTCATTTATTATTACATGCTAGCTTTCTAAAAGACAACAGTTAACTAAACCTGTGTTTTCTGTTTTCTTGTACTGTTAATTTTGATAGGAATCTTTATTCAATATTCTGGGTGTTTTAAATGTTTGAATAGAAATTTTCAACCCAAAATGCTTTGGAATGCTCCTTCTCCCACGAATCCAGCCGCTTCACGCTGGGTAATGTCATCGACTGCTTGCTTGGACCGAACGAAAAATCTTGGCTCCCGCCAGCAGGAGGCGCTTCTCCCCTCAACTCCTCTTCTCCCCCAGTCTGTCTCGTTCGCTTGGACTGATCGATACTGTACTTGAGAGAGAGCTGTTTTAGATTTTGCCTCAGAGCCCCTTTTTCCTTTTAAAATCTTAGTCTTCGGTAAGTGGTCTTCCCCCTTCTCTTCTGATCTATAAGGGGGTGTCCCGGGCTGGCAGGAGTTTGTGGAGTTCCCCTTTTTTCAACCTTTGTCCGGGGAGCGGAAGGCCTCCCGGTCTGAGGGGATACGTGCTGGAGAGCGCTTGGCCAGGCGTCTCTCTCACATACAGTACTGCTCAGTCCAAGCGAACGGGGCAGACTGGGGGAGAAGAGGAGTTGAGGGGAGAAGCGCCACCTGCTGGTGGGACCAAGATTTTTCGTTCGGTCCAAGCGAGTAGTTGATGACATTACCCAGCGTGAGGCGGCTGGATTCCAGAGAACGAACGCTCACGTAAGTGGGCAACGTTCCATTTCACTGAGGATGACTAGTTCATGATATTGATCTCCCTGAGAGAAGAATGAAAACTAAAGTTATGTTGTATTTTTCTCCATAGGCATTGCGAGTCATGGCAAAGATTATGCGAGAATGCTGGTATGCTAATGGTGCAGCAAGACTGACAGCTTTGCGCATAAAGAAAACACTTTCACAGCTCAGTCAGCAGGAAGGCATAAAAATGTAGGCTTGAAGGTGTCACTGAAGGAAACGTTCAAAGGTCCGTATCTGCACCTGGTTCGTGCATTAAGAAGACTAAATTGTTCTACCTCACTGAGGGAACAGAAGGATGTTGCTGCCTTTCCTAGAAAATAGGAGGAACAGGATTTCTAATAGATGCAGTCAAAATCTGTATAGCTTCTTACTGTGCACTATGAACACTTCTTTCCCAGGGCACTAGCCGAGCTTCAGTAATACATACCTTGGCTTTTCAAGGTTAATACTGATCCATAACATGTTGAGAACACAAAATACGATGTATTAAGTAGTGGAGCCGATGCACGCTCTTTATTACGTTGAAGGATTGCTTTAATGTTTTCCACTGTATATTCTGAACCACTCTGCGCTGATTCCCTTCAGGTTCTATACTTATTTTTTTCAGCAGAGACAGTTCTGTTTGACACTTCTACCCGAATTGCAGACACAACCTCATTATTAAGCTGTAATTTATATTGTATTTATATTTCGTTTCAAAACACTACATGCCTTCAAAATAGATTGTACTGTACCAGAAAGTGCCGCGTTTGAATTTTCTTAATGCAAAATCTCTGGTGCTTGTAAGGGTGTTGAATAACAGATGTCTTAGCTGAAAGGGAGTTTTTTAAAAAAAACTTGTACAAAGAATTCATCTCTTTTTACCAAAAACTTCAATTCTGAAGACTGTATATACAAATACATTTCATGTTCCTGCAGATGTATGTCACAATGAATTGTGGTGTTAAAAGTGGCACTTCTCATAGTTTGGTAAACGTTCAGCATTTTTATTTCAGTTGAGACCAAGGAACAGGGCTTGTTTCTCTTCTCCGTTTCTCTATGGATTGTCCTTATGTAGTGATGATAGTCTAACTGGAAGCAGTCCACATGTGAAATCCTGTGGAGTCTTTTCTGGTATGTGGAACTATCCCATAACAGGTTATAGTTCTGAAGTTGCTAACAAAGTTTGAGGAAGTAGACTTAATCCAGATCTTTATCCCCTTAGCTCCAACTCGGAGAAATTTTTGCGTGGCAAAGACTTGCAATTGCTTTTACAGTCTATAGTTTCTCTTTAAAAGTCTATCATTTAAGATTTCCACATATAACTAGCAACTGGAATTCATGGTATTCCCCCCCACACACAGCTTTTCACACCATCTTTTGCACATATAAATAAATTTTATTATCAGTGATTGACAGATTTAATTCCTATAATATCTTTTGCTAATTCCTAAACACTAAACAGTATCTATAATGCTTGTGCTATAAGTTTTATAAAATGATATTCATTTTAAAAATCTCAAATCATGCAAACAAATTTAACCACTTTTATGAAGCATATAAAACTATAGCAGAAATACTATTAATTTACATCGTGATTAAAATAAGATAGCAAATGAAAGTCTTCGGCTTAAATGTGCCTTCATACTCCCATTTGACCTAACAGCAAAGATTTCATTGTTACTCAGCAGTTTTCCACAAGGGTACAAGATTAAAGTAATTGTTAATTTAATCTAAAGTTTACGCAGTTTCCCTAAACCAAAATGCTTTTTCTGCTGTAATCAAGTACGAGGTTGGATTTTAAGCAGTTATTTGCAACAGAAAAATAATATAGCCTGAAAATCCTACTTCATGATTTGCGGCTTTGGCTATGCTGTCATTTTGAATTTTGTTAATTTTTCCGTTGATTATTTGTTAGTGCCCTATGAATGAGTGCCTGTATAGATTGCATAGAAGTTTTTGTTGCCTGTAAAATCGTACAAGGATTAGGGATGGTCAACTCCTGAGGTTTTCTTTATATTTTCAGTTTTCTTCATGTTCTTCTGAACATAAAACCTCAGAAATGTACAAAGCCAATATAGGCGGCCTGTAACCCGCTTTCTGCCTCTTCCTAGACAGACCTTCCAGGCAGAAGAGCACTTTCCCTGTCTTTAGTCGAGCTTATTTTTAATCGGAAGCAATAGCGGGATCTGCACTGGGCCAACAGGCATTGGAGAATGCCCATTGCGTTCACACAAGTGTGTTGTTTCTTGGCATCCAGCTAAAAAACATTTGGCAGGCAACCAAAGCTGGGCAGCCCCAGCACAAACAGCCCTTAGCCTGCCCTGCTGGACAGAAGGTTGATGTTTCCCCTTTATCCTCCTCATGGAAGAGAAGTCTTTTCAAGGGCTCTTCTTCTCAGTCTTGATGTACAAGAGATTGAGAGAAGGCAGTAGGAAGCAGAATGGAAGGGTATGTGATCCAAGGACAGGGAGAGAAGTCACGAGGCCTTTCCAATTGCTGATACTGACCAGACCTAGAAAAGTCTAGACCAGTGGTTCTGAACCTGGGTGTCGGGACCCCTTTGGGGGTCGAACTACCCTTTCAGAGGGGTCGCGACAAGTCTCTCACCACCCTTCCCTCCCACCTCCCAGCTGCTCTGCCCCTGTGGTTGGGGGTCTCCACAACATGAGGAACTCCATTAAGGGTTCGCGGCATTAGGAAGGTTGAGAACTGCTGGTCTAGATGAAAGTATTGAGTGGATGATTTTCAAGACTGCGTTTTGTGAAGGAGCAAATTTCAAAGTACCCTGCAAGTTGTTTTCTGGTTTAGGCTTTAGCGGACATTGAAACATCCTTAATACAGATTATTAAACACCTAGACAAGAGGGTGTTTTGTTTTTAAGGTTTTGATATTTTGCTCTTGAAAGTCCAGGGGGACCAAAGTATTTTAGCAGTCAAATGTTTTGATCTCATTTCAACGATGTGCCAATAGAATTTCTAGTATAGTATTAATAAAAGCTGTTACTGAACACTTTCATGCAATGCACATTTATTAGATACAGGATTTTATACATATTTTTAGTTGTATTAAAATTCCATTTCATATCTTGGGTCGTTACTGAGATGTATTAATAATGTACCTGGAATGCTGAAACTTGTTAGTGGCCCTTAATCCTTCAGAGCTGGATTATATCATGTTTTAATTTGCTTGATCAGATTTTATCAGGCCTTTCACACCTTCATGTCTTACAAATCCTAAAATGCTAATATATATGGTAGTGGTATATTTCATCAAATGTTGCAAGAGGATACTGAAAGAAAAGATTGTCTGCTAAGAACAGTAGGTCAATTTTTTTGTTAGTTCCTTTTTTTATATTCTGCCACTAAAATGGTTTCAGTGGTATTGTGACTTGTTTTCCATGTAAAAAATGTACTGATCAGTTGCTTTAAACTTAATTACCTCTTTCAAAGACCAAGGTACATTTACCTCATTGTGTATATAATGTTTAATATTTTTTTCAAAACATTCTGAAGTTTGGCAGTTAAAATTTATGTTTAAAATGTGGATTTTACGGATCTACAACTTTGCTGGTACTTAACTAACCTTGATCCAAATCTCTGTCACATTGCGATCCTGTTGAGGCAGGTTGTTTGTTAGCTACAGGGCTAGACCTCTGCTTGGTGTTCTTTCTGTGGATGCGTGCCCAGAATATGGTCAGCTGCATACTCACTGTATGTGCCTGGGGAAATGCGCACATGTGTCCATGCGCAGTAGGTTCTGCATGTTTAAACAGGTTCTGGATCAAGCTGATTGTATATTTTGTCTTCTGCCCAAATTGAATTTTTATTTGTTTTATATTTCTGTTTTATATTTTTTACTGATAAGTTTTTTGTCCCTATAGCGTCAGTCCTAAGGTTGCATGGGTAATGACATGTTCTTCTATTCTGAGCATCCGTATGTTATGTCACTTCTAAGCCTTACAGAATCATTCATGGCTCCATACATGCCTGAAAATTATGTATTTGTACATCAGTTTGTAAAAAGTACAAGCGTGACAGTAATTGTTAAGTGCTAACACTATAGTAGAAAACACAGAATAATAGTTTTTTTTTGAAGTAAATAAATATCTTCTTTAAAGTATTGATAATCCTTGCCTGTACTTTATATTGATTTTTTTTTTTTACCATAGCAGCTTCGTCATGAAAAATGAGTGATTACTAAATCTGGGTAAATATACCACTTTTAAAATGTTTATACACTGTAGTTAGGAGTAGGGCAACTCAGAAATACAACCATTGAGCAAACAAATATTACTATAAGCAGTTCATAAGCAAAGGTTTAAATGCATTCATGATCTTCTATAAGGAATTCTGCGGGTGGGCCCTAGTGTAATCTGAGTAAGAAAATCGTGCGTAGCTGGTTCATCCTCAAATGTTCTAGTGTGGCCTGGAAGTCTTTAAAGAGGTCATCAACTATCGCGGCTGTGTTATGCTGATTATTAGGAAACTGGCATAGAGTATGTTGGAGGAGGACATCGCTGAATGACGGAACAATGAACAGAATAGCTTCACAGTAAAATGTGTATGTGTTCTGCTTGGAAAGCTAATGAAATCTCTCTCTGTGAACCAAAGCCAGTATAAGACTGTCTGAATCTATGACAGGGTTTTGAGACAGTCTTAGATCTATTACTCTTCCACCCTCACTGCTTTCTCTGGAGAGCCCTTGGAGGCAACAGCAAGACTCCAAAAGTTTCCATCCTTTGGAGTTTTCAGCCTGGCTGATGTAATGCAGGCTCACTTCTAGTGGTGCTCCCTAAGGCACTGCTGGAAAGGGTCATATCAGCCACCACATGCCCATAACTGCTGGGCCAACTGTAGAAGCCTTTAAAGCTGGAGTCCTCAAGCTATGGCCTGTGGGCCACATGTGGCCCCCTGAGGACATTTATCCGGCCCGCCAGGTGTTTTTACCACCGTTGCCTGGCCTGCTTAGCATCCAACTTGTCCTGGGCCCACAGTGCATAGGAATTTGTTCAAACTATATTCTGGCCCTTCAATGGTCTGAGGGACAGTGAACTGGTCCCCTGTTTAAAAACTTTGAGGACCCCTGCCTTAAAGAGATCTACACCACCCCAGCTTCATCCAATATGGATGAACTGTGATGGGAGATGGGACCTATGCTTTCACACACTAGCATATTGATGGTAGTTGCCTCAACAACCAATGCAGAAAGACCCTTAGTGATTTGCAACCATCAATCAGTTTTGGCCACCCAACAATCAATAACCAGAACATTTAGTGACCCATTGCTTCAAGGAAAAAGAAATCTTACAAACATTTAGTGGGGGATTTTCCATTTCCATTTTCCACTTTATTTGTATTCCACCTTTCCAAAAGAATATTTGCCCAAAGCGGTTTACAGGAAATCGAAAAATACACAATGCATAGTAATAATAAAAACATTATAAAAATACATTATAAAAATTGTATGTCGTACAAAATATTGGAAAATAAGCCAAAACCACACACACACAAATAATAATAGTAATAAATTGAGGCAGCTGAGGCCAAGTGGAGTCTAAAGCAGCTGACGCAAGTTCCCAGTCACACAAAGAATCGTCTCCACCAAGATATCAGTGCCCATGCAGGCTGGAGAGTCGTTAGAGGGCAGAGTGATCAAGGCTGCCACCACTAGACCACCACCCTTGGAGGGACTCCATGGCTCTTCACATCCTCACCATAGGCCACATAAATTTCTCCACAATTTCAGATGCTATAGAAGCAAGATTGGTAGGTATGAAGCTGCTTCCTGCAAGTCCTTTGGCAAATGAAATAGGAAAGGCACAGATACTCTATGGAATGAACTGGTCTGCACTGATTTTGAAGTTACTCTTCCAGAATGTAATGAACTGGTTTATGGCATTACTCTTCCAATTAGAAGTCACAGCATGAATCAGGTTGGTTTTACAATAATGCAATTGACCTTAGAACTGTAAGGAGAAGGGTCACAATATGATGGTTCTCCCTGAGACCGGGAAGGATGTTAGTTTTGCCACCAACTTTTGGTTGGTTTTGATGAAACAACTTGGAAGGGTTGAACTGCTTGCTTGGTCTCCTGCATGTTTTTCTGGAGATACTGGAGCGCTGTGAGTTTCTCTTGGAGGAGGCATACTCCCTTGGATGTGGGCTGCAGAGCCAGGGAGGGCTTCTCAGAAAAGGAAGACAGTTTAGCATCCAAGGTAATACATGATGACGACATATCTCCAAAGGCAACCTGGGCAGAATTTATTGAAGGTTCTGAGTCAATGGAGCTTCTCTGTCCAAAAGAGAGTACAAGCTGATTAGGGAAAGACGTGAAGGTTAAGATGGTTGGTTGTGGACACAACTTCAAAACATTTCATGCTCAAAATACCTCTTTTCCAAAATTGTAACAAAGAGTTCCAAAAAGAGTTCAGGACAAAGTCAGGACCTGCTTGCTGGAATGTCCTGCAGGACATTTTAGAGCTTAAAATGGAGCCTCGGGGAGCTGAGGGTAGAAGGGGGAGGGGTGTCTGCAAAAGGAGGAAAAGCAGAATTTGCTTTCATTTTTTTGGTGGGGAGGAGAGTAGTATTCTTTGCTCCCCAAAGGGGAAGAGGCCCTTCTCTCTCTGAATAAAAGAAGAGGGGGGGTTGGGGTTCTTTCCCTCCCCTTTCATTGGAAGAAAAGGGTTGACCAAAGCAGGTGGTGGAAAGCCCCTAGCATCTCTTCTGGGATGAGATGGGGCAGGACAAGCAGGAAAGAGGAATGGGGGCTAAACGACAGGAGTGCCATTGTAATGAAAAGGGCAAGTTCCCATTGAAGAAATAAAATGCAATATACGTTGGGATTTACATCGGGAATTAAATCGATATGTAAAATGTGTTAAAAGGAAGCAAACGGCATCTGGTGATGGGATTCAACCCCGATTTTCTGTCCCCACTCTCCTACCATTTAAAACGCTTCCAAAAACGGGTTGGGGAAAGCATTCTTTCTCCTCCTGAGCCTTTCCCCACCCCTCTCCTGATCCAATGACGTGGGGAATCCCAGCCCCCTCCCTCCTGCTTTTGCTTCCCCTTTGAAAGGGGAAAGCTTGTCAAGGCAAGGCAAGGCAATGCTGCCTATGGCAGGAAGAAGTATTTTTTTAAAACCATCAACTCGGTCCCCTTGCCTTCTTTTCCTTTTCAAAAAAGGCTACAGCAATGTAAGATCCTTCAAGCACACACACACAGAGAGAGAGAGAGAGAGAGAGCAGCCCTTTGTCCAGGCCAAAGAGAACCTTGAAAGGCAGAATCTTCTGATCTCCTTCCCCGTCTCGCTCTTGCTGCTGCTGCTGCTGCCGCCCTGTCGGCTCCTCCCTCTCGCCTTTCAGGGAAGCCAAAACCTGTGGCAATGTGGCAACATTATTGTTTGTGTCCCTGGGTGTGAAGGAGTATTGCGTGAACTGTTACTTTGTGATCAGGGAGAGGCTGGCTGAGAAGGAAACTGCTGAAGAAGCCCGGCGCTTTAAAAATCTGGCTGTGGGCTGTCCCGCCCATTTCATGACGGATTTGCCCCGATAATGCTGTAGCAGCCCCACAGCAATAAGAAGGAACGTTTTAAAAGCAAAACTGGAAAAAAAAACACCTGAAAAATCACGTGTTTATTTAATTCCGTTTTAAAGCCAAATAATCCTCGAGATAGCCCTAAAACTGATTGTGAATGGGGACGACGAGGATCCAAAGCGTTTTTAAACCGTTTTAAGTGATAATGGGAAGGCAGCCTCAGGGTGGGAAAGGGAAGGTGAGAAGGACGGACGGGGAAGGGGGTCCCTTTCCCAGGACAGACGGGCAGGCAGGACCTACAAGCGAAGGTTTATGAGAAGGGGTGTCTGTGAGTGTTGCTTGAAACGGCGCAGGAGCAGGATCAGGCCCTTGGGCAAAGCCAGGCGCTGGGAGGCTCTCTTGAGGGAACCGCTGGGGATCCAGGATCCAGAGACTGGCATCCCTCCCTCCCTCCCTCCCTCTTCCTGCCAAGGCTGCTGCTGCTGCTGCTGGCGAGCCGGGCCCCGTGCCAGCCCCCCAGGGATACTGGGAAGCGGCTGCTCCCGGTTGCCCCCGGGGAAAGAGTCCCCGCGCCGGGTCTTCGCGCTCGGACGCAGCAGCCACACGGAGGCGAAACTTTGCAGCGCTTGGCGCCCCTCCCTCCCCGCTCCCTGCCCTCCCCACGGCGAGGAGGGGCCGGGTGCCCCCCGGTGGGCGCTCCTCAGCCAATGGGGAGGCGCCGGCGTGGCGGGCGGGGTCCGGGCCATGGCGAAGCGGCCGCCGCTGCCGCCGCCAGCTCCAGCTGCTGCTGCTGCGCCTCGGCGGCGGCGCTTCCCCGGGGAGGGCCGGATGGCGCTGCCCGCGCTGCCCGCCGCCCTGCTGCCCCCGATGCTGCTG
The DNA here is from genome assembly GCA_023333525.1 of Aspidoscelis tigris stejnegeri. NCBI lineage: Eukaryota > Metazoa > Chordata > Lepidosauria > Squamata > Teiidae > Aspidoscelis > Aspidoscelis tigris. The sequence goes on from JALMGA010000008.1 coordinate 1,928,541, forward strand.
CTGCTGCTGCTGCCGTCGCCGGGCGCGGCCGGTGAGTCCGTCCGCCCGCCCGCCCTGCTCAGGGCCGGAGCTCCCCAGGCGGGCAGGCGGGACTGGGGGGGGGCGCGCTTGGCGAGCTGGACTCCTGGCCTGCGAGGGGAGGGAGGGGGGGAGGGAGGGGGCGGCGCCGCTCCCGCTGCTGCCGCGACCGAGTCGCCTCGTCCGTCGGCGCTGCGGTGGGACTGGAGGGTCGTGCCCGGACCCTGGAAGGGACGCGAGGCCGCAGTGTCCCCGCTGGCCTGACCCGCGGCACCTGGGGGGGGGGGCGGGAGCGGCTTCGGATGTGCTCGCGCCGCCCTGGCACCGGCAGCCCCGGGAGCCCGCTGGGCCTTTCGCGCGCCACACCCGGCTGCCCCCCCCCCCGCGTCTCCGGACCCCTTTGGGGCGCCAACGGGGCCCGCTCAGAACACGGGAAGCGGAGCGGAGACCCGCCGGGAGGGGCTGTCTAGGCCGGCCTCCTCCCCAGGCAGAGCTCCACCTTAGTTACTTACTTAGTTACTTACTTACTTACTTACTTAGTTACTTACTTACTTACTTACTTAGTTACTTACTTAGTTACTTACTTAGTTACTTAGTTACTTACTAAGAGGTTTCTATCCCGCCCTTCACCCAGTGGTCCCAGGACGGGTCACAAAACATCATTAAAACTAGAACCTCCTCCCTGCCTCCCTCACAGGACAGCACCCTGAGGACCCTATTTAAACAGTAAAAGCCTGGGTGAATAGAAATGTTCTCACCAGGCACCCAAAAGTATACAATGTAGGCGCCTGGCCCACCTCAAGAGGGAGGCTGTTCCAGCTTGTAGGGGCCACCACAGAGAAGGCCCTCTTGTATGGCCCTCTACCTCATATCTCTGAAGGAGGAGGAACTCCAAGAAGGGCCTCTCCTTGGGTGTTTTCCACTAGCACTAGAGTATCCATTTAAGGACCCATTAAGGACCCTTAATGGGTCCTTAACGGATACTCTAGTGCTAGTGGAAAAGCACCCAAGGAGAGGGCCTTCTTAATGGGTCCTTAACGGGTACTCTAGTGCTAGTGGAAAAGCACCTAAGGAGAGGGCCTTCTTAATGGGTCCTTAACGGGTACTCTAGTGCTAGTGGAAAAGCACCCAAGGAGAGGGCCTTCTTAATGGGTCCTTAACGGGTACTCTAGTGCTAGTGGAAAAGCACCCAAGGAGAGGGCCTTCTTAATGGGTCCTTAACGGGTACTCTAGTGCTAGTGGAAAAGCACCCAAGGAGAGGGCCTTCTTAATGGGTCCTTAATGGGTACTCTAGTGCTAGTGGAAAAACACTCCTTGGGATCTCAGTGCTCCAGCAGGTCTACATGGGAGAAGGCACTCCTTCAGGTACCCAGGTCCTAAGCCGTTAAAGGGCGTTAAATGTTAGTGTCCACACCTTGAACTGGGTCAGTCGTGAATAGGTAACCAGTGCAGATCCTTGAAGACTGGTGTGATGTGATTCTGGCCAGAGACTCCTGTCGGCTGTGTTGCGTTCTGTACCAGTTCCAACTTTTGCTTCTGGGCATCTCAGGCAGAATCTACAAGGACTGGCTCAGAATCATATTTCTGCAATATGATTATTCCACAAAAGGAAATGTTAGTCCCTGTCTAAATGCAAAGAAAAATCCGTTAAAAGGCTTCTTTTGTTTCTGAGTGCCTCCATGCAGAGCTTTACTCCGCACTTCCAGAGCCACAAAGGACGGAAATTTGTGGCAGAACCCCCCCCCCCTTTAAACAAGACTACCTCCGCACTTTTGGGAAGCCGCAGGTTTCCCTGGGAGCATGGAGACATTTTCTCCACAACTTCTCCCTTATTCCACTGAATTTTTAGGCATTTTTGATATCTGCAGAAGAATTGGCTGTCAGAATCAGCTGCATTCAGCTCTTTCAGCCTGCAAGCAAAGCTGTGAACTGTCACATTATTTCACTTCAGAGGGGGAGGGAGATTTTCTGCTTGCTACCAGGGAAAGGTGATACTAATTATCATTATCATTACCACGGAGATTGTTTCTCAGCAAGTTTCACTTCACAGGTCTGGTTTTGTGCTAATCGGGCCATTACGTGAATGCAGGCAGCTGAATTTGACAGTTGAAGGGAGCCTGCTTTCAGTTCTGCTTGTAACTATGTTGCAAGCATTACTTATGGAGAGAGTGAGCTGCTTTCAGTTATGCTTGTAACTGCTTTTAACTCTTGGCAGCCAAGTAAAGGGATGATCTCTGTTGTGTTCTGGAGGTTCAATTGAGGTTTTTGCCTGTCATCTCTGCAGTGGGCGGGGGTGGGGGGTGGGGGGTGGGGGTGGGGAGAAAAAGATGCGGGCTCACAAAAAGCGGTTTGCATGGAGACAGGAAAGTACGTTTTAACTCCACGTTGCCCCAAAACACATGAGGATGCTTTATTTCAAATCACAACCCGCATTTTTAAAATCCGACACAAGAGGGAAGCAAAAAGAGACCACGGAGATGCACCGTTAGTGAGCGATTGTTACTGTGGAATCAAACAGAATCACATCTGTGAGCTGTATAGAAATTGTATGTTATAAAAGTTTTTTAGAAATTAATTTTATTATTTTTAATAATTATAAGCCACTGAAGAAGACCCATTTCTAGGGTCGAAACGCGTTTGGCTTCTAATTGATTTCTCATTGTTTTTAATAAAAATTTTTTAGATTATTCTATATTATTTTACACATTTATATTTTTATTAAATATTCTTTTATATCTTTAGTGGGGTATATTTTACCCTTATAGGAATTATATAAAAATTTTTATACAGCACCTTTTTGTTTTGGTTTTGAGGTTTTCACTTTGGGTGTTTGTATTAGGGATTTCGGTTGTTGGAAGCTATAAAGCGGAACATGAGTAAATTTCCAGTTCAGGCTGTGCGTGTAGGTATGATCTCGTGCCTAACTATGGTTTCGTGGAGATCTACGAAAATCAAGAAGCTCCAATAGGATGACAGTGAAGTGAATGATCTGTGATTTCCGTGGCTCAGACCATGGGCCTAATCAAGTTAAACTTTGGAATATATTGCCAAATACTGGACCAGATCTGTGCCTCAACTTCCTCTGCAGAACACACATTGTTCAGCTCTGTAGAAGTCAGAGAGCTGCTCCAGTCTTCCTGAAAAGGCACTATGCAAGCCCATCATAATAACCATGGAATAGTGGGATGCAATTATTTGTTAGTTGACACTTTCCAGGGAAGCTACTGCGCCAGGCCTATGGTGCCAGCTTCTGGGGTGGGAGAGAATCCAGAAGGGACGCGTAAAACTTGCCCTGACCCTTATCCCACAGGGCTTGGTCCTCTATTTTTCACAAGTAGCTCCCCAAATAGAATGTGCTGCTCTGTTGAATACAGACATGGAGAATGTTAGACTTTAAGGGTTTTCAGGTAAGAGGCCCCCCCTCCCCCCTGGGTTGTTGGTTTTCCTTTTTGTCTTCTTTTCAGTGAGGTAGTTAATTTTGTAATTTTACTATCTACTGCATATCTGTTAAAAAGTGCCAGATGGAACATACTGCTAGCAACATAAGTGCCCTGCTGAATTGGACTCGTGGCCCACCTGGTCCGTCTCCCTGTTCTCACACTAGCAACCAGTTCCCTAGGGAGCCCTCAAGCAGCCATTAGTCCAACCCTTGCTCTGCTTGAGGCTTCCTAGCAGCTGCCTCTTGGATATGCCTCCTAGATTCAGGCTGCATCACACTTGTGCTTTGCCCATGGGGTGGGGCATGGGACATACATATGTTCCGTGCCCCATCCCTCATCATCTTCAAAATTGGTCAATATCAGAGAAATAGGCTTCTTACTCTAATTCGAAAAGTTCAGAAAGGTAGTTAGTAGCAGTTGGAGAAGAACAGGAGAAGGATTGAAGGCATGAGCTTTTGTAGACATGTCAGATTCTTCAGATGTTTGGTGGCCCATTGGGCCCCCTAGCATCTGAAGTAGACGTGCCCATTGGGGCCCCTAGCATCTGAAGAAGTAGATGTGCCCACTGGATCCCCTACCATCTGAAGAAGTAGATGTGCCCATTGGGCCCCCTAGCGTCTGAAGAAGTAGACATCCCCATTGGGCCCCCTAGTATCTGAAGAAGTAGACATGGCCGTTGGGCCCCCTAGCATCTGAAGAAGTAGACATGTCCATTGGGCCCCCTAGCATCTGAAGAAGTAGACGTGCCCGTTGGGCCCCCTAGCATCTGAAGAAGTAGACTTGTCTATGAAATCTCATGCCACCAACCCTTCTCTTGTTAGTCTCCAAGTGCTACTAGCTACCATCTTAAAAGACGACAACTCTTTAAACAGACTAGATCAGGTAGTTTATTATCTAATGTTTAATAACTGATAAAATTAGACCATCGAATATGTTCACTGCGAGATATGACGTCCCTTATATCACCTGGAAGTAGAAATTTCATAGTTTACAAAACCTTCACACAAGAAATTTGTGGCAGTTAAGGGGACAATGCTGGTTACATTTTCTTTAGTGTGTTTTTGTACAGTGTGACTGTTGGAAAGAATCGAACACACAAGTTATGTAAGCTATTTATTGCAGGCATTGGATGATGGAAATACCTTTGAATTCATTTTAAAATTCCTCCACTGTTGGAATACAAATCCCAGTAGAGTTTAATTGGGAATTAGTACTGCATTATAACACTAGAAAATAATGAATATAATACTGTCTTTGAGTTAAACAATTCAAAACTCTTCTGGTGCTCAGCTGTTTTAGGCCACACAGTATTTAGAAGCTGAACCAAACTCTAGAAAGGTGCTATCAGTGTAATGCAATGCCGTGAGTAGGAAACCGTGGGGTCTTCAGAGGTTTGTGAGCTCCAGTTCCTGTCCCTGGCTGAATTGGAATCTGGCTTCCGAGTGAACGGCCTCCTCAGATTCAAGTGGTTTTGTCCTTGGCAATAGTACTGGAAAGACATTGGCCTTTAAGAAACCCTATAATGTTCAATTTGGGGCAAAAGTGTTCTTAGACCAATGCTGATGACTGTTTTATTTTGGCCTGCGTGTTCAGTTCTGATCCAGAGGTATAGTGCTTTACCAGATTTTGACAGTTTGGATCAGGACTCTGGCATCAAACTATGGATTGAACATGCTTGCTGAAATGTGTTTTTTGCCCGCAAAATCTTCCTGAGTTGCAGTGGAGATGAAATGATTTCTGGTTCTCTGATCGTTTTTCAGCCTACAGAATACAATATTTTGTGTTTGCTAAAGTGTTCAATTTTGTTCCCTTTTAAAAATAAATTTCTTCTAACGAATAGGAAACTATATGGGGCATCCAGGGACTCTGCAGTGAATGAAGCAATGTACTCTGAATAAAATGAAAACGCTGATTACTGTGTAAATTAGGATTATGTGGAAAAGCATCAGGATAGTAAAGTAATTGACACGCATTTTGCTAATATTTTCTAACTTCCAAAGTCTTCCATTCATGCGAAGACGATGAAACTTTTCCTTTTCTTGGTAGGTTGACCTCGTCAGAGGACTCAGATGAGTGTTGGGATGGAACCTCCCATGGAATTCCCATAGCAAAGGGCTTCTGTGACCCTTAAAAGTCTGCTTTTTGTCAGCAATTACTATTTTTGCAGTTTGTGGTGAACTTATTGCCCAGATGGATATATAATTTTAAAAATTATGCTTTGGAAATCTTAGCTTTCGTTACTTTTTGGAAATGAATAACTCTAAAAGTTGCACTTTATTAAGTTACCATATTGACAGATTTGTTTCTCTTCACAGGTACGTCGTGTTGTTACCTTGCAAAGGGTAACTTAATGTGCCGTGACGTATGTGAACAGGTATGTTGCTGTTGAACCTGTTAGATGTAAATGAATATGTTAAGCTATACTGTTTTGATATCTAAGTCCTTTGCTGTATGGCCATTTGTTTTTGAAGCTGAGAGCAACTCTAAATTAATTTCTGATAATAATGGAGTTTCTGCTGTTCAGAGCTGAAAGTTTGGTTTGGCATAAGCCAATGGGCACGTCTACTTCTTCAGATGCTAGGGGACCCACTGGGCACGTCTACTTCTTCAGATGCTAGGGGGCCCAATGAGCACTTCTACTTCAGATGCTGGGGGCCCAATGGACACATCTACTTCTTCAGACCCCATTGGGCCCCCTAGCATCTGAAGAAGTAGATGTGCCCATTGGGCCCCCTAGCATCTGAAGAAGTAGACGTGCCCATTGGCCCCCCTAGCATCTGAAGAAGTAGACATGTCTATGAACGCTCATGTCACCAACCCTTCTCCTGTTGGTCTCCAAGTGCTACTGACTACCTTGCTGGGCTTTTCGTATCAGACTAACATAGCTGTTTCTCTGTTATTGTGTATTCCGTTCAACAGTACCGTTACGTAGTACAGTTATTTTTAGGATACCTCCCCACAACCCTGGAAAAACCTCTGCAGAAATCCAACCAGGTCCATATATATAGGTTGGGTGCAAGGAGTAAAAATAAATGGAATATAAAATAGCTCTACTCTTGTACATTGCTTAAGTTTTCATTTGTACTGGTGAAGGTTAAAATTGTTTGTAGTTGCCAGGAGTTCAGTATCCTTCTGAAAGGGTAGTTTGACCTCCAAAGGGGTTGCGACCCACAGGTTGAGAACCACTGCTCCAATGATTTCCCTTACTTGGGCCTGAGAAATTTCAGCTGTTCCCCAGAGAATATTCATTCATTTATTCATTCATTATCTCTTTCTCTTTCTTTCTTTTTCCCCCCCGCCCTATACCTGGAGGTCTCTGGCCAGGTAACAGCATGTAAAATCAAACATCATTTAAAACACAGCTGCATGATTCTTCTCAAATATCTAAAGGAGTGCCTTCTCCCATACAGACCTGCCCAGGCCCTAATGCAGTGGTTCCCAAAGTTGTCTGGGCTACGACCCATCTAATATAAGTTTACCAACTCGGGACCCACCTCTAGGAAATTTAACCGTTACCAATATGAATAAAGGACTTTTCAAATAACAAACAAAGTTTTAATACATTTTTTTAATTACTTAATTCTACAGGCAGGGCCCACTCAGTATTCGCTCGCGACCCACCAGTGGGTCCTGACCCATAGTTTGGGAAACCCTGCCCTAATGTCTTCTGGTGAGGTCTCTGAGGTGCGTCAGGCACCGTCGTTTTATGTGTTCAGACAACAGGTGAACAGCCAAAGGCCTTTGGCTGAGGGAGCAACATCCCCTTCCAATCCAGGCACTGTTTTAGTCATGATTTTTATATTCTTTTATTATTATTTTATTGTGATCACCCTGAAACCTTTGGATATAAGACAGGATAGAATTATAAACAAATACGTGCATGATAGAAAGTTCTTTGAGGTTTTCCACATTTCCAACTTGAGACATTGTTATTTTTGCTAGCTTTTCTGAAGTCATATACCATCTATACATCATCTTATTAAAAAAGTTAAGATTATAACCACTTTGCTGTAACATAATAATAAAGTTTTCCCATTGCTCCATCTGAATATTACAACTGATTTTTTGCCCAATTTATCATGCATTCTCTGACTTTTTATCTTACATTTCAGTTTTCAACAACAATTTATACACGGATTTATACTTAGACTAGATTTTCCTTAGAGGATTTCTAACAATGATCCTTGAAGCCCATGTTAACTTTGTCATAGAGATCCATTCCAATTGTGTCTTCATTCATGTTCCTATAGATCCAGTAACCATTTGCTTGTGTGGAATTGAATAGCACTAATGGTAGAAAAAAGAAACTATTTGATATTAGGTACATGTTTTTTTAGTGCATCAATTTTATTTTCAAATATGTGCATATTTTTAATTTTTTTGAACTGCTTCTAGAGATTTGATCAGGGTAAGCAGTTCATAAATTTTATACAGTAAATAAAGTAAAGATGTTCTTTGGTACTTGTGATTGTAATGATCACAACCTTGGGGCATTCTCACTATAAAAATGAGGTGAGTCAGAATAATTTTGATACTTTTTTTGGCCAGAAAACCTTCCAGTGGGGCGATTTTTGGTTATTGGTGAGTACCACCCATTTTGCTGTCACCCAGCTCACTTGAGGGGCCTAGAGGACATTTCCCCCTATTTTGTCTGAAGGATTTTGGATTCTGAATGCGGCCATCACATTGGCTTAATATTAATGGGATTTTACAGTGACTTAGTCCCTCACAAATATAGAAGGGTGAGTATAAATACAGTAAAATTAATTTGAATGAGAGGGGTGTCATTCTGTCAAAGAGATACTTTGAGATACTTATGAAAACCTGGCAAACATGATTACTGTGAAACCACACCTAAAAGACTGTGACATATTTTGCTACAAAGATTTTTTGTTGAAAGAAGGGTGTAATTTTCTCTTTAATTATAAAACATTACTTTTATTTTGACAGATCTTAATGTCTAAGAGTGATTCTCATCTGAAACATTTATTGCAAAGGGCTCCTGAATATTGTCCTGAATCAATGGCAAGTAAAATTTTGTTTTGCAGAAATCTTCTGTTTTGAAAGAATAATAGGAGAGTGAAAACGCACTTTCAACCTGAAGACAACATTTTGAGGGCATTAAATAAAGCTGGATTTCAGAATGGGCTACACACTCACCTTCAATTCATTTCTATGGTTACCCACAGACCATAAGTTTTGAATTGGTGTCCTGGCATCTTACCTCGGTAGGCATGCACATACTGACACATGCTCTGGAGAACACACACTCATGTTCTGAGGAAGTATACTTATACTCCAAACTGAATTACAAGGGCTGATGGGAAAGCTATTATAGCTGGAGGGAGTGTGGATCCACTATTTCCTGCTGCCTTTGATTCCAGCCTGTTACCCTGCGCATTACAGTTCTGCGAGAGAGAAAAGGGCTTATAGGACTGAGTGAGGTGGGCAGTGCATTTCTGTGCGATAAACAAACAGAGTGAGCTTTCCATTCGACATCCATCTCCTTGCTTTGTTTAAGAACTTTGGGATAACAGTAGTTGACCATTCATCTCTTAGTCATTGTCAGAAGGATCAAAATTGGTGAACACTTTCATTCCAAACACTGGCAATGGTCTATGGACCTGCGGAAGAAGCAGAAGGCACCTCCCAGCTTCCAAGTTGCAGAATGAAGACTCGTGGGAGCAGGATTCTCCATCTTGATGTTGTCCAGTTATCTCCACTAGTGTTGCTTTATTTTGCATTAATCATACAGGATCGCATGTAGCTACATTCTGATTATTCATCTAGAATTGTTCATAGTTTGGTCACTATGACTGTCCGTTCACTTGGTTGTGCCAGAGTTGACAATACACTTAGCTATTTGGTGCATTCACATTGGTCTAGAAATTTTTTGGAATTCATGATGTGCGTCATTATCTCTTACATTGGATTGCACATATTTAATAAAGTGAGAAATACTGTTGGATCAATAGGCATATCTGTCATGATATAATTATTGTTAACTCTTGGAACTGATACGGATTCAGTATTAGTGGGACTACTATCAATAAATCTGATAAAAGATCCAAGCCTGTAGTGACACAGAGATTGGGGTGGGAAGGGATTTTTATTGTAGCATCCATGATCAGTTCTGTGCTGTAAAGCAAAATGAAAGGAAGGAGAAAGGATGTCCTTATTCACTTCTTTGAGTCTGATGCTAGGACAGTAGAAGCTGTTAAGAAGAATTTATTCTGCTGTCTTGGGCAGTAAAAAGATACTAAAAATATTATCAGAAATATGGTATTTCTCTAATAGCTCTAAAAAAACCAAAATCAAAAAAAGTGGAATCAGTTCTAACTCCTAAAGAACATTATTGGTTAAATATTTTATTTTATGTTTTATATTATGTTTTATATTTAAGCTTTATTACTGCTGCTGTTTGGTGGAAAGGGCACTAGAAACAAACAGAGTTATTATTAACTGTTAAAGGTGTGTCAGAGTCCAGTGAAATTAATTATGTAGTGCCACTGGAGCATATTGTAAAAAATAAGCAAAATATAGTGACAGATATTATGCCTAAGATGCATAGAATATTATTCAGTAATATCAATCTATCTGGAGACAGATATTGGATCACGTAGGAATAGGAATGGCTGGGAAGACAATTAGACTGAAGTATTAAAAATGAACGAAATCTCAATGAAAATAGTGTATAGATGTTAAGCAACACCAGTCCAACAAGCTAGAATAATGGGATACATATCAGGTGAATGTTGGAGAGAGTTGCCTATTGTAATTTTTAGTGGGAATGTAAAATCTTGACATTTTTGAGTACTTCTAATACAAAACTGGTTAAATATGGGGTGTTTTTCCACTGTCACTAGAAGTCCCCATTAAGTACCCATTAACGGCTACAAAAATGCCATGTTCTGTTCCATTTATTCTGTTTTACATATTTGTAAACCTCCATCTTAAGGAAGAACAGACATTATTGGAAGAAAATAATATTTTAACAAGGCAAGCCTATTACTCTGGTTTAAATAATACTCTGGAAAAAAGCTTGTAAACAAATATTAGCTTCATGCTTGTAGGTTGCTGACGGAGGGAATATAAGTTAGGAAGGAGGGAGGAATGATCTAGAATAAGATTACAATATTAAGATCAATTCCCTTTAGTCAGAGCTTCTTTCCTTGCAGTCCTGATATTTCCCACATGGTCCCCTTTAGTAATTTTATAAATGTTTATTTTTTCCCCAGGGAGAAATCTGGAACTGTATAAATTCTTCTTTGCCAGGTAAGAGACACTGAAAATTTTAAATTATAATCCAGCTCTTGGAAATTATTCTGAAGTGAGCTATATTAGTGTAACTTTGGTCTGTATAAAGGTGCATTCAACTGTGTTGCCAAGAAGAGTCTGTTACACAAAGACACACATATAGCAGGAGGAGTACACACTGCATAGACCGTACTCTGTAAGGCTGTATAGGTACAGAGACCATAAATCCTATGGACTGGACCTAAGGCGCCATTTTGCAGTGAAAGTAAGAAAGTGTCATTTTGAATTTGGGCAAGCACCCTCTCCCCATCTTACCGCTTCAGAGGTTGTTCGCTAAAGGGAACTGTAACTGCAACAGGAGGAAATACTTTAAAGGATATAACAAAGATATGCAAGTTTATTTAAGGTCAGGCCTTTGTCCAGTCCACCGAGCTTGATGTCCCTTCTTGATTAAGAGCAACAGCCTGATATCAGTGTAAATATTCAGACTTTTGTGGGGAGAAATTGCAACATAACATAGTAAAGAGGTATATGCGATAGAGATGTGCACAAATGGGGCACATGTTTAAACTGAATGAAGAAAATTCATATTCATTCTAATAGATCCCTTTCAAATGTGGCAGGATTCTGTTTGCTACAAATGTATTTGTACAATATCCAATATGAACACGTGCGTATCCCATATGTATCTGATATGTATCCTGCCCTGAAAGCATCAGATCTATCCTGAATCCGCTTTCAATCCATATCGAGTGCACCCTGGATCCATTGCAGAGGTGTCTGGGGCAGCTGCTGTCCCACCTCCCAGATTCACGAATGTTCTGAAGCATGTGTACAAGGCTTCCAAAACATTTGTACAAATACAAACGTCAGTGTACGAATGTTGTAACATTTAATTCGTAGGCAATTGTCTGAATTTGTACTAATTCGTACGAATATCGAGTGTTACGAATATTCATGCACATCCCCTCACCTGTAGAGTCACATGCACCTTCGTAGGGCATAAGAACCTCAGAGGAGCCCTGCTGGATCAGTTCATAGCCCATCTAGTCCAGCATCCTGTCTCACGCGGTGGCCCACCAATTGCTCCTGGGCATCTCAAGCAGAAGACAAAGGCAAAACCTTCACCAGCTCATCATCCTGCAAATGGCTTTTAGAGACATCCTGCCCATCTCTTCAACCTGGAGGCAGTACCTAGGCATCCATTCTAGTAGCCCTGGATAGACGTATCCTCCATTAATTTATCTAACCCTTTCTTAAAGCTGTCCAGGCTAGCTGCTGTCACCACTTCTTGTGGTAGTAAATTCCATAGACCATATGGGTTATAAGTTGCTTCCATTTGTCAGTCGCTACACTTCTGCCCATCAGCTTCATAGAGTCCCCTTTGGTTCTAGTGTTGTTCAGTAGAGAAAATAATAATTCTCTATCCTTTTCCACACCATGTATGATTTTATAAGCTCCCATCGTGCCTCCTCCTTAAATGCCGTCTTTCAAGTGTAAAGATTTCATAAGGAAGGTATTCCGTCTCCACGATCAGTTTGGTTGCTCTTTTCTGTACTTTTTCCTCTTCCACAACAACCTTAGGTGAGGTGACCACAATTGTACACAGTATTCCAAATCTGTGCTTGCCATAAATTTATAAAGAGGAACAGTGATACATGCCTTTTCTAGCTTTAACTTCACTCTGGTCAGGCTTTAAGAGTTTGTTATGCATTAATCAATTAATAAGTACGTTGTATTTATAATGTGCTTCACTCAGGGGTCCCAACACAGATAAAGGAACTTTTTTAAAAAAAGAAATCTCCCCCCCCCAAAAAAAATCACTCTTTTTAACGTTAACATCATCCCTGTACAAAGGACTTCTCCACTTTCCTCCACAGGAAGGATACCCAGATACTTTCCTCCCCCAACTCAACCCCCTTTCTCCCTTTCCCCTAATTCAAGTCGCCCTTTCTCCCCTCCATCAACTCACTGCTTGCTGCCCTGCAGTCTGCATAAAAGGACCATGAGCAAAGATGTCTGTTCTGTTCTCCTTCTGTGAAAGTCTCTAACTCCTTTCCCCATACATATAACCTCATAACCCCATAAAAACATTTAAAAACCCAGTTTGGCCCTGCTTCATCAAGTGCCTGGTTCTCAACCCTTTGCTACACTGAAATTCAATTTTGTTGCTGAACATCAGTTTTCTGAAGATTACATTCGTCTGCTGAGATTGTGAGCTACTGGCTGGTCATTGACCCCTACTTTCACCAAAGCAAACTATGGTCCTGCTGACCACTTGACAAGATAGCTTGACTCTGATTGAGACAATATTAATTCACCAAAATTAGTGCATACTTATACAGGCAATGTAGCGACTGCACTTCGTAAAGCAAGGTCACATTAAGCTATATGTTTTCAGTTACACAGTTTGAAAAGGTTTAGGTGTCAATTATCCCAGGTCTGTTACATGATGGTAAGAATGAGGCTATTAGCCTGAACTGCAAGAATGATAAGGGTTTCTGAGCGTGTAGTTCTTATTCTGCTGTATCTGGGCCAGTTGATAATAAACTACTCAGAATGGAAAGTCCAGCAAGGTAGTTGGTAGCACTTGGAGACGAACAGGAGAAGAGTTGGTGGCATGAGCTTCATAGACATGTTTACTTCTTCAGATGCTAGGAGGTCCAATGGGCATCCTAGCATCTGAAGAGGTAGACGTGCCCATTGGGCCCCCTAGCATCTGAAGAGGTAGACGTGCCCATTGGGCCCCCTAGCATCTGAAGAGGTAGACGTGCCCATTGCGCCCCCTAGCATCTGAAGAAGTAGACGTGCCCATTGGGCCCCCTAGCATCTGAAGAAGTAGATGTGCCCATTGGGCCTCCTAGCATCTGAAGAAGTAGATGTGCCCATTGGGCCCCCTAGCAACTGAAGAAGTAGACGTGCCCATTGGGCCCCCTAGCATCTGAAGAAGTAGACGTACCCATTGGGCCTCCTAGCATCGGAAGAAGTAGACGTGCCCATTGGGCCTCCCAGCATCAGAAGAAGTAGACGTGCTCATTGGGCCTCCCAGCATCTGAAGAAGTAGACGTACCCATTGGGCCTCCTAGCATCTGAAGAAGTAGACGTGCCCATTGGGCCCCCTAGCATTGGAAGAAGTAGACGTGCCCATTGAGCCCCCTAGCATCTGAAGAAGTAGACGTGCCCATTGGGCCTCCCAGCATCTGAAGAAGTAGACGTGCCCATTGGGCCTCCTAGCATCGGAAGAAGTAGATGTGTCTATGAAAGCTCATACCACCAACCCTTCTCTTTTTAGTCTCCAAGTGCTACTAACTACCTTGCTGGACTTTGCAAATTAGACTAACACGGCTATTTCTCTGATATTCAGAATGGAGTAACAACTTTTCCTTTATATGAGTCCATTGCCTCCCCCCCAGGCTTAAACTCCTTTGGTGTGGTAAGTTGTTACCATTGTGCATCTGCCCAGTCCTCCTTCAAGCGTTTTTAGGTGCCCTTGAGAACTCCATGGTAGCTGTAAACCTGTCGCCTCACATTCATGCATTATCTCAGCCCACTGGACGAAAGGGCCTTGGAAGGGTAATACTGCACTAATGGTAACAGAATGTGACTAATTCTCTTAGATGTCTGACACCCTGTGTTGTTGTTTCCCTCTGTGAGCAAAGCAATCTTACAAAGGGTTCCTTCACCCTTTTATTTTTGCCATCTTTGGCCTAGCAAAGTGAGGCCTTATAGATTCCCAGGCTCCGTTTTCTCTTGTGTGAAACAATACACATCTGTTATAAGATTATTTCTGTCTTAACTAGCAGAAGCCCTAGTTCTTACTGACTATAAGTTTTTTTTTAAATCTAATAATAATAAGTTTAATGATTGGTCCACTGACCTTATCATAAAATAAAATTCAAAAATACAATCTAAAAAATAAGTGGATACACTTATTGTTAAAATATTGAGTCTAAAACATAGCAGCACGAATTTCGGCAGCCTTGATGATAAGGCCACTTGGGTAGTAACGCGTTTTTCAGTTCCACAAAGAAGCCTGTACATTGTCTCCCTACTGTCTATTAAGTGATAGTTTGCAAGTAAAGGTGAGATGAACTGTTCTCTAATATTTTTATAATAAGTGCAGTTTAAAATAACATGCATCGTGTTCTCCATGCCTTTGGCTTCACACGAGCAGAGTCTGTCTTGTACTGGGATGTTCAGGTACCCCCCTTGGGTCATCCTGATGTCCAGATCAGACCTCGCCCTGGTAAAGGCGAGTCGTAAATTTAATGGTAAGGGGTACCTTTGATAACTTTCCAGTGTTGCCTGTTGTTTGTAGTCAGTTAGAAAAGGAGTTACTTTGGCTTGTGTTATGGCGGCTATGTCATTTTGTGCTTCTACATCTGTTATATGCTGTTTCCAAACTTCCTTTGCCCTGGGTCCTGCTACTCCCAGATCTTGCAGGGACAAGCCGAGGTGGTTTATCTTGTTTAAAAGTGCTGTTTGCCACGTTGATTCAGATCTGGGGTTTGCGTGTTCCTCCAGGCAGAGGTATGGTAATCTATCTGGTGTCATATTCACAAGTTGTAGCCAGTAGTTAAACTGTCTGGTTAAAACAAGGCATCGCAGTGGGACCATCCCCAGTTCTGCCCGTATTGCTGCAGATAGAGTTGATCTCGGCAATCCCAAGAACAATCGCAGCTGCCTTAGTTGGAATACTTCCAACTTGTCCAGTTTTGTGAAACCCCAGATTTCGGCTCCATATAATAAAATGGGCACAACTTTTGCTTTATAAACTTCTAAAGCAGGTCTAATGGTCCCAGGGTATCTATAATTAATAAGTTTGTAAAGCTGATAGGCAGACGATGCAGCTTTTGTTAAACATTTTTTTATGTGGGGTACCCATGATCCATTGGCTGAGAAGATGATACCAAGATATTCATATGCCCTAACCCAGTGATGGCGAACCTTTTGAGCTCGGTGTGTCAAAATTTGCAAGAAAACCTAGCTTAACTCGGGTGCTGTGTCACATCTAGAAATATCCATAATTTTGTGATATTTGTAGCTCTAGTATAAAAAGTTATATTTTTGATATATGTAATTCATTAAAAGCAAAAATGAATAATTCTTTACATTTGCTAAATCTTCAATTGAAAGTTGGTATTTCGTACACTTAAAGAACAAGCAAGCACTACATGCCCAGGTGCCAGGGTGACCAGGTGTGTCACCTAAAAGGGCTTGGCGTGTCACCTGTGACACGCGTGTCATAGGTTGGCCATCACTGCCCTAACCTGTTCTATGGGCATTAACCGTTTATGGACCATTTATATTTTTTCCTTGATTTCCCCAAAATCACAATCTTTGATTTTTCACTGTTTATATGAAGGGCATTTTCTTTACAGTATATACTGAATTGTTGCAATGATCTCCTCAGAGCAATTGGGGTAGTTGCCATCAGAATCATATCATCTGCGTATAATAAAATGTTGACAGGTCTATCCGTTATTTTAGGGCTATGGAAGTTCTCATGATGTAGATTTTGTACAATATCATTCACACAGAAGCAGAACAAAAAAGGTGCTAGGATGCATCCTTGGCGCACCCCAGCAGATGTCTTTATCTCCTTTGTCAAAGCACCACTGTTGCCTGTACGGACTTTTAATGAAGTTTCCCTGTAAAGTGCCTTAATTAGAGCCCGTAGTCTGGGGTCTATGTTTGTAGATGCTAATTTAGACCATAAAATGTTTCAGTTAATTGAGTCAGAAGCTGCTGAGAGGTCGATAAATGCAGTATATAAATTTCTTCCCCTAGCAGTACATTTTTGGACCAGGTGATGCAGCACAAAACAGTTATCGATAGTGGATCTTGCTCGTCGGAAGCCAGCTTGCTCGTCGGCCAGTATGTTATTTGCAGTGGCCCATGATTCAATTTTATTTAAAAGTAGCTTTGCATAAATTTTTGCTACTATATCTATTAGACTTATATTCGATATATTCTCCCTTTTTGAATATTGGGACTATGATACTCATTTTCCATCCGGAAGGTATTAAGCAAGAATCGTTTATACGGTGAATAAACCAGCTAATAGTTGCGCCCACCAGTCTGTGTTTGATTTAAAGAGTTCTTTGGGTAGGAAGTCTTCACCTGGAGCTTTGTTATTTTTCTGTGCCACAATAATAGTTTTAATTTCCTCTGCTGTCACAGGCTGCCACTGTGGGAATGTTGACAGACCCTGTTGGAATTGGAACACAGGCTTTTTATAACCATTCTCATCTTTGTTAAATAGCTCTTTATAAATATCCTCCCAGTGAGTGGCCGGTATTGGGGACTCTGTTGCAAATTTTATTGTCTTCAACTTGTGGGACACTATATTCCAGAATACTGCAGTGTTTTGTCCTTGAGCAGACATTTCCAGTTCTTTCCAGATGTTTATGTTATAGGCCTTTTTTTTTTTAGCTGTAATCAAACTTTTGTATTGCCGCTTTGCTACTGACTATAAGTTAAAAACTTAAATTAAGGGATTCCATATTCGTTCTCCTTTGCATAGTTCTCCAGCTCCTACTTTAGCACCTTTGTCCCACCCTGGCCATCTTATGAGAATGCATCTAGTAGAGCGAACAATGTGGAATAGCTCAGCAAAGCAGAAAGCACTACAACGTAGCTGCACATGGGCGCAGAAGAGAAATCCTCTCCCCTAACCAGATGGTCCTGTCTAAGGAAGAGACGGTTGTTTCTACTCAGACAAAGGAAGTAACAGGTGCTTTAATTTAGAACACGGTTGAGAAACTAGACCACGCGGGACATAATATTTTAGTCTTTTTGTGGGGATGCCTCTGGTCTGATTTAACCTTTTCACCTTTACGAAGAGTTTTGGTGAAAAACGGGACCCTAGAAGATTTCAAGAGCCCTGTTAGTTTCACAGCTGGCGAGGAAGCTGTCAACAGGATACTGCAATGCCTTTGACTGCAAATAGTCATGTATATAGGAACACTACATTTTAAAAAAAATCTAATCAACCTTGTCCTCTTAGGGCATTGCCTTATTTCAATATTGTACATGGAACTTCATTTTTTGCCAAGAGCTTTTAGGAATATAGTTAGTACTGAATAGTTGGTATAGGAAAAAGCTCACACCTCATTTTGGGACTGTCTCAAACTATAGGTAAGATTAGGGACTGCTCTAGGGTGGATTCTTCTAGGGTGCAGCTCTGAAGAGAAGAAAGCTATGATTCTGTAACATATTTTGGTTTTCTCTTTTAAAGGTGTTTTGAAGAAATCTGATGGCTGGGCTGGCCTAGGTTGTTGTGAGTTAGCCATTGTTGTGGAGTGCCGGCAAGTGTGCAAGCAGGTAAATTTTCCTACTTACTGCTCTAGAGAGAAGACCAGTGGCAGCTGGTTGGCTTCCAGGCGGGGTGTTCACAGGTCAGGAGGTCAAAGCCGGAGGAGGTCAAGCAGGCAGAGCCAGATGCCAGGAGAACAAATTAACCTATTTTTTAATCTAATAAAACATTCTGATGGTTCATCGGCTTATGGAATGTGCTGCCGGAAGAGGTGGTGACAGCTACCAGTCTGGATGGCTTTAAGGTAGGGTTAGACAAATTTATGGATGACAGATGTATCAATGGCTACTAGAACGAATGCCTAGGTGCATCTTTCAGGCTGGGGGGGGGGAGGAACCAGGGCGCTTCTAAGGCCATCTGCTGGGACTCGAGAGCAGGAGAAGGTTTGTCCTTGTCTCTGCTTTAGATGCCCATGAGGAAATGGTCGGCCACTGTGTGAGACAGGATGCTGGACTAGATGGGCTATGGCCTGATCCAGCAAGGCTTCTCTTATGTTCTTATCTTCAACGACATTTTAATAAATTATTCTACCATTTCTCCTTCTTTCCTAGCACTGGATTACTTATTATACTAAAAATATTTGGGACCTACTACCAATGTCCCATTATGATCTCCTCAAACTTAGAGCTGATCATGAGGGATACAGAAAAGGATCAGAATAATTAAAGCAGTAATCTTGCCTGTTGTGATTTATGACTGTGAAATCTGGGCCCTGAGAAAGAAAGAACTCAGGGCTCCAACATGGCAACTCCTCTCTTGTAACCAAGACTGCATTAGGAAATGGATGGCCAAGACCCCAAAACTCAACTTCCAGTTCCACCCAGATTTCCTTTATTTTTTTCTTTTGAATGTATATAGTTAATGATGCCATAGAATGAGGTACCAGTTGCTGATGCTGGGTTCAGCACTCATATTCAAAACGTTTGTTCCTGCTTCTTCTCCATGCTCGAGAAAATGTGTCTAGCAGGGATGTCCATCATCCCAGTTTTGCAGAATGAGGAAAGTGTTCTTAGAAATACTTGGAATTGTGCAATTGCCATCACTGTGCGTGCAGATTTTTTTTGTTTAGCCCCTGCACGGTGCGTCATCCAGATTCATGATAGTGGCTCTTTTGGGAAAACCTGTGTGCGTGCTTGCATGTGTGTGCGTGCGCACACGTTTCCTGTAGTCTATCTCTATGGAGATCCAGCTTAATAGGCAAGATGAAATATTAATAAATACCTGGAGAAGAAGAGAACTCCACCCCGTTTTCCTTTTTAAGAGATAGATAGGTCTTATCTACATAATATAGCTAGGGTTATTTAAACTTGGCTTTTATTGTGCAGCTTTTTATTAACTAACCAGCCATGCAACTATGGTTAAACTATCCTTCATGCTTTAGAGTAGTACATTTTTGTATCTTTCAGAGCTGAAGTGTTTCTGTGAGATTTGAATGAGTCTGGTATGATCAGATATCTGGAGATATCACCTCATGTTAACTTTGCACAATTCCCTGTCATTTCAGGCAAGTCTTTCCTTTTGGAAAGGAAAACATTGCCGTTCGCATTCCATGGCCGTAATGTACGCTTTGACGGCCAGATCCAATCTCATTTTTTCAGTTTTTGGGCTGTTATGCCGTGTTCCAGATTTCTTTTTCTGTGAACCTGAGCTTTCCGTTATAGCTACTATATCCATCTTAGAGGATTTTGCTCTTGAACAAGTCAAAGCCGACTGGTGTCTTCCTAGACCTTTCCACTGTCACTGAGTCCCCATTGAAGCACCCATTAAGGACCCATTTGGCTGAGAGCTGGATGGATGACCCCATTTCCACCACAGACCCCATTAGGGACACATTTGTTTCCACCACAGCTAGGGAAATCTGGATCATTTGGGTCCTTCAGGACCTATAATCCGGATTTTGTGTAGACCCCATTAAAGGGGTCTACAATGGGGTCTTCAGCCTTAAAATCCAGATTGTAGGGAGCCTGTTTCCACTACAATCCAGCAATGGGGTCTAGAGGAGGCTCAGGGGGGGGAGGCACCCATGGGGGGGTGCCCCAAAGTCAAGACTTCGGAGTCCCTCCGAAGGCAGCTCCAAAATCCCTCTGAAGGCAACTTCAGAGATTAGCAAAGGCTCCGCAGAGAAACCCCTTGCCTCCAGGCATGGAAAGAGGTGCCTATTAATGAGGCTGACTCATAAGTGCTCACAGGAGAGATGCAAGCAAGGAGCTAATTAATATGCACCTCTTTCCTAAGGGGTTTGTCTTTGGAGCCTGTGATAATCTCTGAAGTTGCCTTTGGAGGGACATCTAAGTTGCCCTTTGGAGGGCAACTTCGGAGACTGCACCCCCTGTCCCCCAAAACACCTGAGGGGACAGGCAAACCCTTTGTGGTCCAATCCAGATTTGCCACATGGGTGCTCCGATGTTTACACAGCAGGCAGTCTAGCACCCATTGCTATTGGGTGCTAGGCCACCAGTGGAAACACATTGGGTACTTCCCTTAATCCGGATCTACTAGATCCAGTTTAAGGGAAGTACCCATTCCTTAGATTCGGATCTTCTTAGATCCAGATTAAAGGAGTGCGGTGGAAAAACACCCATACAGTAGATGTCTGTTGTTTGTTTGCCGGTTCTTCTTTTGTTTGGCCTGTTGATGAGTCATTGGTCTTTTCCTGGCTGTACTCTTTTGGCATAGTTTCCTTGGGTGGACGTGTTAATGGTGGGTCTTACCCTGGTTATTATGTATTATTGTCCCTGGGGGTGAGTGACCAGTGGGTTGTGTGTTTGCAGAACGAAGGTGTGAATCTCTGTTTTGCTTGTATCTGTATAGAGGTTTCCAAATGTTGCTGAGAATCAGGCCTTGGTCCCATGTACTTCAACTTGTTTGCCTAAGAAATCAGTTGTATTGATACTTCTAAACTATTCCAGTATGATTTTTAAAAAATACCTATATATTTTTTTTAATTCTGTTCTTGAATAGCCTTGGCTATATATTGAAATTTTTTTCCAGGCATCTTCAAGAAATGATATTATGAAAGTTTGCAGAAAAGAATATGAAGTAAGTACACAACAGAAGTGTTTCTTATATTTTCCTGGCGATGGTAAATAGTGTTGGTTCATATTTCTCATCTATAAGCTTTTCTAGCACCAAAGCAGATAAATCCAACTCAAGATACGTAGCTCCGAGCAAACTAGTTTACATGTGGAAAGTCTGCATAGGGAACTTGCCCTGGTTCCAACTCACTCCTCCCTTCTTGGAAATTTCCTTTCCCCCTTTCTTTTTAAACCTTTTTGCATGTATTGCTGTTAACACAAATCATGTTTCCTTTGTAAACAGATCAGAGCTGTAGTTTCAGTTTATAATTTTATATTTAAAGGGAATTTCACCTGGTCTGTTTCACTTCACAGTTTCCTTTAGTGCCCTGGCACAGGGAGAGTGGTGAAGGCTTGTTCTACAGAAAGGAAGATACAGGATAGAAAGAGGAATCCATCTGGTTCACAGCAAAGTTCCATCAGATACTTTATTGTATTTCTCAGTGAATGGAGCAGAGTGAGAGAAGCAAGTTTAAGTTTGTTAGGGATCTGTTTAAGGGTGTTTTTCCACTGTCAAAAGTACCCATTTTTGCACCCATTTAGGACCCATTTGGGTGTGAGCTGGATGACCCCATTTCCACTACGGCACCCATTTGGGACCCGATTGTTTCCACTGCCATTGGGGAAATCTGGATCTAATGGATACATTTTGGCCTTTAATCCGGCTTTTCTGTAGACCCCATTAAAGGGGTCTACAATGGGGTCTTCTCCCAGAAAATCCAGATTAAAGGGAGCCTGTTTCCACTGGAAACAGGCAATGGGATCCAAAGGAGGCTAGGGGGAGGGGATGCGCCTTTGGGACCTCCCCCCCAACATTGGCTTCGAAGTCACTTCGAAGTCAGCTTCGAAGTTACTTCAAAGCATGAGCTCAACTTCAAAAGTTGACCTCATGCTTCAAAGTCACTTCGAAGCTGACTTCGAAGTCACTTTGAAATCACTTCGAAGACTGCCCCCCCTGCCCCCCCAAACACCTGGGGTAATGGACCGACTCCTTGTGGGTCGATCCGGATTCCCCAGATGGGCGCAAAGCTGTTTCCACAGCAGAGGTGTTAGCACCCATTCCTAATGGGTGCTACACCTCCTGTGGAAACACATTGGGTGCTTCCCTTAATCCGGATCTACTAGATCTGGATTAAGAAATGTACCCATTCCTTAGATCCGGATCTTCTTAGATCCAGATCTAAGGGCTGCAGTGGAAAAACACCCTTAGACTTCTGGGTGAAAACATTTGGTCATTCCAAAACAGGTACTGTGGTTGATGTGTAGAAAACAGGGCAAGCAGTTCTAGGTGCTTCATTTCAGTGTAAAATGAATTACTGGAAATGCTCAGGTTAATTTTCTGAAATACTTGTGTTACTGAAAAATGCATAAAAAGCAGCAATGTCTTGAAGAATAAATTTCCAGTATGCCTTTCAGTTGAAACAGAAATCTTTTGAACATGCTGCTTCATCTGATGAGAAGAAATCTCATGACAGGTCTCATTGTTTTGATATACCCACACTGGATTAGGAAGTCAACATGATTTTAAACAGAATTGGAACGGTTTATATAGAGAAATCGCCGTTCTACATCTTTATGTATTTGCTGTTCATATTTTAAAATAAACAGATTAGCTTACTAATCTTCTGTCAAATGAAAGTGTCTACACACTAAATACTAAAATTTGTTCTCTGCTGTACATATAAAATAGGAAGTCTTTACCTGCTGAATTTTTCACAGTTGAGTTCTCCTGAACTCTCCTGCAGTAATTGGCTTTATCTCTTCTATGTTAAACTTCACTGTCTGTACCTATATTCTTTCCTCTGTTATGCTAGTGTATTTCCTTCTCTTTTCTGGATTTCTGCATTGCTGTAGGAGGTTGACCAATATTTGTTGGAGAACAGAAAGGACAGGTAAGAGCTTTCAAAAACAGAAGTGAACGATTGTGATCACATCCATGGCACAGCAGATTCTTTTCTTCATTCTTATTCCCCCATTTTTGGATGGCATAATTTTGTCACGTCATTTTTTTAAAAGTAGAATTCTTTCAAGTATGATTGCGAGTGAGAACTTAAAACTGATATCTATTCTTTTTCAGTATTATTTGTGAGAGAAATATATCTTTTCCACACGTGTCTTCTTTATGCACTTATTTACGCGTGACTCCTTTACAGGTGAATTGCTATAAACAAAAACTTTCATTGAAAATGGTACAGGGAAGGTAGCACCCGTAGAACAGATTTTGAACTGTTCTGAAAGAAGAAGGGTGCTTCGTGGAAAAGGGAGTGTTAGTTATTGGTAATTTTTCTTTTCTCCTGTGTCCTACCAACTGGTCAATCATGCTGGGTAGAGAAAAAAATTGTTTCCTTGCTTCCTCCAGTAGGAAAAGATACATGCTTTTGCCTGCAAGAGCAAAATGTAATATTGATATGTAATATTAAGAATAATCATTTGCAATTTCTTCTAATTAGAGATTAGAAAATTGTTTTTAAAGGTCTTCATGTCCCGGTAAAAAAAAAAAAGAGTAACTACTCAGTTGAATATACTACTCAGTGATTATAGAGTCCATTTGTAGCTGGGATTGGAGGAAATCTTTCAGGGAACTAATGTAGGCCCAGCATCTTTGGCTACTCTTATGTGATTTTGCAGCTTGATTTGCACAGGTCTGCAAAGCAATCCATACTATGTCAGTTGTGTTTTTGCATTGGAGCAAGGAATTAACAAGGGACATTTAAGAGAACAAAACCACCCTCTTTGTGTACAAGCTGAATTGTGCATATACCAATATCTGTTTTGTTCAAATATGTGTCCCGTGGGCACATGTGCGCAACACTGCCATTCTGTTTTCTGAATTATCTGATCCCTCAGCTAAGGTCATGGTGCCATAGTGAGTGGAGAAAGGTGCTTCTTTTCAAATGCATTGTCTTTTTTACCTCTTTCAGAATCCTCTTGTCTTTTCTTGGCCTCCTTTTACCTTAATGAGAAAAGCTGGAATATGAAACGGTTCTAGGTACTCCTTTGTTTTTCAAGTGCCCTTCAAACCCTAACTTTGATGCTTTCTTGGGATTGATATCTAGAGCCTTTGCTGCCCAACAGGTGCAGCCACAACATACCTCTTCCTTCTTGCAAGCTTGTAAAATGTTCCTTCCCTTGTTTACACTTCCAACACTGATTAAACATGGTATGTCATTGCTAATAAATAAATATGTATAGATTGTTAAATACCATATGCACTTCATCTTATATGTATTTTCTCTTAATACTATACACGTAGTAAATTTCATATCTTTTGTCCACAATTTCTCCCACTGTTCCATTTGAATACTGTACCCAAAATTTCTTGCCCGTTCCTTCATTTGTTCATGTTCTATGTCTATCTGCAGCTGTAATGTGTACATCACACCAGTTGTTACTTTTTCAGCTGTCTTTAATTATATTTCCCCCTTTTGCCTTTCCCATTTAAAATCTAATTGTGCATTTGTAAACCACTGTATATATTTGCCTTATTGATTTAGTTATCTCTTGTTTTAAACAAAAATTAGGTAATTAATGTATTTGTTTTAACAGATCTTCATGTTCAATCCAAGCCTCCCTTCCCCCAAATTCTTTCAGTAGCCCTCCATTTGGTGACACCCACAAGGACATTTTCCTCGTACAAGTTATTCTTATATTTAGACAAAACTCTATACAAAGCATTGCTTACATAATTATTTTTGAAATCCGAATGTTTTACTTTATCATACCATAGATACCCCTGCCACCCATACCTCAGATCTTCTCCCTCCAATTGTAATAATCTACAATCTTCCAACCGGAACCACTTTACAGTCCAATTTAAAGAAAATGCTGCATGATATATCTTCAGATTAGGCAATCCAAGTTCTCCTCTTTCTTTTGAATCCAGCATCAATTTAAATCATATTCTTGGCTTTTTTCCTTGCCAGATGAATCTTGTCATATCCTTTTGCCATTTTTAAAAGTCTTTTTCGATAATCACTGTCGGCAAAGTTTGAAATAGAAACATCATTCTTGAAAGCAGGTTCATTTTTATCACAAAAATCCTGCCCATTAACGATAACTTCAGTTTTGTCCATCTTTGTAAATCTTGTTTAATATCTGACCACATTTTGAAATTCTGATAGAAAGCTGTATTTTATTTGGTCAATGGGTGTTTCCACACGTACCTCTCTTAATCTGAATCAAGGTGCTCCAGAACTTCGGGATCTGGTCCTTGCCAAATTGGGTCCACGGAGTTCTGGAATGTGCACAGGGTGTTTAGCACCTGATGGTAATGGGTGCTAAACAGGGCAACTGTGTGGACACCGCAGCATGCCTCCTGAGGCCTGGATGAGGCACGAGGAAGACGTTCCGACATGGGGCACAGCATGATTGGTCCATGCATGCGTCACTCAGGGGTCGCTTCTGCTAGGCCTGCCCCTGGACTCCATCCAGCCAACAGGTGTGCATAACTGCGCTCTGCACTTTAGTCTTTATGGGGAAAGACTGGATTGAAGACCCCATTAAAGGGGTCTCCGGTAATCTGGATCTAAGGGTCCGAAGACCCCATTAGGAACAGAATCCAGAGACGCTTGTATGGATGATGGATTCCTCATGAAGTTCTCATGAGATCCTCATGGGTCTTCCACGCAGAAGGTAAGTGGTGGTTCCGTTCCTAGTGGGGTCTTCTTGGGTTCCTAGTGGGGTCTTCATAGCTTGTGTGGAAACAGCCAGTATCTCACCCAAGTATTTAACTTTCTTCTCTATAGCAAATCTTGATTTCTCTTGGAACACTTCTTGTTCCTTGTTCGTCATGTTTCTGAACAACACTTTGGTCTTCTTCTCATTTACCTTTAATCCTGCTGCCTTTCCTTAGGCCTGAATTATCTGTTTAAGTGGTTCTATTGAGTTATCCAGCTCTGTTAAAATAATAGCTAAGTCATCTGCAAAGGCTCTTCTCTTATATTCTTCTCTTTTGATTTTAGCTCCTTTAATATCCAAGTTGTGTCTTATAGCTCCATTTAAAATTTCCAGTATTATTGTAAGCAATAAAGTTGAAAGGACAAGCTTGTCTGGTCCCGTTTTGAATGGAATACATTTCTGTAATTTCTGTTTATTAATAACTGTGCATATTGTTGGGTATAGATTGTTTTAATTCCTTTTTGAAATTTTTCTCCAAAGTTCATCTTTTCTAAAAGTTGAAATATAAAAGTCCAATTTACATTATCAAAGCCTTTTTCTGCATCCAAAAAATTATAGCTGCTTGTATTTCATTATGTTTCTCCAGGTATTTAGTAACATCTAGAACAATTCTTATAGTGTCTTTCATTTCTTTTTTGGGCAGAAATCCAGCCTGATGAGCATGTATGAAACTTAATAAAATCTTTTGAAGCCATTATACTTGTGAATATTTTATAATCATTATTCAACAATGAAATAGGTCTGTAATTTTTCAGTTTGGTTAGATCTTGTCCTTCCTTCGGGATTAAGGTTATAAAAGCTTTTTGCCACATTTCTGGTGTCTTGCCTCTATTCAAAATATTGTTCATTATCTAACAGTAATGGAATAATTTCTTCTTTAAGGGTGCTTCCGCACAGGGGCAAAAACACACACACACAAAAAAACACGGATCTCTGGCACCTGGATTTATTAAAACCGGCTCCCTGAGGAACCGCCCTCAGGAGCCGCTCTGCGCAGGCGCGCTGCCAGGACTTGCGCACCGGCCAATCAGGCAGCGCGTAGTACGCAGGCACACTGCATCCTGGGCGCCTGCTTTCAGTTTCAGTGCTACGGCGACCAGGTAAGGAGGGGATCCACCGTGCTCCACCAAGGGTGGGCAAGGGCAGGCTTTAGGGGCAAGGGCGAGCCTAAAGTTAGGAGCCCCCCGGCTTGCCATGCTTGGCTCCGAGAAGCCAAGCATGGCGAGCCAGGGGTGGGTCGTTCTTTAGCACACTTGCGCTGTGCGGCCGCATCCAAAATGGATGCGGATTCACAGCGCAAGACCACTAAATATGTGGTGTGCTAAAAACACCCATTAAGCACGGATAGGTGCGGGTGCACCTACCGGAAGTGTGCTTAATTGCCCCCGCTAATGCGGACGCGGCGGCACCAAAGCGGTTTTGCCGCCGAAATCTGGATTAGAAACAGGCTCACTGTGCGGACACCCCCTACACAGCGACCCGTGTGCAGAGGCGCACATTGGAATCCGTGCTTAATGGGTGTTAAAGGGCCTGTGCGGAAACACCCTAAAAGTCTTATAATTGGTTACAGAAAATCCATTCGGTCCTGGGGCTTTCCTAACTTGGTTGTCTTTATTGCTTCAGTCAATTCTTTTATGGATGTGGCTGTGTAATTTGTGGTAAATTCTATTCATTTAGATATCCTTTGATCTCTTCATTTACTTCTCTCTTCTTATAAAGTTCTTGATAGAATGCATGCATAATTTTTTTGTTGACAGTTTGTTATCTCTTTATCTTCATCTCTAAACTTTAAAATGAGATTTTAAACTATCTCTTTCCTCAGCTTGTATGGTAGCCCATCTCCCAGGCTTATTTACCAGTACAAAGTTTCTTTGTCTTAAGTATTTTTTACGTAACATCACTTATATTTCTAATATTGAAAGTTCTCTTTAGGTTTTTAAAAATTGGACTAGAATCTGTTTTTTGTTTTAACTCAGTTTTCTTTTTCTTAATTTCTTCCCTAATTTTATGTTTCTTTTCTTGCTTTCCCCTTTTATTTCTGAGTTTATTTTTATAAAATATCCTCTCATCAAGGCTTTGCGAGCATCCCATACAGTATTTATATCAGTTCCTCTTTCAGATTATCTTCAAAGAATTCTCTAATCCTTCTTTTGCCATTTCGTTATTGCGCCTTTTAATTTGAGATGGAATTCACCTTCTTTGCTGCTGTATTGCTGTATGGATGCATCTTGTCACCCACCAAGTACCCCAAGGTCTTTTGCACAGGCGCCGCTACCAGATTCTTTACTACCCATTCTGAATGTATATCTTTCATTTTTCATGCCTGGTTGCAGAACTTCCCATTTTTCCTTGTTACATTGTGTCTCTTCTGTTTCAGCCCACTCTTAAAGCCTGTCTAGAACTTTTTGAATCCTCTCTTGGAAGAAGTAGACATCCCTCCTAGTTTGGTATCATCTGTGGATTTGATCAGCATTGCCTCAACTCCACCATTCAGGACATTTATAACAATGTTGAACAGGACCTAAGAAAAGCCCTACGGTACCTGACTTGAGGCTACCTTCCAGGTTTGCATGAAGCCATTTATGGCTGTCTTCTGGGTGTGATTCTTAAAACCATCTATGGATCCAATTAAAATACTTTGGCCATCAAACCCATCTTTGATTATTTTATTAATGAGATTATTGTGAGAATCTTTGTTGAACGCATGGTATTTCCCTGATCAACCAAACTAGGGAGATTTGGCAGGATTTGTTTTATAGATCCACGTTGGCCTCTGATGAATTATTTCCTATCCAAGTGTGTGTTCACAAACATGCTCAGTGTCAGGCTCACGGGCTTGTATTCTTCTTAGTCTACCTCCCTTCTCTTATTGAAGACGTGGGGAACATTTGCCTTCCTCTAGTTCTTCTTTTCTCCAGGAATTCTCAAATATCACAGAGTAGTTCTGCAATTACTTCTGCTAGCTCCTTCAGTGCCCTATAATGTAATTAATCTGGCCTCGCAGACTTGAATTTATTCAGCCGAGTTAAAAATTTCTTCTTATCCTGAGTTTCAGCTCATTTCTTCTTCCAGTGTCACAGTAAAGGGAGCAGGGGCTTCATTTCCCTTCTGAGCAAAAGCAGTTAACAAAAAAAAGCAATTCAGAAGTTCTAGCTTATCATCGTCATCATCCTTTCCCATTTCATTATTCTCTTCCTGTAGCAATCTATAGCCTCTCTCTCTCACTCACTCACGGCATCTCTTTCAAGCTTCCACTAATACCAGACTTCAGCCTTTCTGGTGCTAATCCTGTAGATCATCCAGACAGCACTGAATTCTTCAGATATGCCCCTTTTCGGTTTCTACTACATTTCTGGTTTCCCATTTAGAATTTTACTAAGTTGTCTCTGCAGTCACAACCTTTTCAGGAAGACAAAAAATAATTTGTCATGTGAACAAGCTGAATGATGGTGTAATATAATGTATATTAGTCATTATATAATAGAATTTCTTTGCTTCCTCACTGCCTGTACAGCCAGGAAAAAGTACATTTATACCTTGAATTTTACCATGATGTCTGGGGCGAAAAATCTAATAAAATAGTGGTTAGTTTTAAATGTCTTCTTCATGTTGTGGAATATAAAAACAACTTGTTAAAATCACTATGAGCAATATAGCCTCAGAAAGAGTTGTGACTGCATTTTTTTTCAATTTAATGGTGGTTCACGAATGTGTTAAGTGCAAATTTAATTAGAAAAGAATTGCTGAATTGAAATGTGTCTCTTCATACAGTTTTATATATACCCAGTTGCTTATCAACAATCATGTTTGCTGTGCTTTTTTTGGTTTGCTGGCTGTTTCTTTAGTAGTTATTTTAATGTGATGCTTTTCCCATTTTTGTTTTTAGAATGCTCTTTTTAGTTGCATTAACAGAAATGAATGTAAGTATCCTTTCTTTAAAATCTTATTTCCTAATTTTGATTTTATTTATTCTGGCTGCCATTCTACTTCAGATATTCCTCAGAGAGCAAGCTGTATCAGGGCAACTTAAGCCTATATTTAAATTCTTTTTGAGAGAGTGAGGCAAATTGTCTTTTTAAGAAGCCTTCTTTTATTTCAAACTGGACATCATCATGTTGCAAAGTTCTTCCAATACCTTTGGAAATGCAAACAGATAAATAATTCACTTGATCATACGCAACATGATGATGTCCATTTTGAAACAAAAGGAGAAGGCTTCTTAAAAAGACAATTTGCCTTACTCTCTCAAAAAGAATTTAAAGAGTAGTACTAGAAAGTCCCCCAGGATGAACAATCACTGTCATATGAATGCGGTTGAGACAATAGGACATTTGTTACTATGGAGTTGTTCAATTCTCATTCCTGCCTAAAAGACTGGGAAAATTTTCTGGCAGGCCAGAAAATTCTTAATGACCTTAAGAAACTGCTGCTGTATATATAAATTTACATATGAAAATGTTCTGCCTTGCTGTATATAGTCACTTTTTTATGGGATGTCACTGGATTTGATTTAAATCATGATTTAAATCACTAGTCAGTAAGGCTTGATTTAAATCATACTTTCTACATAAACTAATTCTTGCTACTTTAATTTGCAAGCAGATGAAGATTTTTAGAATAACAACTTTTCATATTAGTTTTTTATCCCCAGTTTAATAGGTTAATCATTCATATTTGGACACAACTTTTCTATTGTTCCTAGGAAGGAGAAAAATAATCATTACCTTAATAATAACAATTAAATAGATTTATTCAACTGAAACAATAACATTGCAGCATATGTTATTTGCTTAAACAAACATCCATGTTTGTTAACTAATTTGGCTGAACAAAATATATATATATATAAAGAAACTTAGACTAGCAGCCCAGCCTACACATGAAAAACCTAAATACTGCCCTCAAAAAGCATTTTATTTTTAAAAAATCCGATTTAAATTAAAAAAATCTGAATTAAATTTTAAAAAATCCAATATATATATATAAAAAAATCATTGTTTTTTATCCACCCTGGATGTCAGTGTGGTTTTTATACTCTGGTTTTATCTTTCTGTTGAGTTTCCATTCTGGTCGTGGACCGAAATTGGTGTTGGTACACATGCTTTTTATTGACTGTGAATTATTCAGAGGCCTATGATTAAGTATGAGAACTAGTAGAGGATTCAGCCCTGTGGAAAGACTCTTGCTTTTCCCTCTTCCGGCTTAGTCATACCTGGGGAACAGGCTGATTTTATGCGTCAGAGGTTTCGAGCCTCACTTTGGAGTCCAGTTCATGCCTATTATTTATGCTTTGTATGTAGGCAGGAGATCTCAGCTGTATCCCAAGCTCTTTCAGGTGACGGCCCGCGCTGCCTCTGTTTATTGTTGTCATCTGCTGCTTGGCTTAGCGTGCGATACTGGACCTCAGGAGAAGCAATGCATTTTTTGTAACGTCTTAGCTTGGTCAAATGCAGGTGGTACTCGGTTGTATTTACATGTAAGTCATTATCTGCTTTGCTGTAGGCTTTCAGTATATTACTCTACGCTTATATTTGCTTGTGCTGTTTTCCCTTAGTGGGATCCGTCTGCTGCAGTTACGCTGGTCATCACACGAACTGCAGGGAATACTGCCAGGCCATTTTCCGAACGGACTTTTCCCCGGGTCCCTCCCAGATCAAAGCAGTTGAAAGCTACTGCGCTGCCGTTAGCCCACAGCTAATCCATTGTGTGAATAACTATACCCAGTCATATCCAATGAGGAATTCAACTGATAGTAAGTATTGTAAAATGCAAAATTGAAGCAGCTTAGTTACAGAAATACAAGCATTACTTAACTTGCGTATTATCTTGCAAAGTTATTTCTAATTGTACTTGATATGGAGGCCTTTCTGGTATGTATCCAGAAGTTCTACGGAGCACGTAAGATCTCTCAGACTTAGAACCAACCTAAAGGATGAAAGAGTTTCAAGTATTGCAGACTCAGACTGGTCTCCACCTCACAACTTTCTTTGGAAGGAGAAAAACAGGAAGTATATTAAGCCGCTCATCCTTAGGTAAGAAAGTTCTGAACTTTTCTCATTCAGATAAATCAGAAAATGTTGTCCTGGACTGTAGAAGCTCAAGACAACGGCAACTAAGGACTGAGTAGCATGAGAAATAATGAGAATAGTGGATGGAAATTCTTCAGAACCATCTCAGTGGAAGGGTTACAAGCTGCCATTGCTCTTCTGATCTGAAACTGGAGAAGAAACAATGGATATGACCCATTTTTTATTGCCCCTCTAGTGATGAGAGACAATTAAGCTGTTTGCATACCCATAGGCTGCGTATGTGGCCAGCTCAGCTCTTTGATCTGGCCTGTCAGCTCATTTTCTCTACCAAAAGAACCTCAAGCTAAACCAGGTCAGTAGGACTTTCCGACATCCCTCCACCAAAATCATTATCAAGATGTACCTACAAATGGGCCTGTGTTTCTTATCAGTCTTCACTTGGATCAGTGTTTTCAGTTTTAAATAGTTGTCTTTGGTCTTGCAGCACTTGTGAAGATCAAGCTTTTGGTAGCAGGCTTGGAGACAGTCAGGCTGAAGGTGATTGCGATGTATGACATTTTAAAGAATGCCATCTCAAGGCAGAAGAAATCTCAAATATAGAAGAAACTTTGAATTCCTGATAAAAGTTTTAAAAAGGGACTTGGTTCCTTAGGTCCTCATACTTTGTCTAGGAGCATTGATAAACATGGAGGTGAACAAGCCCCATCCTTCGTAGAAAAGGATTTTGAAATTATCCTAAGCTTCAGAGCTGGTTTTAAGCAAGTCAGCAGATTTAATAGATCTGATGAACTTTTGTGGCAAAATAGTTTACTGTGCATCTTTATTCCTTGACACTTTAAAATTCCAAAAATATGGAGGAAAGCCCAGGTGATGCCTATTTGGAAGCCTTTCTAAAGCACTTGAGATAATGATACTTAACAGGATTGCAGATGTACTTGACCCTCTGATAATCCCACAGGTTGAGACGTGGGATGCCTGTCATGATATTTGTGAAACACCCATGGACTTACATATTTCTGTAACCAAAAGTCTACTGTAAATATATATTTGTGTAAATATGCGCCCTCTATATACCAAGAATGGCTGGGTGAAGCACCAAGCTGCCTAGGATGTGTGGAAGGTTGAAAATCTCTTCTAAAAGTGGCTTGGATGGAGACTGTGCTCTCTTGCTCTCTCTCCCCCACCCCCCAAACCCTCCAGCAACAGATAAAGGGTTTTGCTTTTATCTTACTCTGGGGAGCCGCATTGCCTCAGATGTTATTCTCAGCAAAGTTTAGTTACTTTGCATCATGGATGCTGGAATCTTGCATAAAGCTTTATTTTAATATCTGAAAGAAGCTGATTGTTTTAACTCTGGTCCTGATGAGGCCTCACAAAGTGAAAGGCCATGGGAGCAAGCCTTTTCCAGACCTAACAGCAACATGGAATACGATCAGTCTCTCTCTGCTGTTAGGAAAAGTTTTACCTATGTTATTACTTATTCAGATTGGAACCCTTGAGGAATTTACTATCTACTGCAAAGAGGACCAGCTTAAGATCAATCCATCCAAAACTCAAAGCTCACATTTCATCAGGAAAACTGCAGATGACATGGGAAGGCATCCTACTTGAACATTGTGTGATGCCCAGATATTTGGGATTCTGGATTGTTGGGTGACAAGAAGCAGGTGGGCTTCGCTTTCAAAGAAATCTGCTTATGACCAACCCACTTGAAAGACGTTGCTGCCAGGATGGAACTGCGCTTCCAAACTAAGAGGATGTCCCTAGTTCATCCTCCGACTTATACCTAGGAAAAGGTTCTTCTGTGCAACAAGGAATCTCACAGAGCTAGCTCAGCAAACTAGACTGGAAATCATATCACAGACGTGGAAGTCATTTAACAGTCATTTTACATTCAAGGGTTGGAAGATCAAAAGCAAATAATTTGAAATAGGATTTCCTGGGTGAAATATCTTTATGTGGGGGTGGAAATGAACAAACTACTTCCCACCTCTTGGACTGTAGTTAATGTGCAATATGAAGAAACCAGTACGTGCAACATCAAATGCAGCGCATGTGGCCAGATTCTGATCCCAAACTATTTAATTATAATTAATTGTACTTCTTTTAATTGATTTTTTAAAATTGTAGCTGATGCTTCTGCCACAAATAAATTATACTTTCCGTTTCATTTTTGCCGTCTAGGTTTATATTGTTGTGATAGAGCAGAAGATTATGCCTGCCAAACAGCGTGTAAAAGGATTTTGACGTCCATGAAAACAGAACTCGAAATTGTGGACGGGCTAATCGAAAGCTGTAAGACGATGCCGCTGCCCCAGGATCCTCTTTGGCAATGCTTCCTTGAAAGCTCAAGATCTGCTCATCCTGGAGTTACGCTGCACCCGCCTCCTTCCACAGGCCTGGATGGTGCTAAGCTGCACTGCTGTTCCAAAGCAAACACTTCCACGTGTAGGTCAGTAGATTTTTCTGTTCGGTTCGGTTCTCGTTCGAGGAAACCTTTGATCTTTTTATTTCCATTTCTAGTGTTTCATTTGCTAAAGTTTAAATTGGAGGTGACCATGCGGCTCCCCAGTCCAAAGGTGACGGTGAGGGAATAGAAAAAGGGGGGGAAAGTTCCTGGCGGCAGCAGGATTTTTTTTTCTTTGCTAAACAAAGATTGTGGGGAAATACAAGGTCAGAATGGGAAAACTCAAAACCCTTTGGGATGGTCTTCAAAGGGAAATTCGAAAGAAGTTTGTTTCTGTATCTCTCGTGCAGCTGAGGGGACTTAGTTTCAGTAAATGGTCCTACTCTTCAAACTGCCAGCAATATGGAGCAGCTTCACGAAATTCATGGCGGTAGCAGAGAGTGTTGCGTTCATCTTGTGACACTGCAGGGTCTATGGATTAGCGGAGATTGTTTTCACACAGCTGTGCTTGAAAAGGAAATTTATAACGCCTGAATGAAGCAGAGCTAGTGATATGCTACCGTTCTGTAGCTTTTGAACTTCCAGAAACCTATAGCGCAACCCCTCTTGCATTTGGCACACACTCCTTGGATTGCCTGAGTAATGAAAACCAGCTGTGCAAAGGACTCAAGAGCTCTGCATTCTGGAGCTGAGAAAAACAAAGAAGAAATCACTGCCATTTTGTGTGTTGGTGGTTTTCATGGTGGTAGAATGTAATGTTTTGGTTGTTACTGAATACTTGATAGAGTCTGTCCTCCTGTACTTGGACAGAAGACCTCCTGAAAATGCCAGAAGCTATAAGATAGAACGGGAAGAAAGGGAAATATCTTGTAAGATAAATCTCTTTGGAAACAACAATTATCTGGAAAATGAGATGAAGAAACAACATGAGGCTCAGAATCTGAGGAGCAGGTATTATAAATAACGAAGCTGAATAGGTCATTGGTCATTTGGGACCAGCAGCTTTCAGCATGACTTGACTCATAAATAGAGATGTGCCAAACTCTTTCTCTGGTTTGGCTTGAATTAAGCCCTGTGAGCTGTGAACACGTTTGAAGTTTGGTTTGAAGGTATGTCCAACTGTTTGCCATGAGGAACAGTGAAGGGGCCAACATTAGCATGGGGATCTTGGCTTTGAGTTCTAAGAAGCTTCCAGCAAAGTCTTGTTTTTTAAAATTTCCAACTTGTTCCGATATAGCAGGTGAGAGATTTTTTTAAAAAAAATTCAGAGCAGCAGCTTGGCCCCCTTGCCCACCCCCGCCCCAAGAACTACTTGCTCCTGTAGTTGATCCAGTAGAGAACAGTGACCACAATGTGACAACATTCAGTGCCAATATAAAAAGCAACGTACCAATAAAGTCTAACACAGAGACTTTAAACATTCATAAAGGAAACATCCAAAATGAGGAAATTAGTAAAAAGGAAATTAAAAGGAAATAGTAGCCAGTTTGGTCTAGTAGCTAAGGAGATGGACTCTTATCTGGGAATACCGGGTTTGATTCTACACTCGTCCATGAAGCCAGCTGGGTGACCTTGGGCTAGCCACAGCCCTTTTCTGAGCTCTCACAGCCCCACCCACCTCACAGGGTGTTCTGTTTGGGGAGAAGAATGGAAAAGCTTTGTCAGCCACTTTGAGTGTCCTTAGATGGGTGAGAAAAGCCAACTCTTCTTCTTCTTAAGAGTCCAATCACTCCAAAATGCATGGAGACTTTTAACAACAATAATGGAAGCTTAGTTAGAAAACTTGCTTCAAAGATAACCAAAGAAAACTTGCTTCAAAGATAAGCCACCTCATAACCAAGAGGGCATCGTGTGGCTTACAGATACAGAATGGGAAGTGATGGAAAATTAGAAAATCTCTTTCAGAAAAAGGAAGGTTTTCTCAAATGAGGAAAACAGGAAGGAATAAATTCTGGTAGAAGCCGTGTTCCAGTTTCAAGGAAGGAGTCGTGAGAATTAAGTTGGATAGAGATGATCAATGAAGAGGTCCTCACATATCTGGATAAACTAAATGCTAATAAATCTGTGGGACTAATTCAGATGTGGAATTCCTGATGTTTTGGCCAAAATATCTTTCCCTCAGACCTGGATCTGTTCCTGAAGATTGGAAGGTAGCAAATGTAACACCAATCTCCAAAACAGGATCCAGGGGTGATCCAGGGAATTGCAGACCAGTTAGCTTAATGTCAATTTCAGGTAATGTTATGGAAACCATAATAAGATTAGGGCACACATGGAGCAGCAAGCATTGCTAAAGGAAGATCAACATGGCTTCTGCAGGGGTAAATTATGTCTTACTACCTTGTTAGAATTTTTGGAAGTGTCAATAAGCATGTGGATAAAAGTGATGAGTTAACATTATCTATCTGGACTTTCAGAAGGCTTTTGATAAAGTCCTTCATCAAAGGTTCTGGAATAAATTTATCAGCTATGGAAAAGGAGAACAGGTTCTGCCCTGGATTGGTAACTGGTGAAACTGCAAAAATTAGAGAGTACCAATAAAATTGCAATTCTAAGAGCCGAAGGTAGTAAAAAACAAGGGGGGGGGGTGTCTCCCAGTTTTTAATGTATTCATAAAAATATTCAAGTGGTGAAAACTGAAAGAGATTATGAAGAGCTCTAGGGGGACCTCTTGACATTGGGGTCAAGTGAGCTTCAGTGTTGGTAGGAGTAAGGTGAAGCACATTGGGGAAACCTCCTCTCCAGTTATGCCTATAAACTGATGAGGGCTGAGCTTTCAGTGATGGACCAGGAAAGGGATCTTGGCATTGCAGGAGATAGTTCAGTAAAGGTGTTGACTTGGTAAGCAGCAGCAACAGCAGGAAAAATTGTTCAGTACAAGGGACAATTAGGAAAACAGTATAAAACAAGTAAACGAGTGTCATTGTACCTCTTTAGAAATCTATGGCAAGGACACATTTGGGATACTGTGTTCAACTCTGGTCACCAAACTTCAGAAAGGATATTGTGGAATTGGAAAAAGTGCCAAAAAACTAACGAACTGATCATGGCACAAAGAGACATTCCCTTCAGTTTCTTAAGGACAAACTACAATCTTTATTTCCTGAATATACATGGTAAAGTAAATAATGGTCAAGAAACCTGTCTGGTCCTATTAGAAGGCTTAGTCTATATAATAATTAGATTCTATTGTTCTTACTGTTTACACTTGTTAAGATATTTATGTTCTATGCATTTTCAAAGTTAAATAAATTAATAAAATGGAAAAGAAAAGAAAAGAAAAAGTGCTAAAAACAGCAACCAGAGTGGTAAGAAGGCTGGAAGATAAATCTTCAGTATTTACAACTATTCCGCATTGAAAATTGGCACTTATGAGGGGACCTAATTGAGGTTTATAGCGTCATGTATGGGCAGGAAAACTGGGACTGACAAGGGAAGTATATTTTTCACCTAGTTTGCATAGGTCTGAGGAACTTACTGCTAGGGGAGTTGGTGAGACTCTAGCCGGGAGGATGTTAAGAAACGGTTAGAGAAAATCATGAAGGAGAGGTATATCAATGGCTGCTAGAATGGATGTCTAGGTACTGCCTCTGGGTTGGAGGCACAGGCAGGATACCTCAAGTTGTCAGAAGGTTATTTACAAGGAGTCAGCAATTGGTGGAAGTAATTATGGTGCCGCTGTACAAAACAGGATGTGTGGCCTGACCTAGCAGTGCTTTTCTTGTGATCTTATGAAAAATGTTTGTTGTCATGCACAGTTTTCAATTTTATGAAACTCATTAGATTTTTGCCATTTTTAAATGTTTAATGGAGCTTTGGAACAACTTTCAACAACAACATAAACAAGAAACAATGACAGAATATTGATTAGAAATTGAAGTATCATTTTATGCGTGTGTTTCCTATGGATTGCAAAGACTTTATGAGGGTGCATCCCCAAGCAATAAAAAGCCTGCTAAAAAGCATCTTTTGCCTCTGAGTGTCCCCATGCCCGACTTTTCTCTGAGCTTCCAGCGCCACAAAAGGAGGAAAATCCGTGGAAAAAAGAGTGTACTTTAAAGAAGACTACCAGAGCAGTTTTTGGAAGCCACGGGTTTTCCTGGCAGCATTTACCATGGGGATGCTCCGTGGCAAAAGGGGCAGGGATTGCTGCCTGCACTTGCAGCCATAAAACATTCACACATCTCCCAGAACTGCAGCAGCTTCCCTTCCTTTCCCTTTCTAAAGGTCAGAACTTTCAAAGAGCCAGAATTGCGGAGAATTGCAACATTGTTATCAAGTGTGAAGTGGGTGGATTGCTACAGTTACCGCTGCTGTACAGGGTGGATTTTGATGGGAAGCCATTTGGGGGGGGCGGAGATCTGGGAGACAAACAGAGAACCCATGGCGATTTTTCCTTTGGACTTGTCAGGGGTTTCTTCCTGGTTGTGGCCGTGCCAAGCGCAGTCCCTCCCCGTTCCCGCCGGCACCCTATCAACAAGAGAGGGGGTGGGGAGAAAAAAATGTGGGCAAAGAAAACACGCTTCCGTGGGGACCACAGGTGTGTTTTAAATGCGTGTTTTGCTGAGTCTCATGTGGATGCTTGTTCCGGGACTGAACAGCACTTTTTAAGTCCGCTGGAGTAGAGGGACAGTAGAGGGAAACTAGAGAGGCAAATAAGTTGCTTGGGGATGCAGCCTGAGTACTGTTTTGTGTAGATTTAAGGTGATTATTTTCTCTTACTATATTAAGTAATTTTATAATTCTATAATTTTATGACAGCCATGACAGCTACATTGTAATATCTTTCAAACAGTATAAAAAATCGTTGATTTTCACCTGTTAGAACAGTGGTTCTCAACCTTCCCAATGCCATGAACCCCCAATGCAGCTCCCCATGCTTCAGGGTCCCCCCAGCCATGGGGGTGGGGCCAGGGGCGGGGGCAGGGCACAGAAAGACAAAGAACAAAACAAATAAAATAATTCATGCATGGAAGTGAACGCAACCAATGAACGAACAACAATACAAACCTGCTCAGTCCACACCCACACACCTGTCTATCCAAGCACCATAGGATTCGCAGCAGAAAAATTGCCAGTGAAAGAATCACAAATCAGGCCACAGCCTGATTTGGCCTTTGAAATTCCAGTTCACATACTACCTCATTCCAGCTCTGGCTGACACTGAAAAACCTTTATATACCTGTAGTATGGTTCCCACCACAGCAAACCTCCAAACTCAACCATGCAAAACAAGTTTCCCTCCCAAAGCAACCAGAGGAAGGAGGGAAGGGCGGGACAGAGGAAGGTTTGGGGGCTTGGCTCCTTCCTGAGCCAGAGGAGCCAAGCTTCCCAAATGACACGGAGCAGCGGCAGCGTCACACACAAGCCCCTTTCTGTGCAGATCGCTGGGGAAGAGAAGAGTTGGCTTTTCTACCAAGCTTTTCTCACCCATTCAAGGGACTCAAAGCGGCTGACAAAGCTTCGGTTCTTCTCCACACTCCAAAAACCCTGTGAGGTGGGTGGGGCTGTGAGAGCTCAGAGAGCTGTGACTAGCCCAAGGCCACCCAGCTGGCTTCATGGAAGAAGAAGAGAAAGAGTGGGCTTTTCTATCTGGATTGCGGAGAGTTTTTAATGTTGCAACACATCCTGAGACCTTCAGTGTACCGGAGGATAAAAATTCGAATGAATGAGAAGTAGAGGGGACAGAGAGCCATGACTCTGAAGAGCTCTGAGCCTTAGCTGGGCTCC
The DNA here is from genome assembly GCA_023333525.1 of Aspidoscelis tigris stejnegeri. Classification (NCBI taxonomy): domain Eukaryota; kingdom Metazoa; phylum Chordata; class Lepidosauria; order Squamata; family Teiidae; genus Aspidoscelis; species Aspidoscelis tigris. The sequence goes on from JALMGA010000008.1 coordinate 1,968,491, forward strand.
GTTCCACCCAGATGACCCTTTTAATTCCACCTTTTAATTCTCCCTCCGCATGCCAGGGCAGTCCAGGGCTTGCACAAAAGCTTCCAGCAGGCAGGCGGGGGCTGAATCAGCAGCAGCCCCTTCCATTGTTTGCTGCTGGTTTCCACTACCTAGACAATCAATCTCCGTGGCTGGAGACGCAACCAAGCAGACAGGCGAGCTTGAGAAAAGCCAGCCATGGGACTTGGGTTAGTCACAGCTCTCTTTCTGAGCTTTCACAGCCCCACCTGCCCCACAGGTTGGAGAAGAAGAGTTGGCTTTTCTACCAAGCTTTTCTCACCCATTCAAGGGACTCAAAGCGGCTGACAAAGCTTCTGTTCTTCTCCTCACAACAGGCACCCCGTGAAGCAGGTGGGGCTGTGAAAGCTCAGAAAGAGAGCTGTGACTTGCCCAGGTCCCCCGGCTGGCTTCATGGAGGAAGAAGAAGAATAGTTGGCTTTTCTACTCTGCTTTTCTCACCCATTTAAGGGGGCTCAAGGCTGCTGACAAAGCCTTCTATTCTTCTCCCCACAACAGAACACCCTGCGAGTGCTCCAAAGGGGAGCTGTGACTGGCCCAGAGTCACAGGACGAGGCAGGATGCTGGCAGCTAGAGCCCGTGGGGGGGGGAGGGAAGCACGGCAGGAGGGGGGTTTGGGGGGGCCCTACGCAGCCACAGACACTGTCGGGGGGTGGGGGAAGGCACACACGTGCTGAAGAGATGCCTCTGGGCCCCGCTGGGCCAGCCACCCGCCTGCCCGCCCACTCGCTCACCCGCCCGCCCACAGGCGGCCCCACTCAGCACCGGCAGGAGATGCTGTGAGGGAAGCGCGTGCATGCGCAAGGATGGAATGGGTGGGGGGGGCAGTGACAGGAATCTCTCTCTCTCCCCTCACACGCGGCCGCGTAAGGGAGGGCGAGGCGAAACCGTGCTGGGGAGAGGCTGGGGAGGCGGCCGCGGTGGAGGGGGCGCGGGGGGAGGGGGCGCGGGGGGGGGCCTGCGTGAGATTCCGCGACCCCGCCCAAATGGCTAATCGACCCCAGAAGGTGTCGCGACCCACAGGTTGAGAGCCACTGTGTTAGAATGAAGTTCAAAATTTAGTTAGATGAAGTCCTTAGCACCTGTGTTTTGGTATTATATTTGCTTACACTTGCTGTTTTTTTCTTTTTGTTTTAAGGATGCTTTGAAGCATGACAGCCAGAAATTAATCTATTTCTTAAAAGTTTGTTTTCATGGATTAAGTCAGACTGGTAAATAAATGTTGTAATTAGAGAAATAAAATATGGGAATATTATTATTTCCTTGACTGACTTGAGCATTATGGCCCAGTCTTAAAAAGAGATGTCATTTTTATTTTCTTTCCTGTGTTTCTGTTTCTCCAGAGATTTATGCACTAAATTCTATAGCAACAGGTGGGGCAATTCACAAAGCTGGCAAGAATTCGATCGTTTTTGTGAGTACAACCCAGTCGAAGTTTCCATGTTGACCTGTTTAGCCGATGTACGTGAACCTTGTCAGCTGGGCTGTAGAAATCTTACTTACTGCACTAATTTTAACAACAGGTAGGAAAGGCACACTCAATATTGTTTTTTAAATAGAATTCATTATCTGTGTGTGAAACACGTCATTAGAGAGTGGTGCAGCTGATGAGCTTTGTTGGATGGTTATGATTTTACTCTTTCTGCCAGTGGGGGTTTGAAAGATATGAAGAGTCTTTCTTCTTTGGTCTAGTGCAGTGATGGCCAATCTATGACACGCGTGTCACAGGTGACACGCCAAGCCCTTTTGGGTGACACACCTGGTCACCCTGGCACCTGGACGTGTAGTGTTTGCCTGTTCTTGAAGCGTACGAAATCCCAATTTTCAATTGAAGAGTTAGCAAATGAAATTCAGCAGCAAAAGTCACTAATGTAAAGAATTATTTGTTTTTGCTTTTAATAAAATACATATATAAAAATATAACTTTTTTACTAGAGCTACAAATATCACAGAATTATGGATATTCCTAGATATGACACAGCACCCGAGTTAAGCTAGGGTTTCTTGCGAATTTTGACACACTGAGCTCAAAAGGTTCCCCATCACTGGTCTAGTGGTTAGGGAGCTGGACTCTTATCTGGGAATACCAGGATTAATTCCGCCCTCCCCGATGAAGCCAGCTGGGTGACTTTGGGCTAGTCACAGCTCCCTTCTGAGCTCTCATAGCCTCACCTACCTCACAGGGTGTCTGTTGTGGGGAGAAGAATAGAAAAGCTTTGTCAGACGCTTTGAAGTCCCCTTAAATGGGCGAGAAAAGTGGGGTAGAAAAGCCAACTTCTTCTTCTTCTTCTTCTTGAGTGGATTTTCTACTATTAGGCAAATGCAGGATTGTCTGGTGTCAAAAAGCAATTTAGGTTTCCTGTAGAACTGGGTTTTTTTAAAAGTAGTTATTGAATTAGATAATTTTATTCCTCTAGAATCTGATTATTCGCATAGTTTGTAAGTTATGTTTAAAACTAGTATGTTCACGGTCAAATTCTTTTTAAGGAATAGAAATTATGGCAATCAAATTTGTAGCGTGGTAAGGATGCCTTATTCAGGTACATTGCCCTACTGTCAGTTCATCACTGGGAGATGGGTAAAAGTGGGCTCCTAAATAAAGGATGTCTGTCTTCAGTTGACTTGTTGGAGTGCCTTCTTCAGAGTCCTAACCAGCATCCTGACTTCTGACTCTTCCAATCCACTTAGCAGATCCGTTGCAAACAAATATCCAGATGAGTGAACAACTCAGAAATGGGAAATCACCAGACACTGGGGGCCAAATCTACACCCCACTAAAGCAACGGGAGAGCATAAATTGAGATAGGACACAAAGCTACTCACCATGCTGCACCCGGAAGAGGGTGCAAAACTACCTCTTCAGGACTGATCCAGCTGCTTCTTTTTAACAACTCACAGCTGGATCTCTCTGGAGAGGAGTGTCCATGTTGGTGGAGCAATGCAGACATGCCTGACCAGCAAGTGAACAGAACTACTTCTGCCGGCACGTGTGAAAAGGCCACTGATCATAATACCTAGCCCCAGAACAGCATGTGAAGCTTTTTTTAAACTCTTAAAAAACTTTTCCAAGTGTCGTATTGTCCATTTCTGAATTAAATTAAATGAGCTAATTAAAATCCTATAGCAACCATTTGAGGTTTGTTTGGTTTTAAAAAAATCCTTTGAGATGTTTATGTGGCTAGAATTATTATGTGGTTAGACATCTCAGAGTATGTCTGTCCAAGCCTCAAATCCTTCTGGAAATAGCATGGTGGGGGTGAATATTTTATAGCAGTAATGTAAGGAATTAGAAGTTTTGTTACTTCTTTGATTACATGGTCACAATTTCTGTTTAGTATAGAACCTTCAGTCTCTTTAGATTTTTTTTTAAAAAAACAACAGCTAATTCACTGGGCCCTTGCTGCAGTTACTTAGTTATCTGAAATAAAGAGGCCCATAGTCAAAATGGTCTCCATGGGGCAAGTGGTAATCCAGATGAGATCTGTACTAAGGGCGCAGTAGTCCGGATTAATGGTGGACCAGGTTAATCAGTACCACAGCTGTACTAGCACTGTCAGATTTGGAACAAGTGATGGAGCATCCACACTTGGAAAAAAATCACCAAGATTTTGGGAATGCCATTGATGAATGTGCACTTTGATGGTGAGACTTCAAAGTCCTTCCAAAACCGCAGCCATGTTCATGGTGATGGTCTCTTCACCTTGCCTGTGAAGACACCTTGTTCCCACTGCCTGATCCAACAGGGACACGGGCCAAATGCTCTCACTCATAGTTCCCATTTACTGATACGGAACAGTGCTTAGGTGTCTGCGTTGTGCGTCGCCTTAGAATGCATTTGCTCCTGTCCATGTCTTTTCCTGCTTAACTCAGCTGCCTCCTCCTTCACAACTGGATGAAACACAGGAAGTGCCAAAAAGGCCACGGTGTCTCAGGCATTATTTACTATATCAATGAATATTTATCAATTTAAAGTCAAATATTTGGGAGGAGGCAACAGTAGTCATTTCAGTGGTATTTTCAAAAGCTGAAATACATCACATTATAGCTACCCTCCAATGTTAAGATATTTGAAGATAAACAACAAATATATGTTTTTCGTTGAAATACTGAAAAATGTATTCCACAAGAAATTAAGGTTATCGTTTGATTTATATATCTTGCTTTAGCAAAAACCGCACAACATTTTATCAGGGCTTGTATGAACACTTCAGTTCTTTTATCTAAATCTGGCTTCAGCTATTTGCCTTCGTTCCAAGGCCTGCAATAATGGTTGAAACACTTGGAGGTTGGGATTAAGGCCAATGGAACGGGAGGAAGGCATTTAAGACAAAAGGACCCTTGTATCTCCGCTCTAATAACATGTGCGGCCATGTGTGAAGGTGGAGCTCTGGGCAAGGGGTCAAGGGGATAACCCAGAACTAGTGTAAGCATGTGTTCCCGGAGCCACCTAAAGAAAATTGCGTTCATTTAAAGGAAGAGGTTGAACTAGGAGTTTAAAATATTTTAAAATGTTATTAAAAGCAGTTTAACTTTTGAACATGCATTTGGAAAGTCTTGACAGAATAAAGTGAACTTGGACATCCCATAGAATGGAAAAAAAAGTTACTCTTTAAAAAAGCTTTAATAAAAAATAGACACCATTGAAGAATAGGTGTTAGTGGTGTAAAGCAGAAAGATCTGTTTGTATTTCTATTGCCCCCCACCCCACCCCACCCTAAGGTTTCAGGGTGGGTTACAGTAAAAATAACTTCATTAAAACATATAAAAGGGGAGAGGGCTCATACTCAGACCAGAGACCTTTTCGCATTACAGCTGGAATCCACTTCGGCTAAAACAGTTTGGGAGGGTTTCCCCATTCACACGTAGGCAGGCAAGAACGTGTTTACACGTGTTCCTGCCTGCCTACATGCAAACGGGGAAACCAGCCTACAGTGTCCTAGCCGGGAAAGGCCAGACAGGGCCGGGGACGTCTCTCCCAGGCCTGCCTGCCATTGGGTGGGAGCACCCAGGGGTGGGCAGCCCTGTCAGGCGGCTTTCCCCACTTCCTGCCAGCTGTACAGGACCCGATCGGCAGGAACCCACCCGGGCACCCACCCACCCCGGGGCCTGGGGACGGCTTTTGATGGGCTGGGGGATGTGGGACCCCTTGGTAGAACGGACCCATGTGGGTCCGGTTTACTGGGGTCCCACAGCCCCTGGCCCATCGCAGCAGATCACGAGCCTTTGAGGGGTCCAGCCGCCTCGATTGAGATGGCTAAGCCCCGCAGAGGCGCCGAGCACCCCCACCTCGGAGCCTGGGAACACTCCTGCACACACGCACGCCTTGCCTCCTTGCTGCCCTGAGGCTGTATGACCCGGAGCAGCCGGGAATGGACACCACGTGCACGCGATTTTCGGCCAATGGTGGTGGGGAGCATGCCCACGGCTGTCGGGGGGAGACGTGTGTGAATGCTTCCCTCCCTGGACAGCCAGGGATGGCCGGAACGCACAAAGACAGAAGTAGAGCAGTTTTAACTAGAGCGCGGGGAACACTCGGAGACGGGTCTGGGACGGCTCCGCCGCCATGGCAGTGCGTAGGCTGCATCTCTGCGTGTTCTCCGCGTGTTCGAAAAGCCCTCGTGCGAAAAGGTCTCAGTTTTGATGAAGGCTTCCAGGGTGATCTTGTTCAGCCATTTTGGCAAAAGGTTGTGAAAATCATCTAAATTTGTATTAGTCTAAAAATTGTATTGTCCGGGATGACATAACATGGTGAATACATTTATTAGTACCAAGGAGAACAATAATAGCATCTTATAAATCTTCCAGGTTTCCTTTGATATCTTTTGGGAAAGCAGCATCTTACTTATTATGAAAAGTAACACGTATAAAAAGAAAATCAACAAAAATATAATAACATCATATTATATGATGCTATTATATTTTTGTTGATTTTCTTTTTATATGTGTTACTTTTTATAGTTGATTAATAAGCAAAACGTAGTGTAAGCTGTTTCCTGGATATCTTATATTCCTGTAAATTATAAATTCTGCCATTGAAAAAAAATGATTATTCAATCTTACTATGCAAGATAATGGGTGTGTGTGGGATGGGTTGGTTCACTCCCCTAACCTCATGGATCAGAAGCAAAACTAATGATGGAGCTTTGAAAAACATAGTAGTGACAAGTGTGGTCTCTGTGGGTAGGTACAGTCCAAACTAATTTGGGCACCTGAGATAGTTCTGGGTCAACTTAACTGAATTGTATTAGGTCCATGAACCAGTTCAGATCATGACTACTATGGTGTCCATTTTAGCATCATCTAGCAGTGCCAAAGCCTCACCATAGTATCAGTTTTGCTTGGTGTCATTAAGGCCAGGAGACCCACTACCTCACTAGATTTTATACCCCATCAGGACTACTATAATGCTTCTGCTGCTATAATATGTCATTCAAGTAGTTAAATTTTAAGGTGGGGTGTAATGAGTATTAGCAAAAAAAATTTATATCTATTTCCATAATAATAGAAGTCAATGGTATTAACTTGCTTCCATTTTAATAGTCCAGCAAGGTAGTTAGTAGCATTTGGAGACTAACAGGAGAAGGGTTAGTGGCATGAGCTTTCATAGGCACGTCTACTTCTTCAGATGCTAGGGGGCCCAAGAGGTAGACGTGCCCATTGGGGCCTCTAGCATCTGAAGAGGTAGATGTGCGCATTGGGGCCTCTAGCATCTGAAGAAGTAGACGTGCCATTGGCCCCCTAGCATCTGAAGAAGTAGACGTGCCCATTGGTCCCCTAGCATCTGAAGAAGTAGACATGCGCATTGGGGCCTCTAGCATCTGAAGAGGTAGATGTGCCATTGGCCCCCTAGGATCTGAAGAAGTAGACGTGCCATTGGCCCCCTAGCATCTGAAGAGGTAGATGTGCCCATTGGACCCCCAAGCATCTGAAGAACTAGATGTGCCCATTGGGCCTCCTAGCATCTGAAGAAGTAGAGGTGCCCATTGGGCCTCCTAGCATCTGAAGAAGTAGAGGTGCCAGTTGGGCCTCCTAGCATCTGAAGAAGTAGATGTGCCCATTGGGCCCCCAAGCATCTGAAGAACTAGATGTGCCCGTTGGGCCTCCTAGCATCTGAAAAAGTAGACGTGCCCATTGGGCCCCCTAGCACTGACTTCCATTTTAATATTTATCTAATTGTATTGATGGCAGTATACACAACTAAAACTGTCGTGTGGGTGCTTCTGCACCCTTAATTGTGCTTTAAATTTTAGTTTCTTGAAAATTTTTCTTTAGAACAGTAGAGTTCAGTTTTCACGGTGTCTAACAACAACCATGCGTTTTGATTGCATATTCATGTTTTTTCTTGAAGACCGACTGAACTCTTCCGAAGCTGCAACGCCCAGTCGGACCAAGGAGCCATGAATGACATGAAGCTCTGGGAAAAGGGAACCATTAAGATGCCATTTATAAATATCCCAGTTCTTGATATTAAAAAATGCCAACCAGAAATGTGGAAGGCAATTGCTTGTTCACTCCAGATTAAACCTTGCCATAGTAAATCTAGAGGAAGCATTATTTGCAAGTAAGTAGATCTTATTTTTTGTATGTTTATGGTCAGTATCTGTTAACGTTTATATAGTTCCATGTAGAATTGGGGAATGTAATACTAATTCTTTTTCTAGTGTCAGAAAATGCTTGTGGAACTGTTTGGTTATTAAGGCTGAACTGAAACTCTTCTTGGAAGTAGTTTGGACTTTTCATTTTAAACCTGCTGTAGTTGAAGCCCCCATGATCTTTGGGCAGAGTAGTAGTGAAAGCTCAGCAAGGTAGTTACTAGCACTTGGAGACTAACAGGAGAAGGGTTGGTGGCATGAGCTTTTGTAGACACATCTACTTTTTCAAAAGCGCCCCCTAGCACCTGGAGAAGTAGGTGTGCCCATTGGCTGTTCTGTTTGAGGAATGTTTGCAAACATATTTTAAAAACAGAAATGCTCCTATTAAGTGTCATGAATACGTGCAGCTGAAGTTCTAGAAATGGGAATAGTAATAGTTTTAATTCGTGTAATGGGTAGCTATGTGGAGGTCCATGTGTGCCAGAGGAGGGACAGTGTGATAATTTGCATGTTCCCCTTGAATGTGCTGGACCACATGCATTGAGGTACGGTGTGCTGTTCCCTGCAGTCAAATTCAAGGCACTGTTCCTTGCCCACTTCCACTTTAGCTGCCATTGCCAGGCAACATTTTAATGCATGTGCATTTCTCTTCGTGGTTTCTAGTAGTGTACCTGTCTGTAATCTGTGGATGTTTTATTTTTCTGCAGATCAGATTGTGTGGAAATTCTCAAGAAATGTGGAGACCTGAGCAAATTTCCTGAGGGACATGTAGCTGAAAGCATTTGTGAACTTTTATCTCCAACAGACGACCTGGATACATGCATCCCCTTAGATACTTACCTTCGTAAGTACTCTTGTGAAGTACTCTTTAGAGTTATGGAGTGGTTCTTGTACACATCCAGAATGTAAGACTGGGAGTCATAAACTTTTTTCTTTATGCCTCACAGCTTTTCAGGGATTGTGGTAAAGGAGAGAAGGTTGTCTGCCTGATTTCACTGATTCCACCATCAGTTGTCAGTATACAGCTGAATTTGTCTTCATTTGTCACAGATATAGGGAATCTTTAGCTTTCATATATCAATGGACATTCCCAATTACTGGCCAAGTGGATGTGGTCTAATCAGAACTGGATCCTAACATGCTCTTCTAGCAAAGAAACCACTGCTGGCTCCTTGTCTGGTAGCATGTGTGGTGCCCGCGAGGACACCTCACCGTAAAATTAAGTTATTTTGGCAAAATTACAAAGTGTGGTGAAAACGGGTTGTCTAGATGTCCAGAAGTGTCATCAAAGTGGATTATCTAGACATGGTAAGTTGGTAAAGGGAGGGGCTATTACAGCTCTCCAGGAGAGAGGGTGGAATAGAATCCTGGAGGATCATCAACCAATCAGGTTGAAGCTGACTGCCTAGGCTAGTATTTAAGGGAGCCTGAGGGAATTGTTAGTGCTCTCTGCCTGGGGTTAACTGACCAGAGAGTGGTTAACAGGAGGGAAACGGGCTCTAAGCTGTCCTGAGGGAAGCTGGGGAATAGAGTCCTGAGTCATTAGTGAATAAATGGTGTTTAGAAAGTAAAAGGATTGAAATGGTTATACCTTACTTATGCTGCTGGCATTAATCTGAATAGGATTGGAGTCCTTGGGCTGAGTGAGGAAGCTGGGGACAGTTCAGTCAGAAGGGTGAATGGACCTGTGATTGACATAGTGAACTTACCTGTTTATTATTAAGAAAGCTGTAACCAATAAACTTATTTATTGTTTGTTAAACCTGGGACAGTCTGGCTGTCTCTCATATAGAGTATTTTTAAAGTCAAGCCTGCTTAAGGAAAGGGAAACTGTATCTTTAAGACCCAGACTGTGAACCAGTCTGTGGGGGAAGGCGCTGTCTGCTGCAGCACCAAGAAGGAGGCAACATTATTATCAAACTTAATAGTGGGGAAAGGGAAATGAGAGGTGTGTCTCTTGGAAGGGAATAACAGAGTTTTAATCTAAAAAGTAAAACCAACGCTACCACACTACCAAAGATATATAAAATCACTACCCAACCGAGAGGCGGCCTTTATAGCATGTCCCTATTCAGGTCACAGTTGTAGAAGTAGGGACTGCCATCTAGTGACTTGAAGATGATGGGATGGTTTATCTCTGAAGATTTATGAGGAGCAGATCTAATGTTTAGGGACATTGCTTGTTTAGGGGAAAGGAATTAATGTTTATAAAGGTACAAGTATGTAGAACACACAATTTATTTATTCATTTTTGTGTTTCATGTCATGCCTGTTTGTGGGATAGCTTAGACTTTCAGTGCCAGTTCCTCAATCACCAGGAAGTGAGTGAGGATTTGAACCCGGGTCTTCTCAATGCCGGCCTGAGACTCTATCCATGTTACTGTTGTACCATATACAGTGGTACCTTGACATACGAGTTTAATTCTTCTGTAACCTTGCTCTTATGTCAAATCGCACGTATCTCAAAGCAATTTCCCCATTAATCCATTCCAGCTCCCAAAACACCACCTCAGTTGTTTTTGTTATGTACTGTACTGTATTTACATACTCGTATCTCAAATCTTGCTCTCATCTCAAAGCAAAATATCACTCGCTCGGCGGCTTGTATCTCAAAACACTTGTATGTCAGGGCACTTGTATGTCGAGGTACCACTGTATCTGCACTTCATAATAGCTAAAAAATTCCTGGAGAGAATAAATGACCGTTAATAATAAAACTAAATATATGCTAATGAGATTCCACAAGATCTCTGAATCAAAATATAGAGCAGTCCAAGATCATAAACAAACAAACAAATCAAATGAAGTAGTGAAGTCAGTTGTAGAATGGTGCCGCTTTTAAAGCAGTAGATTTATAATGATTATGATAAAAGTGAGAACGTGTCGGTTCAAGGGAAGACTCACAACATTGTAGATCAGCGGTTCTCAGCCTTCCTAATGCCGCGACCCCTTAATGCAGTTCCTCATGTTGTGGAGAACACCAGCCACGAGGGCAGGGCAGCTTGGATGAAGATAGGGTGGGAAGGCAGGAGACTCGTCACAACACCTCTGAAAGGGTAGTTCGACCCCCCAAAGGGGTTGTGACCCACAGGTTGAGAACTGCTGTCTTAAGTGATGGAGCTTGTGCTGAACAGCTTTCTCCTACCTTCAGGCAGCCAAAGCTACAGTTTACACTCCTTGATGTTTCGTGTGAAGGAAGCTTCAACAGTGACATTTTCATCTCCCACTGCCCACCAAGAACCCTTGTGCTGCCTCCTTGCAAACATGGTCCATGTTGTGAATTAATAGTCAGTATTTCAGCTGATGGAGACACTGCCCAGCTAAGCTAGCAGTTTAGAAAACTGGTAGGGCAGCAGTTCTCAACCTTCCTAATGCCGCGACCCCTTAATGCAGTTCCTTATGCTGTGGAGAACCCCAACCATGGGGCGGGGCAGCTCAGATGAGGATGGGGCGGGAAGGAGGGAGACTCGTTGTGACCCCTCTGAAAGGGTATTTCGACCCCGAAAGGGGTCACTACCCACAGGTTGAGAGCCACTGTTGTAGATCCAAGGAAGAGGAAAGTAAGATCCTGTTTTTTTGCTTCCCTCAGTTTTGATTCATTACATGGCGCAAGGAATCCTGGCAGCACTTTCATTTGTAAACAGTGCTGGCTGTGATAACCTGTTTCAAGTTGTTTGGTTTGCTTCGAACAATCAATAGGCTCTGTATGTTTTAGATAAAAAAAAGTTTTCCACAGCTCTCTTGGCATGTTACCAGCACGTAGCCAGCTAAGAAGAAAGTCGGTATTGATCTTAACTTCCTCCTGGTTTATCCCAGAAGTGGGTGTAAATGCTTTTAACTATTATAAATATCAAACAAACAAACAATATGACTCCAGTGTTTCCAGTGTCTCCTAAATCTGAAATGCATTTGATTTTGCTATTGGCTGGAGTTTGTTTTTAACCACAGATCCTTTTTTATATATTACAAGTCAAGAATATTCAAGTTAAATCATGACCAAAGAGGGAAAAGGGGGGGGGGACTGGAACTTGAGGCTTTTATTAGATCAGAGGCAGGCAGCCTGCAAGTGTTCATATGCGGAGGGGAGGGGCTAACCAGCAATTCATTGAAAATCTTTGAAGTCAGGAAGTTGCAGCAAATGAAGCTTTGATGTATCAAAGTCCCACTTGTAGCAGATCCCTGACTTCAAAATATTCCAACAAATTGCAAACTAGCCACACCACCCTGCAGGCCCCTCTGCCAAACTCACATATGCCTGTGACCATAATGTTTGCATCACAGCCTAACTGAGGCTCCATCCACACTTAGGAAAATAATTGCGTAAATGCGGTTCTGAGGTTGTAGCATGCAGAAACAAATATTCCCACCCTACCTATATTGTAATCCACATTGAGGTCTTTAAAAGTGGATTTCTCTGGCCTTTAACATGGATTGGAAGTGTTAGTGGGTGGTTGCTACCATCCCTAAATGTCTCTCAAGCTACTTTTCACTGATCAGTAGGAAGCATTATAAATTATTTGTATATAATAAGGATAATATAAAGACACTGGCAGATATTCTCGTAGCTAGAAGAGAGATATAGGTTAAAATCAAAGAAATTATAAAATAAAAAATGTAAAATTGAAGTTCTTGAATTTAAAACTTACATACCACTGGTATCGAACACTAAGTCAATTATCCCACATGTCACAAAATTTTACGTCAAGTTGCTGACACTTGTGTGGGAATAGGGGAATGTACTTGCACGTATGGTGGCTGTGTCTAGAGATAATTACATTTTGAGATGAGGTAATCAATATAGTAAGGATTAGTTTGAATATAAATATGTTGAGTTACCCAGAACTTTGCTTATTACAAATCTATAAGGAATAGACTAACTTACTCAGCAAGCAATACCTAATTGATAGCTTGTTACGGGCTGCAATATTTATTGGGATGGAAAGATAGATCCAAATGAACTAAAGAGAACTGGTAAAGTGTTATAGTTGAAAGATGTAAGTCCAGCAAGGCAGTTAGTAGCACTTGGAGACTAATGGGAGAAGGGTTGGTGGCATGAGCTTTCGTGGACACGTCTACTTCTTCAGATGCTAGGGGGGGCCAATGCGCACGTCTACTTCTTCAGATGCTAGTGCCCCCATTGGGTCCTGTAGCATCTGAAGAAGTAGACATGCCCATTGGGCCCCCTAACATCTGAAGAAGTAGACGTGCCCATTGGGCCCCCTAGCATCTGAAGAAGTAGACGTGCCATTGGCCCCCTAGCATCTGAAGAGGTAGATGTGTCTACAAAAGCTCATGCCACCAACCCTTCTCCTGTTAGACTCCAAGGGCTACTAACTACCTTGCTGGACGATTTGAATTAGACTAACACAGCTCTTGAAATATATAAATTTGATTTTACCAGGGAACATTGCAGACTGTAGGCTGGTGTGAGTCCACTGTATAGAGTCCCTGGCTCTTGGAAGAAGATGCTTTTTTATTAACACTCTCCAACAGTAACTGTACTGACAATGATGTAGATTTTTTTTAAAGCTACTTTTCACTGTGCGTGGAGGGAGGCATGGATGTACTTCGGATAATTGTCTGCAAACAACTTGCTGCTTTATTTTTAAGCACTGAAGATAACGTAACTCCTTTTCTCTCCCCAGGCCCCAGTACCTTAGGTAACACTGTGGAGGATGTCACACACCCCTGTAACCCAAATCCTTGTGGTGGTAATCAGCTTTGTGAAGTAAACAGAAAAGGGTGCCAGCCAGGGGAACTCTGCCTCCCTTATTTTTGTGTGCAGGGTAAGTTATGCTACAGCTTTCACTGCTGTTATTTCTACAGATTTTTTTTTTAATACCTCTGAGTATGTGTCAATTTTTGAAGTTTTCGCAAAAATAGTTTTCTTTTTTCCTAAGTATTTTTGAAGTGGAAGGATAGATTACAACCCTGTTATTGTGCTTTGAAGTAAATCAAAGGTCTATCTTCCTGTGCACCGTAGAAACTTACCCGGATTTTCAGAGTTGTACGTGGAGCCTTGAAGTGCCAAAACAGTGCAAGGCAAAACACACAGTAATCACACAAAACATTTTGTTTGAATTGGTGTTCAGGCACTGGCCATCAACAGAAATAATGAAGGCAATTAACTAGCTTGTGTATCATATTTCACTTCCTTATTCAAGTATGTACTTTTTCACACATCCAGCAGAAAGGATATATTTACAGATCCGTAGTTGCACTTCAAATATCCTTATGGCCCATCAAGGTACTAATAGCACTAGGAGACTAACAGGAGAAGGGTTGGTGGCATAAGCTTTCGTAGACACGTCTACCTCTTCAGACGCTAGGGGGCCCAATGGGCACGTCTACTTCTTCAGATGCCAGGGGGCCTAATGGGCACATCTTCAGATACTAGGGGGTCCAATGGGCATGTCTACTTCTTCAGATGCTAGGGGGCCCAATGGGCACATCTACTTCTTCAGATGCTAGGGGGCCCAATGGGCATGTCTACTTCTTCAGATGTTAGGGGGCCCAATGGGCACATCTACTTCTTCAGATACTAGGGGGCCCAATGGGCACCTCTACTTCTTTAGATGCTAGGGGGCCCAATGGGCACATCTACTTCTTAAGATGCTAGGGGGGCCAATGGGCACGTCTACTTCTTCAGAAGCTGGGGGGCCCAATGGGCACATCTACTTCTTAAGATGCTAGGGGGGCCAATGGGCACGTCTACTTCTTCAGAAGCTGGGGGGCCCAATGGGCACATCTACTTCTTCAGATGCTAGATTCTGAAAATGGGTCAAAATGAATTCAGTGGGCTATATTTCTCTTACTTTGAATTGTATAATGTATAAAAGTCCTGTTTTTGGCTTTCTGTAGACTTTCAGCTTTAAACACTGAGCACTAAAGATTTCCAGAAGTTATTTTGGGAGATACAGTATACTCTTTATTGCTTTAAGCAACCCTTTTAAAATCCGTGGGATATAACTTCCTTTAAATTTGTTAATTTTGTCTTTATGTAGGCTGCAAACTGGGCGAAGCATCTGATTTTATTGTCCGCCAGGGGACACTGATACAGGTTCCATCCTCTTCAGGAGATGTCGCTTGCTATAAAATTTGCACTTGTGGCCAAAGTGGACTCTTAGAAAACTGTATGGAAATGCACTGTGTTGACCTGCAGAAGTCATGCATTGTTGGAGGTCACAGAAAAAGTAAGTAACGTGGTAGATTATTGAGAACTGAAAATTCACATATATTTTTTGTCTGAAGAGCAGACTGCCTTCCTGGAGACCATTTCAGTCCTGAAGACATAAATTCTGATTTAAGCCCTTAACAGACCAAGCTAAGCACTCCTCTTCACACAGGTATCCGGTCTGTGTTCAGTAATTGGCAGTAGTACCTGGGATTAATTGCAATGGGTATTGTTTAATTAGCCCAAAGCATTCTGGGATGCAAACTGTAGACGTGTCTACAAAAGCTCGTGCCACCAACCCTTCTCTTGTTAGTCTCCAAGTGCTACTGACTACCTTGCTGGACTTTTCGAATTAGACTGACACGGCTAATACTAATATGTATTATTTTTATTTCTATTTCAAGGTCATGGAAAAACATTTAATATTGACTGCAATGTCTGTTCCTGTTTTGCTGGTAATTTGATATGCTCCACCCGCCAGTGTGTAAATGAATACAGCTCAGATGATGAGCATCACTTATTTACAGGTATCATTTTTATGGATAAAAATAACCTGTTAAGTTTATGATGGATAAGAGTGCTAAAAAAAGTCTAATATGTGGAGACAGGAAATAGGGCGCCCCCTCTTCTGTATTATAATATCAAAAGGGAAGGAAAAACTTTATGCATGTTTCAGTTTAAGATTGGAGTGTATGCTTTTGCTTTTGGATGCTTTATATTTTCTCATTTGTAGCTGTTTTGGGGCTGTTACAGAGTGTTCCAGGTTTCTTCTGAGAACATAAGCTTTCGGATATAATTGTGATATCCATTTTCAGAGGATTTTGCTCTTGGAAGAGTAAAATGCACTTTTAATTTTTTTTATCTGTTATTAGGATCAGAGATCTCAAATTTTCAGGATTGTCATGTGTCTGGATCTCCTTCACCAAGATTCCATTTTTTTTCCAGGTCTTCCTTGTAACTGCGCTGATCAGTTTGTGCCAGTATGTGGTCAAAATGGGCGAACATATCCAAGCGTCTGTATAGCACGTTGTGTTGGGCTTCAAGACAGTCAGTTTGAATTTGGATCCTGTATGTCCAAGGATCCTTGCAATCCTAATCCTTGTTTAAAAAATCAGAGGTAAAAATCAGAGAAAATCTAGAAGATTTACTAAGCAAAAGCAGGTTTTATGTTCCCTCACTTAGGGTACTTCCACAGACTACCCAAGAATAGGGGTCAGAGTCATAGTGATGGAGGTTAAAATAGTATCTCTTCTGTTTCTTGGGCTGAAAAATGCATTCCTTGGATTGTATAGATCACAACATGCCTTTTTTTTGTTTTAAAAAAGATCCAGTGTTGGCATGACATGTAGCTTGTCATCTGTGCTGTGTCTTCCAAGAAGCCAGCTTTTATTTTATTTTTTTTAAAAACTCGTTGGAAATTAGATATTCATATATTTGGGTTGTTTGGGATGCTGTGAATGTCACCTTGCAACATGTTTCTGTTTGCACGGTCACTATTCAGGATTTTGTGTTTTGCACTTTCTGAAAGTTCAGCATCTATCCTGTGTGGGTACCCTTAGTTGTTGTAGAAGGCTTCAATTTCCTTTCCCTATTGCATGGTTGGATTTAAAAAGAAATCGTGCAAAAACTGCAGTCAGAATGTCCTGATTTCTGAACTATTTCAGATCTGTTTAGTGTTGAACCAATTCACTTTAATAAACCCTAGTGATGTATGTACAAATATAAATTGCCAGAAATCTTCCAGATAGGCTGGCAGATATTTTTATGCTGCAGTGCCTGCATTTATACACAAAGAGCCAGTTTTGAAATAATCTATATTGACAGCTCCATGTTTACTTTTTGGATTTTGTGCAGAAAAGAAAGTAAAAATTCCTGCCATGGGATTGTCAGACAAGATGATTGTGTTGAATGGCAGAAAAGGTGAAGGTGCCTTTGCGGGCCCAACCAAGTTTTGAAACTTATGTGTGTGTCATGTGATGTGTGTGATCCCATAGATCGGCTGATGTGGGGAATCTTTTTTATTTTAATGGTTTTTTAAAAAATTCTCAATCCCTAGTCTACAAAGAGAAAAAAGACAAGTATCATAGCTGTCCAAACCAGTGTGCGGTAGTGGTATAGTGGGGTTCAAATCCACTCTTGGACATGGAAGCTCTTTGGGTGACTGTGGACCAGTCAGTGCCTTTACATCTAGAATATATTAGAAAGATATTTTGAGAGAGGGTAAGAGAGCAATGCTTCTTAGTTTAAGTGTTTCCAGTAAGAGTGGGATGTAAGTACAAAATGCGAAATTTCACAAGTTCCTGAACTTAGAAAAAATTGCATAGTGGTGCCACTAGTATAAGGTGGCTTCTTTTTCTCTTAACAGACAAGGCAGAAGTGAAGGCTTTGCCTTCTGTCCAGCCTCCATTAGAACATCCTCTAGTTCTTTATATTATTGTTTAAATCGTATTTGCAATTGCTGATCAGCGCTCTTACCGTTGCTATTAACTCCACCATTTTAAAACAGTGAGGAGGAGGAGTCCCACTTCAAATGATGGATCTTTTGATCCTGTCTTTCAAGGTAGTTAGTAGCACTTGGGGACTAACAGGAGAAGGGTTGGTGGCATGAGCTTCCGTAGACATGTCTACTTCTACTACCCAATGGGCCCTCTAGTATCTGAAGAAGTAGACGTGTCCATTGTTCCCCCTAACATCTGAAGGAGACATGCCCATTGGGACCCCTAGCATCTGAAGAAGGAGATGAGCCCATTGGGCCCCCCAGCATCTGAAGAAGGAGATGAGCCCATTGGGCCCCCCAGCATCTGAAGAAGGAGACGAGCCCATTGGGCCCCCCAGCATCTGAAGAAGGAGAAGTATCTATGAAAGCTCATACCCCCAATCCTTCTCTTGTTATTCTCCAAGTGCTACTAACTACCTTTGCTGGATCTTCTAGAATTAGACTAACACGGCTATTTCTCTGATATTGATTCTTGTCTTTCTCATTCATGAGTTAAGACAGCCTTATACATTATTGTAATGCTGTCTGTAAAAGCAATAGCCATTCCTAGATAAACATGTCTAGAATCCAAAGAAACTGGATTTAAATTAACATATTCTTGGCATATGTTTCTTTCAAACTGTTTTGAAATAGCCTTTTAATTTAATTATTTAGGTAGCCTGCTTCTCTTCCTTTTGGAGGCGATGTCAATGACACAAGTAATATGAAAATATTGTTTTATCTAGATGTATACCAAAACCACAGGTGTGCTTAACCAGTTTTGAGACATTTGGATGTAACCAGTATGAATGCGTGTCCAGGCAATTCGTTTGTGACCAGCTGCGGGATCCTGTTTGTGACACAGACAACATCGAATATAATAATCCATGTGCTTTGCACCAAAAAGGGAAAAGTGTATCATACAAAGGTCCATGTCAGGTAGGAAAAATAAATTGAAATTATTTATATGGGATTCTTAATTGTTCCACAGTTGAACTACACTAAAAAAAACTTCCTCTTATCCTTTTCTCTGGCTCTTTTTTTCTTAGTGTAGTTTGTTTTCTTTATGGAACATTGAAACAAGATCGATATGGCACTTCATAGGGACAGATCTGGACGAAGTCCTGCCGATGGCTATGGTGATGCCGTCCCATTGGCAGCTGGGAGCATGCATGGAAGAGTCTAGAAGTGCCACATATTTCCACAGTATTTAGGTTTTCCCCTTGTTCCTGTGAATATAGTTTCTAATTTATCTCAACAAACTTAGAGATCTGGTTTTGAAAACATGCAGACAGTGTGAAACTGGAGAAACGCAGTCTGTACTAATGCAGGGCTGGTCAGTTTTTTATATTAAGACCTGTCTCTTCTGGACTAGTGGATAAAAATCCATTTGCTAATAAATTCACAGCTTATCTAGTTGCAAAGTCATGCCATGTGCAGTGAGACCCACATCACGTGGGATCGGGCAGCCAGTGGGAGATTTGCTGACAGGCTCAGTTCTTGTTGCCTGTTTCTCCTTTAAAATGCACAGTAAATCCAAATGTAAAGCAGACCATTTTCTGACTAACAACTTTAAATATCTTATCAGTAATTTTCACATCAGTATGTGCTGAAAAAACTACGGTGCAATTATTGTATTGCTGTTGCTGTCCACAGCAACAAATGCAACAGAAAAACCAAGCACCAAAACACGTCATGATACTTGTTTGGCCCAGTCAGACCAATGTCAGTGACATAATCAGAAAGCCTGTTGGTGTTTGATTCACAGACATGCTACATACTCTTAGCCAAAAGGCCAAGGCACAATAGGTGTTTGTTTCGAGTATTTTTCAGCTGCCAGCTAATCCCTGAGTCCTGTAAAAAGCCTTCACTTCCTAGAAGGCCTTGGACATGATTAGTTTTAGTGTTTAAAATAATTCCTTTAAAACCACCCTCTGGGTACAGGTTTACAGGCTGGGAAACAGGAAGCATCCTCCTCTAACCTTATCTTATTTAAGGTAGCCTCAGATACCCCATTGGGAAGAGGGAGTCTTAATTGGGTCCCGCCATTGTTCCCTGTGGAGAACCAGTCTGCCTGCCAGCTGGTTCAGTCCTGTTTGAACTGTACTAGGAAAAAATGGGTTCCTTCCTATTTCTAGTAACATGACCTGCACACTTTTACTGTAGATCTAAATTCAAAAGAGACGTTAATATTATTTGCTCATATGTGTATTTCAGAAATTCAGTTTTGAGTTTAGTTATCAGGAATTGTGAAGTTAAACTGCTGCCATTTTTTCTCCTGTCCAATTTTGCAGTCCTTCTGCAAGTCAGTAGATTTGGTGTGTGGTCATAATGGAGAAACGTACAGTAATGTGTGCGCTGCCTATTCGGATCGGGTTGCGGTGGACTACAGTGGACCATGTCAAGCCGTAGGGATTGTTTCTGACCACAGTTATCAGGGACAGTGTGCTTTTGTGACGTGCTCCCCTCTTTCCGAAACCGGATACAAACCTGTTATCCCACCAGGTGACAATATTCATATTAACGGAAAATAGGCCTTGCATGCATGCCTGAGTTAGAATCTCTGATAGATTCGGTCTTGTGTTAATGCCTTTTAAGTTCAGTTTTATTCTCCTGCGCATCTAAAGGGATACATCTTCACAGTGTTTATTTTTCCATCAGGGTTCCATACTAGTCAGATGTAGCAATGTGCACGAATTCGTTTTTTGGCATACAGTTTGTATCAAATTGAATGTAAGAAAATTTGTATTTGTTCAAATAGATCCCCTTTGAATGTGGTAGGATTCTATTCGATAGAAATGTATTCTTATGAATTCATGCAAATATCCAATATGAACGATATTGGATACGTATCCGATACATGTCTGATATGTATCCCATAACATATCCACTCTGAAAGCATCAAATCTGCCCTGAGTCCACTTTGAATCCACTCTCAATCCATGTTGAATGCACTCTGGATCTGTTGCATAAGAACATAAGAACATAAGAGGAGCCCTGCTGCATCAGGCCACTGCCCATCTAGTCCAGCATCCCATTGCACACAGTGGCCCACTAATTGCCCATGGGCATCCCAAGCAGAGACAAGGGCGAACCTTCTCCTGCTCTCCAATCCCAGCAAATGGCCTTGGAGGCATTCTGCTTGCAAGCCCAGCCTGAAAGATGTACTTAGGCATCTATTCTAGTAGCCATTGATACATCTGTCATCCATGAATTTGTCTAACCCTACCTTAAAGCCATCTAGACTGGTAGCTGTCACCACCTCTTCCGGCAGCACATTCCATAAGCCGATGACCCTCTGGGTGAAGAAATACTTCCCCCTGTCAGACCTTACTCTCCTACCCATCAGCTTCATAAGAGTCCCCCCTGGTTCTAGCATTGTGCGATAGAGAAAAGAAATTTTCTCTATCCACCTTTTCTATGCCGTGCATAATTTTATGTACTTCAATCAGGTCCCCTCTCAAACGCCGTCTCTCCAGACTGAAGAGGCCTAGACGTTGCAGCCTGGTTTCGTAAGGGAGGTGTTCCAGACCCTTAATCATTCTGGCTGCCCTTCTCTGCACCTTCTCTAGTTCCACAATATCCTTTCTGAGGTGTGGTGACCAGAATTGTACACAATATTCCAAATGTGGCCTCACTATAGATTTATAAAGGGGCAAAATGACACTTGCTGACTTATTTTCTATTCCCTTCCTAATTATTCCCAGCATTGAATTAGCTTTTTTCGCTGCTGCCGCGCACAGCTGTTGCAGATGTGACTGATCCACCTCCCCATCTCGTGAATGTTCTGAAGCATTTGTCCAAACGTTCTGAAATATTTATACAAATATGAGTGCCCACGAATGACCAAATTTGGCCGAATTTGTACAAAGTGTTCATTGTCTATATTGCCACCATACAAGATGTTTGTGTGTAAAACTGAATCTTCAGACAGTTGTTGAATTTCAGCTTTTTTTAAAAAAGCAGCAATTACTGAAGGTAAAAGTCCTCGTTTCCCTTCCCTAAGCGACACAGAAGTAAGGCAGTCTTCACACACAAAGCACTGAAGCAAGGCTAGCAGGCACCCGATAGCTTCTGCCCTCAAAGTCCAAAGTAAAGATAGTGTGGGGAATTCCACTCTGTCTTCAAAGTGATGGCATGGTGCCGGACGATTGGACTTCAGGTGGAGATTCTTTGCCACAGGCTCTGGCTTTCACTTGGCCTTGTCTTCCTCATGAAAAAGAAGAAAAGGGACTAGAGCAGTGAGGCCTAGAGAGTCCGCACTAGTCTGGCAGCCCATGTTTCATCGTGGTGTCATGGAGGCAGCCTTGTTTGGGTAATAAACTGGCTCTAAGAGTTTTCAAAATAAACTAGGTAAATTAATGGACCCTGAAACCCTTGGAAGTATATCCAGGCCAGGCATTCTAATCCTGTCAACACTTCACTAAATAGTAGAGGGCTTTGATGTAAACAGGAGGGGGACAGTCTTTCTTACACAAGTTGCATTCGCAAGGTCTTAGCAGTTTTACCTTTGGATCCCCAACAGCCAAATACTGGAAGCTCTGTAGGCTTTGATGCATTAGACACCACAGGGCAGGTGACTTTCCCAGTGGAAGAAGGAGTAGCAAGCAGAGTGGAGGCATTTGAGCATCTGACCGAATTGCAGGTAAAATCTTCCCAAGGCTCTTGAATAGGGATGGGCATGAATATTTGTAACATCCGAAATCTGGCTGAATTCAGACATTCGAACTGAAATCGAATGTTACTTTATTCATAAGCTAACATTCAAACGAATATGAATGTTTCCGAACATTCATATGAATAGTTAGGCCATTTGTTAAACTGAGGAAACATATCGGATACGTATCTATTTGTATCAGATATGTATCTGCTTATATCAGATACGTATCAAATGTTTTTGTACAAATACATAGAAATAGATTCGTATCGAATAGAATTTGCCACATTCGGATGCGATCTATTCATATGAATACAGATTTTCAAATGTTTTATTCATTTCAAATCAAATGCCAAAAAAAATTTGTGCACATTGCTACTCTTGAATATTTGCCAGTAATTCGGGATTTTTAGGGCAAGAAGAAATCTACCTGTAATAGTATAGGTGCCACTATGTATCACTGTGTTTGGAAGGAACGTCAAAGGAATATTGCTATCTACGTGCCTAACCTCTAGATTGGCCATTGCATGAGATGGGATGCTGGATAACTGGGCCATTGGTGTAATCCAGTGGGAATGTTATATCTCTCTAGTATATCATAAATATCTGAATGTCTCTTCTTTTGGGTGTGGGGGTCTGTTTGTTGATCAGGAGCTTGCTGCCCTCTGTATGCTGGAATATTGAGAGTCTTATATGATACAGAAAAGCTGGATACATTTGCCAGGGTAAGCATCTCCGGATTTCTTACGGAACTGTTAAACATTAATAAGGCGTATAAGCAGATATCCATTAGAACTGTGTTCCAGGACAAGTTGTAGCACAGCGTAATAGAAGTGGTAAAAAGCAAGAACTAACAAGGGGTGGAAGTTTTTTATTGTCAGCATTATGTAGGGATGTGCGCTGATTTTTTTTGTGTGTTTGCTTTGCGTCAAAGCACATGTGAAGAAAATTCACATTCACGCGAATAGAGCGACTTTGAACATGGTAGGATTTCAGTCTGCTGCAAATGCTATTCGAATCTGGTTAGAATCCCTGGCCCCGCTTTGCTCCACATCCCCCCCCCCCGAATCTGCTTTGGATTCACTCCGAATCCGCTTTGAAATCGTTCTGAATCTACTGCTGGTGTGACTGGACAGCAGCTTTGCTTCCTCCCATGTTCGCCAGTACAACAAAGCCTCAAACGCAGAACTGAATTTGAGCGTCAGTCTTTGAATAGCCAATGTTTGATTCAAATGCAAATGTTCAAATTCATACAAATTTGCATGAATATTGAAACTGGTGAATTTATGCACATTCCTAGTGGTAGAGTCTCAAGTGCTGGCCTTACCTCTCACCTTTGGATGGACTGGCGTTCTAGTGAGAAAAAACTGTCACTCTGAATAACTACAAGCTCTTCAAGCTCCTTAGCCCAGGGTCTGAAATGTAGGGTAATTGTACCTTGTCACTTTTTATAATAAGTAAATGTTTTGTAAAATGTAAAACATGTTTTAAAGAAAGTTCTCGTCTTGCAGATAACGGATAAAAAGCCAATCACTGTACTTGAAATACTTCAGAAAATCCGACCCCATGTTTCGGTGCCACAGTGTGACGTGTTTGGATACCTCAGCATTGAGTCTGAAATTGTGATTCTTATTGTTCCTGTTGACCAAAACCCCAAGCCTCTCCAGGTATAATTTTTGCATATCATTTTCTTAATCACATTAGTATTAATTATATTCTTCTGAGACAGTGATGGATAATACAGCGTCATATTATGATCTTGAGCCATCTTGCAGATTTAACTGCTGTCAGAATAATTTGGAAAAATAAATGTACATTTTTCATTACTTTGTATGAAATTTTGATGGGTGAAAATGAAAGCTCTTATAAATTATTCTTGACTGCTACCATTCACTTAGAATATTTAGAGTGCACACTTCTCTTTTTGAGCAGGAAGAAATAAAATTGCATTACTTTTTCTCGGTAGTCACTGGAAAGAACAGCAGATGTCTTTAAACCAGTTAAAAAGAGACGCACACATACCCCAAACACCTGTCAGGGACCTGCTATGCATAAAGAGTAAAGCATAAACTTGAAATAAATACTGTACAGCACATGAGAAGAATCTTGAGGGAGCTACAGAGAACCAAAATTCATAGGATAAAATAGTCTTTTTTCACACCTTCCCTGGCACCAGAATGCGTTTTCCAAACTTCATGAAGCACCGTTCTTAAGTCTGGGGAAGAAAAAGATGTTCAATGTCTGGAGAGCGTATAATCTCTGAAAACTCCTCAGCTTGGAGGCCCACACCAAAAAGGCCATGTATGGAGGCTATGTGCATTCCATCCCCTCCAGCAGCAGAACGCAACAGGGAGGAAAGCACTTTTTACTCATTAGTACTGTGGCGATCGGAGGAATTACTCTTTTGAAAATGTCTCAGGAATTGTTTGGAGGTAAAAAGCCATTCCCTCCTTCTCCTGCTCCGGACTGATATTTGAAAACGCTGCTTTATCTTCAAAAACACCACTTTATATTTCTTTACTGCCAGTAAAAAGAAGAAAAGGATCCTTCCCACTAGTTTATTCTTAATTTTTGTACTGCACATTCCCAGTTCTTAATTCAGTGAACCTTTTTTCAAACCACAGGTTCTGGGGCTGGCAATGGCTTTCTTTTTAAGTCCCCTCTGGCCCTCGGAGGTCAGAACTCCCACAGATTGCCTTTTGAAGGGTTATAGCGTTGTCCGTTCATCAGCTTTCCACTTCGAAGGCAATGAAGATTATCAGGGTTTGGAAAGAATCTTGCATGTGAAAACATTGGGAGAATCCCTACCCTCACACTTAGTGTTAATGTTTGAGGAGGGGGCGAGACGTCCAGTCTTGGCATGTGCCCCCCATGCCACACTGGGCCAGGATGCTGATGAGGTGGGATAAGGCTGCCCGCGTTGGCCAGTGTTATCAAAGGCTGAATTCACCCTTCAAAGCTGCCACTCAGCCTCGAAAGGTTAGAAACGTTTCCTTGCCATCCTTTGGAGTTTCCAGGAGGGCCCTTTTCAGGGTTTGCCCACTCCCCCGGCACCCCACAACCTGCGAATCCCAGAAGAGTGGGCCATCTACCTGCCGCACACAGCCTCTTGTTTTGGACTAGGGGTTGCTAGTCAGTTGGTAGATCTCACCATCAAGGTCTGTAAGTAGAGGGGGATAGGGGACATATTGGGGTGAGCCAGTTTGGGCTAGTGGTTAGGGAGCCGGACTCTTACCTGGAAATACCGGGTTTGATTCTGCCCTCCCCCATGAAGTCAGCTGGGTGACCTTGGGCTAGTCACAGCTCTCTTCTGAGCTCTCACAGCCACACCCACCTCACAGGGTTGTGAGGAGAAGAACAGAAAGTTTGTCAGCCACCTTGAGTCCCCTTAAATGGGTGAGAAAAGTGGAGTAGAAAAGCCAACTCTTCTACTTTTCTTCTTCTGTCCTGCTAGACTGCTCCATCCATGCAGATGGGCTGTTCTTGTAGATAGTGTATTCCTTATCGTGCAGTAGCGTACAGAAGAGACAACAGCCTCAGAGACCCTCAGACCCTTTCCTGTCCTTTGCCAACAGCAGAGCCAAAAAGACTGAGCAAGGGCATGGTTGCTGTCTTCATAGATCTCAGCTACAGGATCTTGACTTTTTCTCTGTCATCTCAACCGAGATTAAGTTACAAGCAGATGCTGGCTTTATATCAGAGAAAAACACTCCCTTAGAGTAAGAGCTATTCAGCCGTGGAACTTATCTCTTCTTCTCATCTGTTTAATGATGACGATTATGCCACGATTATATGGTCCCTTAGGATTTTCTGAGAAATGTCTAAAAAAAATAGCTTCACCTTATTCCTGTAAGGAACTCAGGAAAATCCCTAGGGTGAAGAATCCTCACTCTCTGGAGTTTGTGAAATAATTTGGCCTGCGCCTTCTGTCCCACTCTTGGGAATTTAAGGGTGCCTTCTAGAAACTGGGGTACTTTAATGTGCTGTATTAATAACTTGTGAACAAAGAAGGTATTTGAGGAATTCTCCCTTTATTTTTCCTAGATTGAAGCCTGCAATAAAGAAGCAGAAAAGATAGAATCGCTGATAAACTCCGACAGTCCTGCCTTAGCTTCTCATGTGCCGCTTTCTGCCCTTACAGCAGCCCAGGTGCAAGTTTCATTCAAGATGGCTTCTTCCTGTAGTAGGTTGGCGCCAACACTATATATGCTGTTTTGGAGCCTTGTGCTTACTTTCTCAGGCACAGCATATAATACATAGTGGCAAAAAATGAACAACGATTCAAGTTCCGTTTTCTAGTCGATTTGCGAAAGACATTCAGGAACTTCTCTTGTATTAATTTTGTAATGTAGGCCACATCTCTATGTGACTTTCACACTGGCTTGGAGGTGCATAGGAGGCATCTTGTTTCCATAGCACCCCGTGCCAAAGGGGCATGAGGGCACGTGGAGGGACTTCAATCCCCCTCCAAGTCACGAAAACTTTAGTGCACAAAAAGCAGTTCTGAAGCTGTTTCTTGCACACTGAGTGGGCCCTCACCCTGATCCAACAGGCCACACATCCCAGTTGACCTTCTGCACCTGCACATAGAGGACAAGGAGCCGGCCTCAGGGACTGTAGTGAAGCCGTTGGACCTTTCCTGAGGCCGCATGAGGCCTGCAGCGAAGCCCAGTCTGGCATTGAGGCGGATGCTGTGGAAATGTGGCCATAATGTTTATACCTGAAACCAAATTATGTGACCAAAGTGATTGCTTCTCACAATCCCAGCAATAGTGTTTTTATGACTGTATTACCAGTATTATAGTACTGTTTATTTTGAGTATAGGTTTTTGTTTTTTCCTCTTCAGTCTTGGAGGAGTAAAAATGAAGTTATAGTTGTCTCTTTTTCATCCGTTTGTGTCCTCCTCCGTCAGTCAGATTTTGAAGATTTTATAGCACTTCAGACAGAAGATGGCAATAGGTCAAAGGGGCACTGGGACGTTCTGGCTTCGGGTGCTCCAACATCCTTGCTGCACATTTTAATAGTTGAGTCACTCAGTGCTCACTTATCCTTGTGCTTTAACACAAACAAGGTGAACTGTAAAACAAAACTGCAAACTATAAAGCGAAGGTGCCAGAGCAAAGGTGGACCTCCGGCAGTGAACATTCTAGGTAGGGCTGATGTGAACTGAAGTTTTATAGACTCAAGGACCACTAGTTCCTCACACTTGCCCTGGGCCTTGGGGCGATTTCGCACTTTCCTTCCTCTTGCTGGATGGGAAAGGAGTGCTGTGAACCAACGTTGGCTAACGCTCACACTTGGAGCGCTCGTCAGCGTTAGCTGTCCCCCCACTGTGATCAAAGCCTTACCTCGATCCGCGTGTGGGGCCGGTCCTCCTCAGGGCACCGCCATTTTCACCATGACAACACTGGAGGGAAGCAGGGGTGGCAGCACGCTTGCATGGCAGCCCTGCCGAGAGTTGCGGATGCTCCCTGGCTGGATGCAACAGGTAGGTGATTGGGGGAGGGTGGGGCAGATTTTGTGCTCCACAGGTAGTGCACGATTAGGGAACGTCTGGGAAGGCAGGGGGTGCCTGGAGGCAGTAGCAGCCTCCTCCAAGTGCAGCCCCCAGAAGTTCACTAATCATGCACTACCAGCCCAAGTGTGAAAAGGCCTCTGGGTTAGCCAGAGATTGTCACGCTAAACAAGCTGTTGGGCGTAACTCGTTCTGCATAGAAACAAGTATCTGCTGGGGCCTAATAGAACAAGATTGTGCGTTCTCCTTATCAAACAGTGGGTGATGGCTTATGTCACATTACTCCTTCGGGATTCATCCACTTGTGCCCATGAAGCGGCAGTATCCCAGATTTACCTGCGTGTATTGCACAATGCATATGTTCGTACATTTTCCACCTATAAACAAGTTAAATTTTATTTTGGTCATTTAGATCTTAAAATACAAGTATATGTTTCTGTTACAAAGCCAGTAGATATAAAAGGGAACGAGTTGGCATCGTCACATATCATGGGTTGTTAAGTCGTTTCGTTATCATAAGAGTTTTGTCATCAGATAGTAGAACTTTAAGTCACGCAGTGTGAGAGTTACTGGACAGTTCTGAATAAAAGCTGGATAAATTCCTCTCTGGTTTTCCCATAAAAGTTCCAGCCTAGAAGTAACTACTTAACCGATTTAACCTGCCTACATGCTATATTTAGTCTTGACTATAGCAAGAGGATAATGTTTAAACATGAGTCATTTTTGTAGTTGCTACCTAAGGGTGTTTTCCCACTAGCACTAAGTACCCATTGAAGCACCCATTAAGGACCCATTTGGCTGGGAGCCGGATGACCCCATTGCCACCACAGACCCCATTAGAGACACATCTGTTTCCATCACAGCTAGGGAAATCTGGATCATATGGGTCCTTCAGGACCTATAATCTGGATTTCGTGTAGACTCCATTAAAGGGGTCTACAGTGGGGTCTTCAGACATCAAATCCAGATTATAGGGAGCCTGTTTCCACTACAGTTGGGCAATGGGGTCAAGAGGAGGCTCGGGGGGGGGGGGAGGCACCCATGGGGGGTGTCCCAAACTCAAGACTTTGAAGTCCCTCCAAAGTTGCCTTTGGAGATTAGCAAAGGCTCCAAAGAGAACCTCTTGCAAGAGCAATGCAGCTGTCAAAGGTTCCGGAGCCTGCGCTAAACTCCGAAGGCAACTTCGGAGGGACGTCGGAGCCTTTGCTAATCTCCGAAGGCAACTTTGGAGACTGCACCCCCTGTTCCCCAAAACACCTGGGTTGTCAGGCAGACCCCTCATGGGTAGATCCGGGTTTGCAAATGGGTGCTCTGGTGTTTCCACAGCAGGCAGGCTAGCACCCATTTCTATTGGGTGCTAGACCACCCATGGAAACACATTGGGTACTTCCCTTAATCCAGGTCTACTAGATCCGAATTAAGGGAAGTACCCATTCCTTAGATCCGGCTCTTCTTAGATCCGGATTAAAGGAGCTCAGTGGAAAAACACCCATAGTGTAAAGGGGAACAAGATCATCTGGCTTTGACTATTACCTCTTTTGAGGCTATGTTTTAAGGCAGAGGTGTCAAACTCAATTTTGCAGAGGGCAGGATTAAAAAAAAAAGTACTGTCAGGGCCAGGGGGCGTGACCGGGGGAATGACCAGGGGCGTGGCTAGGGCACAGAGGAGGGGCTGGGGTGTGGCCGGGGGTGTGACCGGGGGCGTGGCTAGGGCACAGAGGAGGGGCTGGCTGTCCATGGCAGCGCCCGCGCACTCGGGCAGTGGAGGGTCCCGCCGCGCGCTCGCTCGCCTCGCCTCCTTCGCGCCCAAGGAGGACAGCGGCGGCGGCTGCTGCGGGTGGCGGCCGCGGGCCGTATTAATACAGCCCGCGGGCCGCATCCGGCCCGCGGGCCGTATCTTTGACATGCCTGTTTTAAGGAGCGGTGCTGTTTCTTCCGGATCTGTAAGTTTTACAACTAGCTAATGAAAATATCCTTTGAAAATTCAGGAAGGAACCCACTGACGTTCTTAAAGATTAAAAAAAAACAAGTTCCGTTTGTTGTAGCTAGTCTTGTTTCAACAAAAGAACTTCCCATATGTAAAAAAAGTAGCACTTGAAATGCAGTTGGGAATTTTCAGAAGACTTCTCAAAAGTAGCATTGTTTTGTGGTCTTGTTTTTATCCAGACGAGTCCCTCAAAGGAGCGGTGTTGATAATTTTGCATTAAAGGCTTTGATGGCATAAAGCACATATTGTTTGCCCTTAGAATAGAAAGAAAGAAAGAAAAAAGGGAGGGTGAAATAGCTTCTTCTCTCTGGAGTGCAAAATCTCAATTTATTTCCTTACCATAATCATTGTGTTGAAGGAGTCGTTTAAGTCCTTTATCTTGTCTGTGATATGCTAATTCCTTATTATGAAGGCAAAGTACTTGCTGGATCAAGGTGACTGTTTTCATTTTTCTAAAAGAGGGAATGGTGGTGCAAGTGCATTTTAGTGTTTTACAAAAGACAAATGCAGTTTAAGATTATTGCAAAGTATTATTTTTATATTGCTTAGAGGTATATTATTCGGTCTATTTTTAAACAATTTCTGAAACAAATAATGCTGCTACTTAATTAACAGTGCAGTCCAAAACACAGTCTTGAGTTCTGCGCAGCCCAAAGCCTTCAGACAAGAATCACATTTGGGAAACAGATTTTCCCTCTCAAACCTTTTGTTGGGCAGGATGCGTCCTGGCAGCCATAGGGTGTCTGGGTCACTGTTCCCCCTGGAATGCTCTGTGAGCCAGTTGGCCTTGTGGTTACTTGTGCTGGACTCGTATCTCATAGGCACTGGGTTTGAGTCCGCACTCCTCCATGAAGTCAGGTGGGTGACCCTGGGCTAGCCACAGCTCTCTTTCTGAGCTATCAAAGCCCCACCTACCTCACTGGGTGTCTGTTGTGGGGAGAAGAACAGAAAGCTTTGTCAGCCACTTTGAGTCCCCTTAAATGGATGAGAAAAGTGGATATAAAAGCCAGCTCTTCTTCTTCTTCCTCCTCCTCCTCCTCCTCCTCCTTCTTATTCTGTGTGTGCTGCTTATGGGCTCCTGCCAGGGGAGTGTGGACTGTGGGTTGGACCACCTTGCAGTGTCACACCTGTGGTGCCATGGCAAAGTTCTGGTGCTGGCAAGAGGGAAGAGACCTGTTGCATTCAAGCCCCAGTTGCCTGAGAGATCTAGAGATTTGGATTGCACTGTAACTTACCAAAAAGCATGCTTTGGGGGGGGGGGGTTTGACCTCAATTCATGTAAATATTTTCTATATTTAAGTATATAGCCATGGGATTAATCCTGCAAAGAGTAACATGTAGAACTAAACTTCTTCATGCAAAGAAGGGTTTTGCGGATTTCCCCACAATGTCAATCATGTTTTAAGCTTATATCTTCCATAAAATGTATGCAATGTAGCAAACAGTGATGTGAAAACAATGTATTTTCTTTTAAAAACAAACTTTTGAAAACTTTTAAAGATATTTATGTATCTCATTTTTAATTTTGCCGTATTTGCATACTCTGTGTTTATAGACTTTTAATGTATTCATGTATTATATGTTGTAATTCCTTCCTTGGTCCTCAACCCAGAGGTCAGGTCTTCTGTTCAAGAGAAGAGTTGTGAAGTTCTTCATTTATATACAAAACTTTCAGAAGAGGCATTTTACTGGTTTGTGTATTTTATGCACACTAAAACTATCTAAATGAAGTATTTTTATCAGTATTTTGAAAGCATCTTTGTTGCCAAATTGCTAAGTTTTAAATGAAGGCACTCAAAAGTTATTTTCAGCTACGAATGCATTGTTAAACGTGAGAAATGTTTTCTGTTTAAAAGAAAAAGTATAAAATATTTTAATACAATTTTTCTGTTTTTCGAAGTATATACTGTGTAAAATCTGACATATAAAGTTGTATGCTTTAATATTATTATTAAATTTATACAAATGGTTCTTGAGATAACAGTTGTGCTCTTCTTTAGTCCCTGAGTAGATTCTTTAATTTCGTATGTGACGATGAAATGTACAGTCAAGTGTTCCGCCAGAGAGCCGTAACTTTGTGGCCCACATTGTGAGATGAGCTATTGCTGTGGATAAAGGCCACACTCTGAAAACAGTTTCAGAGGTTACTTTGGCTGTGTTGCTCTCGATCACAGCTAAAATGATTGATTAACTCAGCAGTGGAAAGTAACAGGTAAGTACCCACTTACGGTCTCGATGCCCTTGAACCGTCTTCAGATTGATTTCAGACTCCTGCATGAAGGCAGCTGGGTGACCTCTGCTGAATGTAAATCCGTGTGCATGTTTTTCAGAGCATAAGCCAGTCCTTCAGAATTCTGCCCTCCCCTCCACCACCTTGCTCTAGCCAGAAGCAGGCTGTGATCGGACAAGGCTTTTTCAAGTCTTCCCTCTACGAAAATATGTCCCGTCATGAGACACATTAAAAAGTGTCTTCCGAACAGTTGTTCCTCTAGGTGAAAGAGAACCTGCCTTATTTTGCTACATTGCATCCTTCATTTGGCTCCAAACTAGGGCACATCTGCCCTGACAGCGGTTGCCACCCATTGATTGGTCAACAGTCTACCTGCTTTTTCTACCCTTTGGCCGTGTCTTCATGGCAACCTTATTTCGGATTCAAAACGTTTTCAATTCTCGGAGTCTGCACCACCCCAAAGCGTGGTGAATCTCAATCCTGATTTCAACAGGTCTCACTCCAGATCGTGCGCTTGAAACGTTTTACATTTTTTACTGTGTGGACAATACCGTTTTAAGGGATGAGAATCCATGTTTAGGGTTTCCCTCTCCCAATAGCTTGCTTCCAAAGACAGTGATTTCAGTGTTAAAAATCCACCCTTAGCAGCGCTAACTGTAGCGATGGAACCACTTCAACCTGATAACAATGTTGCAATTTTGCGCAATGCTAAAAGTTCTGACCTTTAGAAAGTGAAAGGGAGGGAGGAAAGCAGCTGAGGTTCTGTGTGAATGTTTAAAGCAAAGGGGCTTGAGTTGCCGCTGCTGCTGTGTGCCCTGAGCAATGGGGAGAGGAGGGGAAAGAATTGCTGGCTGCCCGCTGCCATTTTTCCCCCATCCGTGGAAGTGGCAGCCACCTAGCCACCCAGTTAGGCTCCGTGAAGGGGTCCCTTATGGGTGGCGTGTCCATGCCAGGAGGAAGAGGGCAGGGCAGCCCCGAAAAGTGCCTTTTAAAAAGTAGCCACTTGAGTCCCACCTTGAGTCACGTACGCCACATAGGATCCTCAGAATCCGGATCCAACGCGATTAAGTTAAAAGTAATGGGAACAGGCAAATTCGCGTTTGCATCCAGTTCTATTATTTCAGTTTAGGGAAAGCGAAATAAGCTTGCTGTGGGGATTCGCCCTTTGCTTCCTAACATAGCTGTACCAACAGTTTCCCCGTGAATACATTTCCTACTGCCTTCAGCAGTGAGGCGGGTGGGTACCAGGGAGAGGGCCTTCTCAGTAATGGCCCCCAGGCTATGGAATAGCCTCCCCCTTGAGGTGTTTCAGGCCCCTTCTTTGATCTTGCTCAGGAAGGCGGTGAAGACACACCTCTCTGCTCAGGCCTTTGGCTAAATGTTGGTTATGTTTTTCCTCCACTGCAAATACTATGGTTTTAACTGATATTGTGTTGTTTTGTAACATGTTGGATTTTAAATGTTGTGATGGCTATTATTGTTTTAATACAGATTTTTTGATATGCTGGATTTTAAAAGTTGTTACCCGCCCTGAGACCTTCGGGTATAGGGCTGGATAGAAATATGAATGAATGAATGAATGAATGAATGAATGAATGAATGAATGAATGAATGAATGAATGAATAGTTGTGAGCACTCATGTGAAGGCCTTCTCTGTGGTAGCTCCCAAGTTACACTATGATCACTTCTCTGAGGAGCTGTTGGACAGATGGCAAAGCGTCAGCTTCTTGCCTGGTCTTCATTTGAAAACATGAATCTCAAATATATATATTTAAAGTTAATATGATTTTGGGATTTTATTTGTTTTAATGAATTTCATTGTATAAAGTAGCCTGAGAACCACTGGTGTAGGGCAGGAAAAAAATAAAATGTATTATTTATTTCATGTAAATTGATGCTGCTTGAATGCCAACTGCATGCCTGATAATCTTTTCCCCATTTGTAGAAGTCCCATCTGCTGATACGATAGACCCGTGTCTGCATGTAAACAGATCTGTATCTGCTATGAACAGATACGTATCTGATATGTTTCCCCAGCTTAACAAATGTCCAAACTATTTGTACAAATGTCTGGCAACATTCTTATTCGTTCAAATGTTAGCATAGGAATATTGTAACATTCAATTCAAGTCCAAATGTCTGAATTCAACCAAATCTGGCCAAATTTAGAATATTACGAGTATCCGTGCGTATCCCTATTCCTGATCACTTGCAGTCAGCTTCTCTCGTGTAGGTTTTAAGTTCCAACTAAAAGCATTCCTGTATTCTAAAGCTTTTGGATACTTGTGGTAATCCATGATTTTATGGCTAGTATGCTTAAAGCTATCATTTTAACCTAATATTTTTCTTTTTTATTAGATTGCATGTACTGTAGTTGGCAGGACTAGTTTCAGCTTTGTTTTATCTTTAGTGGTAAAGCACCATCTACAGTGATGGTACTATACAAATAAAGGATCATCATCATCATTTCATTGGTTGGAAACCATGCATAACATTTGAAATATGAGGCCTTCAAATTTAACAACTGTCATAAAAAATCTTGTCTTTCCCATCAGTCATTTAGTGATTCTGGATTTTCTCCCGTTTTGTAACTCAAAGTCACCTTCTTATGGGGATGAGAGGGTCAACTGCCCATTAAGAGAGTAATTCTGTTGTCGCCCTAAGGTGCTGCTGCCTCCATCTGGCTGAGGCTGCGTAATTCTTCCCTCTGGCTCATGCCCTCCTCTCTCTGTCGGTCCTTCTGGACAGCGCCCAGAGCGGACACAGTTAACTCATGCCCTCCTCTCTCTGTCGGTCCTTCTGGACAGCGCCCAGAGCGGACACAGTTAACTCATGCCCTCCTCTCTCTGTCGGTCCTTCTGGACAGCGCCCAGAGCGGACACAGTTAACTCATGCCCTCCTCTCTCTGTCGGTCCTTCTGGACAGCACCCAGAGCGGACACAGTTAACTCATGCCCTCCTCTCTCTGTCGGTCCTTCTGGACAGCGCCCAGAGTGGACACAGTTTAAGCAGCACTGAAAGCTGAAAAGTCAAGTCTGCATTCAAGCGCAGTAAAGTTAAACCACTAATTCAAACAACTTGGGAGTCCTTCTGCATAATACAAACTGCTAATCCGCTTCTGAGTGATTTTTGTGAACAAGAAATTCTTTAACTTTACTTGTAACTCAATACAGCATAGAAGCCCCACTGGGTGCAATTAGATTTCACGCTCCTCCACCATAACTCTGGCTGATCTAACTTCTGCTTGGCTGTGTTGAAGCCTCTTACAAAGTTGGTTTTCACAACCATTTCACTGGTCAGAAAAGTGAACAATTTGCCTCTTCATGAGAAGGCGCTGAGTGTAGTGAAGTCGGCAGCCCTTTGAAAGCAATTTCATCACGAACCCTGAAGTGACGGTGAAGACACTTTCTAAGACAGCTGTTTTTACCCACTTTCAGCACTAGGTAAATTCACTGCTCAGCTTTCCTACAATAGTCTTCTATGACGGATCCTAACCTCTTCTCTCCCTTAATTGCAATTTCATGTAAAACACTGAAGGACCTCTTCCACAGCAATTAGGGCAGATTGTGCTTCATTAAATTTATTAATTTCTGCTGATTGGGTGGCAGGTCATTTGGAATTACATGATGTTCCCTTTGAAAAGAGGTCGATAAGCGTTCTTCAAAGCTAGTTTCTAATTCACTGAATCCTGCGTGCTCTGGAGATGGACTTGTGCCGGCAGGTGTAGATATTTCTGTCACTTCATAGTTGCTTAATAATCCCACGGATTCTTCTAGGAAATCAGTTTCACGTCTTTGCAATTTGATGGGGCTTAGTTTCTTTCTCTGAGCCTGTATTTCAGCATCATCTGCAATATTTGCAAATGCCTGTAGCCGCCTTTTAAGCTCCGATTCTGCTTCTTTGATGTACTGAGATGCTAGTGTCTTTTTGAAACATTTAGTTATGATGCTGGGGGAAAGATGAGCCAAAAGTGAAAAAATAGAAGTGTTACAGTTTAAGACACCTAACATTTACTGCTGAACAGCTGGAGCTAGGCTACACTGGGGGTACATTCCCACAACCTTTAAGGAATCCATACCTTTTGTAGACTAAAGCTCCTGAAAAGCAGATTATCTGTATGTGGGTTAAATGAGTTCTCAGTGCTGTTCTGAGGATCATAATTTGCACAGTGGGAATGGCAAAGTGGACTTTTTTGGGAGCAAACTATACTTTCAGGGACATATTCCCCATTCTGTCTTATCCAATTACAGTGGTACCTCGACATACAAGTGCCCTGACATACAAGTGTTTTGAGATACAAGCCGCCGAGCGAGTGATATTTTGCTTTGAGATGAGAGCAAGATTTGAGATACGAGTATGTAAATACAGTACAGTACTTAACAAAAACAACTGAGGTGGTGTTTTGGGAGCTGGAATGGATTAATGGGAAAATTGCTTTGAGATACGAGCGATTTGACATAAGAGCAAGGTTACGGAACGAATTAAACTCGTATGTCAAGGTACCACTGTATAAACATTGATTTCCTCAGAGGGGGGGCAGGAGAGCAAAAGAGCAGACAGGGCAGAAGCCTGATTTGCCTCTTTTCTCCAGTTCCTGCAAGGAGGAACATTGTATCCTCCATTTCCTTTCTCTCTCCTCCTTGCTAACAAAAGTGAAAGGAAAAAAAAAAGTTTCCTTTCATTAAAAGAGTTTTCTGCAAGAGCACAAATCCACTTCAGCAGCTTAGAATCCTACAGTTGGAAGGGACCTCCAGGGTCATCCAGTCCAGCTCCAAGCACAACGAGGATCCAGTAGCTGCTCCCCCTCTCAAGCACACAATTGAAGCTGTGACTGTAGGGGAGAAGCAAGAGAAACCTCCGTGAGAGAGACTTGAAATTCAGTCGCTAGAGATGGGGAAAACCGCTTGCAGCATATTGCTCTCTCTCCTCCCTCAGCCTCCGTCAGCCTCCCTCAGCCTAAGTTGCTTCCCAACATCTGTGAGCTCCCATGAGACAGCCTCTGGTCGAGGAGCTAATTAATATGCACCTCTTTTCGCGTCTCTCTTTTAATCATTAGCGGAGCTCTGCTTGTGCGCATAAGAGCTGCTATAACCCCCTGACAGTTGCTCAGCTGATTGCAGAGCAGCTGTCAGGTGAGTGTTTGCGGCAAATCAACCCTTATTTGGGTAATTAAGCGCTCAGGTAAGTGGGGGGTGGAGAACACAGCGGCATCCCAGTGCAGGGATTTGCCGCAGTTTTCACGGGGATGGGTGGGTTTGCCTTGAATCCGCCCTGACCTCCATTGCCATGGGGACTCATTAATGCAAATCGTAATTCACATTAAGGCTGCCCCCAAACCACAGCGCGTCAGGGGCAGCCCCATGGGGATGTGCCCATTGTGTGATATCAGTAGATATAGCCCATATCACTAATGCTAAGCCACAAACTATTTCTTTGCCGATATTTTATTTTACCGGAATTCATCTGTGCAAATAAACCTCCCAAAGTCATTAGACCATCTGATGCACATAAATATGTTATTGTTATTCCCTTCATCTATTTTCTGATCAGAGGATATTCATTGTTACATCAAGAAGATAATGTCTAGCGCGTTATGTGATAGAAAATAATTACAGAAGAAAATCGCCCACTTAAGTCACCTCGTAGAGCACCATTTAAGATGCTAGGACTTCGCCTGTGAGCAAGCCCCATTACAGCACATTGTTAGAGGCTGCTGCTGACATTTGGCATAGAAAAATCATTACTGGGACCTGATTTTGGACTGCATTCTCTACCTTGTGGTTTTAGAAGTAATAGTAGTAAAACAATGGTAGCCCCAAAAATGATGGTCTTGCTTTTGGATGTTTGGAGGGGGGCATATATAAGAAAAGAGGCTTTCAGAGCCAGCAGTCATTTCATTTGGGGTGGGTGGGTTCTGGAGAGTTATACCCTGTTCTAGAGTTCAATGGAAAATCTGTGCTTTCAGATATAACTGTGTGGAGAATCCTGAGTGGCGTTTACTCTCCACAAAGTCAACTCCTCTGAAGATGGATATCACAATAACAGTTGAAACTTCATTCCAAATTGAATGTAGAAGACGTCTAAGCCCTCCAGAAGCGCCCCACCCCGAATGAATGAAAGAGGCATATATGTTGATAATAAAAGCAGCATGATTCTTAAAGTGAATAGCATTTGCCATAGTAAAGTGAGTATAAGGATTGA
Source organism: Aspidoscelis tigris stejnegeri (assembly GCA_023333525.1). Lineage (NCBI taxonomy): Eukaryota > Metazoa > Chordata > Lepidosauria > Squamata > Teiidae > Aspidoscelis > Aspidoscelis tigris. Next base: position 2,006,381 of record JALMGA010000008.1, read on the forward strand.
TCTTACTTATTTATCTTATCTTTAATGTAACCCTCAGTCTGGAAGAAACAAATTCAAAACCAAATTGGCAGCCATGGGTTTTGCTTTGAAATAAAATCTAGACAGCTATGAACATTCAGATCCTTACATCCAAATTGTCACAAGGATGAAACTGGTTGCTGCAGAAGATATTAAGAAAACCATCCACATTGGCAAAATCCCTGAAAAACAAGACAACAATTTTAATAGTTCACTGGAATTCCAATAGTTCACTATTGTTTTGATGATAAGTCATCAAGTGGAAAATGTTCTACAGATAAGTTTGGAATATGAAACATACCATGAATAAACCAAATTTCCAATATTATATTCAATTAAAATGTGCAAACTACATAATAATTATTTCTAAATTATTTGCCCTACATTACAGATCCTTGTATGTAATCCAGCAGTGTCCAGCACACAGCCATGTGTTTTAACATTTACACAGTTCAGGTTAGGATCTTTTTGGAGATCTGCATCTGGGAATGTGTTCTTTAAATATGATCCATAAACAGTTCTGAGGTAAATCTACTGGGGTTGTTCCCACCTGGGTTTTATTGCGGTTTGAAAATGATTTGAATTTTCTTTGGCCCTATTACAGATTGGGTTCCCACATTTTCTGAAGAGTAAATAGCTAAAAAACACCTGAAAAAACACCTGAAAAAAATAGCTCTCACTTCCATTTTTGCTGCTAAAATGCTTTATCTTTTTTACCTTTGGGAATGGTACCGCAGTATTGGGGGAAGATGTGTCATGAAACGAATGGGGTTTCACCCAGTATGACGGTGATGGCTAACCTATGACATGCATGTCACAGGTGACACGCCAAGCCCTTTTGGGTGACACGCATGGTCACCCTGGCACCTGGGCGTATAGTGCTTGCTTGTTCTCGAAGTGTACGAAATACCACCTTTCAGTTGAAGATGTAGCAAATGTAAAGAATTATTTGTTTTTGCTTTTAATAAAATACATATATCAAAAATATAACTTTTTTACTAGAGCTACAAATATCACAAAATTATGGATATTTCTAGATGTGACACAGCACCCGAATTAAGCTAGGTTTTCTTGCAAATTTTGACACACCGAGCTCAAAAGGTTAGCCATCACTGCAGTATGACAACCCCTGGCTTGCCATCCCTTGTTTGCCGAGGAGTTTAAAGTGTTCAAGCCTCCACCCCCTTCTTTCCCTCAGCAGGCCACTTCACGATGGATAAAAAGTTTCATTTTCACCCACTTCACACTGATAACAAGTTTCAGTTCCTGCCCACACTTTCCCCTCACTTTCTCCTTTTTTGGCTGGAGAAAGACGGCTTGGCTGGCTCCTTTCTGCGCTAACCAACCACAATGGGTGGGCAGGAGCAAGGTGCGATAAAGGAGAAAGTGAAGGGAAGGCATGGGTGACAGCAGCAGCAAAAGCAGGAGGGGAGGGGGAGTTGGGCTTCCCCACCTTTGGACACGTCATCGTGGGATCAAACCCAATCAGGAGAGAAGGGTGGGCACCCTGGCTGGCAAAGGGTGGGGAAGAAAAGATTCACTTTCCTTGATGCATTTTTGAAGGGTTTTCTGTGGGGACAGCAGAATCGGGGTTGACTGTGATTTAACATGAAAAAAGTGGGAACGGGCAGAATGTGTGTTTGCATTGGGTTTAGTTTTGTTTCATTTTTAAAAACCCAGGTGGAATTGCAGACTTAAGTGGGATTGTGTCAAGTCTTGCTTTTGTGTCGATTTACAACTACTTTATGGTATGAAAAGGAAGGGACTAATGCCTTGGGGGGGGGGAGCAATATTTAACACATAGTTACACCTAAACTAGAATAATTTGTATGCCATCTTCATTATTTAATTAAAAGTAAGAAATCCAACTGTATGCCACTTAGCATTCTTGGGAAATAGTGCTGTAAAGTCAACTATTTCTGGTCCATTCTCCAGTCTTAAGGTTGCACTGGAGACATACCTGTAAAGGTCTCAGATATTAAGACTGAGGAGCTTCAAACTGATCACAGAAAACATATGGACAGAAAAAAAGTAAGATTTTTTCCTCATAAAGACTGCAGTGCTTAAAATGAAGCTAAAGTACTTTGAGACTAGTCCACCCAATATAGACTTAAAAGCTACTTGGATTCTGGCAAGAAGTATTATTACGAGAACTCTAGATGTGTATCTAACAGAATCTTTAAAACAACTGTAAGTTTTGTTTGATGGTTGACAGGCTTGGAGTCAGCAGATCCAGGGTGAGAAGGCAACTGTGCTACCCATGATCTTTTACTAGTCAAGATGGTTTCTGGTCTGAGGACAAATCTCATGTTTTTATTGGTCTCTTGACTCTTCCCATCCAGATTCCTGCAGTCTTTCCCCATGTGTCCAGGTTATTTTTGAAAAAAACAGTATGAACATTTTTATTTTCATCAAAAAACCCACCCAGGATCTCTGCAAAAGTGGAGTACAAGGGTCAAAAACAGGGTAGCTGGGGAATTTCAGATTTAGAAGTTCATTTTGAGGCTAGACAAATTGAAAAGAAAATGGAACACAGTGCAGAAACTATGGAAAGTAGCGATTCATTATTTCATCCGAAGGTAGATTATCGATGAAGAACAGTAGAAAACCTTTTTTCAAATGTTCAATAATAAGATGTAAATACCATCAATTATTAACACTTTATATTATCCCCATGATCTCATTATCATTTCCAAGGATATTGTTTACAAATCAGCAAACCTCAGGCAGGATAGAATAGAATAAAGGCTTTTACAAAGACCAAATGAGTCAAATACTGCTTATTCTATTTCAAACATTACTGCATCACTTGTCATAGTAAATCTCAAAGCAGTTTACAAAAGAGACATTAAAAGCAAGGATGAAAAAAGAAACACTTAAAAATCATCTGTTAAAAACATATTAAAAGCAGGGTGGGCTAGGAAGTGAATAGGGAATGTCTAGGTGAACTATATGCCTTTAATTGGCCCCATTGTGGTTGACTCTCAAAGAGGAGGGGATGCCATAAAACAGAGGCGACCACAGTAACCGGACCATGAATTTTGAATGATTACTTGAGAACAGTGTTAACAGTGTTAATATTAATTAATTAATTAATTAAGAGTGTCCCTGTTCCCTCCCACACCATTTTCCTTCTGTATCTTGTCTCTTTGGATTGTAAGCCTGAGGGCAGGGACCTCTCTAAGATTAATATAATATTGTAAACCGTCCTGAGACCCTCGGATATTGGGCAGGATAGAAATACAAACAAACAAACAAACAAACAAACAAACAAATAAATAAATAAATAAATAAATAAATAAATAAATAAATAAATAAATAAATAAATAAATAAACCAATAAAGGCAGAATCTCCAATATGTATGCTGTGTAACCTAGCAATTTACAAAAGTGTTCGGAAACAGACCTATCCTCTTAGGGCGCGTCCACATGCAAACCAGATGATGAGTTTTGGACACACGCAATAAAAATCCACATTGTAACACGCAATAAAGTGCCCCATATGGTTTGGGGCAACGCGGATTTTAATCGCACGTGCCTGTCTCCATGCAGGGACGGATTTTAAACAGAGCCGCGGAGCTGCAAAGGGTCTCAATCTCTGTTTTAAACCCCTCCCTGCTCTTTGCGGCCCTTCTACCACCTGTCAGTTGCCCGGCTGGGAGCCCCAAAATCCCAGCTTCGAAGTGATTTCGGAGTCATTTCGAAATCATTCCGAAATGACTCCAAAGTCACTCCGAAGAGATCGGCAAACACTTCGGAGAGGCTCTGGAGCTGTCGGCGCGGTCCATTTACTATTAGCACAGACTGCGCGGACTCCCCTCCGAAGCGATCAGCAAGGACTTCGGAGTCTTTTCGAAGCTGGGATTCATGGTGAGGCCAAATTTGGAATATTGTGTACATTTCTGGTCACCACACCTCAGCAAGGATGTTGTGGAACTGGGAAAAGTGCAGGAAAGGGTAACTGCAGGGAGCTGGTGCCACCTCCCTCATAAAATCAGGCTGCATCATTTAAGCCTCATTTAAGAGGTGACCTGATGAGAGTTTATAAAATCATACATGAATAAAGAAAAATTATGCACAGCAGTACTCTGTCACACTGATGGACATGAGAATGAGGACCAACAAAGGGAGGAAGATTTTCACCAGTGGATGATGGGTCAATAGCATTTGCTACCAGCAGAGATGGTACAGCTTTAACAGGTGAAGAAAGGGTTAGAAAAATGCATAGAGGGCAGGTGTGTCAATGGCCGTTTGAACTGATGCTTGGGCACTGCCTCCAGGTTAGGGAGACAGGAAAGATGCCTCTTAAGGAGTTGGAGAGCTCTGCCCTTGTCTTCTGCTTGAGCATGCCGTACAGTAATTGCTGGGCCATTGAGTAAGACGGGACACTGGACTAGATGATCTGTGGCCTGATCCAGCAAAGACCTGTCTTTGGGGTGACAGGCATGGGCAGGACCTTTGTGTTGATAGGAGTGGGCATGTCTGGTTTGCAGCCTGCCTTGAGACTTCTGGGTAGAGAATGTGGTAAAATGAAGGAATGCTGTCTCCTGCTGCACCTTCTCTTGGCTTTCTGAGTCTTGGTGAAAATGTATGTCTGCTTTTCAGCTACTCTGGGGTCACTGCTGGTGAATGGCTGCTCATATTGGAATAAATCATCTTTCATCCACAGTCTTACACTGGATAAGCAGTCTCACCTGGTATGCATTACTGGTAGACTCTATGGCAGTGATGGCGAACCTTTGGAGCTCGGTGTGTCAAAATTCACGAGGAAACCTAACTTAACTCGGGTGCTGTGTCACATCTAGAAATATCCATAATTTTGTGGTATTTGTAGTTATATTCTTGATATATGTATTTTATTAAAAGCAAAAAAACAGATAATTCTTTACATTAGTGACTTTTGTTGCTGAACTTCATTTGCTAAATCTTCAATTGAAAGTTGGTATTTCATACACTTCAAGAACAAGCAAGCACTACACGCCCAGGTGCCAGGGCGACCATATGTGTCACCCAAAAGGGCTTGGCGTGTCACCTGTGACACGCGTGTCATAGGTTGGCCATCACTGCTCTGTGGGGTGCCCCGTCCTCCCCAGCTTTACCCCCCAGGACAGCACCAATGGAGACTAGCTGGGAGGGTCTGCTGAAGAAACTGACAAATCCTACTGGTCTCTTTTAAAATGTTTTGAGCCTATTTTATCCCTAACGTCTGTTTAGGTTGACATTAAAACATTGTTTTAAGAATATTTATTCTCGTTATTCTTTTATTTTTAGAATATGGAATCCTTGTTAAGTCACTATTGTCAGTTTCTCTTTTTTTTGAACAGAAAACTGGGAAGGAGATATTTCTGTATGGATAAACACAATCGCTTGTACGTCAGTTGTCAGTAACCGTTTTTTATTCTATTTTACCTTTTCCCTTTCTTTTTAAAGTTAATTTACTCCCTCCCCCCCCCCCAGATAACCTGTACTTTCTTAAAGCATCACACTTATAATTTATTCTTTTTTGACAGGTGGGTCTCATAAGCAAACAAACAAAACAGCTTATTACGACAATAAAATTCATAGTATCAGAAAATATTATCTTGATTACTGTAACTTCGTCTCAGATAAGCTTGTCACACAGCTCAGGGTGGTGGGGGAGGGGGTAAATCAGTAGAATTTATGCTAAAACACACACTGCAGGCCTGTGATATACAGCCATGCATCTGCAAACATAGTGAACTCCACTTTACTGATTTATTTGGGCCCAGAGCACTTCTAATTGCACCTCTGATGTTCTTCATGAGCTGCAGGAATACATGAATGAATAAGAAGGGATTGTAACGAAATATCTCTTTCTCTCTTTTCTTTTCTTTAAAAAATCCTTCCAACTATCACTCAGCACCTCAGCTCTTCTGTATACTGCTCTCCATATTAATTTATCCACTATCCATACAGCACAAAAGAACCATCATATTACATCCAAGACAATGCAAGACGTACAGTCAAGTACAACAAAACAGGAGGGAAATCAGCATTGAAGGCCTTCAGAACAGGACAAGTTATTATGGCAAGACTTTGTGGGCGAGTTCCCATTAAAGGAATAAAGCGCTATATACAAGGCTATTCACATCGGGATTTACATCGATATGTAAAGCGCATTAAAAGGAAGCAAAGGAGCATCTGGCAATCGCATTCAACCCCAATTTTGTGTCCCCACTCTTAAATGCTTAAAACGCTTCCAAAAACGGATTGGGGAAAGCGATTCTTTCCCCTCCTCAGCCTTTCCCCACCCCTCTCTCCCTATTGCTCAGGGGGCATGGCGGCAGCAGCAACTCAAGCCCCGTTCACCCGCTCACTTCCACAGCCACCATCCCCAGCAGGGGTTCCCTCCGAAAAAAGCACCCTGGCTGGCTGGCTCGCTCTGCTGCCGCCTCTGCCTCCGCACACACACTTAAACATACACACATCTCCCAGTTCCTGCAGCAGCTTCGCCCCTTTCCCTTTTTAAAGATCAAGGAAGGAAACAGCCAGAATTGTGCAGGATTGCCTCTTTCCTTGATCTTTAGGCTTGCGTGGGTGGGAAAAGAAACATGGTTATCAGGTGTGAAGTGGCTGAATTGCTACAATGAAACAGTCTGTTGTATAGGGGAATACTCTAGTGTTCCCACAGCACTAAGGGAGAAACGTTTTAAAAGCAAAGTGGGGAAAAAACACTGGAAAATTCCGGTGTTTATTCTGCTTTAAAGCCAAATAATCCTTAAAATAGCCCTGAAACTGATTGGGAATGGGGATGAAGAGGATCCAAACCATTTTGAAACCGTTGTAAAGTGGTAATGGGAACTTGCCTTGGAAGATTCCGCTCCTCACTAGATTTCCGTTTCTATTATTTTACACCTAGAAATCTTGGCATTTCCCAGCCTTTTTCTCATAAGCTCTTTTTGCAGCAGAAAGGTCAGCTCTTCAGAAACAAAGTTCACTATTAGTGCATAAAATATTTAAGAACAACCTTCTCCCTTGTGGCACAGTACCATGACTTAGATTTTTAACTGTTTTAAACTCCGTCTTTTGTTGTGACCTGCCCCGAGACTTTTGAGAATGGCATGGAGTACAAATATAAGGTGAATAATTATTTTGGGTGTCCCAGCTCAGCCAAATATTTTAATCTATTTCTACATAAAAACGCTCAGTCTTGGTGTCCACACCATTAATGTCCTGGGCGGACTTTTTCCAGGGATAAATGCAGATAATGGTAAATCAAAAATTGTCTTAGAATCATAGAATCGTGGAGTTGGAAGGGACTTCCAGAGTCATCGAGTCCAATCCCCTACTCAATCCATCCCAGACAGGGCGGCAGGGGGGGGGGGAGACCTTTGCATCTGAGAAATCCCGCCCACACCTGGCTGCCATTGGCCTGAAGGCTGGACCTCCACCCCAAATAGCCCGATAGTGTCCACTTTTTTGGGGGGGAGCAGATTTGGCTCAAAAAGGGGGGAAATTCTGTTCCATCAGTACTTTGTTTTCTCTGGGTTTCTGCAGGATAGTCCTTATAAAAATGGAGGTGCTGGATGCTGGGTTTGGATTCTATTTGGATTTATGCATAAGTAAATGGGGACGCTGGACACCGAATTCAGATTCAGTTCTGGTTTTAAACCTTTAAACTGACCATAATAATAATGTACTGCATAACTGCTTTGTAAATACATACAGTATGTGGGTGACAAACGGAACGAAATAAGAGTCAAAGGCCTATTTAGGCCATCAGAGTAACTTACTGTGACACCTTTTCTCCGTCGCTGCCCCTGCGCCATCAGTGCTCTGGGCTTTGGGACAATTCTCACAGGCTGCTTGGCCGTATTTTTCATTGTAAGACCCGGCAGGACACAGCGTGCAAATGGTACCATATTTTGCACTGAACCTGCCAGGTGGACATGTTACTGTTCAGAATAAAAGAAGCAGGGAGAATAAAGTTTTAATTAGTGCAGCTCCTACTTAATATTACTTTAATGTTATTATTCTTTCAACATCAAGGCTAAACCTTTTCTTCGCTCTTACCTGTTGTGTTCCCAACCTTCATGCTTATCTGTGCATATTCCACTAACTGCTTTCTCTCACTCAAATTAAACTGAGCTCCAAAGCTGACGGGTTCGCATAATCCTCACAGAACTCCATTTTGGCTCCACAGCCCTCACAATGAGCCAGTTTGGTCTAGTCAGGGAGCCACGCTCTTATCTGGGAATACCAGGTTTGATTCTGCCCTCCCCCATGAAGCCAGATGGGTGACCTTGGGCTAGTCACAGCTCTCTTTCTGAGCTCTCACAGCCCCACCTACCTCACAGGGTGTTCGGTGGTGGGGAGAAGAACAGAAGGTTTGTCAGCCGCTTTGAGTCCCCCTAAATGGGTGCGAAAAGCGGGGTAGAAAAGCCAACTCTTCTTCTACAATCAAAGGTAGACAACAATGATCACCTCCTGTTTCATGCTATGGAAGTTCTTCAGATAGAGAATATCTTTTCTAATAAGAGAAAAGTCCCTCAGACCTAGATGGTGCACAGAAAGTACGAAGTATACCTAAACAGCATACAAAATTGTGGTATAGATGGAATCTGCTTGCCGTGTGGTTTAACTTTGGGCTGAATTCTCTTTGAATTGGGTTGTGCAGCAGAGAAGGCAGCAGGGTTCAGCTCCTTGGATCTAGAATGGCTAAGAATGGCCATTTTGATTCAATCCTACATCTGACATTCCAAACAGCTGATTCAACCCCTAACCTCAGCACGAGAGCTCAGAGTCCTACTTTCTGATCAGCTGCAATGCTGCAAAACCTAGAAGGATTCTAGTTCTGGCCTCTGAAACCCCGTAGAGTGGGCAGAAAAGAGACAATCTGTCGTCTTACTCTCCTCCATACCTCCATCAAGAGTTTGGATCCGTGAGAGACTTGGTGGAGAGAAGAAGAGCTACACTTCTTTGCTTTAAATGGCAAGGACACTCACATGTCTATTATTACCAGAAATTTGTTCACAGCCTCTAGATTATCTCTGCTGAAATAATTAGTTATATGGGCCCTTTTATAAATAGTTTGTACTATCTTATGCAGAAAACTAGCTGCCCCTTCCCTTTGGCCTGCCATAACTTTTCCACTGAACTGAATTAATGAGTATACATTGTAACGTAATGTTTTGTATTGATTTGGCATATTAGGTCTTGGCAAGGTATTATCTCACTTTGCATGTGTTGTGGGGATATGAGTGAATTATTTCCCCTGTTTGCTTTGCATTGAAGTGAAAGTGACAGAAATTTGCATTTGTGAGAATGGAGCTACTTCAAACATGCAAGGTTTTGAATTCACTTTGAATGTTCTTCGAATGTTCACTGATCCCTGCTGCTACCAGCTGCACCCCCAAATCTACTCAGAATCCACTCAGAATCCACAAATCCACCTTCACAAATGTAACGAAGCTTCCAACGAATGCACAAACGCTTTTGCTTTGTATACGAATGCCTGCTCCCAAACATAGCCAATATTTGGTTCAAATGCAAATGTACTAACCACACAGTTAGTACAGATTGCGAAGGTGATGAACATTTTTTGCCCAAACCTCACCTACACACTGCCTTAAGACATTTGTTTTGAAATTGTTCTTGTTTCATGATTTGGTGTCTCTACAGAGGTAGAATTACTATATTTAGCCAGGCAGGGAGGGATGGGCCAGAGACTGATGGTGCCACCATGTACATAGTTAAGATATGTAGGAAATACTTCCACCAGTTTGCTTCAGTTCACAATTATATTTAAGTGCAGAACCTCAAACATAAGATTAACTCATTGATGTTTTCAGCTGCATAAAATCACTGTCACATCGTTCATCATGCGGCTGGATTCTTCTTTTGGAATCTTTCGCCCATGAGATTCTCCTAGGCCATCTTGTGGTATCACACCGTGAGTTTGACTTTTACTATTTGCTTTTCTACTGATTTTTTATCTGGGTTTTAACTGTTTGACTTTCATAGATTTCAAGTTGTTTTCTGTCTTTTTACTTACTCCTTAGTCATTCGAAGGAGGCTAAAGTATTAAAAACGCAGCAAATATGTATCACATAAACGAAGTCTGAAAACTCACCACAACATCCTGGGCATTTCACGCTGCTGTTGTTGGTGTTTAGGCTTTTCCCAAAACCTGGTTTGCAGTGGTCTACTTTGACACCCGTGAGTGTACCACGTACATAGTTCAGGTGACCACCATGAGAGGAGTCGGCACTTTGGCTCTGAAAGAACTGTTGGACGTTTGCATAGGCCTAGAAATGTAAGAATCAAAAAAAGCTAAAATGATCATATTGTTATTATAGACACAATATTAGGCAAAATATTCATTTATGCTAGGATGACAGATGTATCAACGGCTACTAGATCGAATGCCTAGATGCATCTTTCAGGCTGTGGGGAGGAGGAACCGGGGCGCTCTAAGGCCATCTGCTGGGACTCGAGAGCAGGAGAAGGTTTGTCCTTGTCTCTGCTTGAGATGCCCATGAGCATTTGGTGGGCCACTGTGTGCGACAGGATGCTGGACTAGATGGGCTGGGCCTGATCCAGCAGGGCTTCTCTTATGTTCTTATGATAGCTGGCAGCATTATAAACAACAGGAAAGAAAGGTAAGTACAGTCAAACCATAGTTTTTATCTGCTTGTTTCCTGAGGCATGAGATGAGCGTAACCTAAAAATGGTATCCATAATACTCACCTAGGAGCCTACCTAGGTTGGAAGCAGCATGCTAGTATAAGTACGCTTCACCCACCTGCACTGCATCTGAATAATATCCTGTATTATTTATGCCTCCTCAGAGCCAAGCCAAATGCAGGCCAAGATCTGAGACAATAAATGAAAATTGGTTAGCTGTCCTCCCGGTCCTCTGCCACACCTAGATGCCAGATGGATGAATAACCTTTTTTAAGCAGCGTGATTGAATTGTCTTGTCTTACTTATGTGTCCTTTTCACAAATTTTTGGTATAAAGAATATTCCCAGGGCCAGGCAGTCTTGATAAGATGTTTCCATACCAGAGAAATCAGTCCAGATACCATTATGGAATTTATAGATTTCTACTTAGTTCAAGATACATGGGACCACCCAGCACTACAGGGCAGAATCGTTGTTGTATGTTAGGCTGTGACAGTGTGAGGGTTGAATAATACCCCATTAGTAGCGAGTAGTAATTTCCTTGGCGTCGTGGCCACTAAACCTTTGCAGAGAGCCTCATCTCCAGCAAGGTACCCTCATTTAACAATCAATAGGCCTTTTGGAGAAGTGCCAAAGGGAAAAGATCAGCAAAAAAAGCAATAGTAGTGTAAGCTTAGTATTGTAGGCTTAGTGAAACAAGTGAACAATTCACTCCAGCCTGGTATGGGACTAGAATCCACCTACTGTTTTAATGATCTTTTTAAAAAAGTTTCCCGTGTTGTTTACAAAATGTTTCTGTGAGCAGGGGGTTGGACTTGATGAGCCTATAGGTTACCTTCCAACTTTATAATTCTATGATTCTATGAAATGCTTTAAATAAATACATAATAAACAAACAGGCAGCCTTAGTAGTGAGAAATGAAAGACATCTGCAGACAAAATGAACTCAGACAGGAGTCCACTAGAAATCTGAGTTCTTGCTGACAACTGTATTTTTTAGAAGGCAGGATTGAGGAGACCTGCTGCCTTAAAACCTATTTTAGGTACACTTTATAGATTTTGTATTTTTATCATCATAATTCTCCCTGGGACATTCAGGCAGAGGACAGGATATCAATACTTGAATGAAGGAATGAATAGCTAGACCTGATCCGGCTTTGCATCCACGGACAAAGAAAATCAACCAGGGACAGGCTGAAGGCTAATTACTTTATAGAAGCAAATAATTAGTTTAAAAATACTATTTTCAATATTTAAATTATAATTGTGTAAAAACTATGTATATATACTAGCTTCTCAGCTTGCATGAAACTTTATATTACCTTTCTAATATTGCTTGTAGAATTTTCACATACAGAACTTCTACAAAGATCTGGTTCAGTCAGCACTGAAGGAAATACTGCAAATCAAAAGAAAGTCAGTAAAGAATTATACAGACTTTCTCCGGGATGGTTTTCTCTGCCCTAAACCCAGCCTGTGTGCAGGTCGGAGATTCAGGAGGGTTGCGTGCTTTTTCATTTTGGAGTTTTCCAGCACTGTTCATATGGTGATACTGTCAACACGTTTCCAGACCATGTGTTTAATTGTTTTGATTTAGATCCAAACACACGGCGCCCCTAAAAAATAAATATATCCAGTTTCTCAGCTGCCTCAGTTTTGATACATTCCTGGGTAACCAGGAAGTACCATCATTAAGCACCATCAGAAGGTTTCAAATGCAATATTGTAGAAAGGGAAGCCAGAGGGCACCACCAAGGGGAGTGGGACTAAGACTCCATTAGGAGCCCTTCAGGAACCTGACTGGCCCTGATCAGGTATGCCCTGTCCCCACGCAAGACTCCTCTAGGTCCAGGACCCTATCCTGAAGGCCCTGTCCCCATGAGTCCTGGGGACAGCCAGATTTAATGGGTCCTCCAGGTCCTTAAATCCAGATTTGTTGCGGACTCCAAGCTGTGAAGATCAGATTGGAGGGCATGCATCCGCACTACTTACTGGAATGATGGGGTAGTGTGTGCCATTTACGGTAAGGGAGCTCTGGCTCCGCCCACCACTCACAGATACAGAGGCCTGCACAGTCTCCATAGCTGTCTATGGAATAAGCAGCTATGAAGGCACCCCACCTTCTGTCTGCAGGCACCTGCTGTGAGTGACAGTGGCACTGGCCAATCATGCCATGCCACTGATGGCCCTTCTGGCCCTGGCAAAGTGGAGCATTGCGATGGGTGCTATGGTGTGCCCACAGCACTCCATTTAGCACCCATTGCAATTGGGTGCTAGAAGGCTCGTGTGGATACATGGAATCCTTCCCAAGATCCAGATCTTTGAAGGCCGGATTCCAGGGAAGATCCCACCTCAAAGATCTGGATCTTCTAGATCTGGATCTTTGAGGGTCAGTGCCAAAATGGGGTTGATGGGTATTTTTGGCCAGGTTTCATCCCTGTGCTTCCATAATGGGTATTTTTCTCAGGTGAGCAATATTGTCATGGGGCAAAAAACTGGGTTTGAGTGTTCTGTACCCCAATAACAGTGTTCTGGGATTTTAATCTATTGAGCCAGACCAAAACAAAGCTTCTTCTCCCGTCCAGTACACCCTGATTCACAGGACACTTGTGACCAGTTTGAAACCACCCAAAAAGCCCACCTTCAACGTGAGGGACCAACCGTTTTCCTTTCATATTATATAACCCTGAAAATTCTCCTTTGCCTTAGATAATGTGGAAAGAAAATGTGCAGTCATTTTGCCGTCACGTTCTCCCATGCTGACGGCGGAAATGAAAACTTCAATGAAGCTGGGCCCAAAGCCCATTATGGCAAAGGTCTCCGCTTCACCAGTGTGTTTATTCTGGCCATTCATGCATCCTGCTTTCAGTTGCAGGGGCTGGAGGACCAGACATTATTTGAACAAGGGTTCTCCCAACGTCTCCTTGGGCCCCTGAGTTACTTACTTAGAATTACTGTGTTTTTTCATGTCTACAAGCCCAAGGAGTTAGGGACAGATAAATTTAATAGAAGCTCATCTCATCTCTACCATTAATTCCTACTGATAATCATCCAGCTTGCCCACCAACATAGATTTACCACATTCACTTTATACTTTAGCTTATTAATCTCCTTAAATTTTGCAGCATTTTCTCATAAACAGGATTCAAAACTTACACAAGAAGGAGCCCGCTTTCACTTTACCTGCAAACTGAAAGGTAATTTTATGAGTTATCCTTTCCATGGTGTCTGTGGCGGAATGGCACTGAGTATTCCACTGCCTGATTTCACATCCCACATCGTGGATTAAACTTTCCAGGTGCTCTAAAAGATATTTTTCAAATGAAGCAACTGTATTGGTTGCACAGGTTCCAACTGTGAATTCAGCTGACAGATGTAAACTCTTCCCTGGCATGTGATACACTAATTGAAATTAAAAGGAAAATGCTCTCTCTTAGCATTTTGTGTGAATTATCCAGAGCTAATATTTTGGGATCTGAAAATGCATCAGTGATTCTATGTCTGTTTAGTGATGCTTTCTCTTAAAACCAAATACTTCATTCATTGTGGTTTAGAGATTTTTCACATTAGTGCCCAGATACCTTTTTCTCACACACACCCCAGCATTTATCTTGCATACCCAGGCCCCACATAGACAATCATAAAGATGTTTTTATTTAAAAAAAACCTTTTATAACAAATGTTAACATTCTTCAAACAAAATCCATAATATACCTACTGACAAGATTACATAAATGCAACTAACATAAACCCAGCCTCGAACCAAGAGACTCTGCAAAAAGTAATTATTTTACCGTCCTGGGGGCGGGGGGGGGGGGGACAACAATTAACCATTTTTTCAAATTAAAAACTCATATTTTCCTCAACCGGTATTGCACATAAAATTTTACTGGAAGCAAAAACTATTGTGCATTCTATATGTGACGTAACAGACTTTGCTGGCTCTTAATCAGAAGTGGTCTTATTCTCAAATTATCTGATCTGACGATCTATTGAATCATTGGCTGCAAAATTTCATAGCCTGATATATCAATCTTCTAATATCAATGGTTCTCTTGTTTTCCAGTGTTCCAGTGTTATCAGTTGGGCAACGTAAGGAGTCTCTTATATAAAAGTAAGCAGAACTATAGAGCCAGCTTAATATTAGTCTTCAATACCTTCTTTATCTCCAGGTCTGCCTTACCCCCAAATTCATATATCTCGGGGCATGACCACCACATGTGAAAATATATTCCTACTTCATTGCAAGTCTTGCCAACACTTAGTTGAATTATAAGAAGATATATATGCAAGTCTGATAAAATCTATGAATGTCCTTGGAATGGAATTCTTTAGGTTTGTTCATTTTGGCCCATTGTGTCAGTTAATTGCAGATCACCCTCCAGGATGAGTAACTGGTTCTTAAACTCCTTTTCCAATTTATTTTAACTCACAACACATTTCTGCTAGCAGATCTCATCAGTTGCGCATAGATTAGTTACTTGTCCTTTCTGGCATGCCTTAAGCTTATCTAAAGAGCTCTCATGGGGTGTGTTCCCACTTAGTGCATTCCTGGACCATTCTGGTCCAGGTGGGACTTCTATTCTAGTGCGGGTTTGACTTTCTGGCCGGGAGCAGCACTGAGCGCACATTGGGTTGTTCCCATTTACTTGCCAGTAAACCGAACCCGCAAGTGTGCAAAAGCACAACAGCAGCTTTGAAACAGCATGGTGCTGTGGTTTTTCTCAAAGGAGAGGACAAGAGCCAGTGCCACTGCCGGGCTCAGTGTTGCCTCTCCCTACTCGGACAAGCCGCGGCTCATGCCAGTGACCCCAGTGCCCCTTTCCTCCTTCTCCTCCTCGCCCACCCACCTCAGAGTTTGCAAGCCAAAGGCCAATCACGTGTCAGGACGGTGCCCAACCCCGATTCCTGGAGTGCACCGTGAGTGTGGATTGAAGGCAGTCTGATGGAGCCTGCTGCTGTGGCTTAATCTAATGTCTCTTCGTCACCGCTCCCGAAGGGCTTGCTTTCCCCTCCATCCCGCTGGAGCGCAAATAGTTCTGTGTGTACGCGTGCACGTACTGTATATGTGCATATATATGTGTGTGTAATTCCACGGGTTCCTAACTGCATTGGAATGTCTGAGCCAACTGGGCTTCCAAGGGCTCAATAACCGTGGGGAGCTGCGGCATTGGAGCTTTAATTCATTTACTGGCAAGAAAAGACCTGTTTCACCAGGGGTTTTTCCCCCCTGGATTTCTGCAGGATAGTGCTCAGAAAATCTGGGGGAAAGAAGTAGAATAGAAACGGGGCTTGCCGAATTTCAATTACTGCCGATGTAATGGGAACCCTGGATGCTGAGTTCCCATTCAGTCCAAATTTTAGTGCCTTTGGGAACGCACCCAAACAAAGATAAATCCCTATTCAACATGGACATAATTTGGGTGTTACCATTGCCTCTCAGGATGTTGCTTGGATAAACCAGTTACTGGGAGACTGGGAGCTTATTTCGAATTCAATATGGGTTCAATCCTTGCAGACCCCACGTCACTTTGGCTTAACATACTTTCCGCGTGTTAAATTGCCCCAAAGACCTCATTTCAACAGGTCTAACTCCGGATGGTGTGCTTGATACGTGTTGCATTTTTTACTGTGGGGACCCTACCATTTTAAGGGATGAGAATCCATGTTTAGGATTTCCCTCCCTCAATAGCTTGCTTCCAAAGACAGTGGTGTCAGTGTAAAAATCCAACCTTCACAGCAGCCGCTACACTGTAGCAATATGATAACACTTCGCACCTGATAACAATGTTGCAATTTTGTGCAATTCTAGCTCTTTGGAGTTCTAACCTTTAAAGGGGAAAGGAAAGCAGGGGCAAGTTCTGGGAGATGTGTGAATGTTTGAAGCAAAGGGGCTTGAGTTGCCGCTGCTGCTGTGTGCCCTGGGCAATGGGGAGAATCGCTGGCTGCCCGCTGCCATTTTTCCTCCATCCAGGCAAGCAGCAGCCACCCAGCCAGGCTCAGTAAAGGGGTCCCAAATGGGTGGCGCATTCACACCAGGAGGAAGAGGGCAGGGCAGCCCAGAAAAACGGCTTTTAGAAAGGAGCCGCTTGAGTCACGTACACCACCTACGATCCTCAGAATCCGGATCGAGCGCGATTAAGCTGAAATTAATGGGAACAGGCAAATTCGTGTTTGCACCCGGTTCTATTATTTCGGTTTAGGGAAACTGGATTAAGCTTATAATGGGGATGCACCTTCACTTGTTTTGAATGCAGCCATAATTATGTCCATGCCAGATCCTAGAAGCTATGTTGAGTAAAGTTGTTGACATTTTGAATCACATTTCTGTCTCAATATTTGTTTTTCTCTGCATCCCACCTCAATACAGTATTACAATTTCATTTCGTCAATAAATACTTCTAATATAAAAAGCCCATGTCAGATGCATCAAAATGGGGCCATTCGCAAGATATTTCTGCTCAGATCTTTGGTTCTTAACTATTTTATCTTTGTGCAGTCCTGTTTTTGGTTGTTTTATAGTTGTATGTTTCATTTAAATATGGTTTACATTCCTGAGACATCAGTAATAGGGCAGTATATAAACTATAAATAAACTAGACTAAACAAATTATGCAGGAATGGCCAGTTTAAAACACCCAAAATGAAGAAACCCACGGCGTGCAGATTTGCCATTGGAGAAGGAGATGAAAACCAGAGGTGATGAAACTGAGCTAATGAAACTCTTAACAATGTATAGAACACTTAAATGGGTGGTGATTTAGACAGAGGATGAGACCCGAATCACGAAAGGATAATTCCCCAGATCACTACAGACCGGGTGCTTTAATGCTTTGGAAGTCCTTGATAGCGAATCGGTCTCAGTATCAAAATGATACAGTCACTCTCAAGTCATGGTCATTCTCAAAAACTTTTCAAACTGTAGCACGACAACAGTCGCATGATTTTAAAGTATTTTATTTTGGAATAGTCACCCTGCTCCTTTAGCCTGAAAGTCAAAAGAGATTGGCAGAAGTGTATTCAGTAGCTGATCCTTTTATTGACCGTTTCTTATATATACCAGAATTTTTTAAAAAAAAAGAATCAGGAGACGTTCTATTGCAGTCACTGCTTTTCCTAATAATATGACTTGCTATTCTATAGGCATACATTGAATGAGACCAAGTGCCTGATTAACTAGTTCTTTTGGGCTCCTGCAAACCAGCATCTGAATATTTTACAAATTCAAATAATGTCTTAAATTAGTGCAAACAAAACAAAGAGAATTATGATAACCTCACTTACCATAAACCATATAATGGACTTTTGTAGACAGCTGTTTATTTTTATGTATGTAGCTCACTTTGCAAGTATAATGCCCAGAATCACTGCCTTTAATGTTATGGATCTCTAGGCTACCATCATCAGTTACAACAAATCCTTGGGAATCTATAAATATGAACAAAAAGCAAATAGTTGCATTAGATGTGGATGGTGCCTATAATATGCTATGTCCTCTTCATGCGCGGCTGTCAGTCTTATCGTTGTTTATAGTAGCCCATTCCTATAATGGATCACTATAGGAGTGAATCATGAACTAGTATGAATTCACCAATACAGATTCAGAAGTAGTGGGACGCAGAGTTTGCCGAACCCAAGTTTAGAAATGGCACCATAGCTGACGTCAATTGCACTACCACTCTGTAATGTACAGTAATGAGATGAAATGGCTGCAGTTGGAGAAGGATGCATACTTACCAAAACTCATTTAAAAAGTGATCCTTAGAATTATTTGAACCAATCAAGGCTGTAGATACACACACCAGAATTCAATGTTTCCATAGCTGAGGAGCAAAGAATGCTCACAGTTCTAATCTGGCATTATGTGTCCACAAGATGGAAATGCTCGTTCACAGTACTTTGTTAAAATACTGTTAAGACAAGAAACACTTGTTTGGCTATCTGTCTCACCAGGAACATTCAGGTAAACATCAGGTGAAGTTCTATTTCTGTAATGTAGACACAACTAAGTTTCTGTTTTACTGTGGGAACAGCATGTTTATCTGAGCTAGGCCTCTGCTTTTCCTAAGAGGAATATTCCAATTCCGGATAATCCAAATATGTACATGTGGAGGCCAGGCTTAGTGACTCCATGCAATCTCACAAGGGTTCATATTGCCTTAACAATGCCATGATGTGTTGCTTTTTGATTTGCATGTTCCTTACTAAAGATGTAGATCTTAGTGGATAAGCTGTAACCATGCACTGCTTTCATGCATCCATTCATATAACCAACAATGCATTTAGCTAGCTCCTATACTGCAACCATAAAGACAATAAAAGCCTTCCTTATTGGAACGAATCATTGTGTCTGCTCTTATGCTGGTGAATGCCATCTGCACGCATTATCTGCTGTGATTTTAGCGAGATGTGATTCGGGGAAATCAGCATACTAGCAATGAAAACAATTGTTACCTTTTGTTATTTGTCCTAGTGGACCAGTCCAGTGGTATTTTGGATCAATGATGCTTTGCATTAGCAGCCTTTCAGTCAAACAGTTTAGAATTAAGTTACTCGAATAAATAAGAACATATACTGGAACTGAAGGAGAAAATAATATTATATAAGTTCTAAACATACAGAGAATTTAACAACAACAGAGAAAATACAAAAACCACTCTGAGCTGGTCTAGCAAAGGAAAAGAAAATTTTTTGATGTACTTCCCAAATTATGTTAGTCTAATCTGTACCAATGAAATATTTCATATATGGTGGCTGCTGTTCATTCTAATATTGAGGGACTGTATGTAATCAGATCAGATTAACAGGTATGAAGACAACTGAAACCCATTTGGGAAGAAGTAGACGTGTCTACGAAAGCTCATGCCACCAAACGCAGATGGAGAAGGAAGAGCTGAGCTGTCCTTTGGATACCATGCCTTCTAAACATGCTTTCGCTTTTATACAGTTGGTAAAGTGTGACTTCACTGAATGCAGTTCCAGAACCTTTCAATATTATGTCCAGCAAGGTAGTTAGTAGCACTTGGAGACTAACAGGAGAGGGGCTGGTGACATGAGCTTTCGTAGACATGGCTACTTCTTCAGACGCTTGGGGGCCCAATGGAGACTAGCGGGAAAAGGATTGGTCGCATGAGCTTTCATAGGCACGTCGTCTACTTCAGATGCTCAGGGGCCTATTGGTCCCCTAGCATCTGAAGAAGTAGATGTGCCCCCTAGAATTTGTAGAAGTAGACATGCCCTCTGGGGCCCCTAGCATCTGAAGAAGTAGACATGCTCATTGGCCCCCTTAGCATCTGAAGAAGTAGATGTGCCCATTGGGCCCCCTAGCATCTGAAGAAGTAGATATTTCTATGAAAGCTCATGCCACCATCCCTTTTCCTATTAGTCTCCAAGTGCTACTAACTACCTTGCTGGACTTTTTGAATTAGACTAACACAGCTATTTCTCTGAGACTGACTTTCAACGTAATGATTATTCCTGTAAAGCTCCATTGCCTTCCACAGACAGACTGGGCTATTTCCCCATGGAGTCATGGATTTAAATTGACAGACTTGTTGATAGATTCCTTCGAGCCCCGTTTTCCATGGGTGGCAATTATTTGTACAACATGGTGGTTTGTGGGAACTAACCTACAAATCAAATCAATTTTACTTGCCGTCAACATGGACCCATAAAATGCAGATTTAAAATCTGTAACAAGGGAGGTAGCATGATAAATGTTATAACAATAAAAAGGTAAAATAATAAAAGCTAACAGCTTAATCATTGCCTTCTGATCTGTATGGCCACTGAAAGAAACTGGGCCATAACTGCAGTTACAGTGGAGTTTGTATCTTCTGATAGAAAACTATACCCCAGCTGGGTTTCCCCAAAAGATATTGAATAATGGATCGGATTAGTTTGTCATGAGGTCTGTTGTAGAAAGTGCATTTCAAAATAATATATTTGATAGACTGAGGTTCCTGTTTACATGGGCAGACTCTTAGTTAACAGGGATGTCTTCGTATCTCCCAAAGATATCTGTGTAGGAAGCACATTGGTTCTGCTCCTGGCGAAGGTAGATTGGTGATTGCTGTTTATTAACATGTTTAGATAGGGAGGCGAACTTAGAAAATTGGGATCTCTTAAGCCAAGTGAAAATGGAGAAGAGGAGGAGTTTGCTTTTGAAATGAGTTCTTGGGTGGAGATATTAGTGGGCTCTTGGTTTATTTCAGAAATGCCTTGATTTGGCTTGATGTAGAACAGGTAGTCTATAGAGAGTCCGATGTGGGTGAACTTGTTAGCTGTGAGTGAATGATCGCGTGGGGCGTGGGCTGTAATTGACTGGTAAGTGCGCTGGTTAAGGTAAGGTGATTCTGCTCCGGTACACGGGAAGGGAAGCGCAAAATTGCCCCAGGTTGGACACAAGGAAAACCGCTAAGGAAGACTGCCAAGGAAGGATGGGCACATCAACCCAACAGGAAACTAACATACGCAAGGAACAAAGCTGATATACTGTATAATGTATATATCAACCAATAAGTAATGTTTACATTGAGGATACTCTCTTGTCCAGCAGCAAAATGGTTGGAAGAAGAAGGGCTGCCCAGAAAACTCTGTTGATTCAGCCCACGGTACATTAAGGGCTTACGAAGTCAGGCCCAACTGCATTGATGCTGCAGCCCTATCCATAATTAAGTGATATTCACTCTCCTATAACTTCAGTTTATTAGATATGCTTACTTCTGTAAACAACATTCCTAGGATATGCATGAAAGCTCTACAATTGGATATGAATAGGGCTATGAACAAATTCATTATGCCAAGTTGGCAAGAGTTGGTAAAGGCTACTCAAAGAACAAGCAATGCAAAGCACGTGATGTCACTGTAATGGTGAACCAAGCCCTGTTTCCTCCCAGATTAGAAGTCTGCTAAGAGGGAAGGCTGCAGAGTTTTTATCTTTCATCCTTGGCCTTCTCACCTTGACAGAGGGCCAGGCTTGCAAGATGTCAGACCTTGCAAACGTGGGTCTCTTTAAGGAGTTCATATGCTGTGAATATATGGGGGGGGGGCACAGGACGCTTCTAAGGCCATTTCCTGGGATTCGAGAGCAGGAGAAGGTTTGTCCTTGTCTCTGCTTGAGATGCCCATGGGCAACTGGTGGCCACCATGTGTGATGGGATGCTGGACTAGTTGGGCTGTGGCCTGATCCAGCAGGGCTCCTCTGAGGTTCTTATGGACTAGACGGGCTGTGGCCTGATCCAGCAGGGCTCCTCTGAGGTTCTTATGGACTAGATGAGCTGTGGCCTGATCCAGCAGGGCTCCTCTGAGGTTCTTATGGACTAGATGGGCTGTGGCCTGATCCACCACGGCTCCTCTGAGGTTCTTATGGACTAGATGGGCTGTGGCCTGATCCAGCAGGGCTCCCCTTGGGTTCTTATGGACTAGATGGGCTGTGGCCTGATCCAGCAGGGATCCTCTTAGGTTCTTATGGACTAGATGGGCTGTGGCCTGATCCAGCAGGGTTCCTCTTAGGTTCTTATGGACTAGATGGACTGTGGCCTGATCCAGCAGGGCTCCTCTTAGGTTCTTAGGTTCTTAACTCCTTGTGCAGAGCCCTAAAAATCAATGCTAATGTAGAATACAGTGGAACACGTATGCATCAGAGGGTTAGGCTTCTGAAATTAACAAGTCTAAGGAACAATTTAATTACCAGGTGCTTCTTCTGTTCCAAGTATTTGATTAGATTTTGGCTGAGTTTCTGGGATAGAAGTAGTAGTATCATACTGAGTCTTTTCATCTAGGGATATGTCTCCATTATCTTCCTTTAAATGAATTCCCCTTTTTTGTAAATTGTGCGTCCTGTTCATGAAACATGGACTTCCAGCTAGAGCAACATGGAAAACAGAATTGAGATTTGAAAAACAACAAAACAAACTTGAAACAAAATGCTGGGAGGAGGAGTGATAATTCTATTAAATTAATATTTTGCATCTCTTTCATAACAGCACCTGTAAATAATAAATAAACGATGGCCTTTGGAAGCTATATGGAGGTGGGGGTGGGGGGTGGGGGGGACAGGAGCAAAAGACAAAAAATCCAAATCTCACATCCACACACACACTTCCTTTCGCTTGTCTTCTATTAACTTACCGGTGGCCTCTGAGAAAAGGAGGATAAGCAATAGCAATGCAAGCGTGAGAAGAAGTTCTAGCCAGCAAAGCTGACACTGTGGAGAGGCCGTCATGGCTACCATGGCTTTGCTTCATGCCCTTTCTTCCAAGAAGAGGGCAGTGATCTGCCACCCGTCCAGGGACTCAGGGAGGTGGACTTGGGAGCTGAGTTAGGAACTGAGAGGGAAGGGGGCTGTATGGATTCAGTATGAAAAGGTGAACATTCCATGCTGGGAAGTGACAGTTGCGGGAAGACCGTTGGATGGTGTGAGCTAGGCGAGATGGATGGGAGAAAGGACCAGATCTTTACACAGTTTGGGGCAGAGAAGAAAATCCAACAGCTGACAATACGTAGTGCAAGAGGCTACACCTGATAAAATTAGTAGCAGGGTCCTGAGAAGTTTGTTCTTCAGGGGAATACTCACGTGTTTGTCTTTTCCAGCTTTATTGTTACTTCTCCTTGGAGATGAAAAGCAGAAAGCTGGCATTAAGGAGGAGGGAAGAAACAGCAGTATGAAGGGCTAATAACAGATAAGAGATTAGATAAGAGATTTGCAACAGAGATATGTGTTAAAGAGCAGGAAGTTGTTTAGAAGCAATATGGTAATGGCTGTATTAGGAGAACTATGGTAATGAAATGTTATGTTTGAAAGTGCTGACATGCAGAAATTTCATGACATGCGAATTGTAACTTAGGCTAATGCTCCGCCTTCCTATAAAAGCTGTCTTTTCTGTGACTCCAGGGGGGCAGTTTCTGCAGTCTATGATTCCATGGTGCAGTTTGGAGAACTAATTCCTCTGCTACCATTTGCATGCAAAGAAAGACTCTCTTTCTGGAAGATTCCTTTGGGCATTAATTCTGTGCGTAGTGCGTAATTTGACCGTAACAGCACTACATGAACTATGTGCCATCTTTGAGGCTGTTGCAGATCACAAATACATTGCTAGCTATGGCTCCTAGCGTGGATGCCCAAGTGTGAACAGACCCTAAGGCTGCGTCATGGCTGGTCTCTTGAAGCTGAATTATCAACAAATAAAATCATGAAACATTATGTATAATCAAGTGTAATTATAGTTGTGTGATTAAAAAATAAAGAATTAGAAGGAAATACTTTTGGAAACAAAGATTTATTTTAACTGTTCTTTCTGTTCTTTCTGTTTTTACTTCAGGTTTCCACAATATTTGAACTTTCCTCAAGTTTTGGACAGCTCCCTCTTTTTGTTTTGTTTTTTAAAAAGCAACTCTAGTACAGAACTTCCTGCCTGCTCAGACTGATTATAAACAAACCCAAAGCTCCTTGCCCTCTTTTTTAAGCCTTGAGTTCTTAAAGGGAAGTTGCATATAGGGTGTTTTTCCACTGTCACTAAAAGTACCTATTAAGTACCCATTAATGGGTACGTAATGGCATTTTTGTACCCATTAATGGGTACTTAATGGGCACTTCTAGTGACAGTGGAAAAACACCCATAGTCTCTTTCCATACCTACCTGGAACAGTATTGCTGACCTGGAACAACTTGGACGGTCTTTCTGTGACAGGCCCCAAGTCTCTCCAAAGCTCACACAAGTTTCAGAGCCTGCTCCAAGGGCTTTGACACCCAGAAATTAATGTTCCTGGCCTTGGGAACCTAGGAGAATCCATTTGGCAGTATTGGGGGGAGATGTGTCATGAAATGGGTGGGGTCTTACCCAATAGGACAGCCCCTGGCTTGCCATCCCTCCTTTGCAGAGGAGTTTAAAGTGTTCAAGCCTGCACCCTCGCTCTTTCCCTCGGCAAGCTACTTCACAGTGGATAAAAAGTTTCACGTTCGCCCACTTCACACTGATAACAAGCAACAAGTTTCACTGTCACCCACTTCACACTGACAAGTTTCATTTCCTGCCCACACTTCCCCTCACTTTCTCCTTTTTCGGCTGGAGAAAGACGGCTTGGCTGGCTCCTTCCTGCATGAACCAACCATGGTGGGTGGGCAGGAGAAAGGTACGCTAAAGAGGAAAGTGAGGGGAAGGCGTGGGTGAGGGGGCTTAGGGAGGTGATTTTGCACAACATCATAGGTGACCCGCGTGGTCACGCTCGCTGAAGGGTTGGCTTTGCTGTAGGGAAGCAAAAGGCAGAAGCAAAAGCAGGAAGGGAGGGGGAGCTGGAATTCTCCATGTCATTGTGGGATTGAACCCAATCAGGAGAGAGGGGTGGGCACCCTGGCTGGCAAAGGGCAGGGAGGAAAAGAACAAATTCATTGTTTACAATTCTGGCCACCTCACCTCAGGAAGGGTATTGTAGAGCTAGAAAAAGTGCAGAAAAGTGAAACCAAGGAGATTATGGGGCTGGAACATCTCTCTTATGAGATCAGGCTGCACTTTGCACCATAGTTTGCATCCAGTGTGCTCCCAGATGGAGCATCTGCACTTGAAGGGGCTGTTTGCAACTCAGAAAGAGCCCTTTCCTTGCTGAGGCACAATTTTGTCTCCATACATGCACTTACCCCGACCAACAGCGTCCAGAAGTATCCCTATCCACACCTCTGTAGTGCAGAGAGGCATATAACACACTGTGCGAGCGTGATGGTGTGTCATGGGACATAGTGGCATCATTACATGTGCACAACACATTACCGTTGTCCCAGTGATGGCGCTGGTGCATGTGCAGTGACACCAGCAACACAAACCAAGATGGCGGTGCCCAGACCACACATCTGCACCAGGTTAATGTCCAGACACATGGGAGAGGGTGGGTTGGCGTCTACTAGCATTTGTGAGTGCAAATGTTGAGATCTATTGATGAGATTGCAGAGCTGCACTTGGCAGGTTGCACCGCGTAACGTGATTAGAGCACTGGAACCACAAGCAGAGTTTGCAGAGACCTGGTTGCATCCTAAACAGAAGGTACTTTATTCTTAGTGATTGCTAGTAAGAACGACATAAATGCAAAAGTACAGGTTGCATGGATATGAGACATAAACTACAGGTATACAGCTTATTCTAATATGAATATAAGGATACAGCTTGTTATATCGTAGCTAATATAAAAGCAGGTACAGGAAGTAAATTGCTTCTGGATCACTTAACAGCTTGGTTATAATCCTTGGCATAACTTGGCCTAACAGACTACTAGATATATTGCATACTGCTACTCTCTATTGCTACATATCACTCAACTCTAAGATGGATGCATAGAAGCAGATATATTCGTGTGTGATTCACGACACTATAGGAAAAGGCAGGATAGTGTTTATGCCCAGATTTGGCCAATCCAGTGGCTACGAGTAAACACAGTAGTTTCTCATGGCTTTACTTGTTCTCATAGATATAGCAGTTGTTATGGCTGGGTAGTAAAGTGTGATAAGACGGCTGGTGTTATTGTATTCTGGTGTTACGCAGGCCGATTCCCAAAGCACATTCATATTCCCTGGCAATTACAACAAATGTGAATGTGAGTTCATGCTAATGGATGGGAAGTGTGAACTTGCACCAGGTTTATTTTGCCTCCACTTACGATGCTTAAGAGATTACTTGACTGAAGTATATAAAGTTATGCATGGCGTGGAAAAGGGAGATAGAGATGAATTCTCTGTCTCACATTTCTAGAAACAGGCGTGAGAAGGGGAAGTATTTTTTCACCCATTTATGTCCTGCATTTCTGTCTCACCCTATACCTGAAGTTCTCAGGGTACAATAATAAATAAGATAATCCATGAGCTACAATAGCCATATGGGAAAGGGATGCCATTCCATCAGTCAAACATTAGACTAGAGAAGTTACTACCAGAAGTAGTGGTGACAACAACTAGCTGGATAGCTCTTAGAAAGGACTAGACAGATTCACCAAGGGCAGGTGTATCAACGGCTACTAGAATGGTTCCACCTCCAGGCTGGAGATAGGTGGGATGGCTCCAAAGACTGTCTGCATGGAGTCAAGGGCTGAGCAATCGTCTTCTACTTGAGAATGCCCAGAATAGTATGCTGGACTATGGAACTGCGTGCACCTTCCGCCGGTCTGTTTTGGCTAAGTAGGTTTTGGTGGGTTCTTTACGCTTAGGAGAACCTGTATGACCTGCTTCAGCAGCCACAGTTGCCATATGAAAGAAATGAAGGCAGAAATGGGAGAGAGGCGTTCATTACACCATCTTCCTATTTCAGGAAAATATCTCGCTTGTCTCGAGCTCTTTCTGCATTCGCCTCGGGATCGGCGGGTCTGAAATTGCCCGGCGCACTGATCCTGACCCCGGGAGGGCACTGGCGGGATCAGCCCCATAGAGAGCAACGGCGCTGATCCGATCAGCTCCTGCCAGGCTCTCAAGGCTCATGCGAACTTGGCAACTGCATTTTCATGCACCTGAGGGCTACGGAGGGAATTTCCCAGCTTTGGGGCTTTCGGAGGTGTGTGTTTTGGTGGCTGCTATGGTGTGCCACTGAAAGACACACACACACCACCACCACGCTAGTCCCAAACACGGGAGCCACGCTTTCTGCACGCCTCCTACGTTCTAGATCCGGGCTGCATTAAACAGATCCGTCAGCAATCCGAAGCCCTTTTTGCTCTAGACCTTACTCCAGAGTGTATTCCAGAACAGGGTCCTGCTGTTCACATGCTGGGGTAGACAACGGGGGTTTGCGGATCTCGTGGCCTAATAAGTGTGTGTTACACGCCCTGCGCCCTTAATCCGCATTAAAGGTCTGCGCGGAAAGGTCTGCAGTAGATGCGCAGCCTGCGACGTCCCCCGGGGCTCCTCTCCTTGCGCGCCACACCTGTCCGCCTGACTCGCGGCTTGTAAACGCTTCCGAGGGCCTTTCGAGGGCCAGGATGGAAATACTGCGACAGGATCGGGCCCTCCAGCTGCGCCCCTCGGGAGACTCGCGCGCACCCGTCGCAGGCGCATCCCGGGGCGGAAGGGGCGAAGGGACGTGGCCGCCTTCGTGTGGACGGCGGGCGGGCGGGCGGGCGGGCGGGCGGGCGGCCAGGCGGGGCTCCAGCCTCCCTCCCCTCCCCTCCCCTCGGGGGCTTCTCCTTCCGTCGTGCGGCCGAGAAGCCTGCAGGCGGCGGGGCGGAGGGCGAGGCGAGGCGAGGCGACGGGACTTTCCCCTGCTTTGCCCGCTTCGCTGCTGCAGCACCGACGGCCGAGCCGAGCCGAGCTCGCCGGATCCCGGGCAAGGTGAGCGAGCGGGTGGGCGAGCCGGTCAGCCCCCCCCCCCCCCCCGCCGAGCTTGCGCGTCTAGCGATGCGCGATGCGCCGCGGAACAAAGGAAGCCCCGGCGCCCCGAGCCTTCCCTCCCAGGGCTGCGGCCGCGGGAGCCGGGGGGGGGGGGGGCAGTGCGTGGGCACCGCTGGCAGCACGGCGGGCAGAGCCGTCGCCGCCCGGCGCGGGAAGAAGGCCCCTCGGAGCCTCGCCCGGCCCGCCGCTGTGGCCCCCCGAGGGCGCCCCGTCTCATCCCGTCCCTCGCAGGGCTCCCTTGGCCGTTCTAGGCTTCCCCCTTGGGAAGGCAGCGGGGACCGAGGGGACACGCGCCACCCCACCCCCTTGTTTGCAAAGCGGTCAGAGGGTGGGAGCGCCCCCCTCCACGCCTCGTCCGGTCAGTGGCAGTCTAGTGGCTGGGGAGCCGGACTGTTATCTGGGAATACCGGCTTCCATTCCGCTCTCCCCCATGAAGCCGGCTGGGTGCCCTTGGGCTATCACAGCTCCCTTCTGAGCTCTCACAGCCCCCCCCCCCGCCTCACATGGTGTCTGTTGTGGGGAGAAGAACGGAAGGTTTGTCAGCTGCTTTGAGTCCCCTTAAATGGGTGAGAAAAGCAGGGTTGAAAAGCCAACTCCTCCTCCTCTTCTTCTCCTTCAGCTGTGGGAAACTCCTAGAAGCCATTAGGCAGCTGGGACTGGATCTGCCTCTGGGGTTATCCAGGGAACAAAGGGGCTGCGGTTACTTTTGGCAGCTGTTTGGATGTGTTTTGACCACAGTTTGCACCTATGGGGAAAGAGACATCTGGATAGGGCAGGTGCAGTGTTTTGGGGGACCTCACCGACAAACCTGTGTTGGGCGCTAACCAATCAGAGCGGCCGGCGTGCGCAGGCACAGCTGGCGCACCATTTCAGGGCCTGGGGAGGATGGGGTAAGTACCTCGTGCACATGTGTGCGTCCCCGCCTAGGCCCAGGCCTGGGAGGGTGGGTGGGTGCCCGGGGTGGTTCCTGCGGGCCTTAGGGGACCCGATCCTGTCCCCTAGAACCCGCAGGAACCTGGAGAAGGGACCGAACAGGACTCAATGGCAGACAGGCCTGGGAATGGGGTTCCGCCCCCGTCCTGGCCTTTCCAGGCTAGGACACTCGGAGACTCTTTCCCCACTTGCACATAGGCGGGTAGGTTACCTTCCTACATGTGAACGGGGAAAGTGTCCCCAAGTGTCGCAGCCTAAGTGCACTACAGCTGTGGTCTTTCTGCTGTGGGAATTGCCACTGCCTGCCGGCTGCTTTTTCACAAGCATTTAAGAAGTGTAAGGGCAATTGGGGCGCCTGTAACTTTATAGCAGAGCATCCTAAGTTTGACCTCCAGAATCTCTTTGCTTGGAGTTGCCTTTGGAGGTGTCCATCTGATTACCTTCAGGCTCAGGTCAACCTGTAATTAAGAAGCCGCTCTGCCAACTCCACAACCACGTAGGCTTCATTGAAATGCATCAGTGGACAAGAACGTATTATTTGTTGAGGTTTCCAAGCTCTTAAGTGTCTCCTAAGGTTTGGTCCCAAACTGCTCCTTTGCAACTTTATCCTGCACCCTGGATCACAGGAAATCACGGCTCCCCTTACCAGCTGCCTCACACATTCTTTGCAGGACTCGGGTTCCAGACATTTCCGCCCTAATTGTCTCTTCTGGTCATAGAGTCTGTGTTAGGCCCAGGTCTGCAGGCTAGACGACCCATTCTTAAAAGGACTCCAAGAAAGTGGAATAGATGCATTGGCAGATTTGAAATAAAATCAGATTCACATGTGTTTGCTTATAATTTGATTACAACACCAAGTAATAATTCAGTTGTATGAATGAGCAGCCATTACTTTCGTTTCAGTTGAAATGACGATGCTGTTCCAGTGAGTTAATTCCTACGTCTGCCTACCAGGGATTAGCTAATGATCACAGACACCATAGATCAGTAGGGAAGTAAATACAGTAGATGCAACAGCATTTTAGCAGCAAGGGGAGAAACTGCTCTTGGAGAATCTGCTTCTTGCTGAAACTCTGGGCGAATCCCCACAGCAAGCTTATTTCGCTTTCCCTAAACCGAAATAATTGAACCGGATGCAAACGCGAATTTGCCTGTTCCCATTACTTTTAACTTAATTGCTTTGGATCCGGATTCTGAGGATCCTATGTGGCGTACGTGACTCAAGGTGGGACTCAAGTGGCTACTTTTTAAAAGCCGCTTTTTGGGGCTGCCCTGCCCTCTTCCTCCTGGCATGGACGCGCCACCCATAAGGGACCCCTTCACCGAGCCTAACTGGGTGGCTGCCGCTTGCCTGGATGGAGGAAAAATAGCAGCGGGCAGCCAGCCAGCGATTCTTTCCCCTCGTCTCCCCATTGCTCAGGGCACACAGCAGCAGCGGCAACTAAAGCCCCTTTGCTTTAAACATTCACATTCAGCTGCTTCCTCCCTTCCTTTCCCTTTCTAAAGTCAGAACTTTTGGAATTGCGCAAAATTGCAACATTGTTATCAGGTTGAAGTGGTTCCATCGCTTCAGTGTAGCGTTGCTGTTAAGGGTGGATTTTTAACACTGAAATCCCTGTCTTTGGAAGCAAGCTATTGGGAGAGGGAAACCCTAAACATGGATTCTCATCCCTTAAAACGGTACTGTCCACACAGTAAAAAATGTAACCTGTATCAAGCACACGATCCAGAGGGAGACCTGTTGAAATCAGGATTGAGATTCACCACACTTTGGGGTTGTTTTTACACGGGGAAAGCGTATTAAGCCAAACTGTCGTGCGGACTCCGAGGATTGAAAACATTTTGAATTCGAAATAAGGTTGCCGTGAAGACACGGCCTCTTAGTGTAACTGTTTTTTTTCCAATGTATCTAGTATGTTTCCCGGTTGTAATCATTTGGCACGCTCTGTGAGAATAAATTTCTTATGCTTAACTTAATTGGTATGTTGTTTAGTTTCCAAAAATCCTTGCCCACAAAGAAGCATCCAGTAATGAAAAGCAAAAAGAAGCTTTATTCCATATAAGGCACCAAGACTGGCTGCATTTCTATTATTCATAGTTGTTTCAGAGAGGCTGTGACCTCAAAGCGTTACCAGGAAATCGACAGTGAAACAAAAGCAACAGGCAAGAGCTTCTTCACCCGACAATCGAGGGCGTTGGACTATGGGAAAGTCAGGTTGGTAAAGAGACTGCGGCTAAAATCTTTCCCAATATTTGCTTCCTCCAGTAAATCATAATAGTTACTATTTTGCCTTGAAACAGTTGAGAATATTTTCCTTTCTATGACAGTGTACAGATTCTAAAGCTGCTGGAAGTTATATGGGGCAATTATCTTGGAGATATATCTTTAAAGCATTCACTTGAATAACTCATTTCAAATTTCATTTCAGAGGCCGATACAGTAATTCACGCTGCCTTTTCTTCCTGGTTCCTTTCTTGATTATCGGGTAATGCAAGATAGGCCGCTTGCAAAAATACTTCCTCTTTTGGTTTGTTGCAATTTTTCAAGGACTTTAAAAACAGCTCTTTCCTTGTGCTGCTGCAGTTTTGATGTGAACCAGATGTACATGCCTTCCCTCCTCCCGGTTGCTTGGATGAGCAAAGAAACGTCTCTCTCTGCTTTCTTTACAGAGAGAGGAACATGGCCGAGGGTGAAATGGAAGGAAAATAGAAAGTCTTTATGGTGGAGGAAAGAAGCCAGAGCTGCCTAGGAGTACAAGGGAGGGGCCGGCCAGGGGTATGGGCAGGGACATTCAGTATCATGCGCACACCCAGTGTGATAGGCCCTCCGAACGGTGCTTGCCGTTAGCAAAAATCCAAGGAGGTTTAGAAAAGGTTGCTGTAGATGACTTGCCCAAATGCAAACCTTTCCTGGGGGTGCTGAATTTTAGGGCCCAAACTGCGTGGAATTTATCCTTTTCGCAAGTGAGGAGGAATAAGCGTTTTTCTATGGCACAGTACTGTTCATTAGTGGCTCCATTACTCTGATCTTCTTTGAGGGTGGAGACTGTATCAGAGGTTGAAAGCCACTCAGAAGGCAATTGCCCTGTCAATGACGAGTACATTACCTTGTTGAGAGCGTGGCATCTTCTTCCTGACCTGCACGATTTAGAAAACGGGGCATCCTAACTTTTAAAAAGAAGACTGCATCCAGACATTGGTTACTTATTACCCTATATTTGGATATTCTGGCTTTATTTGGGAATATCCAAATATAGCAGAATAAATAACCAACATTTAGATGCAGCCATAGCCTCCCCAGCATTGTGGTGGCTTAAGTCTGGATAGATTTACTCCAGTTATTGCAATATATTACTGCTGCTCATAATTGAAGGTAATTGCGTGCAACAGAGAGTTAATGATGATCAGATTCAATGTTATCCAGAATTTCAAACTCACATCAACTTCTGTTTCAAATGCTAACCATACGGAAAGTTCATAGGTGACCTGGGATGACTCATTCAGATGTTTGCAAGCTGACGCTTCGCTATGAGTGTTGAGTCACACAGAGCAGCAGCTTATTCGTTAGCTGGGCTGGTCCTTTGGCTAAAGCAAGTATCCTCTCTGTCGGTGCTTGGAGTATTGAGGAAAATCAAAATGAAAACTGTATTTCTGTTTACTAAGTTTATCTGTAATTACCTTCATGGCCTTTGGCAGGTGGCATCCAAAACTCCAGAGAACCTGGATAGCTTTAACAAAGCATCGGACAAATTCATGGAGGACAAATGCATTAGTGGCTACTAGAATGGATGCCTAGGTACCACCTCCAGGTTGGAGAGGCAGGCAAGATACTTCTAAAGGCCATTTGCAGGGAGTTGAGAGCAGCTGGAAGTTTTGCCTGTCTTCTGCTTAAGGATGCCCAGAGGCAGTCCGTGGGCTGTTCTGTGGGGCAGGATGATAGACTACTTGGGCTGTGGCCTGATCCAGCAGGGCTCCTCTTAGGTTCTTCTAAAGGTGCAGCGACTGCTTCTGTAGGCACAGTTATGCCTTGTGCTTAATCCCCACATTTTCTACAGGAAAACCTTGGAAATGTGGCCGACTCTCCCAAAGAGACTGAAGCATTTATGTTCATTGCATAGAAAAACATAGACCGTACAAAGTTTAGTTTCTAGTCTGGTCCTTGTCACTTTGCAATGAGTGTATCCTTCACTACATCCCACCAGTAAACTTGTATGATTTGGAGAAATATGGCTGAGTGGTCGCAATAAAAACTCTTTACCTTGTTAGAAGAAGAAGAGTTGGCTTTTCTACCCCACTTTTCTCACCCATTTAAGGGGACTCAAAGTGGCTGACAAACCTTCTGTTCTTCTCCCCACAACAGACACTCTGTGAGGTGGGTGGGGCTGTGAGAGCTCAGAAGAGAACTGTGACTAGCCCAAGGTCACCCAGCTGGCTTCATGGGGAAGGTGGAATCGAACCCAGTATTCCCAGATAAGAGTCCGGCTCCTTAACCACTACACCAGACTGGCTCACAAACTTGTTACCTCCCACGAAACTTTAAATAAAGGCATCACTGTAAGTTCTGAGTTGGCACACATAGGAAAAGATGCTTCTTCACACACTAGTCAACCAGTCTAAGCTGGCGAAGGCCCTCTGAGCTGTGAAGCCCGTGCTGGATAATGGGGGACTCCTGGATGTTGAACTGGGGCGTAATCAACCCAGGATAAACCTGCGATAGAGGTTTAACGTCTTTGTGAAAATGAGCCCTTTGCAGTATGGATCGAGTCCTCCACGTCATAAAATATTATCCTGTAGAATTCCTCTGAAAACTCACAAACAGCATCGGTGAGTCATTCAGGCTTTCTGCAGGCTTTCTCAGGAAGGCTGGGATTATCTAGTCCTGCCATGGTGATCTTCACAAGAATTCTTCACATTTGTTCTTTAGGTGCTTAATGTTCTTCTTGGTTGACACCAAAGTCTTCTTCCTAACGGAATTGTAAGTTACGTCTTAAACGCAACAGATGCGAATATGGGTAAAATAAGGTAAGGATAAAATGATGGCGGCGGCATTTCTTTCTTTAAAGGAGAACTCAGGGTAGCAGAAACTCTAGCTTCTCCCTCCTTGCCCCCAATTTTCTATCTAAAGCAGAGCCAGGACAAAGGAATACTGCAAATATAATTATTGCAGCCATGAAGGCAAACATTCATTGATTTGCTTTTTTGTTCTGAATCCACAGGAAAGAAATCCTTCAACTGTTCTTAGATAAAAGGCTGTTGTCCTTGTGGCACTGCAGCCATTCTAAGGCATCTTGGTTGACAAAAGAATTTCATTAGCCCAGGTCACTTTCCTCTCCAAGCTTCCATCATAAGTACTACATTCCTCCTTCATCGTCATTTCAGTCATAGAATCGTGGAGTTGGATCTCCAAAGTCATCAAGTCCAACCCCCTGCCCAATGCATCCTGGACAGATGGCTACCCAGCCTCTGCTTGAAGATCTCCGGGGAAGGAGAAATTACCACTTCAGGAGGTAGCCTGTTCCACTGATTGACAGCTCTAACTGTCAGGAAGGTCCTTGTTTAATATCTCACCTGCATCACTTTCCTTGAAGTTTTGTCCCACTGGTTCTAGTCTTCCCATCTGGGGCAAGTGAGAAAAAGTTCAGTCTCTCCACAGCTCTTCAGATATACAAAGACAGCTGTCATATCGCCCCTTTGGTCTTCTCTTCTGCAGCATGAACATATCTAGGCCTTTTAATCATTCGTCACAGGACTTGATTTCTAGTCTTTTACTATCTTGGTTGCTCTCCATAGCACTCCACATGAGGACAGACTAAGGTACAGTTGAGTGGAATAACTGCCTCTAATGGCATAAAAATTCTGTTCTTCTTAATGCATCCCAG
The DNA here is from genome assembly GCA_023333525.1 of Aspidoscelis tigris stejnegeri. Classification (NCBI taxonomy): domain Eukaryota; kingdom Metazoa; phylum Chordata; class Lepidosauria; order Squamata; family Teiidae; genus Aspidoscelis; species Aspidoscelis tigris. Next base: position 2,041,219 of record JALMGA010000008.1, read on the forward strand.
GATGGCATTCGCCTCCTTTGCACTTCTTTCATACTGATGGCTAGTTATACTGAGCCAGTTATGGGTCCAAGTGGCAGTTGTGACATCATTCACATGTTTGATCAACCTTTTAACCTGGAGGGCCACAGTTTGAGAATCAGTATGCAAGAGAAATGGTAGTCTCTCCCTCACTTGGTGGGTTTTAAGTAGGACTCCAGCAGCCATCCCTCAGAGATGTGTTCTGGTTCTATACTTGGTGAAAGAAAACCTTAATAGGTTGACTTTTTCAGAGTCAATGTTATGTTAGCATATTTCAACACTAGCTAACTCCTTGACTCATTCGCTCAGCTACAACTCCTTCCTCCAGGCTATCCCCCACACCGGCGGATTTACTTCTGCATTTTCCCACCTAGTTCATCCCCTCCACCACGTTTACATGTCCTTTGTATTTCCTACAAGTCTGTTCCTGACATTGGGTCCCCTAGCCTCTGAAGAAGTAGACGTGCCCATTGGGCCCCCTAGCCTCTGAAGAAGTAGACGTGCCCATTGGGCCCCCTAGCATCTGAAGAAGTAGACGTGCCCATTGGGCCCCCTAGCATCTGAAGAAGTAGACGTGCCCATTGGGCCCCCTAGCATCTGAAGAAGCAGATGTGCCCACTGCCCCCCTAGCATCTGAAGAAGTAGACGTGCCCATTGGGCCCCCTAGCATCTGAAGAAGTAGACGTGCCCATTGGGCCCCCTAGCATCTGAAGAAGTAGACATGCCCATTGGGCCCCCTAGCATCTGAAGAAGTAGACGTGCCCATTGGGCCCCCTAGCATCTGAAGAAGTAGACGTGCCCATTGGGCCCTCTAGCATCTGCAGAAGTAGACGTGCCCATTGGGCCCCCTAGCATCCGAAGAAGTAGACGTGCCCATTGGGCCCCCTAGCATCTGAAGAAGCAGATGTGCCCACTGCCCCCCTAGCATCTGAAGAAGTAGACGTGCCCATTGGGCCCCCTAGCATCTGAAGAAGTAGATGTGCCCATTGGGCCCCCTAGCATCTGAAGAAGTAGACGTGCCCATTGGGCCCCAGCAGCTGAAGAAGTAGACGTGTCTACAAACGCTCATGCCACCAACCCTTCTCCTGTTAGTCTCCAAGTGCTACTAACTACCTTGCTGGATTTTTCAGAGGTGGTGATGATTGAAGGGAAAGGCGTATGAATTTGTATATACAATATTCACATTGCTACTTTCAATCTTTTTTTTTTTCCTTCTAAGATCATTGCAGTAAATGGTCCTTTCCCAAAGCATCTGTCACCAAAGGTGGTCAGGAAGGGGCACCTTGTGCCTGATTACTTCAGCATTCCGGACTTCCCTTGTTTATGAGGGAACACTGGAATCTAATCCTTGTGAATCCTAAATTTAATTTAAAACCTTGGGTAAAACATTCTGTTTTTAACAACTTCTTTGCTAAAAAAAAAGAAATCAAAATAATGGAAGGAATCTTTACTGAATTAGCTCAAAATAATTCATTGTATTTTCATGGCATTGTTAAGGATAGAATGCTCTTTACGGATAATGAAGGGGCTGCATTTGATGAAAGGGACTCTGGATTATCTTTTCATTTTAAAATATGTTTGGAGAACAAGTCTGTCGGCATTTCTCTTCTTATTGACGTATTATGAACTAAACAAGTCAGTTAATATAATCCAAATTAACTCTTTCCCCATGAAGGCTGCCTTTTAAAAACCAGATTTTGCAAGTCCAGCAGTTTTCAATATTCCTTAGAGTGTGAGGCTGCTCATTGGAAACACATTTCCTGTGTTTGGATGCTCTTTAGGCTCCAGAGAGGCAAAACCAGAAGTGTTTAGCATTAAGCTACAAGTCTGCGCTTCTTTGCAACTATTAGCAATAATATTTCTCCAAGGTATAGGGTTTCACTTAGGACTTTGGTCCCAGCCTTTGTGGGCTTACGACGGCAGTATTGTGTACATGATTCACATAAAGTAGGTTGTCATAATGTAAATGAAGGAGAACACTGGGTCACAGATAAAGACCACAAGGAAGTGGGGGGGTGGGGTTGAGGGCCCAACTTATTATTTATCTTATGGCAATAACACAGAGACTGACAATAATTAAGACAGGAAGTTAGAATTCGCAAGTTAAAGGGACCTCATCTAGGCTACTCATCCATTGAAGGACAGTATCTGTTGTTTCAAAAAAGTCTGACACCAATCCTGTATAGGCCCTCAGTTCACAGCTGGTCGTGATATGGTCGGCAGTCTGATCCTTGGCTCCACAATCACAACAAGGGGAAGATGTTTTACCCCATTTATAACATATCTAGGCCTTTTAACCATTTGTCACAGGACTTGATTTCTATTGAGCCAGTTTGGTCTAGTGGTTAGGGAGCTGTACTCTTATTTGTGAATACTGGGTTCGATTCTGCCCTCCCCCATGAAGCCAGCTGGGTGACCTTGGGCTAGTCACAGCTGTCTTCTGAGCTCTCACAGCCCCACCTACCTCACAGGGTGTTCTGTTGTAGAGAGAAGAATAGAAGCTTTGTCAGCCGCTTTGAGTCCCCTTAAATGGGTGAGAAAGCGGGGTAGAAAAGCCAACTATTATTATTATTATTATTATTATTATTATTATTATTATTATTATTATTATTATTATTATTATTATTATTATTATTATTATTATTATTATTATTATTATTATTATTATTATCAATGACTCCTGTCAGATGCCATGAGATGTATGGATCCTATTTAGCCTTTTCCAGGCAACTTGTGGTAAGTTGAAACCAGATGGTTGTTTGGTGAGATCATCCACATATCTTCCCATATCTAGGCACATGGCAGGTCATTCCTTCCTCCACTGAGAGTTAATATTAAACCTGTTCTTTATCTCTTCTGCTAACACTAATGGAGGTTTGCTAGATTTAAGTCTCCCGACTGATATTTGTGGAATAGGTATTTATTTGAATTTTTATCCTGCCTTATACCTAAAGGTCTCAGGTCAGGCTGCAACATTAAAAACCAGTGAATATATAAAATGAGCACATTAGAACCATTAACAGTGCCTGAATGTGAGGAGGAAAAACGATTTCCTTGTTCAGCCAAAGGCCTGGGCGAAGAGGTGTGTCTTCAGAGCTCACGGTGTATTGGAAGCCGTAGGTTGTTTAGAATTTTAAGATATTCTTTTACGAGAGCATCTTTCCTATGCAAATCTGAATGTTCTTTTCCTGTTTGAGGCTCTGAGCTGGGCTAGTGGCAGTGATGCATGGACCAGGCGAGGAAGCACCGACGTCTGGACAAAATAGTACATTAGTTCAATTGTAGACCTCTTATTATAGTTATTATAGTTTATTTCAAAAGCGCTTCCAAGAGGGCTACAACTATTCTGGGATAGGGAGTCTCAGATGGACAAAGCCTACAGGCAAGTGTGGAAAGGTTTTTAATGTTACAAATATATTTTGTTTCAGCCTTCCCTTCAAAGAATATATAGTTAATTAATGCAAGGCATATGCTCTTTAAGATGAACTCTCTAGTATGAAAATAAAACCGATGTTCTTTTTCAGACTTCAAAACGTATTGTCAGTGCGTTTTTATTTATTTATTTTTTTAATCTTTCTTTGAGACAGACAATGAAAATGGATTTTTTAAAATGTTCTCTTTGATTTTAGCTTCCAAACAGTTTTCAGAAGAGGTCTTAAAGGCTCACAATGAGTACAGAAAGAATCACGGAGTTCCCTCCCTAAAGCTCTGCAAGGCGTTGAACAGGGACGCCCAGCAGTGAGTATTTCCTTTTCCATTTCTCCACCTGGCGATTTGGGAACATGCAGGTGTGCGAAGACTTTGGTTCGTACTTTGGTTCTGACGAGTCTGTTTTGGACAGTAAGTGGCGTTTCGCCTAAGATATGTCTGTAGTAGTATTTGCACAACACGGAAACACTATAAAGAGTTTTATAAATATGCCACAGCATCCTGGCTGAAAGCATCTCTTCTATCTGCGGCAGACTAACACTTGTGTTAAGCAAAACACTTCAAGTTTATTGTTACAATACAATAAAATGAAAGAAGCAAGCTTGAAGTCTTTTGGTTGCTGGAAAAGAAAATGTTGCTCTGATAAACTTTCCCTCCCTTTCCTGGATGCTCTAACGTAAGCAAACAGTCCCTATTGGGCTCCATATGAAAGCCAAATAGTCGACAGCCCCTTTTCTCAGGCCTGTGCAACGCCTTGGAGCCACGCTCCCTGGGCCCCCTCTAAACCTCGACAAGAACAAGAGAGAGAGACCGCGAGCTGCGTTGTCTGCCCTCTTAAATAGTCCGTGCCTCGGCAGCTTCGATTGGTCCTTTTTCCGTGAGCTGGTGTTGCTTCTCCCGGTGCTCCGCCCCTCCTGTCAATCATTGGGCTCGAAAAACAAAATGGTTGTGAATAAAATAAGTAAACATAATAATTATAAGGGTAAAAATTTTACCGCAATGAAAATGTATTATTTAATTCTGGTAGCCCAGAGTCCTATAAAATCGAGACAGAATTTATTAACTAGTGAAGACAACTTAGTTAAACATCAGATAAAAAGAAAATAGTTAAAAATAAGATAAGCCATTGTGAAACGTTGAGAAGTCAGAGTCACAGAAGTTTTGTGAGCTGAAGTTATCTGAGGATTTATATAGTATTTTACAAATTTAATACAAGCCACAGATGAAGATCCTAGGCTTGGATCGAAACGCATTTAGCTTATCTTCTTTTTAACAATTTTCTTTTTATCTGATGTTTAATTAAGTTGTCTTTGAGTGCATGATAATGGCAGGTGCAACTGCGAGCGCCTCTTCTGCAGACCTTAAACGACAAGAAGTCTATATGGAGGGAAGCGCAAAGGAGCAGGGAGGCAGATGATGGCCTCAAGCTTTCCTGCCACATATGGAGACCACTAGAGTACTTCCGTGCAGAATTTAGTTCCTTCCTCACCTCCCGCTATGTTTATTCAAGTAATTTCTATGTACTAACCATCACTGTGTGTTTGTTTTTAAATTTAGGTATTCAGAAGCGCTCGCTAGTACCAGAATCCTTAAACACAGTCCTGAATCTAGCAGTGGAAAATATGGAGAAAATTTAGCATGGGCTTCTTATGATCAGTCAGGTAAGATGAATTTTAGTTCCTCCTCGTACGAGCAGTGGTGAAGCTTTGGGGCTGAAACTTGAAAAGTAGGGCTACTGCTGCTTGTTCCTATGTTTTGATATCTCATTTGACTGCCAGATAATTCGGAGTAAGTAAAGATGGCGTACTGGATTGCAATCAGTATCTAGCACTTCTGTAGCAACTTCTGCAGCGCACTTAGGCGTATTCCCCATTCACACATAAGGAAGGAACGCGTAAGGAACGCGTCTCATTGCATTCCTACCTGCCTAGATGAGAAAGGGGAACCCATCCCCACATGTCCTAGCCCGAAAAGGCCGGCATGGGGGTGGGACACCGCTCCCAGGCCTGTCTGGATTGGGTCCGACTGGACCCAGGGGCGGGCAGACCTGTTGCAGTCCTTCCCTGGGTTCCTGTGGGTTCTAGGGGACTGGATTGCGTCCCCTAGGGCCCGCAGGAAACCCCCCCTCCAGGCACCCACCCACCCACGCACACACAAGGCACTTACCTTGTCGCCGCTGGGTTCCATACTGGCAATCTCCGGCTGGCAGCATGGCGCGCCCGCACGCCCCGCAGCCTCTGATTGGCCAGTTACCCGCAGCGGTAATCCATTACTCTCTCCACCATTTTGCAAGTGTTGCACACCTTGGTGGAATGTTGTGCTGAAGCGAAACTGAGTTATGCCCCAAACGGCGTCTAACACACTCCTGCTGCTTAGCTCTAAAGCTTTTGTGGCCCTTAAAGAGCTGATTCAGGTCATGGACTTTCACGATGGCAGCGGCTGTTTCCCTGACAGGTTTCTCTCTTTCAAAGTTTTTCAGTGGCTGAATTACTTGTACAGTATCTTTGTGTCAAAATATCACAGAGCATTCACTTTTACATGATTAGATGCTTTATGATCAGCTCTGTTGTCTGCCAAAAACACAGAAACCAGTCAGCCAGTTTGGTCTAGTGGTTAGGGAGCCCGACTCTTATCTGGGAATGCTAGGTTTGATTTGACACTCCCCCGCGAACCCAGCTGGGTGACCTTGAGCTAGTCACAGCTCTTTTCTGAGCTCTCACAGGGTTTGTGTTGTGGGAAGAAGAACAAGATTTGTCAGTCACTTTGAGTCCCCCTAAATGGGTGAGAAAAGCAGGGCAGAAACGCCAACTCTTCTTCTTCTTCTTCATCGAGCAGTGGAAACCTTGGGACATGACTTTTTACCTTGTTTCTTTTACAAATGGTGGAGTTCAAAATATTCACCTTGGATTTTTCAGCAGTTCCTGGGTAGAACACCCAAAATTTACATTATTTTATCACATTATTATTTTATTCTAATCCACCTATTAGTAGAAGTTCTACCAAATTCTGTACCAAAGCAATTATCAAAATTGATTCTAGAAATGTTATAGTTGTGCTTAGCTCTTATTTCATTTTAGAATGTTTGTTATTTATGTTACACACATATATACATTATACAGACATACATAAAATTCTGTTTTTTATAATTATCATTTTATTCTTTTTTGAAACAAAGAATAGATTTGTAGTTCTGCTTGGTTCATTTTGTTCCGCGTAATTGTATAGCATCTTTTCATTTAACTTGCAGGGAGAGAAGTAGCCGAGAGATGGTATAATGAAATAAAAAATTATAACTTTCAGAGTCCAGGGTTTTCCTCAAACACAGGTGAGTGTGGTTTTGGTATCACTTCTATACATTACAGAATTAAGAAATCTTCCAATTTTGTGTTTGAAAGATTAACTTGCGGTATAAACATTTTTTTTTATAAAATGGGGAACAAAAAAGTGCTATTTGTGATAGATTACTATATTTTTTACTCATAGTTGTATGAGGAAGTTAAGAGTTTGCCTTTTATTGATTTTGTTCTACCTATATAGTATCAAAAGACATTGATCCAAAGATGCAATTTATTTTTTTCTAGAAAGCATAGCAATAGAATCCTGTACATCAGCTTTCTAGAAAATAAACGTATTACAGGTGATTTAATTTCTGGTCGGCTGTTAGCAATAACAACAAACAGTGCCATTATTTTATTTTGCATTGCCTTACTGAAATGACAGAAGCTCTAAGCTTTTCATGCTAACCCTTTCCATCTTAACAATTCATTTTATTGTAGCCTAGCAGTCAGTGATTGGGATCTGGCAGGTGAAGTTTATTCTCGGTGAAAGCCCTAGATCCTAGTAGTTTTCAAACAACGGTTGAAAACATTTAATGGTGGCCTATATGTTTATTTACTTAATCAAAGTTATAACTTACCCTTTACACTGTTGTCCCAGGATGAAGAGCAAAATCAACACAAACTAAAGTGAAAACTTTTATCAGCTGTGAAACTGAAATTAAAATAATAGCACAGTCAATTAAAAGAGCAACACTAATACAAAACCGCCAGCAATCCGCAGGTCGGCGCCGCGAGAATAGCAGAGGAGGGGCCCACGTATCTGCGCGCCTTCCATATGTATCCCATTTTCATCCCGCATTATAAGCGCAAATATGTATAATATTTGCACAGATTCATATGTACATAGGAATCCGTACATTCAAATCATTTGAATATTTGAACGAATGTTTTGGAAAATCCATTCTAATGTCTCAATTCGAATGTTATTAAATCCGATTCGAATTCGAATGTCGACATTCGTCGGATTTGAATCGGATTTTTGAATTTTCAGATATTCATGCACATCCCTAGTTTGGGGATTCTAAGTATGGCTTCCAGTTGGACCTTTACTCCTCCAAATTGCCTCTGAGGGAATGCTCCACACCCCACAACCACACAGGCTATGCACCTTCATGGGTACAGAAAACAAGGTACGGATTCTGTTTAGAAGAGGGGCTCCACAGCGCAGTGATTAAACCTTAGGTGTGACCACAGCCCTACAGTCAAACAGAAAGTTAGCTATTAAAGAATTCTCCTGGATGGACCATGTTATTGAGGACTTCATTCCTAGTCAACCCAAATATCACCACCAAATGATCACCCCATGACAGTGAGATAACAGTCACCTCTTCCTCCTCTTCCAGAGGAAGTGATTTATAGCTAACAACCAAATGATGTCATGTAAATATATGTGAGATTCTGCACTGGGAGTCAGAAGTTTTAAGGTTGTGTTATAAAATTATTAAAATTAATTATACCCTTCGGATATAGGGCGGGATAGAAATACAAATAACAAATAAGAATAATTTTAAAAAGAGATAATTGCCACCTTCCTACCTCCCCTTCAACTGGTTACATAGGGAGCAGCCCAGGGGTGTTTTTCCACGGTCACTTAGTACCCATTTTAGCACCCATTAAGGACCCATTTGGGTGAGAGCCGGATGACCCCATTTCCACCACGGTACCCATTAGGGACACATTTGTTTCCACCGGGTCTCAGGAAATCCGGATCATATGGGTATTTTTTGGCCTTTAATCCTGGGGTGTTTTTCCACTGCGCTCCATTAATCCGGATCTAAGAAGATCCGGATCTAAGGAATGGGTACTTCCGTTAATCTGGATCTAGTAGATCTGGATTAAGGGAAGTACCCAATGTGTTTCATGGGTGGTCTAGCACCCAATAGCAGTGGGTGCTAGCTTGCCTGCTGTGGAAACACCAGAGCCCCCATTTGCAAATCCGGATCTACCCACGAGGGGTCTGCCTGTCACCCAAGGTGTTTTGGGGGACAGGGGGCGCAATCTCCAAAGTTGCCTTTGGAGATTAGCAAAGGCTTTGAAGTCCCTCCGAAGTCATTCTGAAGTTGCCTTTGGAGATTAGCACAGGCTCTGCAGAAAAACCCCTTCTGAGCCTTTGCTAATCTCCAAAGGCGACTTCAGAATGACTTCGGAATGACTCTGGAGGGACTTCAGAGTTTTGATTTTAGGTCACCCCCCTCCTCTAGACTCCATTGCCCAATTGAAGTGGAAACAGGCTCCCTATAATCTGGATTTTGCGGCTGAAGACCCCATTGTAGACCCCTTTAATGGGGTCTACACGAAATCTGATTATAGGTCCTGAAAGACCCATATGATCTGGATTTCCCTAGCTGTGGTGGAAACAGATGTGTCTCTAATGGGGTCCATAGGGGAAATGGGGTCATCTGTCTCTCAGCCAAATGGGTCCTTAATGGGTGCTAAAATAGGTACATTCTGCCAGTGGGAAAACACCCCTAAACCTCTATTTTCAAACAAGTTCTTTTTTAAAACTTTGTAAGAAAGTAATATTTGTTGTTTCAAAAAATTGAAGGCAAGGTATCTGCTGTGCACAAAGTAATACTGAGAGATGCTGTTTCTGAATCTTCTGCAATATTTCGCCCTTGGCACTAACAGGATTGCCCAAAGCTAATATGTCCCATGTGGGCTCTTCTCCCCCCGTTCCAGGGCATTTCACAGCCATGGTTTGGAAGAACACAAAGAAGATGGGCGTTGGGAAGTCCTCTGCCAGCGACGGGTCTTCGTTTGTGGTAGCCAGATATGAGCCTGCTGGTAACATCATAAATGCTGGCCAATATGAACAAAATGTGCTTCCACCAAAGAAACCTTTTGGCCAGGGACAAAAAACTGTTTAAGCAGCTAAGAAAATACAAAGCCAAAAGTCTGCTTAGGTTGAGGAGAGCTGCCTATACCTGAAGACAACATTGAAGACTTTCCGCAAAGGTAGCACCTTCAGCTCTGAGACAAAGCCCTGCCTTACCAAACGCTGATGTATGGAGAACCTCCAGCGAGCCCAAAGTATGGAATATGCAAAAATCAGTTGTTTGTGCAAGTGCTGTTTATAGAATGTTTTTCAAATAAATAAATACGTTTTTAATTAAACTGCTTTTCTAACAAGTTTAGATTGTCCAAAATTGGTTCTGACATCGTCTACATATGCCTTTCATCTCTAGAGAGCTCATTTACACTCAAAGCTTTTAAATATTTGTTTGAGGGTACTCAGTACGCTTTTCGTGTGCCAAATACAAAGCCCGTGTGGATGCCCAGCATTAAATGGGTGCTCGGCACCGGGCCAAAAGTGCTTGGGACGGGCTCCCTGGATGCTTTCCAGGGAAGAAGGCACATGGCTGTTTTTTAGCTGTCGACTGAACTCTGTCTCAGGCCTGGGAGCACTTGGAGTCGCATTTTTATGCTGCTATGGAAGCTCCCGAGGGAATCTTTGGCTGGTCTGTACCTCTTCACCAAACCTACCTCGCAGGGTTGTTGTTGAGATCAGGCATAGGGGAGGAGAACAAAGTCTGTGACCTTGAGCTCTTTGGGGGAAAAATGGAATAAAACACAGTAAAGAGCAAATCATGCCTGCATTCATTCACGAGATCCAGTGCACGCTGTTATAATTAACAGCAGTTAATAAACTGTAAACCAAAGTGATTTACAAAAAGGTTTAAAATAATAAAAAAATTTAAAAGGGAACAAAACCTTAAGAAATCAGGATGCAATTTAACAGCTACTGCTTTCTATAAACTGCATCCAGGTAGAAAGAAAACTACAGCACAGTTTCACTTCATTCTGTCTCAATGGCAAAGGTATCCAAAAGCGGCAAACGGTCAAGGAAGAATGAATGGGGTCCCACTTGCCCAACCCTCCCATGGAGTGGTCAGTGTTGGTTCCAGTGTAAACTCTGGATGAAATGGATTGTTTAGTGGTGCGTCTACGTGCCGAAAATACTCTGGATTTAAGCTTGGTTTGCCTTGGAGCGTCTCCATGCACAGCTTTTCTCCGGGTTACATCAGGTACAAAGGAGGAAAATCCACGGCAGAAAAAAACCCTTTCAAACAGTACTACATCCAACGTTGGGGTAAACTGTGGTTTATCCTGGGAGCATGGAGACACACGGATTTCTTTAAAGTGTCTTTCCGGCTACATTAATCTTTCTTGCTCTTTATATGTGTGTGTGAAAACATTCCTTTCCTTGGCTGCCAAGAGTTAAAAGCACAACCAGTGCTTGTAACATAGTTACAAGTATAACTAAAAGCAAATCGCTCCCTGCAGCCTGCCAGCCTGCCAAGAGTTATAAGCATAACTAAAAGCAAATTGCTCCCTGCAGCCTGTCAGCCAGCCAGCTGCACATCCAGCCTCCCTCCATTCCGTTTTAGCACACAGACAGATGACCAATCTCTTTCTTCTTAAAATAGATGTTTCCTCCTCTGTTGTTAAGATAATTAGCATCACTTTCCCCTGATAGCAAGCACAGAACAGAATTTCTCTCCCCTCCCAATAGTGTGAAAGAAAGGGAGAGATCGCTGGACAGCTTCTGTGCTCAGGCAGCTGCAGGGAGTGAGCTGCTTTCAGTTTTGCTTGTAATTATGTTACAATCATTAGTTATGGAGAGAGCTAGCTGCTTTCAGTTATGCTTGTAACTGCTTTTAACTCTTCCAGCCACGTAAAGGGATGATCTGTGTCGTGTTGTGCAGGTTCAATTGAGGTTTTTGCCTGTCATCGCTGCAGTGGGTGGGGGCAGGGGGGAGAAAAAGATGCAGGCTCACAAAAAGCGGTTTGCATGGGGACAGGAAAGTATGCTTTAAATCCACGTTGCCCCAAACCACATGGGAACGCTTTATTTTGAATTACAACCCGCATTTTAAAAATCCAATGCAAGAGAGAAGCAAAAGATGCTCAATTTATGTACTGAAAGAAGCTTATCCAACCCCTGCATCAGCCGTGTGAAAAAGAAACAGCAGCCCTAAGCTTAAAACCTGGTTCCAGTAGCTGGAAATCAGTCTTTTACTTTGCTGTACAGGAGTTCTGGGCTGGCCCAGCCTTATTTGCAGAATTGTATTAAATCAGCCACACCGGAGGACTTTTCATCTCAATGGGGTTCAAGTCAGGACTGTAACTAGGTCACTCCCAAACACCAATGTTCCTTCTCAGCCATTCAGCCATGGACTTGTTTGTTCATCTCAAATCATTGTCCTTTTGTATAAGTTCACTTTTCATAGCTTCTAAAATCTAACCATGAAGAAACAGAGGTTTGGGAGGGGGAAGTCGTTTGTATCTCGCTAAAAGAAAGGGTGATGGTAGAGTAGTTGTAGAAGGCTTTAGAAGCTTCTTCTAGGTCCCCGGGGCATTAACACTTTTCATCCTGTTGCTGATCAGGATCAACCAAATTAGTTAAATATTGTTCTTGTTCCAAAGCATAGTAAAGCTTTCCGCCTTGCCCAACTAAATACTCTCCACAGGTGAGATAGTGGGGTAGAAACAATGGAGCACGTTTTATCTTGTTGCCTTTTCTTCAGCTTCTATACTGACAGTCTCTAATTCGACTTACACAAGGAGTACTGCCAAATTCTGTGCTTTCTATCATTACAAGAAAGCTACTGGTAAGAATTTCAGGTGATGAGATAGTGACTTAAGGCTTTTGCACGCATTTTATCTCAACCTTTATTTTGAATGTTCCATGTTGTATCATTCTATGGTCTAATGTTTTTATTGCTCTTACTCCGTGTCTCCTGGTCTGAGATTGTAAATAAATTTAATATGATAAAAACCAATCCTGCACTTTTTCAATTTCACTGACATTGGATGTAACGGTAACCCAAGGAGACCAGGTACATGTGTGGAAAAGAGGAAGAGATCTTCTGAAGTAATAATATAGTAAAGTCAAAAATTGTCAAAACCGCTAATTTTTACAAGAAGGGTATGAAGTCCAGATTCACAAGTGACTGACTGACCCGCCCTTTTTGGTGTTACTATTACTGCTTGGAGTTTTCCGGCTTGCTGCTGATGGGGCCATGCAAAAAGGAAAAGCAATGCTCAAGCAAAGTAGGTGTTTGGCTTATCAAAAGGCCTAATACATGATTGCCAATAAAAGAGAAATAGCCGTGTTAGTCTAATTTGAAAAGTCCAGCAAGGTAGTCAGTAGCACTTGGAGACTAACAAGAGAAGGATTGATCCAATGGGCAAGTCTACTTCTTCAGATGCTAGGGGGCCCAACGGGCACATCTATTTCAGATGCTGGGGCCCCAATGGGCACGTCTACTTCTTCAGATGCTAGGGGGCCCAATGGGCACGTCTACTTCCTCAGATGCTAAGGGGCCCAATGGGCACGTCTACTTCTTCGGATGCTAGGGCGCCCAATGGGCACGTCTACTTCTTCGGATGCTAGGGCGCCCAATGGGCACGTCTACTTCTTCGGATGCTAGGGCGCCCAACCCTTCTGCTGTTATTCTCCAAGTGCTACTAACTCCCTTGCTGGACTTTTCAAATTAGACTAACACAGCTATTTCTCTGATATTGACTGTTAATTCATGATCATTGGCAACTCTAACATTTTCAGGGAAGTTCGGATTGTCTCTTATTCTGACAGTTTTCAGTAGTTTTACTAGATGGGCAGATTAACATCCAATGTGATTTTGTACTTTTCACTTGTGCACACTCTTTGCATAAAAGCATATTAGGCAGATAACTTCCCCTTAAATGACAATAAATTTATTTGTATCAGTATGTATTAGCAAGCAACACAAAAGTACACACCTGCCTGCAGAGGTATGGAAATTAATCTTCAATGCTTCTCGGCTTTCATAATATCTTACCTTGCAGTGGGACTCCTACAATTCTCTTTTGTGCCAGGCTTGTGGTTTCCATATATTGCTGTCGCGAAGAAATCAAGGACAACTATTTGACTTTCTAAAGCTATTTTGCCATTTTCCACTAGATGGCAGTGTTGCTCTTCAACCAAAATAGCAATCTATTTCTTGCCTCAGACTATCTAGGTCGTTATATATAACAGTAAAATACTTTGTATTCTAATAGAGAAACTTTTGACTAACTTCATACAAAACAGTTCAAAGTAACCTAAATATTAAGCCTAGCAGCAGAAACATTTCAAATATTAAGTGCATTAGAGGTGCAATCGTATTAAAAGCATGTGTGGACTCAATTAGAAAAATAGAATAATAGCCAAATGAGCCCACGGGATTGCTCTATCTCCACCTAAGTTTTAATCTGGCTTCAGGAAAGTGACATTCCGTTTTCCTTCCATTTTCTGAGTTAGATAATGCAGACAGAGGCCGCTTCCCCATGCAAGCCGTTTGGTGTTGACTGGGCTCGCATGGGGCCGGGTGTGGGGCCGAGATTGAAACTCGGCTGTGCCATGTCATTCCCAGTAACACAGGCTGCGACAGGTTGGTGATGGATTCAGCCGTCCCCATGTGAAAAGCGCCACATGAACCCCCTGTTCACAATCCCGGATGACAGGAAAGAGGCTTGGCTTTACTCCTGAAGGTAAACGCAAGCCTCTTTCCTGTCAGCTGAGATTGTCCGGGACCGTCCCCATGTGCAGATTCAGCTTGGACCAAATTGCAGTAGGGGGAGGTGTGCTCATGGGTGGAACCATGAGGCAATCATGTTGCTTTTGACCTGGTTACCTGGTTACCAGTTAACGTTCAGAGAACTCTGCCAGACATTTTGGCAGACTGGCCGGCCTAACAGTGGCAGGGACACCACTTAAATTCAGTTTAAAGCGGAAGATTAAACCAAGTCTGGGGATAAACTACTGTTTTCCTATCTCATAAATAACTGTGACATATTGAAACTGGTTCCTCTGCGTATTCACAGAGCATGAGGTCTTGCATGGGCAGCTGTAGCATTGCTTCTTCCAAATGAAAATGTTTCTCGTCTTCTGTGCTGCTCAGCTGACGAATCTCCTAGCCATACATTTTATTCAGTTTAATGGAATAGTAAGGTGATAGTCCATACCTCCTCTGCTGTCCATGGGAACGATCACTGGAGGAAAGGCAAAGGGTGCTAGGATCCATTTAGTGGTATCCATTTAGATCATATCTTCTGGTCCTTGATGATGACTCTGGAGTCTTTGTGAAATGAAAATGGTTCCTCAACCTTGAAGCAAACGTAGGCTGCCTCATAAGCTAGCTCCTGGCATGTATGTGGAGGCGCAAATCCTCCTAGTATTTTGGGGGTGGGGGTGAGGAAAAGCAGAGTGTGGCCATTCCCTTTGCATGGCTTAGGCTCTGTTCAGACGTGACAAAAGGGGCACCTCAGAGAGGCCTCAGAGAGACCGTGTGTGGCCCTCCTGTTCACAAGCCTTCTCTTATCCACATTTTATAGCACAGAATATTTAGGAGAGGGGGGAGAGACAGATTGGAACGTGGACAATCCCACCTTGGAGTCTTCATTAACCTCCTCAGAGATGCTTTTCCTTTCTTTTCTTTTGCTATGACTGATCACAGCCTTAAATGAGGATTCCTTACTCACCAGATGGCCTCGGGAGGGATCAAATGAGCTAGGGATGTGCACAGATATTCAAAAATTCAACTTGAATTCAACGAATATCAACATTCGAATTTGAATCGGATTTTCGAAAATCCGAATTTTCAAATTTGAACGATATGGGTTTTTGAACAATTCGACTGAATAGAGCATTGTATATCACATCCGAATATCATATTTATTTGCACTTACAATATGGGATACAAACGAGATAAAAACGGGATGCGTGCAAATTCAAAAATCGGATACGGGCGGGCTTTCGCCCTGCGCAGGGACCAGCCCCTTGCCAGATTTGTTAAAGCACCAGATCCATATTCAGCAGAGAAGTAACAATTCAGCCTGATAAGATGTAGCAATTCACCCACTCCACATTTCACACTAAGAAGATAACAAAGTTTCATTTTTCACTTCCCCTCGCTTTCACTGCAGGTGCCTCTTTTGCCTTGCTGAGCCCTGGAAAGGAGAGAAGCACCTCCCCCAATGCTCCGCCAGTGACTGAGCGCGTGCATGTACAGCTAGCTGGGTGAACGGGCACGCAGCTCTCTCTCTGCTGCCGCTTTTTCACTTCTCTGCATTTGCAGAGAATCGTAAAAAGCACCAGTCCTGAGTTTGCGTGTGTGTGTGTGTGTGTATAGCAGCTGGTGCTGCTGGCGATGGGGAGGAGAGGAGAGCAAAGGGGAGGAAGGGGTGTGTGTGTTTGTTTGTGTGTGCGTGTGTATGCGCAGGACGGGCAGGACATCTTTTGCAAAAGCATGAATGGAAGGGAGAGGAGAGGGAAGGGGGAGCTGCAATTCCCCACCCTCCGCCATGTCATTGCTGGATCCAGTCAGCAGGCAGGGGGTAGGGCCCCGGCTGGCAATTGGGGGGAAGAAAAGATTCCCCTTCCCTAATGCAATTCTGAACCGTTTTGGGTGGGGACAGCAGAGGGGTTGATAGCAATTTAAACCAAAAACCAGGCTGTTAAGGTCAAGTTTTTAAAAACAGTTTAAACAGACAAGAGCAACCACACTGTTTAAACATACTTTATCACTTTGTTCACAGTAAATGAATGCTTGGCTTAGATGACCTCTAATTTCACTGGTTCTTTGGCCCAATATTTACATCACATCTACAGGCTACAGAATAAGTCAGATGATATATTATTGATGCCACTGTGGCTGCTGTGACTCGTACCAACATCATAGCACTACTGCCAACAAGCATCCAGCTAACTGCTTAAGAACCTAAGAGGAGCCCTGCTGGGTCAGGCCACAGCCCACCTAGTCCAGCATCCTGTCTCACACAGTGGCCCATCCATCGCTTATGGACATCCTGTGCAGAAGACAAAAGCACATGTTCATCCTCTCTCACCTCTCTGCCCATGGCTTTTAGAGCCCTCCCACCTGTCTCTCCATCCATCTTAATAGCCATTGATACCTGTGTCCTCCATGACGTTGCCCACTCCTCATTTGCTTCTGTCCTCACAAAGTGAACATTGGTGAATAAACTATCACAGCTTTTCCACAAACCTCCAGTTCTCTCCTCACAATGCAACGGCCTTGTGCCTATCAGTGCAACACCACTTGACTAAGTGTGCAACTTTGCAATGTATTTAACCTAGCAAGGGGTTCTGTGTGTAGAAGAAAAAAAAAAGCACTGCATAAGGTCCAAATGCATAAATGCTTCCTGCTTTAATCCTCCTCTGTTACATGAACCCTCTCCGGTTGAGATTTGTAACCCATTAATTACTTTCTCCTCATTTATATGATAAGTGGTTAATTTTCTTTTATTGTGATTGAAGCCTCTGCCAGCGTCCCAGAAACGGGGGGAGTTACAGCGGATGTTTGATTGGATTTTGTTGCTGTGGGCCATTTCTTAAACAGGTTACTGGCTGACAAACAGAGGAGGACGGGTCGATATCCATCCTGTGACTCATTGACAAGCCAATCTTTCTTGTAAACATTTCATCAGTACCTGCCATTTGTATACATACCTGCCACATAAGCACTGAGGGAAATCTTGGCTCTGTATTGGTTTAGGCAACTGAGAAATGAAGCTAAACCAGGGTAAGTGGAAACTGCTCAGGAAAATGTCCAAATAACCTTTTGTTGTCTGGCTCTTGAAAAATGCACAGCCACTAAGATGGAAATTTGATATCTTGTTTTTGCCACCTAAGCTGCAGGAATTTCATTTTCAAGAAAACATTTGGGACTATGCAAAAAGCTCTTCTGTAAATGTTTGAGTCAAACAAAGATTAATAATTATCTATTCAAATATATAGTATCTGCATATACAAATACAAGTCTCGCTGTCCTTCTGATTTCTCCTTTGTGCGAATCTTCTCAACTTCCTGGTTTAACCCAATCCTTACGGTGGTTAAATGGTCAATATATGATAGTAAAATTGGTTTGGGGGTTGCCAATATTAGGATCTGAAATACGAGAGAACCACACGTTCCAATACATTGTGTGTGAATTGCTGCATCCTCCTACCCACAATTTGTTACATAACAACATGACTCTGCCCCATTACCTGCAAAGCATCAAAAATGCCCATGAATGAGTGATATGGCGGTACTTACATACCAGTATGACATCATATCATTCTATAAAATGGTTATGGCTGACACAAAAGAATGGCAGTGAAAACTGCAAAGACCGAAAAGAAAGCTCAGGCTGTGTTCCCATTCAAGATTAAAAGAGATTTGAAATCTTTTTAAAACTTTGGGAATGACTGTTCCCAAAGTTTTAAAAGAATCCACAGTTTCTGAAAATTAAAAGGTCTCGAAATGTGGATTATCTACACTTGAATCAAAAGGGGTCTCGCTGCTGGATTTAGAAATAATCCTTACTATTCAGTAATGGGAACGCAAGCGGTTTCCTTGTGGAGGAGGGAACCATTACGTACTAAGGATCGAGCTTGGCTGAACGGGGAGATGGAGCAGAGCCTGCTGTAGCTTACAATGTAATGAGAGATCAGAGCAAAAGTGTCTGATTTTACTTAGACAGCGATCAGAAAGACTTTGGCCTTGATGCCTGCCAGTTTGCAAAGCTGGTGGCTCTTAAAAGCCTGCCTACTTTGTCCCTCATCCCTCCTTTCCACATCATGATCTCTATTCCCTCCCTTCCCCACCTGGATTTTCCCTCCACTCTGCCATTCCGCACTGCTTTGATGTACCAATCTAGCATAAAACAACAGGGAAGTGAAAAAAAAAAAAACCCTGCTGCCATGATCTGAATCGGGGACAGGCTTACATAAGGGGTGAGGTTTGAATTGCTCACCCCAATGAAGACAGGGGGAAGTATTTCTTCACACAGAGGGTCATCGGCCTATGGAATGTGCTGCCAGAAGAGGTGGTGACAGCTACCAGTCTGGATGGCTTTAAGGTAGGGTTAGACAAATTTATGGATGACAGATGTATCAATGGCTACTAGAACGAATGCCTAGGTGCATCTTTCAGGCTGAGGGGTGTGGGGAGGAACCGGGGCGCTTCTAAGGCCATCTGCTGGGACTCGAGAGCAGGAGAAGGTTTGTCCTTGACTCTGCTTGAGATGCCCATGAGCATTTGGTGGGCCACTGTGTGCGACAGGATGCTGGACTAGATGGGCTGTGGCCTGATCCAGCAAGGCTTCTCTTATGTTCTTATGTTCTTATGTTCTTAAGTCAGGATACGATGGTGCCCAAATGCTGACTGCAGGGGGAGGGGGTCCTGCTGAGGTGAGGAGGGGGGAGTGGGTTTCTCCCTTGTGAATCCAAGTTATAAGCTAACAGTGGGAATTCAAAAAATCCAGGTTTTTTGCTAGGAAGGTTTATAATGCTGTTCACAGAGGCTGTTTTTCTACAGATTGGGTTGTTGTTAGAAGAGCTACAATTACTGTCCCATCAACACCCACACAAGCAAACAGCAACATCTACGTTACCCATCTATACTGTGTTAAGGTTAATCTACATGCTCCATCCCGAGTCCCAAAACCAAGATGTTGAGAATTAAATTACAAAATTCTTCGTCCTCTACAATTATCAGAGGTTTCTAAGGAGAGAAAATGAATGTTAACTATTCATTGGAACCAAGCAGTTGCAGATCACAGAGCATTCTGTGGGTGGAGAAAGGGAAGCTCCACTTGGGACATTCCCCTGATCACCCCAAGACATGTTTTACTGTGGGTGAAAAGAGATTGAAGATGAAGGTTTGCAATTAGAACCAAGGCCTTCCTCTGCTACCGTCATGGTCTTGACCCAGGAGCTGCTTCTGAACATAAAGACAATATTCTGAAATCTTATTTTATTGTCAATTTATATCAGTTACGTATAAAGTAACTGAGCGGCTCCCATATTGCTCAATTAAATTACCATCCATCAGCTACATGTTTCAGTATTAACTCCAGGGAATCATCGTTGACATAATGGGGAATGGAAAACTACGCACACAAATCTGTATGGATGCCTGGGGTCTGTTCTTCAAATGGCTGCATCTTCATCACTTGCCAAGAAAAGTTCAAAACACTTTATCTGAAAAAGTGGTTCTCCTGAAGCCTTCGAAAAGAAGTTTGAAGACACCTGTTAGAGGTGCTTTGAACTGCCAAGATGTGCTCATTTTAGTGGTGTGAACAAATGCATTTTTTGTATTTGAATTCAAGTAAATCTGAATATTCAAATATTCTATTCGATTTGAAAATTGAAAATGCAGGTTTTCGAAAATCCTATTTTAATCTGGATTATCTGAATCCATATTGTTAATTTCCGTTTATTAGCGATTTAAAGATATTTAAAGCCACTGAAGTAAACAACTTAAGACTTCTTACATTAACAGCATATCATACTATTACATTTCTTCATTGTTCTTTTGGTGACTTCCTCCGTTTTTCCTGCGTCATCTCTTTGTATCGCTTTTTTCTTTGCTCTCCTTAATATCTCTTGGTCCTTCTCAGCTGACCACTTGGTTCTTAGTCAAAACTGTCCGTCATTACTTCCATTTCTCATAGATAGTTAATAAAAGGGCTGCAATCTTTCGCAAATTTATCTGTTGTTCTACCTTTTAGTAAATTTATTAGTTTGTCCATCTCTGCCAAATCCATCAATTTGACTAGCCATCCTTCCCCTGAAAGTATCTCCTCCTCCTTTCATTTCTCTAAACTATCATCCACAATTCCTAACAAAAATATTTCTGGCCTAAATGAAATATTTGTCTTTAAAATTTGTCTCATCAGGTTGCGTATTTGTACCCAATACTTTTTTGCTTTTCCACAAGTGTTCTTGTTGTTGCCGTTCTCCCAAGAGCATTTATTTCTGGACTGGTCTTCTTCCTAATCCCAGGCCAGGTAATAGCGGAGGGGGAGGGGGAATAAAAGCCATAAAGATACAATATTGAAAATTTAACCCCCGCTTTTAAAATGTATATTCTTGTTTCTAATCTTTTGATCTGACAGCAGAGAAAGAGAAGGAAGGGATGTCTTAAGAACCAGACATCAAAGTAAAAAGGTACATCTTAGCCAGATGGCATAAGGATAGTTTCTGACCCTCTTTTAATGGAAGGCCGTTCAACTGTCTGGGGAGAACCCATGAGAAGGCTCCTTCAGCTGCTAGGTCTCCAAGGTTTATGTAATACCAGCCAGGTGTCTCCTGTCTTAGGGCTCTTTTGCATTTTCACTTCCCTGGGAACACCCTGGGGGATATATCCAGCATCCGCATTTCAAGATGCCAAATCTATCACAAACCTCGCCAGCGCTTCCCTATGTGCTGGTGAGGTGCAAATTGCCTCCATTGAGGAGGCAAGTGTCAGGTAGTGTAGCAGATTTGGACTGGAGTCAGATCACTTGTCAATCTCAAGACTGGACAGTCAGTCAGACAAATAAATCCAGAGACAAAGTATTTCCTTCCTCAGTGGAAGGTTCAGCAGCTTTATTTCAGAATCCTTTCCGATACAAACTTCTCTTTAAACCAGAAACTAAAGGCAAAAACCTTGTTCAACACAGAGCTATTTTTATAGCCCACAAACTGCAAGTCATCATGAGGTTGCAGAATGATGTCATCTAATTACTGCAACAGCATGAGACTGAATCACAAGACCTTGAATCACAAGACTCTTGAGTCATGAGTTGCTGACTCATTGTTTGTGACTCTTCAGTTTTGTGGGGGAAAGCCAGATGCTTCTAAGGCCATTTGCTGGGATTTGAGAGCAGGAAAGGGTTTGTCTTTGTCTCTGCTTGAGATGCCCATGAGCATTTGGTGGGCCACTGTGTGATGGGACCCTGGACTAGATGGGTTGTGGCCTGATCTAGATGGGCTGTGGCCTGATCTAGATGGGCTGTGGCCTGATCCAGCAGTGCAAAAAGGCCTTCAGCAGGGCTTCTCTTACGTTCTTATGACTAACAATTCAAACTGACTGCAACTGCAGAGGCCTGGCAATGGCACCAATGTGCCTGCGCAATGTCGTGGTGACTGGACCACACAGCACTCAACACATGCTGCATTTACATGCTTCATTTGCACCTCTTCTACCTGGAAGAGATGTAAATGGGAGGCTGCCAGGCCATCCCAGCCCAGTGGCTAGAATAGAGGTATAGTGCTCCATCTCTGTTGGCAAGGGTGGAAAGTCCTCCAGCACATGTGGACCCACTTCTGGTAAAGAAGCAGTCTGCAATGTGCAGATATAATGTCTTCACCTATTCACCAAACACAAAAAGGTCTTTAACGTCCAGGCTAGTCTTTGTGGAAGGAGATGTTCCTTCAGAGAGTCAGGCCAAAAGTCATCTGTGGTCCTGTATCTCAATGGCCATTCAAGCAGAGCATAAGTAAGGAGCATCACCAGTCTTTAAACCTGGTGGAACAGGCGCCTGCTAACCAACACTACAGCTTTCTCCATTCCATCTTCTGAATAATCTGCAAGGGGAGCCCCATGCATACGACTTTCTTCATTTATTTACGTTTCATACGGCCCCAAAGGTGTTTTACGTGCTTGCTCAGTCTTCATGATCCTTCATATATTTTTATAGCAATGAGTTGTCTTTCTTTCAGTAACCAGAACATTCAAAACAGAATGTTAAAACCTAAATGACTTTTTGTCTATATATTTCTTAAAAGCCCTACCAATTTCTGTATTTCCAGCAAAATAAGCCATCACTGTTAAACTGTATAATTGACACCATTGCTTAGGGAACGGACCTATGAATCTTATTAGAGACAAATTCATTACTTTAAATCCACCCTTAGGATGCAAAGCTCATCAGAGAAACCTCAAGAGACTGCAGCTTAGAGAATGAGATTATTTGAGGCTACAGATCTCCAGATTTGCTGTAATTAACCTGAACTAATTATTGTCAGGCATTGGGTCAGACATCTGAAGAAAAGCCTGGAAGACTAGTTCTGCAATCTCTTCAGTTTTCATTAAGAAAAAAAAAAAGGTGGGGGGAGGACACACAACAGACTTGCTACTCTGTTGTTAAACCAATTGTCACATCAGGGCAAACTGGACTAAAATGACAGGTCTGTGTCTTATACGATAGCAGCTAAAGGCATGGCAGGATTGAGAAATGGTTTGGGCGTTCCCGTTTTTTCACTGAATGCCATTTTTAACTTACTTTCCACATATGTTCCCCAGTGCCAGCATTGCCATATGGACTTCAAAGGAAGTTCATCAGCCCCATTTCAGCAGGTGGCTGGTCTTCTACTGTGGGTGTATTGTCCACCACCAGTGAAAGAACTGTCCAGTTTTATTGATGGAAAATAATGCCACAAATGGCCAAATGGTGCTCTAGATTCTTCCTCTAGAGGGCCACCTAAATGGTAGCATCAAAGACAGCCCCTTTGCCCTCAAGGGCCTCATAAAATTGTCACAAAGATTTCTGAGAACTCAAGGTTATCTCATTGTAGAGAAAATTTCACTTTACTGAACAGCTACTTGAGAATGCAGTGGTGATGGGTGAGACAGATCTTTATCCCCACATTGGCATCATGCAGCTGATGAAACAGACTTAGTCTACAAAAGCTGATGCTACCAATTTCTTTCTCTCTGAGGTGCTACCAGGCATTATGTTGTGCTGTTCCCGGTGTCCAGTCATAGATATTGAAAGACTTAATGTTACGTCTGTTCTAGTCATCATTTGCCTTAGCCCACAAGGCTCTCAGGAACCCATCCTTCATCAGCAACACCAAAATGAAATATACAACGGTTCTCCTACGGACAATTAAGGGATATTTACAGAAAAGATAAAGAGAAGGTAGACTTTGAATGGGAAAAACAAGAATGGGAGACAAACTTAAGTAAGGCTGAAAAGGGCATGATTGGTATGATGTCTAAAATACTGTTTCAAATCGAAATGGAACAAGAACAGGTTAAAGAATGTATGATCACATGGGCAAAAACTTTGGATATAATATCCAAATGGAACAATGGGAAAAACTGTGGACAAATGATATGAAGTTTACTTCTTGAATGTTATTGAAAGAAAATATATATAAGATGATGTATAGATGGTATTTAACGCCTCATGAATTGGGGAAGGCTTACCAAGATATGTCTACTAAAAGTTGGAAATGTAAAAAAAATCGAGGGGACGTTTTATCATATGTGGTGGTCATGCAAAAAGGAAAAGAAATTTCGGGTAATGATTTATAATCCGATGAAAAGAATTTTGAAGAGAAACATTAGGTTTAATCCAGAACTGTTTCTATTGGGAATTGTAGACAATACTACAGATAGTTTAAATTCATTAATTTTGTATATGGTGACAGCAGCGAGACTATTGTATGCACAGAAGTGGAAGGAGGAAGAGATACCGACAGGAGAGGAATGGTTAATCAAAATGATGGACTTAGCAGAAATGGATAAACTAATAAATTTACTAAAAGACAGAACAACTGATACATTTGTGAGAGACTGGTCCCCGTTCATTGAATATCTGGCAGAACTGGGTTTAATGACCGATGGGTTTGAGTGAAGACAAAGAATAAACAGGAAATGCTGGAGAGATGGAAGATGCAGAATGATAAACAATGGACATTTAATATAGAAGTCGGAAGAGCAGAGGAAGTCAAATAAAAATTTTAAGTAATGTAATGATTGGATAAGAGAAGAGAATGTAAGAATGTAAGATTGTTGGAAAAAACTTTTAATAAATAAAACATATTTTAAAAAAGCAATACCAAAAAGGACATACGTGACTATTGTTATTTCATGTTCTTAGAGTAAAAGGTTTCGTAGAGTTACCAGCCACACCAATGGTATCCAGCACTTCATGGAACTATTGGTTTCCCTAATTCTCCTGGATGGACCATGTTATTGATTACTTCATTCCTAGTCAACCCAAATGTCACCACCAAATGATCATCACCCCATGACAGTGAGATAACAGTCACCTCTTCCTCCTCTTCCAGAGGAAGTGATTTATAGCTAACAACCAAATGATGTCATGTAAATATATGTGAGATTCTGCACTGGGAGTCAGAAGTTTTAAGGTTGTGTTATAAATTAATTAAAATTAATTATACCCTTCGGATATAGGGCGGGATAGAAATACAAATAACAAATAAGAATAATTTTAAAAAGAGATAACCGCCACCTTCCTACCTTCCCTTCAACTGGTTACATAGGGAGCAGCCCAGGGGTGTTTTTCCACGGTCACTTAGTACCCATTTTAGCACCCATTAAAGACCCATTTGGGTGAGAGCCGGATAACCCCACTTCCACCACGGCACCCATTAGGGACACATTTGTTTCCACTGGGTCCCAGGAAATCTGGATCATAGGGGTACTTTTTGGCCTTTAATCTGGGGGTGTTTTTCCACCGCGCTCCTTTTTAATCCGGATCTAAGAAGATCTGGATCTAAGGAATGGGTACTTCACTTAATCCTGATGTAGTAGATCTGGACTAAGGGAAGTACCCAATGTGTTTCCACTGGTGGTCTAGCACCCAGTAGCAATGGGTGCTAACCTGCCTGCTGTGGAAACATTGGAGTACCCATGTGGCAAATTTGGACTGGACCACAAAGGGTCTGCCTGTCACCTCAGGTGTTTTGGGGGACGGGGGTGCAATCTCCGAATTCCCTCTGAAGTCCCTCCGAAGTTGTCTTCAGAGGTTAGCAAAGGCTCCGAAGTCCCTCCAAAGGCAACTTCGGAGATTAGCAAAGGCTCCGAAGACAAACCCCTTGATCGAGCTTGCATATTAATTAGCTCCTTCTGAGCAGGGATGAATCAGCCTCATTAATATGCACCTCTTTCCATGGCTGAAGGTAACACTTGTTCTCCCTTTGTTCTCGGAGGTTTGTCTTCGGAGCCTTTGCCAATCTCCGAAGGCAACTTTGGAGTAACTTTGAAATGGCTTCGAAACGATTTCTAAATGACTTTGAAGCCTAGGTTTTGAGGCTCCCCCTCATGGGTGCCCCTCCCCCTAGCCTCCTCTAGACCCCATTGCCAAACTAACATGGAAACAGGCTCCCTTTAATCTGGATTTTCTGGCTGAAGTCCCCATTGTAGACCCCATTAATGGGGTCTACAGAAAATCCGGATTAAAAGCTGAGATGTACCCATATGATCCGGATTTCCCCAGCGGCTGTGGAAACAAATGTGTCCCAAATAGGTGCCGTGGTGGAAATGGGATCATGCAGCTCACACCCAAATGGGTCCTTAATGGGGGCAAAAATGGGTACTTTCTGCTAGTGGAAAAACACCCTGGATGTTCTGTAGACCCCATTAATGGGGTCTACAATGGGGTCTTCAGCCAGAAAATCTGGATTAAAGGGAGCCTGTTTCCACATTAGTTTGCCAATGGGGTCTAGAAGAGGCTAGGAGGAGGGGGCACCCTTGGGGAGGGGAGCCCCGAAATCCAAGCTTCAAAGTGATTCTGGAGTCATTTCGAAATGACTCCGAAGTCACTTTGAAGAGATCGGCAGAGACTTTGGAGCTGCTCTGGAGCTGATCTGCGCCGTCTGTTCGCTATTAGCGCAGACAGCGTGGACTTCCCTCCAAAAGCCCTCCAAAGAGATCGGCAAAGCCTCCAGAGTCCCATCGCTGGTTTCTCCAAAGATTAGCGCAGACTTCAGAGGCACTCCGGAGCTATTTTCTGATGACACTGCGGGCGCTCCGGGGTTCTTTTGCACTGACTTCGGAGACGTTCCAAAATGATTCCGGAGCGGCTTCGAAGTCTGTGCCGATCTCTTCGAAGTGACTTCGGAGATTGCACCCCCGTCCCCTGAAACACCTGGGGTGACGGGCAGACCCTTTGGGGGACGATCTAGATTTCCCAGATGGGTGCAAAGGTGTTTCCACGGCAGGGAGGTTAGCATCCATTGCTATTGGGTGTTACACCTCCCGTGGAAACATATTGGGTGCTTCCCTTAATCCGGATCTACTAGATCCAGATTAAGGAATGTACCCATTCCTTAGATCCAGATCTTCTTAGATCTGGAATAAAGGAGCGCGGTGGAAAAACACCCCAGAATTAAGGCTTTACCAGCTGTATGTCACAAGGCAATGAACATGCTGAGATACCCCTGAGTCTATGATGGTAGCACTAAGCCTTGCGCTTGTCCTTCCCATCTCTTCCATAATCAGTATTCAGACAGGACCAACGTTTTGAGGAGGCCACCTCTACAAACGCAGTAAGGGATGCCGGTGGGAAGCAGAATGTATCCTTCCCCACCAGAACCCT
The DNA here is from genome assembly GCA_023333525.1 of Aspidoscelis tigris stejnegeri. Lineage (NCBI taxonomy): Eukaryota > Metazoa > Chordata > Lepidosauria > Squamata > Teiidae > Aspidoscelis > Aspidoscelis tigris. The sequence goes on from JALMGA010000008.1 coordinate 2,068,148, forward strand.
CCTTCTTCCTCCTTGGTTAACATCACATGCAAAATCTCATCAGAATCCATGGCAGAGATGCTTCCCTAAGGACACCAGCAGGAGCTGGAAAACAGCACCTTCTACCAAATTTGCCAGCTAATGCCAGCATGAACTTTACAGCTTTATTACATTGGTTTATTTCTAAGCAGGAAAGTCCCTCAACGCAGCTCATCATTGACTAATTGGTTGTTTAAAATAAACACTTTTCACCTCTGTGGCGCCTTTTATTAGGTTCTTGTCTATAGATTTTCCAGTAGAAGATAACACAGCTAAATACTCAGGAGACAATTGAGCACAATATGTATTGCTTCTTCCCATTCCCTCTTCATTTCTTTGAGGTTTTTCTTGTTAGGCAGGGAAGCCCGTATAAGGAAAATGCACGGATGTGTTGGCAAAGGTAACTAAGAGTCACAGGTGTGACTATCAACAAAGTGCTCAAGGTTGGATTGAGCAAGGTTGGGTTGAGCAAGAAGTGCGTAAGTCTGTGCAACACTTGCAACACAGGCTTGTGCAACACTCAGGAAGTGAGTCACCATCTATGATAAGGAAAGGTATAAAAGTGCCTATACACTGCTGGTTAAGTGTTATTGTTGTTGATTGCTGGACGAGAGCTTGGATGGAGAAATGTATACTTGTACATGCAGCAACCGTTAAGAATAAACCTCTGCGAAGAGAGAGAACTCCTGTTTCAGTCTGTTTCTTAAACTGCGGGCAGAAGAAGGAGGGAGTTCCTGAAAGGCTGGACAGCTCCGGAGATGCCAGAAAGTTTTCCGGGACAGCAGAGCTTGTCTTTCCAACACGGCCGCGCATCTGCTGATTTAATACCAACGGGGGCTGACACCCCCGCCCAACATTTCTTCCTTTTTTTAATTGTAGAACTGGGAAAAAGGTGCAGAAAAGGGCAACCAGAATGATCTGGGGGCTGGAACACCTCTCTTATGTTTAGGCCTCTTCAACTTCGAAAGACAAGTGTTTAAGAAGTTTATAAAAATATACACTGTGTGTGAATGATGGATAGGGAAAAAAAACTTTTCTGAATTGCACAACACTAAAACCAGAAGAGTTAGGACCAACAAGGGGAAGTATTTTTTTCACAAGGTCTCTGGAATTTATTGCCAGAGGGAAGTGGACTGGATGAGACCAGTTCATGGCCTTCAGGTGGGCAGAACTTGGGAAATCTGCACTTAAATCAGGGATGGAGTCCGGTGTCCGCCCTGCAAATGCTGGTCCCACCTGAAACCTACTTGGGAATCACCCTGGGATCTGGCAGGGTCTGTCTCACTGCAGCCACTGTCACGTGTGACTGGCCATCACTACAATGATGGGCAATGGTGGTGTGCAACTCGGCAACTGCAGCTGTGACACCCAACCACAGTTAGCCTTCTCAGCTCCTAGCATTGCTGTGGAGCCATCTGTACTGCTTCACAGCTATTGAAGATGGGGGCCTTTGGGAGCAGCTCCGGAACGGAAATGGCTCCACGGTGTGCAGATGGTCTGGAACATCCTCACTGTCAAAGTGTAAAGAAGCCCACTGTCTCCCCAGGGATTGCAGTGCATGGCTTTTGTGGCCTATTTATTAGCATATCAATATTAACCGAGAAGCAAGAATTCAAGGACTGGCAGGTAATCGTTTCTGGTTGAGAAGAATATGGCACAGAGCTGTGGCATAGAACTCCAGTGGCACCTCCTAATTTAGTCCCCTTCTGCGCTTACCTTTGTTCTGGTTTACGGAAGGAGTCATGCACTTGTAGACTAGCAGAGGTCCTGCCCCTCCGTAGTACAATCCGTCTGCATTAGAGGAGGCTGAAGAGCCAGCATAGGGAGCCAAAACGGTGCTGCTTCCCAATCCAAGTATGGGTCTCTTTAAAGAGGTTCACAACCAGTGTAGCCTTTGTATTCTGGACCATTAAGGGCACGTGGAAGGAACACCGTGTAGTCCAGTGTTTTGTTTTTAACCTGTGATGCACAAGGAGGTGCGGCCAGAAGTGGAACCAAAAGGCCCCACCTGGAAATGCCAAAATCCAGACATGTGTGTTTGCTGCCCTCAAAGGGTTCATTTGCAGGGCCTGCTCTTGGGCTTTGATTTTGCAGCCATTTACGTTGCTTTCCGTATCTACTTTTTCTTCAGTTCTTCTCATGTACTGCTAATGCAGCTGGCTTTCCTTCCAGGATTCTATTCAGTTTTTCATTGTTCTCTTTGGCAGAACTCAACAGGTAGGTCAGGAGATCCACCACGGTTCATTCACATGATAGCAATAGGGCAATAAGAGGGTGAAAAGTGCTGTCAGAGCATTTTCTCCTATCCTGTACTTAAAAAAAATACTCTGAGGCCATGTTCCCACCTGAGCTATTTAAAATGGCTGTAAAAACGAAACAACAAAACCCATGGCAAACATGCATCCTGCAATCACAGCCATCCCTGAATTGTGTCCTCACAGAAAACATTTCCAAAAAATGCATTGGGGAAAGTGATTCTTTTTCCTCCTCAACCTTTGCTTACCCCTCTCTCCCCATTGGGTCTGATCCGATGAATGGTCAAGGGTGGGGAATCCAAGCCCCCTCCCTCCTGCTTTTGCTGCCTGTTCAATCCCCACAGACCTCCATGGATGCCCTTCTTATGTTAATCATGATTTGTAAAAAATAAAATAAAAGGGGGGGAACAGAGGCCCCTCGATTTTGATCCCCATGTCCTTCCTCCTGATCACAGGCTTGCTTTCTCACGAAGAAAGGAAGATAAAAGGGAGCCAAGCGCTCCTGCACGCAGACATAAACACGTGCGCACTCCCCTGTGGGACTGCTGAGGCTCTCCCCCGGCTGCGTACCCTAGTGAACTCGGTGCCCTTTTAAAAATACTCCTCCCAAAAGAGACCAGGTAGCCAAGAATTTTAAAAATCTTTCCAAACAAGTGCCAGAGGGGAGAAGCAGGCACCGCCGAAGCATTTCCTGCCCATTCCAGGGCTCATCTTGCGGAGATGCGAAAAAGCAAAATTCTTTCAGCAGGCAGAAAAAGGAGAAAGTGAGGGGACCGTGGGTAGGAAATGAAACACTGTTGTCGGTGTGGAGTGGGTGAATTGTTACTTGTTATCGGTGAGTGTGAAGTGGCTGAAAATGAAACTGTTGTGTGAAGAGCTCTGCGAGGGAAAAAGGCTTTATGCTTTCTGGTACTTTAAAAATCTGGCCAGGGGGTGTCCTGCGCAGAGTGAAACCCCACCCATTTGATGACGGATCTGCCCCAATACTGCGTACCGTTCCCAAAGGAATAAAGAAAAAGTGTTTAGAAGCAAATATGGGGGGAAACACTTGAAAATACAGGTGCTTATTTATTGCAGTTTTTAGTGATTTATTCCTCATAAAACATGGGAACCGAATTGATAATGGGGAGAAAGAAAGTTCATATCGTTTTGAAATCGTTTTTAGCATGAGTGGGAATGCAGCCCGATGGTTCTTTCCACCTGCTCTGTAACGCGATGGAAGCTCAAGCAGTGAGGTGAGGTGTGATCTCTGCACACCTTGAGCTTTCTTATAATTCCATTTTTGTGCTATGTGGATCCTGCCTAAAAGTGGCTATTCCAAGGAAGTTTAGAACTGAAAGGAAGGCATTGTAGATCAGTCTAAAAGTTATCCACAACTCCTCAGGAGAAAAAGAAAGTGGTTCATTCACTATTTATGGGCAATTCAGGTGCAATTTCAAAGAAATTCAAGAAATAATTGGAATACGTCAGGAGAGATAGAATAAGAATCCCACAACTCCAAAGCAACACTTCACAGATAACCCACTGGTTTCTAAATTCTTGTTTCTGTAACTGCTTGTGTAGTGCAATGCTCTCCTCACATTGGATCTCTTGCTACTGCTATAACTACATTCATCACAATAAAGTGGGTTTTAAAACTACAGATTCCAATGTTACCCCATCCTAGAAGTGCTCCATTTGGCGGAGCTGCACCAGAGTGCATCACATGGAAGATGTTCCATGGTATAAGAGATGCTCTAAAGAGACTGCCTTGATTCAGTGTTAGGTTGCCTCAATCTCTGTGGCACCCAAGCATCTTTCAGCAGTTGGATTTTGAGTTCTGAATTGCTCTGTTATGGAAATTTCTTGGCTAAAGGAAGGATAAAATTATCTGTTACAAAATATTCCTGCATTTTAGGTTGATGTGTACTGATGCGCATAGAATACATTAGATTTTATTGTGCTTTTTCTTCCTGGGAAGATTATAAATCACAAAACATTTTCTGCAGTTGCCAAAGAAAATAGTCCCTCGGGACATGAAAATGTTTGAAACCTGCCTTATATCTAAAGTTGCTAACAATTAAAATTAGAGACGTGTTTATGGACAACCATAAATCACAGGATTAGACTTAAACAGTCATGTGTAAAAGTGTCTATAGGATAAAAAATTCTAGCAGTAAAGTGTAGAAAAATGAAACAGATAGTTTTGTGAATAATGTTTTATGGTGTGTTTTTAGAGTTTTCCTTATAGAGGTGATATTTTCTGTTAACCTTTTTTGTGAGGGTGGAAAAAGCGAAAAAGAAATTAATTACCTTGATGTAAGTATTTGATAAGTTATGAAGTAACTAAGGAGTACATATTCACCAGGTAAGGAAAGTTTTGGGGCTTACAGCACTGGCCTTTATTCCAGAACATCTTGGAATAGGGACCTTCCATCTGCATGAAAGTACAGATTACAGCATAGAAGGTAGGTCCCTATTCTGGTATATAATCCAGAACAAGACCCAGTGAAGAAAGGACCATAGTCACTCTTCTTTGATCAGGAGTTATGTAAACTTCTTGCATTTATCCAGCCTTTATCTCTGAAAAATTCTAAATCGTGTATATTATTACTGTATTTGCCAGCGTGTAGAAAGCACCCCCTTTTTGAGGGGTATTTGGAGGGGGGGAATCACCCTATTGCTGCTGCTGCCACCCTTCAGGTACAGTGTTTTTGCATGGCAAAACCGTGGTCAAAGCAAGGGGGAGATAGAAATAATTACTGTTTCCTCACTTCCTGGGGCTGAAGGAAGGGGGAGATAGAAGTCCATGGCATTTTTATCTTCTCCCTTTCTTTGGCCGCAGTACCAGGAAGGGAGAAAGACTGGCACATAAGATGCAACCCATTTTTTAAGGGGTATTTTGAGGTGGGGGAAGTGTGTATTATATGCTGGCAAATATGGTATATCATTTCTCTCCATTTTGTTTTCCCAATGAGCTTCCATAGCTGAGTCGGAATTGAAATTCAGGAGCTCCCAGGGGAAAAGATTTAGTTTAGATGTTAGGAAAAAATTTCTAACAGTAAGAGTGATCAACCAGTGGAACAGGCTGCCACGGGAGGTGGTTGGTTCCCCTTCGATGGAGGTCTTCAAGCAGAGACTGGACGGCCATCTGTCTGAGATGGTTTAGGAGATCCTGCCTTGAGCAGGGGGTTGGACTCGATGACCCAGGAGGTCCCCTCCAACTCTACCATTCTATGATTCTATGATTCTATGATTCTAAGTCTGATTGCCTGTCCCAACTTCTGATAACTTATGCTAGATTATGCGCGTGTCTCCATTCTCTCAACAGAGGACTAGGAGTGTGCACAAATGCAATTTTCGGGATTCGATTCGATTCAAATTGAATACCTGAAAATTTGATTCGATGTTGAATTTTTAAAAATTGAATTTAACCAAATTCGATTTGGATTAACCACAATTGACTCTACTGGACAACAACTGTATGTCCCCATACCCATCGTTATACATCCTGTGGTTATCCTGTATTTAACCCGTTTTTGTCCTGTACGGATCCGCACAAATGTGTTCGGATGCGGGAAAGATGCGTATGTGCAAGTATGCATTGCGTGGAACCCCATTCAGATGTGAATGTCTGGATAATTCAAACCCGTAGACCTAAAATTTGAAATTTGTTTGAGTTTTTAAATTCGAATTTATAGACATTCCGTTTGAATCCACATGTCGAAATTGAGACGAATTTGATAGAATTTTGAATACCTTCAAAACTTTGTGCACACCCCTACAGTGGACACCTTGGGAAAGCACCTCCACTGTGGCAGGTCGTCCTCAAAGCCTCAGGTATCCTTGGGGAGGGCTGTGTGGCTCTGGTCGCCATGCCTGTGCCCAGAAGGGCTTCTCACCTTCTGTCCACAATCGCAGCAGGTGCACATGCTAAGGTAGGATGTTTTGGTGTATTGAGGGCCCAGTTCAACACACAGGAAGTGACTTCAGGCTCTTTGGATGAGGTGCTGAGGAGACATGAGAACCTTTAGACTTTGATGCCTCTCTAAGGCATTGTGATGCTAATCAACTCCGCCAGAAATACATCTCAGGTTTTGAACACAACAGTGATTTATTCAGCTCAAAGGGCGCGTTCCCACCTACTGCGAATCCAAATTATTCTGGTCTGGGTAGAGGTACGGTTAGAGTTTCCGGCAGGGAACGGCACCGAACACTCATCAGGCTGCTCCCATTACTGGACCCAAAGTGTGTAGAAGTGGTTTTGGAGAAGACAGGAGCCACCGCCACTGCCACTGCCAGGCTACCGTCTACTTGGCCAAGCCTCCTGGCAACCCCCTCTACTTCACCAAGCCACCACCACCGCCACCGGACTCCCCTCGAACTCAACCAATCCTCCTGGCACCCCCTTCTAATGGGCCTTTTCTGAACAGCTGCATTACCTCCTCCCCGAAGGCCGATTGCGGAGGCAGTTAAAGAAAACCTACCTTTCCCAGTGAAAATGGCCATCTCAGAAGGCTTTAGTTTGGTTACAAGCAGAAAAGTCCTGTTTCAATAGGGTTCCCCCCCCCCCCCGGATTTCTGCAGGCTGGTGCTCAGAAAATCCAGGGAAAAGGAAGTGGAATGGAAACGGGGCCTGCTGGAATCGGATTACTGGTCATAAGAACATGAGAGAAGTCCTGCTGGATCAGGCCACAGCCCATCTAGTCCAGCATCCTGTTGAACACAGTAGCCCACCAAATGCTCATGGGCATCTCAAGCACAGACAAGGACAAACCTATTCCTGCTCTCAAATCCCAGCAAATGGCCTTAGAAGCACCCTGCTTGCCCCCTCAGCCTGAAAGATGCACCTAGGCATTCATTCTAGTAGCCATTGATACATCTGTCATCCATAAACTTGTCTAACCCTTCCTTAAAGCCATCTACACTGGTAGCTGTTACCACCTCTTCTGGCAGCACATTCCATAAACCGATGACCCTCTGGGTGAAGAAATACTTCCCCTTGTTGGATCCAACTCTCCTACCCATCAGCTTCATAGGGTGCCGACTGGTTCTAGTGTTGTGCAATAGAGAAAAGAAATGTTCTCTATCCACCTTTTCTACACAGTGCATAATTTTATATACTTCAATCAGGTCCCCTCTTAAGTGTCATCTCTCCAGACTGAGGAGACCTAGATGTTGCAGCCTGATTTCATAAGGGAGGTGTTCCAGACATTCTGGTTGCCCTTTTCAGTATAATGGGAACCTTGGATCCCGAGTTCAAATCCAGTCTGGATTTTATTCCCTTTGGGAATGCAGCCAAAGAGAAACATATTTGCATCTTATTCTTGAACAGAGGGCTTTGTTTAGGCAGGCTATGAATTTAAATAGGTTTCTGAACAGGGGTTGAACCAGTTGAAACATTTCCTGCTGGGTAACAACTATATAGCTGGTGATACCACCAAGCTTTGCCCAATCTTCCTTCTCCCCACCTAAAGATATCCATTCTCCTGAGTGGAGCCACCAGTTTACTTACAATATATACCAATACTCTGCCATAATAAAAGGGCAGCATATACAGTGGGAGTTCAGTACTGGGGTCTATGGCAGGCATGACCTATGTCACCTTAAAGGTGTTTACAAGAGGAGGGAAGGAGAAAGATTACATGCAAGTTCTATCCAAGCCCTTCTCCTGATATCATTCCCATGTACCAATCGCCCTATGGCACAAAAGGTCATTTGCACAGCAAAAAACTCCAACCACTGAGATATATAAATATAAAGTAAATATTAAACCATCTATGTTAAAAATGTGTGGATGAAATGTCATTAAAATGTATGTACAAGCTAAGATAATGTCAATGTAAGTATTGCATAAAATAAAACATATACTAATTTTTCCAAATGTTGAGCTATACATCCACAAGGCATGGAGCTTGTACAACAATTATATATCAAATTCAAGAACATACAGTATATGTCCTGAAATAAATGCTGCAAAAATTATTATTGAAGATTAAACACAAAGAAAGAATCAGAGATAAAATCTGGAAATTTGTCTCGGGGTGATTATGACTGATAAAAACAAAAACTGGAGGAGGAAATAGAAAGGGGTTGTTGTTGTTTTTTTTTTTGCAATAAACAAAACTGGAGGAATGAATAAGTCTATGAATGAGCCCCAGTCATACAGGGTCAATGTTTAAGTACTGAAATCGGATTTTAAAAAGAGTGGAAAATATAGGGGGAAAGTAATTCAGGACTTGGATAAATTACAAACAGTTTTTAAAAGAGTGAAATCCCCAAAACTGGAAAAAGTTGCAAAGCAAAAAAAGAAAAGCAAAAGGAAATGACAGTATTTGATGAAAATACAGTGAGGAGGAAACAATTACGTAAAAAGAATGAATCCAAATCTTAGGATGTACAGTGTGTAAGAGAATGATAAGGTATTTGAAGAAAAAAAAATGTGAGAATAAATAAATAGGGTAAAACAGAGACAGAAGAAAAATAATAATAGAAATAATAGTGAAATAGAGTAAATATAACTAAGAGTGAAAGGATAAATATAGATAGTTAACTGAGATGAAAAGAATTTGACTCCTAGAATTTGGAACAGCTTCTCTCTGGAGGTTTGCCATGTATCTACAATATATGATTTTCAGTGCCTGGTTAAAACACACCTCAACCCAAACCTTTGATATTTAGCTTGTCAAGGAGGATGGGAGAGTTCTGTTTTAAATATATTTATAAAGAGATTTATATATTTTATTTATTTTTCTTATTGTTTTTTGCACTATGACGTTTTGGTGAAGGGCAGGATATTAATTCTTAAATAAATAAAAATAAAAATATTTTTTATAAAACTTTTCTTAAAAGCTTAGTTTCACATCTTAAAAAAACCTTTCAGTCAGGTCCTAAAGCATCAAAAGATACCAGAAACTTGGAAAGATTGTGTAATCATCACCATTTTAAAACCAAATATGATTCCACTTAGTCCAGAATCATACAGACCTATAAATCATAGCAATCAGTACTACAATTTTTTTTAAAAGTTAATCAAGTATGTTTTATTAAAGCTAGAATTATTGGAGTAAGTAAAATCAGAAAGCTGTTTAATATAGGGAAATAAAAGAATGAAATGTCTTGAAAGGTACCTCTAGGACAGAAAATTAAGATGGTAGGAATTAGGAAATGAAAGTCCCAGACCCAGAATAGGAATATATATATTAAATCCAACTAAGGAAGAATGAGTTTGGGGAGAACTTAAAGTAGAGGAACTCTTATTTTGATGCATTTCAATTAGATGAATTAATTGACTATATAGAAGAAAAATACAGAGAGAAACAAATGAATGGAACCAAACAACTATAATATTTAAAAAAATAGAGAGGAAAAACAGAGGACAATTATGGAGGACAATTTAGGATTACACTAAGCTTGGAAGAATTGGCAGAGGGAATTTATTTTCCGCTTAAAATATGAAATGCTTCGCAAACGTGCATGTTATCCTTGCACAGGGGCCATAAGGGCGGAAGAACATAAGAGGAGAACCCCTGGTTTGGGCCTCAGCCCATCTAGTCCAGCATTCTGTCTCAAACAGTGGCCCACCAATTGCTTCTGGACATTCTCATACGGAAAACAAAGGCAAAACCTTCACTTGCTCTTCAGTCTCTGCAAATGGCCTTCATAGGCATCCTACCTGTGCTTACAGAGGCATGGTGGCGGAAGGAGTGGAGGTCCAATGCACCCAATGGGTCACAAGGAAGTAGAAAGATAGAATCATTAGGGCCCTCATGGCATATTCAGTGTCACAAATGTGAAATACAAATGTCATCTGTGAAAGTTGTGTATATACTCACCAAAGGTCAGACTCAACTAGATGCCACCAGATAGCATTAAAATTAATTCAGAAACACAGGAGTTTGGGTTTAGTGGTTAAGGAGCCGTACTCTTATCTGGGAATACCGGGTTCAATTCCACTCTCCCCCACGAAGCCAGCTGGATGACCTTGGGCTAGTCACAGCTCTCTTCTGAGCTCTCACAACCCCACCTACCTCACAGGGTGTCTGTTGTGGGGAGAAGAATAGAAAAGCTTTGTCAGCCACTTTGAGTCTCCTTGAATGGGTGGGGAAAGGGGGGATAGAAAAGCCAACTCTTCTTCTTGGAAATTAAGTTTGTGTCTTCATTGGGGTGGGTGGGAGCTGGCTGGAGGGTAAGCAATCTGCTGGGCCAATAAGCTGTTCCCATGGATGCTGACCAGATGGGCTTGCAGGTTCCAATGCTTGTGCATTAAGGCTGATTTTTCAAACTCTGCAGATGTGGAAAGCCTACTCAGGGGGCGTCCCCATGACAAAAAGGTGCGGTGACGAGAGTGGGATCGGCACTGGCTGTCCGCATGGGCTTTTTAGTTGGCACTGGAAAAGGTTCCAAATACCCCCATACAACACCAACAGCACACCAAATTTGGCACCCTGGAAAAACAGTCTCAGTGCTGTTTGGGGAGCCTGGTGTGCTTGCCTAGTGAGCCGGGAACCCACATGGGGACATTTGTGGGCTAACAGGGAGGAGTTTGTAGCTCATGTCATGGGTTGGGGTTTACTTTTTACTTCTTTTGCACCCCCAATTTTAAGTTTATGGTGTTCCTCGTGATTTTTCACTGGAACAGGGGTCTATAACTTTAGCGTTTAAATTTTTTTTAAAAGGCGCTTGACTTTTGCGCACCTCTACTCCACCAAAAAATCATGGGGAACACCGTAAACCTAAAATTGGGGGTACAGAAGAATCAAAAAGCACACCCCAACCCCAGCTGAGGAGAGAGGGGCAGAGAGGGGGTGGAGCTGCTCCCTGGGCCAAGGCTTGGCGCGGCTTGCTTGGGGACGGCTCCATCTGCGCCGAGCCCTGAACCCAGCACATGTTGTGGAGCATCCCATGCGGACACCCGAAATGCGTGTCCGTCCGGCACTGTGCCCGGCCCCTGCATGCCCAACAGCACCCAAAGGGTGCTAACTGGCCACCATGGGGATGCGGCCTCAGTTTGGTTTTTAATGGCTCCACAGCTGCTGTGAGCCATCTTAGTGGGATGGGTACCGTCAATGCAAGAGAACACCTGTCTACAGTAAAAGTGCCCTGTCTTGAGTTTCAGGGCAGCAGATGGGCCCCCAGAAATATTGATGTGGGGAACATGGAAACGAACAGATCTGGGATAAAGAAAAGCTGTCTGGACGATTGTTGCCTGTTTTCGTGAGGTATTAAAAAAGACCAACTCTGAGGCAGTTTAGAGGTGGCTTAGAATTGGTTCATAGGTGGGATCATTCATACACCAGCCTCCCCCTGTCCCCCGACAAGCATTCTAGACTAGAAAAGGTGGATTATAGATGAGATTAGAGCAGGAGGGGCACACAGCATCAGTCTAATAATGCTAAGCTGTGTTCCAACTTGGATACAAACTCAACAGAATTCAGTTATAATATTCAAACAAAACCGACTGTAGTGAGATAGCTCTGGCTTGTTCTTGTAGTGGATGTTGCTTATTTTGGTTAGGATATTCCAAGTGTCGGTTTTGATTACTGGGGCTAAAGTAGGTTATCTGATCAGGTTGATAATATATTTACCTACCAATAACTATGTCTTCACAGTCGGGATACTTCGAATGTTGCGGGTACTGATTTTTAGTCGTCTTCTTTTCTCTTGTGAAGGACTTAACTGAGCCTTTTGGCACTTAATTGAAGGCACTTTTTGAATGATTTTCTAAGTACCTGAGTTGTCAGCCAGGAAATTCTCAGCTTAAATTTCCCCTCAGCAATGAACCCTCTAGGTAGTTTGAAGCAAGACTTGGCTTGCTCTCTGAAGTATGGGGCCAATATTTCTGGTTAATGAGTTCCCATTGATGGTGTTTATATCTCAGAGATGTACTTTAACAATGATAAGCTTGCAATTTGTGTATATTTCCCAAGGGGCTGAGACACCTGCATGTATTTATTTCCACCATTTAGTTTATCTAGGAGTTGTGATTGATGTACCAGTCAAGTAGACTCCAACCCTTTTTAATGAAACTTGGCAGCTGATCACAAATATTAATCTTTTTATGTCCTGCTTTTGATAGTTAAAACATTTTTTAAAAAAAAAATCTAATGGAACTTCCATTGAAGTCACTTTTTAATAAACAGTTTCCCTATAAACCTCTGCTTAAAAAGAGATTATTCAAGCAGCTTTTAAACTATTTGTCTGTTGAAAGATTTAATTGGAGAAGATAAACCTGTAGAGAATCTAATGGAAGCACAGTGCTTCTATACTCAAGATTATCTATCTGTCACCCAATGACCCATCTCCTTCACACTACATTTTAATTTTTGTACCAATTACACTGTATATGGATAATTCCTATTAGCATATTTATGGTCATTGCTTCATATTTATTGTCTGCACAACTCATTAATCTTCATCTAGTGTGTGGGGCTGACAGCTCAATCTATTTTGCAATCTTTGGGTGGCAGCCATATCCAAAAAGGGCTTTGTTTCCCTGTAAATAAACTGTGTTGAAAACAGAGAACAATCGAGCATCATGCAGTGATTGACACAAGCCAGGGCTGCTAATCAAAAAAAGATTTTATTACCAGATGAGTCAAGTGCATTATGGGGCCATTGTTCTAGTACCGTCAGGGCAGGAGAGGATGTGGTCAGTCACCTCCTCAAGATGGGTTGATTGTTCTCCAAGATTACACACAGTCGCCTTATTATCCGTCCCAGACAACAAGGCAGTCCCCCCCCCCCACTCCGACACTGTTGTAAAAACTGCCTGCGTGTGAGGCTGATTTGAATTGCTAATATATAATCTGTCTAGCACAGATGTGCAATGAATATTGGGATGTTTTGCATGTCAGTTGAGTAGGCTGAATGATGAGCTGATGATTATTCAATGATGGCAACTGGACACTCGCCAGCGGCTGAGTTCTCGCACTTTCTGCTAACGCTAATCAGATCATCCTCCAAAGCCTCTTTTCTTTTGTCAATTCAGTGACAATTTATGTAAGAATACAATATACCCCTTTCCTCATCGCCTAGTTAACAGTTGGTTCAAATTTTGCATTTAGTTTTTTTCATCTTAGAGAGGCTAAAAACTGCACAGGCAAGCAATTTGGCGGGTCGAGTTTATTCTTATTTTTTATCGGTAAAATAACTAAATTGAATTAAATTAAAAAGGGATTGTTTTCCTTAAATGTATCTCTTATTTTATATACTAAAGATGACCATAGCAAGAAAGGTTGTTTTAAAGCAAGCATTAGAAGGCGTCAAAATAACAGGTGCATTAGGAAATGAGAGTAAACAGAGAGCAGTGAGTGAAAATAGTGATGTAAAAAATGTACACTGTATATTGTTTTCAGAGCTATCAATGCTTTAAAATATTTAATTGTTCTACCATTTACTTTTCAGAAGAGCAAACTATCAATATATTTCACTGATATAATCACAATCAGGCAGGACGCTTCTAAGGCCATTTGCTGGGATTCGAGAGCAGGAGAAGGTTTGTCCTTGTCTCTGCTTGAGGCACCCATAAGCATTTGGTGGGCCACCGTGTGTGACGGGATGCTGGACTAGATGGGCTGTGCCCTGATCCAGCAGGGCTTCTCTTATGTTCTTAAAATTATGTACCGCTAAAGTTGTGCACCTTTGACCCCCCCCCCAACATTGGCTTCCAAGTCACTTCGAAGTCACTTCGAAGTTGACTTCACATTCACTTTGAAGTGACTTTGAAGTCACCTTCGAAGTGACTTCGAAGCATGAGCTCAACTTCGACAGTTGATGTCATGCTTCGAAGTCACTTTGAAGCTGACTTCAAAGTCACTTCGAAATCACTTCGAAGTTGCTTTGAAGACTGCCCCCCCCCGCCGCCCCCCAAAACACCTGGGGTAATGGACCGACCCCTTGTGGGTCGATCTGGATTCCCCAGATGGGTGCAAAGCTATTTCCACAGCAGGGGTGTTAGCACCCATTGGAAACACATTGGGTGCTTCCCTTAATCCGGATTTACTAGATCCGGATTAAGAAATGTACCCATTCCTTCTTAGATCCAGATCTAAGGGCTGCAGTGGAAAAACACCCTTTGTCTAATTCGAAAAGTCCAGCAAGGTAGTTAGTAGCACTTGGAGACTAACGAGAAGGGTTGGTGGCATGAGCTTTCGTAGACACATCTACTTCTTCAGATGCTAGGGGGCCCAGTGGGCACGTCAACTTCTTCAGACACTAGGGGGCCCAATGGGCACGTCTACTTCTTCAGATGCTAGGGGGCCCAATGGCACGTCTACTTCTTCAGATGCTACGGGCCCCAATGGGCACGTCTACTTCTTCAGATGCTAGGGAGGCCAATGGGCACGTCTACTTCTTCAGACGCTAGGGGGCCCATTGGGGGCCCACAATGGGTGACGTTGAATAGGTGGTAGAGGCGGTGATTGCAGTCACATCTATCATTCCAACCATCACTGTCGCTACCCCCCACCCCACCCCACCCCACCCCACCCCAATGAAGCTGCTTCATCGGTGGGGCATCAAGGCATATGACAGGGGTGGCGGGCACTTTGATGAGGACGGCAATAATTGGATCATGCCTGCCAGCTGAAGCGGGCGGCTGCTGGCTGGCCACAATCCACCAGTGCCAGCCCAGCAGCATCTTGCCTGCAGGGTCTCCGTAGCTGTTTACAGAGCCAGCACAGGCATTGTAGTTGCTGCTTAGGGAGCTACAAAGCTGTGCCTCTCCGCCTCGCCCTCTGTCAGTGGGAGGACCTCTTGAGTGGCATTAGCGCTGGCCAATTGTGCTGTGCCACTGGTGGTCCTTCTGGCTCTGATTCAACGGACTGTCAGAATGGGTGCCCTGGCATCCTCAAGGTGCCCTGCCTAGCATCCATTGCCATTGGGTGCTAGCGGACTCGTGCGGGTGTATTGAGTCCTCCCGGAGATCCAGACCGGAGATTCTAGATCTTGATCATTGATACTCTGTGCAAAAACAGGGGTAGTGACCCTTTTGCACTTATTAGATCTGGATGCACCAGAACTACTCATCTGGATCATGGGGAGGCATGAACCAGATCAGCATCGTCTGCACTGACAGCACCGATCCAGCACAAGCAGCTGCCCCCACCCCAACACATTCCTGATGGCTAGGAGAAAAGGTTCTTAGCCTTGGGGTTTGGGGTGCATGTTTTTCTGAGAATAGTAGCACCCCCATACTCCTGAAAGCTAGGAATCTTTGCTCCAAGCTTGTGTATTTATGTGTGGTTTTTTGGTGTGGTAATTCCAGATGATGGAGTAATGCCATCTGCATACCTCCATCATCCAAATTAAGGCTCTCACTCTGGGTCTACAGAGACACCTGGATTAAGACTGCGTTCCTGTTCAAGATTTAGAGAGTTTTGAAATCATTTTGAAAGCCCACTGTTCCCAAAGGTTCAAAAGAACCCTCAGTTTCTGACAAATAAAGGTCCCAGAATGTGGATTATCTATGTTCAAATCAATAGACGTCTCGCTGCTGAATGTAGAAATAATCCTCACTATTTAGCAATGGGAACACAAGCATTTTGGGGGGAGGGAACTGTGCTTTTGGGCCATTCTGCTTCCCCTGACCCAATGAGAAGCTGTGATTTCCTCTGCCCTAGCCCCCTTCTTCCCCCAGTTGCCTGCCATTATATGCTAATGAGATCAGGCCGCCTGAAAAGCAGGGGAGAGCTGTTAACATTGTAGCAAGAGTTCAATGTAACAAAATGGCAGCTTCCATCCTGAGGTTGTTGGTTCTGAAGCCCCTCCCTCCTTCCATGCGTGCCTTTTGCCTGCACTGGATTCCCACCATTTCGTGCTGCTCAGATGTTCCAGTTGAGCGCAACTGTTGACTTTTTGTGTGAAAGTCTTTCCCTGTCTCTGTCCCTCCCTCCCCCCGTCCTTCCTTCCCTCCCCCATGCCATTCTGCACAGCTTTGATTCATAGATCTAGCACAAAACACCAGGGAAAGTGGTCTTTAACATGAGAAGCCGTGCTACAGATTCCATTGAATTGGGGACAGGCTTATACAGGGGGTGGGGTTTGAATTGCCCGCCCAGATGATGTCGGGGTATGAGGGAGGAGGGAGGGGAGGGGAGGGGGCTTCTCCCCAGCAAGTCCACATTATAATCTAAAAGTGGGAATGCCAAAAACCAGACCTTGCTGTTGGGAAAAAAACCTGCTTTAAACATGAATTAAAATGCCCAGTGGGAACCTGGTCAAAGAGTCTCTCTCAATCCAGATCTGGCTCTGTCTTGTGCAAATGGAGCCAGACTAATGGGGGGGGGGGGCAGAACCTCTTGACTTTCATTAATGTGTGGAAGAGGAGGCCCAGAATCCAGACAAGAAACCCTTTGTTCTAGACCAGTGGTTCTCAAACTGGGGGTCGGGACCCCTTTGGGGGGTCGAACTACCCTTTCAGAGGGGTCACAACGAGTCTCCCACCGCCCTTCCCTCCCACCTCCCATCTGCTCCGCCCCCGTGGTTGGGGGTCTCCACAACATGAGGAACTCCATTAAGGGTTCGCGGCATTAGGAAGGTTGAGAACCGCTGTTCTAGACATTTAGGCAAGTGCTGAAAGAGCCAGTGATTCACTCATATTGTAATATTTAGTATATTTAATAATGTATAGTATAATTTCCCCCTGGAGGCTTTTATTAAACTGAGTAGTATAGGACAGACATACTTGTCTGATGCAGATCAAATAATTTGAGAATCAATGGTATTATATTTATTGATAAGAATCACAGTAATGTTTATTCTGGATAAGTTTGCAAAAAGAAAAAGAAAAAAGCAGTTGTTTTGCCTCTTTGAGGGACCAGAAAACTGGAGATGAAAAGGACAGGAGCACAGAGTTTATAGAGATGTACTTTTTAAACAGGACATAATAATTTAAAGGCACAGAGCTAGATGCGTGCACATAAAAGACAAGTCTGGGGTGTGTGTGTCCACTTACCTCCCTTAATCCGGATCTAAGAATGGGTCCTTCAACTAATCTGGATTTAGTAGATCTCGATCTTATTATAGTTCTAATGAAAGATAGTATTATACTGTTTTACTCAGAGAATCTTCTTATTTGCCTTTTTATAAATACTTGTACGTTTGGTGTATTTGTTATAGCCCATTGCGGCATGTAAGTATTGTTTATTTCATGTCCGTTTTGGGAAATGGTATATGTATATGTGAATTGTTTGACTTCTTGAGAGTTTGGTTTTGTAGAGCACGCTGTCTAATTTTACTTTGTCTAATTTTACTTTGTATAACCATATAGAGATGAAAGAAGTCATCACCATTTGGGATGATCGTTAAAAGCCACTGAAGAAGAGGACCTGTCGAAACGCGTCTGGCTTTAGATCCCCATTATTTGTTTTTTATACACCATTCTTTTTGTCTTTTGTATACTGTTATTAACTTTTTTAAGAAATTATATTTTCACCAGTAAATTTACTATTATTTGTATATAAGGGTGTATATCTTTTCCCCCCTTTTTTGGCATCAGGGCACTTTCTTTAGTTTTCTCATATTAGAAGGACCTTGGTTGTTTTTTTTTCTCCTTGATAGATCTTTTGTGTTCTCTCTGTTGAGTTGATCTATCTGATTTTGATTTTTTGGGTTACCCTATGTGTCTCTACAGGTGGTGTAGCACCCAATAGCAATGGGTGCTAGGTGTGCATGCAGTGGAAATGCTGGGGCACCCGTGTGGCGAATCTGGATCTACCCACATGAGGCCTGCCCATCACCACGGTTTTGGGGGGTGCCATGGGGGTGTGTGCAAACTCCATAGACATTCCGTAGATTCTTCAAAGATCCTCCGGAGTGGCTCCTCAAAGATTGCGGCAAATCGCTCTGGAGATTCTCCAGGGCTTTGGACAAAGCTCCATAGAAATGGCATTACTCTGACTGGGTCATCTTTGAAGCCTGTGCCATTCTCCGGAGTTTCCTTCGGAACCATTTTCAGAGTTTATATGCACTGGTTTCGGAGCTTCGGGTTTCGAGGATCCCCCCCATGGGTGCCCCCTAGAGCCCCCCCCCCCAGAGCCCATTGCCCAATCACAGTGGAAACATGCTCCGTATAATCTGGATTTGATGCCTGGAGACCCCATTGTAAGGGGTCTACAGGAAATCCGGATTATAGGTCCTGAAGGACCCATTTAATCTGGATTTCCCTACAACAGGTGGAAACAAATGTAGCTCTAATGGGGTCTGCAGTGGAAAGAGGGTCTCCCTGCTCTGAGCCTAATGGGTCCTTAATGGGTCCCAAATGGGTACTTAGTGTTAGTGGAACCCCCCCCCCCCGTGTTAACTCTTCTATTTTCACTCAGCCCATATATTTGTAAAGCAAATGAACTCATACCATACTGCAAAGTACTGTTCATCAGTAGTGACTTCAGACTACCTGGTTAACTGATGCATCCTGGCCTAGTGAAATTACATAAAGGGCCTTTCACTCCACTATGTATGGTTTACCGGAATAACAGATTCTGAAAGGTATTTATAATGTTTTTTCTCAGTCTTCAAAGGTCACTTCTGGAGACTGCTCCACTTACAGGTGGATCAAAAGATCTTTATAAAAGAACGCCTTTGCATTGCCAAAATTACAAGGATGTACTTTCAATGGACATTGGCAGTCTCTGCCAGATCCAGGACCATACAAAGAGGTTTGCTGAAAATACATGCATTGGCAAACTGTGCCATATATTTCTTCTTGGGGGGAAAAAAGGTTTTGAGTCACTACAATTTTGTTTTGAAGAGACCTGGTGGATAAATGTTATCTAAGTAGACACTGACTAATATATATGGCTAAAAAAATTAAGGGAACACTTCAGCATCACGGTGTAACCCCAAGTCACTTAAATTTATTTATTTATTTATTTATTTATTTATTTACATTTCTATCCCGCCCCATACCCTAAGGTCTCTGGGCGGGTAACAGCCAATTAATCACAAGATACACATTAAAAATGAAAAGTAAATTAAAAACAATGTAGACATAAAATATAGATTAAAAACACTTAAAAGTTCAGTAAATTTAGAACAATACATTCCCTATTGTTCCCATTCCAGGGATAAGTGATTGCGAATCAATTCTACCTGCTTTGGTGCAAATGAAAGTAACAGCAGGTCCCTCGGAGGGGCAACAGCAAAACAAGCCCCGAACGGGCAATGATTTTGCAGGGGTGGCCACAGCTGATATTCTGCTTAGCAGTGCTGTTTCTTCTCTAGTTTGGGGTTTTGTTAGTGTCCTTGTTGCTACTGGTAGCACAGATAGTCCAGTCTCTCCAGGATGGCAGACCCATAGGTGCCATCTCAAGGTTTGTGTTTCCCAGCAGTCTCAAGACCATGATTCTAGGACCTGGGAAAGAGCTGGACAGGGCCACAGAAGAGCACTGGCCCAGCATCAGGATTGGAATCTACTTCTTTGACTGAAGAGGAACAGAAGCAGCCCTGCCAGAACTCCTGGTGCGCACGTTTCTGACACGCGCTCCCCAAGGGTGGTCTGACATCCCACAGTGGGACTTGTGCTCACAGCCCAGCACTATGCAGCCAGAACCGGCAGGTTTGCCACCAGCACGCCATTCTCTTCCCAGATGAAAACAGGTTCACTTGGAGCACGCGTCGCAGACACGAAAGGAGCCTGGAGACACTGTGGTGCATTTGATGCTGCCTGGAACTTCATCAAGCATGACTGGTTTGACGGTGGGCCAGTGACGGTCTGGGAAGGCATATCCTTGGAGGGTTGCACAAACCTCTGCGTGATAGCCGACAGTACCCTGACTGCTGTTACATACGGGCATAAAATCCTCAGGGCCACGGTCAGACCTTATGCGGTTGTAGTGGGTCTGAGTTTGTCCTGGGGCAGGACAATGCAAGGCCACACGTGGCCAGTCTACACAAGCAGTTCCTGGATGATGAAGGCATCGGTGCCACTGCCTAGCCTTCACGTTCCCCAGACTTAAATCCAGTTGATAACACCTGGGCCATTATGTATTGGTGCTCACCAATGCTGATCCAGGACACAAAATTTACCAGACACTGTCAGCACATACAGGCACATGAGTCACATGACTGAGACACATGATGAGTTGCCGTGATGAAATTCACATGAATTGGATCTGCCTGTGATTTCATTTTTTGTACTGATTGTTGGGATGAATCTACAATTGGTTGATGAGTTTGGCTTCTATTGACCAACAAATTACATAATTTCCATCAGTAAACATTTTCAAGTTAAATCTTTCATTCACTGAGATCTGACGTGCTGACTGAAGTATTTCTTTAATTTTTTTGAGCTGTGTTGTTGGGGTTCCAAATTAATGAATTTCTCCTTATATAAGACTTTTATTTTTCATTCAGAATGTGACTTGAGTCCACAATCTGGAATACCTGAGGCTATTTTACTAAGCAATCCCAGTGTTATGGGACCGTCTTTTCCTCCTCTAAGCTAATATTGAGGCCAGCATCTAGAAATAATAAATGCTGATAAAACTGACACTTTAATCATCATGTTATTATTTTGCAGCAAATAGCACAAGACAAAGTATTGGAAGTATTGTAATAGCAAGTGCAAATTTTAAAGTGTTTCATTATGTGACAAATTTAATCTTAAAGGGGAAAAATTAGCTCTAACACAAACAATCAGTGGAATTACATAAATTAAGCATTTGGTCCATTGATTCAATATAAAACCAATCATTTCAAGGCAGCAAATTAGGTAACAGAATTTCATTATAGTAAGCTATGAATATAATGATACAGTTTTTCAGCAAAAGCTTCTGATGAAAACTTTTCTAGAACTCTCGCTTTTCCAGCAGCTCCCATTGTTCTTTTTAAAGCAGGGTCTTTCACAAATTTTTCCATGGCTTCTGAAAACTGGGCTGGGAAAGGATCGCATAGAAAACCAGTCTTGTTGTTTACAACAGATTCCAAAGGCCCCCCTGAGTTTACTGCAATGACTGGGCATTTCATGTACATAGCCTCCAAAGGAACTATGCCAAAGTGTTCATTACTTGGTGTATATAACACACACAAAGAATTTTTGAGAAGAGCTACCTTCTGTTCATCAGAGAAAGATCTCAAGAATGTAACATGGTCATCAATCCTAAGTTTGGTAGCAAAAGCTTTTAGTTCCTCATAATATTCCACGTTTTCACGAACTGCTTGATCGTAACCACCAGCCAAAACTAGGTGAACATCTTTCCACTTACAGGCATCAAGTCTACCACAAAGATCATGTAAAGCTTCCAAGGCCAATCGGAGATTTTTCTTCCTTTCATATCTATTAATAGAAAGAAACAGGAATTGCTTCGTGTTGGGAATTATACTAGCTATGTCGGCAGACGTAACTGAATCAAACGTGCTGACATTCAAAGACGGGTATAGGACATCTGGAGTGAGGTGACCCAAGGATTTGAATGTTTCTTTGAAAATATCTGCTGTGTAAACACTGTTGACAAGTATACAGTCAGCCATTCCGGTTGTGTATTCTTCCAGCCAGTCAAGAGGAGCTCTGTAGATACGTTTCATAAATGATTCCCTCTTAGTTAGAAGCTGATCAGGGAAGTGGCAGTAGAACAAAACTTTCTTACGGGTCCGGGCCAGACGAAGAACTGGAATGCATGCAGAAACCTGGAAAAACAAAGCAATGAACTTGGGATTTAATATTGCTTGATTGTTAGTGTAGTGGAACGCCAGGGTTAAACCTCCATACTACATCATAACCTAACGTAACCTATCTCACAGAGATCTTGTGAACATGGAGCAGAAGAGAATAATATACACTGTTCTGAGCTTTCCAGAAAAATGCGGGACCTAAATATCATAAATAAATACCTGTGGTTGTGTTCTACCTTAATTTCCCAAAAGAATGTCTTATTTTGAGCCAGTTTGGTCTAGAACTGTACTTGGTCCACGGAGATAATACTGTTACCAACACATGGATGTGAGCTCCCACCGGCCCAGTTTTGTTTGACTTTTTAAAACTGAATGTAATAGCCATGTAATTCCTTGAGGAGCAGGTGACTAGCAGTACTGGTTACACTTTTGAAGAACTGCTTTGGGTTTATTCCCATGCTATTTAAAATCCTCTAGAAAAAGCTATTCAAAGTTTGAGGGTAACAAGTGTATGACACCTTTGCTTATCCTTTCTACTAAACGAGGAAAGGGCCTTCGGGCATTGAACCACCGCTTTCGGCTGCGGCGATCATCTCCCTGGATAGTGTAATGTTCTTCCTTGTTTTTAATTCCCCTTATCTATTCTTGCCTTGACTGGACAAGATACGCTAACCCATCATACTCTGGAGCAAATGGGAAGATGTTAGAAAGGGGCCATGATTGCCACGATCAGACCTTTAAAACCCATCTCTCTCCCTCACACACGAGTTTCCCTTTAGCTTCGGCACCTTGAAATCATGCCTAATGAGTTTCTCTCTGTCTTGCACTTCATACACCTTCCTTCTCCCCCAAACAGGGAAAGGACAAGCCGCAATTCCTTTCCTCCAAATGCAAAAGTGACACCCTGCCATCTTATTTTTTGTTTTGGCACCAGGGAGCGTGGAATCAATGTTTCTGCTAAGAAGAAAGCACTAGGACGCAAAGAAAGGGGTACAAGGCAGGTACTTTGCTCACTGACATACACAGAAAAAAGTAATGCATTTTGAAAGAAATAAACAGGTAAGGGACCCAGCAGCTGTACCACACCACTATAACAAGAGTGAAGGAGCCGGTGTTCTGCACATGGGCGTGACAGGAATGAAAGCAAACTAAGATGTGCATGTGAACAGATCCCCGAAGTAAAAAAAGAATGTCTGCAGAAAAATGTCTTGAAAAGGAGAGTTAATTAAGGAAGCGGTTGCTCTCAGCTCTGGTCCCTCCAAGGAGGCCCGAGGAGCATAAATGTCCTATTTTATTCTGAAGCACGTTGTGTGACCATGGAAAATCCTGCCTCTTAGATGAGCTACTAGACCGAGGAAAAACCTGACACTGATTAGCACTGGGCTGCACATATCTGGGTTGACTTGAACAACGGTAATCTTCATAATACAATGGTGTATAACACTGTGATGGTTAGATTCTTCAGGTAGCTATGATCATAAGGTAGTAGCAGCTTCTCAGCAGCTTAAGCTATTGGCCTTTCAGGGGTCACGTGAGAATAAAAGGGAGGTGCAGAAAGAACCATACGTAACAAGAGGCCTATTCGCACCTGGCTGTATTTTGGAATATATCTCAGGACAGGGGGTTCTTGTCCACCTGCTAATGCAGACTCTGACAGGCCTCATCTGGGGCATCCTATAGCCTGCACTAGCATGTGGACAGCATATGCCTATTCCAAGATATATTCCAGAATAAAGCCAAGTGCGAATAGGCCCCAGTACATTGCAATCTGAAGCAAACAGTGGTAAACAGCACCAAGGCTTCAATTTTAACCAAGTTTTTGGAAGAGTAAGCACAAACGAGTATAGCAGGATATAAATCTGAAATTGGCATGGTTAGGATTCTACAGTGCTATAAATGATTTTTACAATTAATAGTTCAGGAAACACTGGAGGAGAGAAGGCTGTGGCGAACTAAAGGCCATGGGTCACAAAGTGTCGGATGTGACTTAACGAGTGAACAGTGACAACTTTGTAGTACACCAAACACTTACCCTACTGAAACACCTTCCACATGATCATTAAAGATATACATACCCACATACAAACCTTGTGCCTAGTGCACAGCCGATTTTGGGTTTCTTTGATACTAAACTGCACAAATTTCAGTTAACTACAAGTTTGTAACTGGCCAGTGGTGATATGTGCTGGAAGGCACAGGTGTAAGCGCCTAGGCCCTTGTGTGACAATTTGCTATCTTTATTGAAGCACCGCTGTGCTGATTAATCCCCCTGTGCTCGGTCAGTCAGAGGGAGATTTGTGGTGCTCACTTGCATGAATTGTAGCCGACAGCTTAATAGCTTTACTTTATTTTCTTAACTTGTGGTCTCTGGGAAGGTAACAACATCTAAAAGTAAACATCATTAAAACAGTAACAGTGGGCAGGGAAAGTGCATCCCCAATTAACCAAAGGCCAGGGCAAAGAGATGCATCTTCACTGCCTTCCTGAACATATACGGCAAAAGAGCCTGAGGCACCTCAGGAGGGAAGACTATTCCATGGCCTGGGGGCCAGCACTGAGAAGGCCCTCTCCTGGGTGCTCACTCCTTTTGCTGCGGAGGGTGGTGGGACAACCAGGAAGGCCTCCCCTCCAGATCTTAAGGTACAGGCAGGTCGATATGGGAGAAGGGGTTCCTTCAGATACTTCGGTGGGAAGAAGAAGAAGAAGAAGTTGGCTTTTCTACCCTGCTTTTCTCACTCATTTAAGGGGACTCAAAGTGGCTCACAAACCTTCTGTTCTTCTCAGAACACACACCCTGTGAGGCAGGTGGGGCTGCGGGAACTCAGAAGAGAGCTGTGACTAGCCTAAAGTCACCCAGCTGGCTTTGTGGAGGAAGAAGAGTTGGCTTTTCTACCCTACGTTTCTCACCCATTTAAGGGGACTCAAAGCACCTGACAAGCCTTCTGGTCTTCTCTCCCCAACAGAACACCCTGTGAGGTGGGTGGGGCTGTGAGAGCTCAGAAGAGAGCTGTGACCAGCCCAAGGTCACCCAGCCGGCTTCGTGGGGGAGTGCAGAGTCAAACCCGGTCTTCCCAGGTAATACACAGGACCAAACCGGCCAGGCCACTCGGGGCTTGCGAGCTCCCCGTCCAGCAGCCCACCTGGTCGCAGACGACGACGTCGAAGCGCTCGGCGCTGAGCAGCAGCAGGTACAGCGCCAGCCAGGCCATGCGCAGCGCGGCGCAGAGCGCGTGGCCTCCTCCCAGAATGCTCCGCGGCAGCCACTCTCCGGCCACCCTCACGTCCAGCTGGCGCGTCTCCGAGAAGCATCGCGCGGGGTCGTAGCGCGGCGTCCAGATCTGCACGCGGCAGCCCCTCCCGCGCAGCGCCACGGCCGCGTCCACGATGAGCCGCTCCGCGCCGCCGAGGCCGAGGTCGGGGTGCAGGAACACGACGGCCGGACGCCCGCCGCTGCTGCCCTCAGGAACCGCGGCCGCCATGTTGGTGCCGGCAGCGACACCTCCCGCCGCCGCCGCGTGGCACGCCTCTAGTGCGCATGTCCGCCTGGCTCACAAAGCCACCTCAGCCTTAGTGCGGTGAGGTGTCTAATGCATTGCCTGTTCCCGCGGCGGCGTCCCTGCTCGGTTGGACAGCCTTGGGAACGAGCAGCCAGTATTCGAGTCGGTAGTTTCACTAAAGAAAAATAATAATAATGCTGGCCAGGTGGTTTCCCCGCTTCTGAATGGGCCAAATCCCGCTCCGGCACTGAGCAGGACAGCCAGTGGCGGGGCCCTTCCCATCGAGGGCCCTTCCTGAGGGAGGCTGACTGAGGGAGGCGAGGCCCGTCTGAGGCGAAGTCCCGTCGGCTGCGAGTTGGGCGTCAGCGACTTCGGCCATGGTAAGGATCCGGCCCACGGTGAGGGGAGAGCGGTGGGAATTGTTTCCCCGCGGTCGCCGCCCTGACTCTTCCTTCTCTTCCTTCCCTTTCAGCCCGGCCCGAACCCCAGCGCCACCAGCGTGGGCGCCTCCGGCCGTTCCCCGAGCAAGGCGGTGGCCCCTCGAGCCGCCGGCTCCACCGTGAGGCAGAGGTAGGCGCGGCGGCGGGGGCGGCGGCGGGAAGGGGCTCCGGGCCCGCCAGGGACGCCCGCCGTCGAGGAACCGAGTCGGGTCTTCGGTTGAGCTCTTTATACGCGTTGCTTAATCCTGCTTCGGTTTACCGGGCGTTTTAATACTTCAGGCGCGACTTTTTTTCCAGCAAGGCAAACCGCGAACGGTGACCGTTAGCTCACGAAGTGGACTTTCCAGAAAGACAGCGGTTGCGTCCGCACCTGGGTTTTAATCCGGGCTCGGTCCGCTTTCAGAGTCGGAGAACACATCGGCAAAATGTCTGGCCC
Organism: Aspidoscelis tigris stejnegeri; assembly: GCA_023333525.1. Lineage (NCBI taxonomy): Eukaryota > Metazoa > Chordata > Lepidosauria > Squamata > Teiidae > Aspidoscelis > Aspidoscelis tigris. The sequence continues at coordinate 2,094,384 of JALMGA010000008.1, forward strand.
CTTTCCTTTCCTTTCCTTTCCCGCGAGTCTTCAGAGTTAGGTGAAGGAAAACAGCTTGGTGCTCGGCTGATGCGTCCTCTCGCTTTGAAAGCAGACTGAAACTGGGGGTGTTTTTACACCGCGCTTCCTAGATCCGGATCTAAGGAATGGGTACATTCCTTAACCTGGATCTAGTAGATCTGGATTAAGGGAAGCACCCAGTGTGTTTCCACGGGAGGTGTAGCACCCATTAGCAATGTGGAAACACCTTTGCACCCATGTGGGGAGTCCGGATTGAACCACAAGGGGTCTGCCTGTCACCCCAGGTGTTTCGGGAGACAGTGGGGCGCACTCTTCAAAGTCCCTCCGAAGAGACTGGCACGGACTTCGGAGCTGCTCCGGAGTCTCTTCCGAACGTCTCCAAAGTCAGCACAAGAAATCGCTCCAAAGCGCCTCCGAAGTCTGCGCTGATCTTCGGAGAGACCGGCGGGGGCGGGGGGGGGGGGAGTCCACGCGGTCTGCGCCAGTAGCAAACGGACCGCGCCGACAGCTCCGGAGCCTCTCCGAAGTCCTTGCGATCCCTTTGGAGTGACTTCGGAGTCATTTCAGAATGATTTCGAAATGACTCCGAAATCACTTTGAAGCTGGGATTTCGGGGCTCCCCCCCCCCCCATGGGTGATCCCTTCCCCCTAGCCTCCTCTAGACCCCATTGCCTGTTTCTCGTGGAAACAGGCTCCCTTTAATCCGGATTTTCTGGCTGAAGACCCCATTGTAGATCTACAGAAAATCCGGATTAAAGGCTGAGATGTACCCATATGATCCAGATTTCCCCAGTGGCGATGGAAACAAATTCGTCCCAAATGGGTGCCGTGGTGGAAATGGGGTCATCCGGCTCAAACCCAAATGGGTCCTTAATGGGTGCAAAAATGGGTACTTTCTGACAGTGGAAAAACACCCTGGGTTAAAACGCAGCCAGTGTTTAAAAGGGGCCAGAGGTCTTTTTACATATAGCTGTTAAATAAGAGCAAATAAGCTGATTGCTTTTGCAGGGGATATCATGTTATTTCAGGCTATGTTCACACCTACATTTCAGCTTCAGATCACTTTCAGAACCAGATAATCCACTGGCAGAGTGGCAAACCATTTGCTTTTGGTTTTATCTATCTCAGAATATGTACCTTTGAGTTAGATAACATGGAAGGAAAAAAATAAGCCACTTTGCTGCTATGTTTTTCCACTTTGGAAGTGGACCGAAGCTGAATTAAAATGTAGGTGTGAATGTAACCTCAGTGTTATCTTGAAAAAGAAGACCAATACTTTTGCTAATGTGTTCTCTTACTCTGAAGTAAGAGAACTTGTAAGCCAGTTTGGTCTAGTGGTTAGGGAGCCAGACTCTTATCTGGGAATACCGGGTTTGATTCCGCCCTCCTTCATGAAGCCAGCAGGGTGACCCTGGGTTAGTCACAGCTCTCTTCTGAGCTCTCACAGCCCCACCTGCCTCACAGGGTGTGGGGAGAAGAACAGAAGGTTTGTCACCTGCTTTGAGTCCCCTTAAATGGGTGAGAAAAGCAAGGTAGAGAAGCCTCTTCCTTTTCCTTCTTCACAGAGAAACCCACAAGCAAGACATGAGTTCAGTGCTGCAATCTTAACTCATATTGTCTAACTGGTTTTCAGGAGTGTGCGTCTTTCAATAGCATAGTACTTGGCTACTTGTTTATTAGTAGCCCAGCATTGGTCCTATCCTTCAAGAGCTTGCTAAACTCATTTTTTAAAGCTGGCAATAACTATCTTTCTTAGTAGCAAATTGCACAATGGAAAATGATGCAATAACTTACATGCAGCTATTTCTTTGGCCTGAGTCTTCCCACGTTCAGCTTTGATTGCCTTACTTCAGGTTCCAGTATTTTATTCACTGTACGCGTTGTTTATAAAATTGTATCATGGTCCTACATTCCCCAATGCTTTTAGAAGAAAACAATATTGTGGGTAAGCTCTTTTACTGCATTTTAATGACTGGTGTCTTTTCCTAGGAAAAATGCCAGCTGTGGAACAAGGAGTGCAGGTCGCACAACTTCTGCAGGTACTGGAGGAATGTGGCGGTTCTATACAGAGGATTCCCCTGGTCTCAAAGTGTAAGTAAAAGAAATTAAGTACTTTAGTGGAAAGATAATAGGCTTTTAAATCTATAGAGTAGCTTTCTAAGAAAGCTTTTTAGAGTCAGCATGTTATTTTATTTTATTTGATATCATGTTAATTGTTGATTTAAGAGATCTCAGCTTTAGAAACTCACCCCAATGAAGACTGACACTTATATATGTACTATTTTTTGAAATTCAGTCTGCTGAATCAAATTATTGTTGTTGCTGAAACTGTGACAAAATACCATGTGGGTTTGAATAATTAAACATATAATAGGCATTATAAAATATAAAAGGTAGAATTTTATGTTTCAATTGTGTAGATAATTTTCCTGATCCTGCCTGAACATTCAGTATTAGCTTTTTTGTCTAATATTTTCTAAGGTGTTTAACTCTGATTACATTCAGATATTATACAAAATCAAATCAAAAAACAACACGCATAAGGAGGAAGGAGCTGCTCTCAATCTCAGATTGACATGATCTTTCTCTAGTACTACTACACTTTAATTTGCAGGCATCCTATTCAGCTGACTTGTGTTAACTCGCCCTCAAGGAGGTTGAAGGCATCATGAAGTATCAGATGTGGCCAGGAAGCCCTTGTGGCAGCAAATCCCTCTCTCATTCCATCTCCATAGACTGGAGTTTCTCAATGAGGATGCTTCCAGCTGTTGTTGGATGTTTTTGTCAGTGTGGACAGTGTTCAGGAATGACTCTGAGCATAATGGGAGTTATAATCCAACAACATGGGGAGGCTCACTGGCTAGAAAATCCTGCTGCGGAAACCAAGGGCCACTTCTTCATTCTGCTCCCTTTTCCCTTTGCTCTGGTTTTTAAGCAGGCATTGGCTGACAGGATGCCTCTGTCCTGTGGCTTATTCCTAAAAGAACCACAGAGGCCCAAGGCTTACTGCCATTGCCACAGAAAGTGCAATGAAGGCTCTGTGAATTTTGGATCTTGAAGGACAGGGCCCTAGTTTGATACTGGTGGGGTAGTTCCATTCTAGGAACTGGTGTCACATGCACAAATTTCTTCTCATTTAAACCAAATGTGGTTTACTTTGTCACGCTGGGATTGCCAGCTTGAAGTCACTCTTTTTGATGCCAACCATTACAAATGTTTTATCTTTACCTGTTATTTAGCTTTAGATCGCATCATTCTCTACCCACAACCCATTGCTTTTGATATACTGAGGAGGCATAGTCTAACCTTGCTATCACCAGAGTCTCCTTCATTTTTCTTTCATTTCCTTGGCCTGGCAACTTTTTTTCAGCAACATATCAGTCATGATTTACACTGCAGTCCATGCTGGGAAAAATGCTACTGCTGTAGTTGTAAAAGGCATCAGATGGAAATAGGCTGAGGGATAGAGCTTTTTAAGGGATACAATAAGTGAGTCGTCTCTGGTACCTATGTAGATACCTACCTATAGAACCAACCCTCTTCTTTTATTCTGGAAACAATATTTTTCTTCACAAGATTTATATCATAGCATTTTATGGAAATTCTGTTTAATAAAATAGAACCTATAAAGAGAAAATAAAGCCAGAGAATAAAATATCTGCAGCTTTTTTGTACAGATATTCTATATAGTTATCATACAGCTTTCATTTATTATTAGAAATTATTTCTGTGTCACATTTTGTGATCATTCACAAGTTAATGGTAGATTAAAATACTGTTTTTTAAGAATAATTTCCTGCTGCCATAGGCATCTGTTTGATAGAAAAGTGAGATAAAAATATCCAAAAATATTATACAATTGTGACAGTTACTGAAAGCTGATCCATGCATCCTGCTGTTGGTAATAAATTTTCTTTCTCATTTGCAGTGGCCCTGTTCCAGTTCTTGTTATGAGTCTTCTCTTTATCGCGTCTGTATTCATGTTACACATCTGGGGTAAATACACTCGATCATAGTCTTGACTGTACCGTGAGATTATGAAAACTACGTTTTAGGACCAAAAAAAAAAGAAAAAATGTGATGCTCCTGCTTTATATGGAAGGACCGTGTTTCCATGTGCTTCTAGATGGAACTGTTGAAGAAGATTCTTGTTCTGAGTTTGTTACTGAATAACTCTTAAATTTCTAAGCAGAATTTTGATTCTTCTATTTAAAGGATCATATTGTTTCATCTGTATACTTTAAATCATAGTTTGTATCATTAAAATTTCTGTCCATCAATGAAGCCATGTAGTTTTTTCTTCTATAAATGTCATAATTTGTTAAAAAACAGATTTCATTCAAAACTTTGAAAGCAATAAAACTATTTTATAAAGACAGAATTTTGATACAGTTTAATTGCAGATATTACAACATTTACATAAATTTAAACTAGATTGGCTAGGCCATAAGTTTTTGGGGGGATGAGAATTCATCTGAAGAAAGGTAGGCGCCGCTCTGTTTTACAGATATCTGAAACTCACAAACATAGACTCTGATCTATATGACAGATATAAATGGAAACTAAAGCATGTAACTGCTACCTGTAGCGTTGCTGCTCTTATTTCAAACGCGGAAGACAGCCCAATTTAAGGCTGAAACACTAAAGGCAACATCCAGTTTTGGATGCAGGTGTACCGGTAGTTTAAAAAACCAAGTATTCTTTGTATATATCACGAAACATTTAGAGTTACAAGATATGTGGTATCTATCTTAAGGACATGGTCTACAACCTTTATGTACAATGTGCACTGATTTCTGGTGGTTCTTTCCTATAATAATATTTTAAAACCAATGTATATTTAGTGCTAATTGGTTAAAAAGAAAGCCAAGCAGCACTAGCTTCAAAATGTCTTTAATTGCTTCCATACTGGTTCCCACCAGTTTGCTGAAAGTGTGAGGATGGCAGCACGAGTTGTATTTACTACCTGACAAGGTGGTTTTCTGCGGTTCTACCAGGAGCCTTGAGGGAGGACGCATAGGTAGCTGCACAGCTAGCCCATGCAAGTGAAATACACAGCGCGCACAAAGATGCCAATAGTAAGCTTAATGGAAACCTCTGATTCCAGGTTTTATAAATTTTGTAAAGAAACAGCAGCAGTCCAGAATGATACAGATTGGTGGGATTAAAGCCTCCTTACGCACCTGTAGTTTAGAGAAAGCTAAATGTTAGACTTGTGCCTGCTACTCAGAAAGTTAAAATATTTGAGGATTATAAGGGGCATATAAACATGCACATCTATTTTTAATCTTGGCTGCTTTTTAATTATACTCTTCACCCATCAGTTTAACAAAAGCCTCTCCTTGCTAGGCAAAGTGAGTTTTACTAATAGAAACTTTATCTAAATTGAACTATTCTGTTTGTTATTCATCTCAACTGTTACTGAGTATAGTTATTAAACTCAACGACTGCAAGAACAGCCCTTTGAATTAAAAAGTTAAATATGAGGTTTTTGCATGGAACAAAAAAGTATTTCATGAACATCAAAATTTTGCAAGTTATGAAGTCATTTAAAGCTGTGAGTGTTCTTCTCTAGTAGCACCTTTAAATAATTATAAAGTAGAAAAATATTTAGTTTTACACTTACTCACTGAATTAGTACCCTGTATATCTCTAGAAACATACTCTTGTTTAGTCTTCCTGTTTCCTATGATAAAAATAGCACATGAAGAAACATATTATGATCTTATGTCTTGTAACAGAACCCACAGAACCCAGGTTTTTGGGTTTCCACCCCTTCTGTACTGAGGCTACAGTACAAAATCCTTGATCCTGCTGCTAGGTGAAATCACAGGTTAGAGTTTAGGCAAGAATACTTCATTATATGATTATAGCTCTAAATATAACATGCTCAAGGTTGGAAGATTCTCTTGAGACTTAACATGGAAGATAGCTCAGAGAAACTTAGAATCGGTAGAGATGGGCAGATTGTATTTGATCAGAGATAAATAACTGAAATTGTACTTAAATTGTCAACCCGTTATTGACTTTCTATGCATAAAAGAAGGTGACAAATACAGTCCTAAATGCCTTGGGTCCACCAGAGCTCTCATATCTGGCTCTGAAGCTTGTTTGAACTTCAGAGCAGCATGGGGCAGCATGGAGTCTGTGCTGGAACAGGCTGTCCAAGCGCAGATGGCTTTTTTCAGGCCAGTGGGACCCCTCCAGCATGGAACCAGTTCCACCCCCACAAGGGCAGGAACAACCTAACCTTCCACGTTTATCTGGAAGGGGGAGGCTTAAAAAAATTAAAACCTTACTAATTATTTGCCTTGGTTCCATGTGCAAGTGAATGCATAAAGTGATCTTCTGGCATAGTTTGATGGGATAAGCAGTAACCAATCATATTTCACGCACCACTTCCTGGATTCATAAGACTTACCGGTCCCTCTAGCCCAGCGGTTCTCAGCCTTCCTAATGCCGCAACCCCTTAATGCAGTTCCTCATGTTGCGGAGACCCCCAACCACAGAGGCAGGGCAGCTGGGGTCACAGGGTTGGGGCCGCTGAGGAATCCACAGGGAAAACACGACCTTGCAGGAGGATTCGCAAAGTTCCTGCAGATGTGACGGGACTTCTCAATTCGTTTGCAGCGCATGAGATTTACAAGCAGTGGTACAGAAGAAGCGAGAAGGAAACACTGGCATCTAATTTGCAAGTCTCATAGAAAACTAGTTAGGGAAGGACAAAGTCTCTCTGGGGGGAGGGAGGGGTGGCGGGAGACTTGTCGCGACCCCTCTGAAAGGGTAGTTCAACCCCCAAAGGCTGAACCCACAGGTTGAGAACATGTCTGGATGCAGCCACAGTTGGAGAAGGTTCTATTACAAAGTTGAAGAAGCATCCCCATCCTCCTATGTCTGCAGGATGAAGTGACGGTGGCCTCTGACACCTGTGACTATAAGAGGATAAATGACTAGCACGGCGACTATCAGTTACGTACAGCTTTAATCTACAAAGCTTAATAAAGTACAGTGTTGCTTTCTCCCACTGAAAATTAACACAAGAATTAATTGGTGCCCAGAAGAAAGAAATGGAAAACTAACTTGTTTAACAAAAAGGTCAAAAGTAATTGAATTTTCTGCCCTTAAAACTAAGACCAACAACCCTCATTTCCTTCTCGCACATGGAATATTCTTCTTTTGTTGTTCCCCGTTACTTAAAACGTTGCCACTTTAGTGTTATGGATGGACTTCATAGCGATCCCTCGAGATAAAGGGTAAAACATATTGATGAGGTGACCAAATCCTTGTTGCTTGTTTTTAGTCTGTTTTTAGTCTTACTGTTTGTGGAAATTTCCCAGGTGAAATATCAAAGGTGTTTAAAAGTGGAGGGTTAAAAAAAAAAAAGCAAAACATTTTCTGTAGTTGTATTTTTGCTTTCATAGCCAGTGAAGAAATTTCATTTGTCCTCTGGGCCTTATGCAGTGATGGACAGCTGAAAAGTTTTTAATTGTTATTTTTGTCGTGTGCGTTATGTCTGACGTGAGTTTTTACTCTGAAAAAGGCCTTTTCGCTTACTGTTAGGTAAGGCGGGAAAATATCAAGGCGGGAAAATCCATTAACACCGTAGCTGCAGTCTGCTACACTAATGTGGGAACTGCTAATGATGTTTGATCACAATAATTGTTACTTGTTGCAAGGGTGGATGGACCAAGGGTGTATTTCGTATAGTGTTGCAACTCACTGTACTCTTGGCAGAGTTAAGGTACAGTCCCTTGAGCTGTATTACTTAAGCCTGAATAAAAAACACTTCCTTTGGTCAACACAATGGGTGGATGATTGCTGCTTGGGTCAAGGCAGGGTGACCTAATCTTTATGTTTCATATAACCAGAATAAAACCTGACTATGGGCTAATATATTGAATTTGTAAGGTGGTGTGTGTATGCTATGTGTTAATAAGGAAAGGAAGGATTCAGGTGCTTAGTAGAAGAGCAATAGGCATGGTGGAGAACCCTTGTTAATAGGTGAAGAGGTTCAGTAGTTGAGGAAAGGTAAGTTGGCCTTAGAGGGAAGAAGGCCCCTGGGAGCATCCACATAGACTCAAGAGACCCTTGCTGCTGCTGTGAAGTCTCTAGAGCAAAAGGTCTTTGCAATTCCAGAAGGGGCATCAAGACTCCTTCCACTCTCACCACCCCTCGGAGCTCAGTTTGTGGGCTGCTGCCACCAATGTCCACTTCAAGATCTGTTTAAGCAGAGATGTATTTCTGTTGGAACAGTCATTATTGGTTACAAACCAACGTATGCAATTTGTAATGTTTCTTCTTGTCATTTAGGGTTGCATGTTAATAGTCACACTGCAACCATGGATACCATGCATTTACCCTAATCTTGTCTTTAGCACAACCACCCGCCCATATCTGTCGTGTGTTTCCCCATGGAATATGCCCTGGAAGAGGGGGGGGGGAATTGTACAAATCACTAGGGCCCTGCCAGCCAACATTCATCCTATAACCCATGCTTGCTGGCAGTCATCTTGAAGAGAACATAGCTTTGGCTTCCCAGATCACTCCATGTTTCTCAAAGCAGTTATGAACCTTCAAAGAAAGAAAGAAAGGAAGAGGGAGGGAGGGAGGAGGAAGAAAGGAAGAAAGGAAGGAAGGAAGAAAGAAAGAAAGAAAGAAAGAAAGAAAGAAAGAAAGAAAGAAAGAAAGAAAGAAAGAAAGAAAGAAAGAAAGAAAGAACCTTCCAGATCACCACTGTCTCTTGAGTTTCTTCCATCTCTTTATGCTGAGGCTAATCTTATGTTACTTTTGTGGTGGAATGGAGAGAAAAAGCCCATGTGCTCATGTAAGAAATATAAGCTAAATCAGGCACTGGTGCTTGTCTGTCCTTTTTAGATCACCCAGGGAGAAGGAGGAGGAACATTCTCTGCCTCAGGCGCCCCAAAGGAGAAACAGAAGCCAGAGAGAAGTCCCATTCCTGGTTCTAATGGAAGTTTTGTGGTCTCCATGATAGAAAGGCCAGTGTCTATGCTATTCAAAAAGCACATGAGAAAGAGAGAGGAACAGAGAATACTATGGGAAGCTGAAGAATCTTTTTAATGATGCTGCTCTCTTCCTGCTCTGAGACTCTGGAGCCCCATCTTCACGGCATCGTTATCTCGAATTCAAAACGATTTGAGTCCTCACAGTTCAGACGACAGTTCGGCTTAACATGCTTCTTCCGTGTTAAACCACGTTATACCGATTTGAAATAAATCCTGATTTCAACAGGTCTCACTCCGGAACGTGCCCTTTATACGTGTTTCATTTTTTACTGTGTGGACAGTATCGTTTTCCGGGATGAGATTCCGTGTCCAGGCTGTCCCGCCCCCAATCGCACTGTAACCAATGGCTTGTCCATATTCGAGGCACGTCATGTTTAGGATTCCCTCCCCCAATAGCTCGCTTCCAAAGAGTGATTCCATTGAAAGAATCCAGTCGCGAAACAGCCACTACCTCCAAAGCTACACTGTAGCGATGCTTAATAACAATGTTGCAGTTCTGCGCAGTTCTGAACTTTAAAAAGGAAAGGAAAGGGGAGTCCCCGTGGAACTTTCCCAGCCCACTCTCCCCGCTCTCCGAGTTCCCTCCCGGCCCCCTTCGCCCTCCCCTGCGGTGGGCACGCTGAGCCCGCCCACCCTCTCGCCTGCCTCTCAGCTCTCCTCCTTTTCCAGCGGCGGAGGCAGGCATCGAGGAGCCCCAGGGCGAAGCTGCCTGCGCCGCAGTGCCAGGATGGGTGGATGGATGGATGGATGGATGGATGGATGGATGGATGCTGCTGCTGCTGCTGGTGGTGGGAAGGGGGAGGGGAGAGAAGGGGAATCCCCGGCGGAGCATGAATGACGCAAAGGGAAGGGAGGGTGGGATCCTGGGACGGAACACCAATGAGAGAGAGGGGGTGGGCAATGGGGGGTGGGCAATGGGTGGGAGGACAGGGCTGCCGTCTGGACTCCCAGGATTGATTCCAATTTAAGGCTGAAATCGGAATGCCACTGAACCGGGTTAACTTGCAAGTCATGTAAACAGGATTAACCCGGTTCACTTATTTCAGTTTCCTTAAACCGAATTAAGGCATCCCATGTGGATGCAGCTTGGAAGATGAGGTGGTTGGTTGAGGTGTCTTCATTTCTAGCAGTTTTTGGGTTATTATGCCATGTTCCAGGTTTCTTCTGAGATCCCAAGCTTTTGGATATAGCTGTGATATCCGTCTTGAGAGGATTTTGCTCTTGGAAGAGTCACCAGTTGCTTTTCACTGCTATGATGGAGGAAAAAAGACTTCCCCGCCCATCAAAATAATGGCTGAGGTGATTTGACGGCAGAGCATCTAGTGTGTTGCAGAAAACATGATGCCACCTTAAGAGAAGTGATTGCTTCTCTTAATATGGAGGGGAAGGGTACTTGTTCCTGCTGGGCATAAGTTGCCACACTGAAAAATGCTTCTGAAAGGTCTTTTTATTAGTCTCATTAAACTGGAAGTATGGTTAAATGGGGAAATGAATGAAGAAAGCTTTTTAGCAGCATCCAATACATGCAATCCATACAAAGCACATCGTTTTATCTGACAAAATAGGAATATTAGGCACCGTTTATGCAACATACAGTTAAATGCAAGTATGAACAAGGCCATCGCCTTAGGCCTCTTTGAGCGAAGAAGGCTAAGACATGTGGGAACGCTTTATCCATTCACACGGATGGAGGCAGGAACGCGTCTCCCCCCATCTCTAAACAAGCAGAATCATTATTAGTAAAAGCTGGATTTGGACAAGCAAATCCAAAAGACTTTTTCAATTCAGAAGGAGAAATGTTCAGTAAGGAGAAATGGGAAATTAGTTTGGTTCCACATAATCAACACTTATTGATCAATATGCTGAAGTCTAGGACGTCTTTGAAACAATGAATAGACCACTAAGTGGGTGTGAAGGAATATTTAATTCCTTAATGCATCAATCAAAAGTTTAGTTTACAAAATATATTACATTTTAGTTAATTGGCAAACAACCTCTACTTTTAGTCTAAAAAAGCCATAGGAGGATCTTCAACTGGAATTCACAACTGAAGACTGGAAAACCATCCTGGAAAACAAAACGATATTTCAAATCAGGACAGGCCAAAGAATTGTTACTCAAGATAATACATAAATGGCACTACACACTTGTGAAATTATATACATATCTCCCCAAATGAAACCTCTATTTTGGCATCAGTGTGGGCCTAATGGATATTATACACTACTTGTGTGGTGGACCTGTCCATCCCTTAATAAATTTTGGATAGATATATATCAAGAAATCAATAGTCTACTAAATACTGAAGTTAATATAACAACTCGTCTTTACATTACATTACTATAAAGGTGCACACCAATCTTTGAATAACAAATGTCTGTTAAATTTCTTATTTTTGACTGCAAAAAAAAGTTATAGCTTTATCTTGGAAAAAATCCAACAAATTAACCATAAAATTATGGTATGAAACTATTTGGGAATTTGCCTTACGAGAACTAACACCTATTTGCTTTGCATGAGGGCCTCTCAAACGCGTGTAGGGTGCTCTGGGATGGAGCATTCGCACAGGTGGGCCAGCAGTTCCATTCGTCCCAGGGTGTCCTACGCCCGTTCCTGGCCAACCCACAAACTGGCTAACTGGCCAATCAGAGCCGGCGCCATGAACACCACCAGCTGGGCCTGCCACTTCATACCAGGTGCTGAAGAGGTAAGTGGTGTGCCTGCACAGGCATGGTCCTGGGTAGGGTAATGCCTGGTGGGGGGGGGGGGCGTCCTGTGGGCTCTAGGGAACCCGATCCCATCACCTAGAGCCTGCAGGAACCAAGGAAGGGACGAGACAGGCCTGTCCGCCCCAGGTCGAACCTAACCCAATGGTGGCAGGGCTGGGAGGGGCATCCCGCCCCCGTGCCGGCTTTTTCGGGCTAGGCCACGTGGGGCAGGTTCCGCATTCACACCTAGGAAGGTAGGAAGGTGTCCCCACGCGTTCCTTAGCGACCTGGAAGAGACGGCTCTGCCTCTGGTGGGTGAAGGAGGTGCCCATATCTGTGTTGCCCCCCTCATCTCCATTTCAGAGCAAGGAGATACCATTTCCCTTGTTGCGGGTAGGGCAGAAACTACCCTGCTTCGGAGGTGCAAAACAGCACACACAATCACTTCAAAGGTGTTTGCTGCCACTGAATATGGACACAGGGCGGAGATGTGAAGATGTGGCTTTAATCAGCTTGCAGAGTAGAACATCAGATACAGCCGATCAAGCATTTTAGCCCCATCATGTGCGGGCCTCCCTCCCTTTTCTGTGCCTTTATTTTTTGGTCATGCCTTTTTATGGCCAGGCATCTCCTCCCACAATTGCATTCACAGTCTAGTCTAGTCATTTCAGCATAACCAGGCTGAACTGCATGGCTTTTTGGGTTTTCAGGAAATGGACAGCTACGCATGCTCCCACTTCCTGGAAAGCTTCAAATATGTCAGCCATGTTGCCTGCTACCATTGGTAGGATAGGTGTAATGTGTTCTAATTGGCATCTATGGGGTGCATAACTGCTACAGCATTCTTTATCAACTGCAGCGTTCAAATGCTCTTCTAAGTAGTCCAAGGCTGTGTCCCCATGATAAGGAGACTCTGAGGTGAATGTGAGTTCACCTCGGGAGAGTGCCCGTGCAAAGCCTAATTCGGGCTACATGAGGGACAAAATCCCAAAAACCGAAGTAAAAAAACAACAACCCTTTATAATTTCTCACCCCAAATTAGGGGGCAAGAACGGGTTATCCTGGGGGCATGGGGAGACTCCTGGGTTACAATAGCGGGCAGGGTTTCACTGTTCCCGCTGCTAATGCTGCGATCACAACTGTCCCCCCTTGCCTGAGCGCTCAGTCGCCTAAGTAAGGGCTTGCTTTATCCCAAATGACTGCCTGACAGCTTCCCTGCAGTCAGCTGAGCAGCTGTCAGGCAGGTAAAGGGGCTGTCAAGAGCACGAGCAGGGCTCTGGTAAAATGATTAAAACAGCAGGCAGCTCTTGACAGCCCCTATACCAGTCTGACAGCTGCTCAGCTGCCTGCAGGGAAGCTCAGGTAATCGTTTGGGGTAAATCAAGCCCTTACCTGGGCAATTGCGCACTCAGGCAAGGGGATGGTGGAGAAAACCACGGCATCCCAATGCAGGATTTACCCAACCTGTCCTCCCTTGCCATGAAGATTCACATTAAGGCTGCCCATGGGGACGAGCCCCAAGTGTGCAGCAAAATACACGATGACAAAACAAGAAAGAATGGTTGGCGTTCTTGGGCATCAATGCAGTCAGCAAGCCGAGGTCCTGGACTGTGATGGTTTGTATCCTATGACTTTCTGTGTGAAGCTGCACATCTGTCCTGGGGGACAGGGGAGGAAGACCAAGCACCACATCAGTGTCTGCTCTAATACACACTACAACACAGTTCCAGGAGAAGCGGGGGGGGGGGGGGAACCCATGTACAATACAGGAAGAAAAAATGTAAAGATTTTTATGCATCACGTAGCATACATATCATCAACAAGGAAGCATGTCAAAGTGATTTCTTTGCTGCACTCTTTCAGCCAGTGAACTGCTGCTGCCAACAGGCTTGGTAATCTCTGCTTTTATATCAGGCCCGGGGAAAGAGTGGGAAGGCGAGGAAACAGCGTGCTGCTTCAGAGTCTGACGTTGAGGTCTTGTAGCTGGCAAGCTTTCTTGTCAAAGACTTCAAACGTAAGTGCATTTGATTCTAAAAATGGGACGGAGCAAGGCAAGACAGGACCCGGCTGGCTTTTTGGCCGTTGGTGAGCGCACAGAGGCAGGCTCTGCGCTAGACAGCGTCAACGTGCGTCTGTGTTGCACACAGGGAAGGAAAGGCAACGACGACTGTGGCAAGCTTAGCCAAGCATAAGCAGCATGGGAAATCAATGCACTTCACTTAGTGTGTGTTTGCGCGTAGCCTGTGCCTTCCTCCCATGCCAGTTCCAATCACACATTAGCATGCTTTCCAAGGGCCTGTTGGGGATGGGCGCCCGGGAGGCGTAAGAGACCGTATGGTGACACGCACCACTGTTTCCGGACCTCTACACGTCTGCACCTGAAAGTGTGAAGGAGTCACGCAGGGCTAAGGGCGATCTACGCTTTCAGAAGAGACAACTACATCGCGCACACAGTTGTAGTTGTAGGGGAGGGGGCACCGGCAGCCGTGACGCAACCGTCTTAGCTGCTGGTTCTCTCATGACAAACCTGTATTACTTTAGGAGGAAAATCAATCGGAACTCTTTTCAAAAGAACATGCACTTCCTAATTCACTTTGATTTGGAACTGCCGTCTGAATTCTGTAGCTGCTAGTCAAACAAAAAGCACTAAAGGGAGAAAAATTTCTCTCTGGGAGTGTTTCCTGCGGTTATAACATGCAGTAATTGGCATCCCCAGGGAAATATTGCCCCACCCTAACATGGCTTAAATAGTACTGTACATTAATACCTTCCTCCTTTGCCCAGATGTGACCTTCCAGCTCCCCCAGCTACCACACTCAGATATTCAAGCATGGGGACGAGCCCTTAGGCTTATCCCCTGATCATGGGGACAAGCCCTTATTTAAATATCTGATGGAAGGAAGGAAAAGAAAACATAAGGGCTCGTCCCATAATCAGGAGCATACAATAACTGAGTATCCCCGTTTTATAGTAAAAGATATGATCACCATCCCACAAGTCTCTTTCTGTGGCCATTATTCCACACCCCCTCCCTGATCGCCAAGCCAGGCATGATAATTTAATTTAAATTGCGCACAGGTGCTATACTGCCATACCGGGTGGAGCAGAGGGATGCACCTCCAGTAAACTGCCACCAAACCCCGAAGCGGCTTTGCAGAACGATCTGGTTTTTTCTTTTTCTTTTTACTATTATATTTTTATTGCCTTTCGGCCCAATGTGCTGCGAAAGGGGAGAGTGGCGTTGGGTTGCGTTTCCTTGTCATTGCTGCAGCAGACGGCACCTCTGTTAAACTGCCACCAAATCCCGGAGAGAAAAAGATGCTGTTTCCCCGTGCAAGGGTTTAGCACCGTTTGCATGGGGACACCCGTATTTGAATTGAGCCCACGTTACCAGCAAACACATGGGGACGGCTCAATTCGAACTCGGCCCCGCATCCGGACTAAAAACAGTCCAATCCCCACTAAATGGGGTGCATGGGGATGTGCCCTGTGCTCTGTCTGTATTGATACGGGTGGCTTAAAACATGCAGAGATGAAAATATTTAAAACAGAAAGATGAAAGCAACACTTAAAATGCTGTATTTTAAAAAGTACTCATGTTGTATTTCTTCAAATGTCTAGGCGAATACACAGGCCTATTATAGTGACAACAGTCAGCAGCCCTCGTAACTGGAGATTGTACTAGGTATTTTTAGCCCTGTGCACGACTCTAATAACTGAAGATAACCCAAGGAATATGATGCAGTTGATTCAGCCCAGAATTTCATGTACTGGATCAGTTTTCTGAAATTTCACTCTGCAATTTGCATTCAGCCCATCTAGTTCAGTGTCCCGTCGCACACGGTGGCCCACCAGATGCTCATGGGCATCTCAAGCAGAGACAAGGACAAACCTATTCCTGCTCTCGAATCCCAGCAAATGACCTTAGAAGCATCCTGCTTGCCCCCCGCCAGCCTGAAAGATGTACCTAGGCATTCATTCTAGTAGCGGCTGGGCACCCGCACATGCTCAGATGGGCAATAGAGGCCAGGCAGGTGCCCAGACAATGAGGGGCCGCCCCCTCGAGCATGCTTAGAATGGCCCGGCCTTTCTACACAGAATCGAGCCTGCGCGACCCTGGGGATGGGTTGGGGGCTTTTGGCTGGGGTTCCTGCCCACCCCCAGAGCCCAATCTGGGGTTCGGGAGCGAGCAGGAACCCAGGGAAAGAAGGCACCAGGGCTGCCCACACTGGGTCCATAGGAGCCAATGGGAGCAGCCTGGGGGAGGGGCCGAGCTGTCACAGGGAGAGAGCGTGCGAATGCTTTCTCTCTGAGACAGGTCGGAACGTGCCGAGATGGTTTCAGAGCACTTTTTAGCTCTCTGAAACTCAAATGCATGGAGGGCATGTTAGGACACTTGCGGGCGGCCTGGAATGGATCCCGCCGCCCGCAAGAGCGAATGCTGCGTCCCAACCCCTTTCCAACCTCCATGCGTTCGAAAACTCCTTGTGCGAAAAGGCTCCAGGTCCGATCAATATGGCAACATCTGAGGCAACACCCAGCAGGCACGTGGACGTTGCCATGGCGATCTGGGTACTATGTGCTACTGTGCAGCTGAAGTCATGCCATTCTCCGAAGAGGCTGTAGACACAGCATCCATGGGTCAACTAGTTGCTCCTGGACTGATAAAAAGGAATTCACTGCTGGAAGCCTCTGAGGAAGTCTGTGGCTCCTCCCCAGTGTCGACGTACACCAAGCAGACCAGAGCGAGCTCCGTTCAGCTCTCTAACCTGTAAGATCATGTTAAATTACTATTCTGGCCCCATCCAGGTTGTCTGAAGGCCATAAGCCCCAGAATTAGTCACAGGACAGGAGGAATGTTTGGGGCTTCTAAACTCTGTGCTGTTTCTATCTGTGCTGGTTTAACGAAGTCAGTGGCAAACTGGGATGGGTGGAAATTCACCTCCTTCTTCAGCTGGCACTCTACACCCTTGGGATTGTTTCTCATATCTATGGCTAAGACACCTCTGAGAGCAGATTCTGTGCATACAGGATGACCACTTGGCCACTTGTATGCAGGCTCATTTGCCCTCTGAGGTCACAGGGGTGGCCTGTGGATGCAGACTAAGACCATTTCGGCACCTACCCATTTTTGATGTATGCCGTCCCTTGGTGGAAGGGACGTTATAAATAAAAGTTGTTGTTGTTGTTGTTGTTGACATAACACAACAGTAATGCACAGCAAACTGGTTTGGGTCATTGTTATCACTGGTCGGGCCCTTCCCAAGCACCTAGGACTGAATGATGTATCGGCAAATGATACGAGCAGATCCCAGCAAAGTGGCTTTCTATAGCTGGCAGAGGGATGTTTTGTTGGTGCCAATGATTTTCAAGTGCTCCCTAAGATCTTCTGGCACTGCCCCAAGTGTGCCGAGAACCACTGGGACCACCTTTGATGGTTTATGCCAGAGTTGTTGCAGTTCTGTTTTCAGGTCTTTATATCTGGTAAGTTTTTCTAAATGTTTTCCATTCATTCTGCTGTCGCCTGGAATAGCAATGTTGACGATAAACACTTTCTCCATGATGGTGATGTCTGGCGTGTTGTGTTCCAGTGTTCGATCAGTCTGAAGTAGTTGGAAGTCCCATAGTAGTTTGGCTTGTTCGTTTTCAACCACTTTTTCTGGTTTATGGAGCCACCAACTCTTCGCCACTGGCAGATGGTAGTTCTGGCCTAAGTTCCAGTGTATCATTTGCGCCACTATATTGTGTCTCTGTTTATAGTCCGTCTGTGCAATCTCTTTGTCGTAGCTCAGAATATGGTCGACCATTTCATCAGCTTCCTTACAGAATCTGCACTTTGGGTCTTCTGCTGATTTCTCAGGTCTAGTTTTGATGACATTCATTCTGATGGCTTGTTTTTGTGCAGCAAATACTAGTCCCTCTGTTTCATCATCACCACCACCACCATCATCATCATCAGAAGGCCATACAAACATCTCCATGATCCAGATCCAGCCCTTGGTCCAGCTGTAGTCAGGGTGGATAAAAATCAGTGATTTAAAAAATAAAAATAAAAAAAATGGATTTTTTAAATTTAAATTAGATTATTTTTATTTAAATCAGATTTTTTTAAAAAAATAAAATGCTTTTTGAGGAAAATATATTACCATCCAAAGCAGTGGTTCTCAACCTGGGGGTCGGGACCCCTTTGGGGGGTCGAACTACCCTTTCAGAGGGGTCGCAACGAGTCTCCCACCGCCCTTCCCTCCCACCTCCCAGCTGCTCCGCCCCCGTGGTTGGGGGTCTCCACAACATGAGGAACTCCATTAAGGGGTCGCGGCATTAGGAAGGTTGATAACCACTGATCCAAAGGTTATTCCATCATGAAATAAAGATTAATTTTTTAATTATGTAGAATAAGGCTGTATATGTTTAATTTTTTTTTGTGGTAATTAATCCATTCACAATGTCATGCTCTTCCAGAGGTTTTTGTAAGATTACTGGGCAGTTTCTCTGCCTATATTTAAGTTTTTCATGTGTAGGCTGGGCTGACAGTCTAAGTTTCTTATATATATATATATTGTTTAGCCAAATTAGGTAACAAACATGAATGTTTGTTTAAGTAAATATATGCTATAATGTTATTGTTTCAGTTGAATAAATCTATTTAAATTATTATTAAGGTAATGATTATTTTTCTTCTCTTAAGCATAACAGAAAAGTTGTGTCCAAATATGAATGATTAACCTATTAAACCGGGGATAAAAAAACTAATATGAAAAGTTGTTATTCTAAAAATCTTCATCTATTTGCATATTAAAGTAGCAAGAATTAGTTTATGTAGAAACTATGATTTAAATCAAGCCTTACTGACTAGTGATTTAAATTGTGATTTAAATCATTTTGATTGAAATCAAATCCACCCTGGCTGTAGTCCTGATCTAGTAGATCTGGACCAGAGATCCTTTGATCTGGTTCTAGAGGTAAGTGCGGAAAGGGCCTAAATCTTCAGAGGTATTTGCTTTTCCTCTTGATTTTATGCCATGGGCAAATTCTAAAAGAATTCACTTTACCTTGTCCCAAGTCATTAATGAACACGTTAAAGAATATTAACGAACACTGGGCAAAAATGGTCATTTGGGGCAGAATTACATAGGATTACCTGAAGCCGCCCAAAAGTGGCTTTTGAATTATCACTATTTACGGGAGCAATGCACTGAGAGTTATCCCTCTGAGTCTTTAGGAAGCCATCATTTTAAAGAGTTTCATAACTGAAAATAAATATGCCTCCCACCTATTGCCTTAAAAGATTTAAATAGAGGGTCATCGTTAACCTAGATTCTTCTTGTAATGTCAAGTTGAGGTCCAACACAGGGTCACGCTAGTGCATCACCATGTGACAGGAACATTAGCCTGTTGGATGAATAAAGGCAGGCTGGAGGTGCCAAGTAAATAGGTATGCCTGAAGAACGTACTTTCTCAGCCCTGTAGGCGGTCATCTGAGGAGATCACTTGCTTGGCTTCTTGCCCAGTCTATATTACATTTATGCTGTTAGCAGGGATTTCTTTTTTCATCGACCTCCTGATTATAAAAGGGGATTCCAAAATGCGCATGTGAGCAGCAACTGTTTGTCCTCCAAGTACATTGTGGAACGGAGCCAGAGGCTCTTCGACTGTCCCTGCCTGCTGTTCCGTACTGATTAGGAACTGGATAGCAGCTCTGTGAAAGCAGTGCTGTCCGGCTTCCAGGAGTCATGTGAGACGGGCCATCAGGAAGCGGGTGCTGACAGTCACAGTGCAGTCACCCTGAGAAGAAACAGGCATTTAAAAAAAGAAAGGCATTTTGCAGCATGACTAAAGCCCCCCAGACCTCCCTCACTCTGGCGGGAATCTGCCTAGGCTGGGATTGGAAGCCTAACGGTAAGATGACGCTGTCAAGGCAACACCCATGCATCATGCATGTGCTGACAGGTCCCACATTTGGGCCTCTGTCAGAGCTGGTCCATAGGCCAGGCGACAGCAGCAAAAGGCACGGCTGCTGGCAAAGGCAACCCATGAATCTGAACGGGAAGCAAACTTGCTGCTGTTCTGGATGAAAGCTCTTTAATTGGTGTGTTCCGAACATAAAGCAATTTGCCTCGTTTCGTCAAAAAGTAAATTGTTATGCAAACGCTGCTCTCTCCAGGTGAAACATTATTCATGCAATAAACAGACCCGTTTACTATATGCCGTTTTTAAACTGTGTATGTTGCTCCTTCATTCCCATGCCAGGCAAAACCACACGTAACTACCACACCCATGTGAACTAATCTTTAAGAGGCTACTGGGGAAATTCTAAGGGAACTTTGTGGAGTAAAGCAGACAAAATCAGGGCATCTGCTGGAGTCCAGTAAGGCAGTAACAGGGGTCGTCCCTGATGGTAACCCAGACAGCTATTTTAAATAGACAGAATTAGAGGCTGGGCTTGGAGACAAGAACTTTGGTTCTGAAAATACCTTCATTAGATCTATGTTTTAAGGCCAGCTGACGTACTGAATTTAAGAAGGTTAGGTCTTGAAGGTACTGACTTCAGGAGGCACCCACATCTGAAAGGTGTAACATAAATCATGCTTTTAAAAAGTTGGAAAACAAGAATTATGAACTGGAATTGTTAAAACCTGCTTCAGAACATTTTGTTTAGCGCATGCACATGGCCACTTTAAAGACAGTTTTGATCCTCATACTGCTTCTGTGATGCCTCAGCCATATGATGTTTATGGCTGGTACATACTCCCATTAAAAAAAATCATTTGACTCTGGAGGGGCAAAATAGCAGGAAGGAAGGAAGGAAGGAAGGAAGGAAGGAAGGAAGGAAGGAAGGAAGGAAGGAAGGAAGGAAGGAAGGAAGGAAGGAAGGAAGGAAGGAAGGAAGGAAGGAAGACAGAGAATGGCATGCCTTGTGCATTAATTTGATACTCAGCAATATGTTCTCTTATAACCTTAGGAAGAATTAGTAATACTGGTTAGACACAGGCTGCGTTCCCACTTGACTTTTAAAAACCGTGTCGAACTTTTAAAATCTGCCTAAATCCGGATTCAGGATCAAGTGTGCAATCCATCTGTCCCCATTTTCCTGACAGCAAACCAGGCCGAACCCAAATATTGCCGTTCCCACTGACCGCCCAAATCCCCCACCCCTCCTTGTGCAAACCCTGCCTTCCCTGCTCAGTCAACTGAGCCGAAGAACAGGGCAATCCCAAAGCAACTCTCCCTTTCCGATCTGACGTTCCTGGTCATGTTACCTCTAGGTTACCGGGCAGCAACGGAGGCTAAAAAACAGCCTCTCAAAAGGCCAGAAGGGTAGATCTCTGCCCCAAATAGCCTGGGAGCGTTCCCATTTGCGGCGGGGAAGCAGACTGGGCTCCAAAAGGGGACCGAGAATAGTCGTTCTGAGGACCTTTTTTCTGCAGATTTTCAGAGGATGGTCCTCAGAAAGTCCAGGAATAAAATATGGAATGGGACCTCCTGGTACCAAATTCAGCCACAACGTGTTATAATACAGAGGTTCACTGATATGATTATCGTAGGGATGAATTTCAAGTACAAACATGAATTATTCCAAAAACCTTGGTTCTGCTTCAAAAGATGAAGATTTTCTCTCTTAAGATGACAATTCTAACCTCAGTTTCAGGGCTGGGCATGAGCCCAAAGGGGTGGCATTGAGCCGAACCTCCGTATCATTGAGCCAGATCCAGAGATCTTAATAAGGTGGCTGGCCTGTCCAGGCTTGGCTTATCCAGCTCAGAAGGTATCTTCCATGGCCGCTTTGCCGCACTATTATGGACATGTGTGAGTCTTTAAAGAAGAGGGTATAGCATACGAATGAACTTTATTGATTAATCATTTGACTATTATCATACCAAGTGTTAAATACAGAAAAGATAAAAAAATCATGCAAAACATACAAGAATAAACATACAAGTATAAAATTAAAATATTTATATTATTAGTCCCCGTCATCCTTACAGGCACCCCACTCGACTCCATGAATGATTTCCTAAGAAAATAAAGAAAAGGGAAATGTCTGCATGTGGGCATTAAAGTACTCTTTACAGCTGCTTTGCAGCATGAACATTGTAAAAGCATGCATGCAGACATAGAAGTGCCATGAAAAGGCCAGAAAGAAAGAATGAACTTTATGCACTATTTATTTATTTATTTATTTATTTATTTATTTATTTATTTATTTATTTATTTATTTATTTATTTATTTCCCGCCCCATACCCAAGGCTCTCTGGGCGGCTTACAACATTTAAGAACAAGCACATTAAAATTGTATCTGTGCAAATATGTTTCCAACCAGTGATGCTCCAGCTGACAAATTATGGACTATTTTCCCACTAGCATTGAATGTAATATTGATAGGGATAGACAGACAGATTGTTCAGATGAGACTAATTTTCTGTGATTCCTCCACGAACTCTGTGGCAAAACGTAGGCATAGAATGATTCTGCAGAGTGACTAAATCAACTCAGGTTGATAATTCATAATTCGTTAGAGTCCAGGTACATTCTTCAGTAGTGCACCACAACTCTGGCCAACAGGAAAAGAGAGAAGGAGATCAAGAAATCAGCTCAGACACACATTTTGAAGAGAGCTGGATGGAACTGGAATGTGGTCAAAACCTTTCCTGTTCTTCACTTGCACGTACGAAGTATTGAGCGAAATACTGGGAAGACGATCGCTTTTGTTAAGAGACTCAGAACATTGCAGAAAAGAAAGTTGTTTATTTGATGAACTACCTAAGAAAGAAGGAAGATGGCGCTAGAGGATGTTTATGTTCCGAACTATGCACATTGCCACTGCCTCTCTTGGAGATTCCCTGCTTCCCGAAAGTGGGACGTAACACCAGTGCCGCTTAATACCTCCAGCAGGTGAGAATGTGCAGGATTCCTTTCCTTAAGAGAAGATAACCGGTGTTCATTATTTGATTCAGAGACTCTCCTACTCTGTCTTTTTGGGCTTCTCCACATACTGCCTACTTAATCCAATATAGATAGAATCCTTTACTGCTCAGCTACCTAGCCTGAGGGGGGAAAGGCTGCAGAAAGAACATGCTGCAATAGAGCACTTTAGCCTAGGGTTGTGCGTGAATTTTTGTGTGGGTTTGAATCAAAGCAAATTTGAATGTGAAGGAAATTAGCATTTGTGCAAACAGAGCCACTTTGAATATAGTAGGATTTGGATCCACTGTGAATGCTCTTCGAATCCACTTGGAATTCCTACTGCCAGTCACACCTCTGGATCTGTTCTAAATCCACTTTGAATCCGCTTTATCCACTCTGAATCCGTTCTGAATCTGCTGCAGGTGTGACTGGGCATCCGCTTTGCTGCCTCCCTGCCTTCACAAAATGTAAGAAAGCTTTGAATGAATGCATAAAAGCATTCGCTTCGTATTCGAATGTCAGTCTTTGGGGCAGGGCTCCAGGAAGCATTAGCTGAAGTACGCCCTCCCTGAAAATGACCCTGCCAGAAACTCTAAAGGCCAGGAGCTTCAGCACTGCCTCTGAGGGTCTCCAGAAACAGGGTCTGGATATGGAGCAAAACAGGCCATCCAAATGTGGACAGTCCCGCCTTGTTGCATGGTCTGGGGCAACGTATCCCACCCTGTCATGTGGGGAACGCAAGAAGGACCCCAGTCCCTATGGGATAAGTAAAGGGTGCAGTGAGGCAAAAGTTGCACCCATCTTGAGTTACCCATCTTTAGCCACCATTTTGGATCAACTGAGGAAGATTCTGTTGCCCAACAGCAATGCTACAATTATGTCATCAATAGGTTCTATTAACTTTTAAAATGTTATAAAGGTGGATAATGGCTTCAGGCAGCCTGCCCCACACGAGACAGTGCTGCCCCACACAAGAAATAAACAAAGTGAGGGAAGATGGAAGTGCCAGGAGTCCAAGATCACAATACAGCCCGGCCACGGCCTCAAAAACCCCAGCACAACAAAAGAAAGATCACACTTAGCTGTGGGTGCTGGCAAAATGCCTGGAAAATGGAGCCAGATCGGCTGAGGATGATTCATGGTTCCACTTTAGCAGCTTTTCGGAAGGCCTTCAAGCTGCATACAGACTCTACCTGGAGGCCAAGTGCAGGCTTGCCTCTTTCTCCAAAATCAAAGCAGGGCAGTGGAGGAACCTGTGAACATCTGGGCTGCATCCACACAGAGACCAAATGGAAATACTACCTGTTCTCCAACAAGCCCTTCGGATTTACACATTGAGTACTCCCTGCCTCCTTATCCTTTTCCCACTTTCTTTCTTTCTTTCTTTCTTTCTTTCTTTCTTTCTTTCTTTCTTTCTTTCTTTCTTTCTTTCTTTCTTTCTTTCTTTCTTCCTTCCTTCCTTCCTTCCTTCCTTCCTTCCTTCCTTCCTTCCTTCCTCGGGATTTTCTTCCTGAGAGAATGACTCTCTTTCTTCCTCTCTTACCATTGGTGGATCTGAAGGTCTGGAGCTGGGTCCCTTTCCTTAACTAGCCACAGGCGCACAGACATCCTTAGTTGTCCAACAATTATTCTGGAAAATAGAATTTAAAACAACAACAACAAATGCCAGAGGCACAGGTCCCAGGGTTTCATGCATTCTAGGAAGAAAATGTATGCATTTCCAGTGAATAAAAGCACTTATTTGTCTGCCCATCAAGCCTAAATCAAAAGCAAATAAAAGTGAGAGGAAGGATTTATCCACTCTGATAATGACAGCGAGAGGGGCAGTTTCCAGTGCAGGAAGAAAAATGCTCTGTATTCCTCTGTATTCTTTGGCTTTGAGAGAACAAAGTGACATAGGATGCTCCCATCCAGATTTTTGTCTTGCTTGCATTTTTTTTTAAAGCATGGGGTAAGTGTGAACGGGCCATCCCTACCCAGAGTTATCTTGACTGTGAATTTAAAAAAAAAAAATTCCAGGGGGAGATTGCTTTGAAACTACTAAGAAATGGCTTCAGAAGACTCACAGGCTTTTCTCACCTCACTTAAGCCTACAGGCCAGTGAAACCTCTGGGATGCACTGAGTATCTGCACCTTGCAAAGCCCTAAAGCATCGGGAAATTACGCAGCACTTCCACGAGCCCTTGGTAACTGTGATTGTCATAACTGCTTTGCTGTGGTAATAGACACGCACAGCACCACTCTTGTGGCCACCAGGCAACACAGTGGCAACTGTGGCTTACCTGTGCAAACATATGCACCATAGAGAGAAAGTGCAGGCTATACATGATACTAAAATGTAAATTGGGATCTGTCACGATCCCCAGCGGTCCGGTCAGTGCCTGCCCTCTCTAGGAGTAGCTTGGCCCTGTTAGGATGCTGAGTTCGTGCAACGGCCGAGTGAGTACTAGAGTGTAAAACACAGACACAGGTAGCAAGCGGTCTGAACAGTAAACTAAAACAGGTTTATTATTATACACAAGCAATACTAGAAAGGAAAATAAGGTTCAGGTATTTGTTGGTTTAAGTCTATGAGTCTCTTAAGGTTACCAGCTTCCCAGCCTATCAGCCCCCCTTCTTAAAGGAAAATAGTTCCCTTTTTAAAGACCAGCCACTCCACGTTCCTCACCCTGACCAGCTCTGCTTCAGCCCAAGCCTAGCCAGTGTCCTAGAACGCAGCTCTGGATGATCACAAGGCCCAGTCCGTCCTTGCTTGACCGATCACCCTCTGGTCAGTTGCCTGCGAAGTCTTCCTCCAAGATCTTCCAGTCAAAAGACCCCTGGTCAACTACTGGTCCGGCTCCTTCAGGATTCAGCTCTTCTGCTCCCTTCAGCAACGGTCCCAACAGGAAGATATAGTCTGCTGTAACCTGAGTTCCTTTATACCTTTTTCCCTGTGGCCCTGATTGGCTGTCACCTCCTGGGGAAAATTGCTGCAATAAAATGCTGCTGGAAACTCCTGATAGAGGTGCCTGTTCCACACACCTGATTGGTGGGAACTCCTCCTCTAGCCCCCTCCAGCTCTAAGATCCCTGGACAGCTTTCCCCTCCAAATTTCACTTGCAGCCAATCATTGCACCCGGACCCGCACGGGATTTCCTGCCCTTTTTGCAGCCTCTGCCCAGGGCTTGCAAAAGGCTGGTTGCACAGAGGCTCTCTAATGCAGCTTGCTAGAAGCCTGCAAAGACAGAAAGCAAAGCAGTTTGCAGCCTGTACCCCTGAAACCGTCACAGGATCCAATTCAATCGCATCAAATTGGGCGAAACCTTTAATCTTTCCCAGGGATATCTGAAGTGGGCACTGTGTATTGTTAGGGGTCTTCCTATAAAAAGTTGTGCAAGATCATTGCTTTATAAAAGGATCTAGCTGGCATAGTTGTACGTGCTTTTGGTTCAAGGGACACATAGGGCTGAATTTCATATGTAGGCAGGTATATTTTTGTCAAGGTCCATCATACTGTGCGCTTCTTCCAAGATATGTCAAGGACTGAAAACTTTGTGCATCTGTCTATGTGAGCAGGCAACTGCTGATCCATGGCATCTCTGTCAGCTTCCCAGGGTACAATTAACTGGAATTGTTTCTATCATTTGGCAAATAAAGTAAAAGCTGCCCATGCTGGAGCTGCTGAAGTTGGCTTAGTATCTCCCCACGCCCCTCTTTTAGTGTCCAAAGTTTGTAGTAAAATCAGATTGTCACAGATTTATGTAGAACCTGGTTTAACTAAGATATTGCAAAAAATGTAAAAATGGGAGCCAGTTTGCAAAAAAATATAACATGAAGCCAATGAATATTTGATTTAGCTTGTGATAATGGAAAGGAATGCCTTCTCTCATACCGACCTGCCCGTGCCTTAAGATCTGGTGGGGAGGCCTTACTGGTTGTCCCACCGCCCTCAGCAGCAAAACGGGTGGGCACCCGGGAGAGGGCCTTCTCAGTGGTGGCCCCCAGGCTATGGAATAGTCTCCCCCTTGTGGTGCATGTACATGTTCTGGAAGGCAGTAAAGACACACTTCTTTGCCCTAGCCTTTGGGTAAATGAGGTTACATTTCCTCCCCCCCCCCCCCCCGCACACACACAATTAAGTAGTACTGTTTTTAATATACATTTGATTTGTTTTAACATCCTGGATTTTAAATGTTGTAGATATTACTGTCTTAATATTTATTGTCTTGTTTTAATGTGCTGAATTTTAAGCATTGTTACCCGCCCTGAGACCTTCGGGTATACGGTGGGATAGAAATACAAATAATAACATAAAATAAATAAATAATAAATAAATGGTAACTATAATGATATTAGAATCTCCCATATTTGTTAACCAAATTCAGTTCTCTCTCTCTCTGGCAATTCGCATCTAATTGACAAAATATATGGTCTATTTACATTTAAGATCCTTAAATTGCTTCAGAGCAATGGCTCTATACAAGATTTTGTCTGTGCCATTACAAATGAACTGTAACAAATATCTTTTTAATTCTACATTTATTATATGGATTACATACAGATCCCATTTTGTTTCGGCAGGAAGAAAAGTAATTGGTTCTTTGAATCTCTTTCATGGTGAAATCTATTGTCACTTTATTAAATTCAAATTTACTGCTGAATTCCCAGCTCAAATGACATAGCTGTTAGCACACTGTAACATAAAGCATAAATTTGAATTCACTGAATCAAAGACATTTATTAATGGAGGGAATGACTTAATGGTCTGACCAGCCTCATAAATCTTACTGTTCGCATAATACAGGATGACAAAATTTATGGCTACTAAACACATAGTATTAATGCAGTCATGGTGGCTGGCAATCCAAACAACTTCTGCAGCAATTTGAGGTTTAAAAATTATGAGAGTTTATAAGGAGATGTCTAGAAGCCAATATTTGCACAGCACTATCTTGCAGAGAATAGAATTTCTAAAAGTCAGGTGTTTGAAGGCTCCGCGCAATTGTTTTCATTGTTTCTGTTGTTATCTTGTTGTCCACCCTGGGAACACTCAAAGAGGGACGAGTTATAAATCTAGAATATGAATCCATAGATTTAAGTAAAATATACTTTGGCCATCAGGAGTTATTACTGCCAGGCACAGAAAGGTTTGCCTATGATATTATCTACTTGGCCTAACTGTCCATGGTCACACCTAGCTGAAATACTCTGGCCATGTCCCCATGCAACTTTGGCTCAGTTCCGAACATGGGATCGGCAAGGTTCGTCCCCGTGTGTTTTGGATTTGGTCTGCGAAAAGCATACCAAATCCCCCCTAAACTGTGCCAGAAGGGTGCCTATCCCAGGAGCCCACACTTTTTGCTTCTGTGAACTGTGGTACAACCAGGAGGGCCTCCCCTCCAGATCTTAAGGAACGAGCAGGTTGATATGGGAGAAGACGTTCCTTTAGATATTTGAGACCCAAATCATTTAGGGCCTTATAAGTCAAAGTTAACACCTTGAGTTAGGCCCGGTAGCAAATTGGCAGCCAGTGCAACACTTTTAAGACTGGTGTGATGTGCATCTGGCCAGCTCTTCTGGTCTAGCAGCTGTGTTCTGCACCAGCTGCAGCTTCCAAGCCATCTTCAGGGGCAGCCCCATGTGTAGAGCACATTACAGTAGTCCAGTCTGGAAGTTACCAGAGCATGGATAACTGTGGCCAAATCATCTCCATCCAGAAGGGGCCTTAGCTGTCAAACTAGCAGTAGTTGGGAATAGGCATTCTTGGCCACGGCCTCCACCAGAGCTTCAAGCCTTAGTTTCTACTTAGGTTTTTTAAAATCCAACAGCAAAATTCTAATATTCCCTTTTTGCACTCTTAAAGGAACATTAGAATTTTGCTGTTGGATGAGAAATGGCACCTCCATGCTCCCAAAAGGGGGATGCAGATGGGAGTGCCTCTCCCATCCCCCAAAAACAAAGGGGCTTTCACTGGGAATGGGGACACAGCCTTGGTCTCAGGGGTATCACTACATCACTGCTATAATTGTGTAGTCCTCACATTAGGTTTCCCACTAGCAGTCAGCAGCTTTTTTAGCCATCCTGCTTAAGTCATTTCCTTTTATTTAAGTTTACACATAAGAATTGCATTGGTGAGGGGGGGGATTAATTGCACACCGTACAAATTTTCAGTTTTTAGCACAATGCTCTTGATATATAATTTACAGTGGTGGTTGGTCATTAACCCTCAGCTAGTCTGTATTCTCAAGAACATAAAGGCAATCACAGAACTGCAGGAACAGAACACATATAGTTTATAATCACATCTTTGCAGTGACACTTGAAATCTACAGCAAAGATGCAAAAACATTAGCGTAATCTTTTATTTATTTATTTAAGAGATCTTATATACAAGTCTAATGCGCGAGTATTTTGTGTGCCAATTAGGCTTCCAAGGTCAGAGCAGAATATACTGAAGCAATCTTCAGAAGCAAATGTGCAAGGTCTCTGAAGAAATTCTAACTTCTCTGTTGTAGATATTCGCCTGCTGGCAATGTTGATCCTGCCTAAGGGAAAGAAGGAACAGCTAAATCCCAAGGAACTACATTCAGTTTGGAGTTTCACTAAGTATTCTGCATACCAGGAAGGCAGACCGAATCACCACATTTAAACTCCCAAAAATCTAATTTGTAGGCAAAAGGAAGAAAATTGCTTGAAATAGTTCTTCTAAAACCTACACACAATGGTGAACTTTGTGGGTGAGCACAGCTGGAGCCGTCTTTGAAGTGCACGTGGCAATGGCAAATCCTCTTTTGATCTGAGTCTGATCAAAGGATCTGCTGGTGTCGTGTGGACTTAGAAGAAGAAGAAAAAGAAGAAGAGTTGGCTTTTCTACCCCGCTTTTCTCACCCATTTAAGGGGACTCAAAGCGGCTGACAAAACTGTTCTATTCTTCTCCCCACAATAGTCACCCTGTGAGGTAGGTGGGGCTGTGAGAGCTCAGAAGAGAGCTGTGACTAGCCCAAGGTCACCCAGCTGGCTTTATGGGGAAGGACAGAATCGAACCCGGTATTCCCAGGTAAGAGCATGGCTCCCTAACCACTAGACCAAAGGAAGCTTTGAACTGGGCTTCAGTGGGGAAAGGTCTTCTGGCTGTATTCACCTGAACCAGTCCGCAGGCTGTGACAAACATGAGTAATCTCTTACATGCTAGAAAACTAGAATGGGCATCTTCACCCAAGTTTAATGATCATCACAGCTAGCCTGCTGGTTTACGATTATGTGCATTAAGCACACTGACGAGAAATGCGAGTCAGGCTATAAAATTTTGGACCTTTATACAAGAGGTCCTTAGCAAAATGAGAAAGGACAATATGGGCCTCTCTGCTGCGTGTTAGTGTGGTATTTGGGATGCCCCGCCCACCAGTAGTATGTTCTATCCACGCAGAATGGAACATGATCCAAATCAAGGCCCCTTTTATCTGGATCACCTCTAGACCAATTTACTACTGAGCCCTGATCTGGAATGCGGTGGGATGAAGAATGTGGCTCAACAAAGTGATCTGTCAGCATTGGTTACCTGGGGTGTTTTTCCACTGAGCTCCTTTAATCCGGATCTAAGAAGATCCGGATTAATGGAGGTACCGAGTGTGTTTCCACGGGTGGTCTAGCACCCAATAGCAATGGGTGCTAGCCTGCCTGCTGTGGAAATGCCGGAGCACCCATGTGCAAATTCAGATCTTCCCATGAGGGGTCCGCCTGTCACCACAGGTGTTTTGGGGGACAGGGGGTGCAATCTCTGTAGACGATCCGGAGAATCGTCGAAGATCCTCTGGAGTGGCTCCGTAGTATCTCTGGAGTGATCTGCTGCTAACTTCGAAGATCCTCCACAGCCTTTGACAGCAGCATTGCTCTTGCAAGGGGTTTTTCTTCAGAGCCTGTGCTAAATCTCCAAAGGCAACTTCAGAGGGACTTCAGAACCGGCTTCAGAGGGGCTTCGAAGTCTTGAGTTTGCCTCCCTCCCATGGGTGCGTCCCCCCCCCCCCCGAGCCTCCCAACTGTAGTGGAAACAGGCTCCCTATAATCCAGATTTGATGGCTGAAGACCCCATTGTAGACCCCTTTGATGGGATCTACAGGAAATCTGGATTATAGGTCCTGAAGGACCCATATGATTTGGATTTCCCTAGCTGTGGTGGAAACAGATGTGTCTCTAATGGGGTCTATAGTGCAAATGGGGTCATCCGGCTCTGAGCCAAATGGGTCTTTAATGGGTGCTTTAATGGATACTTAGTGCTAGTGGAAAAACTCCCCTGGTGGCTTCAAGGCTATGAACCTTCATCCCTAGACCTTTGGAGCCATCAGACCCTGGCCCCAAAGTCCATGGCAGCTTCAATGCCAGTGTGACACCTGTCTGGACTAGTGTCATCATGCAGACACCACTATTCCAGATCATGCCTGACTGAGCTGTGGTCTGAACCAGTGGGCTTGGCTGGTCTAGACCCTTGGTTTGGACCGTGGTTTTTTGGTGCAGAAAGGCCCTTTCATCATCAGCCCTTTCTGCATGGGGCACATTATTCTGCTCTATGTTGGGCCAAAATACATAGCCCAGCCTACATTGGGCTGGTCTACTTGTGGCCCATACCAAGGACCATCAACACTGTGAGTTCCCAGCCTCAGGACTTGCCAGCTGGTGCCTATGGCATTCCAATCTGAGTGGATGCAGGCAAGGAATGGCCACAAAATCCTAACTGGGCTTTGCATCCATGTGCCAAGGAAGAGTGTGCATCTCCACAGCCAGCATTAACCCGGCCCATGCCTGGTTCCTCCATGTTCATAAGACATGGGCTGCTACTGTCTTCTGAATACCTGGCAAAATGGCTCTAGGCATCTCAGTCTTGGTATACTTAACCACTTACTCGTATGTCATTCACATATGCATAGCTGACCTGGTAAATCAGCCTGAAACTCCACCGCACAGACCTCTTTCATGGTTGATGTAGTCCAGCAGTTCTCAACCTTCCTAATGCCGTGACCCCTTAATGGAGTTCCTCATGTTGTGGGGACCCCCATCCACGGGGGTGGAGCAGCTGGGAGGTGGGAGGGAAGGGCGGCGGGAGGCTCATCACGACCCCTCTGAAAGGGTAATTCGACCCCCAAAGGGGTCCCGACCCCCAGGTTGAGAACCACTGATGTAGTCTGTGGTGCCATTTTCATGCTGCAGCTCACTCTGATGTCTCATCCAAAATGGATGCAATGTTCTACCAGGAAACAAGCCTCCTGATAGACTAGCCTGCAGTGCAGATGAGCTTGTTCTAGAAGATCTGCTGGTCTGGTGCACTTACTTAGTGCAAAAAGGCCCATAATGCACAACAACATAGAAATCTCAAACTTTATATAGGAGGTACTGTAGTGTATGTTTTTCAACAGGACCTTAAAGTAGGGACTTCTGGGAGAAGTGAAACTCACCACTCTAAGCAGAGACTCAGTTTGTCCCATCTCAACTCCAAGGATGAAGCCTGCATTTCTACAGATCATATCATGGGCCCTCCAAGTGGACAAATGCTTCCGCCACGATTTAGCCCCCGATACCTTGCAAGGTGTTGCAGGATCCACCTAAAGATAAGTGCTTCTGATAGTACTCTTGTGGGGAAAGGACCTTCCCTTCCATGTGGATGCACAGAGCAGGGAGGAAGTGACTACAAGCTCAAAATTGGCAGGCCGAATTGCACGCAGGGACAGAACTGCAGCGCACTTTTGGCCTCAGGTCCAGTTCTCCTTGTGTAATTGCAGAGGTTGTTGCTACTGCAATCAGTCATTCTACTACAGTTTATTGTTGGAAAACTGTGTTACACCGGGCTACAGAAGAGCGGATTTTTCACCTTCACCCAATGCCAGCAACTACATCAGTCTCCATATTTTTCTCCTCTCAAAAATATTGGGGCCGAAAAGTGTTGCTTCGGTTTTTTTATTTAACAGCATCAGTTTGGACTAAAATTAGCATTTTAATCTAGTAAAGTTGCACCTCCATTTACTCTCGAGACCTGAGTATTACACTGCCTTCCAAACCCAAAGAAATGTGGACTTTGCCCCATTTCCACCCTGTACCCTCTGAGGCTTCTTCTAGGGATGGATGTGCGCCAATGTATTTCTGGCATTTGAATCCTAGTAGTTTTGAAAAATCCAATTCGATTTGGATATTTAAGATCCAAATGTCATAGAATCTGATCTGAATCCGCAACGTTTGAATCCATGCATTTGAATGTTAGGTTTGTATTTAAAGATTTGTATCTGTTATATGCATCTGTGTGCATTCTGTAAAACTCCATATGCATCCCGTATTATCCTGTATGCATCCCATTTTAATCCTGTATTTTAAGCGCAAGATACGGATAATTTTTGGGCAGATTTGTATACGACAGATATGAACCTACACATTTAAATTATTCAAAATCCGTTATCGGATTTTTGGAAATCCATACTCGAGTTCAAATGTTGCAAATTTGGATTTTCAAAAATCCGATTCGAGCTCAGATGTTGACCTTTGTCGGATTCAAATCAAATATTCAGATTTTTGAATATTTGTGCCCATCTCTAGCTTCTTCAGATGAGGTGGTAGCTGCCCCCAGTGTAATGTTAATGGCATTTTCCCAAAGAAAAAGCAGAATGTAAAAAAAAACAAGAGAGAACCTAACTTTTAAATTCTCTTGTTTCAGGGGTTCTAGTGTCCAAGGAATGCAAAGGAAGAAAGCCCCAAAACAGAATGGCCCTTCTGTGCCATGCACTTTGCTGCATAATGTTCAGAGCTGTCTTGAACTGGATTGCTTGATCTGGGCTGACCAAAGTTCCTCAGTGCATAGGAAATTGCTTATTTCTGGGACTGGACTCCATGGGCTGCTCAGATGGTCCAGCTGAGCAGTACACCATGGGAACACTCAGGAGACTGCTTTAAAGCAGTGTTGTGTTGACACACTCCTGTCAGTAATATGCAGTTAGTGTTCCCTGGGAATTTGTGCCTCCCAGGTCCTGCAGCAAATGTTGCTGATGTCTGACCTCAGTGACTTGAAGGTCAATCCAAACTAGATACTACATGTAATACAATATTGATGGTAAAGACAATGTGCAAGGCACGTGCCTGGGGATCCCATATTGTTACCTGATACTACAGATTTTGGAATCATAGCATTAGGATGGGTGGGGCCACAGTGGCTGGTACATGTGTGATTGAGCCAAAGCACGATTCCTGTTGATACCTAGTGTTGATAGGGGCATTATGTGCACATAGAACCTGGGGCCTATTTGCACTTAGGCCTCTTGTATATATCTAGGACAGCCCTGGTATAGATACTCTGTACCAAAACTGTCCTAGTTGCACACCAGGCCCAGCATAGAGTCATGCTCTGCAAAAACCAAAGCACGCTGGAACGTTGTTATGCAAAGATAAGCCAGTGTTCCTTGCCACAACACAGGCTGCACTATACCTGAGCACCATGTTCAGGAGCTCTTAAGTTGACCCACGAAGCAAGAAATGTTTCTTAGCACTTTGTGTAATTAATCTCCACTTCATTTCCTGTTTTGCGCTGAGCCCTGGCAAACTCCCTGCAAACTCCCTAATGACCACCCTCAATGTGTGCCTATCAACAGCAGTTACCTATCAGCAGACGTCACGATTAAGAAGCCTGTTTGAGCATTGTCCATATGGCCCCCTGCCAACACACCCAAGTGGTAGACAGGGCCCACTACGTTCTTTATCAGAGAAATAGCCATGTTAGTCTAATTCAAAACATCCAGCAAGGTAGTTACTAGCACTTGGAGACTAACAGGAGAAGCGTTGATGGCATGAGCTTTCATAGACATGTCTACTTCTTCAGAAGCTAGGGGGCCCATCTGAAGAAGTAGACGTGCCCATTGGGCCCCCAGCATCTGAAAAAGCAGACGTGCCCATTGGGGCCCCAGCATCTGAAGAAGTAGAAGTGCCCATTGGGCCCCTAGCATCTGAAGAAGTAGACGTGTTCATTGGGGCCCCAGCATCTGAAGAAGTAGAAGTGCCCATTGGGCCCCTAGCATCTGAAGAAGTAGACGTGTTCATTGGGCCCCTAGCATCTGAAGAAGTAGACGTGTCCATTGGGGCCCCAGCATCTGAAGAAGTAGAAGTGCCCATTGGGCCCCTAGCATCTGAAGAAGTAGATGTGCCATTGGCACCCTAGCATCTGAAGAAGCAGACGTGCCCACTGGGCCCCTAGCATCTGAAGAAGTAGACGTGCCATTGGCATCCTAGCATCTGAAGAAGCAGACGTGCCCATTGGGCCCCCAGCATCTGAAAAAGCAGATGTGCTCATTGGGGCCCCAGCATCTGAAGAAGTAGAAGTGCCATTGGCATCCTAGCATCTGAAGAAGTAGACGTGCCCATTGGAGCCCCTAGCATTTGAAGAAGTAGATGTGCCCATTGGGCCCCCTAGCATCTGAAGAAGCAGACGTGCCCATTGGGCCCCCACCATCTGAAGAAGCAGATGTGCCCATTGGGCCCCCACCATCTGAAGAAGCAGATGTGCTCATTGGGGCCCCAGCATCTGAAGAAGTAGAAGTGCCCATTGGGCCCCCTAGCATCTGAAGAAGTAGACGTGCCATTGGCATCCTAGCATCTGAAGAAGTAGACGTGCCCATTGGGGCCCCTAGCATTTGAAGAAGTAGACGTGCCATTGGCACCCTAACATCTGAAGAAGTAGACGTGCCCATTGGGGCCCCTAGCATCTGAAGAAGTGGACGTGCCCATTGGGGCCCCTAGCATCTGAAGAAGTGGACATGTGTATGAAAGCTCATGCCACCAACCCTTCTCTTGTTAGTCTCCAAATGCTACTTACTACCTCGCTGGACACTACGTTCTTTGACAGTGGAACTCTCAGTGCAGTTGCCCAAATGATAGCTCTGGGTTATGGCACGTGATCAGGGCTCCAGTGTAGGATGGCAGCACAGCGCTTTATAAGCTTAAGAGCAGGGCAAACACAGATTAAATGAATAAATATATAAAATAAGCAAATTCAGTTGTTCTGTTACATAATGTTTCTTTGACAGAAGTAACCAAGCCTACCTCTTCTCAGCCTCAAAGCTGTTTTAGAGCTTTGAAGCAAGAAATAATGATTGGAGGGACATGTTTTAAACATCTTTCACATCTTCTGGACCACCCTTTGATCCATTATGGATCAAAAGCTAGGTTTATGATATGAAGCATTGCTTAGCCATTGCTATATTTTCATTTCTGAAGTGCACTAAGGCTGGTACACGTGGGGGGAAGGTCCACCATTCAGACTGGCCAGTAAGGGACGTGTTCTCAACTCTTCCCTTACCGGCCAATGTGCGAATGTGCAATCTGTCCCCCCATGTACCAGCCCAAAAAGGCTGCCGTGGGGGCTGGACGGGTTGCTGGCGGTGCCCGCTATTGCCCTGCTGGCTGGCAGCCTGGTTCCGAGGCTATCCTGGGGTCCTGGTGGCTGCTGCCACCCCCCAACCCCCCCCCCCCCCACGCCACACTTACCTCCTCAGACCACCGGCTCGGTCTGATGGGTCCCTGCTGCTTGCTGGAGTGGTTTGCCGTGTTCTGCACAGGTGCACGCCACGGCAGACCACCCCCACCCTGTCCTGACAATTGCTTGCAGAGAGTCCAGGAGCAAAGGAAACAAATGGAGGGAGGTAATTGGGGAGTAGAAAACTCCTGTTTGGACTTTGCTCTTCAGAATGGGAAGCAAAGATCAGACACCGAGGGAGCCATCCACGCTTCAAGTGCTAGCATACTCCCCAAGCAGAGCACCAGCACTTGAACTGTGGATGGTCTGGCCTCGACTATCCAGATCACCACAGCAACAGTAACAACATATGCCATGTGCCTGGCCACAACGCATTACTGAGCAGCTGCAGTCACCCCTCTCCACTCCTATGCACCGTTCCCACCGGGAGGACAGTCTGAACGCTGTATCGAGGAGTGACTAGAGGCGCATTCGCCCTGAGGCCTCTGGTAGGCAATTAGGACAGAAAATTGCATCCCAGAGGCCTAACTACGAATAGGCCTAAGGAGCTCATCAGCCACTCATGGTGAAGTTATGGGGAAGTTTACTTTTTTATTTCTCCAGAGCTTTGGAATATTGGGGCTGCTGCTATTGGATGTTTCCAGATGCTTCAATAGGGGAGTGCAGACACATTTCCCTGGGAGTGGCTGAAGCCGCTCCTATAACATAAATGCAAACATTCTGTCAATGGAGCTGACTCAGATCTAGGGTGCGGCCAAAGACTGTAAAAGGGTTGCTTCTGGCCAACTTTGGTCTTCACCTGGCAGAAACAATTAGCATTGCTCAACTTCTTCTGGCCTCACAGAAAGGTTGCTCCAACTGGATTTATAACACTCAAGTTGCCCTTGGTTTAAAACCTGACCTCCTTGCTGGCATTACAGCCAACAGGGACACTGCTGTGAGACTCATCACAATGCAGCTTGAGGAGCATGGTTGCTTCTGCTCTGAGAAGGTGGATTTGGGCAGCAGAGAAGAGGTTTCTTCTTCATTTGCAAGG
Organism: Aspidoscelis tigris stejnegeri; assembly: GCA_023333525.1. Classification (NCBI taxonomy): domain Eukaryota; kingdom Metazoa; phylum Chordata; class Lepidosauria; order Squamata; family Teiidae; genus Aspidoscelis; species Aspidoscelis tigris. The sequence continues at coordinate 2,131,558 of JALMGA010000008.1, forward strand.
CCGCATCCCCAGTAAAAGCTTAATTCGGTTTCCCTAAACCAAAATAATAGAACCGGATGCCAACGTGAATTTGCCTGTTCCCATTACTTTAAACTTAATCGCGTTCCATCTGGATCCTGAGGATTGTATATGGTGTACGTGACTCAAGTGGCTACTTTTCAAAAGCCGCTTTTCGGGGCTGCCCTGCCCTCTTCCTCCTCGTGTGAACGCGCCACCCATAATGGACCCCTTCACCGAGCCTGGCTGGGTAGCTGCCACTTGCCTGGATGGAGGAAAACCGGCAGTGGACAGCCAGCAATTCTTTCCCCTCTTCTCCCCATTGCCCAGGGCACACAGCAGCAGTGGCAACTCAAGCAAGGGGGCTTTAAACATTCACACATCTCCCAGAACCTGCCCCTGCTTTCCTTTCCCCTTTAAAGGTCAGAACTTCAAAGAGCTAGAATTGTGCAAAATTGCAACATTGTTATCAGGTGCGAAGTGGCTAGATTGCTACAGTGTAGCGGCTGCTCTGAAGGTTGGATTTTTACACTGAAATCACTGTCTTTGGAAGCAAGCTATTGGGAGAGGGAAATCCTAAACATGGATTCTCATCCCTTAAAACGGTACGGTCTCCACAGTAAAAAATGTAACACGTATCAAGCGCACGATCCGGAGTGAGACCTGTTGAAATGAGGATTAACATTTACAACGCTTTGGGGCGATTTAACATGCCCAGCCTCCTGGGGGAGGGGATCTGGCGGAGGCAGAGTCACCACTGCCGCCGCTAGATTCCCCCTGCCCCTGGAGGCTGCTTCAGCACTGGGGTGGCGGCGGCAGCAAGGGAATGAGGAAGCTGCCATCTGCACCCCCTCCTTGCCCTGATCGCCCACAGCCATCAACGGTGCAGGAGGCATGGTGAAGGTGGCAAGCGCAGCCATGGCGCCACACCCCCTGTACCGTTGATGGCTGGAAGCACCCAGAAGCATGTGGTGAAGCAGCTCTGGGGGTGGGTTGCCGGAGGACAGATTGGAATGGGTGCTTGTGCATCCACACAGCACCCACTTCAATGTGTCCTCTGGATCCGTTCTTCCCGCACGTGTGTGGACGCACAGAGCTGTCACAAATAGTGACAGATCTACTGGGAGGACAGATTGCTGAAAAGCGGATCTATTACATCTGCTTTTCGGCAGCAAATGCGGAAAGGCCCACAGGCAGCTTCCTTCTCCCAGGAAGTAGATTATAGTCAGGTCCCTATGCACTATATAGTCCAAATTGGATCAGAATTCGGTAAGGACTGTCCCCGTGCAAAACCCTCTTTCTGGACTGTATGCAGACCAAATTGCCCAAATCCGTGCTAAATTTAGTTCTGTAGAAAATTGTTCTAGGCATGGTTTGGGAGCCAAGTCTGCATCATGGGGACGCTCCTGGGCTATTTGGGGATGAGATTGACTCTGACATCATTAGGAGGTGGGGTTTCATGCCATTCCTGTCCTGTGTGTTGGCAATCGCAACTATTTGGGCATTTTTGGCAATAAATGGTGATTGAACAGAAACAAGTCTCTTTCTGCGACCATTATTCCACCCCCCTTCCCTGATCGCTAAGCCAGGCAAATGTGCAAGACAAAATAGCAGCTTCTGAAATGTGCATACCATTAACTGAGCTCCCCAGTGTACAGTGAAAGATGCAATTGCTGTCCCACAAGTCTCTTTCCATGACCATTATTCCACTCCCCTTCCCTGATCACCAAGCCAGGCATGATAATTTAATTTAAATGGCTTAATTTAGCACACAAGCGCTAAACCGCCATACCAGGTGGAGCGGAGGTGCGCACCTCTGCTAAACTGTCGTCAAACCATGTAGCGGCTTTGAAAAACGATGTGGCTTCTTCATATTATTTTTATATTCTTATTGCCTTTCAGCCCTATGTGCCATGAAGGGTATGTGTGTGATGTTCCTTGTTATCACTGCAGCGGGCGGCACGGTTGGTGACATCAGCCTGGCTTCCTATCAAGAGAGAGGGGGTGGAGAGGAAAAGGTGCTTAAATATAGGTGCTTTCTTAAATATAGCCAGGATATTTCAGAGCTGAGAGAAAGAGGAGGGAGGCATAAGGGCAGGATTGATGGCCTGAACACCAATTGCAGCCTAGAAATGATGGCTGGGAGGGAGGCGACGTGGGACAGAAAGGTCCACCTACCTTTGCTTGGTGTGGAGAAATGTTTAATATCCTTATAAAAGATGCCTTTATTAAACTCAGCCACCTTACAAGGCATGTCTGAACACAGGCTTTGTAAGCTGAACTATCATAAGATGTTCTTAACAGTCTGAAGAATCCAGTCCTTAAAAAAAAACCCAAAGGCAGCCCGCTGAGCATTAAACAGAGTCCAGTAGGAAGTGAGGCACCAAATAACTTAGTAGAAAGGAGAAGATGAGTAATTTATGACCCACAAAAGCAAAGGCAGCTCGCTTGAGACATCTGATAGGCCAGTTAATGGCCCGATCAACCAATTCAACCAGGTCAGCCAAAACAGTGAAATGGCCGGGCTGCTACATCACTATGTTGCTGCTGCCGCCTCAGAGCCGTACGGCGCTTGGGTCATCATTGTTGCTTAGCTCCCGTTTAAATTCTTCCCATATTAACTTTCTGGTAGCTCCAGACAACTACAAGCAGGCTGAGCATCTGTGATATCCTCTCAGGAATCGTAGGCGCGCTGTTCACCTACATAACCTCCGAAGAATAAGCAGTGGAAGGAATTTGCCTGAAAGGTCACATGGTGGAGCGCCAGGATAATGGGCGAGGAACAGAACAGTGGGAGGGAGGGGAAACATTTATGTTTGCAGATCCCCAAGTCTCCTATGTGATTGCAGTTTGATCTATGAAATTCAGGTCACTTGCCAGGTTTTTGCTGCTACATTAAACAGCATTATAAAAAACAACAACATCACAGTGTTGCAGCTTCCAAAAACAAGTACAAAGCTTGGAGAGAAAAGATGAAAGAAATCACTGAAATTTTAAAGCTAGCATTTGCCATTAAAATGTTTAATTGAAAACCAACACTAATTTTCAGCAGTAAAATCAACATACAGGGGATCTTAGGGATAATAGTTTACTGCACATCTCTCCCTGCCTCTGGTTCCCCCCTCCCCCAGACCTGCTTCTTTTCCTTATTAGAGTTTTGCTGGGGGAAATATGACCCTTCGTGCATTTATTTGTTAATCCAGATCAAGGAGCTGCTAAGAACGTCTCATTGGCTGGGAGCAGAGTAGATCTGGATCAGAACTGTGCTCACTGATGAGGATGGACCAGATTAATGATAGAGAAGGAAGCTGCTCCCTACTGCTTTTCTCAAGGGAGACTCCTCCAGTGAGACCTAATCAGCTGGTCCACCATCTGAGGCCGACCACGTGTCCCTGAAGAAAGCCGCTCATGTTTGGCTGGCTGCTCCAGGACGGCCTCCATGCTGGCCCCGAAGCTCACCAGACATTCGTGGTCTCAGAGCCTCCAGGAGACCCATTTTGGTGGTGCAGTCATGGAAGATTTTTATGAAAATATTTTGAAGAAATGTATTATGATTACCAGAGTGACAGTCCAGAGAATGACCACCATGTGAGTCATCATCACTTTCTGTTAAAACAGAATGTTGGATTAAACAAGAATCTTTGGTGGACACTGGATACCTAAGTCCTTGGTTTCAAATATTGCTTAATCTCTGTCAGAAGCAGGATGCCAAAGCAAAGGTATCTGGCAAGATCTTTGAATGGTTAAAAGTTTAAAAAGGAGACATAGTGTATGTGCTGCCATCATTACATTAATTTGAATCTTCAGAGATGCAAAAGGCATCAGACGGTTAGAACAGTGGAATTCATATTGGAGGCAACTGAATTTCAGATCTAAGGTACTCCACATGAAGACTATAGTAGTTTATTTTAGGGATGTGCGTGGATATTTGAATGAATTCAAAATTTGATTGAATTGATCAAATTTCGGCATTCGAATTCAAATTGAGTGTCCTTGAATTCAAATTTAAAGATGTGATTTCAAATTTTGCATCTATTCATTCAAATTATCCGGACATTTGTATGTGTTTGATGCGCACTTGAAGATCTGCATCTTTCCAGAATCCGTATGCGTTTGTAGGGGTTGAAAAACGGGTTGCGTATAGGATGACTAGGGGATGCGTGTGGGCCTGGGGAAGATGCATACGGGCATCTATGGATGTTGTTGACATTCCTAAGGGCAAATTTGAATGAAAAATTTGAATGAATAGATTTGAATTTGCTTAATTCGAATCTAATTTGATTACATTCGAATATTAAAGACTGAAATGGAATTGAAATTTCAAATTGAATCAAATCCTGAAAACTGCATTTGTGCACATCCCTAGTTTATTTAGACTTCATCTAGACAGCTTTTTAAAAAGGCATTTGGAAGGGCTAGAGTGAAGTCACAGACAGTCGCTTCCAGTGATCTCCTCACAGCCACAGAATGATTCTTCATCTGAGAGGCTTCTGGCTACCCCAGTTTAGCATCAGACTGGAAATGCTCTCAGAAATCAGCAATATTGATCCAACAGTAGAAACAGAGATAAACCACCCTGGCAACTCATCTCTCTCCACTGACACTGTATATGGCAATGGAGGAAGCAACTTGGGTCACAATCTGTGCTTGGAGTTTTTTGCTGCCTTCTATGGCTAGGGTGGTTCTGAAGGCAGATTTTGCCAGTTGGTTGGTTGCACACCTATTTGTTTCCCGAGCTCTGGGACTGTTCAGTGGGCAACATTTGTTGGCATTATGGATTGAACCACAGACAGATTCAATGGTCTTTTTTATTATTTGTGAATGCACTCACATGTATTCAACTGGTGATAAACAAAATATATGCGGTGCTTTCATTGCATATGCCAGAAATCTGTGCATTCAATTAATCTTAGAAGTGTGCCTCTCTAACTCTTGGTACAATATCTCAGAGCAAAATGTATCTCAGAGTAAAAGCATGATAGAGATACTGCCTTCCACACTGTTGCTATCAAGAATCTATCCAAGTGGAAGTTCCTAGCCCATAACGCTCTTTGTGTTGGCTAATAAAGCATTATTTGAAATGTCATAATGTAGATCTATCGGCCTCGCTCACTAGGCGAACAAAGCTGATGTCAAGCAGAGACTCTCCACAAGAGATCAATTTAGGCCATCAATAAATTAAACTGCTTTGAACTGGTGTTTATTGTGTCAGTTTTAGAAGGCTTTTGCCTTTTTTTAATTCTCAAGAATAAAATGAATCGTATTCACACAATTTCCTTAAAAAACATTACAGCTTTAGGAAAATTCTGTGTCCTTGAATATTTAAAGGTGATTAAGAAGATTAGGGAACGTAGTATATTTCAGCAAAAAGAAGCACAAGTTTTTTCTACTCAGCCTTCACATTTTAACAGGAAACCTAAAAATGCATAATGTGTATTAATAGTATCATAATTATTGTTCTCTAGGGCATGCAGAGTGGCTACATCTGTCCTTCAGAGCACCGGCCATTTCAGCCCTCTGGCCAGAGAATCAGCTCTCAACTGGGCAGCAGGGACAAGGCTGCAGTTAGCACAATGCTAATCACAGAACCATAGAATTGTGCTGTTCACATTGCCACAGTCCAGCTAGATCAACTTCGGATAAGGCTGTTTTCACCGGGCACCCAGGAATGGGCCAGTCCCTGAGCCAGTTCCAGAGCCTACTGGATTGGCACCTCGCTCTGCCAGACCAGTCACCTACGATGGGTAACTAGTCAGCTCTACTGTGGTGAATGCACGCCTGCTCTCTGCTGCCATCATTGCGTGGACAGAGCAATTCCTGGAAGGTGCATCCTCCCAGGAGACTGGTCTGCCAAGGCTGTCACGAACAGCCTATTCCCTGGCAATTCAGATGAGGAGGAGACAGAACCTACAGAAGCTGAACTGACAGTTGAGGCGCAGGGATTAGCCACTCACTGCCCAGATCATAGGAGGAAGAGTCTGTAGTGATGATGTCCCAGGAATGCTGAACATTGCATGTGCACTCACAAAAGGTGTGGCAGAGATTATCGTGATTAACTCCGGCTGACCCACTGGGACCCAATCCTTGCCAATAACAGTATTACTCAACTCACCATGTTCCTGTCCTCCTCATATTTTCCTGCTTCTGGATCTTGACTTTAGTTTGTCCTCTCAATTACACTTCTGGACAATAGATTTAAGAACTATACTTTGGTGTGACTTTGTTTTGTAGCATCTGGTAAGAATCCAATTGCCTTATTTCTTTCTGACTGGCCACCAGCAAGCAGCGTAACACATGCGAATGTAGCATTCATGAAGACTGCTGGGGCAGAACAACGTCCCATGTGGATGATGTCCAAGAAACTGCAGCAGAGAAAGAGGCAACCTGTGGGCCCTGCGCCACCTCGATGCTCTGGACCAGACCAAGCTGGTATGTCAGTAGACTCCTGTGACACCCATTGTTTTGTTACTGTGTTTAATGTGTATTGAAAGCATTGTATTTTAAACGTGTGTACTGTATTTGTCCTGTTCTTGCTGTGTTCCTTGAATTGTAATGTAAGTATCAGAGCAGCAGGTAAGAAGTGGGTAAGGCACCCCTAATTAGCATAAGGTAAGGGATGGAGCAGCCAATCAGGATTGAGCTCACACAGGCCCAAGGATATAAAAGGTACCACTCGGCCAAGTTTGGGGTTGGGTTTTCAAGGAGGGAGGATGTGTGTGACAGACTGCCCTGTGCCTGAGGGAATCACCAGGATAGTTCCAGGGTTCCAGACCTTAGGGTGATAGCCTAAGGCAGGGATGTCAAAGATACGGCCCGCGGGCTGGATACGGCCCGCAGGCTGTATGAATACGGCCCACGGCCACTGCCCATGGCCGCCGCCGCTACTGTCCTCCTTGGGCGCGAAGGAGGCAAGGTGAGGTGTGGCGAGGGTGAGCGAGTGCGCGGCGGGACCCTCCACTGCCCGAGTGCGCGTGCGCCGCCATGGACAGCCAGCCCCTCCTCGGTGCCCTAGCCACGCCCCGGCCATGCCCCGGCCACGTCCCCAGCCCGTCTTCTGTACCCTAGCCATGCCCCCGGCCACGCCCCAGCCCCTCCTCTGTGCCCTGGCCACGCCCCCTGGCCCTGACAGTATTTTTTTTTTAATCCAGCCCTCGGCAAAATTGAGTTTGACACCTCTGGCCTAAGGGAATCCTTACAGAAGCCTGTGGGGGTGTAGGTTGCTGGATATGCTGATTTCCTCTGAGAGGACTTCGGTTTTTATTTGTTTGCCTGTTTATTCACTAGTTGTAACCAATGAACCATTTATCTTATTTATTCAAAAGAACCATCTGCCTTCAGTATTCATTTGAGTCTTGTAGGGAATTGCTAAGGGAAAGTGACACTGTAGCTTTAACGCCAGTGAACGCAGGGAGGAGGAAATAGCTCTGTGGGCGTGAATAGCAGCATTCCTCCGCCTGGGCTTAGGGAAACGAAAAGCTGTGGTGGACTCCTTAGCGTGGGGCTGGTGAGCAGCGGCCAATGCATTCAATAATTATAAAACTAATTTGTTCTTGGAAACACTCACTAGCCAGAGGAAGGGGGTGTGAAGTCCTGCCCTGGCTGAAGAGAATGCCTGCCACCTTCATGCTCTAGACCAGACCAAGCCGGTAGGTCAGTAGACCCCATCAAGCACTACTGGTAATCCAGACCAGAAGGGGGGGAGCTAATCTGGATTACACTTTATCCTGTGCAGACGAAGCATATCAGCAGGTTTTACAACTGTTGCAGTTCTCTTTCCCTTTTTAACTTGACAAAATAAAAGGTAATGCTACTTATCATGTAAATTCTACAAAATTTTATGTTTCACAGGTCTTTAAAGGGCATAATAACCCCCTGTTATCTTGTTTGCTACTTAGAACATAAAATTATATAGAAGGTGCAGGATATAAATTATGTAAATATTTAAATATTTTATGGAAACCATGCGCTTAATTCAACAAAGTTTCAGAAGGGAAATTCCCCAGGGCATTTCAATGCATTTAATAATTGCTTCTTTCATAAGGAACTATTTGCAGACCTGTGATCCTATGCTGATGAAACACTGGCTAGCAAGTAATATTACAGAGAATGTTTGCCTTTCTACTGATGTTTTCCAGACAATCTTCAAGATGAAAATTGGCTATATTCTTTTTAACAGTGCACAAAAAATAAATAAATTGCCAGTTCCATTACATTCGGCAGTTCTTCCTTGCAAAGGTATAGCTGGAATGGCGTGGGAACATTCAAAGAAAGGAAGATATGCTCTTCACACCATCAGTACTGAGACTAAAAAAAATGTATGGGCATGTTCCCACATATGCATTCCCGGATTATTCTGGTCCGGGTCTGGTGCGGGTGGCAGGAACAGCGCTGAGCGTGCATTTCGGCGTTCCCATTTCAGGCCCGCACTAAACAGCGAGGCGGCGGCAGCGGTGGTAGTGAGCCCAGCTGGGGCAGCAGTGGCAGTGGCAGGAGCAGTGTGGTGCTTCCAAGTTACAGGTCCGCTGATCTGCTTCTGCGCACATGAACAAGCCGACCAGGTTTAATCCGGCAACTCCCCCTGCCAGCATGAGGAACTGGAAGTGCCGCGCTGATCCTACCCCCAAGACCACCAAAAAGTCTTGTTTAAACAGGAGGTGCCCCCCCCCCCAGATTTCGGCAGGCTGGTGTTCAGAAAATCTGGAGAGACAAAAGGGGAATGGGCTGGCTGGATTCGGACTATTGGCAAATTTAATGGGAACTCTGGTTCCCTAGTCCGAATCCCGTCTGGATTTTAGCCCCTATGGAAACACACCTTATGAGAGACCTCCCATGCTGGAGTTTCAGAATCTGTTGGCTTGCCTGTTATTTCAATCTCCAGAATCTTAGGAACATCAAGTATTATGTGGCTCTTGCCTTTTGGTTAGATTGTGTTCACATGCAATAAAAATTACAGGTATCTCAGAGGAGACTTAGGGCCTTTTTGCACTTTGCTCCCCATCCCTGGGAAGCGAAGGTGAAAATGACCCAAACATGTACTAAGCATATGCACTTGCAGATATTCAGTGCATAGTTAACCCTCCCAAACATTTACTTATGTGCAGATGGCTGTACGATGGCAGCCTTCTTCAGATCCTGATGTTGATGCCAGTGTGTGTGCCTGGTGCCATCACTAGGGCAACCAGATGGTACCCATGTGTCCACATCATGTGACCCCCTCCCCCTAGCTGCGAGGTGCAAGATAAGCGCACGTCTGGTGATCCCCTGCATGGAAGGAGCCGTCTTTGGTTACGGGATGGCTCCTTCAGATGCAGGTGCTCTGTTGGGAGCTAGCCCCACATAGACAACTGGGCCAATGTGCAAATTGGCCCGCTGACATAGTTCACATGACAGTTTTTCCCCATCCCCGTCAACATTCAAGGCTAGAAAATGTGTGTTACAAGTGGAATTAGAATCCAAGTGCTACATGCTACAATTTAAGGTGTTTTTGAGCCACTTTCTTTTGCTCTGTGTGAAGAAAGCCTCTGTACGCAAATGTGTACACAAATGGGTACAGAGGGTACGGAGGAAAAGTTGTTGTGAGATTCGGCCACAACCACAACCAGCGGCCCTTTATTTCTATATAGGACTGCTCTAGCACAAAATTATATCCTTTATTCAGGCATTCTTGGCAAAGGAACTTATTTATTGCAAAAGTAATTTAGTTCCCAAAAGAGAATAGCTCCTGTCTTGGATTGGTAACTGACTAAAGGAGAGGAAACTTTTTTAATTTATTCATAAATGATCTAAAAGTAGGGGTAAGTAGTGAGATAACAAGGTTGCTGATAGCATTAAACTGTTCAGGGTAGTAAAAACAGAAAGAGATTGCAAAGAGCTCCAGAGGGATTTCTTGGCATGGGTGAGTAGGCAATGAAGTGATAAATGCACCTCAGTCTTAGCAAACACAAAGCAATAAATATGTGGGGGGCACCAAATTAGACCTATAAACTGATAGGGGCTGATCCTTCTCTGACAGACCAGGCCTGGCCCCAGATGTCAGCTGAATATCCCGCTAGCAAGCAATAATCTGGAATACTGCCCCTACGGCATTATCGCTTCCTAGGGTGGGAGGTGGTGCTGTCTTCACATGTTTTAGTGACACGCACATCCAGGTGTTTGGCTGACATGGAACACTGGGAAATGTATATTACCATCACTATGCATGCACTGTTGATACTTGACCGGTAGCATTCATAGTGTGTTCCCGAACGTTGCTGCACAGATCAGAGGCCAGTTTGCACTTCGGCCTGTAGTTGACAATTAGGCAACATCTGGGCAGGTGCCCCTGTACTTGCAGGAGGTGCTTACACCCTACAAGTGCCCCCTACCTGCCCAGATGTTGCCTAATTATGAACCAGTCCAACCATATCCTCACCTTTAGCATCCAGCTGGTGACCACCTGCACTCTTCCTGGCTGAGGGGGCCACCTGAGCGGCTGCGCAAGGGCACTGGCAGCTCACATAACCCCTTGCCACGACTGCATTTGCGTGGAGTGTCAGCATCGCTGTAGCAATGGCGCTGATGCCCACGCAGTTGCACAGGGCACCACAACCAAGATGGCAGCATGACCAATAAGACCACGCGGGGGCTAGGCTGTCGTTGATTAGGGCTGGCAAGTGCCACTGCTAGTCAACGTTAGTCTTTAACACACATTTCCATCCATGGGATGGGAAAGGAAGTGTGAAATCGCCCCGTGATGCGGCACATGACTGCACAGCTGTAGCTGCACTACCACGCCCACTTGCAGCACTGCATCTGGAAGACAGTGTGAACACTGCTGCTCCTGGCATGCTCCTGGTTAGGAGGACTAGGGAGGGGTTGTTGAGCTCTGGAATGGCAGTGGCATGGGGATACCTTTGCCCAGTGAGCAGGGGCCTATTCACACTTGACCTTTCTCTGGAGTATATCTCAGGATAGGGGTCTGTGGTCCTCATGCTAATGCAGACTCTGGCAGACCTCACTTTGGGCCTGCTGAAGCCTGTACTAGCATATGGACAGCAACTCCCTATTCCAGGATATATTCCAGAATAAAGCCAAGTGCAAATAGGCCCCAGATCAACACTCACCAGAACAGGGTATAAGAAGAAATACAAATCTCAGCAAACAAAGGTTGTTGTTTTCTTAAAGTGAGTTACCCCCATATATCATTACTCCTTAACAATAAAGCACTTTAGAACTGAGTTAAAACAAGCAGCGACTGACTTTTATTTTGCTCAAATCCATTTGAACCCTCCAACAGTTCCCCGACACATCCATGGAAACAAACTGTTTTTCCAAGCAATCGGGTTTTTTTTTAAAGTGCCGTTAATATTGGAATGATTATCAACGTTACTAGAGCCTGTTGGCAGTTGTTTCTCAAAAGCTGCTCTGCATCTAAAACGCAGCATATGTACCACGCAAGGCAGCAGCTGTCATGGCAAGGAAATGCTTTAATTGAATACAGTACTCAAGGAAATCAACACAGGGAACATGTGTAACTCGATGTCAGATAGTTTTGGATGTGCCCGGTGCCCTGCATTTACTGCTCGCCTTCTAAAAGGGAAGACTCCCCCATTGACACTGGTACCTAATAGACAACATTTGTAGAAAAGCTGCAGTAATAAAACAATACCACAACTACCCAGAATAAATCCCTATGTTGTTGTATTAAGATGGTCTTTAAGACCCTTGTTTACAATTATGTCCCTCCCTATCTTCTGCACACTTAGGCCCAGGAGCGACTGGTCATTTAAACCACAGTGTACGGCGGTCATCAGTCACTTGGGGAAAAAAAGAAAAAGACAAAAGAACAGGGAAGAAGAGGGAAAGAGATACAGATAGTTCCAACCAATTCTACCCGTTTCCCTCCTAGCCTCCTTTCTTGATCTTTAAAAGCAGCCCTCAGGCCATCCCTCCCTCTCACCCGGCCGCCACGGCGGCAACACTGCTCGCTCGCTCACTTGCCCAGCTCCCGGGGGAGGAGTGCACAAGTGTGTGTGTGTTTGTGTGTGTGTGTGTGTGTGTGCAGGTGGTGGTGGTGGTAGCAGCAGAGCAAGCCAGCCAGCCAGGGTGCTTTTTTTGGGGGGGGGAACCCCTGCTGGGGATGGTGGCTGTGGAGGTGAGCGGGCAAACAGGGCTTGAGTTGCCGTTGCCACCATGCGCTCTGAGCAATGGGGAGAGAGGGGTGGGGAAAGGCCGAGGAGGGGAAATAATTGCTTTCCCCAATCCATTTCTTGGAAGTGTTTTAAGTCTTTGAAGTGTGGGGACACAAAATTGGGGTTGAATGCGATTGCCAGATGCTCCTTTGCTTCCTTTTAACATGTTTTACATAGCGTTGTAAATAGCACTGTAAATGGCCTCGTATATTGCTTTTTACTCCTTGAATGGGAATTCACCCCATGTGTCCTTGTTTACCACAAACACAAAGGGGCCTTCAGAGTTCTGCAACTTTTAGAAAAGTGATTTTTCTTGAGCACTTATGAAACCACAGTCGTGGGATTATCAATAGGTAAATATCACAGATCTTAAGGCATCAGGTTCCCACAGCACTAAAACAGATATGTAGAGTTTCCTTAGATTTTATGGTTAGCAAAGCAGAGAATTACAGACCTCTTCTCTATTGATTTTATAGTCAGTTTTTATCATCTTGCTCCTTGAGGAGATCAATGTTAAAGATGACTGTGGTGAATCCCTGAGGATCACATTATCTACTCTATTGGCTGTTGGTTCCAAAAATGTGTCAAAGTCAAATTTATATGAAATCTATTGTTTAGTCGACTGTGCATTTCTATTGAGATTTAGTGGTCGAGAATGAAAACGTATTGTTCCAAGGATAGTAAGCAGACACAAATTAAAAGGAGAAAGCAAAGGCCCACTGAGAGTAGTATAAAAACTCAACTCCTGCATAAGACCTGCTGCTGCCTTCCGTCCTTCCTGGTTTCATCTTTTTTCAAAAAGTAAATCGTTACAGCAAGGAGGTCAAAGTTATGAAGCAAAAACAACAAGACAGTAAACTCTTTCAGAAAGTGACCCTAGGCCTTTGCGCATTAGGCCTTGAGGAACGCATGGAATGGAGCCCTTGCTCCTCTGGGCCGGCGGTTCCATCTACAACGGCCCCAGCCTGTCCCAGAGCGCCCTCAAGGTGTTCCAGCCCATTCCTGGTCATTCTGCAGCTGTTCAGGGAAGGAAACGTTTGCACACCTCCCTCCCTGATGTTCATCCCGTCAGGTCACTGTGGGACCGAGCTACCAGAGCGCACGCCTGCCAGGCCGCGCAAACATCGGTCCAAAGGCCTGATGAGGTAAGGCATCACACACATTTTTTTGGGTGTGTGTGTGAACCCCTGGGGTGAGTGGGCACCTAAGGGTTCACTGCCGGCTGCTGAAGCCAGCGGGACACCAAGACAGCCTCAGTTCAGTCTCCCCAGCCCCTTTCAAGGGTGGGGGGCAACTGGGGTGACGGTGTCTTCAGCTTCCATGGGGCACAGGTGCCCCACGAAGGCACCCTAGCCACCACCCACCACCCAGGGGCTCTCACCACCTGCCAGGCCCGTGTGCAATGACTTAACTTGTCAGACCCTCTGGTGCGATGTGGTGGTTGCACGGCCGGCGGAAGCGATTTGCAGCTCCATGCGGAGGCATGCGTACTGGTTGACTGACCCCACACTGTCAGCACATCGGACTAGAGGCATGCACGAGAGTAGACCGACTGCACTGACAGCGTGGGGTTGGTCTACCACCGTGTGCGCCACTGCATGAGGTGGCACGTCCCAGGTTCCCACAGGGCATAGCTGATCCTTACAAGGACTCCCTGGGCCCACCCCTCACCAAGGGCTGTGTGCCTCCCTGCGGATGGGGGCATCCCCATGAGAACCATGCTGAACCCTGGTACGGGGGAGCAGCGCCACCGCCTCTCTGCCCCCTCTCTTCTTATTGGAAGCCGGATTGACATCAGCCCATCCCCCCACCCTCCCTTAGCGGCATGGACAGCCAGGACTGGGGTGGGAGGCACAGAAACAAGTTAAAATAAAGCTTTATTAATAATAATAATTTTTTTTAAAAAAAAATTAAAACACCTAAAGCCACTATGAGGTTTAGCGGCAGTAGGCGCTTGAGCAGCTTTGCGTGCCTCTGCTCCACCAGGGACCATGAGAACGCCCGTCAACTTTAAAGGGCAGAAAATCAACCCTTTATTTATGATCGCCTTGATGATCGGGGAAATGGGGGTTGCAAATGGAACAGAAATCAAGCCATCATGCAGCCTGCCTTGGCAATCTTGAAACGGGGTTGGAATTAACTCCCTGGAAAGGGCGTAAAGTTAAAACACCAAGCTGTTCTCCAGGCTGCCTTTCAAAAGTCAGTGGCTGCGATCTCCAATGGACAGGGCAGGGACTGCAAACACACCCCACCTCCCAATGGCGTGGGTGCCAATCTCCTCCCTGTTAGCCTGCCATCGTCCCCATGTGCTTGTTTTTTCAGGTATCAAATGTGGCACCCTTCTGGCATGGTTTGGGGGGGATTTGGGGCGCTTTTCGCAGACGAAATCCAAAACCCATGGGGACGAACCTTGCCGATCCTGCGTTCAGAATCATACCAAGGTTGCATGGGTAGATGGCCTTAGTGTCTCCAAGTGGAATAAACCATTATCTGTAGCGTTCATATCTGAATATTTCCCTTGTAATTTTATAATTAAGAATTGGGAGTATAGCTTTTTGAAACGGCCTGACACTCCTGTGTATATTCAGTGCTGCTAATGTGAGTTGAAGGTTTAATTACACTCTCTTTTAATTAAAATAATATATAGAAGATCCAATAGCATTCTGGTGGAATTTTGTCAAATGCTCCAGAAACTGCATCTGCCACAACTAAATCTCTGCCAGGTTTCTCCAATTTACTTTCCAAATTGCAGAGTTTCAAAGAGAAGCATAATCTGTCTGTCTGTCTGCCAGCCAAGTGTGACTTCGTATCCCTTTCCAAAGGCTTGTGCTGAATTTCTTCCATTGCTGGATTCCACAGCAGTATCTAAAGCACTGAAACAACCTTCATGCTACAGAAAAAGCCCCCCTGCTTCTTTCTAATGGCGAACTTCTAAAATTAGAGGCAACTCGATTTTAATTCTGTAAACCTGAACGATCCATCTACCAATTCGCTTATTTCTTCCCCCTTTTCTTGGCGAAAGACAGAAAAGAACAGTCGTGAGCAGTGGCTGGCTGAAGTCTGGGAGGTGCCAGGCTAAACCGGTAGACCTTTAGCTATCTCCTGGCCATCCAAGGCTGCCTGTCTCAGGTTTGGCTGAAAGCACTGCTGTTGCTTGTTGGTGGACATCGGCCCCATCAGCTTCCTGTACAGCCAACATCAACACCATGCATGTGGTCTATCTTCACTCTTTTTAAATGAAAGAACAAACAAAATGACTTGCTTTCTTTTGTGCAGCTGGGGGAAGAAAGAAACATGGCCAGAGGCAGAGGGGAGAGACGTGTCTACAGTTCCTGCATTCTGGCTCCTTCTTTTGCCTTGTCTGTAGCCAAAGTGCTCAGCACAGACAGCCTCCAACCAGAGGCTTTTTCGCACACGGGGTTTTCGAACGCGTGCAAGACAGCCTTGAACACGGCATACGCATTGCCGCAGCGGGGCTTGCGCTCCGACGTGTCTGGAGCTGTCTTGCACGCGTTCGAGATGTAGAGCACTTTAAAGTGCTCTACATCCGTTCCAGCGCGGACAAAGCGCCCGCAGCCGTTTGGGGAGAGAAGCATTCGCTCATGTTTCTCTCTCCCTGACAGCCGCGGGCTCGCCTCCCCCCGCCGGCGCTGGCTGACAATCAGCTGATTGCCTGCTTTGCCGGCTGCGGGAGCCTCGGCAGCCGTCTCCCCGCCCCTTGCCGGCGTTTGCCGGCTAAGGCACTTCAGAATGCTTTGAGCATTCGCACACAGGCACGCCGGAATGCGTTTACACGCGTTCCTGCTCTCCTATGTGTGAATGGTCAAAGTGTCCTGAAGTGTCTTAGGCTTCCCGTCCTACACCCGTTCCAAATGGAACGAGTGTAATGCGAAAATGCCTCAGGTGCACCTGCCTGCCTAGTTCAGGAAGCTGGATTTAAACATGTTTGTAGGTTTGCTCCAGGGAAGACGATGTTGCAGATATCCTGGTCCAGGGTAATTTAGGGAATTGTAAGTATATATATGGCTGCGAAGTTTTTAAGCTAATTCTAACCTATTCCCACAGTTTCTGAGGATTAAACGTCCCAAAATGTGGGATGTCTATATTCAGATAAAAAGAAGTCTCACAATGGGATTTAAAATGGGAACGCACACATTTTTGGGGTGGGTGGGTAAGGGTGTTCTCTTCAGTTCCCCCTGACCCAATAATTTCCCATCATTTCCCTCCTTTTTCTCCTGGCTGTAGGGGCTAGAGCAGAGTTGGCAGCTGCTGTTGTGATGTTAGGAGAGAACCAACGCAAGTCCCTACAGCCAAAAAACCCAAGATATAAAACCAAAAAACCAATGGGGGGAGGCCGGGAGTGGGACTTGTGAGTCCCGGGACAGCCGTTTGGCCCAAACACATCTAAGACTTTTTACCATCCGCACGTAGGCTGGTAAAGAATGCGTTTGCATACTTCCAAAACAGTTCTTGAATGTTGATTTTAGTATTGCCTAACTGTTCTTTAAGAATTCTATGAAGGAAACCAGCTGAATTTGAGTGACTGGCATTTTAAGGAAAGTCACCTTATGGCTGCATTCCCACTTGACTATTTTAGTCCTGGTTGAACTATTTTAATCTAGATATAGGGCCGAGTGCACATTTCGGGCTGTTCCCATTTACCTGATGGTAAACCGGACTGAACCCGAATATTGCTGTTCCCACTCACCACCGAAATCCACAGCATGGAGAAAAAATGGGGGGGGGGGAGTCCAGTTTTCCTCAGGACTGTTTTTCTCCAGATTTTCTCTGGATTGTCCTCATAAAATCCAGGAATAAAAAAACTGCATGGGAAGCCTGGATACCAAATATAGATTCAGTTCAGATTTAAACACCTATGGGAACACAGCCTAAAGGAAAGAAATTTGGTTCCCCTTAAACTGACTTGTTTTTCTGTTCTGCCAAGTGGCACGGGGGCTTTTCTTGCTGCCATTTGATGGGCAAGGGAAGCTTGCTGTCCCACTCACTGGGTAAGATCTTGCTCCCAGTATGGTCAGCTGTACTATGGCATCCAGTCCAGAAGGAGAGGGAATGAGACAAGCCAAGTTGAAAGGTCTCTGAACCCTTCAACTACTTCTGCTGCTCCAGCATCTTGATGGCATTTGTAGTGGCACAAGGGAGGAAAAGCTTGGTGTCCAAGTAGACTGAGCACCCACCCTCCCTTTTGAGAGTGCGGTGAAGGTACAGTGCCAACCATACGCTGCATCCTAAGTGCACACTCAATGCTCCATTACGCTTCTGTGCAGATTCTGATAAAGGTGTGGTGTTATCCACTCTTAGAAACTTGTAGATAGCAGCTTATGGAGATAGATTTCACAGGCATAGTGAATTTACAAGGGATCTAATTGACATTTTGCTCGATGACAAAAACAGTCTTTGTGTGCACACGAAAAGGATAAAAAGATGAATAACTGTGTATCTCTTATGGTTGCTCCTTTTCATTACAATGAAAACTCAGCTCTTGCAAAGCTGTTTGTGATCACGTTGCTTGTTATAATACAATTCCTATCAGTGGCTCACATTTTAAATCATTTGTATTTCCTCTTGTTACTGTCCCTCCACGCAATTTTAATTTGTGAATGAAGGCATGTAAACTGTAATACTGTCAGGGTTTATTAGCTTTATAACATACACTAAGAAGAAGTTAGTGCTTAGAGATGGAACAGATTTATAATTCATTTATTTATTTTTAAATTCTAATTAGAGAAAGAAAAGGGTGTCAGGAGTCTTTAGTGATTCACATTTTAACAGCCAGATTTATTATTTATTAATTTCCATCTTATAAAATTTTCATTGCCTTCTTCCACAGGAGTCCAGAAGAAATTCACATTTATTTATTGTTTCTTGGTAGGATGTCATTAAATATTTGTTATCTCCTAAAGTTGGTTGAAAGGCAAGATTATTATTTTACACATGAAATTCCACTAAATTGGATAGGAGCAGGCATCAAAATCTTGATCAGATGAACTAAATTGAGATAAATATAAGACAGGAGATCATTCCTGCAGTCTTGGGAAAATATTATACACACTGTAGTTTTTCCTTCTTAGAGGACTGTCTCACAGTAAAAATAGGCTAAAGCATAATTTTGGAATTTGTACATAAACAGTTTCAGACTCCTCCTCTTCATCCAGACTAGGAATCATGTATAGATCTTTATTCAGATCAAAACTGGGCAAGTTTATGAAGCTCAACCATTAAGTCTCTTCTCATGGATATGAAGGAGAATAATAGGAAGTTCTCCATCCCAAACCTTGCAACAATTCCTTCCTGTTCACGCATATCCCGTGATGGACACCGTCATACATCTTGGTAGAACATAGTTTAGGTGAGCACATTATTGTAGCCACGATGTGAAGTCACATTCTTATTACAAGAAATACTCAGGTTTGAAATCTGCCTTTTGCTTTGCTAAAGCCGTTTAAAATAATTCGAATCAGACTCAAGTATAGTGTGATTTGTACTTCCGCCTGGCTCCAAGCATGCAATATGGTCAGCTGCTCCAGTTGGCCCAGACAGAGCAATCCAGGCCAAGACCAGACCACACAGGGAGCTCTGAGACAGTGCATCTGCGCCTCATGGAGTCATTTCCTCACCTGAAACTGCTCCACCTGTCCCGAAGCTCCCGGCAAGCTGATAGGCAATGTGCTCCTCACCTATATTGGTGCAGAGCCAGTAAGGCTCCAGATGTGCCATTCACACCTCTTCCTGCTCAGAGGAGGTGCAGAGGGAGCATATGATGGGCAGTGCATGTGCAATGATCCACTGGACTAGGGGTGTGCCCGAATGGGGTTTTTTTGCATTCAAACTCGAGTCGAATCAAATGTCAAAACATTTCATTCGATTTGAATGTTTAAAATCCGAATGTCAAAAAATCTGATTCAAATCCATAACATTCAAATCTATTTGTTTGAATGTTAGATTCGTATTTAAAGATACGAATGTCGACAATAATCCTACCTGTTATACGTGTGTGCATTTTGCATGCATCCCGTTTTATCCTGTATGCATCCTGTTTTCATCCCGTATTATAAGCGCAAATAAGTATAATATTTGTACCGATGCATACGTATCCGTACATTTGAATCATTTGAATCATTTGAACAAATCTTTTGGAACATCTGAAATCCGTTCAAATGTCTAAATTTCAATGTTATTAAATCCAATTCGAATTCGAATGGCAACATTTGTCAGATTTGAATTGGATTTTCAAATTTTCGAGCATTTGCGCACATCCCTATACTGGGCCATCCGGTTGCTCCAAGGATCGAACATGCCCGGACAAGCATTAATATTATTTGAATTACTCTAGTGTCTGGATGCTTTCACGGCACCTAGCTGGATTCGAATCTGCTGCAGAAGCAACTGGACAGCCACCTGATAGCATACTGTCATGCTGCCATGCTTGCAGCAGGTCCTCACATTCACAACTGTAACAAAGCTCCAAACGATTGCACAAAAGCATTCGCTTCACATTCAAATGTCAATATTCAGATGTAGCCACCTTTCGATTTGAATGCCTCTGTTTTGGCTAAAGGAGGCAAAGATTGCAAAACAGTTTGTTTTCAGGAAGCAAAGAGCTTATTGGATCTACCAAGGAAGAAAGATAATCTCATCACCTCAAAGACTGGCCTCTGTTTGGAGAATTCTGTATGAGAATAAGGCAGAAAATAATAATTATCTGACTATATAGACCAACCTTGTATTTACAGTAAATATATGGAGAGATCTTTTTCAGGAATGGTGAGCAGGTAAAAGGCACTTACATGGAACGGCAGTGTGGTTGACCCCACCAGCCAGCTACTGGCCACAAGCTCTGAAGCCAAGAAGCTCTCATTGCCTGGCTTTGATGTTTCTGGCCACAATTATTATGAGATGCAGATTTTGAGGAACGGAACCCTCATTTGCAAGTACTTTGGCACTGAAGTGAAAGAAGCCACTATTGTGCCTGTCCTGTCTCTTGTCTTAGTAACAAAGTAAAGCTAATTCAACGTTGCCAATATTAAAACTCAGTTCTATAAGACCATTTTAGCTTTCTAAAGCTCATTAAGTTGCATACGTGTAGCGACTCCTTCCCAAAGATGTCATATTTATATTTAAGCATAAATTGCTTGAGAAGAATACATTATCAGATCATCAAACACTTATTAACACTTGTCATACAATAGAAACTTATTAAATCAAAATAACCTAAGAAGCCAATTAAAAATCAGTAGCAATTAAATATCACTGTACCTTGCCTCCCCAAGCTAACACAGTAATGCTTCATTATACGAGCTACAACCATAAGAGATTTTACTTATAAAAAGGTACTGTGGAAATTCCCAACCACTTTTTAATAAACAGATATTTGCCTAAAAAAGCCTAAACCGCATTATACAAGTGTTTCACTTTTTAAGTAGTTTTCACAGTTTTGAATTAATTTAGAATTAAGTTTATGTACAGAGATAATTACAGTGAACAAATGAAAGGTGAGAGCACAACTTAGAAGAAGAAGAAGACTCAAAGCAACTGACACATCAGACACCCTGTGAGGTAGGTGGGGCCGTGAGAGCTCAGAAGAGAGCTGTGGCTAGCCCAAGGTCACCCAGCTGGCTTCATGGAGGAGGGCAGAATCAAACCTGGTATTCCCAGATAAGAGTCCGGCTCCCTAACCACTAGACCAAACTGGCTCATCAGTTGAGGGAATTGGGGTCTGCTAAGTTGGGACAAGAATATCTGCTATATGAAGATCTTGCCCCCTTGACACGTAATGATATTATGAATGAATAGAAAAATATATATTTGGGGAAGTAGTTAGGTCTCTTACGTTATCTTTTGATGGGAGGATGTAGGCCATATATGTGACATGTTCCAGTACGGAAGGAGTCTAGGAAAATGGAGAAATACGAAATGGAGGTCTGACCCTCCCATCTTGAAGAAAGAATTGAACATATTCACCTCTATGGCGGCGGGTGCTCCCAGGAAGCCCCAGAGGCGTGGCAGTCGAACATCCAGGGCACCAGCTGTTGTAGATCACACGTGGAAATGATGGCAGATGACACGACTGTGGCCTCTGTGGAGATAAGGGGGTGCGGCAGAGTGGGTCGGGGCTGTGGTGGCAGCGTCGGACCCATTTATGTGTTGCTCCGAGCCTGAAATAGGCCCTCCACACCTGAGGGATTTCCGCACTGCAACGCGTTCCAAACGGAACGCGTTCAGGCGGAAAGCTTAAGACAGCTCCCGGCGCTTTCACCGTTCACACACAGACGCGCCGGAACGCGTACCGGCGCGTCTGTGTGCGAAAGGTGAAAGCGCCCGGAGCTGTCTTGGCCGGCAAAGGCCGGCCAGGGGCGTGGAGACCGCTGCGGAGGCAGATCGGCAATCAGCCGATTGTCAAACAGCTGATTGCCAAACCTGCGCCGGCGGGGGAGGCGGGCCCGCGGCTGTTCGGGAGCGAGAAGTAAGCGCGAATCCTTCTCCTCCCGAACGCCTGCGGGCAGTTCGTCCGCGCCCTAACGCATGTAGAGCACTTCAAAGTGCTCTACATTTCGAACGCGAGAGAGACAGCTCCGGATACGTCGGAGCGCAAGCCCCGCGGCGGCAATGCGTATGCCGCGTTCCGGGCTGTCTCCCACGCGTACCAAACAGCCCCGTGCGAAAACGTCTCTGGTACGCAGCTCCTCATCTGGGGATCTTGATGATCATTGGATGGGAAGCTGTATGTGCAGACCCAGAAGACCTACTTGGGCCTACAAGGGATGTGGGCAGCAGCGGTGCAGCCAAAGGTAAGGAGAGGGACTGGAAGCCATTGGAGGGGGGATCCAGCCTTAACTGAAGCTTTGATGAACGCCAGATCTGTTTGATTTGTGGACAAATAGGGCCTACACCAGTGATGGCGAACCTTTTGAGCTCGGTGTGTCAAAATTGGCAAGAAAACCTAGCTTAACTCGGGTGCTGTGTCACATCTAGAAATATCCATAATTTTGTGGTATTTGTAGCTCTAGTAAAAAAGTTATATTTTTGATATATGTATTTTATTAAAAGCAAAAAACACATAATTCTTTACATTAGTGACTTTTGTTGCTGAATTTCATTTGCTAAATCTTCAATTGAAAGTTGGTATTTCGTACGCTTCAACAAGAACAAGCAACCACTACACACCCAGGTGCCAGGGTGACCAGGTGTGCCACCCAAAAGGGCTTGGCGTGTCACCTGTGACACGCGTCTCATAGGTTGGCCATCACTGGCCTACACGATTCATTCATCCGCAAATACAGAAATTTGTTCGAATTTTGAATGTGCCGAATATTTTTGCACATTCCTACGATGCAAACATCATGCCATAAAAATCCACTTCCAGGATCTTTTCCAGGAGGAAGAGGCCCTTTTCTTTTGAAGCATGCACCCCTCCCTGGGGGCAGGACAAGCATCTATGTGTCAACACACCTGTGCTGCAGAGGTATAGACACGGAGATGGTCTATGTTGGTCACAATACTGTCTTTTCCTTCCATTTTTCTGCACTCAATATATTGGCTGATTTCCAGAAAAGAGTTGAGTGATGTGAGTATAAAATTAGGAGGATTGCAAAGGAACATGCTAACATTTAAAAAAGTTGACTATGTAATTGCTATACCACTATGAAATTTGTGAAATGGAAACCTGTGTATGCAAATAACTTTTCTGTAAATTTAGCTGAATAGGTTGGGAAGGGTCTATTTGCACTAAGGCAATCGGAATGACTGCTCTGGGATGGAGCATACCCACCCCTCAATGCCACCTCACTGCTACAGTGAGACAGATGGTGTCAGATGGGACTGGTCGCACTTCACCGAGACCCAGGTAAGTCTGGGTGAAGTTTGGGACAAGCTGCCACCTGCCATGAAACGCTGGCCGTTGGTCCTAATCTTAACTGCCACGGGATAGTCTGTTTTATTTGTATAAAGATTATTGTATAAAAATCTAACACCTCCTGTTCACAGCTGCTAATGATAAGCAAAATTCCTTCCTTCCTTCCTTCCTTCCTTCCTTCCTTCCTTCCTTGGAGCTGTTCTTGTGTGATGAAATAAGAGTATTCAGCCAAGACTTCTGCTTTTAACCCTCAGTAATAATAATAAAAAGTTATTCTACTTTGGAAAAGTTAGCTAAGAGCAGTTTCACATATTGTTTTTTACCCCTGAGTCTCCCTGCCAGTTTTTGTAATTTCTGACAATCATATTTTCCTGTATTTAGGAAATGTCTTTCTCTCCCTGGTTGTTGTGTGAGACGGTCACGCAAACAGCAAGGGAAACTATTTGACTACATGAGGGAGAAAGGGAGATGGATGAGACATATAGAGTGCTGTCAGATGCACAGAGTAAACAAATCAGAAAACAATAAGTGTGTGAGAGAGGAACACAACTTTCCTTTAATCTCCTGGAATGTCAACAGTTTAGTGGTACAAGTGGAGAGCATTTTCAAGCAAGCAACACAGCGCTTTCTTCTCTGAAATTTATGGTCCCCATCTAAACAGTTGAGCTCCTGCTAAACTGTTTTAGAATTTGGGGGTAATTACTTATGAAGAAGTGTAAATGTCACTCCGGACACACTTTAAAATGGCAGAGTGACCATCCTGGATCTTACTCAACATTTCACCAAAGGACTAATCTCACAACAAAAGCTGGCAGCAACTTTTTATAGAAGTCATGGTTTCCCTGTTGTCCTGGCAACAATAACATTGACTGTTTGATCCGACCACTATTTTGTTAGGATTCTCAGCCTTTGCTTGACAAGATATCTAAGTGGTATTTTGAAGATCTTGGGGGGTCCATAGACATTCATTGAAGATACTATCAACTTGTTTGTGTCTAGATTTATGGAAAATGAAAAGGCATTTTAGACGTTTTTTGTTGTTCCTTCTTTTTATTAGGAATAAGGATGAAAGTAAAGAGTATACACTGGTTACAAAATTGATTGTCTAAGGAGGCTGTCTGATCTGGATCCAGGATCTGCAACATCCACCCACCAACACACATACGTGGACACTCACTTTCAGGATACCCAAAATATGCCCAATTGTTTTTCTGCACTGTACAAGAAATATGGGACAGGAGACAACACAAATAGCCACAGTGCATGCACATTCAGTGGTGCCAATCCCAGACTGGGTTGTGAGTCATTAAAAGAGAGAAAGGCCATCTCAGTGGCAGGAGCGTGGGGATTGGTTTCTGGGGCAGCAGGCATGAAGCTTTCATGGCCAAAACCTCCCAGCCTCCAAGGCTTTGAAGAGGAGGAACACACATTTTGCAACTGTGAAGTTTCCAGTCTTATCCATCACACTGAAAATGGCTCCAGAAGTTGACCGTTTTGAGTCCAATGAATAATTATGGCAGACAGAATCAGTCCCAGGAAGTTGTCTCTGTTGCCACTTTACAAGATGATGGGTTGGGAAATTGAGGGTGTGATTTGCCTCAGAAAGCAGGGCACCTCCAAGGGTGCGTTCCCACATAACTATTTTAGTGCGGGTTGGACGTCTTCTGACCCTACCAGACTACTTTGATTCGAATATAGGGCCGAGTGCACATCTCAGTCCGTTCCCATCTGTTTACTGATAAATCGAACTGAATCCCAATAGCACCATTCCCACTCACCACCAGCATGAAGAAACGGGACCTTTTAATCTCCATTGGCAGAAGAAGCTCAAGGGGCTGTTTCTTGACCCCCTTCCCTCCCTCCCCCCTCCCCTTCTCCATCAAGTCTTGGCAGTGGTGGGGCACCTCTTCCTCCTCCTCCTCCTCCTTCTCCTCACCTGCCTCAGGAGTCCGCACGCACCTTGGTCTACATTATTCAAAAGAGTGCATCTGGCAGCGAGTGCCTGGCAGGGCAGCCCAGCCAACAGCAAGCCTGGCGGAGGGAATCACAGCAGCAGCGACTGGGCACCTCCTTCTTCCTCCTCATCATCATCATGAGTCCGCACACACCTCGGTCTTCATTATGCAAAAGAGTTCATCTGCACACAAGCAGATCAGTGGCTTGTGTGTGTCGGGGGGGGGAAGAGAATAAAGTTGTCCTCAACTCCACTTTATATTTGTGGTTCATGGGGAGGAAGATATTTTACTTTATTAGTGGCATGGGTTTAAGGTGTGTGTGTGTGCCAGCTGGTTGGCTCTTTTCCTGGCTAGCGGGCTGGCTCCCTTCACTGCCAGAGGACCCTCGGGGGCAGTGTCTTCCCCCTCCTTCCTCTCTCCCTTGCGCCCTCCTCAGGCCCATGCTTCCTCCTCCTCTCCGTTGCTCCTGTGAAACCTCACCCACATGTGTCTGGCATTGGCTAGAAGGCTACAGCTCCACCTTAAATAGCCCAGGACCGTTCCCATTTGGGGGGGGGAGTGGGCTCAGGTCCGAAAGGGTAAAAAAGTCCTATTTTTCTCAGGAGTTTTTCTTCTCTGGATTTTTTCAGAATAGTCCTCATAAAATCCGGACATAAGAACTTGAATGGGAACGCTGGGCACCGAATTTGGATTAATTCTAAAAGTAATGGGAACACTGGATACCAAATTCAAATTCAGTGCAAATTTAAACGTCTGTGGGAACGCAGCCCAAGGGTTGATTGTGTGTTTGGGGAGGGGGTGGCCTGAAGATGAAATGAGCATTTTTGCCTGCTGGATCCTACGGAAGCCCTAGAAGCACCCAGTTTCTATGGTATGAATGCAGCCATATTATTATTAATGAACTGAGTCTAGCGTGAATACCTTGTGCATATTGGAGATACAAAACGCTGCTTCATTCCAAGCTAGTATGATGAGCTGGAAGGCCAGCCTAGCAAGATCCATCGTAATTTGGAAGACCCGGAGCTTTCGTTTCCAGCCTCTGACTGGGTTGAGGTGACCTCAGTAAAGTGGGCTCTCGTTAATCCAGCCCATGATGCACCAGATCCATTACAGCAGGCCAGCACAGTGCTGGATAGCCCATGCAGTTTGGAAACAGTCTTATCACGTTCTGGGCTTGAGTTTGCATCTTACTGTCATTGCTTTTTACATAAAATAATAATTTTTATTGGACAGTAACATACTAACTTAGATACATAGACGTTGGGAACGTTGCCCATCAGGATATGCCATGTCAAAATGAAACCTTCTAAGTTTCTTACATATATTTTATTGAGTTGCTGGAAGTCCTGCCCAAGAGGAGGAGAACGCTGCCATCCTTCCAAGGGTGGTGGTCTAGTGGTGGCAGCCTAGATCACTCTGCTCTCTGGATGACTCTTCAGCCTGGATGGGCCCTGATCATTTGGAGCTGCTTCCTTGCAGGACTGGGTCCCTTTTGTCAGATGCTTTGGACTCCACCTGGTGTCAGCTACACCAGAGACCACAGAGGACAGCTGCTTATTCCATCCCTCCTGGGGGTGGTCTAGTGGTGGAAGCCTAGACCCCTCTCCCATCTGGATGACTCTCCAGCCTGGCTCGGCACTGATATCTTGTTGGAGATGATTCTTTGTGGGACTGGGACCTTTTGTCAGCTGCCTCAATTTGTGTGTGTGTGTGTGTGTGTGTGTGTTGGCTTATTTTCCAAAATTTTGTATGACATACAATTTTTATAATGTATTTTTATTATAATGTTTTGATTATTACTTTGCATTGTATAAACCGCCTTGGGCAAATTTCCTTATGGAAAGGTGGAATACAAATAAAATGGAAAAGTGAATGGATGTATTCATTTTATGTAAGATTTCGTGGTTACGATCACTGGTCAGGATAATCTAGCAACAAGAACAAGTTTCTTTAAGGGTGTCTTAAGCCAGTTTGGTCTATTGGTTAAAGAGCCAGTCCGTTATCTGGGAATATCAGGTTTGATTCTGCATTCCAACACAAAGCCCACTGGGTGACCTTGGGCTAGTCACAGCTCTCTTCTGAGCTCTCACAGCCACACTTACCCCACATGGTGTCTGTTATGGGGAGAAGAACAGAAAGCTTTGTCAGCCACTTTGAGTCCCCTTAAATGGGAGTTAGAAGTGAGCTTTGGTCAATCCCTGAACACATTCGTTTAATTATCATGAAATTTCACATCTTTGTCATGTAAATATTTACTCATGCTGTAGCCTATTCATATTTTAAAACTATGGCTTGAACATCATATAAATTGCCTATAGTGTTCTTAATTTGTCATGGAAAATGTTCACACAGTGTTTGATGTTCACATTTCCTTGGGCAGAGTTTGCCCTGAATGGTTTGCCTTGTTCACACTTTTTGCAAAATGCTTCTGAAAAGCGTAGCTCATCATTTTACCAGACTTATGGTAAGACAAGAGAAGCATGCACCGGAGGCTTTTCAGAAGCATTTCTTTACATGCATAGCTTCTACATGTGGAAAATGAAAGCAACCTTTTACAATGTCATTGTGCCTTTGAATTAATTATCCATTTCAATATTACCCCAAGCAATTTGGCTGGGGAAGTAAGAATCCACAACAAACGCTCAGTCACTGATGGGGCCACAATCCTGCCGTCCCCTCCATGCACATTCATCCATACCGTTCTGAGTCTATAGATTTATCTCTATCTTTACATGTACATCTTTTTCTATGTATATAACCACATTGTGCCATTAGCCATTGGATTCAGCATCTTGACACCTTTATGTTCACCAAGTTCCGTCCAGCGTATATTCTGGCGTATAAGACGTCTGGGCGTACAAGGCGACCCCCAACTTTTCCAGTTAAAATATAGAGCTCGGGCTGTACTTGCCGTATAAGAAGACGACACCCGGTGTATAAGACGACCCCTGACTTTTGAGATTTTCCTGGGTACAAAAGTAGCCTTATACGCCAGAAAATACTGTACCTAACAAAATCTAAACAGCCAGCAGTGTTAGTATGTAAGATTTCTAGCACTTGACAATAGGGCTCCAGGCACTTTTTAGCTTACTTTCCCCATGAAAATAGTAACAGGATCCATCGCATGCATCGTAATACCATAGCTTTATGAAAAAATGAGGGAAATTTTAAATTTGAATAATTCATAAATATGCATCTTTACTTATTTGTTTTAACAGCAGACTGCATAGATTCCTTGTGGCAGCGTTGGAAACAACAGGCACTTTATTTTTGACACTCTCTTACATAACACACCTTGACTTTCTGCAGACATGTGAGCGTTTTAGCATGACCTGTAGCTCCTTGTAGATCTATCTCCTGTTTTAGCTCCTCTATGAATCCTATTGTAATACAGTGAAATTTCAAGGGACTGCTTACCTTTCTAGAAGCTGTTCTTCTCGAATCAGCTGTGACACTGTCATTGGCATATGACAAAATGGATTCATATTCCTGGCTGAGAGGCGGATCTGGTGTCACTGGGAAGCCTCCCAAAAGTGTCACCCAATGGAGGCAGCTGCTTGGGAAGCAACAGTGTATGCTCTAATTATATGAGACCTATGATTTGGTTTCTTCTTTCAGGAAACTGCCTGAAGCACTGAACTGTACATTTGCTAATAACATGGACTCTGAATGCCTAACTGATATGTAATCGTGTGGTCCAAGGACCTCAGTTACCCTGCGGCATTGGCAAAAGTCTGTTCCCCAAAGCAAGACGTCATCACTTTTTATACAAATCTTTCTGCTTATCTAGCAAGAACTGAAAAGTGTGTTAAACGTTCACATATGAGTCAATAAATTTCATGAAGAAAGATGCCAGATACTAATTTGAAAACAGTTTAGCACACAATAGACTGTCACTGAAATCATCATGGCTTGACTTGGTGAACGAAGATTAGGGAGGGCTTGACCCATGCTTGCTGCATGCACACTGGTGGCTAAACAGACCAAAGCGGGATAGACAGGTCCGGTTGCAGGAGGTACAGAGTCTCCTTGGGTGGTTCTGTGATGGCACGGTCCTTTCTGCGTTGTCTTTCCTCCTTGAGACTGGTTCTGTGAGCATTCTCAAAGGAGGCAGTAGCGTTATGGATGGTGCGTCTCCATGCCTCTCGGTTTGAGGCCAGAGTGGACCACTGATTGTTATCAATATGGCCAAGGCTGAGGGATTGCTTCAGGGTGTCTCCTTGGGGCTCCTCTGTTTTGTCAGCTGGTGGTGAGTTCATCATAAAGCGCCATCTTAGGAAGGTGATGATCCTGCATCCTAGAGATGTGCGCTGCCCTGTCGCTGAAATAATTACATTATTATTATTATTATTATTATTATTATTATTATTATTATTATTATTATTATTATTATTATTATTATTATTATTATTATTATTATTATTATTATTATTATTATTGTGATGATGTAAAACAGCAGTTACACACAGCAAACGAGATGACTATGCTGGATTTCGTATTATATCACCAGTCGGGCACTTCCCAAGCACCTAGGACTGCGTGATGTATCGGTGAATTATGCGAGCAGACCCTAGTAAAGTGGCTTTTTGTAGTTGGCAGATGGATATCGTGTCAATGCCAATGGTTTTTAGGTGCCCGCTGAGATCTTTTGGCACCGCGCCCAGTGTGCCGAGGATGACTGGGACCACTTTCACTGGTTTTCGCCAGAGTCGCTGAAGTTCAATTCTCAGGTCTTCGTATCTGGTGAGCTTCTACAACTGTTTCTCCTCAATTCTGCTGTCACCTGGTTTAGCAACGTCGATGATCCACACCTTCTCTTTCTCAACAATTGTAATGTCAGGGGTGTTATGCTCCAGTTTTCGGTCAGTCTGAAGCCTGAAGTCCCAAAGTAGTTTTGCCTGTTTGTTTTCAACAACTTTTTCTGGCTTGTGATCCCACCAGTTCTTTGACACTGGCAGTTCCAGTGGATCATTTGTGCTACAGCATTGTGTCTCTGCTTGTAATCAGTTTGTGCGATCTTCTTGCAGCAGCTGAGTATATGGTCGATTGTTTCATCCACTTCTTTGCAGAGTCGGCACTTTGGATCTTCTCCTGATTTTTCAATTCTGGCTTTGATGGCATTTGTTCTTATTGCTTGTTCTTGTGCAGCAAGAATCAGTCCTTCTGTTTCCTTTTTCAATGTTCCATTCGTAAGCCAAGCCCAGGTCTTTTCCATGTCCACTTTGCCTTCGATCTTCTCCAGGAACTGTCCATGCAGTGCTTTATTGTGCCAGCTGTCCGTTTGGCATTGAATTGCAGTTTTCCGGTACTGGTTCTTGGTTTGCTGCACCTTGAGAAGGTTCTGGTTGTTGACTTCAATCAAAGCTGATTCTTTGCTTTCTGCCACGTAATCTGCTAATGCATGCTTCTCTTCTTCCACTGTTTGCTTCACTTGCAAAAGTCCTCTACTGCCTGCTTTCCTGGGCAAGTACAACCTGTCGACATCACTCCGAGGATGTAGTGCATGGTGGATCGTCATCAGTTTTCTGGTTTTTCTGTCTAAGTTGTCCAATTCCAACTGAGTCCAGTTCACAATTTCCGCAGTGTATCTAATGACTGGTATGGCCCAGGTGTTTATGGCCTTAATGGTGTTACCGCCATTCAGTTTACTTTTCAAGATTTTTCTAGTCCTTTGGATGTACTCTTTACTGACCACAGATTTCACATGGCCATGCTTAATGTTATCCAGTTGCAAGATGCCAAGGTATTTGTAGGCTTCTGGCTGGTGGGACCTGATGGCTTGACCATTTGGCATTTCAATGCCTTCACTTTCAGTCATCTTCCCCTTCTTCAGTGCCACTGTGGCACATTTGTCCAGGCCAAACTCCATACTGATGTCACTGCTGAATATTCGCACCGTGTTGGTCAATGACTGGATCTCGATTTCAGATTTTCCATAAAGCTTCAAGTCATCCAAGTACAGTAGATGTGAAATTTTCTGTGAATTCCTGGCAGTTTGATAGCCCAGGTTTGTTTTCTGTAGGATGAGTGACAGAGGGATCATAGCGATGATGAAAAGCAGTGGGGACAATGAATCCCCCTGGAAGATGCCCCTTTTGATGTTGATCAGTCCGTAGCTTTCATTTCCGACAAAAAGTTCAGTCTTCCAGCGTTTCATCGCACTTTCTATAAATTTGGTGATGTTCTGACTGATCTCAATGGTTTCCAGGTACTTTGTGATCCAACCATGTGGCATTGAATCAAAAGCTTTTTTGTAGTCGATCCAAGTCATATGCAGGTTTGTTTTTCGGCTTTTGCAGTTCTCCAGAATCATTTTGTCAATCAGTAGCTGGTCTTTTGTGCCCCTGCTTCTCCGTTTGTTTCCTTTTTGCTCTACTGGCATGATGTTGTTGTCTTCAAGGTAGTCTTGAATCCTGTCTGCTATTATGCCTGTCAGCAGCTTGAGCATAGTAGGTAGACAAGTTATCGGCCTGTACTTTCCTGGTATGGCTCCTTTGGCTGCATCTTTCTGTATTAAGTATATTTTGCCAGTTATTAGCCATTCACTGATGTTTCCTGTTTGCAGCATTTCATTGAATAGTTCGGCCATTTTTGCATGCAGGCTGGTCAGATATTTGAGCCAGAAGCCATGCAACTGATCAGTGCCAGGGGATGTCCAGTTCTTCACTTTCTTCACTCTTTTCGTGACAATTTCAGGTGTTATTTCCAGCTGCCGCATTTTGTTCTTGGAGAATTTCTTCTCGAAATCCTTTATCCACCCAGCACTTTTGTTGTATTCTTTTTCAGCCTCCCAGAGATCTTTCCAGAAGTTGGTTGTTGCTTCTTTCTCTGGCTTTTCCATTTTCTTGTCTACTTGCTCATGCAGGCTCTGGTAGAACTGCCTCTGATTAGACTGGAACATTTGGTTCTGCCTGTACTGGATGATTCTTGCTTCATATCTTTCGATTTTCCTGGCTGTAGCTGTTATCTGCTGTTTCACGATTTCCAAAGCTTTGTCAATTTTCCTTGTATTCAGCCAGTATTTTTTGATCAGATGTTCTTTAGTCTTCTCGTTGTTCAGTTTCTTCTCCTTCATGTTTTTTAGGTTGCTGGCATCTGATCTCAGGCTTTTCATTTTTAGTTCCAGTCGGACTTTCCACTTTGGTTTTCCAGTAGATTTTCTAGTTGGTTTTGGCTGCAGTAACCCTAGTTCTTCTGTTACTATCACAGCTGTACTGTAGGCGAGCTGGTTCAGTTCTTCCATTGTTGCTACCTGAACAGTTACAAGGGCAGAGTTGATGTCATTCATCAGTGGGACGAGTCGTTTTCTGCCTATAGTTTTTAGGGTTTGCAGTCCCTTTCGCTCTGTACTTGATGCTGTATGAGCCATTATTCTGTCCTTCAGTTCCTGCTGTCTTTGAGACAATGTGCCAGGTGTTTCATCCATGACTTCATGCTGCTGTTCTTCCTCTTCGTGCAGAATTTCCAGACTTTCATCAGGTTCTAGTTGATCAGTGACTCCTGGTCTTGTTGGAGCTTCTATTGCTGCCACAATAGGCTGCGGTGCTTCAGTTTCATTAGTTTTTCGTATTTCTTTGAGTTCAGCTTCACTGAACACTTTAGTCCCGCTTATGAATCTTCTCTGATCAGCTAGCCGCAGTTCTGTTATCTTCGAGTCTGGGTATTCTTGTTTCCATAGCTGGTGCATCCGTTTTTGATAGCCTCATTTTCCAGAGACGTTTTCGCACGGGGGTGTTTGGAACGCGCGGGAGACAGCCCGGAACGCGGCAAACGCATTGCCGCCGCGGGGCTTGCGATCCGACGTATCCGGAGCTGTCTCTCGCGCGTTCCAAATGTAGAGCACTTTGAAGTGCTCTACATGCGTTCGGGCGCGGACGAACTGCCCGCAGGCGTTCGGGAGGAGAAGGATTCGCGCTTGCTTCTCTCTCCCGAACAGCCGCGGGCCCGCCTCCCCCGCCGGCGCAGGTTTGGCAATCAGCTGTTTGACAATCAGCTGATTGCCGATCTGCCTCCACAGCTGTCTCCGTGCCCCTGGCCGGCCTTTGCCGGCCAAGACAGTTCCGGGCGCTTTTACCGTTCACACACAGGCGCGCCGAAACGCGTTCCGGCGCGCCTGTGTGTGAACGGTGAAAGCGCCCGGAGCTGTCTTAAGCTTCCCGCCTGAACGCGTTCCATTTGGAACGCGTTGCAGTGCGGAAAAGCCTCAGGTTCTGATTTGTAGTAGCACTTCATGACTATATGATTCTCTG
Organism: Aspidoscelis tigris stejnegeri; assembly: GCA_023333525.1. Taxonomy (NCBI): domain Eukaryota; kingdom Metazoa; phylum Chordata; class Lepidosauria; order Squamata; family Teiidae; genus Aspidoscelis; species Aspidoscelis tigris. The sequence goes on from JALMGA010000008.1 coordinate 2,164,799, forward strand.
GCCTTGAGAATTTCTGCCGCTTCTGTGTTGGTGAACTTTGTTCCTATAGCCCATTTGTCGACGATTGCCCAGGTTCCTCAGCAACCACCGTGGTCCTTTGTATCTGGGTGACGACCGAGCCAGTATAGACTTCTTTTTTGTTTGTGTCTCCATTGTGTTAAATGGGTTGGGTGCACTTAGTCTGGCTCCTCTGCTTTGATCTCTCTGGCATGGTTGAACATTCCAGTAGTTTGCACTACCGCCAGCCCAGCTCTCAGCTTCATTGGAGCACTCAAACCCCACCGCCATGACAAGGCCGCACCCATTGGGGGGATGATGATGATGATGATGATGATGATTGTTATTGTTGTTGTTGTTATTGTTGTTATTGTTATTGCTGTTATTATGGCTTTAGAAGATCTAATTGAAAACTGGCATGTTAGCCCAAGAACTGGATCACATGCAGGTTCAACAGTTTTGGTTTTCAAATAGATTCCCATGAATATGTCATGGTTATCTATTGTCTGCATCTGGTGCCAAAAGTTCCATTCAGTATTCATATCAAAAGCAGCACCTTCACAAGGCGATAACAGTGCCGCACTTGTGCTTCAGAAGCAGAGTCCATGTGCCTCCCCACTCAGCAAGCTGACAGTCCAGCATAACCACTTTCAAGGGTCCTTTTAGCAGCAGAAGAGGAAAAAGAACTGTTATGGCCAGTTTGGTCTAGTGGTTAAGGAGCCAGACTCTTATCTGGGAATACTGGGTCTGATTCTGCCATCCTACATGAAGCCAGTTGGGTGATCTTGGACTAGTCACAGCTCCCTTCTGCACTCTCACAGCCCCACCTGCCTCACAGGGTGTTCTTTGGTGGGGAGAAGAATAGAAAGCTTTGTCAGGTGCTTTGAGTCCCCTTGAATGGATGAGAAAAGCAGGGTAGAAAAGCCAACTTCTTCTTCTTCTTCTTCTTCTTCTTCTTCTTCTCCTTCTCCTTCTCCTCCTCCTCCTCCTCCTCCTTCTACCTTATTGCACTTCATTAAGTCTGAATACACTGTTCTTGTTTTACCAAAGATTTACCTAAAATAAAATGATACACAATTTAAAAAAAAGATTATATGAATTGTATGAATTTACACTGAATTCTACAGTATACTGAAAATTAAAACACTTGTGTTTAGACCACTTCTTTCAATGGCTGACACAGGACCATTTCCTGGGTCTGTGAAAAAAGTGACAGGGGTTGTTCCCACCTGGATTTTATTGCAGTTTGAAAATTATTTGAATTTTCTTTGACCCCGTTATAGATTGGGTTCCCACATTTTCTGATGAGTAAAAACAGCTCTTACTCCTGTTTTTGCTGCTAAGATGCTTTATCTTTTTTCTTTGGGAATGGTACCACAGTATTGGGGGGGGGGAGATGTGTCATGAAACGGGTGGGGTTTCACCCAGTACGACAGCCCCTGGCTTCCCATCTCTCCTTTGCAGAGGAGTTTAAAGTGTTCAAGTCTCCTCCCTCCCTCTTTCTTTTGGCAGGCCATTTCACAGTGGATAAAAAGTTTCATTTTCACCCACTTCACACTGATAACAAGTAACAAGTTTCACTGTCACCCATTTCACACTGATAACAAGTTTCATTTCCTGCCCACGCTTCCCCTCACTTTCTCCTTTTTTGGCTGGGGAAAGACAGCTTGGCTGGCTCCTTCCTGCATGGGTGGACGGGAGAAAGGTGCACTAAAGGAAAATGTGAGGGGAAGGCATGGGTGAGGAGGCTTAGGGAGGTGATTTTGCGCAACATCATAAGTGATCCCTGTGGTTGCGCTGTGGGAAAGCAAACCCCAGCAGCAAAAGCGGGAGGGGAGGGAGAGCTGGGATTCCCCACCCTTGGCCACATCATCATGGGAGAGGGAGAGGGGTGGACACCCTGGCTGGCAAAGGGTGGGAGGAAAAGATTCACTTTCCCCGATGCATTTTTGAAGCATTTTCTGTGGGAACAGCAGAATCAGAAGTTGACTGTGATTTAAAGTAAAAAAAAAAGGGAATGGGCAGAATGCGCATTTGCAACAGGTTTAGCTTTGTTTCATTTAAAAAAATTTAAGTGAGATTGCAGCCACAGATGGAAACATCAATGCTTGGAATAAAAGTGCTTTGTCACTTTTAGCTATTCTGCATAAATTTGTTGACTTATTCCGAATAAATTTCATCCTTTGGGCCATTCCATTGGCTGGTTGAAGCCAAGGAATTTTCAACCCCCGGCTTCAATGTTAGTGAGAGATGAGGGATGTGCAACAATGATGAGGCACCATGCTTTTACCCCTCAAGAGCCTTACTTTGCTTCCCTTTGGAGAATGCCTTAGGCTGTGGTCAAACCTAAGGTTTAATCCAGCTTCAATCCACCTTCAGAGTAAGCAAACACATCAGCAAAGTGACCAGGAATTTTCTTTTCACATTATCTATCCCAAAGGTGAATTTCCTGAGTTGTTTAACACCGAAAGAAAACAGCTTGTCACTTTGCTGATGTAGTCTGTTGCTCTGAAAATGGACTGAAGCTGGATTAAGTGTGACCACAGCCTTACCGTGGTTTATACATACTATACACGCACACAGAAATAATTGATTCAAAAACATCCTTTCAACCGGAGATTTTCCTATTTAATGAAACTTACATTGGCCTTTTAAAAGCATGAAACTGTGGGTTTATAAAATGATAATCTAACACAACCCAGCCATTGATAGCCGGCTTCTTCCAGCTGAAAATGTGGACGCGTGGGCCACCACTGTAAGCAGTGTTCTGCAAAGTCTACTGTTGATTTTCTGCCATGGCCCTCAGAGTATAGGTTCCTATGTGGAGGAAATCAGTAGAACAGGTATTCAGAAACACCTATATTTTGACAAGTAAAGCATGCACATGGTATGTTTTGGGATAAGAATCACACAGGAAAAACAACAAATGAACAAAGTTAGAAAGCAGGGGTTCCCATCATAGATGGAACATTACTGTAAGGAATATAAATGAATGTTCAGAAACTCTTGGCTTTCCTGGATTTGAGCACAGATGCACAAACAGCAAAACCGAGTACATGCTATAATGTAACCTTCCACACTGAGCACCCCAGAGAAATTCCGCAAGGCCTTGTGCACTATTGCTCCTTAGCAGCATGTCTCCCGTCATCCACACAGTAATCCACTGAACCAAGAACAAGGTGAATGCTTGTCTTCTTGTATTCAGAGTCCCTGGTGGAACACACCTGACTCTCAGCAATGTATAGAATCACACAGGCAGAAATTATGGAGCAAACATTTTCCACCTTAGTTTCCAGTTCTCCAAACAGGCAACGCCAATGGCTTTTAAAGAGAAAAAAAAAAGCAGCAGTGGGAATGCGAACAATTTGGATCTGCTCTCTCAGGATGCATTACAACTGGCCATTTAGTCTGGCCTGAATTCGGCTTGAGCCCCCAGCATCCCAGCACTTTTGAAGCGATTCCCTGTTTCTGCCGACTAAAGGTCTAAAAATTTGGAGAATCACTATTTGAATTATAACAGGACTTGCTGCAGAATCCTGGAATAATCCAAATATTTATCAATGGTAATGCCACCACCAAACCGATCTCCACCGCCACCCGCCGTTTGCCTTCTCCTCCCACCCAGTTCCTCTGTCTTTCATCATCTCCCGCCGTTTGCCTTCTCCTCCCACCCAGTTCCTCTGTCTTTCATCATCTCCCGCCATTTGCCTTCTCTGTCTGTTGAGAATAGTGGGGAAGGTGGGTGGCAGTGGAGATCTGTGTGTCTGTCCTGGTCCCCCTTCTGATGTGGAGACTGCCGCCTCTGCCACTTCCCAATGCAGTTGGGAGGGCTGCAAGGAGCCCTCAGTGCTGGTTAAAGAATCCTGGTTAAAACCCGGACTTTTTTGACCAGTCAGAACTTGGCCTCAGGGGTTCCTGGTTCTGGGCCTGACTGAGTGTACAGAAACCAATAATACCTCCTTGACTCAGGTCCCAGCTATACCCGAATCTTAATCCAACTTTGATCCACCTTCAGAGATAAAAGAAACTTCTGCAAAGTAACCAAATGTTTTCCGCAAAGTAACCAACTGTTTTCTTTCCACATGATCTCAACCAAAGGTGAAATTTTTTGGTTGTATAATTGGAAAGACAACTTATTACTTTGCTGATGTGTTCCCTGAAGGTAGATTAAATTTTTTGGTTGTATAATTGGAAGGACAACTTATTACTTTGCTGATGTGTACTCTGAAGGTAGATTAAATATGGGTTAAAAATCTAGGCTCTTGTTAGTTTCCTGACCTCAGAAGCTCTGTCTGACCATACTTTGTCCTATTTGTGTACATATAAGTCAGAATATGTGACATCCAGACATTTGTGAGTTATTCTGCTCTATTTGGATATTCTGGAACAAAGCATGAACATTCTAGATAATTCATGCTTGATTCCAGAATATCAGATATAGTGGAATAAGTAACTGACAGCTGGATGCAGCCCCTGTGCAGGCCTCTCCTGAGCACATCTGCAGGATGTGAAATAAGGAAAACAAGGAGGAGTTTGGAAGAGCAGAGGAAGCAAGGATGCAGAAAAGAGCTTGGGGAGAGGGGGGGTTACAGGCAGACGAGGGGCTGTAAGACTTGCTGGAAAGGAGTGAGCAGGTTTGGGGGTTTTGAAGCTTGGATGAAAATTGGGGATAGAGGTGGGAAGGCAGGGGTAGGACTCTGAGCCTTGGTCAGGCAAATAAGCTTGGAAGAAGAAGAAGAAGAAGAAGAAGAAGAAGAAGAAGAAGAAGAAGAAGAAGAAGAAGAAGAAGAAGAAGAGTTGGCTTTTCAACCCTGCTTTTCTCACCCATTTAAGAGGACTCAAAGCAGCTAACATGTCCTCTGTTCTTCTCCCCACAATAGACACCCTGTGAAGTAGGTGAGGCTGTGAGAGCTCAGAAACAGAGCTATGACTAGCCCAAGGTGTGGAGTGCAGAATCAAACCTGGGGCCTTTCTGCACTTGGACTTATTCTGGAATATATCACAAAATAGGGACCTGCTATCTGCAGGCTAGTGCAGACTGTGGAAGGCTCCAGGTGAGACCTGCCCTAGTCTGGATTACCTTGTGGCCAGCAGACTGCTGTCCTGAGATATATTCCAGAATAAGGCCAAGTGCAGAAAGGGCTCTGGTATTCCCAGATAAGAATCCAGCTCCCCAACCACTAGATCCAACTGGCTAGTTTAAAGGCTGTCAGAATCACCTCAAAGTGTAGCAAGTTCTTAAAGAGATGGGAATACCCGACCACCTCCTGAGGAATCTGTGTTTGGATCAAGAAGCAACAGTTAGGACCAAATATGAAACAAAACGTTGGTTCAAGACTGGGAAAGAAGTACATCAAGGCTGCATATTGTCACCCTATTTATATAATTTAAGTAGACTATGCATGGAACAGCCAGGTTGGATTAATAAAAATCTGGAATTAAGATTGTCAAGAGAAATACCAACAACCTGATGGCAGAAGGTGAAGAATTGAGGAGCCTCTTGATGAGGGTGAAAGGAGAGAATGCAAAAACTGGCTTGAAGCTCAACATGAGGTCTCACCAAGGTAGAGTAAAGAGGAGTAATTACTTTTCATGATTTAGACTCTATATTCCACTTGATGCATCCTAGGATGGGGTTTGCCTTTTTTGCAGCTGCATCACATTACTGGCTCATGTTCATCCTGTGATCAACCAGGACACCCAGATCCTTTTCACTTGTGCTACTACTCAGCCTAATTCCTCCCATTCTGTATTCAGTTTTACCATTTTTCTTACCAAGATGTAGGACTTTGCATTTGTCCCTATTAAATATCATCCTGTTAGTTTCAGCTCACTGTTCAAGCTTATCTAGATCTTTTTTAATCTTCTCCTCCTCCTCCCTACTGTTAGCAACCCCTCCTAACTTTATGTCATCTGCAGATTTGATCAGCATCCCTTTGACTCCCTAATCCAAATCATTTATAAAAATGTTGAATAGCACTGGACCCAGGACAGACCCCTGTGGCACTCCACTTGAAACATTCCTCCAATTACATGTGAAGCCATTTATTACTACTCTTTGAGTGCAATCACTAATCCACCTAACTGTTGTCCTGTCAATCCCATATCTGATTATTTTTTCAATAAGTATGGCATGAGACACTTCATCAACTGCTTTCCTACAGTCAAAATACACTACAACATTTCTCTGATCAGCCCATCTAGTGACATTAGAAATTAGATTCATCTGGCAGGTATGACCTGTTTGTTACAAATCCATATTGGCTCCGGTTAATTACTGCATTCCCATCTAAGTGCTTGAACACATGTTTAATAATTTGTTTGAGGATCTTGCCTAGTATTGAGGTCAGGCTCATAGGCCTGTAGTTTCCTGGGTCTACTTTCTTTCCTTTTTTGAAGATGGGGACAACATTTGCCCTCCTCCAACTTCTGGAACTTCCCCTGTTCTCCAGGAATTGTCAAAGATCTGCTAATTCCTTCAGTACTCTAGGATGTAATTCATCTGGGCCTGGAGTCTTGAATTCATTTATCTATATATGCATCAAATCTATATGGATGCTGTAGTTCATATAGCTGAGCTGAGCTGAAGGGTAAGGTGGTGAAATAGCTGCTCAAAAAGAGTGTTGAACTTTGATGAGTAGCTAGGAGAGAGCATCACCGAATTGTTTTTTGCCTGGCACAACAACAGTGGTATGCTTTGAAGCCCCTCCAGTCTACTTTATAGGATTAAAAGAAGGAAAGAGAAAGATGAACAAACATTCCCAAGAAAAGTCTGTAGATTTGGAGACTAAGCATACAGAATTAGCTTCCATTCCAAGGAGTAGAATAAACCACATTGTGGGCCAGCTGGAATCCTCTACCATTCTTCCTCCAAAGCTTTTTACTGAATTTAACACAAGCAGGAAAGCACCCAGCCAAGCAACGGAGGGAATGGGGAATAACGCTGTGATCCAAGGTCCATTATTCAGTGCAAATTAAGCACATAATATCATGACAACAGGCACCGAAATGACAGTCAGAAAGGGCATTAGTATGATTCTACATCACAAACAAACATTGCCTGGCCATTGCTACTACCAGACAACACATTGCTCGATCCCACTTCATCATGAGCAATGACTGGATGATTGGATGAACACTGCAGCGAATCTGGTACATTTGCAGTAAATGCCCATGGGATAATGGTTGCTATTTCATGCAGCCTGAAATAACCTAGCTGAAATGTAAGCACAGAAGCAGTTACAGCATGCATGAAATAGCTATTTCGGGCCCTTTCTTTTTCTCCAGGTCACTTTCTCCATTCCAAGTATTAGGAGAGGTGTTCTGATATTATGGGCATCTTTAAGATGAGTGCACTTACACCTCTAAGCAAGGTTGAAGCGGACAGTGTCTGACTCAGACACTTGAAGGTCTCCCCAGATACTGCAGGGCAAAGTCAGACTTTTGCCACACCAGTGCACAAGAGGCCACCATAGTGGCTCAGGGAACCAGAAACTATGGTCTGTACTAGAACAACAGAGAAACCATGGCTGGATGTCTTGTTTTTCATTCTTTAGGAGGGAAAATCTGTCAGAGGCACAATATAGACTATTCTGCCAGCCATGGTTCTCAACGGCCAGTTGCTGGTGTTTTGGGTGTGTCTAGAAGCTCTCTGAGTCGACTCATCATTTCTCCATCAAACATTTTAATTTAAGGTTATTAAAGAAGCATAATCCATTTTTTGGCAAATAAGGGGAGCATAGAACTAAATGAATATAAGGAGTTGGAAGAACGGGGGAAATCACACAGAAAATATCAAAGCACTGTAATATGGGGAAGTTGGGAATACTGTTGTTGAAATGATTGGAAAATGCTTTTGGAATAATAAAAAAATTATATGGGAAAAAAAAGAAGCATAATCAATTTTTGCATTATTCTGCTGCTGCTGCTGCTGCTGCTGCTGCTGCTGCTGCTGCTGCTTTTCAGATGAATTCCCTTAGAAAGAGGGATCTCCCTCCCTTCTAGTTTTTGGCTGCCAGATATCCAAGGTTGGGTTCCTGCTGCAGTCCCAAGGATCCCTTCCTGTGGCACATGAGGTCTGAGTATTGGTTTGTCCATTCTTGGAATGTGTGGAGGATGAATCCAATGATCTATCATGGTCCCTTCCTTGGCTCTACTTGAAATGCCTCTCCTCCACACTGTACTTTTCCATTTAGCTTTTGACCCTTACTAATAGAGCACCCACTACAGTTGGACCCCTGTATCCACTGGGGATACATTCCACCTCCTACTGTGGTTATCCGAAACTGTGGATAATTGCGAACAGGCCTTCCAGTTCTGGGCTTGTGCAACCCCAGAACTGGAAGTGCTTCTCTGGCCCCTGGAAGGCCTATTTTGGCTTCCAGAGGGCATTGAAGCGGGTGCACGTCACCACTGGCCACCTCCCACGCCCCCTTACACTTGGGATGGGCTCTGGTGGCAGCACGTGACTATTCCAACACTCTACGGAGGCCCTTCTGGAGGCCGAAATAGGTCTTCCGGTTCTGGGTGCTTTTCCCTTATAGCACCCGAAGGGGGGTGGGATGGGAGCTGATCCAGGAGCCATGGTTAACGGAAACTGTGGTTACTGAATCAGAGGATATGGGGGTCAGACTGTATACTGTTCATTTGGTATCTGAACCTCAGATTCTGTGTAGTGCAGGAATCCACTTGAGAGCAGAACCCTCTTATCTCATTTTTTTTTCTTCCTAGCTAAGGGTGAGAAAAATTTCCATCATCCCCTTCACTCTTCCTTTGTTTTCTATAGCAAAAATAGAAAATGGCGGCTTTGGCAGTGGGGCATGAGGGTAGGGGGGTTGGCAGGGTCCAGCAGCTACATGGGGGAGGTGAGGAATGAGTGGGTCCTCCCTCCTCTGCCTCCGGCACTCCAGGTGGCTGCAGAGGGATGATTGAAGTGGCGGAGGCAGAGGGGGGAGGTTCCACCCATCCCTCACCACCACCACCCATGCAGCCGCATCAGGCGGCGCAGCAGTGGCTGCTTTGGGGGTGCTGTGGGCGGTGGGGCCCGTGGAGGTGCCCATCGTGCCCGCTAGCCACCCCTGATCCATATGAACAGTTATGAAGATGTGCCTCTCCCCCCACCCTCCACAGGTGGGAGGACACCTCGAGTGGCGTTGGTGCTGGCCGATCGCGCCACACCAACGCTGCCCCTTTGAGCTCCGGTGAAATGGAGCACTAGAAAGGGTGCCAAGGCATCCCCATGGTGCCCCCTGATTAGCACCATGTATGGGATTGTTCCCAAGAGCCAGTCCTTGAAGAGCTGGATCTTGGGGAGGATCCCATCTTAAAGATCCGGATCTTCAAGTGCCCATGCAAAATTGGGGCCAAAGCCCACTCAATGCAGAATCCTCTGCCACTGATTGATGCTGATCTAGCCTATATGGATCTAGTTGATACAGATTAACTGATTAAGTATGGAAAGGAGCTTAGAACCTCTTAGATGCTTTCCTTAGACACTTAACCACAAGCCAGTCCATAGAAAAACCTCACTATTGCTCTGCCCTAAGAAACAGTGTGCTTGCCACAGAATAGCTGGCTGTTTCCCATTTCAGATCTTCTAAGACAAGGAACAGGGGAAATTTCCCTATTTGGTTTCCTGTCTTTCTTAAACTAACCAGAAGCACCTGAACTACATTTAGCCACATAATCTCATTAACACTCCTAGAATGTTTACTACAATTTTGCCTCATTATATTCTTGACTGACAATTTAATTAGAAAACAGTCTTCTATTTCACTGCCTAAACTGCTGAATTCAGACAAAACCTACTGCTTTTCATTGCTAGCTGTTGGTCTCAGAATAAAAGCATCTTTTTATTCTTCTGTTTGTTTTTAATAAAGATTGTCACATTTATATTATATCTGCCTCATAGCACCTTCCTTTTGCCTCTAACACTAAGAATGCATGACATTAAAACTGCATTCTACCTTCTGATTGGCAGTTTGTGAAAACAACTTATTTAGCCTTAAGAGCCTTCTGAAATAACTGGAAATGAATAATTCCTCCCAAAACCTGTTTATTTCTTTTACAACATTCTTAGTTGTGTAGAAATGCAGTGGCAATTATGGACCTGGACCTCAGCAAAGCATTTGATAAAGTGTCCTGTGATATTTTGCACTGCACATCAATGAATCTTATAGGCACCACAATTTTTAAACTGTGGCCAAGTATAGTTCAACATACGAATGACTTTGACAATCAGTTGCATAGGATTGATATATCTGGTCTGTAGACTGTATAAATAATAAATAATAATAATAGTTGCATAGGATTCTGATCAGATTTACAGATGATACAAAAGTGGGAGGTTAAATACAATGGGATTTGACACTAAGGATGCAATCAAAAACCTCCTGGGCATATTAGAGGTTCTTGGAACACACATGACATATTAAAATTTGCCTTATCTAGGCAAACGAATTGACATTCAAAAATTCAATTGAATATTCACATTCAAATTTCTGCAGCACAATCAATGCACAGGTATTCGAGTGTCCAGACATTTGTATGAGATGAGCAGTGCTCCCAGCTTATGAGTATAAAAATTTGATATAATTTTTTTTCACTGATGAAAATAGGCTTTTTCAATAGAAAAAAGCCATGAATGCCTGCAAACACAGGTGCAAAGGTTCAAACATTCAAATGCACGATTTGATAATGAAATGACTGTTTGAATGTTTGATTTGATTGCAAAACAAATATTAATGGGGTGTCATTTCCCCCCGTTGGTAATAAATCTTCGCAGAGTTGCGCTCTTTGTGCTAGAAAATCCACGTCTCTGTGTCTTTCCTCTGGCTGACAGCTTCCCTCGGAGCTGTCCGGGTGCTGAACTCCTGCCTTTCAGGAGCCCCTCCTTTCTCCAGCCCGCAGTTTCAGCAAACAGACAGATAGTCGTAAATTCTCTTTGCAGAGGCTTTTTATTCTCATAGTTACATGTCTCCTTCTCCAGTCTCAGCTCTCGAACAATCAACTCAGCTCAGCTCTAGGCTGGGATGGGCAACACACAGCCGTATGTGGCCACCTTTATACATTTCCACTATCAGTGTTGGTGACTCGTTTCCCTTGTATTACACAAGTGTTACACAATCTTACTCAATTCTTGCACAATCCCTGTGTTGTAATCCTTACTTCATTCAGCCTTCAGCAACTGGTGACAGTCTGGTGATTCTTGACTCTTAGTTACCTGTTCTGCACACATCACTACATTTTCCTTATATGGGCTCTTCTAGCCTAACAATCACAACCCAGAACCTCTGATAATGTGTCTCTTCCTCAGTCAGAAAGGGTGTTCCCGCACAGGCCGTTAAGACCCCATTAAGCACCCAATAAGGACCCATATGGCACACATCTGCAAAGTACCTTCTGCACAGAGGGACAGATTGGGGCCCCTTAGGGACAGCGCTTCCACAAAGCCTTGTGTGAGATCTGTCTCTAATGGGGTCTAGAGGCCGCCGAATCTGGTTTTTGGGAAGACCTGAAAAATTAGGTTTTCAAACCGTTCCTGCTTGCAAATTCCAGATCAAAGAACGACACTTCCGCACAGCAGCAGGAGAGGGAACGCAAGTGGGCGGGACTGGAAGTTGCAATTTTGAGTGCACCTGGGCAGCCATGGGAACTCAGGCATGCCACTGATTGGTGGGCAGTCTGTCCCTGACACTCCCATGCATGGTGGAAACGAGTGGTGACTGATGGCTGAGTGCTCCAATCACGCGGCACTTTGGACGGCAGGGCCACAGAGAAGCCTGATCCCTCTGGATATCGGTGCTCCAGCATCCGCACAGGAAACACATGATGCGTTCCTCGCTATCCATGCTTCCTCCGCAAGTGCGGATGCATTAGGCCTTATTTGGATCCATTCCAATTTCAGACGGATGCTTTCCTCCCTTTCCCTTTCTAAAGGAGAACTTTTAGAATTGCGCAAAATTGCAACATTGTTAATCCAACCATCAAGGTGTGAAGTGGTTCCATCGCTACAGTGTAGCGATCGCTGTTAAGTGGATTTTTACACTGAAATCACTGTCTTTGGAAGCAAGCTATTGGAAGAGGGAAACCCTAAACATGGATTCTCATCCCTTAAAACGGTACTGTCCACACAGTAAAAAATGTAAAACATTTCAAGCGCATGATCCAGAGTGAGACCTGTTGAAATCAGGATTGAGATTCACCATGCTTTGGGGTGGTTTAACACAGGGAAAGCTTGTTAAGCCAAACTGCCGTGCAGACTCTTGAGGATTGAAAAGGTTTTGAATCCGAGATAAGGTTGCCGTGAAGACACGGCCGAAGTGTTTGCTTTCTTCAGAAGCTCCTTCTTAACCTTCCTCAGCAGAGAAATTATCATTGTCCATAAAATAATTGATTGAGAAATCAATGATAGCTGAGAGTGAACAATACATTTGATGTTTTATTAATTGTTGTAGCCATTGCCATAAAAAAGAAATAAAAGAAACTAGAAAATTATGAAAAAGGAAATTCCAATAAGTTATCAACCAACTAATTATAATCTTATTCCATACAATCAAAACATCTACAGCTATTTACATTACCCAAGTTTGAATTGTACTATATCTATACAGAAGCAAAGGATGGCTCATGTTTTTCTAACTGTAATATCATAATTATGAATACTGTATTTTTTCACACTTACAATCTTTTTTACAAAAAAAATTCCTAAAATTACCATGCATCCTTTTATTTATTTTTCCTAAATATTCCTTAGCAAATTATAAGTGGATGTTGTGTACACCAAATATGATATTCAAAAACAAAACAAAATCCTATTAATACAAATACGAGATCAATGATTATTCTATCCATCAGCTTTATCCAGTTTTAACAAAATATATATTGATTGCAGAATCAGTCAAATTTAAAACTTTTGAGATCTGGCTCCTCAGTAATTCAAACTTGGACCAAGGATTTAAGAATTAATTATGGTGTTTTTGTTAAAGAATGTGGCTACGTTCAAGATGCTTTTGATAGTTTATTTATTTTAATGACTTCCAAATACTAAATTTATTATTGTAACCCATCCTGGGAGCATTTGGTGAAGGATGAGATATAATTTTCTTAAATAAATAAATACATATTTCTTTTTCCTCTGAAATATGGTAGATTTCAATATGTAGTCTCAATATTTTGTGATAATTTTGCTTCTCAGTTTTATAGTATATTACCTTGGATAATCATTTCTCTATATGTAACTTTCTTGTATAGTCATGGGATTTCAGCAATGTCATGAAATATTATTAAAATTTCTTTTTAAAAAAGTTTCTCTGTTTTACACAATCTTTTATGGTTCATGTTTCCACCTTTTTTCAGATGGTGAGGAGTAATTTTAAAATATGTTTTCATGTAGCATATTGTGACTTTATCATGGTGTTTCTTCAGTCTGTGCAATCTTATTTCATGAGATATTTACTATTTCATTTTTTTCTTTACTCATTCTGCACTTGCTGCCATTTATGATATTTTCAATTTTTGTTTCTTGTAACGCACTTTGGTAGGGTCTCCTCTTGGTCTCCACATGAGCAGTATTTTGTTTATTCTCTCCCCCTCCCCTCATTGTTCAGTTCTGGAGTCATTTCTAGTTGTTTTCTTTATCTACAACTTTCTTAAAACATTGAAAATGCAATTGTTTTTCTTTTTTCTTTCCAATCAAAATAACTCTTAAACACAATATGTGTAAGTATAGTTGCTCAACATCATTCTGAGACTGTTTTATCTATTGTCATAATATTTTGGTTTTAAAATCCAAATAATCTAATTCACGTGAGTCCAATCAATAATTACTGCACTATATGAAATCACCAGCGTGGCCCAGGTGTTTAGATTCTTATTGTTGTGTCTTACAGTAAGCTTTGGTTTCAAAATTTTATGAAGCCTTTTTTAATACTGCACATATTTTATTTTTCACTTGTTCATGTTGAATACCTTTGGGTTGTAAATTCCTAATATACAGTACAACATCACATGAAGTAATTTTATACAGTACATATTCACTATTATGCATTCTGCTTTTTATGATCATCTTTGTATTATGTGTCCCCTGCTGTGGCATTAAAAGTATACAGATAAAACGTACTGTGAAGTGACTTAATTACATTTTATATAAATGGTGTAGAGAGGTTAGTGTTGCTTTCTATTATACCTGAAAAAATATTTCAATTACAATGAACTGTAATTCTTCACGATGAAGGACTTCTGCTTCCTGTCTGTTTCCTCATCCCAATTCTCCTCCTCCTCTTCTTTTTTTTTAAACACAAATGCATTACAGCAAGCTGTGTCCCTGTGAGTGTCCAGAGAAAGATGTGGATAGAATAATCCATGCATGTCTTTTTAGAAGCAAATACTGCTGAATTCAACAGAGATTACTCTGTGTTTCGAAAGAACTCTTTCAGAAGACTGGTTTCAATGTATTCAATCTTTTTTTAAAAAATAAACTAAGTAGGATCACAGTGAGATGTAGTTCCCTTGTCTCAAAGCAAAATACTACTTCCTTCTTATATCACAACATAAAGAAGAAAATGACATCTGGACATATCCATGCATCCATATATATTAAAAGGAAACAATTTCACCTGTCTAATACTTTCTGGTAATATTGTATTCAGTTTCTGTGTAGTAAGTCTCAAACAGATTCTGTGTAAGGGTGGAGCCTGCACACTAAGCCAAAAACAATTTTAGAGCAATCTTCATTTGCGACACTGAAAATTGCTATATGCCCAGTGCTGCTCCTGGTGACAGGAACTTTTGAACTTTTACACAGCATGTAAATAAAAACAACCAAAATCATAATTATATTTTTCAATAAAACATACTTGTTAGTATCAGAGAAATAGCTGTGTCAGTCTAATTTGAAAAGTCCAGCAAGGTAGTTAGTAGCACTTGGAGACTAACAGGAGAAGGGTTGGTGGCATGAGCTTTTGTAGATATGTCTACTTCTTCAGATGCTAGGGGGCCAGATGTTAGCATCTGAAGAAGTAGACGTGCCCATTGGGCCCCCTAGCATCTAAAGAAGTAGACATGCCCATTGGGCCCCCTAGCATCTGAAGAAGTAGATGTGCCAATTGGGTCCCCTAGCATCTGAAGTAGACATGCCCATTGGGCCCCCAGCATTTAAAGAAGTAGATGTGCCCATTGGGCCTCCTAGCATCTGAAGAAGTTGATGTGCCCATTGGGCTGCCTAGCATCTGAAGAAGTAGATGTGTCTACAAAAGCTCAGGCCACCAACCCTTCTCCTGTTAGTTTCCAAGTGCTACTAACTATCATACTGGTTAGTAGGATTCCTTGTGCATCTGGCTGGATCCTGTCACAACAGATGGCTGGACTAGATGGCCTATGGAGAACTTTTTATGCTCTTAGAATAGTTCTGATGCTCAAACTGACTAGATTTAATAAATGTCTAGACAATTTTAATATCTGTAAAATTCCTAGCTGTGGGTTAAACTTATTGAAGTAAATACTTCCACGTAAATGACATACTCCATTAGGCCTGCCTGAACAGTTTTTCACCTTGCACAAAGGTAGGACTATGGGTATAAGGGCCCATTCAGTATCTCTAGTTTGCTCTGGGGCCCACGAAATGTCTTTGGCTCCTCCAAGGTCCTTGTCTTCAGGATATCATCACCCCAGCAGGAAGCTGAACTTCATTTTGTTGTGTGTTTGGGTTCCAGAGAGCTCTGGACCTGCTACTTGATTTAAATTACTCTGAAGGTGAGCCTTGAAGTTGCTTTCCCTCCCTACGGACTTTGGGTTACTGGACTGAGGTGGTTTCATCCTTTCATGCACCATTGCCACCAAGAGCCAAGGGCTAATTCAGAACCAGGCAGATAACCAAACCTACTTGTCCCCTGATGAGGCTGAGTCACAGAAGCAAGCAAGACCAGTAAGGGTGCTTCTGCACAGCACCTCCAAAATCCAGATCTACTAGATCCAGATTTCGGAAATCCGTGTTAAATTAGATCCATATCTAGTAGATACAGATCTACTAACACCCCTTCCATCCGCACACGTGGTGGAAGGACGGATTTAGATCCGGATTTGAGGTGGGTGCAGGATTGGGCTGGCTGCTTTAAGGTAAGGAGGGGATCCTGCTCGGTCACTCCCAGGGGCACTTCTGGAGGGAGGGCGACCCCCAGAATCAGAGTCCCCCAGCTTGCCATGCTTGGCTCCGGAGGAGCCAATCATGGCAGACCAGGGGAGGGCCCAGTTAGAGACCCTTTTTGCTGTGTGGACGCGTCCGTTTCAGATGTGTCTTAACAGTGAAAACACCCATTAAGACTACCTTTTATGTGGTCTTATTGCTTGCTTGTGTATGAGTGAGAGAGAATTATTGCACAATAATTTGTTCCTTAGCAAGAGAAGACTTTGAGAAAGCTATACCTCCCTTCCTGTTTAATGTTAGTTGGATCTCCTCCTTTTCACTGCTTTTCTTCTTAACTCATCCTGATCCCATACATTTAAAAGGCATCTTCTAGTTAAAGAGACTCTTCCTGTAGTGAAAAGAGAAATTGTGGCTTGGTGTCATTGTCCCAGTTCACAGTTGATTTTGTGTGAAGTGAACCGTTGATGGTATTCAAACTGGAGAAATCACAGGGAAAGCGTTCATTGGATTGAGGGCACCTGAAACTTAGCCTTGTCTTCTCACTGGGTTCTTCCTGCCCATGTCCAGCATCACATTCTGAGTGGCCAGAGACATTCCCCTGCGGCATGCCTTTTAGAGTCTCTCTTTCCTCATGTCTTTATTGAGTATTCCGCCACTTGGCATTAAACCTGAGAGGCAGTGGACATTGTTGCTGTATTCTTGGCTGGAGGTAACACCATCTCTTGGTTCTTCAACAACTAGAAACATCTTGTCTCTGCTGTAGTTACATTTCTTCCTTCCTCTCAATATATGTTAAAGTTTCCCCCTTAGTTCTAAGTGTCCCCTTAGTTATAAGTCAAGGTGCTGCTACTATTTTGGCTAATTTGCCCCAAAGTGGAATGTTTCGTTGTTTTTATTTTTCCATTTGTGTTGTAATAAACTTATTTCAATTAAAAAAAACCTTTGTACTACCATCAGCCAAGTGTTCCCCCTAAGACATTTGGAAGCCATGCCCTGTTGTTTCCACTGGGGACCTTCTGCCACCAGTATAGATTCCGCCTTTTGGTCTAGTGGTTAGGGAGCCAGACTCTTATCTGGGAATGCTAGGTTTGATTTGACACTCCCCCGCAAAGCCAGCTGGGTGACCTTGAGCTAGTCACGGCTCTTTTCTGAGCTCTCACAGGGTTTGTGTTGTGGGAAGAAGAACAGAAGGTTTGTCAGCCACTTTGAGTCCCCTTAAATGGGTGAGAAAAGCAGGGCAGAAAAGACAACTCTTCTTCTTCTTCTTCTTCTTCTTCTTCTTCTTCTTCTTCTTCTTCTTCTTCTTCTTCTTCTTCTTCTTCTTCTTCTTCTTTCCTGAGTGATTAAACAGATAAAAGTGCATTAAATGCAAGTATTTGTTCCACAAATGTATAAGTTCTGTAAAGTTAACAAAGACCAGTAGACCAATCATTCTTGATTTTATATCCTTCTCTTACAAAGCTATGTAATTAATCCAGCATTTGGAACTGTTCCATGTTAACCAAGCTGCCACTTTCTAATAACATTGTTTAGCTAGACAAACATTAACACTTTCTAATACAGTTTACTGTTTTGTCACACCCACATTTACCAGGTTGTCAGGAAGAATATAATGAAGAGACTTCATTAAAAATGTTGTGAAATGGAGTTTTAGCCCGTCTATGGCACACTATTTACCTGGAGAGTCACGCTGGCTTTCCTTATTACCAGAACCCTTGCTCTCTTACTGGGATCCCAGAACATTTTTCTTCTCGCAGTTGTAGTGCTTCAAGGTCTGTTCTAAAACATTTCTAGGGATCATCATCAAACTGACCAGTCAGTAGTTCATGAAATCAATTGATCGGCTGTTTTGAATACCAGGATAGCCTTGCCATTTTAAAATTATATTAACATTTTGGTTCTGGAAGCCTGAGTTTGTTGTTTGAACCTGCATGTAAACCTCATACAAGTACAACCTTTACATTAAAAGTCTGAGGGCTGGTTTTCCTCCTTTTTCTCTTTAAAAGAAGAAAAAATATTTTTCTTATCAGCGACAATTTCATTATTTGTAAATTTTCTTTCCTAGGAACAGACCAGATTGCCTGGATCTTTTTGTTGTTGTTCTGGCTTCACTTTCAGAACTGAATGCTCTCCTTCTGCTCAGTCTGTTTGAGTTTTGACAAGGCAATAGGGAAAGCTGGAGGAATCCCAGGGATGAAAGTGGCCTAAACTTCTGACTTCTTCCAGTTATAAATTTCTCTCTGTAGCTGCAAACAGGAGGAATAACCTGTTTGCCACAAGCAACATGTTTTTAAAGTGCGTGTATGTTTTATTCCATGGATACACCAAACATTAATAGTCAAAAGACTGAATAGTCTAAGAATTCTTTTCAAAATTATATGCTTGGTATTTCTTCATTTAATCCCAAAAGCTTCTATGTTTAAAAGCAATAAATTAAATATAATTCTGCCCTTGGTATTGTGTTTGATCCCTTGCTATTTTTGTTGTTCAATTTTAATAGATATTTTTAATGTCTTGTTTTGTATGCATCTTCTGAATTTGTTCGTATCATGTCATGTCCTGTCCTGTCAGCCCAGCCTCCTCCTCTGAGGATGAAGGAGGGGTGCCAGTTGCCCAGCAAACTGAGCAGCAAGCTGAGCACAGTGGCTCAGACATTGAGGGACAGGGGCCAGATCTGGGGGCGCAGTCAGGAACCTCTGGGGAGAACTCGGACCCTCAGTGGCTCAGACATTGAAGGACAGGGGCCAGATCTGGGGGCGCAGTCAGGAACCTCTGGGGAGAACTCGGACCCTCAGTCCCCCCTTGAGTCACGTACGTCCTCAGAATCCAGATTGAACGCGATTCTGGCTGAAAGTAAAGGGATCAGGCAAATTCGCATTTGCATCCGGTTCTGTTATTTCGGTTTAGGGAAACTGGATTAAGCTTCTAGTGGGGATGCGGCCTTAATGTATTGAGACCAGGAGCTATTGTTCTTAATTGATTAGATCATTGTCTGCAGGGACAGAATCCTCCATCTAGCTATTTTTTTTTTGTCTCCTTCCCATCTTCCTCCATTTACCTGAATAGAACCTTCAAAGTTGCCGCCCCAGAGCCCCATTGGTTCCTTCCTTCCCCCCATGGGTTGGACTTGTGGAAGAGCCTTCTTGCCCAGCTGTTTTGAACATATTGTGCTGTTTTTAACATATTGGTTTTTAAATGTTGTAATGGCTATTATAGTTTTGGTATAGTTTTTCGATATGTTGGATTTTAAAGGTTGTTACCCGCCCTGAGACCTTTGGTTATAGGGTGAGATATTAATTAATTAATTAACATAACAACTGTTTAGCCAGCTATGGTGCTCTCTCTCTCCTTCTCTTCCCATCACCATCCTCTCTTCCACCACACTGCTGCATGATCTACAGCCATGTGTTCTTTGAGCCTGCTCTGAAGAGGAACCTAAATGGGTTAGAGCCAAGAGGATGTTCTTAGAATAGGTTCCTGTCACAATTTCCAGCAGTCCAGCCAGCGTCTGCCCCTCCTAAGAGTAGCTGGGCGCCAGTAGGTTGCTGGGAACGTGCAATGACCAAATGAGTACTACAGTTAGGATTCAATAAGTTGTTAGCAAGCACTTGAACAGTAAACCAAAACAGGTTTATTGATAAACAAGCAATATGGTAATAGAGAAAAGGAAATTAAAGTTCAGATATTGATAGTCTAAGTTCGAAAAGTCTCTTAATAACACAGGCTTCCTATAATACAGTTTTCCTTTCTCAAAGAAAATAGTTGCCTTCAAATATTTCAAACCTATCAGCCTTCACCTTTGGCTAGCTTTGCCTGGGCTCAAGCCCCACCAAAGAATAACAACTGTACCCTGGGTGATTACAAGACCCAGTCCTTCCTACTAAGGGCAACATGCCTGCTCAGAATGCTCCTGAGGGCAAGGACTGCCAGTAGCAGCCCCAGCGACTCAGGAGCCACGCAGGACGCAGGCGCGTTGCCTCCTGGGCGAAGACCCTCAGAAGGACGCCGACCCTGAAGAGGTAAGGAGGGGATCGGCCGCACTCCCACTGGGGTGGGCTAGGGTGGGCTTTAGGCAGGCTCACCCTGGCTCCAGAAGCGGCTCCTGGCTCGCCATGCTTGGCTCCTTGGTCTAAATGACAGGCAAAGGAGGCTTCTCTTTAAAAAAAACAGTCATCTTCATAATTCTAAGAATTATTGCAATGTTATCCTTGCTTTAAAAAGAGTCGTGTTTAGGTATGGGGACAATCAGCAAATTCAAGCCCTTTTCCGTCTCAGTTAATTTCTGACAAGCTTTTTTTATTAGCTCTTGCTAATCCTTATGTTTTTTAACTAATCTGATCAACTTAAGACAAAGCTGGTCCATCTCTGCCTTGTCTTCCAAGCATGGGGAAGGATAATTACCACCATTCCCTACTTCTATAGGGTTGAAATAAGGTAGTAATTGCACAAAATGGGTTCACATCAAACTCAAAAACACCAGGACACTATAGAAACAAAATAAGCTGTAAAAGAAGAAAGTTCAGGAGTGATACTGAGAAAAATGGGAATGTGGGTTTGTTAACAATTATAAAACAACTGATTGGTATAGGCTGATTATAGGAACATTTTAGACTGTTATACATTTGCATATTAAAATGAACAAAGACATATGGGATGTCTGTCTGTGTTGATCTATCCGTACATGTGTCCATTTGGTCATTACATACTGTTCAAGTAAATGCATCCAAAGTGTTCAGGCTATCTTTTGGCTACAGTTGTCCATTTTGGGTTAGAGTTTTCAGACCAAAACCTTTGTATTAGTCAACAGTATTGGAGGCAACATTTGCAAGACCGTACAATCAACAGATGTGCTCACAACTACTGTTGTCTTGAATACACATTAATACTTCAAAGATCACAATTGGCTTTGAAATCATGCCATTTGTGAAATGTCATTAATGTAAATATTTAGTAACAGCTGGCTGGAGAAGCTACATCATTCAAGTCAGTCCAAACAGTTTTGGGTGTTCACAAAGCAGGTCAGCATCCCATTGAAATTCTGGAGCTCTTCATCCTTTCTGGTATCCCCCACATAAACTGGTCCCAAGTGTAGCTTTTCCTCCTATGGTCCTGAGGACTTTTGATGTTCCAAGTTTGCACAGTGGAAGCACTCAGGAATTTCACAACTTAGCTTTTCCCACTTCAGTATAAAGAAATGTTAAATTTCCATTGAACTTTTATCCCTTATCGTACTCATATTTTCTTGGGGGTGGGTGGGTGGTGTTAATGCATTATATCTTCTTCTTTTTTTCCGGGAGGTTGTTTTTTCCAATTTTTGCAATCAAAATTTTTGCTACTGTGAACACATTTTCTGTGGCAGTGCCATGTCGTTGGAAAATTTTAATTAGGGTCCATTCTAAACACCAGTTTGAGGACATTTATTCATTATTTTCTTTGAAGTTTCCGCCCTTTCCACCCCCCTCCTTCTTTGCACTTTCACTATATAGGCTTAAGCAGTGCTATATATTGACCACAAAATAAAATCTATCTCTATTTATACAAAACAGAAGTGCATTCATTTCCTTTTCTGGGCTTGTTTTATCCTCCCTCATATGAGGGAAATGTCCCTCATATATAAATAATGGTTAATGTGTATTTTCTGCATCTTTTGCTGTAGTATTCATTAAGAATTACAGATGGACAGGACAGGATAATCCTTTCCGAGACATAAGATTTTTATTTTTTTTCTGGGAGGGAGAAAACCCCTTCAAAGCTGAAGTTATGATCTCTTCTTTTTATATAAATGCTTTCCCCCAAATAAATGAAAGCGAGAAAACAAAAAAATCCTTACTAATAATGTTCACATCTAGAGTTCAAGATGAAGACATCATTCAGTATATTTGAAAATATCAGCTGAAATAAAGGTGTTAGGGGAGAAACCCATGTGCCAAATTTTTTGAAGCTTCAATCAAGTTTCTCATATTGTATCTCTAGCAGCACTAGACATTACAGTAAGACTTTTATTCAATATCTATTCATTTACAGAATCACTCAGTGCTCAAATGGCTCTTGATAGAATGCCATCAAAACTGTTGCTTAACAGTTGAGGCTGGCTTTGTACTGTAGAGGACTCTTCCTAATCCAGTTTCTGCTTTCTGTCCTCTTTCCAAAGGGATATAAAAGGCTCCGCCCAGTGTTATGAAGACTACATCAGAGCCACTCCCGATTAATACTGGAGGGTGGCACTTCCCTCTGTCTCTGTCCCAGAGAAGGTTATCAAGCGGGGCAACCAAGGCGGTTTCTATACCATCACCAGGCCTGAAGCCAGATTGAAATGGGTCTAGATAATCAGCTTCTTCCAAGCATGCCTGCAATTGAACAGCAACGGCCCTCTCTAATACCTTGCCCAGAAAAGGTATGTTGGCCACTGGGCCATAGTTGTTTAAATCTCCTGGATCCAGGGAGGCCCCCTTCAGGAGGGGACGTACCACTGCCTGTTTAAGGGCTGGTGGGACCACCTCATCCCTCAGAGAGGCATTCACCGCCACCTTGACCCACCCAATCATACCTTGACGGCTAGCTTTTATTGGCCAGGAAGGGCAAGGGGCCACAGAGCATGTTGTTGGCCAAACCCACGAGCAGATTGTCTACATCCTCAGGCCACACCAATTGAAACTGATCCAAAACAACTGGACCAGATGGTGTTCTGGACGCATCCTCTGGACTATTCCCAACTGCGGTGTCCAATCCCCCATGAATCCAAGTGACTTTGCCCCCAAAGTGTTTTGCAAATTTATCACAGCAGATATTACCTGGCCCTTGCCCGTGTTCTTTTGGTCTAGATCTTATAAGGCCATTCACCACTCGAAAGAGCTCTGCTGGAAGGCTACTCAAAGACACAATGGTGTTAGAAAAGAATCTCCTTGTAGCCACCACCGCTGCTACATGGTAGACACGATAGAACTTTTGGCTAAGATCAAGTGTGTGATAGTGTGCTGTGTTCGGTCAGACTCACGGTGGGATTTATACCACCTGTGTTCTAGCCATTGACCTTCCTGCCTCATCACCCATAGCTCCATGGTGATTTATGGGTGAAATCAAGGTGATTTATGGGCTCTACAGGTATGCTGAAGGGCACTTGGGAGCAATCATGATGATAGCCCTGCTCATCTCCCGATTCCAAAAAGAGACCAGAGCTTTGACAGGAGCAATAGTCATGCCAACTGGAAAATCCCCCAGAGTTTTCAGGAATCACTCAGATTCCATAAGTCTCTGGGGGTGGACCATCTCAATAGGTTCATCCCCACAGAGGGGAGTTGCCACTGTAAGTTCAAATCTCACCAGTGAAATATCAGTCCATGACAACAGGCTGACAACGAGTCCTCCTATCAACAGATCCTCAGCAACTCAATCTGCGGCAAAAAACAGATCAAGGGTATGAGTTGGGCCTGTTATATACTGAGACAGTCCCATGATTGTCATGGAGGCCATGAGGAGTTGAGCCATTCCACTGAGCACAGTCTCGGCATGGATGTTGAAATCCCTAACACCACAGTAGCAGGGGCTTCCAACACCACATCCAAGACCACCTTAGTCAGCTCAGATAGGGAGGCTAATGGGCAGCGGAGTGGACGGTACACCGGTATCGTTACTATTCTGTCTCTGTGGTCCAACAACAAGAACAGCCCCTCAAATCCCATCCCAGAGCTGCCTGGTAAGAGAAATAGAAGTTCTATGGACTACAGTGACACTCCTCCCCTCCAGTCTGGAACAGTGCTGCACCAAGTAACCTGGGGAACAAAGCTGAGTAAGTGGGTACTAGGCCCACCCAGTTCATCCATCCAAGTCTCAGTAATGCATGCCAGAGCAGCCCCTTCATCCAGAATCATCATGGATGACTGATATTTTATTCCAGACTTACCTGGCATTCAGGAGCAGCATGGCCAGAGCAGTGGGCTAGTTGTTAGGCCTCCCCAAACTCTGCTGGCTGGGAGGCATAACAAAAGGTGTGATAGCTTCAATACATCTAACACCTCTTCTCCTAGTGTGTCTCTTCTGCCTCCCAATGCTGTATCTCTCCTTGCCCGTCACCACTGTGATGGTGGCCCCCTGACACACTTCTCCCCCTCCTACCCAGGCTTGACACATGCTCCCCTCCAAAGCACAGAATACAGACAGAAAAAGAGAATCAAAACATTATAATAAAAATATATGATAAAAATTGCACATCATACAAAACATTGCAAAATAAGCCAAACACACACACACAAATTGAGGCAGCTTAGGCTAAGTGGAGTCCAGAGCAGCTGACCAAAGGCCCCAGTCACAAAAAGAATCACCTCCTCCAAGATGTCCATTCCCGTCCAGGCTGGAAGGTCATGCAGAGGGCAGGGGTCTAGGCTGCCACCACTAGACCACCCCCAGGAGGGATGGCAAGGTTCTCCTCCTTGGGAGGGCTTCATTGACCCTGTCTGGGCTTGTGAAGAGAAACTATCGGGGAGTGATTCTGAGAACCCCCCTTTCCCAGTTTTTTTTTTCATCTCTACAGACCCTATTTCCTAAAAACTGCTTTACAATTTGAAGTGCTGCAGTGGAATGACTGGCGCGTCATGTAAAGGCAACCTTTAACTCTGGTCAGAAGCTAATTGCTAAAGGCCAGAATTTTAAACTGTGCTCAACTTGGCTTATCTCTACACTTGGGTGAGTGTCTGGACATGTGGATGGAATGATCACATATACCAAGCATTTTCCAGTGTTTTGAGCATCCTAGGTCCATTCTGTGGTCCATCCCGGGTGGAAAAGTTTGCTTGGAGGGGGCAAGGTCTCTAAAACTGCACCAGTGTAGGCCCATTTCCTGGTTCAGCCTCCTGGCAAGTGCAGAAATGACGTTAAATATCTCCTAAATTTCAAAGCAAGATGTCTTGATGAAAGTGAACATTCCAAGTATGTTCGCTGCACTGGTTCTGCAACATTTACACTGGCTTGGCCATCTTAGACAAATGAAAGTTGGCTGAATTCCTAAAGATGTGCTTTCCCAAGAGCTTGCCACTGGCTCCAAGCCTGCTATAAGTCCCATTCATCGTTACAAAGATATCTGCGAGTGTAACATGAAAGCACATGATGTCAGTCCAAAAATCTGGGAGTAAGTGGCAACTGATCATAGTACTTGAAGACAGACTGGACAGAAGCAAAGGAAAGCAAAACCCAGAGAATATTGCTTTGGGAGGAGGAGAGGATGGCATGTAGGCAACAGAGAAAAACATTGGCCCAAATAATGGATAGCTCAGCATTCGGGCAACCAGGATGTGGGAAGCCCTGTAGCTCCAGGATCACACTGTGTAGTCACAGCAGGTACTGCAAAGAATAAATTGCAGTGGTGCAGTGCTACATTGTCTCTTAAGACAGAAGGATACCATTTCTTTGTACCTATCCCTATCCCTATCCCTAAAAGCAGTGGGGTGGATGGTAGACCAGAACACTCCAGGTTCCGTAAAGAGGGGGAAGTGAGCTATTTAAAACTGTGTGTGTAACAAACACAATGCTATAGCACTGCAGTGAACACGTGCAAATCTGGGCAAAACCAATTTCCCCAACAGACTAAATCTGGGAGAGCCTTCAAAAAGAATTTGGTTTGTGAATGCAGCAATGAATCAATTCAAGGAGAATTTTTTAAAAAAAATCTAAGGGTGGGGGAAAGGGTTTAGGACAGTCTATGCTGAATCCTCCCTCCTGCCTTTAACCTAGTCTTATCCTTATCTTAGCCCATCCTGTAATCCCACCTGTTTAAAGGAATTCCCCCTAAAGGAAAAGCCCTACTCTACCTAACCCTACCCTAAACCTAGCTGAGTTGGTTTCCCCCAAAACAAGTTACTCCTACAAGCTAGACATAATATGAACCACCAGCTGTCTTTGCCCATAGAGATCTCACTTCTGTGAGTCGCAATTGTTCCTCTGAAAGGAAAAATAATACAGCTCTTCATCCTTTTATGTTCTCAAATTCCCATTCTTGAGCTTCCCCTCCCTCTTAGTTCCCAAAACAGCAAATGGTACACCAGTTTCCCTGGCACCAAAACATAAACAAACCAAAGTAGCCAACAGCCTTAACACAAACAACCGTTGGAACTTGAATCACCCAATTAAAAAAGGCAATGCAGAAACCAATAGATGAAGTATTAAAAAATGGATAAAGCGATGGTCGACTGAGAGTGTAAAAATATAATAAATTCCTTTTTTAAGAGGCACGGGGGCTTTGAACTGCTTTGAATAACTCATTGAATGTGTGGATGTGTCCACTTCAAAGGTCAACAATCTGAACATTGGAATTGTTTGATTCAACAGAGAATTATTCAAATACTCCCTGCTCACTACAGACTGAGTTTAACAAGAACCAGTAGTATACACCCTTATCACACTCCATTCTCAATATTGAACCAATCAGTTGTTCCATGTTTGTTTTTTACTGTTCCTTCAAATTCTGCATGTAGATTCTGCAGGAAGCAGATAAGGTATTATGGTACTCCCATCTCTTTAAAAACTTCGGACAAAGTGTTGTTGTGTGATCCATAAAGTCAAAGTTTTAGGGTAGTCAGTGAGGCAGAAATAGATGTTTTTCTGGAGTTCTCTTGCTTTCTGCATAACCCAGCAAATGTTGGCAGTTGGTCCTCTAGTTCCTCTGCCTCTCCAGTCCAGTTCAGGATGTAAAGTGACCTTTTTTAACCCTGTGGCCACTGCTGAGTTTTCCAAATTTCTGTCATACTGTATTAGTAGCATACTTCAACAGTATTATCTATTAGAATTTCAAATACTTCAGCTGGAATTCCATCACTCCCAACAGCTTTGATTTTGGTAATGCTTCCTAAAGTCCACTTGACTTCACTCTCCAGGACGTCTGGCTTTAGGTCAGTGACCACACCATCACAATTATTAGTGATGATAGGGTATTATTGCTATCTCTTCTTAATCTCTTCTGCTTCTCTTAGATCCTTATCATTTTTTTTCTTTCACCAATTTTAATCAGCAAGGTCTCCTGTCTTCCCCATTCTGTTGTTTTCTTTTGTTTCTTTGAAATTGCTCATTTAAGAAGCCCCTTCTATTTTCTGAGAGTCTGTTGAGTTGAATATGTCCTTTTGTTTCTCTCCTTCCTTTCCATTTCCTTTTTTCCTCAGCTATTTGTAAAGCTCTTCTTTTTCTTTGGGAAGCTTTTTGTTTCCGCCTCCTGTGCAGTCACTATGAACCTCTGTCCATAGTCCTTTAGCCACTTTGTCTGGCAGATCTAATACTTTAAGCCTATTCATCACCTCCACTCACAAAGGATATTATTTAAGTTGTATATGGTCTTGTGGTTTTCCCTACCTTCTTCAGTGTAAGCTTGAATTTTACAACACAAAGCTCATGATCTGAACTTCTGGTCTTGTCTTACTAACTGTAAAGAGCTCTACCTTTGGCTACAAAGTTTATTTATTTATTTATTTATTTATTTATTTATTTATTTATTTATTTATTTATTTATTTATTTATTTACATTTCTATCCCGCTCCATACCCGAAGGTCTCTGGGCGGGTAACAACACATTAACACAGATTAAAACAGGATACAAATTAAAACAGATACCAATTAAAATGAAGTACAGATTAAAACAAAATGCACATTTTAAAAACACCTTTAAAATTCAACAAATTTAAAACCATGCACTCCCTAGTGCATTAATAGTGGTGTCATTGTACGTGGAGAGGGAGAATAAAACCTCAGCCAAAGGCCGAGGCAAACAGGTATGTCTTTACGGCCCTCCTAAATAAATACAAGGAGAGGGCATGGCGCACCTCGAGGGGGAGGCCATTCCACAGTCTCGGGGCCACCACTGAAAAAGCTCTCTCCTGGGTGCCCACCAACCTCACTACTGAAGGTGGCGGGACAACCAGGAGGGCCTCATTGTTGGATCTTAAGGTACGGGCAGGTCGGTATGGGAGAAACCAATCTGATTTCGATATTGACCAGCTGGTGATGTTCACATGTAGCGTTGCCTTTGGGGGTATTGGAAAAGTGTGTTTACTATGACCATTGAGTTATATTAACTAAACACTTCACCTCCTATCTCTGGTGAGGTGAAGTGCTAGAATGCTCTAGGGGTAGACAGTTGTGGACGCCTAAAGAATTTGTAACTTAGTCAGCACTTTACTAAGCACTGGCTATGCCCCCAACCCTTGTCTTGTTAGACTCCAGGTCCTACTAACTACCTTGCTGGACTTTTCGAATTAGACTAACATGGCTATTTATCTGATACTGAGCACCAGTGCAATAACTGTGCATTATTAGTCATATTTATTTATTTATATTTCTATCCTGCCCTATACCCAAAGGTCTCTGGGCGGGTAACAAACTTAAAATCCAGCATAACAAACAAAACAATATATCATAAAACAGTAAAAACCATCACAGCATCTAAAATCCATCATGTTAAAAACAAAACAATACCAATTAAAACAGTGATGTTTACAGCAGGGAAACGTGGCTGACATTTATCCAAAGGCCTGAGCAAAGAGGTGCGTCTTCACTGCCTTCCTGAACATAAACAGAGAAGGAGCCTGAGGCAACTCAAGGGGGAGACTATTCCACAGCCTGGGGGCCAGTTTCCAAGAAGGCCCACCAACCTCACTACTGAAGGTGGTGCAACAACCAGGAGGGCCTCTCCTGCAGATCTTGGGGCATGGGCAGGTCGGTATGGAAGAAGGCATTCCTTTAGATATTTGGGGCCCAAGGCATTTAGGGCCTTATAAGTCAGAGTTAACACCTTAAATTGGGCTTGGTAGTAAATTGGCAGCCAATGCAGCCCTTCTAAAACCGGTGTGATGTGCATCCGGCTAGCTGTCCCAGTTAACACCCTGGTGGCTGCATTTGCACTAGCTGCAACTTCCCAACCGTCTTCAAGGTCAGCCCCATGTAGAGTGCATTACAGTAGTCCAATCTAGAGGTTACCAGAGCATGGGTAACTGTGGCCAAATCATCTCTGTCCCAAAAAGGCTACAATTGACACACCAGCCATAGTTGGGCGTAGGCACTCCTGGCCACGGTGTCCACCTGAGCTTCAAGCATCAGTGTGGAATCAAGGAGTACCCCCAAGTAATGCTCCTGTCCCTTCCAGGGCATTGCGACCCCTTCCAAGGGCAGGATGTCTCCCAACTACATGGACCTGAGACCCTGTGACACACAGTACCTCTGTCTTGTCTAGATTCAGCTTCAATTTATTGGCCCTCATCCACACCATCGCCACCTCCAGGCACCTGTCAAGCACTTCTAGGGCGAATTCCCACTCAAGGAATAAAATGCTATATACACGGCTATTTACATCACTATTTACAATGCTATGTAAAGCGTGTTAAAACGAAGCAAAGGAGCGTCTGGCAATCACATTCAACCCCAATTTTGTGTCCCCACACTTCAAAGACTTAAAACACTTCCAAGAAATGGATTGGGGGAAAGCAATTATTTCCCCTCCTCAGCCTTTCCCCACCCCTCTCTCCCCATTGCCCAGGGCACATGGTGGCGGCGGCAACTCAAGCTCCATTTGCCAGCTCCACCTCCACACCCACCATCCCCAGCAGGGGTTCCCCCCCCCCAAAAGCACCCTGGCTGGCTGGCTCGCTCTGCTGCCGCTGCCACCTGCACACACACACTTGTGAACTCCCCCAGGAGCTGGGCAAGTGAGCGAGCGAGCAGTGTTGCGGCCATGGCGGGTGGTTGAGAGGGATGGATGGATTCTAAAGATCAAGGAAGGAGGCTGGGAGGGAAACAGGCAGAATTGCGCAGGACTGCTTGTGAAGGGCAAGATTCCTCCCTGCCTCTTTCCTTGATCTTTAGGCTTGCGTGTGCGTGAGGGGAAGCGTGGGTGGGAAAGGAAACATCGTTATAAGGTGTGAAGTGGGTGAATTGTTACAATGAAACCGGCTGCTATAGAGGGGAAACCTGGCATTTTAACTGACAAGGGGCTGTCCTGCAGGGTGAAATCCCACCCATTTCATGAGGCATCTGTCCCAATACTGCTCTAGCGTTCCCACAGCAAGAAGGAAGAAGCGTTTCAAAAGCCAAAACCGGAAAAAACACCTGAAAAATCACATGTGTATTTATTCCGTTTTTAGGCCAAATAATCCTCAAAATACCCCTGAAACTGATTGGGAATGGGGACGAAGTGGATCCAAACTGTTTTGAAACCACTTAAAGTGGCAATGGGAATTCAGCCCTACTGCCTCTCCTGATTCAGATGGCACAGAGATAGAGCTGGGTAACATCTGCATATTGATGATATGAAATCTCCTGATGACCTCTCCCAGTGGCTTCATATAGATATTAAATAACATGGGAAATAAGATCGACCCCTGGGGAACCCCACAAGTGAGTTCCCAGGGTGTTGAGTCTCTACCTCCCCTGACTCTACCTGAGATCAGTTCTGGAGATAAGAGCAGAACCAATGCCAAGCACTGCCTCCCACTCCTAAGCCCCTAAATATATTACACTCGCCGTTTAATCTCCTGTTTGCTCAGAACGTGTGGTCAGGATTGTAGTCATAACCTACTAACAGAAAGTTTTCATATGCACCGCTATTAGAAGTATACTTTGGAAAGAATGACTCACTTACAGTTATATGGAAAACAGATTGTGGCATAAATATAGAAAAGTAAAACTAGAATGTAGTATGCATATCTAAATCAATCAAAACAATCTCTGCTCAAACTAAATTAATTAATTTTAAATGAATTCATATATGACTCCAATCCAGATTCCACAGTTTTATAAAAATGCTAACATTCAGTATTAGGGAATCATATAATAAACTAGGATCTTGCATTCATGTACAATGGACCTGTGATAAGATAGTTATAAAACAAAATTGTCATAAATCAGAATATTTCTAAATTGCTTCTGCTAGCCTTTTCAAGGTTGTTTCTCAAAAACATTGATGCCTGAGGAGGGATTTCGAATGGTTCCCTCACATCTCCTCACTTGAAGCAAATCTTTGAATGATTGCAAATTCTGCTTCTTGGTTTTTCTCGTCTCGGAATATTGTGTTCCTACACTCATACCTCAGTGAAGAATAATAATCTATAAAATGCAAACGTAACTTTTCTTGTCTCTTTTTGTAATCAGTGTTAAGCAATTGTATTTTTCTGTACAGAGATCTGAACTGATGCTTGGAGGTCTACAAGCATACTTTGCTACGTCCTTCTGGAATAGAGACATGAACATGGGGAAGCTGGATATTTCACTGGAAGAAGCAATATAGGAAGTGTTAGGAATATGCACATGGTCACATAAAAACTCTTTTGAACAGGGGTATTTATCTTGCTTGGGCACATTTAGTTCAGAAGAGCATTGGAGCTGGTCCTCCTGAAATCGATCCTGAAATGGTTTTCAGTTCATCAATCCAATGACTTGTCTCAGCACTGTCTATTGTATAAGCTTTCTTCAGGTGTAATGAAGGGCTTTAGAAATACAACATTGTGATTGCAACATTACAATCACAGTACATTCGGTGATTTCCTCAAGTTGCTTGAAATCTTCAGCTGATGGCTAAAGAATTCAACTCTGAATGATTGGAGTCACTCATCCATTATGAAAATACCTTTTTTCTGTGACTTTTGTATTCTTGAAATAGGTTCAAATATAGCTTCAGGGAAATTTTCCCAGCCAGCGTCTGGTGCCCTTCAGAAAGTTTCCTTATCACTTATCTGACAGACAAGACTGTAGGTATAGGTTTCCTTTGTCCAGTTGTTCCAGTGCTCCAGATGTTTTTATTTTGATTTGTTTCAAACTGTGTGTCATGCCACAAGACCAGCCCACATTCAAACCTGGAATTTCTTGCATTTCTGGGGATCCTATTTTTCCTTGCCAATGTTCTTCCTCCAGCAGTTCCTGTCAAAGCATTATGCACCATACTGGCAAGTATGGCATCACCATCTGGTATCTAATAAGCTGTGTTAGCTCTCCTCAAGCTCCCCGTTGCATTGTGCTCAGCGGTTTCAAGCGCTCAGAAAGAATGTCCCCAGATTTCGCTTCTAAATTTGCCACTGATGAGACCTAATGAAAAACAACAGCAAAAAACAGATGCTTTGAATTCCTTTAAAAATTCAGGAGACTCACAAGAAGCTGATGCAATGACATTGATCATTGTGTTTAATGAATAAGACATGAATGGGACAAAGAAAGCTTAAGGATTTAACTCTTATCTCCATCTCCGCACTCCTCTGTTATTTCCTTTCACGCTGTCACAATAAATAACACAAAAGTAGATTCTGTTTAAATATTGTAAAATATCTTGCTGCTATTGAGACAGAGGTGGCTTCTGTCTCACTCAAATGTGTTGCAGAAGAAACTGGATAGCCATATGTTGGAGGCTCCTCAATCTGGAGTCTTGCCAGATGTAAGAAGTAATACTGAGTGGGTTAAACAGAGCATTTCAACTCGATTCTGCCATATATGACTAAGAATGCACAATTATTGCACTGGTGGTCAGTATCAGAGAAATAACCGTGTTGGTCTAATTCGAAAAGTCCAGCAAGTTAGTAGCATTTGGTGACTAACAGGAGAAGGGTTGGTGGCATGAGCTTTCGTAAACACATCTACTTCTTCAGATGCTAGGGGGCTCGAATGGACCCCCTAGCATCTGAAGAAGCAGATGTGCCCATTGGGCCCCCAGGCATCTGAAGAAGTAGACATGCCCATTGGCCCCCCTAGCATCTGAAGAAGTAGACGTACCCATTGGGTCCCCTAGCATCTGAAGACATCGACATGCCCACTGGGCCCCCGGAATCTGAAGAAGTACATGTGCCCATTGGCCCCCCTTGCATCTGAGAAAGTAGGCGTGCCCATTGCCCCCCCCCCCAGCATCTGAAGAAGTTGACGTGCCCATTGGGCTCCCTAGCATCTGAAAAAGTAGACGTGCCCATTGACCACCACCCCAGCATCGGAAGTAGATGTGCCCATTGGGCCCCCTACCATCTGAAGAAGTAGGCGTGCGCGTTGGGGCCCCCAGCATCTGAAGAAGTAGACGTGCCCATTGGCCCTCCCAGCATCTGAAGAAGTAGACATGACCATTGGGGCCCCTAGCATCTGAAGAAGTAGACATGTCTACAAAAGCTCATGCCACCAACCCTTCTCCTGTTAGTCTCCAAGTGCTACTAACTACCTTGCTGAATTATTGCACTGGGTTCTGATTAAAACACAAAAAGAATGCCATGTTTGGTTGAAAATCAGCACAGCGACCTCACAGATTTGCTTTTTTCTATCAGTGCAGAAATTATTCCTAAGAGTTAGTAAAAGTGATGGGTGGGCTTCATACAAGCTGAGGTAAGATCACATTCACATATCACGTGTGTGTGTTTTAAGGTGAGAGTCGGGGGCAATTGAAAGTGATCTTTGATGGCTTGTGACCCTGTATCAGAGCAGCCCAAGGGGTCTGGCTGTTATGCATTCCTTGGAGGAGGAAATAGATAGCAAAGAATCCATTAAGCTAAGAGGCAGTGGGCGGCAGGTTGACTTCTAAATGTCACATTGACTATAGGATTACTATGAAGATGTGCCAGGCCTTGAAAGTGCCAAGTAGAAAGATATATGTGCAAAGATCATTTATAGTAAGGTTTTGCAGTTGCTTTGTATAAAGGTTGAATTGCATAAGGAAGTAGTTCTTAATCTTCCTCCAACAGGGGTCTCTAGAAGATATCTCAAGTGAAAGCAATTTTATTTTATTTTTAAAACTTTATTTAAAAGGAAATACAAACCTTGAATAAGAACTGTCAGTGGTTCTCAACCTTGCTAATGCCATGACCCTTTAATACAGTTCCTTATCTTGTGGTGACCCCCAAACTAACCCTAACCCCCAACCATAAAATTATTTTCATTGCTACCTCATAACCGTAATTCTGCTATTGTTATGAATCGTAATGTAAATATCTGATATGCAGGATGTATTTTCATTGTTACAAACTGAACATAATTAAAGCATAGTATTTTCCGATGGTTTTAGACAACCCCTGTGAAAGTTGAGAACCACTGCATTAGATAATATCTACAGGGTGATATAAATGACGTATAAAACTAAAGTATATATTTACTTCAACTATTAACCCTATTGCAGAAAGTTGATAAAGGGACCAAGGAGCTTGGACGTATGGAGGCATTCACAAAATATAGTGTGCTCAGTCTTAATTTTCTAGTATCCTCCAGCTACTGTATTCGTAGAAAATAGGGAGTTAAGGGGTGGCGGGGGTGGGGGTTCAGGTTCTAGAAAAGCAAGTGAGAGATGTCAGTTTTAATGCTCAATGTAAGTTTCAGACTTCTACTTAGAAGCTTAGGGTTAGACAAACTTATGGACGACAGATGTATCAATGACTACTAGCATGGATGCCTAAGTACATCTTTCAGGCTGGGGGGACAAGCAGGAGTCCGTTTGCTGGGATTGGAGAGTAGGAAAAGGTTCACCCTCATCTCTGCTTGAGATGCCCATGGGCAACTGGTAGCCACCGTGTGCGACAGGACGCTGGACTAGATGGGCCGTGGTCTGATCCAGCAGGGCTCTTAGGCTCTTATGTAAGCTGAAAAGCCATTTCAGACATCAAGGCAATTCAGAATGGATACAAGAGCCACAATTCTTCAATGTTAGGTTTCAGAATGGAGACAGAATGCAACCCACTACACCTCAAGTAAACTCTGCCACACATTTCCAGTGCCGTACTTCAGAGTGGAGGCAAGTACCACCTGGTGCCCATTCTATACAACAACAACAAAAAACAAGAGCCAAAAGGACTGGATCTGTAAAGAGATCAGTGAGGGATAAAAACAAAGAAAAACACAGAGGCCTCTAAGCACTCCTCCTTCCTCATTGTTTCCACCTTTTATAGTTATCTTTTAGAATATAGGTTACTATTTTAATATGTACCATAATTGACTCATGCCGGGTACTCTGCCATCAGAAACCATTTGTTATTAGCTAATTTGATAACAGGAGGAAAAAACTTATCTCTTAACCAAAAAAATAACCACGTGGAAGTGTTTCATAACCATATAGGCCCACAGCCCATATATGAAAAAAAGTTCTTCACAAAAGAAGAAACATCATATTTGGAAATTTAAGGGGAAATTTTGCATTTCAAGTTTATATCTTCCTTTTCCTGTAAATATGGGCTGAGGGTGTTTTTTTTTAAAGGAATGTGATCAACAATTTTAAACAGTGATGATTAAGAGCTGATGTAGGAAGTAATTTGTTAATCACAATACACTATAAAATTACCAATTAAAGAAAGTTCACTCAGAAATAAATAAAAGTAAGAGAATAACCAGGAGGAAACATACAGGGGGGGGAGGGGCCTTTCTGGTCCACCCTAAGTGCAGATGAAAGAGGTCCAGATGTGGGTCATGGCCTCGAACAACAGTAGGAGCAGAAACAGGGTAAGAGTCAACACCTTGAATAGAGCACCGTAGCAAAGAGACAGCCAGAGCAGAGGCCTTTTCGCACACACGGTATTCACATTGCCGGGGCTGGGTTTGCATCCCAGCCCGTTCCGGAGTGTTTTCCACGCGTTCAAGATGTAGAGCACTTTACAGTGCTCTACATCCATTCCCACGCGCATGAAGCATCCCTAGCCATTCAGGGAGGGAAGCATTCACACACGCTTCCCTCCCTGACAGCCACGGGCATGCTCCCCCACCAGCATTGGCCGAAAATCGGCCGAACAGCTGACCGGGGTGGTGCTAATTGCCTACCTTGCCGGCCTGCGGTGGCGATTGTGCAGGCGCGCTGAGCCTGGCGTGCCGAGCCTGGTAGACCCACCAATTGGTTGGTCCCCTCTGCCATCTAACAGCGTCGGCCCACCTGCGCAATCGCCAGCATGGCAAGGTAGGTGACGGCCTTGCACAGCGGGGCTGCCGGACTCAGGGAGGCACCGAGCTCTGCTTCCCCTTGCCCCTATCCAGGGTGGGAGGAGGCTGATCTCTGGCTGGCCATCAGGCAGTGGTGTGGGACCCCTTGGTCGACCGGACCCTGTGGGTCCGGTCAGCCAAGGCTCCCCCCTGCCCGATGGCGACCCTCTGCAGGGTGTAGGCACCTGCATCAAGGTGTCTAGGCCCGGCAGACGACCCCCCACCCCCCACTGCTGGGCCTGGGGACATGCCCCAGCCACGCGCATGCCCTACCTCATCGCTGCCTCGGGTTGGAATGACCCCAGGCCAACAGGAATGCACACCACATGGGCACGCCGAGGCCCGTCATTGGACAAGCAGCTCCTTGCATTTCTGTGTGTGAATGGGTAAAGCATCCCAATGTTACTTAGGCCATGTGCACTACATCTGTTCCGGATGTAGTGTGAAAAGCCTCAGATCTTTCAAAACTGGCTTAATATGTGTCCAGCAAGAGACTCTTGCCTCATTATTATTAATCCCCAGCAGCAAAGAAAAGTGGTGGAAGGAATTATAGTTCTATCATTTCTTGAAAAATGTAGACAATTGGACTTATTTAAAGCAGCTTCAATATCTTAAATAGCAAGGGCAGCCCCAAACAGCTGTGGATAGGATGAGTCACACTGAATCTTCACTTATCTCTTCTGTTTCCCAATTCCTAGTAGAGCATCTCAAATCCTCCCTTCTCAGACAGTCCAGAGGACTGAGATGGAAATAGGAAGGATGTTTTGTTTGTTTGTTTGTTTTTACCAGAATACGAGGTTCTGGCTTGGGGGAACAGTGCCACCTCCTCTACACCCCCTCTCTCCTCATTGGAAGCCGGATGGACCTCAGCCCACCTCTGTGCCGCCAGCTGCAAATTCTGCATCCCTTCCTCCCTTAGCAGCATAGAAAGCCAGGACTGGGATGGGAGGCTGTTACCAGATCAGCTTTGGATGTGCAGGTATCATAAGAAACTTGAACTGCAAAACCTGAATTTGAAATATACAGGGTTTTGGCGTATGAATTTGGCTTTATAATCGGCAGAATTAAAAACTAAAGGCAGACCATGAAACGTGGAGAAGCCTGAACATCGCAAGACTGACTCCATGTTGGGCTGAGAAGACAAGCCTGAGGTTTTAAAAGGACATAGTTTTCTCTCTCAAGTCACAGGCTGGTTGTACACAAGAGATAAGGTCTGTACGCAAGAGAGCTTGAGATTTAATCTTGATTGAGTCAAGACAGAGTTCTGGCACTTGGAAAGTTTTTGTTTTCTTTCCTTTTGGGGTGACAGATTTTTAAATAATGAAGGGGAAATAAACACATAGAAACTGGGGCAGAGATTGGTTTGTCCAATTTTAATAAAATAATAAAGAATAAAATGGAATGGATTTTCGGAAAAGATCTGGGTAAAATAAGTATATAAGGACTTGGAATTACTATCTAAATTGGAAATGGTTTGTTTAAAAACTCGCCAGTGCTGGGATGTCCAGATTTCATAGTGGACATGACTCATTATTTACACCTTGACAGAGATAGATAAGAGTTTGCTAATGTCTACATACACTGAGTGAGTCAGTTGAAGGGATGAAGTGAGTCAGGAGAGGTGCTAATTAGAAATGTTAATTTAAGGTACACAAGACAGTAACTTTTGCAATCAAGCAGAGACACAGTACTATAATACAAGCATGGTTTCATATTAATAAAAGTTGAGTTCTCCCTTATTTTCTGAAAGGGGAAACAGAAGTGTGATGGGGTTTCTTTTTAATAAGAAATTATTTAACCTTATTCTCTAAAATAAGAGGGTTTTTAAATATCCCTCTGGTCAAAGCAACTGAAGAGACCATTTTTAAATAGTATTTCTTTTTAATTTGGGAGGGATGTTTGTTCATTTTGGAGATCAGTCTGGCTAAGAGTGAAGAATATTCTTCCAATTTTAAAAACATTTTTGTTCCTGCAATGGATATAGTTTGCTGAAATGCTACACATCTACAGTTTTGGACTTCTTGGGCATGAAGAAGGCAAGGTGGTGCTGAGACAGAAGATTTCTCTCCTCCATTCACTTTCCCCTATTTTTCTTTAGAAATTTTGGGTTAGGGGATCTTTCTAGTATTAGGAGTTTTCCATTCCCTTTCTGGCTGTCATATGTATATATTTTAGAATTTGCAATTTTTTTATGAAGAATTTTATTCTCATTTCTTAATTCTTACTTATGAGAAGCAATTTGTTTTGGGTTTTGGGGAGCTTTTGCTGCATAACTATAAACTAATTGATTTAATAAAAAGAGGGATAAATTGAGTTAAATGCACAAAGATTTCTTAATGGGAAATGTTCATTTCTTTCGTCATTTTGCAGTTGTTGCATGCTTATTTCTGTTCTAAAAATGTTTCTAATCTGGCTTTATATTTTAACTTCTTTTCTGTATTTCTAATAAATACTGGCGTTTGAGTATGAAATGGGTTTTGCCTCTGTTTTATGGTAATCCTCGTTATTTTAAAACCTATGTAAACGATCCAATTACCTTTCCCATGGGGAAGTTTAAATTTGGTCTTTTGGGGCTTCAAAAGTAATTCAAATTATCCAAATTTTACTCCCTCCACATTCGCTTACAGTTTAATACTGGAGCAGTGTTGGTATCAAGGCACGGAAAACAATTAAATTAAGTTTAATAAAATTTTAAGTAATTTTTTAAAAAACCAAAGCCACTCTGAGGTTTAGCGGCAGTTGGGCGTTTGAGCACTTTTGCACACCTCCGCTCCACTGGGAACCATGAGAATGCCCTGCAAGCTTAAAAGGGAGAAAATCAAGCCATTATCATGATTGGTTTGGTGATCGGAAAACGAGGGTGGAATACTTGCAGTGGAAAAGGGACAAAAATTAAGCCATTATCCTGCCTGCCTTGGCGATTGGGATTTTTTCACTCCCAAGAAATGTCAGCGGTTGTGATCTCCAATGCACAGGGCAGGAACGGCAACCACACCCCACCTCCCAATGATTTGAGCACCAATCTCCTCCCCGAATAGCCCAGGACCATCCCCATGTGCAGGCTCTGCTGCCTAGGCAATACGTGCTAGGCTCCACAAACCATGTCCAACTTTTTTGGGGGGTACCAAATTTGGTCCTGGTCTGGTACGGTTTGGGGCAATTTGGTCCATGGAAATGGACCAAATAAAAAATGCATGGGGACACCCCTTTCCAAACCCGATTTTGGTACCAGACCAAATGTGCATGGGGACATGCCCGTCCTGTCCACACACTTTCAGACAAACAAACTTTAAGACTTCTTAGCTTTCAACTCTGAATTTTCAAGGAGGAGGTGCTGGCTAAATTTCACATAGTTTGTGTGTCCCGTAGTGTGGAAGCCCAAAACCTTCCACAACTTCACTTCTCTGGGACATTTTCCCAAGGAAGTAGAAATGCAAAAAGGCCCAACCCAATTTGGCCACATTTTGACCCATCCTCTGAGATACTTTTGATTTCTTAGCACTGGTGTTATGAACTTCCATGAATGCTTTGCCTGACCTGCTTCCTACCTCAGCCATAAAGTTATGCGTTCCTTAATTTATTTTAGTACCTTAAAAAAACACCCTCCCTTTTCTTTTCTTTTCTTTTCTTTTGTTAAGTGGGTAGGAGGTGTCAGGCATCCTGCTCCAGCCCTTTTCCACCTTGAGAGCCTCATAAAGCATCACCTGATTTTTATAAACTTTTAACATTTGAATAGATTTCAGATTTCTTTTTCTTGCATTTAAAGAACAGCTTTCATCGTCTCTTACTGGACACATCAGTGCGGTACTGGGTTCTGTGGCCAAATATTCTGGGTCTTCAGTTAGCCTTGGGTTGGAGTACCGTCAGGGTGTCATTGGGGCAGAAGGCTGGAATATTTGGTGTATGGCCATTTGCATAGCTGGCGATCAGACTTCAGATCAGCTGGGAACGGTTGTGTAGATGGTGCCACTGCTTGCATTTTAATTTACACATTCATGGCAAGGTAAGACCTCACCCTGCTGGATCCTGTGCAAGGCTTTTTATCATCTGTCAGCATGCCTGACTGCCTTTGCCATTGCCACTCTGTGGGGGGCTCCTTATAAGACCAGGTCCCAAGGAGTTAGCCATTTCCTTAGATCGCCTGCTGCAAATCCACTCTTGGCTATTAAGAAAGGCTCTTGCTGAAGACAGGTAGCTACAGCTCCTGTGCGCCTGGAATGCTTCGCTATGGCTACTGCATTTTATATTTATTATGATGAAGGATTTTGATGGTTTTGATTTGTAATTTATTGTCTTTTGGGCATATGTCAATAATTCTGTTTATTCTTAATGTTAAGTTGTAAACCGCCTTGAGGATTTTGTGGAAAGTGTGGAATACAGACAGACACACAGACACACAGATACACACACACACACACATACACACACAGACAACAGACAGACATATACACACAAAGACAGACAGACATTCACATACATACATACACAGAGAGAGAGAGATGGCAGACAGACAGACAGACACACAGATACACACAGATACACACACAGACAACAGACAGACATATACACACAGAGACAGACAGACATTCACATACATACATACACAGAGAGAGAGAGATGGCAGACAGACAGACAGACACACAGATACACACACATACACACACAGACAACAGACAGACATATACACACAGAGACAGACAGACATTCACATACATACATACACAGAGAGAGAGAGATGGCAGACAGACAGACAGGTTCCTAAACAAATAAAGTTGCTGGGGTTATGTGTGGGTGTTGTGGGTATTAACAACAAGCTTCAGATCTGTTGAATAATATGCCTGTTATGAAAAACGCATTGCTGGTTATAAACCCTTCCAACCTGTCCCCCTCGTGACTTGGACGCTGTGTCTGTGGATAAGTCTAAATTAGAGCCTGTGGTTCTATCAAGGACCTAGGCAGCTTTAGCCTAATCACGTCTGGAGTGTCCCAGATTTGAAGAAAAAGCAGAGGGTTGAACTTCCAAGGGCAAAAATAGCACCCGTGCATCCAGCAAACTGCAGGGAACCCATTTGGGTTAAGTGCCAGATGATAGGGTAATTTGAAACCTAACCCGGGATGTTCTCCTCTGTAATTTTAGCTGCCGGTCGGCTATTCATTATTTTGTGTATATCAGACGCCTTTGGCAGGGTAACAGAAGAAATCACAGCAAGAGCACATGAGTGATCAGAAAGCCCAGATGCGTGACGGAGGTATCAGATGGATCTGGCATTCCAGTCTGGCAAGCAAAATGAATGACTCTCAACACTCAGAAGGGGGAGTTCCTCGGAGGGCAAAATAAGGTTACCAGAGAAAGCCAGGGAAACCCTTGTGGCCACAAGATCGGTGCATTTCTCACAGACTGACTGAGCGGTAGATATGGCACTCAGAACCTGGCTTCCTTCTCTTGCTGTTCATTAACTCATTGCACTCCATGAAAAACTGAACTCTTTCCATCATGAACTCTCAAAAATGTACAGGCAGGACAGCAGTCCACCTGGAGCACCGCAGGCCTTTTCTCCTAAGTGGGGTGTGCCCAAGGGAGAAATGTGAAGACGTGTCCCCATGCATGTTTGGTCTGGTACTGAACGCAGTCTTGGCAACGGACATCCCTATGCATTTTAGATTTTGTCCGCGGAAAGGTCCAAACTGTGCCAGACCAGGACCAAATTGGTACCGTAAAAAACAAGTCTCGGCATTGTTTGGGGTCTAAGCACGCATTGCCAAGCGAGCTGAGACCATGCATGGGGATGGTGCTGGACTTCACGATCTTGGCTGACAGGAAAGAGGTTTGAGTTTTAAAGCCAAGCCTCTGTCCTGTCAGCTGAGATTGTGAACAGGGGTTGCAGAGGCTTGAGATTTCTCTCTTTTCCAGGGGAGCAATAAGGTTGCCTCCCTGGAAAAGAGAGAAAACTCAAGCCTCTGCACCCCCTTACTCCCTTGCTTTTACTTCCCTTTCGAGGCAAGCAAGCGGTTTGCCTGGGAATGGGAGCAAAATCATGATCCGGTTGCAGTTTACTTGGGGACGGCTGAATCCATCCCCAGCCTGCGTTTGGATGAATGGCATGGGGACACCCAAGATTCAATCTCAGTCCCACACCTGGTCCCATGCGAGCCCAATCAGCACCCAAACAGCGCCAAACCACTTGCATGGGGATGCAGCCTGAGTTTCCTTTCCAAGAATGTTAAGTTGATGCATAAGTCTACAGGAAGTAAGGGCTGTGATGAAAATGCTGTCATGAGAACCAAGCAAAAGTCTGCAATAACTTTGTCACAGACAAACACCTTGGAAAAGGGGGGGGCGCTATTGTTACTACCAGTGTAAATGCTTAATGAACCAGGTTGTCCTGACAAATTTGTTTGCCGACAGTAACAGAAAGCTGTCTTCCTAGCCATCTGAAAACCTGCACTTACGCAGAACTATTCTCAAAGATCGGCTAACAAATGCATTACTCCGCTCACATAACAAAGACTCATAATAAAAAAGTGGGGGCAGATCTGGCAAAAGCACAATAAATAACAAGAAGCCTATGATGCTTGAGATTCATGTGAACAAAAGCTGACATTCATAACCCCCACAAATAGAATTCCTTGTAAAAATAGCTTTTGTCTAAATGTGGAAAGTGTGTAAATATAGTAGCAGGTTTCAATTTACTACACAGGCTCATAAGCTCCGAGTTGCAGCCACTTATTATAGAACTTGTGCGTCAGAGGAGAAAAGGGTGGAGAAAGACAAAGTATTTGCAAGGAACGCTGCAATTAGACGCTTAAAGGGACAGGATTATTTTTCCCCTCAGAGCCAGCACCGTTTCTGCTATTGTTCCTTAAGAAGTGGACAGGTATAAACTGCAGTGAAGTGCGGATGCCAGTATGGGGAAATGGTACTTTTGAAAGGAAAAAAAGCGGATAGAAAATATTCAGGCGTCTTCTCAAGCCGTCAAAATGAAAAATAAAAAGCAAGCAGCACACTTGAAGAATCTCAAACCAAAGCTGCTTTCAATGAAAACAGATCAATTCCAGGCTGGTGTGGAATATTCTAAATACTAGAGGCATGCAGGATTCAATCCCCACCCCCAATTGGCTTCTCATCAAAGCGACTGGGATGGAAATTCACATTAGTTCAAATGCGCTGGACTTCAGATTTGCTTGGAATTCTTTTCGAATCCCTACTGCAACAAACTGTGCCTCCAAATCTGATCTGAATCCAATTCAAATTTGATACGAATCCAGTCTGAATCCACTCTGGAGGTGACTGGGCAGCTGCTTTGAATGTAACAAAGCTTTGGACGAAGACACAAAAGCTTTTGCTTTGCATGGGAAGGTCAGTCTTTGAGTGTAGCCAATATTAAATTTGAATTGCAAAAGTGACCAACATAGATACCAGTCACAATAAAATGGATATTACAGG
Organism: Aspidoscelis tigris stejnegeri; assembly: GCA_023333525.1. Taxonomy (NCBI): domain Eukaryota; kingdom Metazoa; phylum Chordata; class Lepidosauria; order Squamata; family Teiidae; genus Aspidoscelis; species Aspidoscelis tigris. The sequence goes on from JALMGA010000008.1 coordinate 2,208,265, forward strand.
ATACTAGGACACTAATCTGCATACAATTTGCATAATCCACTACAATAGGCATTATGGCCCCCTAATTCTCATTACCATGTGCTCAGAATATCTTCCGGCCTGTTTCCTCCCCTTTGACTATACCTGTCCCACTGAGGAAGAAGAAGAAAAGAAACACCCATTTTCTTTTCTCACCCATTCAAGGGGACTCAAAGTGGCTGACAAAGGTTTCTGTTCTTCTCCCCACAACAGAACACCCTGTGAGGTGGGTGGGGCTGTGAGAGCTCAGACGAGAGCTGTGACTAGCCCAAGGTCACCACTCAGCTGGCTTCATGGAGGCCTGCGGGAACAAACCCAGTTAGGGAGCAGAGTCCTGTTCCCTAACCACTAGAAGGCAGAGGATGAGTAGCAAGACTAGGGCTGTGGTCACACCCTCACTTTAAACCTTCTTTGGTCAATCTTCACATCTGAATGCTCCCATTTTTGCATTTTTATCCATTTTATTTGTGGACTTTCCACCCTCCCTTGGGTCTTTCCTGAATGGAAAGTCCACAAATAAAACAGATAGAAATGAAAAGGTGTGAACAGTCAGACCTGAGGATGGATTGAAGAAGGTTTAAAGTGAAAGTGTGACCACGGCCTATCAGATCAAGGTTTCTGTAGTGGCAGTGTGGACTCTTGTCTTTGCTCTGTCCATTCGGCAACTGGGGGCTTCCTCTTCCCCACTGGCTGACTGGTCCCAACACAGACGTTACCACTGGGAATCCACCAGGGAAGAATCCTCACCTGAAAGTGTCAGAAAGAAAACAACATGGGGGAGGGATGTAACGGTGGTTAATGGATGAAATATATGAAACAAAAGTTATAGATTGCCTATTAAGAATGTGGAATACAGCGTTGGATATATCAAGAAATGAAATTAGGAAAATAATGAAAGAAATGAGAAGAGAAAAAAGAAAACAGGGTGAAAGAACAAGAACTGAAAATTATATATAAATGGTACAGAACCTGAGACGAATTATCAAATATGAGAATACCTAAAACCCCTATTATTCACACGGGTTTACAAAGGGGAGTCTATACGCATCTATGGTGGGAATGTAATGAAGTACAGATATTTTGGGATTTAATAGGAAGGAAAATAAATGAAATACTGGGGACAAATATTAGACTGGATAAAGAAATGATCATATTTAAGGTAATAAAAAATGACAATTTAAACAATATGGATGTATACATTGTCAAACAAATGATTGGAGCATCACAAGCAACAACAGCTCTTGGGTGGAAGGACCAATCAAAATGGACTTTAATTAATTGGCTTCATTATCTTGCAAGACAATTAAAATTTGATTATCTACAACAAAGAAGGAATATGTTGTTTGGAATGCGGACTAATGATAGAATAATGAATAAGCATCAAAAAGTGATTAATTATTCAAGAGGGAGCAAGGAACTGAAAAAATATGTAAGTTTAATTATTTAACAGAATGGATCAGTAACAATTTAATCTTTCTTTGTAAGGGGGAGGAATGGGAAAGAGATATTTTGTTTTGTTAACTGAATGTGTTGTATTGATTTATTTAAATAAAAAAAGTTTTAAAATAAACAACAAAGAAAACATTAACAACAATAGCACTGGATTAGCTCCAAGATACCCAGTTTCTAAAATTAACCATGAAAAACGGAGCCTGAGCAGAAATAATAAAACCAGGTTAGTCGAGAGGTGTTTTCACACTAAGGCGAAGATGCCTCAGGATGCTTCAGCCCCATCTGCAGTGACAGGTAAAGGATGTGTTCCAAACACATCCTTTCTCTGCCTACGTGTGAACAGGGAACTGTACTCAATGTGTTCGGGCCGAAGGCCCTCCCCCGGCCTCTCCCCATTGGCTGCCTTGCAGCCAGGGGTGGGGAAGCCAGTCGGGTCCCTTCCCTAGGGTCCTGCCACCTGCATCGGCCTGGATCAGGCCTATGCAAGTGGCAGGACCCAGCACCCCCCAACCCACCCCAAGGTCACGCACACGTGTGAACGGCACTTACCTGCTGCTGCCAGCTCGATTCTGGCTGGAACAGGCTGGCAAAGTTCTGTGCATGCTTGCGGTGTGGCCCCTCATTGGCCGGGCACCCGCGCCTGCACAAATGGCCAGTTGAGGCAAGGCGGGTGCCCAGCCAATGAGGGGCCGCCTCACAAGCATGCGCAGAATGGCGCTGGCCAATTCCAGCCAGAATCGAGCTGGCAGCAACAGATAAATGCTGTTCACACACGCGTACAATCTGGGGTGGATTGGGTGTGTGTGTGTTAGGTGTGGTCCCCCTGGCTCTAGAAGCCACGATCTTGGCTCCTGGAGACAGTGGGAGCCGAGGGACAGGAGGCCCCTAGGCTGCCCACCACTGGCTCCAGAGGAACCAATGGGAGTAGGCCAGGAGTGGGGTCCAGCTGTCAGAAAGCGTGCAAATGCTCTCCCTCTGGAACAGCTGGGAACGCGCCAAACACGCGGAGATGCTTTCAGAGCAGTTTTTTCTGCTCTGAAACCTGAACGTGTGGAGAGCGCGTTGGGACACTCGGGGCATTCCTTAATAGATCCGGCCGCCCCTGAGGTGCGAGTGCAGCGTCACCACATGTTCTCCACGCATTCAAAACCCCCTCGTGCGAAAAGGTCTCTGGTGGACTCGTCTTGCTATCTCTTCAACAGAAGGCAATTGCTGGCGAGGAGGAGTTGGAAGACTCCTGTGGAAATGAGACGCGCATAGTCTTTTCCTGTTTGGTTTGCTGTAACTCAGACTCATCCAGCTTTTAGTTCTTTTGTGTGAGAATGATCCAGGCGATGGCGTCTTTTCTTCTTTTACTTTCCCCCCTCCCCTTCCTTTCTGATTGCTCTTATTATCCCTTTTGTACGTTTACCAGCAGTGGTTCCCATGCAACACCCTGGAAGAACCAAAATCTTAACTTTGTTGTACCAAATGCTCAGCCAAGGTTACTGCACTTTGTTACCATCACGACTTCCCTTCTTAAAAAGAAAGTCTGTGCATGTTTCGTCATCTTTTTGCTTTGTGGGAAAGTGCAACGTATTTCTTCAAAATGATTGCTGGCATCCCGAAGGATCTTAACTCCCCCCTCTTGTCACTGTGTCAGAGCTATGGACCATGAGGAGGGCCTTCGACACCACAGCTTCCTTACGCATACATAAACACATGTGAATGTAAATAGAATGGAAGTACCGTGTGCTATAGCAAGAGGAACTGGAAGTAGCTTTCCGTTTGCTTCCCTTTCTTTCTGATTAGGTCTGATAGCAATCAATGAAAGGATGGCTGCGTCCACATGGAATGATGAGTGATGGAACAGCCTCGTAGGGCCAGTTTCCTGCACGGCACTCTTAGTATTAGTTCATCTCTGGAGCAGACATGGGATAGAGGCTGTTTGCGGCCTCCTCTGGCCTGGCCAGAGGACCAGGCCACTGTCATCGTGAGTCCTCCTGAAAGGTAAGTGAGTGACAGGGGCTGGAAAGGCGGTGGCACCAGCGGTGTTGACGAGGCATCAGGCATGGTGGGAAGCAGCTTAGGCAGACGGGAGAATGGGGGTGTGATGGGAGGCGATGGGAGGGCAGTGGTTACATCAGGAGAGTGGCAGGGCAGGGCAGGGGTGGCGGGAGACATCGCAAAGTTAGTGGCTGCTAGGCATGTGCACAAATTTTTCTTCTTTTGCATTCAATTCGATTTGAATGTTTAGCATCCAAATGCAACAAAATCAATAAAATACATTAGAATCTATTCATTCGAATGTTAGATGCGAATCTGAAGGTATGAATGTTCACAACATTCTTGTGCATTATAAGTATCTGTATGCATTTCGTATGCATCCCGTTTTATCCTGTATGCATCCCGTTTTTGTCCCATACTATCAGTGCAAACCCACGCAGATACACATGAGATTCGTACAGATACGTATGCAATACATACATATCTGAACATTTGAATACTTCAAATCATTTGAATGAATATTTTGGAACATTTGAATTTGGGACTATCTTGTATCCGTATTATCCCAGCACTGTGTCCATTTTAGCGTGTGAGTGATCTCTGATAGGGGATGTCCTTAAAATAGAGGGCAGCCTGTGGACTCTGGCACCTGGAGCTGGGAGGACTGATGAGAACTGGGCCCTGCCAGCTGCACTCTGGCTACACCATCTGCAGTGGCCTTGCAGAGCAGCAAGACAGAGCAAGAATTCTTTCTCAGAGCTTTTAGGTTTCTCCAGAGCTGCCTGACGTCACCTACCTACAGCTCACATCTGGAAGGGTCTCTTGTTGCACTCAGCCACAATCTGGAGGGCAACCTGCCGATTCTGAAGGGGCAACACGAGATAGTTGCCCAGCATGCCCTCAGCCACTGAGTGTGCCACCCCTGGAATTGCCTTGAAATGGGTAGATGTAAACAGGCCAAAAATGGACTCTGTTCCCAATCATTCATAAAATGGACTATCGTGTTCAGGTGTGACCCAATTCCAAGAGCATCGCTATCTAAAACCTTTCTCCTCTACCCTTATGCTGTTTACTTAGTACGCAAAGGCCATTAGAAGAGACAACCACCTCTCTATGTTACATAGATCTCCTATTTGGCCATTTTTGAAAGAGGGATAATAATCTTTTCCAGACATTTAGATGAATCATACGGTAATAAAAAATATGAATAGTTTTCACCTTTCCTCCAGATAACAGTTCTTCGGCAAGTACCTGGAGACCTGAGGCCTCTTCGCATGAGGGCCTCCGGAACGCGAGTAGGGCACCCTGGGACAGAGCATTCGCTCTGCTGGGCCGGCGTTCCATTTGGAACTGCCCCAGCCGGTCCCAGGGCGCCCACTCATGTTGCGGGTGTAGAGCACAAACTCACACTCTACACTCGTTCCCAGCCATCCCGGGCCTTCCCCCAGCTGTATGGGAGGGAGGGCATTCATACTCTCTCTCCTGAACAGCTGTGGGCCCCACCCCTCACTGCCGCTATTGGGGTGAAAATGGCTCAACAGCTGGCAGGCCTGCACAGTTAACTTACCTTGCCAGGCCCGGGGTGCTCCTTGCTCCGCCTTGAGAGCAACCTGCTGCTCTCTGCAGTAGACCGGCCCCAGGCTGACAAGTCATGAGAGTGTGGGACTGTGGCATATCGCTCCCCAGACCACGTGAGGAGCACCCCAGGTCTGATGAGGTAAGTCATCACTTGTGTGTGTGTGTGTGTGTGTGGCTCAAACCCCTGCATGCCGCTGGGCACCTAGGGGTTCATTACTGGCCACTGCAGTCCGATTGGGACTGCAGCAGTCAACAGGACACCGGGGCACCCTCAGTTCGGTCACTCCCCACCCCTTTCGAGGGTGGGGCGAGACCAGACTGGCGATGTTTTCGGCTGGGGCGATGTGCTGCTCCATGTGGTAGAACGGGCCCACCTGAGCCCAGTCTACCACATGGAGTGGCATATCTGCTCCCGTGGATGCCCCCTGTGACCCTACCTCACCTGGGCCAGGGCCTACCCAGGGACGTACTCACACACGACTTACCTTGTCGCCGCCAGGTTCAAAGTGGCAGGCCTGGCCGGCAGCGTTGTGTGTCTGCACATGCCACCGGCTCTAATGGGCCAGTTACCTGCACCTGCGTAGAATGTCCCCAGGTGTTCCTTACCTGCCTGGATGAGAAAGGGGAACCTGTCCCCGTGTCCTATCCTTCGTTCACTACAGCCATTTGGCTGTAGTGAGAAGAGGCCTCTGGATCCTTTCTGTACTGGCCCTTACTCTGGATTATATGATGTAATGGGGGCTTACTATCTGCATATTATGGCAGGGCCTGCTGTAGGCTGCATTACTTGCACACAGCAGGTCCCAATTCTAGGATATAATTCAGAATAAGGCCCAGTCCAGAACAGACTTTGAACTCATGCAAGACGTGAAATGTGCTGACCATTCGCCTACTGATCAGAAGCTGTTGTCCTGATCCAAGAAATCATTCTTGATGTTTGTGTGGTAGAATCCTTGTCCTCTTTTGGGAGAAAATTAATTCAAACTTGAAGCTGAATGACTGTGCCTTTGGCTGCATCATAAAAGCCACAAAAAGGAAGCCTCCAATCCTACCTTTGGGGTGGGAAATACACCAGGTAAATTACTAGTGCTTCCCTGGAGATTTTGAAACTGGAAATTTTCTGTCCAGCATGGTTTAGGACTGGACAAAAAATGGCCCTGGAAGTTGACCATTTTCCATCCAGCTCATGTGCTAGACTTCAACTTCGCTTTGATTCTCTTTGAATGCCAACCATCATCAGCTGTGCCTCTAAATCCGATCCAGATTCAATCGAATTCAATCCAAATCCAGTTTCAGTCCGTTCAGAATCCTTTCTGGAGGTGTCTGGGCAGCCACTTTGAATGTAACTAAGAAGGCACAAAAGCCAGTATTTGCTTTGAATGCAGCCAATATTCCACTTGAATGGAAAATTTGGAACATTTGCAATTCATGCGAGTTGCAAAGTTGACAAACATTTTCTGCCAATCCCTACTCTCTCCACCACCTCTCTAGTGAGGGGTACAAGATGGCAAAAAGGAATTCTTTGCAGGGCTTTACTGCCTGTTGCCCCCAATGGTGGATTTTGTGCCTCTGAGGCTGCATCCCCAAAAGACTTATTTGCCTCTCTGGGTTCCCTCTGCTGTCACTCTACTCAAGCAGACTTTAAAAATGGCCTGCACTTCCAGAATAAGCATTCGCATGAGGCTCAGCAAAACACGCATTTTAAATGCAACTTCTGTCCCCACGGAAACGTGTTTTCTTTGTCCGCGTCTTTTTCTTCCTGCCCCCTTTCTTGTTCATAGGGTGCCGGTGGAGGGACTGCGCTCTGCGCGGCCACAACCAGAAAGAAACCCCCGACAAGGAAAAATAGCCATCAGTTCTCTGTTTGTCTCCCAGATCTCCGCCCCCCGAAATGGCTTCCCACCCCGGCAAAGGCAGCAGCTGCAGCCATCAGCCACGTGATCTCTCTCAAGACTTCACTCTCAACATTTTCCCTCTGACTGTCAAAATCCACTCCATACAGCAGCCATTACACTGTAGCAATAATCCACCCACTTCACACCTGATAGCAATTGCAACAATGTTGCAATTCTGCGCTATTCTGGCTCTTTGAAAGTTCTGAGCTTTAGATAGGGAAGGGAAGCTGCTGCAGTTCTGGGAGATGTGTGAATGTGTTACTGCTGTGTGTGCAGGCAGCAATCCCCACCCCTTTTGCCATGGAGCATCCCCAAGGTAAATGCTGTGAGGAAAACCCATGACTTCCAAAAAGAGCACTGAAACTCTTCTTTAAAGTGCACTTTTTTATTGCGGGTTTTCCTCCTTTTGTAGCGCTGGAAGCTCATTGAAAAGCCAGGCATGGGGGCTCTCAGAGGCAAAATAAGATTTTTAGAGGACTTTAAATTGCTTGGGGACAGGCCCTGAGTCTTCCTGTAGGCCCGGGGGGGGGGGGTGTGACGGAGATATGTACTCACCAGACCCCAGGGGCTTTCGTTAGATGTCCTTTTTCACCACCTGTAGAAGCAGCCCAGGGTGTGGGATCTGTTAAAATTCTGTGACAGACAGTAAGTGTCTGGATTACAGGGCTTCCTCCTCCTCCTCCTTCCTCCTTTAATTTTAAGCAAATCTAAATAAGTCCCTTATATTGTTCTTAGCATCTCTAAGCAACCTCAACTCATTCAGCGCTTTTGCCTTCTTGAATCATTTGCTACAAAGTCTATTTGTATATTTCCTCTTGTTCACTTGTTACACACCTCTCTTTGTATTTTGAGCTCATTACCAAGCTTTTATATTCAGCGACAATGGCTTCCTTTGTTTTTTCCTTTTCTTTTGTCTTTGTGAGATTAATTAATATTGAATCTTAAAAACCTTTTTAAGGAACTTCCACCGTTTTCTATTAGGCTTGTCCCCCACAGAATATTGTCAAATCCAGCTATACAAAGATCGAAAACACCACTTTTTTTATCTCTTTCCTCATGCTTCCACCTCACTGACTAAGCTTTCCTTATTTGTCACAAGTGAGCCAAAGAATGGCTTCTTCCCTTTCTCTTTCCTTCCCATTCTTTATCCTTTGAAAAAGAAAATTGCCAACGAGCCAACCTAAGAATTTCCCGAAGAGGCCAGACTTGGCAGAGTTTATTACCCAGCAGATAGCAAGGTGAACCTCCCCAGGATTAGTAGTTCAAGCATCTTTGCTACTCTGTCTGCACTCAATATTTTCTGGACCGGGGCAATTTTGAACTTGCGCCTGCCCAGAGGTTGGCTAATTGCATACTATGGGCTGAAGTGTAAATTCAGCCTTGAACTCCAATGGTCACATCACCACAGGACAAGTGGTACTAGTAACTTTTGATAGTCAAGATGGGAAAGTGCTGAAAGCTACAATACAATCCTATATTGGTTTGGCCTAACTGTAGTTCATAAGAAAACATTTTTCTGAAAGTTACATGGGAAACTGAGACTTCTGAACATGTCCTTAAAAAAGCTCTTTCTCCTCCTGATGGAGTAATTCCATAGAATGATATAGGTGCCTTCCTAAAAAAATAAAACTGCCTTAAGAGGTTTATTTAGGCAATTTTAACCTAACAATTAAGACATAGGCCCTGTCCCCATGCAAGTTTAGCATGGTTCTGAATGTGGGATTGGCGTCCATCCCCATGGATTTTAGATTTGGTCCACGAAAAGTGTGCCAATCCCTCCCAAACTGTGCCAGAAGGGTGCCAGATTTGATACCTGAAAAAAGAAGTCTCGGCACACTTTGGGGGACCTGTACGCATTGCTCAGCAAGCCAGGAACGCACATGGGGACACTAGCGGGCTAATGGGGAGATCTGCACCCACGTCATTTGGAGGTGGGGTCTGCTTGCTGTCCCTGCCCTGTCCATTGAAGATCGCAGCCACTGACTTTTTAAATGCCAATTGCAAAGGCAGGCCGGAGAACGGCTTGATTTCTGTTCCATTTGCAACCCCCATTTCCTCGATCTGCAAAACGATCATAAATAAAGGCTTGATTTTCAGTTTACGGCCATTCTCACGGTCCAGAGCTGCGCACAACTGCTCAAGCACCTACTGCTGCTAAACCTCAGAGCGGCTTTCGACGTTTTAATTTTTTAAAAAAGTTATTTTTATGAATGAAGCTTTATTTTAACTTGTTTCTGTGCCGCTAAGGGAGGGGGGGATGCGGCACAGGGGTGGGCTGATGACAATCCGTCTGCCAATGAGGAGAGAAGGGGAGGAGAGGAGAGGCGGCGTCGGCGCTGCTCCGCCATACCAGAGTTCAGCACGGTTCTCATGGGGACGCCTCCACGTTGCCAGGAATCTCATGGGGACACCCAAAATGTGTTCCCAGTCCCGTGCGTGGCCCATACGTGACCAAACAGCACCCAAAGAGTGCCAGATGGCCAGCATGGGGGCACAGCCATAGATTGCCGGTACTGTAATAACAACAATCTCTCACCTAATTCTTATTTGTTTGCTTGCTTAAAGGAAGACTTACTGTGGTAAACAGTTCTAGCTACAAGTTCATGTCACACCTACTAACCCCTATGGCCACTGGTGCCAAAATCAAACCTATCAAAAAAAGCCACAAGGAGCCTCAATTCTTCCTAGGCAGCTCCAGTCATTTTAATTTCCTTCTGAAAAAATTCATTCACCGTGTGAATAGTTTCAGTGAAGCAAACACTGTACTAGCAACCCCGTTTTTGGCACCATTCTTTTCCTGTGAAAAGAGAAAAGAGAAGACAAAAGAAAAGAGGTTGTGCGCTCAAATTGCACAAAAAGTATCTCCTTCTTCAGCCAAATCCCTCTCAGGTTTAGTGTACAGACCGCAGCAAAGCAGTATTTGTGAGAGTTTGCTAGAGGACAAAGTATTAAAAACTCATTACAGTCAAGCAGGAGTTACTCTTCCAGTCGGTCTGTCAACAAGGGGCTAAAGAGGATATATACAGTAGGTTTTAATTTTACATTTATATTTTGCCAGTTCAGACAATATTACTATTCTCTCCTTAATTTTTAGCTCACAGCAATTCATGAGTCAGGTAGCTGGCAGGCAGTGACAGCCCTAGGTGCTTGTATTTAGTATTTATATATAATCTTAAAAAAAAAAAAAAAGCCCAGACAAAGCAAAAATACAATCATCATAAAAACATGAATATGTAATTCAACACAAGAACAATAAAACATACAATAAACAGATAACAGGAATTGAAATAATAAATAAATAAGCTGTAATATATACAATAAACCATAACACAAAGCACAACGATCAACGTCTTCAGAGCCATTGCACTGTCTACTCTCTTATACGGGTCTGAATGATGGGTCTTCTATTGTCACCATCTGCAACTCCTTGGATGTTTCCATCAGTGCTGCCTCTGCACAGTCCTAAACATCCACTGGTCTGACTATGTGACAAACATTGTTGTCCTTGAACTAACAGAGGCCACCAGTATTGAGGCCACGCTGCTGAGGACACAGCTTCACTGGTCAGGGCACATCTCTAGGATGAAGGATCATCACCTTCCCAAGATGGTGCTTTATGGTGAACTCACCACTGGCTGCCGAAACAGAGGAGCCCCAAGGAGGAGATACAAGGACTTCCTGAAGCAATCCCTCAGCCTTGGCCACATTGATCAAAATCAATGACCCACTCTGGCCTCAAACCGAGTGGCATGGAGACGCACCATCTATAACTCTGCTGCCTCCTTTGAGAATGCTCACAGAACCAGCCTCGAGGAGAAAAGACAACACAGAAGGAACCATGCCATCACAGTACCACCCAAGGGAACCTGTACCTGTACCTTCTGCAACCAGGTTTGTCTATCCCACATTGGTCTGCTTGGCCAGCAACATGCATGCAGCAAGCGAGGGTCGAGCCCTCCCTAATCTTCGTTCACAAAGCCAAGCCATGATGAAACCATAACAATAAAATACAGATTCATAATTATAATATAATATAATGTATGAAATACAGCACAGCTATATACTAAACAATGCAAAATAGAAGGAACAAAATAAAAATAAATATCAATTGATGGAAATATAAAAAAGAGATAGCTGCCAGCTCAGGTCTTCATCGTTCTATCTCAGCCAGAGCAGCTAAAATTTATATTTAAAAGAGTGTGGCAGAGGTGACAATTAATTGCTGCCTGGCAGTCAGCTTGTGTCTTCTTCCCCACTCCCATGACCTCCTTGACAAGTGGGGATTTGAATTTGCCTTCTGCTTCTTCTCACAGTCCAAGACAAGTCTAAGGGCTGGCTTTGGCATGCTATACTTCTGGGATGCTCCAACTGCACAGAATGGAAGATACAGTAGGATAAAGTGCCCATTGAACTCTACTGGCATGTTACTTAACTTGTCAGAACACTGAGGCGTACATGGAAGGCACACAACCACCTCTTCTTGGCTACTAGGTGGCTATTTCATTGGGCAACAGGGTGTGCTGTTGAAACAGCCCCTGCCTGGAACTCCTGTTCTCTGAAGTGGTGTGGGCTTCCAAGGTGGTGGTGGGAAGATGGCACAGGCCACGCCATCCTGGGAGACGGGTGTATGGGAGATGTTGCTGTTTTTCCTCAGGGTGGACCCCCATGGGCTCCATTTATTTCGGCGTTAAATCGGGTCATCCCTAATACGCATTGTAGCTCAAATTAACAGGTCCCCATGCGATTGAGGAGAGCACGGATTCAAGCTGAATCTGCCTGTCCCCACACAAGCCACGGTAAACTCCTGCATCTCCACTCCCTCTGCCCCGATAGGAAGCCCGGTTGACATCACCCACTGCAGCGATAACAGGGGAAACTCCTGGGAAACCCCTCCAGGCTGCACCTCCATAAACACAACAAATCAGCATACATAAGGTAAAAAATGATAAAAGGGGGGGTCATACTTGTAGCCGGAGACACACTCGCATGGCAAATGAGAGCTCATCACTTCTTGTTCAGCAGAATTTCTTTGAAGAGATTCCCAAGCAGTTGCGATGGCAGCGCGCATGGCAGGGCAGTGAGCACAGGCGAAACCCTGCCCACTAATGTTGCTATCGCTAAGCTCCTCCCCCAATAACCTGGGAGTGTCCCCATGACTCAAGATAATATGTGCTTGCCTCCTAATTCGCAGCAAGAACAGTTGGAAAGGGGGGGGGCACGGATTTGTGCCATTTATCCCGCATGTAGCCCGGATTAGAGGCTTTGCTTGGGGATGCTCTGAGGCGAGCTCAAGTTTGCCTCAGAGTATTTTCATCATGGGGACAAGCCCTCAGAGCTATTTTATTTTCAATCATTCATTCCAAACTATGTCACCTGTATTGTTTCAGCTTCCCAGCAGCTTCATGCAAGATTACTATGGTAAAAGGTTTTGAAGACTGAAATTTATCTCAGTATGAGAGAAGGATTCTGATGTGTCAAAGGAGAACTATAATTTTAGATTCAAACTAAGATTCCATTGAGACTGATGTACTAAAATAATCATTGTGATCTGCAGAAATATTTTTACTGTTTTAATGCTTTAATTTAAAAAAAAAGAAAGAATCTCATCAAGGCCAGCAGATGTACAGATGAAAATTTGTGAATTTGTAGTAATTTTTGCCTATCTATAAACTAGATTCACATGATGTTTTAATGTTCACAAGTAGAGTATTTGTAAATGTATTGGGAAATCTCAAAGAAATGAGCATGGCTTTCCAGTATTAGAGCCTTTGGGGAGGAGCTTGTAGGATGAGCATTTGATGAAAGTATTGAAAGTTGAGGGGGGGGGGGTGTTCCTGAAGGAACACTAATTTGAATTGAGTGTTTTGCTAAGAGCAATTGGCTGAGTGTTCTGCAGGGATAGGCAAGATAAATAAAAAGGTTTAGATAATAAAAGATATACGTTTATGGAAAACAAGCTTGATGGTGCTATGACTCTTTGATGATGCATGACGTAGGAGGTTCCTATGACTTTTCACATCTTCATTTCCCCATGACAGTGTCCCAGGGAAGCGAAGATGGGGGATAGATCCAACATCTGCAGTTTGGGATGCTAAATCTTTACTGTGGGGGTGCGATTTGCCCATCTCAGCTCAAGCAAAAGTTGCTAAGCTGAAGCTACTAGGCCAAAGGACAAATTCCTAGGTCGCAGTAACTTTGCTATATCTCTCTCAAAGAAGGTCTCAAGAAGTCGTAACATCTACAGTACATGTAAACAATGTACAGCACCCAAGGATAGTGATATGAGCTGTCCACATGCATGAGCAAGGCCCAGAGAGAGACTTCTATTGGTTCCTGAGCTTCCTCACCATAACACCGTATATGGCACTTCCTATGTAGCACCATCCTTACATTTAGGTTGTTCAATCTGGTTCAGCCCAGTTCTCCCCCTGTAACCAAATATGGGTTTCCTGAGGTTACTTTTCCATTGTTCAGAGAAAACTGTATAAAAGCCTTGACATGTGTTAATAATAAAAAAAGGCTTGCTTGCTTTCTACCTTCACTGCATTATGCCTCTGTGAGTCTATCGCTTCGCATACCAAACCATTCCTACACTTTACCTAACCTCACTAGCACTTTTTCTAAGCGCTGGTGATGTGAATCTCCATGATATGGGCTGGTCACATCTTTAGTTTAAGTTGACTTCATGTCATCTTCTGGTTGCGTTCCGTTATCGCGTTACAAGCTGACTTACCCCCATCAGATCGTTTTAACTGGACTCCTCTTTTCCAGAGGACTCCACAAATCCTTGCATGCCAAGCCATCTTCTCTTTCTCAGAATGAGTGGAGGGATGGGCTAAAAGAGGTTGAAATGTGCTCTGTTGGGTGGGGTCCAGTCTTTCCTTTCAGCCAATGTTTAGGGGAGGGTGCCACATGAAGAGTTTGTGAGGCACCTCCCCTTCTCTCCTCATTTTACCTGTATGATTCCTCTATTTAGTGTTTTTCTGCAAATTAATTATTATTTTTAAAATTAATTGCATGGAGAAGAAAAGCACATACAAAAGGAAAGGGGAGTAGGGGAGCAGGCTTAAAAAAGAATCACGGACACCCACCGCCCTCGCCTCCCTCGAGTGACATAACGGCATCCAATAAGAAAGGAGATAGATTTGACGCAGGAAAAGGGGTGGAGAGATAAGAGTTCCGTGGAGGAGGCTCAGGTCAATCGCGGAGAAAGGTGAGAGTGAAGCAGCCCAGAGTGAGGACGGCCTGAGAACAACCTATAATGATCTAGGTGTGAACAGAACTGGTACGACCTCAGTTTGAATTATGAATAGGACATCCTGCCTCATACAGGTGTGACCTTGGCCTATGTTAGAGAGAATAACATCACCACAGCAATAGCGCCAACTCACCTGTGCCACCCCTCACCAGGCTTCATGCAACCTCTTCCGCGTGGAAGAGGTGTGAATGGTAGTTGCACCAAGCGGCAGTTAGGGTAGATGTAGAGCAACTGAAATTGCTGTACATCTGTATGCCTGGGGGGAGCATATGCCACATGGAGCAGCGTCCGCAAGTGTTCCCAGATTTCCTCGTGCAGGCAAGTGTGAGTTTGCTCAAAGGCAAGACCCATCCAGGACAGCAGGCTACAAGTATAATGTCTCCCTCCCCTTTGCTTCAAATAACATAAATGAAAACATTTTTATTTTACTTATTTAAGGTTTCTTTGATGTTCAGTTTATGAAAATGGCTGCTAAATTCGAATTAGTAGGGTTTTTTATTGTTTGTTGAAACGGCATCAGCGAACAGCTCATGTGAAATTACAGCAATAGATTTCAAAGAGTTAACAGGTGTTGCATCAGTTCACCTTACCGAGTAAATGTTACTATAGGGTGAAAATGATAAAATATTTCTTCTCAATCTGCTTGAAAATAATAAACCACTTTTCAGAAATAGGCTCAAGGTCATTGTGTAAATCCCTTAATTTACCTGCTTGTTCTCATAAGACTGGGCATTCAGATCGGTTGATAATATCTGATTATTAAACTGTCAAAGGAAGTAAAGGATGCCAGAGAAAAGAGATATCAAGCCCATCCTCTCTAGAAGCCTTAAAGCATTCCTGTGATCTTGTTGTCAGAACTGATTTGCACATAAAATAAATAACATGTTGTTACTATAGGCCTGTTTGCACTTCTAGCATCTCTATTGTCCTGGTAGATTATTTGTGCATATCTATTTAACCTTATTATGTTTGAAAAATTATAGTGAAGAGACACAATTGAGTAACATCTTTCAGACTAACGTTCCCCTCTGCGACCTACCTCCAACATTTTTAGTTAATCTGTTTGATCTAAGAATGAACCAAGTATGGACACTACAAAAGTTCCATGTTGTTCAAAAGTTCTGTGTTGATGTGCTAATGCTCATGTTGCATCACAGCCTTTTAGCATGGGGCATTTGAAGTCTCTAACGTAATGCCAAATGCTGAGAACCTGAATAGTAGCCAAGATAATTTGTTGTTGGAGGCTGGACTTAACCAGAGTGTGATTATTAGAGTGGATCTTCTCTGGAACCAAGAATGTGATTTATTCAGAACAAATTACAAAAGCTCTAAAACCCTTTTTCTTGATGAGGACAACTCAGCCTGCACAGATATCTACTTATATATATATTTACATATTTACGATATCTTTCAACCAATTGGCAGTCTTGGATTTCCTGTTCAAGTTTCTTGGATCCATATGATGTCATTCTAATAGTGACAGCTCTTGAAAATCAACTTAGCAGTTTTTTCCCTCCAAAATCCTTCAGGGACTATGGCAGATATTCTGTTCCTGACATCCCATCTCCCTAAACCAATCTTTACCTCCCCTGAGTGCCTTATGCAGAGATCCTGGTTTTTCTTGGTTATTTGGAGTGGAACTGTTTCACGAAGGTCTTAGCCCAAATGTCCTTGCATCAACCCAGTACTCCTCTGCAGGAAGTAGATGTTTCTACAGTGCTGGAGACTTTCCTTGTGGATCCTGGAATCCCCTATCCCTCAAACCTCAAAGTGCACCAATCCCCCACTAATTGTGGCAGTATAGTCTTCTGCCAAGAGGAGGTTGCTACTACTGGCTCGAGGAAATGTATGTGGAACACTGGGTGGATTCACTAGCGTTTAAGTAGCTTGAGTTCAGAAGCTACCAGCTGGGCACTTAATCACCCAGGTAAGGGCTTTATTTGCCCCAAACAACCGCCTGACAGCTGCCCTGCACACAGATGGGCAGGCTGTCAAGAATAGGCAAGTCTGCTGACAGACACTTAGCTTTACTGTGCCCATTGGGCCCCCTAGCATCTGAAGAAGCAGACATGCCCATTCAACCCCCTAGCATCTGAAGAAGCAGACATGCCCATTCAGCCTCCTAGCATCTGAAGTAGTATACATGCCCATTGGGCCCCCTAGCATCTGAAGAAGTAGACATGCCCATTGGGTCCCCTAGCATCTGAAGAAGGAGACGTGCCCATTGGGCCCCCTAGCATCTGAAGAAGGAGACGTGCCCATTGGGCCCCCTAGCATCTGAAGAAGTAGACGTGCCCATTGGGCCCCGTAGCATCTGAAGAAGTAGACGTGCCCATTGAGCCCCATAGCATCTGAAGAAGTAGACGTGCCCATTGGGCCCCCTAGCATCTGAAGAAGTAGAGGTGCCCATTGGGCCCCCTAGCATCTGAAGAAGTAGACGTGCCCATTGGGCCCCGTAGCATCTGAAGAAGGAGACATGCCCATTGGGCCCCCTAGCATCTGAAGAAGTAGACGTGCCCATTGTGCCCCATAGCATCTGAAGAAGAAGATGTTCCCATTGTGCCCCGTAGCATCTGAAGAAGGAGACATGCCCATTGTGCCCCCTAGCATCTGAAGAAGTAGTCGTGCCCATTGGGCCCCATAGCATATGAAGAAGGAGATGTGCCCATTGTGCCCCCTAGCATCTGAAGAAGAAGACATGTCCATTGGGCCCCCTAACATCTTAAATAGTAGATATGCCGATTGGGCAACCCAGGATCTGAAGAAGTAGACATGCCCATTGGGCCCCATAGCATCTGAAGAAGTAGACGTGCCCATTGGGCCCCCTAGCATCTGAAGAAGGAGACGTGCCCATTGGGCCCCCTAGCATCTTAAATATTAGACATGCCTATTGGGCCACCCAGCATCAAAAGAAGTAGACGTGTCTACGGAAGCTCATGCCGCCAACCCTTCTCTTGTTAGTCTCCAAGTGCTCCTGTGTTTTCAGTGATTGCTCCAGAAAGCTGCTTTTAGCAGGAGTGTGCAAAGTTTGATTTTCATTCTCAAATTTGATTGAATATTTCATATTCGCACATATTCGCACTGAAATGATCACATATCTTTGATCGACCTGTAAAAAAGAACAAGTCAAACATGTTTCACTGAGGTTTGGGTCATGAAAAAAAATAGTATAAAAGCAATGCCAATTTTAAATCATATGATTCAACGACTTAATGAACTAATGATGGTTAAACAAAAATGCATTTTTTTGTATGTTTATCCCTCGTGCGTACATTGACGACAATGGGAGCACTGAAAAGCTTGCCTACATAGATGCTCTTCTCTTCTTCAGATATCCAGTTAAGCCACATTCTGAATATACAAATTCAGTTCCTATGACCACTGAATCAACTAATTTTAAACCCACAAGTAGAACTACCGTCATCAGCCCTAATGATTATGATAAAACAACTTTTGCCTGAGCTTTTATGTGCAGCACATGAGAAGCTAATGCAATCTGATTTAAAATTATTGAATTGGCTTTTTCTTATTGAATTATAACCACTTAAGCAATTATCAAACCAGGTGCTGCTGATTGGAATCAATTATTTTTTCATCTGATCACTATAAAACTGACAAGGACTTACAATTGCCACTTGAGTGCATTTCCACTACTACTGAAGGCTTGTTGAAAAGTATTTATTAGCTTACGATGTGCAAGAAAAACCCCTACAAGAAAAGGGCAAAAAATTAAATTGGGCGGAGGGGGGGATGCTCAGGTTCAATTTCCTAAAAGTTCTGATTAGATCATAAAGTAGCCTTAATGTAGTCTACCAAAATAAGTTTAGAAAGGTTCTTCACTGAGCTCCCGGATGAAACTTGTTAGAATATTCACCTCGAGACATATCTTTAGTAATTTTGAAAAACAGGGAAATAGCCACAGCTCAAAATGATTTTTGGTATCTTGAACAGTAAAAGGGAAAAACCAAGAAGTTAAAATCGGAAGGCTATCTAAAAGTTCCAGGCAGGATAAATGTTAAAGCAGCTGTTTCGAAAGTTTGCCTTCTTTCCCACCATGTCAGCATGAATAATCCATTCATTCAATTTATTTGTGTACAGTCATTCCAATGTGGTTTACAGCATTATTAAAAAACGTGCAAGTCATAATCCAAATACAAAAATCATGCAATCCATAATATTCTGAACAAAACCATATAGAACACAATATACAGTTAACTATTTGCATTGGAAGTTTTGATGTTGTTTCGGAAGTACCAGGTTTTGAAATATTGGCTTTGCCTTCCAAAGGGTGTTTTGTGGGTTGACGGAAATTGGAAATTTCCCGTTGCCTTGCGTAGTGCTTGGGAATGATTGATTGTTTCTGCTGGTTAACTACTACAGCAAAAATAAACAACTTAGCAAAGCAGTAGGCAGCAATGCAGCGGGACAATCAGCACTCCATCTTCCAGGAACAACTCTTCTTCTTCCATGTCTCCAGAACTGTCCCAGAACTGAATAGCCTCCTTTGCTTGAGTTTCTCTTGCACAGCTTATGACTTTGGGAAGGGATGGGCAGAGGTGGCAAACACCCAGGTCGGTGCGCTAGTCAGCCCAGGACTCTTCCCCTAATGAACCTAAGTCTATCTGCCTGATCGTTATTTCATATTTTGTACAGTGTCATCAGGACCAATTACACAAAAAATTCCCAAAGCCATTTGGGCCAAGAAAATGGCTTATCAAAAGGAACGCCTCCTCTCGTACAGACCTTCCTCTGTGGTAGGATCTGCCAGGGAGCCCCTCTCGGCAGTGACAGCCCCAAGCTCTGAATAACCTCTCCTCTGATACGCATCAGGCACTCTCATCATATGCATTCAGATGATCGGTGAAACTAGGGATGTGCACAGATATCCGTGCTATTCGTTATTCCTACGAACTCAGGTGGTACACTCAAAGCCAGTGGATTCCACTAGAATGCTGCTATGGTTTGATATAGCAGTTTGCATTATTTCATAAACATCTGCTGTGCCCCTGCTTGTTCACTTTTTCCTAAATGAAAAAGCTCCTTACCTAATAGTCCCCTTTCTTAACTTTTTTCTACAATAGCCTTTAGTTACCTTAGGCCCTGGTCACACACGTAGTTTAGGACAACCTCTGGTCATCTTCAGGTCATCTTAGTCAAATTATTTTAACTTAATTCATTTTCCAAGCTGATTGTCTTAATCGTAGTCCTCATTTTTGCAGGACTGAGAAGGACATAGCCCACCCTGGCATCTCAGGATGTCTTTGCTTCCTCAAGTGTGTGTGTGTGTGGGGGGGGGTGACCAAGGAGGTTGAACTGTGCTGTGGTGGGTGGGTCCAGTCTTTCCTTCAGCCAATCAGCAAATGCAAAGTTCGTGAGGCACCTCCTCTTCTCTCCTCCGTTTATGTGTATGATTCCTCTATCTAGCATTTTTATGCAAATTTATTTTTTTTAATTAATTTCATGGAGAAGAAAAGCACATTAAAAAATCAGGGGGTGTGGAGGTGGGGGGACAGGCTTTAAAAAGAAGTGCAAACACACACCCGCCCCTCCCCTGAGTGACCCAATGGCATCCAATAAGAAAGGAGGTTGATTTGACTCAGCAAAACGGGTGGAGAGCCAAGAGTTCCATGGAGGAGGCTCAGGTCAATCGCACAGAAATGTATGAGCAATGCAGCCCAAGGTGGTGACGGCCTGAGGGTGACCTAGGTTTGCCCAGCACTGGTATGACCTCAGTGCATTCACAGGAATCCAGTTTTCCAGTATGCTGAAAGGCTGAACTGGAGTAGAAGTAGCTGCATCTCTGGAGATCATCTTCATAGGCCGCGTCCCCATGCAAGCCATTTGGCTCAGAATGGGCACACATGGGACAGGGAGCGGGTCCAAGATCGACTCTTGCCCATTCCCATGCCATTTCCGGTGACGCGGGCTGGGTGCGGATGCAGCCATCCCCATGCAAACTGCACCAAATCCTGGCACGGGAGAGCAGTGCTCCCTCCTCTGCACTCCCTCTCCTCATTGGAAGCTGGTTTGACCTCAGCCCACCTCTGTGCCACCAGCTGCAAATGCCCCTGTGCTGCCAGCTGCAAATGCAGCACAGAAAGCCAGGACTGGGCTGGGAGGCATGGAAATAATAATAATAATTTTAAAAATAATTTTAAAAGACCCAAAGCCGCTATGAGGTTTAGCGGCAGTTGGGCACTTGAGCAGTTTTGAGCACCTCCACTCCACCGGGAACCGCAAGCACCTGGCAACTTTAAAAGGGAGAAAATCAACCTATTATCATGATCTCCTTAGCGATCGGGAAATGGGGGTGGAATATTTTGGAAACGGAACAAAAATCAAGCCATTATCCTGCCTGCCTTGGCGATCAGGATTTTTCCACTCCCCAAAAATGTCAGCAGCTGCAACCTCCAATGCACAGGGCAGAAACGGCAAGCACACCCACCTCTCAATGACGTGAGTGTCAATCTTCTCCCAAAATAGCCCGGGATCATCCCCATGCGCAGTCTCGGCTCGCTAGGCAATGCGTGCCGGGACCTCAAACCGTGCACAGACGTGTTTTTGGGTACCAAATTTGGTCCTGGTCTGGCACACATGGGGACCCCACTTGCCAAGCCCAGTTTCGATACTGGACAAACCGTGCAGGGGGGATGCGCCATAGAGTCTATTTTACCAGGCTGTACACATTTCTACACCTCATCTTTTCATTGCGCTTTTTGTCAGGATCACAATTCCCAGGTCCCAAGAGAAAAGCTTAGGAGCAGCATTGTTAGTATTTATTGATAAAAGTCACGCCACTTCAGTCCACCTTCAGAGCAAGAGAACGCATCAGCCAAGAAAATGTCTGGTCACTTTGCTGTTGTATCCTCTCCCTCTGAAAGTGGACTGAAGCTGGACTAAACCTTCAGTGTGACCACATCCTATATTGCAGGTGATTTTAATGACAAAACTGGAGAGAGAGAACAAGCAGAAATTTTCGACAGATTTAGTTTAGGAGAAAGGTATGACGTGAATCATTGCTTGGTGTAGTTTTGATGAGAAAATCTGCTGAGGATCACCAATATTTGATGTGTCCATCTCCAAATGGTTTGTATCAAAACCAATTACATATTATGCTTAATTAACAGAATTTGTAATTTATAAGTGATATGGTCATACCAACAAATCGCAAGGAATAAATTTTAAAAATCCATCTTAAGCTGCCAATGCTGGAAAAACATCTCTGTTAAAAACTATATTCATTGCACAGATCATAGTTACTTGTAGCTAAAGTCCACTTCAAATTTAAAACTAAGCAGAACACAGAATCCATCAGATATTGCACTGATAAAATCTCACCTCCATATGTAGCTGACATGAAGCACAGATATGAGTTACTCAAACCTAAGGAAAAACAACCAAAAAAGCTATTGGAAGAAATGTTAAATATTACCAAGGCAACAGTGCTGAATCTCATTCTATCAAAAAAAAAAAAAAAAGGAAAAAATCAATAAAAACAAATGAGGGGCTTACAGAAGAGGAATATTCGCAGGGCCATTGGTGACAGAGATGGAAATAGGTGAGAAAATGCAGAATTCCAGTGTAAACCTAAGAGAGGAAGAGAGTGAAAAGAGTGGAAGAAACAGTAAGAGATAGAGATGGGATAGTGCTGCATGATCAGAAGCAAATTTAAAGCTAATAATGTATATCACGGATCCTGAAATAGCTACCGTAAAGAAACGTTCCTGGAACTGCCTCCTAGCAGCACGGCTTGTATTCAGGACATACTAGTAGTAATCACAAATATTTCCCAAAAAAACAGAAAAGGTCAAATGTGACTGCTCTAACAATCACACAATAGTCTTTTTTTAATTTTTAAATATTTTTTTCTTTTCTGTTTTTTTCCTTTATTTTTTGATATTTTATTTATTAAAAGCATTTTCAAACAACCTAAAAACTCATTTTTTTTCATATCAAATTACTACATTGTTTTAGTGTTTTCTATGTGCCTTTTCCCATTTTTCACGCTCTTCTTAGTGTCACCTCATTCTTAGCTCCCCTTGAATGTCTCTTAGTCCTTTTCAGCTTGGTCTTTAATTTTTAGCCAAAACCATCCATCATTACCTCTAATTCTCGAGGATAGTTAATGAAAGGGATCCAGTCTTTCAAAAATTTGTCCATTGTTTTATCTTTTAGTAAGTTTGTCAATTTGTCCATTTTGACCATATCCATCAGTTTAATTAAACATTCCTTTCCTGTAGGTATCTCTTCTTCCTTCCATTTCTGTGCATATAATAGTCTAGCTGCTGTCACCATATGTAATAACAAAGAACTTACACTATCCAAACTATTATCTACGATTCCCAACAAAAACAATTCTGGTTTAAACATAATGTTTCTCTTTAAGATTGTCTCATCAGATCGTATATTAGTGCCCAATACTTTCTTGCTTTTATGCACCTCCACCACATATGGTAAAAGGTTCCCTCAGCTTTTTTACATTTCCAACATTTTGTACACATATTTTGGTACATTTTCCCCAATTTATGAGGTGTTAAATACCATCTATACATCATCTTATATGTATTTTCTTTTAATAACATACAAGACATGAATTTCAAATCTTTTACCCACAATTTCTCTCATTGGTCCAATTGGATATTGCATCCAAAATTTCTTGCCCATGTAATCAAATCACACAACAGTCTTGATGCAATATCATATAACATAATTTGGCCCCAATTATGGACATACTCTTGTCTGAGGTGCAGCTTAGTTGTCAAAGTAGAAGAGGCACCTGGGACCACACTGTCAAAATCTGTTGGAAAATGGAACATGCCTGTGAATCTCAAAAGACATATATATGTGCAACATCGACTACAGTAAAGCTTTTGATTGTATTGCACATTCCGTATTGTATTGCATTCCGGCGCGCCTGTGTGCGAATGCTCAAAACATTCTGAAGTGCCTTAGCCGGCAAACGCCGGCAAGGGGCGGGGAGACGGCTGCCGAGGCTCCCGCAGCCAGCAAGACAGGCAATCAGCTGATTGTCAGCCAGCGCCGGCAGGGGAGGCGAGCCCGCAGCTGTCAGTGAGAGAGAAACATGAGCGAATGCTTCTCTCCCCGAACAGCTGCGGGCGCTTCGTCCGCGCCGGAACGGATGTAGAGCATTTTAAAGTGCTCTACATCTCGAACGCGTGCAAGACAGCTCCGGACACGTCGGAGCGCAAGCCCCGCTGCGGCAATGCGTATGCCGCGTTCGAGGCTGTCTTGCACGCATTCCAAAACCCCGTGTGCGAAAACGCCTCTGGTGTGGTGAGCTGGGAGGCCCAGCACTTACTCAGATTTGCCCGGCAGGATATCTAGTGCAGCACCAGTCCAGGCCTGTGGGTTGGAGAAGTTGCCATAGCCAGTAAAGAATCAGTCCCTTGCACCATACATCATTTTTGCTGTGCAAATGGGTTGAGGGTTTGTTCTTGGTGCTGGACCAGAGAAATAGAGTGGGGGTGCTGTTTATCCAGATAAATTGAATGGGGGTTCTTTTTCACCCCACTGCCCAAGAACCTCCCTGGCTGAGCTGGTAGAGGTGGTCTCCGATGTGCTGGAGGCCCCCTAAATGTAGGGGGACTTTGGTCTCCACATTGAAGACTCCTCTTCTAGACAGCTCAGGATTTTATGAACTCCATGTCTCAGTATGATATTGGCTCAAACTGTGTTGCAAGACATAAGCACAGAAGACTGTGAGATGGACCGAAGCCATGATCCCAGCACTTCTTGTTCATTTTGATGAGCTATTATTTATCCTTATGAACAGAAATTGCACTTTTGCTCAAAGGACGCCATAAGGAATAAGTATTACTTTGTCTTTGCCGATCTTGCAGGGATTCGGGAAAGCACTATCAGGCCTGAAATCATATCAGCCTGTGCTTTATGAAGGCCATTAGAAGAAGCCAGGAACAGACACCTTTTGGTGACGTTCTGTTCCACTGGAAGACTTGTGTCTCTTCATGGACACATGTGGTCATTGGGAACTATATAGATGGTGGATCAGAATTAACCAGCAGACAGATGGGTTCAGGCAAAAATCCTATATGGGACCGTAGTAACATGAGGAAACCAAATATGTCCCCCAAAAAAATGAGGCAGAGGTTATGAAGTTTCCAGGTGCCTTATTTATTTATTTTCTTTCCTGTCCTACAATCAAAAGCCTCAGTTCCTTAAATGGAAGGGCAGCCACCTTCTGAATGTGAGCAGCAATGGAGCTATATGGTTTTCAGAGAGAAAGTCCTTCCACCTCCTGGGGCTGTCACACCAAAGACCCTCAGAGTACCCTGGTACTTTTACGTGCTGGTAGTGGTGGCCCAGAAATATTAACCGATGGGCAGGCCCGTATGAGAAAAGATGCTTCTCCTTTAGATATTTAGGGTCCATCATGCTTAGGAGTTTTTAAGTGAATGCTGGGACTTGAATTAGGCTTGGAAGCAAATTGGCAACTCATGTCATAATGTGCATCAGGCCAAGAATACCTGTCAGCAACCTGCTACTGTATTTTGACCTAGCAGTATGTTCCCTCCTTGACCCAAACAAGAATAATCCACTTCGTTGGTGAAAAAGAGCCAGATTTATCCAGTCTTTCAAATTCAGCTCAAAACAACTAATTATTTCAGAAATACAGAGGGTTGCTCATATTGTGCACATGTAGTTTTCCTTTCTTTTCACAACACTATGGTGTTTTGACAAGTGCCAACAGTCTTTCGTGCTTTCACTTTCCCTTCTAACGTTCCTGTTCTGTTTTCCAACCAAACAGTTAAACTTGTTAACTCTTTATTGTCCAAACTCCATGCCAGGCATGTTATGCCTGACAAGTTGCAGCTTCTGAACTGATTTCAAGATCAACTTAACATAGAACCCTTTCCAATAGGGAAGTCTTGAACTTGTCTGGCACTGTCTGCGTTTGGCACAGCCTGATTTGGATCAGGGCTTCCCTAATCTGGATCACTGGTAGTACCGTTTCATCAATGCAACCGCTGGACTGGTGGCCCTGATCCGGAACATGGGAGACACGCAGAAAGCGTGCCTCCCATGTTCTGGGACTACCAAGGGGCACTCCCTTAAGGCCCTAAACCGACCCTTTGTGGGCTTTGGGGTGCAGCTCTGGAGCCTGCTTGAGCTTCAGCCAATTTGCTTCCAAGCCTAATTCAAGTCCCAGACTGAACCCAAGTGTGATCTGAATCAACACCGTCAGTGCAGATGGTTCTGGTTCTGCTCATGCCATCCCATGATTCAAATCAGTGGGCTGGGCTAATGCAGGCCAGTGCAGAAAGGGCCTGATTCCAGGATCTGTTGTTGTTTCCAGCAGACTAACCCTGTTAAAGATTAACGACTCTTCTTTGATTATCTTATGCAGATCTGTTCTGCCTTTCCTGGCAGGCAAAAAGGAAAAGAAAGTGAGCCAGAGAGGGGGAAAAGCATAGCACTTGTGTCTTTTTAAAATGCCCCCCCCCCCAATATGTGTTCCAGTGTATTATAGTGGATTCTGTCTAGTATAGTAACCCAGGCTGCTTCTGGTCAGATATGCTGTACTTCCAACATGTTATGCCAATATAATGTCAATTCTTACGCCCAGATGTACTTCAGCAACAGGCAGCTTATTGCTTTATGCACTAATATACCACAAGGTCATATTTATTGAGGAGGGGGCATAATAAAAGTAATTGAGTACACAGAATTTGGTGGTTTCTCCCTGTCGACACTGCTGCCACCAAATGGGAGAGGAGGCCTTTCACACATCTCTGAAAGGGAGCAATTTTCTTCACTTTTAGCAAAAAGAAGTAAAAAACAAACAAAACCCACAAGGATCACAGTGAGTCTGGACTGACTTTAATTCCTCGTGAATGTTGTTACTGTAAAACCAGGTGATACCATAAAAAAAGGCTTGCCCATCAGAAAGTTTTGTGGGTGATAATTCTTTATAAATGAACATTAGTCTGTTGGAGGCAGCTAGAATAGGTTGCAGCTACACTGAGATGTTGGTTAAGTGGCCAGTTGTTTCAAATTTCCACCACTCACTCCCAGGGAAGTGAAAAGAGGGGGAGAAACTATGTCTTGCCTTGCTCCTCTTTCCTCCTTTCTCTTCACAAAAAAAAAAGCTTCTCATTCAAGTGACAGGTTTATTGCCACTTTTCCTATCTTGGAAGGCAGGGAGAGAAAATGGGCACAGATCATGCCTGTTGGCTCAGAGCAACAGCCACACTTTGGGCAAAGATTCCCAAGAATCTCCTGCTAGAAGGTAATGAGGACCATGGATAAGGTGATCGTCCAAATCTGCACCAACCAAAGGGCATTAAAAAAAACAACAACAAAAAAACCCTTCAGAGCTGGCACTTTGGCTTCCAAAAACTGTGAACTCCCGGTTGAGGTGTGCAAGTGTCTCAAACTATGTGTGTGTGTGTGTGAAATTATTGCCATGGTCACAATTTCAAATAATTTAAAAGACACAACATTATGTTTGGTGATGTGTTTGTTGTATTATTTATTTATTTATTTATTTATTTATTTATTTATTTATTTATTTATTTATTTATTTATTTATTTATTTATTTATTTATTTATTTATTTTTATCCATCTTCTCTGGAACAGCAAGGTAGTTAGTACCACTTGGAGACTAACAGGCAAAGGGTTGATGGCATGAGCTTTCGTAGACACGGCTACTTCTTCCCATTGGGCCCCCTAGCATCTGAAGAAGTAGACGTACCCATTGGGCCCCCTAGCATCTGAAGAAGCAGACGTGCCCGCTGGGCCCCCTAGCATCTGAAGAAGTAGACGTACCCATTGGGCCCCCTAGCATCTGAAGAAGCAGACGTGCCCATTGGGTCCCTAGCATCTGAAGAAGCAGACGTGCCCATTGGGCCCCCAGCATCTGAAAAAGTAGACACGTCTCCAAAAGCTCATGTCACCAACCCTTCTCTTGTTAGTCTCCAAGTGCTACTAACTACTTTGCTGTTCCAGAGAATATGACTGAAACTATTATTGAAGATGCACAGATTTTGCTCAAAGATTGCCAACATGGCTTCTCCTAGGGAGACTCCTAACCTTTGAAAATTGTGTTGAGCACATTAATAAGCGTATGGGTGAGACCAGTCTCTAGAAATATTGTACTTAATTTCCTTAATAGCTTTTGAAGAAGCCCCTCATCAAGGTCTCCATTATGCACCTGGAGGATGGCTACCCAAATTCTTAGTACTTATACCAAATTAAAATTCCAAAGGTTAGAGTTTAAGGGGATAAAATGAGCATTTAAATTGCTGTATGTCCAGCATGCTTGTAGTGAATATGTGCCAAATGCTTGAATGTGCCCCATAACCCGGCCGCTTGTGACCACCCATGCCAGCTGTTTCAGAAACATTGCCTGTATGTATAAACAAATTCTAAGACTTAAGTTTTCTGAGAAGAGCCACTTGGTTGTGATGAATAATTCAGTCAATTCTGCTCCTAACCAACTTTGATAAGTATAACCCAATGTCAGGAAGACCACCAAGGACTGATCTGGAATGTCAGGGCCGGGTGGAATTCGTTCATTTTTACACTGAGACATTTGCTTGAACAAAACAGTCCCCTGCTCGAGTTATGTGTATGCGAGACAGAAATGCTAGATAACAAGATTAGATTCTTGATGGAGTCCCTAGGAAAGGGGGACAGGAATTTCAAAGCCCTTTGGATGTATAGGATTGCTAGACCAGCAATGAACCAATTTTGTCAGCAAGCCATGAAATAAACTGTAGCAGATATACAAGTGGCTTCACAAAGCTCTACCTATGTTCTTTTAGCAAAGTAGCTCTCTGGTATAACTACTCGCTGGCCAAAGGCTCAGGGGTAGGGTCAGCAGACATAAATCACAGAATCTATTTCAAACGCCATTTTACAGCAGCAATCTCAGATAAGAACAAAGCCAGAGAAAAATGTTACTTTTATGTTTAGTCTAAAAAGACCAGGCAAACAACAAAACCCCAAAGTGCATATTATGGCAATGCTTTGCTGGCATGTATACAGTCCACACATATTCAGGGTGTTAATGCCTTAAGCCAGTGGTTCTAAACCTTCCTAATGCCGCGACCCTTTAATGCAGCTCCTCATGTTGTGGTGACCCCCAACCTAACCCTAACCTCCAACCATAAAATTATTTTCATTGCTACTTCATAACGCCCCCTGTGAAAGAGTAGATCGACCCCCCAAAGGCGTGGCGACCCACAGGTTGAGAACCACTGCCTTAAACCAAAGTACAGAGATTTCAGTTGTATGGATTAATTTTCTGATCATAGTGGATTACTCTTCGGATTTTACTGAGAATTAGTTTAATAAGTTTATGAAGGAAATACAAATTCTGCAGGAAACCACACGCACTTGTTAAAAAAATTCAAGGGGACACTTAAGCATCAGGGATGCTAATTAGAGATGTGATGGATATTTGAAAATTCAAAAATCCGATTCAAATCTGATGAATATTGACACTCAAATTCGATTGGGATTTTCAAAAATTTCTGAATTCGGATTGAATCTGGATTTTTGAAAATCCAATACGGATTTTTGAAAGATTCGACTGAATTCGACGTCGTACATCACATCCAAATGTTGGGTCTATTTGCGCATATAATATGGGATGCAAACAGAACACAAACGGGATAAAAACGGGATGTGAACAGATTCAAAACTAAGATACAAATGTGCCCAACATTTGTATCATTTGATTCTAATCAGATTTTCCAAAATACAGATCTGGATGATCTGGATTCAAAATGGATTTTCAAATATTCAATTTGAATCGAATTTGAATGCAAAAAATGCATTCGTACACATCCCTAATACTAATGTATATGGTTAGGAAGCCTAAGGCCGTGTCTTCACGGCAACCCTTATTTCACTTTCCCTAAACCGAGATAACAGAACCGGATGCAAACGCGAATTTGCCTGTTCCCATTACTTTCAGCTTAATCGCGTTCAATCCGGATTCTGAGGATGTACATGACTCAAGGGGGGACTCCAGTGGCTACCTTTTAAAAGCCGGTTTTCGGGGCTGCCCTGTCCTCTTCCTCCTGGCGTGAACGCGCCACCCATAACAGACCCCTTCACGGAGCCTAGCTGGGTGGCTGGGTGGCTGCCTTGCCTGGATGGAAGAAAATCGGCAGCAGGCAGACAGCGATTTTTTTCCCCTCCTCTCCCGATTGCTTAGGGCGCGCAGCAGCAGCAACAAATAAACATTCACACATCTCTCCAAACGGCAGCTGCTTTTCTTTCTTTCCCTTTTTAGAAGGCCAGCACTTTCAATAGCAAGATGTTATCAGGCGTGAATTGCTTGTTTGCTACAGTGGATTGACTGGATTACTATTCGGGCTGCTGCTGCGTTTACAGCTTGCTTTGGAAGCAAGCTATTAGGGGAGGGAAACTCTCGTCCCTTAACACGGAAGAGTTCCCACAGTAAAAAATGTAAAACGTTTCAAGCGCACAAACCGGAGTGAGACCTGTTGAAATGAGGATTAACATTTACAACGCTTTGGGGCGATTTAACACGCGGAAATCGTGTTAAGCCAAACTGCCGTCTGGACTGCGAGGATTCAAAACATTTTGAATCCGAAATAAGGGTGCCGTGAAGACACACTGTAAGTGATTGTGAATCAATTTCACTTGCTTTCCTGCAAACAAAATTGACAGCAGGGGCACTGAAGGGGCAACAGGAAGACAACCCCAGATAGGGAATGGTTTTGCAGGTGGTGGATTCTGGTGGATTCTTCTCTAGTTCTGTGTTTTGCTTGTGTGTGGCTGCTTCTAGACTTGCGGAATAAATCCGCAGTTTTAAATGTCAATGCGCAGAATACTTACTGCGCAGAGACAACCAGCCATCCCAACTCGAAAGGCAGCTCTGTACCTTCCCCTACAGAGCTGCGATAGTTAAGGAGGTCACATGGGTTGCGGCAGCCAATCAGATCTGAGCTGCCCTTCATGATCTCGTCCCTCTGTTCTCGCTGTTTTGCCTGCACTGAAGGAAACTTCAGATTTTTGGTTCTACTGCACAGCAAATGTCTTCTTACCAGCATTAAGGTAAAGTGCACAGTCCCGATTGGATAATCTGACGCCATGACGATCCATCAGTCTTCGTGTGTGATGCCTCAATTGTGACTGCTTATATATATATAAGCAAGGAGTTACATGCTTATATATTTTTAAAAACCCGAATAATGGTGTGTGGATTTATTTATTTATTATATTTCTATCCCGCCCTATACCCGTAGGTCTCAGGGTGGGTTACAAGTTTTAAAACAACAGATTAAAACAATAATATCCATAAATGCACTTAAGAAATCCTTAATATAAAAGTATACTAAATACTAAAATAGGACTATTTTAGGACTACAGTTGCACAGTCTACACCCATTTCAGCAATACAAACTTGAGAATAACAAATATATATTTCCATTTCCAAAAGAAAATTTTGCCCAAGGCAGTTTACAACAAACAGAAAAAAAGAATACAAAGAATACAACAAATCAATACAACAGGTAAAAAAGTCAATCTCAGTAAATAAGTCATCAAAATATAGGTAGGTTGCCAAATCTTCTGGTTGTTGATCAGGGGGTCATGAAGCCTTTGGGTAAGATAAGAACATAAGAACATAAGAGAAGCCCTGCTGGATCAGGCCACAGCCCATCTAGTCCAGCATCCCGTTGCACACAGCGACCCACCAAATGCTCATGGGCATCTCAAGCAGAGACAAGGACAAACCTTCTCCTGCTCTCGAGTCCCAGCAGATGGCCTTAGAAGCGCCCCAGTTCCTCTCCCCCCCAAGCCTGAAAGATGTACCTAAGCATTCATTCTAGTAGCCATTGATACATCTGTCATCCATAAATTTGTCTAACCCTACCTTAAAGCCATCTAGACTGGTAGCTGCCACCACCTCTTCCAGCAGCACATTCCATAAACTGATGACCCTCTGGGTGAAGAAATACTTCCCTTTGTCGGATCTGACTCTCCTACCC
This sequence comes from Aspidoscelis tigris stejnegeri, assembly GCA_023333525.1. NCBI lineage: Eukaryota > Metazoa > Chordata > Lepidosauria > Squamata > Teiidae > Aspidoscelis > Aspidoscelis tigris. The sequence goes on from JALMGA010000008.1 coordinate 2,239,459, forward strand.
ATCAGCTTCATAGAGCGCCCCCTGGTTCTAGTGTTGTGTGATAGAGAAAAGAAATTTTCTCTATCCACCTTTTCTATACCATGCATAATTTTATATACTTCAATCAGGTCCCCTCTTAAACGCCGTCTCTCCAGACTGAAGAGGCCTAGACATTGCAGCCTAGTTTCGTAAGGGAGGTGTTCCAGCCCCTTAATCTTTCTGGTTGCCCTTCTCTACACCTTTTTGAGGTGTGGTGACGAGAATTGTACACAATATTCCAAATGTGGCCTCACCATAGATTTATAAAGAGGCAAAATGACACTTGCTGACTTATTTTCTATTCCCTTCCTAATTATTCCCAGCATTGAATTTGCTTTTTTCACTGCTGCCACGCACTTGGTTGACACCTTCATTGAACTGTCCACCAGAACCCCGAGATCCTCTTCCTGGTGTGTTGCAGAAAGCTCAGACCCCATCAGTTTATAGACATAATTTGGATTCTTGGTCCCAATGTGCATTACTTTGCACTTGTTAAGATAAAGCACATTTGCCACTTGGTTGCCCACTCACCCAATGCTAAGAGATCTGGAGATCTTGGCAATCCCTTTCAGATTTTACTACCCTAAATAATTTAGTATCATCAGCAAACTTTGCTATTTTACTATGTACCCCTTCTTCTAGATCATTGATGAATAAATTAAAAAGCATTGGTCCCAATACTGAGCCTTGAGGGACCCCACTTTTTACCTCTTTCCACCCTGAGAATTTGCCGTTTATTATTACTCTCTGCTTCCTGCCCTTAAGCCAGTCACAAATCCAGGACAGAACCTGTCCTGTTATTCCATGGCTGGTGAGTTTACTCAGTAGCCTTTGATGTGGGACATTGTCAAAAGTCTTCTGAAAGTCCAGATAGACAAAGTCTACTGGTTCACCTTTATCCACGTGTTTATTGACACTCTCAAAGAATTCCAACAAGTTGGTGATGCACGATTTACCTTTGCAGAAGCCATGTTGGCTTTTGTTCAGCAATGCTTGCTCCTCCATGTGCATGCTAATTTTGTCTTTAATAATGGTTTCCATCACCTGTCATGGAACCAACGTTAAGCTAACTGGTCTGTAATTGCCTGGATCACCCCTGGATCCTTTTTTGAAGATTGGCGTTACATTTGCTACCCTCCAGTCCTCAGGTATAGAGCCTGATGTTAAAGAAAGATTATATATTTTTGCTAGAAGGTTGGCAATTTCACATTTGAGTTCCTTAAGGACTCTTGGATGAATACCATCTGGTCCCGGTGACTTGTTAACATTTAGTTTATTAAGACATGTAAGGACCTCTTCCTTGGTTATTTCTGTAGTTTAACTCTTCAGAAAATTCAGGCTCAGCTACTGGCATGTGTCTTCTGTCTTCCTCCATGAATACAGAGGCAAAAAATTCTGTCCTTTACCATCTAGTGGTCCAACTGCTTTTCTGGTTGGATTCCTACTTCTGATATACTTATACAAGTTCTTGTTATTTCTTTTGATGTTTTTAGCAATGTGCTACTCAAAATCTTTCTTATCTTTCCTAATGACCGTCTTGCATTTGTGTTGCCAGTGTCTATGTTCCCTCCTATTCTCCTCATTTGGACAAGCCTTCCATTTTCTAAATGAACTCTTTTTTAATGACTTCAGCTACTGCATTTGTGAGCCACATTGGTTTCTTCTTGGACCGAGAAGACCCCTTTCTTCTTTTAGGTATGCATTCTAGTTGCACTTCCATTATTGTGTTTTTAAGTAGTCTCCATGCATTTTGAAGTGATTGAACTCTTTTGACTTTCCCTTTCAATTTCCCTTTTACTAATTTCCTCATTTTGGGGAAGTTTCCCTTATGAAAGTTTAAGGTGTCTGTGTTAGACTTTATTAAGAACTTACTCCCTGTATTTAAGTTGAAGGTTATTGCATTGTGGTCACTGTTCCCAGTTGGATCAGCTACAGTGACGTCCTTTACCAGGTCCTGAGCATTACTTAGGATCAAGTCCAGGACTGCATTTCCCCTGGTTGGTTCCATGACCATTTGTTCCATGGAACAGTCATTTAGCACGTCTAGGAATTTTCCCTCTCTTTCCTGAGTTGAACAGGAGTTCACCCAGTCTATGTGAGGATAATTGAAGTCCCCCATTATAACTACCCTATCTTTATGGGATACCTCCTTTACCTCCTTCATGCTGCCTGGAAGAGACTTCTTTGAAGATGAGGCAGTTTCACAGATGAGGATCCCAATCTTTTTTTTTTTTCATTTTGTTTTCCTCCAAAAAGGTAGGATGTGTCCGCCTTCTTGTTGTGACCATTAATCCCATGTAGAAACAGCCTCAATCTGTGATCAGACATTACAAAAGGGGCACCTCAGAGGCACCTCGGAGAAACAGTGCTCATCCCCATGGCAAGGATATTGGGAGGCGAAAGTTACTTCGCCTCGCAAGTGTCCCCATGCAAGTCTCCCCCATACATGAGGGACAAAATCCTTTAAATCGAAACAGCAACCCCCCTTTATAACTGTTCTCGCCAGGAATTACGGGGCAAGAGTGTGTTATAAAGGGGGCATGAGGACGCTCCCAGGTTACAATCGCAGCATTAGCTGGTGGGGTTTTGCTGTCCCTGCAGCTAATGCTGCTATTGCAAATTTCTCCCCTTACTTGAGCACTTAATCGCCCAGGTAACGGGTTGATTTACCACAAATACTCACCTGACAGCTGCCCTTCAATCAGCTGAGCAACTGTCAGGGGGTTATAGCAGGCCTCAGGTGCACGAGCAGAGCTCAGCTAATGATTAAAAGAGAAACGTGAGCAAGGAGCTAATTAATATGCGCCTCTTTCCAAGGCTCAGATGTAACAGGCAGCTAATTTCCCTCCAACGCCTGTGAGCTCCGAAGAGTCAGCCTCCCGGCAAGGAGCTAATTAATATGCATCTCTCTCCATTGAATTAGCTGCCTGTTACCTACATTAAAGCCAAAAGCCTCTTTCTGTTAGCAGTCGTAAACAGGGGTTGCAGGGGCTTGAAATTTCTTTCTTTCCCAGGAAGGTAACCTTATTGGCAAATGTCTGTCAGCATTTGGAATGAGGGGGTGTAGAGGCTTGAAATTTCTCTCTTTTCCAGGGGGAGCAATAAGGGCATCTGAAGAAGATGTGTCCATTGGCCCCCCTAGCATCTGAAGAAGTAGACGTGTCTACAAAAGCTCATGCCACCAACCCTTCTCCTGTTAGTCTCCAAGTGCTACTAACTACCTGGCTCGACATATCCATTCTATTTTGCCCATCCCAGGTGTTCTTGCAATGTCACAAGTAATGCTTACTTCTGATAGCCCATGGGAACCTTTGAGTCTTTTAAAAAACTTTGCCAATAAACAGATGCTGATATCTGGCACTAGGTAGCTTTTTTACATCCTATGGGTCTACGCAAAGGAGGCCCTCCTGCATTATGCCCTGCCTCGTGAGTGAGGAAGCTAGAACGACAGATGTCCTTACCGATCTTAACATCTGGACAGGCTTATGTGGAAGTGAGCTTCTGCAACAGAGATTGCGGTTGTGATGTGCACCTGAGTGTTGCCTGGCTTAATGGAGCGGGATGACGCATGAACTTTTCACGCAATTTGGAAACTGCTCTGTGAAAGGTGATCCTGGGGCAGTGGCCTTGCTTTGCCCCTCTCCAAAGGAGTGCTGTTTTTGTCTTCTCCCTCAATTCCATCCCCTTCTCCTGGAAGGACTTTCTCCGCCTCCTTTCCTCTCATCTTCTCCCTTTTGGTGGCCTACTCATGGGGACTTTATGAGATGCAAAAGCTGCAAACACTGTTGCTAAGTGAAATGCAATTGAATTCCATTTACTGTAAGCAAAATTAAATATTGCCATATGTGTATGGAAGACTGAAAGCAATCCGTGTCATTATTCACAGACATGAGTAGTCATAACAACTAGATCATTGTAATGTCTTTTCCTCCTTCACATCCACCCAGAGCAGAATAGCAATAGGTGAGCTACACACTGTTTGCTTCTCTTCATTCTCAAAAGAAACAAACCTGTGCTGAGTGGCAATAATTGACTTCAGGCAGCGAGATGAATGGCTTATTTTATTTATTTATTTGAATTTTTATCCTGCTCCATACCCAAAGGTCTCAGGGTGGGTTACAACATTAAAAATCAGTGAACATTCAAGAGGAATTGAATCAGGCCAGGTGCACCAAACAGGGCTATCACTTCCAAAGATGCTCATAGATAGGTGATTATGAAGAAGATGGCTTGCAGCGCATTACCCAACATATTAATATTCTGTTTCCTTTATTCATGGTTAAAGAACTCTTGAAAGAACAAAGAATGGCTATAGGAAGGTGAGCAGAAATTGAAGACTGTCAAAGTACAGTTAACATTCTTTGGGCGCATCTCCATTATAAGCTTAATCCAGTTTCCTTAAACCACAATAAGAGAACCGGATGCAAATGCGAATTTGCCTGTTCCCATTACTTTCAGCTTAATCGCGTTCGATCCGGATTCTGAGGATCGTACGTGGTGTACGTGACTCAAGGGGGGACTCAAGTGGCTACTTTTCAAAAGCCGCTTTTTGGGGCTGCCCTGCCCTCTTTCTCCTGGCATGAATGCGCCACCCATAAGGGACCCCTTCAGGGAGCCTAGCTGGGTGGCTGGGTGGATGCTGCTTGCCTGGATGGAAGAAAAACGGCAGCGGACAGCCAGCAATTCTTTCCCCTCCTCTCCTCATTGCTCAGGCACGCAGCAGCAGCAGCAGCAACTCAAGCCCCCTTCACAGCCGCAGCCTTTAAAACAGAACCTCCAGCTGCTTTACTTTCTTTTCCCTTTCTAAAGGTCAGAACTTTCAGAATTGCGCAAATTTGCAACATGGTTATAAGGTGTGAAGTGGGTAGATCGCTACAGTGTAGCTTTAAGGAGTGGATTTTTATAGTGGCTGTTTTGAGGGGTGGATTTTTTTCAATGAAATCACTATCTTTGGAAGCAAGCTATTGGGGGAGGGAAACCCTAAACACGGATTCTCATCCCTTAACACCGTATGGTCCCCACAGTAAAAAATGTAAAACGTTTCAAGTGCACAAACCAGAGTGAGACCTGTTGAAATGAGGATTAACATTTACAACTCTGTGGGGAAATTTAACACGCGGAAAGCGTGTTAAGCCAAACTGATGTGGGGTCTGCCAGGATTGAAAACGGTTTGAAATCGAAATAAGGTTGTAATGGGGATGCGGCCTTTCAAGTGCTGGTGTCTTCCCTGGAGATAAAGGCAACAGCAGATGATAAAAGTATTTTAAATTTTAGAGGATTCTAGACCACTGTGAGTAGGGATGTGCCAGAATATTTGAAACATTCAAAATTCGATCAAATTCGGACGTTCAAATTCAAGTCAAATGTCTAGACATTCATTTTTTAACATTCAAATGTTTTAACATTCTAAGTGCTGTCTGGATGAACCTTATATATGAGACAGAAGTGGGATGGGACCAGTTCCAAAACGGAATATATTTCATACATCCAATTCGCCTCATGGCAGAAGATGAAAGCAGGCACAATGGCACCAAAGGGGCTAGATCTTTTGGCAAAGGAAACACATTTTGTAATTGGACCACAATGCAAAACCAACTTGCAATATGCAGTTTTACTCAATATCACAACAGGAAGCGCCATTCGATAACAAGTCAGAAGCAGCTTTTTATACCACTCTTTGGGATAAGGAATACAAGCATGCATTTGCGTTTAATATAATAATTCAAGCAAAGAAATCAATTAATCCCTGCAAAGAAGAGGCATTTTCTGAAGGGACATCAATAAGCATGAAGAGAAGAATTTTAATTCCACATCCACCATTCCTTCTTCATGCGTTAGTGTCCTCAGTGACATCTAGTGATGATGCTAATAAAATGTTTACTTCCGCATTCATCAGGCAAAACCTTGCTATGCGGTTGCTTTGGAATCTGGAATCTACTGGAGTTATAAATGCAAAAAGTGATGAATTTTGTACAAAACATAAGAACATAAGAAAAGCCCTGCTGATAGAGCCACAGCCCATCTAGTCCAGCATCCTGTCCCACACAGCGGCCCACCAATTGCTCCTGGACATTCCCAAGCAGAAGATAAGGGCAAAACCTCCACCTGCTCTCAAATCCCAGCAAATCACCAGCCTGGAGAAGTACCTAGACATCCATTCGAGAAACAGTCTGGTTTCTAAGTTTCAAGGCTGCATCTACACACAGTTTAAAAAAAGTGACTTGAAAACACTTAGGAGTAGTAGCCTCTAAGCCACATTAAATGTAAGAAATTTTACTTTAATGGCCTTTAATGCAGATTAGAGGTATAATGGAAACAGGAAGCAAGTTCTGCTTGGCATGTTTTGGTACATCCTGCAGAAATCTATCTTGACCCAGACCATTCAATCCAAGCCATGACTGAAAAGATGGCCTGTGGCACCTGTCATGGGTCATCCGTTACCCCCCTGGGCCAGTCTGACCTTGCCCAACCTGACTTGGTATGAATCCCATACAAATCCCATATGTATCCGCTTGGAACTCGTCATTTTCACCCTGAATCCACTTTGAATCTGCTCTCAACCCACTTCGGATCCACTCTGGTTCCACTGCAGTTTCACAAATGTGACAAAGCTTCAGAGAAATGTCCTGAAGCATTAATTTGAATCCAAATGCCAGCTTTTGAATGTGCCAACATTCGATTCAAATACGAATGTCCAAATTTGGCTGAATTCGTACAATAAGAAATAATGTGAATATCCATGTGCTTCCCTGGCCTGAGAGGGACTGCAGTCCCTGGTGATCCTGCCCACCAGTGTGAAGACTTACTAACATCAGTAGCGTTGCATATCAGCAAGTATCCTCCTTCTCCCCACTGGAGCATAAAATCAGAGACCCTTAGGGTGCTTCCGCACAGGGGCTAATTAAACCAGACCTGTTGCACCCAGATTTATTAAAACCGGCTCCCAGGGGAACTGGTTTTAATAGCTCCGGGTGTCCGGTAGATCCGGTTTAATGCGGATCTACCCCGCGCCCGTGCCTCCACACATGTGGTGCTGATATGGTGCCCGAGTCCAGACTACACCTCTGCTATTCTGCGCCAGTGTGTGGGTGTTCAAAATTTAGACCAGTCCATGGCCTATGAAAGGCATAGGACAACACAGCCCATAGTCTGAAACATGATGGGGACTCTTTTTTAATGGCACCCCACTGCCTGGTAAGGCTTGGCTGGGAACTGCAAATGCTGAGAACCAGTCCTTGGAGCAGGCTCCTCACCATGGCTGGAACTCAGTGGCCTCTGTTACATGGGCCAGAAGAGTCCCCGGAATGTGGTTGTGGCTTAGACTCCTCTGGTCCAGGTGCTGCTGCATCTGAAGAGCCAACCTCTCTTGAGATGTCACACAAGCTAGTGCTAGTGGTAGCGTTACCAAAGAGCAGCCCTTTCCCAGGAAAAAAGAAGAAGTCAAACTGCACATCTGTTGCGTTTTGTGCAAAATAAAAGATGTCGGTCTGTGACGCTCCTTTTTTCCCAGTCTTCCCAGATGATTGATATACCTTTCCACTCTTGAATAGTTAAGCTAAATAATCTACTTAGATCTTCACAGCAGCAGAAGTAATTAGCAATGTGATCAAATTTTTTTCTCCGTCTTTAACTCTCCTCCCCTCTCTCACACACAGGAGGGCCTGCCTCTGATAATGGCTGTTAGCACTCCTCTGGCAGGGATTTTTGCTAATTTAATACCTGTTAATTTTCTCTCTAATTAGGGCTACTGCTCACCAGTGGCTGGTCCCCCCCCCCCGTTTTAATTTGTTGGTTTTTAAGGCCTCTGTCTATATGTAACTCAATATTCCGCCAGCCATCATGTTTCTCATGTGATCATGGCTAAGATCGCTCAGGCATTACTGGCACTGAACCCCTTGGAGAGAACGTGCCACTACAATTTGTGAGTCACCCGTTCCTGCTCTGCCTCGGCCTTGTCATGTGTGTGCCTGTCAGAATTCATCTCCATCTCCATTACCCGTGGGGCAAAAAGTCATATTTTGTTTCTGCTCACTTGTCTGATTTTTCGCAGATCTTATTCCCATCTTCAGAGCCTTAAACAAGTGCCATCTTTTGAGGTTTTAAGGTGGAAATATGAAATGCTGGCCAAATTTGCCTCAAAATACATTTCATACATAAAATATATTATTCTTAGTTTTTCTGGTCTATACATTTTATTCAAAACAGTGTGTCGGGTTACAGAAATATCAGTTTCAAGCCTCACATGTAATTGTGAGGTTTGAAAAATTCTACTCTTTTTTCTGATCACATTTAAGTACGTTAATATGAAAGAGTAAGCTGAAGAAGATCTAATTGCCTGGTTTAGTTTTAAGGAGTTCCTAGTGGTATGTTCAATATTATGTTCAACTGGGGCGCTTCTAAGGCCATTTGCTGGGATTCTAGAGCAGGAGAAGGTTTGTCCTTGTCTCTGCTTGAGATGCCCATGAGCATTTGGTGGGCCACTGTGTGTGACAGGATGTTGGACTAGATGGGCTGTGGCCTGATCCAGCAGGGCTTCTCTTATGTTCTTATGTTCTAGTATATTCTTAATCCAAAATGTATCATTTTGAATACAAATATTTGACATAAGAAATCCCCTGCTGAATCATATCTGTGTCTCTAGTCCCACAACCTTTTCCCACAGGCGTGACCAGTAGCCTATGAAATCCCACAAACTGTGTGTAAGCGTAAGGACTTGCTCTGCTCACACATCTCCCAGAAGCTGGCCTTTAGGCACACACTGCTTCCTATGTGTGCCTCCCAGATGTCACCCAGAACTGGCAACCCTAGAAGCCCTGCCCAAGGAGAAGGAGGAGGAGAAACTTGCCATCCCTCCACGGGTGGTGGTTTAGTGGTGGCAGCCTAGACCACTCTGCTCTCTAGATGGCTCTCCAGCCTGGATGGGCCCTGATCATTTGGAGTCCTTGCAGGACTGGGTCCCTCTTGTCAGATGCTCTGGACTCCACCTGGTCTCAGCTACACCAGAGACTATAAAGGTCAGCTGCTTATGCCATCCAACCTCAGGGTGGTCTAGTGGTGGCAGCCTAGACCCCTCTGCCCTCTGGATTACTCTCCAGCCAGGATGGGCCCTGATCATTTGGAGCTGCTTCCTTGCAGGACTGGGTCCCTCTTGTCAGATGCTCTGGACTCCACCTGGTCTCAGCTGCACCAGAGACTATAAAGGACAACTCCTTACATCATCCCTTCTCAGGGCGGTCTAGTGGTGGCAACCTGGACCCCTCTGGATGACTCTCCAGCCTGGCTGGGCATGGGCATCTTGGAGATGGTGATTCTTTGTGGAACTTGGGCCTTTGGTCAGCTGTTCTGCACTCCACTTGGCCTTAGCTGCCTCAGAGTGTGTGTGTGTTTGTCTTATTTTACAATGTTTTGTTTGATGTGCAGTTTTAATAATGTATTTTTATTATAATGTTTTGATTATTATTTTGCATTGTATGTTTTCTGTTTGTTGTAAGACACCTTGGGCAAATTTTCTTTTGGAAAGGTGGTATACAAATAAAATGGAAATGAAAAAAAAATACCCATGATGGTGCTGTCTTCTAAAGTCATCCAGATAGATGGCCAACACGCCACTTCTTCTAATGGTAGATTTCAAAGTTTAACACTCCTTTGGGTGGTTCTAAGTTTCAGTTTCATTAGTAATTATTGTTTAGGTCGTGGCCCGTATCCAGCTTATCTGCCCTAAAAGGGCCAGGGAGGAAGATCTGCAGCGGCAAGAGTTGCTGCTCTTATGCTGGATGTTGTGAGAGATAAGCCAGGCTGCTCTACAAGCAAGAGCCCTGGTGATCCACCATGTGGTTGCCCAGTAATGGAGGACCCTGCAGTTAAGAAACAAGGGAAGGGGAAGGAAGAGGCAGGAGACAGGCCTTCGGCAGAAGGAGAACTCTAGTTTAATGGTGCAAGGGGTTTTTATACAGCACAAGAAGGGGTGTGGAGGAAATGACATCGATGCAACATCAGGGGAAGTGATTGGAGAAAAATTGCTATCTTCCAGGTCAGAGGTCCTTCTGATGTCACATCCTGTGGTACAAGGCAGGGCAAATCCTCAAACAGGAAGAGAAGGGAAATTGCCCTTTAGAAGCATGTGCTTGGATTCCATTTGCGCTTATAATACAGGATGCAAATGCAAAAAAAAAGGGATGTGCGCAGATTCGAAAATCAGATCCAAATGTTCCTGACGTTTGTATATTCAAGTTTGAATCAGATTTTTGAAAATACGGATCTGGATAATCTGGATTCAAATTGGATTTTTGAATTCAAATCGAATTTAGATATTTGAATATTCAAAAATACTCGAATTCAAATGTGAAAAATCTGCTTCATCCCCCTCTTCACCTGCTGCCATTGTTACTGCCCAAGCGGCTTAATAATATCCTTGGCAACCACTATCATGGGGCGCTTTCCTGTGTTGCAGCTACAATCTTGATGGCGGCTGCAACTTTGATGGGGAAGAGGGAGGTTGCCTCTTCCCTCCGGGCACCAAGATCAGCTGTGGACTTTATGCCATGGGGAGGAAACGTTCTCTCTCCTGCTTTCATGATCTCAGCTGCCCCTGACAAGAGGGAAAGCATCCCTCGCTATCAAGATCACAGCAGAGGAATTCCAGGCTTCTATTCTGATGGCTGGAGCCTGCCATAGGAACAGAAACCACCAAAATGGTAGGGCTGTTCTTAACCTGCAGGAAGTAGGGTACCACACTTGAAGAATCCTGTGCCTTGCATGTAAGGATATTGCCTAAAACTCTGCATTGTATTCCAGATGAGATCATGTAATCACTTTCTACAATGACAGTATATTATTCAAAGTTTTCTTTTCAATACATTACTGTTTCTTATTTACCTTTAACATGCTATTAACCTTTTCTTTTTGCATTGCACTTCAGTATTTTCATTGCACTGGCTACCACTGTTCCAAGATCTTTTTCTTGGTCAGCCACAGACAACTCAGATTCATTAGCATCTAGGTATAGTATTGGTGTAGTTTCAATTTTTTGCACCCATATTCATCGCTGTACAGTTCTTCTCACTGAACAGTAAAGAGTGAAATTGCACTGTAGGAAACTACACAACAGAAGTAATGGGACATGATTAGACATAGAGGAATGACATGGATCTAGGCCACTCTTACATACCTCGAAAGTGGTGCAGGAGATAATTTCTTCCGGACTACACTGAACAATATGACTACACAGATGGAGGTCAGTGAAGCATTTTTCCCTACCAGATCGGCTCCCTCTTAGATATCCACAACGTTACATTATTTATGCCAGTGGGATTTTCTTTCTTCAGTCCGATTAATAAGTTTTGGACTACGCATCCTACTTGCAAAAGGGGACAAAAATTTGCATAAATACTGAAGTATCAGTTTTGGGGGGGGGGTTGCCTTTTCTCTGACGGAACAAGTAAAAGGTTAAGGTTGCTCTTGGGGTCATCTTGGTCCATAAAGGCTCAGGTGATCACTGTGGCTGGAAGTGCATATTGACAGCCGTGTCTTACCCAGAAAGAGAGAGCCTGGCCACTGGTAGCCTCATGTTTAGTCTATTGTAATGTGCTCTAGGGGCGCTCCAGAAGCTGCAACTGGTACAAAATACAGTAGCCAGGTTGCTGAATGTGGTGCCTTCGGGGGCATACATTATTACACCAGTTCTTCAGTAACTGCACCAGTGCCTGTTAGCTACTAAAATATATAAGGCCCCGAAGAACTTGGGACAATGATAACCTAAATAACACCTCCTTTGTTATACCAAGGGCAAGTGCGAAGATCATCTAGACAGGTCCAACTTTGCATCCCATAAAATAGAGATGCTGCATCCGGCTCCTTCTCCGTTTATGATCAGGAAAGCAGTGAAGACGCACCTCTATGCTCAGGCCTTTGGCTGAATGTCGGTCATGTTTCCCCCACTGTAAACACTACTGTTTTAATTGATATTGTTTTGTTTTTAACATGCTGGATTTTAAATGCTGTGATGTTTTTTATTGCTTTAAGATATATTATTTTGTTTGATATGGTGGATTTTAACGGTTGTTACCTGCCCTGAGACATTCAAGTGTACGGCAGCATAGAAATATAAATAATAAATACAGTACATAATCAGCCTTCTCTACAGAACCTTCCCTTTCTTCTGCTATTCGTGAGGCACCAGCACTTACAGCTTTTACCCTTGTTTTTAATCTGTAAACCATTTCAAGATTTTTTTTAATGAGAAATAATATATAAATGTTTTAAACACAATAATAGTAATAAATAAACTTTGCAGAGGCTTCATAATATGCAAATATTTTTATTTTCTAGAAGGTTCAAAACGAATCAGTCGGAAGCCACTTATGAGTATGTGCAAAACTGTTTTGGGTTTTAATTTATCTGAATTGAACCTGATGGTCCAACCTGTTTGAGCTGAACTGAACTATTCCCTGTTTGAAAGGGGCTGGTTCAAATTGGACCAGGGGTGTTCATTCAAACAATTCAGATCCATAGTTTGACTCCGAGCAATGTATGTTCAACCTGATTTCACGGGAAGTTTATAGTTAAAGTAAGGGCAAATTCACACTTTGTCTCCCGTCACTGGGACGCAAAGCACTAGAATGCCTTAGTCATCCACACTTGCGGACCCCCAAAGCATTCGAAACTTAACGGTACGTTGATCACTTACGTGAGCGTATGTTCTCTTGGATCCAGCCGATTCACGCTGGGTAATGTCACTTCCCTTCTTGTCCGACTGAACGCAAAAAAATTTCCTCCCCTCTGCTAGGAGGCGCCTCAGAGGACCTCTCTCCTTGCTCTCCTTCTATCCCCCCAGTTTGTCGTGTGAGATCCGACCCGAGATCCGTTCCTGAAACATAATCCAGGAAACAATAGGAAAGGGAAAGGAAAAAGGAAAAAAGAGAGAGAGCAGCAAGAAGAAAGGCAGGAAACCCCAGACAAGCAATCAAATAAACTACTGCTGAACCCACCAACAAAGGGCGGGTCGTGAATCGGCTGGATCCAAGAGAGCATACGCTCACGTAAGTGATCAACTTACCATTCTCTTGGTATCCAGCCTCTTCATGCTGGGATGTACCAGAGGCCCCCCAAAAAAGGATTCACAGGGTGGGAAAGGAAAATATCAAGTCTTACTTTCTCATAGATCACGTGCTGAAGGACCCTCCTCCCGAAGGCCGCATCAGCCGAACGAAATTGGTCAAGCCGATAGTGTTTGGTGAAGGTCATAGGAGATGACCAAGCTGCTGCTCTGCAAATTTCCTCCAAAGGGGCATTGAGGGCCAGAGCCGCGGAGGTTGCCGCAGACCTAGTGGAGTGAGCTACAATGCCCTGGGGAACCGGCTTGCCCTTGGTTTGGTATGATAGGGTTATGCAGGCCTTGACCCATCCTGCGATAACCCTGGCATTCGCCTTCTGACCCATATTGGATGGATGGAATCTCAAAAATAAGGAAGGCGACTTTCTGAACGATTTTGTCCTATCCTGGTAGAATAAAATCGCTCTTTGTACATCTAACGTATGCCACTTCCTCTCCTGATCCGTTTTCGGATCAGGCGAAAAAGTGGGAAGGTGGATCTCCTGTGCTCTATGAAAAGGGGAGTCCGCTTTAGGCTGAAATTGGGGGTCCAGACGAAGAATAACCGAGTCCGGAGTGATCTGACAGTACGGCTCATCCACTCGGAGAGCCGAAATGTTGGACATCCGATGCGCTGACGTAATCGCCACCAAGAATGTGACCTTAAAAGACACCAATCTCAGGGATACAGATGCCAAAGTCTCACAGGGCCTCTGAGTCAGCGCTGAAAGAACCAGCCTGAGGTCCCAGGTTGGAAACCTGTGAACCATGGGTGGGCTCTTTGCCTTGAGGCCTGCCAGAAAGATCTTAATATACTCCTGCTGAGCCAACTTAAAACCCAGAGACAGGTCCAAAACCGCTGCTAGGGCATGGACCTGCTTCCTGATGGTGTTAAAACGAAGGCCTCTGCGGATGCCTTCTTGAAGAAAGGAAAGGATCTGAGCAGTAGTCGGCTCAGTCGGGGTAATCCCTCACGGTCTACACCAACGAATAAAGGCCTTCCATGCTGCATCATATATACGCTTGGTGGAAGATCTCCGGGCCTCCAGCATGGTGTCAATGACATCACTCTCAAGGCCAGCTGCTTCTAACAGCGACCTTTGAGTAAGAACGCTGTCAGGGACAGCCAACCTGGGTCCGGATGTGACACGTTTCCCTGAGATAGTAGGTTCAGGGAGACTGGCAAGGGGACGTGAGGACTGACCTGAAGGCTCCTGAGGAGGGGAAACCAGGACCTCCTTGGCCAAAAGGGGGCTATCACAATCACCTGGGCCCTCTCCCGAGAAACCCTTTGCAGGAAGAGGGGAAGAAGCAGAAAAGGCAGAAACGCGTAAAGGAGCCCTCTGAGCCACTGGGTGGAAATCACATCTACCACCCAAGCTCCCAGTTCCCTGTCCCTTGAAATGAAGCATAGGACTTGGGCATTTTATACCGTAGCGAAAAGGTTGACAACCGGTTGACCCCCATCGCCCCACTAGAGACGCGAAAACCTCGGGGTTCAAGCGCCACTCCACCTGAGGGAGATCCCGCCGACTCAGAGCATTGGCGAATGTGTTCTGGGATCCCTGCAAATAAATAGCAGAGATAGAGAGAAGATGAGACTCAGCCCAAGTAAACAATTCTCTAGACAAAGCCATCAGGGACTTTGACCTCACACACCCCTGGCGAACCACATGGGCTTTGGCCGTCACGTTGTCAGTTAGGATCAATACGTGTCGACCCTCAACCAAGGGCCTGAAGTGAATAAGGGCTAAATAAATGGCCCTCAGATCCAACCAATTAATCTGATAGGAAGCCTCCTCCGGGGACCAGACACCCTGCGCGGTCTGGCCCAGACAATGGGCACCCCAGCCCCTGTTACTAGCGTCACAAGTCCACAATGAAAGAGAGGATTTGACCTCCTGCGGTAGTGAGGCCTTCAAGTTCCGTTTGCTAGCAATACTGGGCATGGAGGGCTTCAAAAACCATTGAAGAGGTCTGAGATGAAAATTTGCCCAGGGTACCAAATCAATCATCGAAACCATTTTGCCCAGGAGAGAAGCGAGCGTGGAAATACCAACTCTGGTGGACTTCCTAACCTCCATGGCCAGGGCCACGAGAGTCTGAATCCTCTCCTCACTCGGCGAGATGGTAAAGGCCTCCGTATCCAATCTAGCCCCAAGCTTACCATCTCCAGCAGCCTCCCGGCAGCTTCTCACAGGAAGCTGTGCTACTTCCATGGTGCTTGCAGTGAGGCACACATCACATGAGATGGGGCAGCCAATGGGAATTTAACTGCAGTCTCGGCTCTCATTGGCTGTTCTCGCTGTCCTGTTCTTGCTTCGAATTTACCTGATACTACAGAGTATTTGCTCATCATGTGTGATACAGAAGCTACCAAATTTGCCCTTGCTTGAGAACAATTATTTGAGCAATACAGAATTTGCAAAATTCCTGAATTATCAGAGGCAAAAACAGACTCCTGAACTGTCCATTGCCTACTTAATTAATGAAATAATTGTTAATAAAAGGATTTGTTTATAGAACTGGTTTATTGTACACATAAAATCATTGTAATGTAATGTAATTTTAATTTTATTATTAGTGCTTTGTTTAAAAAGGATTCGTTTAAACACTAGATTAGATGGATCAAAGAAAGTCTTTTCCCAGGAGGTTCTGCTAACTAATAAATCTTAGAATGCAAAGATGCAGATGGGAAGAAGGAAAGTAATAAGTCAAGGAAAAACACAACACTAAATGGGAAAGTTAAAATTCTGAGATGGAAATCTCAATATAGATAAAGGAACACTAGGGCCACATTCCCACTTGGCTCAGTTAAAGCGCAATTAACAAAAACAGATGTGAGCACACATTATGCACATTCTCATTTTTTGTTAATTCTGCATTAAAGCGGAGCATAGTGGTGGCATAGCAGCAGCAGCAGTGGCCAAAAGGGAGAGGGCGGGACTCGCTCGCTTGCTCACTTGCCCGCCCACCCACCACCTGGGGTTCCTCCTCCCTATGCCTCAGGGCACCACAGCTGCTCAGCGGGAAGACGAGCAAGCAAGCAAGCGAGCAGGGCAGCGGCAGCAGTGGGCCATAGCCTGAAAGGCCGATGGCAGCCACAATGGCAGGGCGAGCAAGGCAGTGAGGGAGGTTAGAATTTGTATGCAAGTAGCCACCACAATGGCGAGAGGGTAAGAGAGCAATGGCAACTGAGGCTGAGGCCGCGCGTGCTACTGGCAAAGCAGAGACCAAAATGGCGGGCAGGCGAGGCTTGGGCACCATATACTTTGCTTTTACTTTCCCCAAAGGAAAAATAAAGCGTATTACTGACAGAAACAGGAGCAAGAGTTGTTTGAACTAGTGTTTTTTTAATTTGTTTTTCCCAATTACTCCTCTTTTTAATGCGGAAAGCCACTTTTCAATGCGGACAGAGTGTTTTGAAAAAAGTTTGGACGTGCCAAAAAGTCCCAGTGGGAACGGGGCTTAGGAAAATAAATAAAAGTATTTTTAAATTTGATCTTAAATCTTCTCTGATCCTGGTAAATTTGATCACAAGGGCTGCAAAGAGAATCTGTTAGGGGATTGGGCAAAAACCTAGAGGCAAAAGCCATGGACACAAACTTGTGCTTTGTAGCAGTAAAGAGAGAAGCAGTTGAAGTAAAACCTGTTAAATCAATTAATAATAATTCAGGCAGGGCACTGGAGCGTATGGCTCATGGCCTTCAGTGTCTGTATACTAATGCTCAAAAGCATGACAGAATTATAGAGCCACTGAGTTCAAAGGGACCCTGAACATCATTAAGTCTGTATTTTTCTGTTAACTGTCTTTCATTTTCAGCCCAGTACTGTAACCCATCAAGAACATATTTGATATCCTTTTCCCTAATTTTATACTATCTACACACTAGGTGTGAATTCCATTCACCTCATTGTTTAAGCTATTACAGATGAGAACTGAGCACTTTTATGAAATTTCCCCAGGCATAGTCTGTACATGCTCAGAGACAAGGGATCTTTGCTTGTTAGTCTTGGTACATTCTGTCAGTTTTGACTGAGGAATACATATAACACACACCAAATATGCTACAGTGAGTCACTTACTGTAACACACTCACAAAAGGGCAAACAATGCCTGTAACACATCCGTCTTTCGAGAAACAAGAGATTGGAAGAAGAAGAAGAAGAAGAGTTGGCTTTTCTACCCCACTTTTCTCACTCATTTAAGGGGACGCAAAGCAGCTGACAAACCTTCTGTTCTTCTCCCCACCACAGACACCCTGTGAAGCGGGTGGGGCTATGGGAGCTCAGACTAGCTGTGACTAGCCCAAAGCCACCCAGCTGGCTTCATGGAAGGAGGAGGAGAAGGAGAAGAGTTGGCTTTTCTACTCTGCTTTTCTCACCCATTTATGGGACTCAAGTTGGCTGACAAACCTTTTGTCCTTCTCCCCACCACAGAAACCCTGTGAGGTAGGTGGGGGTGTGAGAGCTCAGAAAGAGAGCTGTGACTAGCCCAAGGTCAACCAGCTGGCCTCATGGAGGAGTGTGGGCTCGAATGGGGACACCACCAGATAAGAGTAAAGACACGCTAACCACAGGATCAAACTGTCTCAGAAAAGGAGGGAACGAGGAAATTTTCATGTTCTTCACTCACTGTCCCCATGTGGATGAATGGAAAGTTTGGAGGAAGTGACTACAGGGCAAATGGCTGAACTCCTGCCCATTTCTTAACTGCATATGAACTCAGCCCTATTTTTGTTTCAGTTTTTCTTAGATCATTTCTGCCCTTACCGTTTACTGGTTTAACAAGGGGACTACAGGCCTCCCTCCTGCACTCCTGGTGGGGTCTGTGGGAGGTCCCATGCGTTGCTAGCGTGAGTCCATCTACACAGCATGGAGCATAAACTGAACAGACCAGCCTAGGAGGCCCCAAATGACCTCTTTTAAGAAGTCTACCAGCGTCCTAGCATTGATAAACTGGGCCAGAGAAGCATCCCCCTGTGTTCTGGTGCTCCACAGAGGACCCATTTCAGCAGCCCAACCAGACATACAGCAGAGATGGGTTCCCTGGAGGTTCTGAAGCCAGGAACCTTCATTCTTTGCCATCAGAGGCAGCTACAAATCTGTCACAAGCTTTGGCGCTGGTGCAGGGGCTGGGCCAAAACAGCAGCCCCAGTGTGGATGGCCTTGTTCTGGTCCAGGGATGGATCCTTACACTCCTGGAATAGATTGCATCTTCCAGGACAAGTGGCCCACCCTATATGAACACAAGTAAGGTAAGCCTAAGAAATGTAGATGTTTTCTGCCAGTGCAACTATCTTCTCCATTTATTGAGATATCTCGTGTCTTGCCAGTTTGGCTGGTTCTGACCCTGGAACTGGGAGCATTTCAAAGATCCAGATTGAGTCTCCAGCACCTTCCCAGAGAAAGGCAATGAGAAACCACTTCAGTATCTCTGCCAAGAAAACTGCATGGATGTTGAGTTCATCTTGAGGGTATCTTTACTTTTATTTGGGAAGAGTCAATTCCCCCCCTCCCCTCCAAGAATAGTTGTAAAGACAGGCTTCTCAGTATTCCAATGGAGTCTACACGGTTGTAAATTAATGTCATATTTTTATGTCCTGTATTCTAGGATAATAGAGAAAGAACTCTTGTGTGATATTTCTTCAGGTATTTGAGAAATGTTCTCAGACTCCCTCAGTCTATTCTTTTCAGGAAAAGGAGTTCAATAACCTCTTTTGGTAGCTCATTATATCACTACCTGCTCATGTAATTATACAGATTTCTCTAATTTTTGAAGTTACAGTTCCCCTATTAGATTTTAATTTAAACACTTATTTATCTTTTCCTATTGACTAATGAGACTAATTTGCATCTTGTCTGGCATAATTTTTGACCCTCTTTTATAACCACTGAACCTCAGAGATTATTTGCAGCTCCTCGTTATCTGAATTTGATCTGGATATTCTTATCATTTCATTCTGGAAGTGCTGGGCTTTAGCAAGGAAGGGATATAGAATCCTTCCTTCCTTCCTTCCTTCCTTCCTTCCTTCCTTCCTTCCTTCCTTCCTTCCTTCCTTCCTTCCTTGCAAAAGGAATTAAGCCTTTCAGAAAAAGTCTTCAGTAAAAAGCAGGTCTTGGTTTAAAGCCCAAGAACCTTTTTCAAGATGGGCATTAGGAGCCAATGCAAGAACAAACGTGAATCCAGGGTCCTTTCTGCACTGGTTCTTATTCCATATTATATCTCAGGATAGGGACCTGCTATCCACATGTTAGTGCATGCTACGGCAAGCCCTGGGCCAGGTCTTCTGTACTCTGAACCAGCATGAAGATGGTAGGTCCCTAGTCTGAGATATAAACCAGAATAAGGCCCAGTGCAGAAAGGGCCCAGATTGCACCATATGGCTTTCCCCTACTTGAACATAACCAGTATAGAAGAAGCCACCATTCACTGATCAACCACTCAGGGTGCATTCCCACTGGGGTTTTATGGAGCTTTGAAAACAATTTGAAAATTCTTTGTCCCCATTACAGATTGGCTTCCCACACTTTTTGAGTGACTACTAGAACATGCTGTAAATCCAAATACCACAGGCAAGGACAGAGAGGAGGAAGTATTTTTCCATCCGGAGGGCCATTGGTCTATGGAATTTAGTACCAGAAGAGGTGGTGACAGCCATCAGCCCTGATAAGACAAGGAGCAGTTGTCCTCCATGGATTTATTGAACTTTCTCAAGTATGAGATAAATTCATGGAGGACAAATGCATCAGTGGCTACTAGAATGGATGCCACTGGGCTGGTCCCTCAAGGTCATCTGCAGGGAACTGAGAGCAAGTGAAGGTTTTGCCTTTGCCTTCCGCTTTGCCAGGAACATTTGGCGTGGCACTTTCTGACACCGGATGCTAGACTAGATGGGCTGTGGCCCAATCCAGCAGGGCTCCTCTTGTTTCCCTACATTCTAACATGAACAGAAATATGCAGCAGTAGCTGTAGGAATTGACACTTTCTGTACAGAAGGAGAAAAGGTGAAAACACTGCTACGTTCGAAGAAACAGAACTTTTACTGATCCACAGCTATAAATGCACTGAGCCCTTCCGGGATGGAGGCAGCTCTGCAGTGTGTGAATGCACTGTGCCGGAGCATGTCCAGCCATCCCGACTGGCCAATTGCAAAGAGGCCCGAAGTTAGGCAAATGGATTGGGCATATTTTGCTGTGGTCAATAACACAAGGTAGAGGACCAGAACATGTACTAGCATTCACACTTGGTAATGCTCGTACGCACCAGACTGAGCCCCATGAGCCCTAGAGATGTACCTGTGTCTGGGCACATGTCCAGGTGCCACCATCTTGTTTTTCGAGCCTGGTGTGACTACGCATGCACCGGCAACACTCCACACAGTTGTGCTTGGGGTCATCTGAGGTCCAAAATGGTGAGAACGGTCATGGCACTGGACAGAAAAGATAAGCTTCGGTTAAGGGTTGGGACCCATGTGGTGCGCCATTTTGTGCGTCAGTGCTAGTAGGCAATAGGGTAACATCTGGTAAGACAGAAGGCATTTCTGGGCTTGAAATGCCTCCTGCAGGTGTAGACGCTCCTTACCAGATGTTACCCCATGACATACTACAGGGATAAGCGTGAATTGGCATCATGTTTCATTCTCACATTTCTTTATTTCATTTAAGAAATGAAATATGTTATTTCTCATGTTTTCTTAAAAAGGGGGCGAAGTGACTCAAATGCAATAAGAAAAAACGAAAAGAAAGGATTGAAATTGTGAACCTAATCAAATCTGTTTTTGAAATGCCCTTTTTTTTTATTTTCACGCTTGCAAGAAGATAGTTAGTCATTCACCCCTGTGGTGAAAACTAAAGGGAAGTCTAGTCAAAGAAAATTAAAATGTTTTGTATCCTACCAGCATAGCTCACTACCAAGCGCATACTGTTTACCTTCTGTGGCGAGGGGCTCTGGCAGCCGATCATAACAACAAGCATTTTGCTGGGCTCTAATAAAAAAGACACTGCACAGCCATCGGCTCATTAATCTAGTCTCTTCTCTTGCTTCCCATCAAGGATACAATGAGGGGGAAAGTCTGTTGAACAAGAGGCTCCATGTTTTCACTGAGTGCTACCCTGAGATTTGAAGCGCTTTGTGCTAAATCTTGCTTAACATAATTGCATGAATAGCTGCACTGAATTCAACAGGCATTGTTGCATTGTGACTGCATGTGGGTTAAACCACTTTAAGAACAGGATTATTTGCTCTGCTCTGATACTTCCTGGGCAACAGTGCAATGGCTGAAGGTATGAGCAAATCTGAGTGAACGAGAAAAAGCGTTCGCCGGTTCAGAAACCATTAAATATGAATTCATGAAATGTGATGCTTTTTTTGCTGTCAAGTGAGCACATGCCTAAAAGTTTGGGATTTTTATCAATTAAAACTGGGGGGGGGGAATCTTTCCTTACCACACCAGAAAAGCTTAGCTGAACGATTCAATTTGGTTCTCTTTTCCCGAGAACCTCATTTTCCCCTGAAGATGAACTCTAAGGCTGTGTCCCCATCCAACTTTTAAAGAGCTTTGAATTCGTTTTCAAAGCTGGCAATTCCCACAGCATCAGACAGATCCGCAGTTTCTGGGGATTAAAAGTCCCGAAATGTAGATTATCTGTATTTGAATCAAAAGAACTCTCACTGTGGAATTTAGGAATAATCCTCTTTTTTTTTGCAAATGGAAATGTACACAGACTTTTAGGGGCTTTGCCTCTGTTTCCTTCAGCCAATGAGAAAGCATGATTATCAGCTAAAGGAATGCTCCATTGGTCGAAAGAGGAAGGAACAGAGGGGAAGAAGATCAGATGTTGTACCGAGCTGTGATTTTACAAAGTGTTTGATATTGATCACAGCCATCATAAGATTAAAAAGAAGGTTTTTCTCCCGTCCTTCCCCCCTCCTCTTCAGATAGCCATGTGTGTGAAAGGGGGGGGGTCACTTTCTTCCACACGTTTTACTTTAATTCAGTTTTTTAAATGATGGGGGTGGGTGGGATGGATTCTGCCTTAAGAAAGCAAACGAGAGAGATCAGCAGGAGGGGAGGAGTAGGAAAAATATATACAAGATGGAGGGGATGGGAATAAACAGGGAATAAAAAGTGCTGCTGGGGGTTTCTCCCCTGCTGGACACTGAAGAATGGAGAGTGAGTTTGCATTATAACTTAACAATGGAAACACAAAAAATCCAACTTCACTGCTGATTTTTTTAAAAAAGTTATTTAAATTTGGATTAAATCACCCAATGGGGATCCAGCTTGTAAGTCAGGAGTCTTCTTCCATCAACGCTTCACATACATTATTCCAAAAGCTGCATACTCAATAGAGTAACATGGATCAAAACATCGTACACAAATATCGAGGCCTACGAACCAAGCACACCTACTCTACCTTCAGTGCTGCCATCATGCAGACTGGGACTGCCTAGGCATGTACACGGATATTCGAGAAATTAAAAATCCAATTCAAATACGATGAATATCAACATTTGAATTCGAATCAGATTCTTGAAAATTTGGATTTTCAAATCCGGATCGAATTCGGATTTTCAAAATTCCGATACGGATTTTTGAATAATTCGACTGGGTTCGTCATCGTATATCGCATCCGAATATTGGGTCTATTTGCACTTATAATACGGGATGCAAATGGGATGCAAACAAACGGCAAACATGATAAAAACGGGGATGCAAACGGATTCGAAAATTGGATAGGAATGTTCCCGACATTTGGATCATTCAATTTGAATTGGATTTCCAAAAATATGGATCCGGATAATCTGGATTCAAATTGGATTTTTGAAAATCCGGATTTTCAAATTTCAATTTGAATCGAATATTCAAATATTCTATTCAAGTTGAATCCAAATGCAAAAAACGCATTCATGCACATCCTTAGTACTATCTACTTCTTATGTGAAGAAATTGCTAATTTTTTTACTATTTAGTAACTGCTGCCTAGTAGTCCCAGATGCAAACTAGTGGTCTTCTCAGAGAAGAAGGCAAAAGAACTAGAAGTCAATCGTTCTACCTGAACAATTATCAAGGAAATTAAGGAATTTATAGACGATACACAAAAAAGAACAGCAGAAAGTGATGCTTAAGGAGCGACTGGGCACAACACGCCATTTTCACTGGACCAGACCGTTCTCTGGATGCCTCCTCTGGAATATTCCCAATTGTGACATCTAAACCCCCATGAATCTGAGAGACTTTGCCTTCAAAGTGCTTAGCAAATTTCTCACAGCAGATATTACCTGTGTAAAACTACTCTTATCCTGCGTTCTTTAGAAATGTAGTTAAAGAGCAAGTAGGGAGTGAGAGTTTTCATTCTTCAACCAAAATGGATTTTTTTTTCATTAAAAATGATTTCATTTGTTTCTCCTTTTCCTTCCGCTTCTTGTCACCCCATTTCCGGAGGGGGGGGGAACCACGTTGGGAGTTAAGGAGTTAAGAAAGAGGAAACTGCTTGAACGAAGAGGTGGAGATTTCCCATCCAGCGGCCCATCAGTCAGGAGCATCGCTTGGAGCCAGGTTAGGTTACCAGAATCAGATGTGAATATGATGCACTGCAGTAAGTCGAGTCATATATTTGGGTAAATGTTTTGGGAAGGCTTTTTTTAGTGTTTGGGAATTGGGCATTTATACTTACTGAGATGGCTTTTAAAAGCCCAGTGTGGTCTCAGCCTAAATCCTATAGTCTGAGCGAAAAACGAAAGCAAATAACATCTTGAAGATCCTTAGGGAAGAATGTGAAAAAGCACTAAGCATGTGAATGATTGGGTGTAGGTGACCCTAAACAACAGCAGAGGCAACCCTTCACAACATCCAGCAGGTCAGAATTTAAGCTCAGTTTCCTTTTACATAGGTTCCCTACTCAGGGATGCCTCATCATCATGGCTTGGCTTCACAAACGAAGATTAGGGAGGTCTCGACCCATGCTTGCACGTTGATGGCTAACGTTGTACAAAATCCACTTAGTGGAGCCAATTTTCATTTGAGTCTGAATAGAATTTTAGCTTTAATACTGCTTTTCCTAGCATTAGGGGACAGAAGGCCTGGTTCTGCTTCATTTTAGCTGTTTTGTCCTCCACATCTCCAGCCACAGGAGGCCCTAGTCACCACCGCACAAGAAAACGCATTCCCAAATGAAAGAATCCTTGGGAAAAGAAACAGAAGATCTTAAGCAACACACAGGGGGCTTTTAAAAGAAGAAATGAGCTTTAAATGTTCCAAATTGATACAGTCATGCTACAGTTGCTACAGAATAAATAAAAGAACTATGAATTCAATGGCAAAAGTTTAAAAATGCTAGCAGGTAGATCTAAAAATTAAACTTAGAATTAACAATATTGGTTCAATCAGTCACTGACTGGACAATTAACTTATTACATCAGAAATACAAATAGAGTCTGAATAATTCTGTAAGGAGAAAGCCATGTCTCCACTTACTATCCCTTGGGCCTATTGCTGTTTAAGAAGATGGCAGCTGCTGCTACATCTCCATTTGCAGCAGCAGGCATCTTATCACCCCCCCCCCAAGAGTGATCATGGTTGGAAGCACCATCGTTGCAGGATGGGATTTTGCACCCTGCGTAGACACATTCCTACTCGCCACTGATAAGATGCCACCTTGCTCACCTTCCCAGAAATGTCAGCCAATAAGAGGAGAGTTGGCCAAATCACTCAGGAAGGTAGAGAAAGCACCTGATAGTAACACTTTTGCTCAAAATTGAAGAGCCGATAAAATACGTGACCTCATTAAATAAGGCATCTCAAGGCCTAAATGGATACACCCTATTCTTCTAGAAATATTTTTAGAAGGTATTTATCCCGATTGATCTTTGTAAAACATTTCCTTCCCTTTCAGTTAGGCAGCTTTTCAAAGCATTAATTCATACTATCATATCTGAATCAGTCATAGAGCATCTAATCAACACACTTTATCAACCCCTCTAAAATGATTTTAAGGATTAACAATATTTCAGTGTACCAAGAACAAAACAGGTTGTACTTTGCTCCTCTCTTACATATCCTAGCCATTTAATTTGTAGCAGGAAAATTAGGCAAAATCGTATTGTTACAGGAATAAATATTGAAGCAAATGAATGTAAGCTGCCATGGATGTGTTTCTGATTATTTCTAATCTTCCAGGGATTGTAGCTTCTTTGGAAAATAAAACACACGATCTTGGCAATATAGCTGGTTATAAAATCATCTGTACACCCACAGCCATGAGCGTGAATGAACAACCAATATGCATGCTGTCTGTCTGAGGCCATGGTGAAATGAAGTAAGTTAGTGAAGGGGGGAGGCAACATCAGGACAGAGAGACAGATGGCTAAAAGAGAAGAGCATGTGGGTAACGAACCAACTAGGGTGAGGAACCTCTTTTACGACAGCTAATTGGTGGTACTTTTCGCCAGCTAAATATTCTCATGTTACTAAGGGTGTAATACAAGTGTGCTGGAAGCACTGTCAACAGTGTGCACCCTCAGAGCTTTCCTTGGAAATGGATGGCCTACGGAAGCCCCCTACGGAAGAAATGAAGATCTTGCCAGTCTGGGGAGAAATGAAGTACCAGCTTCACATGGCATTTAGACTCTTCCAGGCACTGCTTTATGAGTCCAGATCATGAGGCACATCTTTGGCTCATGGGATTTTGCCCTTTGCATTTTAATAGGTTTATAAATTGAGAGGTGGCAGCATTAGCTCCATTCCTCCTGGGAAAGAGGTACAAGAACTAGGGCACTCCAGAGAGGCCCATTTTCACCTGTGAAGTGCCAGGAACGGTCAAAGAGTCCCAGAATTTCCTCCCATGTCTGCATTCATAGCTGAATAATAATATGTACATGAAATATTTACCTTTTGCCCAGCAACCAATTAAATAAATTGCTACCCATCTTTGCAATAGTTTGAGGACAACCATAAAGCACTCACATGTCACCACCTGATGTAGTTTACTGAGAGAACAGCAACTTCTAGATATATTATTGGGAATTATCGGGGGTCTCAGCAGGGGACACAGAGAGAGTGTCCACAAGGCAGCCACAGCTGCCCATTTCTCCAACAACCTGGATTTGAAGAAGTTGAGAAACAATTTCAGGATATGGACTTGTCCAGCCTAATTGACTGTCCACGTTGCCTCCACCATCACCACTGTGCCTCTGTACAGTTTTCTTCTGATTGGAGATCTTCTTCTTGAAGGATGCCTTCCTGAACCGTGGCAAGAATTTTGCTGGCATTTCCTTTGCCATCTTTTAGGCAATCCACTTTCAGCCTTCCGTGTCCTGAATTTGGTCTGCCTCCCCCTCACTGAGCTTGCTGTGAAACACGGATCTGCAGTGTCATCTGGAGACGGGGGAGGGAGAGTTACTGCTGCTGGCAGAGCCCACAACCAAGCTGTCTTGAGTGGCATTCAGAGCCAGACGTACACGTACCAGTTCAACGCTCAAGTAGCTCTCAAGCAACTAACTGCACTGGGAAAGAACACTGTTATCTAAAGAACTGATTCATCTGGAACTACAAACTTTCAATAAGTACCTTGGTTGTTTGTACAATCTGAAAGAGGTCCTAATCAGAAAAAAAAAAGTGAGATAGAAAACATAGATTACATTCACATACAGTTTTCGAAAAGCACCTCTAGGCTGCATTCCCACTTGACTTCTTAAATCCAGGTTGGACTTTTAACATCCGGATTCAGGACCAAGTGCACAATCCAGCTGTCCCCATTTGCCTGAGGATAACATGGGCTGAATCCAAATACTGGCATTCCCACTCTAACCACACACACACAAAAAAAAAAAAAACCAGCATGGAGAAACAAAACCTTTTAATCTCTGCCCCTGTCCAACTCCTGTTAAGCCTTGCCCCGCAGAATCAGCTGCAACAGAAGCAATAATTTCTTTCACACTCTCCCTTTCAAATCAGAAACTTCCTCCGTTCACATTGCCAGGAAGGCAGCAGTTTTGCACTTAAACAGGAGAGCGAAAGAACCGACAACACAAAGCAGTTCCCTTTCAAAGTAAAGACAGCTCGCACAGAGGCAGGGGGAGAGAGGCTATTACTCTCCCTTTCAGTTTCCCTCCCCTCCCCTCTGTAAAATGGAGGCTGGCAGCTTAATTTTCCCCTGCTGTGCCGGCCTTGCTACAATGCATCTCTTGAGGCTTGTGTTTTTAAAAAGTTTTCCAGCAACCATATCTCTCCTAATTGCAGTGTGTTAAGAGCAGGCATGGCGAGGGGAGGGAGGAGACCTTCGCAGCTGTGAAATCCCACCCACATCCAGCAGACATTGGCCAGAAGGATAGATTTCTGCCCCAAATAGTCCAGTAGCATTCCCAAAGGTGAAAAAATAACATGGGCTGGGCTCCAAAAGGGGACTGAGAACAGTTTTTGTGAGGACTTCTTTTCTGTGGATTTTTGCAGGATAGTCCTCATAAAATCCAGGAATAAAAAAATAATTGGGATCTCCCAATCCTGAAAATGGATTTGATTTGGATTTAAACTTATATGGGAGTACAGCCCTCGAAACAGCTTAGAGATGGTTTGAGCTGGGATCATTCACACTCCAGTGTGACCCCCGCCCCCATTCATGAACAGTTTAGACTGAAAATAAGTGGATTACAGGTGGGATAAGAACATGAGTGCTACACCCAACCTTTTCTCGGGCTCTTTTGAGGCAGGTTTTTTCTTCCTATGTGTGAACAAGACCTTTCCTCTTCAAGTCTTTGAATCAAAAGACAGAAGAAGAATACACCCCCCCTCCCCAATTCACTACAGAGTGTGGCTTCTTTTTTCTGCTCATTGAAGCAAACTGACACTTCAGATCCATCGTCATGCCGAAAGCAAGGAAGGAGAAACTTTGATTAAAAATATGTGGAGGAAACAATTGTCCTAAAGTTCTGAAATGCTGAAGGTGGGATCGTGTCCTCTCTTAGGAACACCCAGTTCACAACGGAATCGCATGAATGTCGTTCCTTTAAGTCGCTCCCTGTGTCGGCTATAGGGCTAGGTGTCCCGTTCTAAAGATCTGCATCTGGAAAGCAACCCGCTAAATGTAGTTCAAGAAGACCTCCTCCTCTCATCCTTTGACCTGTTTCCATGGAATGCTCTCCCTGTTCAGAAAATCTTACAGTTTGCCAAACTGTCAGCTAATGCCGTAATGAATAGTTCTAATTACATTCAAGCAGCAGAGAGTACAGCCATTTTAATCAATCTGATCCTTGCAAGCTATTTGGCAGACAGACAAGAGGCAGCCCAAGGAAGCTCTGCCAAATTGTGAGTAACCTTTTTATTCTAAATTCTGCCTTTCAACAGACTGAATGCTCCGATGCTTGGAGAAGGCTTGGTTTTGTTTGTAAAATGGCTTCTGTAGCTTCGGCATAAATTATTATATGCTGCTCAAACAATTTCAAGTATTAAAGGTTAACAGCCAGTCCACTGGATCACAGTACTTGTCTAGTGACTAACCTGCCCTGGACCATCCTCCTCCATTAAATGACTGCCAAAATGCAAAGTCAAGTTAAATTCATGGCAGGCCCGCACAACGTTTGCACCGCCAACCCAAAGGGAGCCCCCGATCATATACTGTAGCGCATCACAGGTTTGATGCACAAGGTGGCATTACAGTCACCTTCCATTAATGCATATTGTTCAATGATTTCTACGAGATTGTTCTGAAAGCCCAATGAAGGCCACCAAGATTTGGGACCAGGTATGCAAATACAGGGACAATTCAGAACCTGAGGGATTTCCGCACTGCAACGCGTTCCAAATGGAACGCGTTCAGGCGGGAAGCTTAAGACAGCTCCGGGCGCTTTCACCGTTCACACACAGACGCGCCGGAACGCGTTCCGGCGCGCCTGTGTGCGAAAGGTGAAAGCGCCGGGAGCTGTCTTGGCCGGCAAAGGCCGGCCAGGGGCGTGGAGACAACTGCGGAGGCAGATCAGCAATCAGCTGATTGTCAAACAGCTGATTGCCAAACCTGCGCCGGCGGGGGAGGCGGGCCCGCGGCTGTTCGGGAGCAAGAAGCAAGCGCGAATCCTTCTCCTCCCGAACGCCTGCGGGCAGTTCGTCCGCGCCCGAAAGCATGTAGAGCACTTCAAAGTGCTCTACATTTGGTACGCGAGAGAGACAGCTCCGGATACGTCGGATCGCAAGCCCCGCGGCGGCAATGCGTTTGCCGCGTTCCAGGCTGTCTCCCACGCGTACCAAACAGCCCCGTGCAAAAACGTCTCAGGTTGAAGACACTCAGGCCTTGGATGCACAGGGTCAAGAGCTTGGTCCATGGGACATGTTGGGTTGCTCCATCCACACCCTGTAGTGTCCCCGTCCCTTCCTAGTGTCCTCTGTTTGCACAGGACAGAGCTATGGAGCTCCGCCTATAGAACTTTTCAGAATACTCCACAAGCAGACTGCATTAACATACCATTCCACAGACAGCATGTGAACAGCAGACTGATGTGGGCAAGTATTCAATGCCTGTCCCCATTTTGGCTGGAGACCATCAAGACCACCACTGTCAGGCCCAAGTTCAAGAATAAGGATCTTTTTGTAGCAACATGCCAGTGTTGGTTGATTTAAAAAATCATGCAGCTCACAGATATATCCCTCAACACCTTTTTACCCATGTTGACATAAGGCAGCCCTTACATCAAACACCCAAGTTAACTCCGCGTTTTCATTCAGACACCAAGTAGCCTTAAGGCAACACCAGAGGCGTTTTCGCACACGCCATTTTAGAACGCGCGGAAGACAGCTCCAGACACAGCATACGCATTGGCTCAGCGGGGCTTGCGCTCCGACGTGTCCGTGCTCTACATGCGTTCGGGCGCGCACGAACTGCCTGCAGGCATTCGGGAGGAGAAGCATTCGCGCCTGCTTCTCTCTCCCTAACAGCCACAGGCTCGCCTACCACGCCGGCGCAGCTTTGACAATCAGCTGTTTTCAGCCAGCGCCGGCTGCGGGAGCCTCCTCAGCTGTCTCCCCGCCCCTTGCCGGCGTTTGCCGGCTAAGACAGCTCATTTGTGCGAATGCTCAAATGGAACGCGTGTAATGCGAAAATGCCTCAGTTCCAATTATTTCACAATGATTACAGGCTTATCTCTACAGCAAAGGAAAAACAGAGTCAATGAAATATGCAAGCAGCCATGGCCTGGTATTTACAAAGCTTCAGCCTTGGCAGCACAGTAGTCTAGCTGACATTATACCGTCCAACAGAGGCACTCCCACATAGGTGAAACATCAATGGGTGAAGAGTGAAGGCAAAGGACTAGGCTTGTCAGGAAAACAAGCATGAAAAAGCCCAGAGCATATGCTTAGCATTAACATCTACAGGATCGACCAAAGAATGTTCAGATGCAGGGTTATGCTTCAGAAAGGAGAGGGTGAAGCTCCTTTCATAGAAAGCTGTGATAAAAAAATAGGATGGATCTTTACATGTTTGAGAAGGCTGAGCCATAAAATAACAGGATGGACCTGAGCGATCATCTTAAAAGGGCCAATGAAATAGTAGTCCAACTTTTTGGAGTGATATGGGGATTTAAGGTAGCAGATGCAAATGCAAACTGAATGTCCATGCCATGAGCACAGCACTCGTTGGCCACAATCTTAAGGGCAACCACCAGCTGAAGGCTGGCCTGGAATTTGGCCCAAACAGATTCAATAGTGTTAGCCCATTCAGTGACACAGGAAGAGATCAGGGGGTAAGGGAAGAATAACATTTAGATCAGTACTGTAAACAGCTTTAAAAGCGGATACCTGTATTGAAGAATACATAGGGTGTTTTTCCACTGTCAGAAAGTACCCATTTTTGCACCCATTAAGGACCCATTTGGGTGTGAGCCAGCTGACCCCATTTCCACTATGGCGCCCATTTGGTACCTGATTGTTTCCACTGCCCCTGGGAAAATCCGGATCATATGGGTACATCTCAGCCTTTAATCTGGATTTTCTGTAGACCCCATTAATGGGGTCTACAATGGGGGCTTCAGCCAGAAAATCCAGATTAAAGGGAGCCTGTTTCCACGAGAAACAAGCAATGGGATCTAGAGGAGGCTAGGGGAAGGAGATGCATCCATGGGGGGGGAGCCCCGAAATCCCAGCTTCGAAGTGATTTTGGAGTCATTTTGAAATCATTCTAAAATGACTCCGAAGTCACTCCAAAGAGATCGGCAAACACTTTGGAGAGGCTCCAGATCTGTCAGCGCGGTCTGTTCGCTTTTAGCACAGACCGCACGGACTTCCCTCCAAAATCCCTCCAAAGCGATCGGCAAAGACTTCGGAGTCTCGCCGCTGGTCTCTCTGAAGATCAGTGCAGACTTCAAAGGCGCTCCAGAGCGATTTCCCGCTGACATCGCGGGCGCTCCAGGGCTGTCCTGTGCTGACTTCGGAGATGTTCCAAAGGGACTCCGGAGCGGCTTCAAAGTCTGTGCCGGTCTCTTTGGAGGGACTTCGAAGAGTGCACCTCTCTCTCTCCCGAAACACCTGGGGTGATGGACAGACCCCTTGGGGGTCAATCCAGATTCCCCACATGGGTGCAAAGGTGTTTCCATGGCAGGGAGGTTAGCACCCATTGCTAATGGGTGCTACACCTCCCATGGAAACACATTGGGTGCTTCCCTTAATCCAGATCTACTAGATCCGGATTAAGGAATGTACCCATTCCTTAGATCCAGATCTTCTGAGATCCGGATCTAAGGAGCGCGGTGGAAAAACATCCATAGAGTCATTATAGGCAATTTCAGCCAAAGGCAAATATGTAGACAAATCATCCTATTGGAAATTGGTAAAACAGCATAAATACCGTTAGCTCCATCAGTCCGAGGGTGGTAAGCAGAGGGAAAGGAAAGGAAATGTTCAAAGATGAAGTGAAATACTTCAAAAAATTGGCAGTGTTTGTGTTCGCCTGCCAGAGAAGGCACCCCGTGACAGTATGTTCTATGAACAGATTGGCCCCTTGAGGGGCAGAGGGGATTTGCTTTCACGGGAAGAAGTGAGACATACAAAAAAAGTGATCAGTTACATATAACAGTAAATCTAGAGAAGGATGGAAGACTGGAAATAAAATCCATTGAAATTACTTCCCATGTCCTGGAAGGAATAGGAGTAGGCTGTAGTGGTTCCTCGTATGTCGTAGGAACAGTTTTAGAAACAGTACAAATAGCCATATGCATACATTTCCAAATCCTTGCACGTGTCGAGTCACCAGTATAACTTCTCTTACAGCCGGGGAAGTTTTCAGCAACCCAGAGTGTCCTGCAACAGGGTTCTTGCGGTGGAAATGCATTATTTTGGACTGCAGTGTGTATAGAACATTGTTGTACTTCGTTGGCAAGCCATCGAAAAGTGTTAGTGTAGAAGCATTAGAATTGTACCATGGATTAGGAATGTGCACAAATATTCATCACATTCAAAATTCTTATGAATTTTGTACACATCTGCCATAAGCACATGTCCCTACGGAACCCCAAAACTGTGGACCCAATGTGTCCATGTACATGCTTATGCAAACTACATGTAAAGTAATGTATGTGCCTGGGTGACATTAACAATTGTCAAGGCTTATCAATACCTTGATACTATTATTTGATAGCATTTTACTTACTTTTAACAAAAGCAAACATTACTGTAGTGAGTCAAACAATACTTCTTGATGACCTTGCTTTTGTAGAACATGTTACTGTCAATGGTAAATGACTGTTTTATAGAATTTGTCCAGCACTTCTAATAGTCAAATTCTAAAGAAAACATTTATTTTAATTAAAGGTGATTCTCATAATTTCCTTTTCCAAGGTTCAATCCAGTTTCTGGTAACTCTGTTGTTGAATACTTTGCTTTTACCCAAATATTTGTCTCTCTAAATTATTTCAAGAAAAACATGTACACTATGACTTTCTGTCATTTCCAGTAAAAGAAATGTCTAAGGCTGCCTCAGTATCTGTATGGTAAAATGTCTCTTGGATCATGTTATTGAAGGCTGGTAAGAGGTTTGTACAATCAGAAGCTATTAAGTCCTCTGTATGGAAAGTTATATGAGCTTTCAATAGAATAGTTTGAGGTGTGACCAATCTATGATTGGGATTGGAAACTCTACGGAAGAATGGCTGAATTTCTCCACTAGAGTGGATTTGATCATGCTTCTATTGTCTGCACTATCAACCAAGGCTTTTACTTCAAACTCAAACCCAAATGCCTGAGTAGGGCATCACTACTTGTAGCAGGGCAACCTAGATTTGGGTCCAGACAGTGTCCTCGTTTTGGGCAGGACTTGGTCATTTCCTGACTCAACAACATCGTCAGTGATTGCAGACTCAGTGGCTGTGTCCCCATGGAAGCTGTTTGGCTCAGATCGGGCATGCATTAGACCAGGGGCCTATTCGCACTTGGCTTTATTCTGGAATATATCCTGGAATAGGGACTTGCTGTCCATATGCTAGTGCAGGCTTCAGCAGGCCCAAAGTGAGGTCTGCCAGAGCCTGCATTAGCATGTGGACCACAGACCCCTATCCTGGGATATACTCCAGAAAAAGGCCAAGTGCGAATAGGCCCCAGGAGCGGCGCTACAATCGAATCTTGCCTGTCGCCATGTCATTTTCCTGGTAACGCAGGCTGGGTGCGGATTGGGTGTGGATGCAGCCATCCCCATGTAAACCGCACCAAACCCACGCACGGGGGAGCAGAGCCATCTCCTCCCTGCCCCTCCTCTTCTCATTGGAAGCCAGAGTGATGTCAGCCCACCCCTGTGCTGCCAGCTGCAAATGCCACATCCTCCCCTCCCTTAGCGGCATAGAAAGCCAGGACTGTGTTGGGAGGCACAGAAAAAAAATTAAGTTTTAAAAAATTTTAAATAATTTTTAAAAACCCAAACCTGCTACGAGGTTTGGCGGCAGTTGAGCTTTTGAGCAGTTTTGCATACCTCTGCTCCATCAGGAACCGTGAGAATGGCCGGCAAGCTTAAAAGGAAGAAAATCAAGTCACTATCAAGATTGTCTTGGTGATCGGGAAATGGGTGGAATATTTAGGAAAAGGAACAAAATCAAGCCATTTTCCTGCCTGCCTTGGCGATTGGGAAATGGGGAGGGAATATTTGCTATGGAAAAGGGACAAACATTAAGCCATTATCTTGCCTGCCTTGGCGATTGGGATTTTTTCACTCCCCCAAAATCTCAGCAGTTGCGATCTCCAATGCACAGGGCAGGAACGGCAAGCGCGCCCCACCTCCCAATAACATGAGAGCCAATCTCCTCCCCGAATAGCCGGGGACTGTTCTCATGCACAGGCTCGGCTCGCTAACCAATACATGCCGGGACCAAAACCGTGCCCAGACTTGTTCTTTCGGGTACCAAATTTGGCACAGGCTTGGTATGGGTTTGGGCGATTCGGTCCACAGAAATCGGACCGAATCAAAAAATGCATGAACCCAATTTCGGTACTGGACCAGATGTGCATGGCGACATGCCCAGTGTCTGCTTCAGGAGCAAATGGTACCTCCATGGTAGTGGCCACCAGTTGCTTCAGTTTAGGTTAATTTTCCATGTAGCATTTGGAGGAGGCAGTCTCCTTGACTCCCTTAACTGTGCTAATCAAATCAGTGGCATGATAAAGTCAAGGCAGAAGATAGCCCCACTGATTTGGATACTGCCTACTGAATGCAGTTCTGTCTGAGCCCAAATTATGACTTGCCCTCATGTCCAACAAAGATCCTATGTCAAGATATTGGTCATGGATTATCACCCTGCTTTCTAGATTGTACTAATACTTGGTGAGATAGTCCACAGGTTCTGAGGGGTGGCCTCACCACTCATAAGGTAGGTCTCTCTCGACACCCCATTTAGCGCTTGGAGTTGCACTGTTTCAGCCAAGGACTGATCCAGATCATAGTCCTGCCCTGACTTGAGTTCTAAGAAAAGTTGCAGTAGGGCTTTGATTACATCCCTAGCCAGTGGTGATCTTTTATTCTGTCAAGATCACCGTGCTGTCTTCACCTGTGAAAAAATAAGTTCAAGAATAAGGAGACTTGCCTTCATAACAGCGTTTCATCATTTATGGATAAACTGATCACATGGAAAACAACATCAACAGACACAATATTTTTCTACCCATGTTGACATAGGCAACCTTTACATTAAGCACCCAAGTTAAGAACCTGTTTTCTCTTAGGCTTATCTCTACAGCAAAGGAAAAACATATTCAGTGAAATATGCTAGTGGGCGTAGGTGTGGTATTACAGAGCTTCAAAGATGGCGGTACAGTCACCATGCTGACAGACAAGTGTAAAAAGTGTCAGAAGTACAGTGCTATTGAAGAACAGTTGGCTTCTCTTCCCTGCTTTTCTCACCCTTAAGGGGACTCAAAGTGACCAGATAAGAGTCCAGCCCTCCAATCACAAGACCACTACTGGGCCTTGCCCCAGTATAGCACAGAATAGCCTGCATTGTGCAGAAATGGCCTCACTTCAGAAGAATACTGCACTGATTTCTGTGTAACCCTGATCTGGGTATACTCCCATTCAGCACTTCTTAAATGCATGACTCCATTGAAAAAGATTTCAGTCAAAACACATTTGGCTGGATTGTATGACTGGGCAAAAACCTAACCAGGCACAATTCTACAAAGCCTGTCCTGGCATTTGCATTCCATACATCCAGGGATAAGACAGCATCCCAAGTGGATAGATTTGAACAGAGAACAACAGCTGGAAGTTGACAATCATTTAATTTCTGTGATGGATTAATTTTACCTGTTTTCCTTCTTCATAATTGACTTTATTGCATGTCAGTGCAGTTTAACATAGTTTTCAAACACATGTAACATTATACAATATATTATTTTGGACTGAATTATCTTAAAACTTTTGTGTTTTGCTTAGGAGCAGCATGGCTAACAGCACAGAATAACCAATTCCTTGCAGAATAATATTATTTTAGCTTATTGATTTCAGATACTATATAGCTAAGCTGCCCTTGAAGACTATCACCTTCCCAAGGTACCTTATGTTAATAGCACAGTGTAAAATAAAATTGCATTGACATATTTAAATACTGTAATATCTATACATTGTAGTTATCATATTGCTTTCATATTATGGAAAGCATTATAGATCCAAATCTAGACATTTTGTGTATTCTTTACTTTGCTATTGCGTTTAATATTGTTTCGTTAACTTCCTCTCTTATTTTTCTGGTCACTTCACTGAAACTAGTCATTAAGAGCTCTGAAGAAGCTGAAGAAGCATGAAAACATCCTGAATATGTTGGGCACCCATCCAAAGAATCACAGAAAGGAAGCTGATCTTACGGTCGCTTTTCTTTCTTATTAATTTATGAAATGTTCTGTATGTGGAAAAGCTAATGGGAAAATAGTAATGTATTTGTCAATGGCAACATGGAAACTCATTGTAAATTCTGGCAAGCTCCAGGTCTCCTTGCTGCAACATTGGTTATAAAGTATGTAATCATTATGAACAAAAAAAGCAATTATTATTTAAATAGACTGTTCTATTCTGGAAGGAAATACTTTAGTAAAATATAAAGATCCAAATGCTAGCCTTGTTAAAAAGTAGATTTCTACCTCCCTTAGAGATGACATCTCAATGAAGGTGTTGATCCAGAGCATGGAGCAGTGGGAAAGAAAAGTCAATGCTAGAGGTAATTGGGAAGGAAACAGAAAATAGGTTAGCAAGCATCATTGTGCCTCTTTATAAATCTATGGTGAGGCCCACATCTGGAATACTGTGTACACTTTTGGTCACACAACTCAGAACGGATATTATGAATGGGGAAATGTGCAGAAAAGGACAATCTCCCTTACACAATCAGGCCGCAACATCTTGGCCTAGTCAGCTTCGAAAGACGGTATTTAAACAGTGACCTAATTGAAGTACAGAATATGAAATCGAGCATCATGTGGAAAAGGCAGAGAAAAATACTTTTCTCTATCACATAACACGAGGACCATCACATATGAAGCTGATGGGCAGGAGTTAGGATTGACAAAGGGAACTATTTTTTCACAGGTGATGGCAGCAAAGAGCTGGAAAGCTTTAAGAAAGGTTAGAGACATCCTTGGAAGACGAATGTATCAATGGTTGCTAGAAGTGATTCTTAGATACTGTCCCCAGGTTGGAGAAACAAGCAGGATGCCTCTACAGACCATTCGCAGGCAACTGAGAGCAAGTAAAGGTTTCACCTTTGTCTTCTGTTTGAGATGCCCAAAAGCAATGACTGGGGCACGAAGACAAGTTACTGGACTAAATGGGTCATGGCTCCGGTCACGTTCTTGTGTTCTTATGATTTACTTTAAATGCTAAAGGATAGAAAAATCACCAGAAACTGCCTGCCTCTCTGTTCTCTTGACAAATTCCCTTCCTTCAGCAGACAATGTTTCAGATCTCAGAAAGAAATCTTATGCTAGCACACCTGGCAGGGCCAGGCTTAGCTGCTTTGGGGGGCCAGTTTGGGGCCATACCAGCATGATTTGGTTCAGTTTGGGGCTGAGCCATCGAGAAAAGCTGTTTCAAAGTTTTTTAATTCTAGCAAATCAAGGTGGTTTAGGGTCATTAAGATGCTCCAAATTCTGGCCAGAGCCACGAGGGTGGTGTCCTAAGTACCAGTTTGAGCCACTAGCACAGGGCTCCTGTGAGCATGAGGCCCCGGTGGATCTTTTGTATGATTCTGTTCCTCTATCCCACTCCTCATCAGAAAGGATCTCTCAATTATAACTGACACCGGTTTTAAGTCTTCCCCTGGGTATTCTAAGGTACACAAAGAATCCAGCTACATTTTAAGAACATAAGAGAAGCCCTACTGGATCAGGCCACAGACCATCTAGTCCAGCATCCCGTCACACACGGTGGCCCACCAAATGCTCATGGGCATCTCAAGCAGAGACAATGACAAACCTTCTCCTGCTCTCGAGTCCCAGAAGATGGCCTTAGAAGCGCCCCAGTTCCTCCCCCCCCCTCAGCCTGAAGGTTGTACCTAGACATCCATTCTAGTAGCCACTGATACATCTGTCATCCATGAACTTGTCTCACCCTTCCTTAAAGCCATCTAAGCTGGTTGCTGTCACCACCTCTTCCAGCAGCAAATTCCATAAACTGATGACCCTCTGGGTGAAGAAATACTTCCCCTTGTCGGATCTGACTGTCCTACCCATCAGCTTCATAAAGGGGCCCCTGGTTCTAGTGCTGTGTGATAGAGAAAAGTTGATTGAAGTACAAAATTGTACCTCCTGTACTGATGAGGATAGATAGATACAGGCAGGCAGGCAGGTAGGTGGGTGGATGATAAAGGGCCTTTCTGCAGATGCATTAAGGGCCTCCCTTCTGCATGTTAGTGTGGACTAAGGCCCACTCACTGCTAGTTTGCAACAGCTGCCCAGGACCTTGGTGTCAAGGTGTATCAGTGTACAAGCGAGGCCTAATCCAAATCAGGGATGCATGCAGAAGGTGCATGCTTCCATGTCCCAGGCTGCGGTCATACATTCACGTTAAACCTTCTTTGATCCATCTTCTGATCTCAGCACTCAGACCTTTCCACCTTGGAAAGCCCAAATGGAGGGTAGAAAGTCCACAAATAAAATGGATAGAAATGGATGGACTGAAGAAGGTCAATTTACTCAGGAGGAGGAGGGTGGTAGATCTTTCTAAAAATGTCTACTGCTGACCAAGTCTATGTAGCCATTTTGAACCACCTGGCCCAAGCTCTGTTTGGCCAAATGTAGAGGTGGGCGTGGCCTCCCTCTTAATCCAGCCCACTCTGCGGAAGGGAGGCCTCTGTACCCTCTCCAGATCCGGCTTAAAGGTAAATGTGACAAGGCAGATATCTCGGACTTGAAAAAATGTCAAATTTACTGTACTTGTGTATAAAAAAAAAAGAAAACAGAAATATCCAAAAATCAAGAAATAAATAAACAAAGGAGCACATTTACTCTGGAGGATTCAATATTTTAAGCAACTAAAATTTCAGTTGCTTTAATTAAGCCTCTTCATCTAGCCAATTTTAATCTTGATGTACCAATATTTCATATTGGAGCCTTTTGTTTTTTGGGGTACCAAATGTGGCCCTGGTCTGGTACGGTTTGGGGTGATTTGGTCCACGGAAATTGGACCAAATAACAATGCATGCAGACACCCCTTGCCAAGCCCAATTTTGGTACCGGACCAAACATGCATGGAGAGGCACCCCAGGGGCTGTTATTTTAAATTATGGTAGTTTCCTGAAGAGAAGTCTTTATATTTATATGAATTGTCTTATTAATTCAAAGGAGCAGTGTGTTTGAAACAGAAAATATGTATTTTGTCT
This sequence comes from Aspidoscelis tigris stejnegeri, assembly GCA_023333525.1. NCBI lineage: Eukaryota > Metazoa > Chordata > Lepidosauria > Squamata > Teiidae > Aspidoscelis > Aspidoscelis tigris. Next base: position 2,278,899 of record JALMGA010000008.1, read on the forward strand.
CTACTATTTAAAAATGTAGGTAGGATAAGTTACCTATGACTGCATATATGTCTGGACTGGAGATCCTCTGTGCCCACAATTTTATTTTATATTTTTCCTAATGGATAGGGTTTGGAATTCTAGACCTACGTCTTCCCTGATCTGCTGGCTTTCGATGTGAAGGTTTAGCTTCTTCCCATCAATATTAGAACAATATTGATACACTATTGGAACCATATTGCTAGCTATTTGCTTTGCTTTATATGAACCAAAGTTTTCTACCCAACCAACCCCCCCCCCAAGTGATGTAATACTGCTTAGAAAAGTAATTGGTTTAATGGAATGTTTTAGGGTTAGTGATTTAATGGATTGCTGGCAAGAGATACAGTTGTCCCAGCATCACCAAAACTACATAGCATCTTCCTACTACACCAGTTACCCTTACTTACAGGAAACGCCGTGCGTGTCTCAACCAGTAAGATCAACAAAACAAAAATCCCATTGCTTTACCTAAGATAAATGGCACATTTTCAAGTACCGTTCCTATTATCAGCACAGAAGGTGGAATTTATGACTTTAAGAAGAATAAGAAGCTGCAGACGCTCTTCTCAAAGATTTTCAAAGCTAAGGCAACTGACTTCCTGGGCTGGGCTTGTAGGTAGCTGCTGTGACTTTAATGAAAGCTCTTTCTATCTTACCTCTTCACTAGAACTTTTTATTTAGCCAGACAGTGATAAGTCATCTTTGAACTATTCTTTGGGGAACTGCTAAGCATTACCTTTGGCCTATCCATTCCTTAAAGTATATTCATACTACATACGGATTAATTCCAGACTGCTTCAGTTTCTAATGCAAATTAGCTAGTTAGGTCCTATTCCTCTAAACAAAACCTATTTTCCTTTGTAAGTGAAAACCTGAGGTACGTTCTCTAGGAGTTTGCCCAGAGAGACTATATGCTCTATTAACAGAGGTTTAGAAAGGCTTTTGCGATTCCTATGGCAACCCAGGAGAAAGGCTGTTTCCATGGGGACTAGAGAAGCCCCTATAAATGTTTAGTCTTCATTAGTGAATCTCTGAGCTGGAATGCTTTAACAGTTAGTGTTCTGGAATGGCTAGCAATTTCTGCCGGCAATGGATTCGTGTTGCCAGTTTCCAAACCTTCATGTTTTTTCTGCAACCTTTATGCTTACTGTGTAAAACGGACCATATGACTACTGGCAAAATATTGTGCTTGTAAGCTGCTCTGTCAGTTTCACCAGGGGGTGGGAAACAAAATTAATAAATAAATGAAATATGTTAGTTAGTTAAAATTTATTGGACTAGTCATATGGCCACTTCAAAGTACAATACAGTTAAAACAAGTAAAACAGAAGCCACCTGTATACAGTCAGGGTTCTCCTGTCAGGAAATGTGCTCTTTTCTTAATAGCTTTTAAAATGAAGAGGCTAACTCCTATTATAATAGATCTTTCTTATCCTTGTAAAAGAGGAGACAAAAGTTCAGTTCTGTAGTGGGACCAAAATTTGGATACTACTGTGTATCAAAACCTATGTCGAAGTTCGGTATATGCTGGGCATTCAATAAGAAAATGTTCCATATCTTTGATTGATTGGAATGTTATACTAACAGCCTGTTTGCATCCTGATACCAAGTCCCTGAAGGCAATGAAGACCCGTGCAGATTTTTTATTAGATTTTAAGTTCTTGTGCAGTACATTATGTTGTGTGTTATTATTTGTATTTTGATATGGTCAAATGGACTAATCAATAAAAGTTACGTATGATGCCAAGTTGGTCAAATCTGGCCCTAGTAAACAATCTTCTTAAGGTTTACAGAACAGGGATAGTCAGATATTTTTCAAGCTGGGTATTCCCTTTATGGAGGGCTACAAACTTTGTAGCTGTTGACCTAGCTATACTTGCTAGGTCCAATTGAGAGTATATATCACCAGGGGGTGGGAAACAAAGTTAATGAATAAATGAAATATGCTACTCCCCAAACAAGGAAAACTTCAACATTATTCGGGATCCAAAATAAAAAAACAGGACTGGGAAATAAAATTAAATAAGCCAGCATTATGTATTGGTATTATGTATAAAGTCCTACTTCAGATGGAAATGGAACATGAACAGGTTAAAGATTGTACGATTACATGGGCAAGAAATTTTGGATGTAATATTCAGATGGATCGATGGGAGAAATTGTGGATAAAGGATATGAAATTTACAACTTGCAGGTTATTAAAGGAAAATATTTATAAGAAGATGTATAGATGGTATTTAACACCTCATAAATTAGGGAAAATATACCAAAATATGTCAACTAAATGTTGGAAATAAAAAAGTTGAGGGAACTTTTATCATTTGTGTGGACTTGTGAAAATGCAAAAAAAAAAATATTGGGTACAAATATATAATCTGATGAGAAATTTTAAAGAGACATTTTATATTCATGTTTCTGTTGGGAACTGTAGACAATACTTTGGATAATATAAATTCTTTGATTTTATATATGGTGACAGCAGCTAGATTACTGTATGCACAAAAATGGAAGGAGGAAGAGATACCTTCAGGGCAAGGATGGCTAATTAAGCTGATGGACTTGGCTGAAATGGACAAATTAACAAATTTACTAAAAGACAGAACAACAGATAAGTTTATGAAAGACTGGAGCCCCTTTCTTAACTATCTATGAGAAACAGAAGTAATGACAGACAGTTTTGGCTACAAATTAAGGGGTCAGCTGAAAAGCAACAAGGGACATGAAAGGGAAGCAAAGAAATAAACAACATCAAGAAGTGAAGCCGGAAAAGCGGAGGAAGTCATATAGATAGAGTATTAAAGCAGTGCAATAATGCGATATGAGAAAAATGCAAGAAGTTTTTATGTTGTTTTAAAAAAATAAACAAATAAACATCCAATAATCAATTCAGATTTGTTTCATTACAGAAAGGAATATAATTAACTAATAAACCATACATATGAAACTACTTTGACTAAAAACTGTAAAAAAGACAAACAAACCAGACCTGTACCTACGTTTTGTTCTCACTAATCATGTTGGCATGAAGAATCTTATTAGTCTCTGTCCAACCTATGTCCCGTTACCAACAGTGGCTGCCATATTTCCATGGGCCTCTCAGTTTCCCTTTGGGGGGCATGAATTCTCTTGTGTCCCCAGCATGTCATGCCACAAAGGCATGAAATTGTTTGGAGAGACCTCAGACCTCATCTTCAACTACATCTGGACCTCAACTGTGTCCAGTTCTGGTCACCCCAGTTTAAAAGAGACACTGACAAGCTGGAGCAGGTTCAAAGGAGAGCTACCAAGATGGTGAACGGTCTGCAAACCATGTCCTATGAAGAACGGCTTAAGGAACTAGGAATGTTTAGTCTAACAAAAAGAAGACTGAGAGGAGACATGATAGCTGTCTACAAATACCTCAAGGGTTGTCACAGGGCAGAGGGATCAGCCCTGTTCTCACTCTCTCAAGGAAGGACTAGAAGCAATGGGGTGAAACTGCAGGGGAAAAGATTTAGTTTAGATGTTAGGAAAAAATTTCTAACAGTAAGAGTGATCAACCAGTGGAACAGGCTGCCACAGGAGGTGGTTGGTTCCCCTTCGATGGAGGTCTTCAAGCAGAGACTGGACGGCCATCTGTCTGAGATGGTTTAGGAGATCCTGCCTTGAGCAGGGGGTTGGACTCGATGACCCAGGAGGTCCCCTCCAACTCTACCATTCTATGATTCTATGATTCTATGAGACTTCAGTGTTTTTTCTCACAGGCTCCAGTGGACTTTCACCGCTGGACGCAGCATCTGTGTATGGAGACTGAGGATGCTCTCCTTGTACAGGTGTGGCAACAAGAGCAATATAGCTTTGGCAATGGCAGAGGAGCAATTAGGCTTCTTTCTGAGGTTGCCGGAGGCTGTGAGGGCAGCCGACGCTGGCAGAGGAGCTTCTCCAAGGCACCCCCCGCTTTAGACACAGGGCAACACCCATTATCTCCAATGGATAGGTGCAGCAGCTTAATGGTCTTGCCTGTTTTGTTTCTTCAAAGCACCAGATACACAGTGCTGCTAGTATAAAATGTTCCAGTATAAATAATCAGCACGCTCACATGTACTGTATACTCTTACATCCATGCTGAATTGCTGGAAAACAAAATCAGTCTTAGTAAGTCCTATTTGGGCCTATATTCACTTGAGTCTAGCTTGTGTTGCACTATTTGTTGTCTTAACAATTTGTGTAATCAGGCTAATGGAAAATAGCTAATAAATTAGCCACAGCAATGAAAATCTCACTGGCAGACCTAAGAAAGATCACAGAAGACCAGTTAACTTGGAAGAAGTCAATCTGTATGGTCATCAAGAGTTGGTTACCATTAGGTGGCATCATGCATGCAAGATACATTGATGTGTTTTTAAGCCATGAAAACACAGGGTATCGTCCATTATGGTTTCATGTTGAAGCCAGGACTCTTTTTATAAAGGACAGGCAGCTGGGGAATCCCAGGCACAGCTCATGAGCAGGAGAGCAGACGCATGGGAACTGGTGAGCAAATGTGTTTGCGGGACTGCCCCGCTATATTTTGGAAGCTGCTTGGAAAGGTTTTTTTGAAGTTGTGGCTGTGATGTGGCTGTGTTTTTAGATGCAGCATCCTGCATCCACTGGAAAGATATCACATGAAAGAGAGTCATAACTTGTTTTCTCTTAGGACACTAACAATTCTTAGGCCGCGTCCCCATGCAAGAGATTTTGGGCAGGACTGACTTGCATGTGACTGGATGTGGAACTGAACCCGAATCTTGCCCGGCCCCATGCCATGACCGCTAAACCCAAATCTTGCTGGCCCCATGCAAGGCAAGGGTTCACGATTGTGGCTGGCAGGGGAGAGGCTTGGGTTTCCTCCCTATCGCGGCTTGCCTACAAAAGGGAGTAAACCCAAGCCCGGAACTGTCCCCATGCGCAGGCTTGGCTCAGACCAAATCGCCCAAACCATGGCAAGAACAGTTTTTCCAGGACCAAATTTGGTCCTAGTTTTGTCCTGATTAGGGCAATTTGCTCCGAGAAAATCGGACCAAATAAAAAGTGCATGGGGGTGCCCCCTTCCGAATCCGATTTCAGTTTGGGACCAAAAGTGCATGGGGAGGTGCCCTTACTTTATTCCAAGCTGAAGAGCGGAATGTCTTTAACCTACGGGTGCGTGAAGGCTCCCATGAAGGCATCTGAGCTGGCGACTGGAGAAATCATCTTCCGTTTAGCAAATCAGATGCTGACTTAATGCAGATGACAATCCAGATAGCTGAAAGAATGACACTTTTTTCAAACTCCAGCTCCCCCTTCTCTGCAAAGCCATTGTTCATTCATCAGCTCTTGCAGTTTTCCAGTCTTAAATCATCACAAGGAAGATGTCTTCTGAACACGAGGCAAGAAGTCCTTAAATAGGAGAAAGACAAGAAGGATCGCGCATAAGGCCTACTCCAGCAACAGATGCTTCTTCTGAGATGGCATGGAGAGGAGCATGCATGAGAATAAAGAGCAACTGTTTGGTTTTGTGATTAGTTTGTAAGGTACTTTTGAGCCACTGTTTTTGCTATATATGAAGAAGAAGAGTTGGCTTTTCTACCCTGCTTTTCTCACCCATTTAAGGGCTGACAAAGCAGCTGACAAAAGCTTTCTATTCTTCTCCGCACACCAGACACGCTGTGAGGTGGGTGGGTCTGTGAGAGCTCAGAAGAGAGCTGTGACTAGCCCAAGGTCACCCAGCTGGCTTCATGGGGGAGGGCGGAATCGAACCCAGTGTTCCCAGATAAGAGTCTGGCTCCCTAACCGCAAGACCAACCTGGCTCACTTCTGTAGTTGAAGATGGAAGCAGTTGGAGATGGAAGAGGACAACAGTAACTGATTGTGAGCTCTTACTTTTCTAGGTGAAGACATTTTATCTCAAGGTTATTAATGTGGGATTCCAGCAACAATCGTCAATCTCATCACCAGCTGTCCACTGGCTGTTTTGAAAGAGATATGAAATCAAAAGAGCAAAATAAATTATATGTGTCTTATGGATTTTATCATACTGTACTTTTTACAGTATTGCCTCAGAAGAAGGCCTGCAATTAGTTGAAAAATACTGAGGATTTGTAAAGCTTCTTTAGATGCCTTTCCCTTTTGATGTTACACTTCATTGTAACAATGCTCCTTTTTTCACCCTCTGAAGATATAACTTCTTACCATCTTCCTCTACTGCAAGGAATATGTCAGAACAGATCTTCCACTATCATGTTGCATTAATTGTTCGAGATGGGTCTTCATATACATGTCAAAAATCATTGTCTAATTAGTATTTGACACATAACGTGATACAATTCTCCTCAGAAATGATTATCCTTTGTTGATCTTTTTACATAAAATGTGAAATAAATCTCTTGCATGTGATACATCACAAAATGGATGGCTACAATAGATTAAAACACATATTGTGAGAGTCAGCCGTGGCATTCCATACCTCAGAAGCAGACATTTGGGTACAATTCTGGTCACCACACCTCAAAAAGGATATTGTGGAACTAGAGAAGGTGCAGAGAAGGGCAACCAGAATGATTAAGGGTCTGGAACACCTCCCTTACGAAACCAGGCTGCAACATCTAGGCCTCTTCAGTCTGGAGAGACGGCGTTTGAGAGGGGACCTGATTGAAGTATATAAAATTATGCACGGCATAGAAAAGGTGGATAGAGAAAATTTCTTTTCTCTATCGCACAACACTAGAACCAGGGGGCACTCTATGAAGCTGATGGGTAGGAGCGTAAGGTCTGACAGGGGGAAGTATTTCTTCACACAGAGGGTCATCGGCCTATGGAATGTGCTGCCAGAAGAGGTGGTGACAGCTACCAGTCTGGATGGCTTTAAGGTAGGGTTAGACAAATTTATGGATGACAGATGTATCGATGGCTACTAGAACGAATGCCTAGGTGCATCTTTCAGGCTGAGGGGTGGGGGAGGAAATGGGGCGCTTCTAGGGCCATCTGCTGGGACTCAAGAGCAGGAGAAGGTTTGTCCTTGTCTCTGCTTGAGATTCCCATGAGCATTTGGTGGGCCACTGTGTGCGACAGGATGCTGGACTAGATGGGCTGTGGCCTGATCCAGCAAGGCTTCTCTTATGTTCTTATGTTCTTATGTACATAATGCTCCCAGGACTGAATCCTGAGTGCGTGATGAGAATCTGTGTTCTGCCACATCCAGTAAAAAGGTAGCAGGTAGGGATGTGCACAAATGTTAGATACGCTGAATTTTTAAAGTGTTTTAATGTATATTGTTGCTTTTAATACATAGTCGTCGTTACCCACCCTGGGACCTTTGGGTATAGGGATCCAAATGGGGCAAAAATGGTTTGCATATGGGATAACTATGGGGTGCATACAGATGTGTACAGATGTGGGGAAGATGTGTACATGCGCATATGAATGTTGTCAACATCTGTATGTGCAGATTCAAATAAAAAATTTGAATGAATAGAGTCAAATTTGGTAAATACGAATCAAATAATGTTAAATTCAAATTTAAAAGATTTAAATCGAATCTGATTTGGGATTATTATTATTATTATTATTATTATTATTATTATTATTATTATTATTATTATTATTATTATTATTATTATTGTTGTTGTTGTTGTTGTTGTTGTTGTTGTTGTTGTTGTTGTTGTTGTTGTTGACATAAAACAACAGTAACACAAAAAAACCCAAGATATTTATTCTGGTTTTACTCATTGTTATCACTAGTCGGGTCCTTCCCTAGCGCCTAGGACTGAATGATGTATCGGCAAATGATACGAGCAGATGCCAGCAAAGTGGCTTTCTGTAGCTGGCAGAGGGATGTTTTGTGGATGCCAATGCTTTTCAAGTGCCCACTAAGTTCTTTCAGCACTGGCCCCAGTGTGCCGAGAACCACTGGGACCTCCTTGGCTGGTTTATGCCGGAGTCACTGCAGTTCTAATTTCAGGTCTTCATATCTGTGTAGCAGACACTAAGCTGCACAGCCTCTTTTCCCTTGCCTTCCCTTCCAGTCCCCACCTTAATTCTCAAGCCCCCCACTGGTTAAAAGGAAAAACCTCGGGATATGAAGGGTTAAAAGACAAGCCTCAGAATGTATTATACGCTCGTTGCTGTCCAGGTGCTGAAATCTTCTCCCCTCCCTGCGAAATGCCTACTGCATAAAGGATTCTGCAGCCACTTGGAGAAAATTTAAAGAATAGCTTCCTTCTGGTTGCCTCTTCTCCTGCCACGAACCACAGGAAGTGACATCAGGAGGACCTTTGACCCGCAAAACCCCAGCCTTGCTCCAATCACCTTCCCTGATGCTGCATTGATGTCATTTCCTTCACGCCACTTCTCTGTCTGTATTTAAACCCTTGCAACAAATAAAAGAGGTCTTTTTCCTGCTGTCTCTGATGCCTCAAGCCGCTTTATTTTCCCTTCCCCATTCTCTAACTTAATTTGGGTCAGCCATTAACAACTGGCTGATCTCCAGGACTGAGCCAGTTAGAGCCTGGGTAAAATGTATCAGAACAGCCAGCATATCGGAGCAGCCCCCCAGCTGCTGAACCCCTGCCTCCCAGAGCCCTTGATCTTGGTTGCGTTATCAGGATACAACATATCTGGTAAGTTTTACCTGTTTTTCATCATTTTTTTCTTTTCTTTTTTAACACATTAATAACTTATATTAATCAAGTTTAGGTATTTACCAAGTTTACAATTTATATTATTTACAACTGGGGACACAGTTACACCAGAAAGTTTTCTTATTAATATTCTTCTATACAAAATTATTTTTAATCCAACCATTTATACCAGCATTAGGTTTATATTCACCTTGTATTTTTTATATCTCCTCCCCATACTGGGTCCCATAACTTCTTTATCCTGTCTCCAATTGGGATTCTCTCTTGATTTTTATAACTGTACTTGCAAAAGTCATCATGCAAAACTAATGAACCATAAAACTTCACCACATCTATGCATAATAACATTTACACCTGCATCCTCTGCAGGGTCTTCTAGATCCTTGCTAGATTACATGGAGTTAACAACCACCTGTTTTATTTTCCATTGTAAATCTCCTATTTTAATGTTATCTGGCCAATATATTGGTTTATCAAACATCTCTCTCCATTTGCCTTCAGGACGTTCTAATTCTAAATCAGGTACCCACCTCTCCCTAACTTAGGAAATTGGGTACTGGTGATTAATAAGGTATCTTACAGCCTCTAAATCAAGTCTTTTGAATTTGCCATCTGTTTCAATAATATTGTGAGTTCTCTTTTTGTGAATATATTTATTATTTGCTTTTTAACTACAAAATTATTCCCACAATTATTTCAAGGTTAGAAGAACGATCACTGAACAGTTCCGATCCTAAGCCTGAAGCCCTATCCTGAAAGCCTGAACACGGGGGGGGGGGGCTATTTCTGATGTTTTCCTTTCCCACCTAAGTTGTAAAAATCCATTATAATAGGAAGTGATATATAATATTTTAAAATAGATTGAACACATGCATAGAAGTGCAACCGAAATATCTGTAAAGGAGTGGATTTTAACCACAATGCCTCCAACAGCACTTATTGCAAAACAGAGGAGCTATTAAAACAAATTAAGGCCGCAGCGTGCCTAGAACCCACTCAACAGAAGAGCCACTGCCTGAGCGACATGATGCGTGACTCAAGAAGGGCGGAGAGGCTGAATTTATTGGTTCTGACAGATTCCTTCTGACTGGTGTCAATGTGAGGAACAAACTGCTGAAAGCAGGAAAGCTAAGCAAAGGGAAGCTCCAAGTATGGTTAACGGTTTGGCGCCACTTGAGCCGGAGTCATTAAGACAAACATTTCATCAACGCACTAAGGCTGCAGGATCGGCACAAATTATTTGTCGGGTTCACAGTCGGTACGAGTTCATACAAATTCAAGCATTCACATTCGCACCCAATATTGGCCATATTCAGAGAAAATGCAAAGCAAATGCTTTTGTGCCTTTGGTCAGTACTTCATTATATTCATGAAGGTGGGGAGGAGGCACGTCACATCTGCAGCGGATTCAAAGTGGATTCAGAAGGGCAACTGGCAGCAGGGATTCAGAGTGGATTCAAAGAGTATTCACAGCAGATTTGAATCCTACCATATCTGAAGTGCCTCTATTCGCTTAAGTGTGAAGCGAACATGAAAAAATTGTGCATATCCCAATAAGGATCCATTTGATAACAATGTTTTCCTGAGTGCATTTGTACTAAACTTGTCATACAATCATTTCCTCCAGCAGTGTTTTGGTTTGCATTCAAGATGGAAACCTCCTTTTCTCTTTTGATTCATTTCAAACAGAAACTGATTCCAGACTGAGAGACTGGTTAATTCTGCCTTGTTACTTCTGAAACTGTGAGTCCCTACCTGGTTTTCGCTAGATCAACTGAGGGTATGTCCCCATGCACATTTGGCCCAGAAACTGGGCTCGGCATGGGGTGTCCCCGTGCGTTTTCAATTTGGTACAGTTTCCGCGGACGAAATCCCCCCAAACTGTGCCATATCAGGAATAAATTTGGTACCCGAAAAAAACAAGTCTGGGCATGGTTTGGGGTCCCGACACGCCTTGGTTAGCAAGCCGAGACTGTGCATGGGGATGGTCCTGGGCTATTTGGGGAGGAGATTGGTGCTCACGTCATTGGGAGGTGGGGTGTGCTTGCCATTCCTGCCCTGTGCATTGGAGACCGCAGCTGCTGACATTTTTTGGGAGTGGAAAAATCCTGATCGCCAAGGCAGGCAGGATAATGGCTTAAGTTTTGTACATTTTCCACTGCAAAAATTGCATCCTCGTTTTCCGATCCCAAAGGCAGGCAGGATAATGGCTTGATTTTTGTTCCAATTTCAAAAATTTTCAGCCCGTTTCCTGATTGCCAAGGCGATCATGATAATGGCTTGATTTTCTCCCTTTTAAGCTTGCCGGCCATTCTCATGGTTCTGGAGGAGCGGAGGTGCTACCTGCCGCTAAACCTCATAGTGGCTTTGGGTCTTTTAAAATTATTTATAAATTTATTATTATTATTATTAAGCTTTACTTCAACTTTTTTCTGTGCCTCCCAGTCCAGTCCTGGCTTTCTGTGCCACTAAGGGAGGAGGGGATGCAGCATTTGCAGCTGGCAGCACAGGGGTGGGCTGCCAGGAATCCGGCTCCCAAGGAGGAGAGAGGCAGCAGGGAGGAGGGGGCACTCCTCCCCCATGCCAGGGTTTGCATGGGGACAGCTGCATCTGCGCCCAGCCTGCACCCAGCTTGCATCACCGGAAATGGCATGGGGACGGACTGGGATCGATCTCAGGCCCACTCCTGGCCGCATTCATGCCCATTCTGTGCCAAATGGTGTGCATGGGGACGCAGCCTGGGCTGTTAGTTGAAATTAAACCAGAAGGAGATACTTCAGAAATACTGTTCTAGAGTCATGCTGGAAGCATTAGAATTTGCCCATTCAACACATACGACTCAAAATCCACTTCAAAGGATGTTTGCTGATATACAGCACTATACTATTTTAATAACAGGTGTTTTTGACATCTACCCTAGTACGTATAATAGTGGGGGGGGGGTTGCTTAATTAAATACTGGGTTCGCATTCAATAATTACATTGTTTTTGCTGCAGACCCACAATGTCAGGTGTAAAAGGAATTGTGACAGGGCTTCTAATTGATTTGAATGGCTTGTGACATGCCACGTACATTCCCTTATCTTCCTGGGGCTGCGATTTGAAAAGCAGATGGCTCCACTACAAGATCCCTTTTTTAAAAAATGCCTTAAATGCATATGTACATCTTCCTTCCTCTCCACAGCGGTTTTGGTGAACATGACACATTCTGTAGGTGGCAAACATGGCCGGGTCGTGCCTTGGCCTCTCAGACCAAGCCTTGAGGCCTTTCTCCACCTTTTTCTGGGGCAGCCCAAGGGAGGCGTGTCTTCTCACAGCCTGGGCTGGCTGAATGGGTCCGCCCTTCTTGACATTTGCCCAAACTGTTGCCCAGTTAACATGTGCTAACGAGGAAATATCTTCTTCAATGGCTGGTCTCCGTCAGTAAGCCTGGAATGAAACATGTTTGTATTAAAAAACAAATGACAACTGTTTTTTAAAAATTTATAATACTATCAGTACCTCATATAGACATATTGTTTGTGATCTTTGGGATATTCTTAATGATGATTAAGGGCCTGGAACACCTCCCTTATGAAACCAGGCTGCAACGTCTAGGCCTCTTCAGTCTGGAGAGACTGCATTTAAGAGGGGACCTGATTGAAGTTTATAAAATTATGCATGGTATAGAAAAGGTGGTCATCTATGTAGCTAATGGGTAGGAGAGTCAGATCTGACAAGGGGAAGTATTTCTTCACCCAGAGGGTCATTGGTTTATGGAATTCACTGGCAGAAGAGGTGATAACAGCTAGCATTCTAGATGGCGTTAAGATAGGATTAGACACGTTTATGGGTGACAGATGAATCAATGGCTACTAGAATGGATGCCTAAGTACATCTTTCTGGCTGGGGGGGGAAGCAGGACACTTCTAAGGCCATTTGCTGGGATTCGAGAGCAGGAAAAAGTTTGTCCTTGTCTCTGCTTGAGATGCCCATGGGCATTTGGTGGGTCACTGTGTGCGATGGGACGCTGTACTAGATGGGCTGTGGCCTGATCCAGCAGGGCTTCTCTTATGTTCTTTTGAACTATCTTTTCAATTTTGCCGGAAATGCCTGGAGGTTTCTTGTTAGCTGTATTTTTTTATACATATTCTGTCTACAAAAGGATTCTGCACTCAACTTCCTTTTGTTATTTCTAAATTGTATGAGTTTTCAAGGTACTCTAGATGTGTTTCCCTTATAATCAATTCAATATCAATATAATAACAAATTGCTCTATTTATCAGTTTTTATAACATATTTAATTGTTAGCATTCAAAATCAAATCTCTAATCAAATACTTCAAATAGGCACCTCTCTGTCCTGGCCTTTGGTTCAATGGAGATACACTTTCCCTTTCCACTTGCAGATGCTACTGTTTTAATACATACTGTAAAAACAACAGCCAAGTTAGTACTCGGAGATTTCGCTGAGTTTTTATTCTTAGGCTACATTCATACACAATAAAGGCAGAAAAAAAGGCTCAAAAGCCATTTGGAGCCATTGTGCCTTAATCCACATTAAAGATTATAAAATGCACATCCAAAATGCATTCCCTGGCCTTTAATGTGGATTAGAAAAGGGATGGGAACACTAGTGTCCACATGTGACAACCTCTAAGCCACTTTTGAGTTGCCTTTTTTAACCTGTGTGGATGCAACCTTACTGTTTATAATGTATTTCTTGGGAAGCAAAGAAGAGGAGGATAAAGGAATTAAGGAGAGAAATTATTCTGAATAATTACCAAGTCCTTACTCCCTACCAAGAGCATGCTAGAGAAATGTTAGTCCCATGGTTCCTTCAAGGGTCAGTCTCTTAGTACAGGAAATTGGTCTCCAGATGTATTTAATCAATTGGGATCACTGCAGGTAATCTGGATCAATCTGGCTGCTAAAGAGGAATAAGATCAAGCAAAGCACTCTGGTATTTCAATATTTTATGTCAGTAGATGGCAGTAAACTCCTCAGCACTTCCATGCAAGTAGTCCAGTAGGAATATGATTTTGTGTTAAATTAATTGCAAAGGAAATCATATCTGTCCTCCTAAATTAATACAAACAATACAGCGATATAAAAATCTTGAAAGCTGAGACTGTTTCCAGAATCAGAGATTTTGAAATTGGCTTCTATTCTAAAGTGACTGAGCAAATATATCTGAAATCAGTACGTTCGTCAGTCAAGGACATTGGTTCCTCTTCTACACAAGAGTAATTCCATTTGTGTGATCGGCGTTAGAGGTACGCTGGGCCTTATTGGGTGTCCCTGCAACTGCCGTTATTTCTTTGTTGTTTTTTTCAAAGGACTTCTGAGCAGAACAAAAATCCTACCTGTCTTGCATAAAGTTCACACCCCACACAATGGATTGTGATCTATTTAGAAACTCAGCTTGACGTTATCCAAAGCCCCTATCATCTGTCAATCCATTTCCTGGGAGTTCTGGCCTTAAAGAACCAAAGTTGCAAACGACACAATTTGTTTCGCCTCTAACATTTGAAGACAAAGAGGCCAAGGGTTTCTAGCATAATTCTATTCCTGACCCACCTCTGCCAGTCCACAGCAGTCCAGAAAAGACATGACGGCAGGAAAGGCCAAGTCGACAAGATCTAAATAAATAAAGACCAGCACGCAGCATTCCTTTGCTGAGACGAATGCTGGTGAAGCATGTGTCAGTTACCAAACTCCACTCGGAGTGAGATCCTCTCCTGAAAGCACAAAACAGCTTCACCGGTTTCACGAGCCAGAGGGAAACAGGCAAATGAAATAGATGCCCTCACTGCTATTTAATGCCCGTTCTGTGCAGGGCTGTCTATCATCCACACATACTCACACTTCCGGCACAGGAGCGAACAATCACACAGTCTGATATAAACATCCAGCCATTCGAAAGCCACAAATAACAAAACAAGGCTGAGTTCCCACTGGACTGTTTTACGGCTGTTTTAAATTTGTATTAATTTAATCAGCATTCAATCCGTTTTTTCATGTCCCCACTTATGGCTTTTTATGTGGATTTACAGGGGGGGAACCCCTCCCCTCTCTCTTTTGCATCATACCCTGACTTTATGGGGCGGGGATCCAAGTCAGATTAATGTTAGAATGGAGATTGGCATTGCCCCCCCCCTAGCATCTGAAGTAGACGTGCCCATTGGGCCCCCTAGCATCTGGAGCAGTAGATGTGCCCATTGGGCCCCCTAGCATCTGAGGAAGTAAACGCGCCCATTGCCCCCCCCCCCAGCATCTGAAGAAAGTAGACGTGCCCATTGGGCCCCCTAGCAGCTGAAGAAGTAGACGTGCCCATTGGGCCCCCTAGCATCTGAAGAAGTAGACGTGCCCATTGGGCCCCCTAGCATCTGAAGAAGTAGATGAGCCCACTGGGCCCCCTAGCATCTGAAGAAGTAGATGTGCCCTTTGGGCCCCCTAGCATCTGAAGCAGTAGATGTGCCCATTGGGCCCCCAGCATCTGAAGAAGTAGACGTGCCCATTGGGCCCCCTAGCATCTGAGGAAGTAAACGCGCCCATTGCCCCCCCCAGCATCTGAAGAAAGTAGACGTGCCCATTGGGCCCCCTAGCATCTGAAGAAGTAGATGTGCCCATTGGGTCCCCTAGCATCTGAAGAAGTAGACGTGCCCATTGGGCCCCCTAGCAGCTGAAGAAGTAGACGTGCCCATTGGGCCCCCTAGCATCTGAAGAAGTAGACGTGCCCATTGGGCCCCCTAGCATCTGAAGAAGTAGATGTGTCTACAAAAGCTCATGCCAGCAACCCTTCTCCTGTTAGTCTCCTATTGCTACTAACTACCTTGCTGGACTTTTCGAATTAGACTAACACGGCTATTTTTCTGATACTGATTAAAAGGAAGAAGAAACTTCTTTTTTGATGAGAAAGTTTGGTTCCCCTTCAATTGTTATTAAATTGAACTTAGGACCTATTGAGATGGTCCACCCCCGGAGACTTATGGAATCTCAACGATTGCTGAACGCCCTGGGGGATTTTCCAGTTGGCATGTCTGGTGCTCCTGTCGAAGCTCTGACCTCTCTCTGGAATCGGGAAATGACCAGGGCTATCGACACGATCGCTCCCAAGTGCCCTCGGCCTGCTTGTAGAGCCCAGAAAGCTCCTTGGTACTCCACGGAGCTCCGGGCCATGAAACAGGAAGGTCGACGGCTAGAGCGCAGGTGGCGTAAATCTGGCTGTGAATCTGACCGAACACGAGTTAGAGAACACTATCGTGCCTACCACGTGGCGGTGACAGCGGCGAAAAGCAGTTTTTTCTCCACTGCCATTGCGTCCTCGAGTAGCCGTCCAGCAGAGCTCTTTAGAGTAGTAAATGGCCTGATAAAACCTGGCTCGATGAAATGTGAGCCTCAGCCATCTAATATCTGCTGTGACAGTTTTGCAAAGCACTTTGGGGACAAAGTTGCTCAGATTCGTAGGGGATTAGATGTCACAATTGGACTTAGTCCAGGGGAGGCGTCCGGAGCACAGTATGGTCCAATTATTTTGGATCAGTTTCAATTGTTGCGGCCTGAGGACGTGGACAAGCTGCTTGCAGGGGTGCGGCCGACGACATGCTCTCTGGATCCCTGCCCTTCCTGGCTGATTAAAGCTAGCCAGCAAGGTATGACCGGGTGGGTACAGGAAGTGGTAAATGCCTCTCTGAGGGAGAAGGTGATTCCATTGGCCCTTAAACAAGCTGTGGTGCGCCCCCTCCTGAAGAAGGCCTCCCTGGATCCAGAAGATTTAAACAACTATCGCCCAGTGGCCAACATACCTTTTCTAGGCAAGGTTCTAGAGAGGGTTGTTGCAATTTTGATGTGCTTGTTCTTAAATGTTGTAGGCTGCCCAGAGACCCTCGGGTATGGGGCGGGATATAAATATAAATAAATGTAAATAAATGAATAAAAAGAAATGGATTCATCTGCTGCAAGGAGGGGATGAGATGATGTCTCAGAGAACAGTGCAGGAATGGAGAAATATGGTGGCTATGAAAGCCAAACCCACACAGAAAGTGTATGTTAGGGAAAGAAACTAGGACTTCGATCACTGCTGGCCAGAGATCTGGAACCTGACATTCCACTCCAGTGTGGCTTCCTAAAGGCTCTTCTCAGTCACATAACTCAAAGTAGCCATGTTTGGGGCAAGGGTTCCCCCCCCCCCGAAAAAAAAATATGTCCTGCTGACCAGCAGGGAACGGTAGCAGATAATTTCCGCCCTCAAAATGAAGAATATCTTCACTACCTTCAGATGAAGTGCAAATTACAATGGCAAATGATGACTCTGGGAGCTGTGACTCCCATCATACGAATGAGTGAATGACAGTCTTTGATTAATGGAGATGCAGGAGAAAGTGCGCCATCTTTAAATCTGCTTTGAGGACTCTTTTGGGGAAAATGTTTCTTGAGTCACTTTGGTATGTCTGCCACGTTTAAAAGTTATGGCTTGGGCCATGGGTATCTGATGGCGCCTCCTCCCATATAGACCAGCCTGTGCACTGCGATCTCAGGAAGAGAACCTCCTTGTAGTTCCTTCTCTTGCAGAGGGACAAGGCATAAGGACACGCAAGACGGCCTATTCTGTGTGGCCCCTAGACTCTGGAAAAGCCTTCCTCTTGAGGTTCACCAGGTACCTACACTGTTGGAAAAATTCAACTCGGTTCGGTTAGACTAAAGATAAAATTTATTTAAGAAAAGCAAGAAGTTAAAGCATTTGTAAAATACAAGAATTTTTCTCCCTAACTAATCCCTAACCTCTCTCTTTTCATTGCAATGAGAAGGAGGGAGCTGGCTCTCTAAAGTCAAACTCAACGGAACCCAGAACTGCTTCTACTTTTATAGCTTAGCCACCCATATTTCTCCTCCCAGAGCCAATTTTATTGGTCTAGACAAAACTTTTGATTCTGTGCCAAGTGACACTCCCCAAAGTTCATTTACATCTGATATATTCATCGTGGGGAGGAGATTTTAATATGTAAGTACCTTATTAAGGCATAAAGTTCATGCCCCGGTCATGAACTTTTCTATACCCATGGCAACTTCCTGACTTTGCCTACGTAAGCAGGCCTTCTCTTATCTCTGTAGAGAGGTGCCCAGTATCTTCCTTCGTTCATCTTCATGTACCAAGATTTCCTGTACACCAAGTTACCTCCTTTGGAGTGTCAACTTTGACTAATTTACTCAAGTTTCAAAAAGATTCCTTCTCTGGCCAGCTGTTATAAGGGAACCGGGCATAACCATTTAGGTAAAGCTTTTTACTGCATTTTTAACTCTAGATGCAAGCATTTTACAGAAGCAAAATGGCTGTTAGTCACTTACTTTTATTCTTAAAAAGAAAAACTTTATCTTATTTCTCACATACACTATATAGTTTTCGGCACCTGATGAAAATGTGTCTTTTCACCCAGCCATTTAAATAGTTTCCGCAGGGTGCTGTTCGCCTAGGGAGGGAGGGAGGGGATATACTTTTATTTTTGTTTTAATATTTGATATGTTTTATTCTTATTCTAGGACCATTTGGTGAAGGGTGGGGTATAAATTTCTTAATAATAATGATAATGATATATGAATATGTAGTGGTGAACGTCACCCAATAGATTATGGTGCTTTCTGCACTTACTCGCTGTGTGTCAGGATCAGTGGAGGTGGAACAACCAGGCCTGCAAATCCTGATTGTGGGAAGACATGGGCTAAGAACCAAAAGTTCTACCCCCAAAGCCTCTGGGCCCATGAAATGCAGCTGAAAGTCTCCCCCAAGTCCTGAATACGAGAGGAATCTATCTGTACACCTCCCGTGTTCTGGATCACGGCTGTGCTGGTCTGCTGGTGGACCCAATCAAACGTATCTACCAGTGATCTAGATTAAGGATACGACTGCATGTACCATAGCAACGGCAGCAGCACATGAGTAGGGTGCCGCTGTCAAAATGGCAGCACCATGGTGGAGAGCGGACAGGCGCTCAGAACAAAGTAAGTGTCCGGGCCCGTCGTGGATTGGCTATCATGTACTAGCACATGATTGTGATTTTGGACATTCGATTCGTAATGAATTGACTGTTCAAGTAGTAGTAAGTACAAATATTCAATACATATCCAATGATATGCATCCCAAACACATCCGTCCACATCCAGTATGCATCCAGTTTTTATTCCTGTGTGTATCCGTACAGAGATGCATACAGGTACTTATGGGATGTGCTTGTACCCGTACAGATATGAATGTCCAAAATATTCATACGGATAACTCAAAATGATTGTATTTGTTCAAATTCGGAAATTCAAATATCCGGATATTCTATTGGTATACGAATGTCTGAATTTGTCCGAATAACAAATATTTAGTATATTTGTGCACATTCCTAAACCAAAATAATTTGATCCATCTGAGGGAAAGCTGCAATAGTAGTAGATCGTGTGCAATGTTTTATCCTAGCCTCAAAGAAGATGGCACCAAATGGACAAATTTTAAGAGTAAAAATGAAAATATTTGCTGCAAGGAATGTCACAGTACGCTGGGACTCTGCCCTAGACCTGGAAGAGAGGCCCAGTAAACTAAAGGCGGGGGCTCTAAGGACAAGGGCTCGCAGCGTTCACAAATCAGAGAGCGGGGCATACATTCATTATCTCACATTCACTTCTAGTGTCTCCTAGAAACCCAGCAGCCTCTTGCTGACTGTGCGTGTAAGCGCTAACCACAGCTTGCCGACTGATACAACGTCCAGGCCTCTGTTATGCTGAGCTGTGGCGTCTGAGAACAAAAAGGACAGGGACCATAAAATTATTGTTCAGCCACGAGTTTCTCTATGCCAAATGCTATATGGCTACATTACCTACGGCCCCACTGCCGAATGAACAAAAACAACCCTTTGTTACAGCCACAAACACACCAGTCTTTTTGCTATCTAGTTTTGTATTACAAAGATGGTGTTTACCACGACACAACTACAGAGCTCACCAGCAAATAATGGGGGCATCGAAGAAGTAAATGGTAAAAAAACTTCTTTCCAGCCACAGGTGCCAATCATCTCAAAGAGATCTCCTGAAATGATCGTTTTAGCCTGCACTGAATCCCCACTTTCTGTGCATGTCGGAATTAGAAATTGCTGGCAGAGTTTTCTCTCCACCTTGTCCTAGCAATGGGAACAGAGCTTTTGGCTGTAATTCCCCTTCAATGGATGTGCAAAGGGCAGCTGTTCCCTTCCCATGCGCCTGCATGTATATTTTTGTCTATTTGCATTTTATTCCGTAGTACTTTTTTATTATGCATGTTGACATTTCTTTGTTTTGTTACTATATCTTATTCATGGTCAACTAGCTCATAATTATTTTACCCATGTAATGAATATTTCAACTGAACATTATTTTTTAAAAATTTCCCCTCTCATGGCATGATTGGGTCTCGAACCATCTCATCTACATGTTCTTAACCCCCCCCCCCGCCACCCCGATGGCAAATAAGTGATATAACTAACTCCAACCCATAGAAGAGATTTGGAACTTGGGGAAATGCTCACTCCATCCTCTCTGAATGGGATTTAGATACCAGTACTTTCTTTTACTGTTAATCTCAGTTAAGGAAGCCATGGGAACCCTCAGGTTTAGAAGTAGGGGTGTGCAGGGATTTGAAATTTGATCAAATCTACCCAAATTTTGACATTTGAATTCAAATTGAATGTCCATAAATTCAAGTTAAAAGATTTAAACAAATTTCAAATTTCGGATCTATTCGTTCAAATTATCCAGACATTCGCATGCGTACAGATTTGTACACAATGCGCACTTGCAAATACGCATCTTTCCCACATCCGTACGCATTTGTACAGATCTGTACGGGATGAAAACGGGTTGCATACTGGATAACTGTGGAATGCATACGAATGTGTATAGATGTGTAACGATGCGTATGGGCACATATGAATGTTGTAGACATTCAAAGTGCAAATTTGAATCAAAAATTCAAACAAATAGATTCAAATTTGTTTAATTCGAATTGAATTTGGTTAAATTCTTCATTCAAATCAAATTTTGGGGTATTTGATTTGAATTGAATTGAATCCTCGAATTCCATTCGTCCATTAATAGGAGTGTACTATTAATGCAGCTATGAGAAACTCTATTGTTTACAAGGAAACAAATTAATTTTCATAGAACAACAAAAAATCATTGATTAGATATTTGGCCATATCACAGTGAAATGCAAGCATCAACTCAAAATAAAGTCAGCAAACAATAGCATTCCAGAAGTAGCACAATATAGCCAAACGATAAAAACTTAAGGCAAGGAAAACCATACAAAAACTAAGATAAATTTAAAATAAGATGTATTTATTTATCTTGCCACCTTAGTCCTATATACTCATCCTCCTTGTCCAAAAACGTCTATCTTAAATAAGAGTAAAACAATGAGCTACTGTAAGCGTGAGTGTTGACTCACTAAGATACTTCAGATTATAGTCCCTTGGTCAACAAAGGGATCGAATCACTCAATACAAAAGGAAAACAAATACTAAAGCTGAAATATTGTGGCCACACAATGAGAAGGCTTACCTCCTGCTTTAAAATGAATTCTAAGAAGAGAACAGACCTGAAAGTTAAAGTTATGTCCCATGTTCTTTTTCTCCAAATACATCAAATCAATTACAGCTGCTAATGGGTAAGAGGTTGTTCTGCCTTCTTCTACACCCTGTCTGAAACTCTTCTCAGTCACAGGAACAATGGTTGTTTCTCCATTATGCAAGGCAGTTTAATCAAGTATAGTTTAATTTATATTTTTACCTTTAAGGGCAAGTTCCTACGCAGCAGTTTAATCTGGTATTAATCCATTTTTTTAAAATTGGCACTGAAAATGATTTCCCCAGAGTTCCCGTAGTTGTGTTATAATATGGACACAAAATTGATTTGCTTGTTCCCACTCTTCCTTCCTCAAGTGCATGGCCAATCTCTCCTTCCCTCCCCAAACTCTTCCCCATTGGATGCCAGTCCATCCTTCAATCCATAATATGGTGGGGCAGGAAAATCAAACCACCAAGCTTCATTAAAATCCAGTCTCACCTCCTTTTCACTATCTATCTATCTATCTATCTATCTATCTATCTATCTATCTATCTATCTATCTATCTATCTATCTGTCTGTCTGTCTGTCTGTCTGTCTGTCTGTCTGTCGGTCGGTCGGTCGGTCGGTCGGTCGGTCGGTCGGTCGGTCTGTCTGTCTGTCTGTCTGTCTGTCTGTCGGTCTGTCGGTCTGTCGGTCGGTCTGTCGGTCTATCTGTCTATCTGTCTATCTGTCTATCTATCTATCTATCTATCTATCATCTATCTATCTGTATGTATGTACGTCCGTACGTCCGTACGTCCGTATGTCTGTCCATCCATCCATCCATCCATCCATCCATCCATCCCATCCTATACCAAAAGGTCTCACGGTACGTTACAACATTAAAAACCAGTGAGCGTATAAAATGAGCATTATAACCTTGACAGGGCCTGAATGAGGGGAGGAAAGCCAAAGGCCAGGGCAAAGAAGTGTACCTTCACAACTCTCCTAAATGCATAAAGTAAAGATGCCAAATGCACCTCAGGAGGAAGACTATTCCACAATCTCGGAGCCACCACTGAAAAGGCCTTAACCCAGGTGCCCACCCCTTTTGCTACTGAGGGTGGTGGGACAACCAGAAAGGCTTCCCCTCCAGATCTTAAGGCATGGGCAGGTCAATATGAGGGAACAGAAATTGTGCCCATTTAACAGATCCTGGCAGATGTTATTCCACTGGTGCATGTGTGTGAGAGAGAGAGAGTTCTTGCAAAAGCTCATGCCACCAACCCTTCTCCTGTTAGTCTCCAAGTGCTACTAACTACCTTGCTGAACTTTTCAAATTAGACTAACACAGCTATTTCTCTGATAATGACTACCACGTAAAGCCATCAGGACAGTCCAAAATGTTCTGAATGGAGGATATGTACCCCATGGTGCTGTCTCAAGAGTCGCCCTGGTCCCTGCAAGGTTCCACAGCTTTAGAAGAAGAAGAAGAAGAAGAAGAAGAAGAAGAAGAAGAAGAAGAAGAAGAAGAAGAAGAAGAAGAAGAAGAAGAAGAAGAAGAAGAAGAAGAAGAAGAGTTGGCTTATCTACCCCGCTTTTCTCACCCATTCAAGGGGACTTAAAGCAGCTGACAAGCATTCAGTTCTTCTCCCCACAACAGAACACCCTGTGAGGTTGATGGGGCTCTTATAGCTCAGAAGAGACCTGTGACTAGCCCAAGGTCACTCAGCTGGCTTCATGGGGGAGGGCGGAATCAAACCCCATATTCCCAGATAAGCGTCCAGCTCCCTAACCACTAGACCAAACTGGTGCTCCTAGTACAACCACAAATACAGCATTCGCGTACTGCAGGCAGCCCAAATGTCTAGCTGAAGTTTGGATGGGCCACCATTCACAACGCAAATCCAACCACCATCCCTGATCTCATCTGCTGTTCCTCATTCTTAGGGGAGACAGGCCAGGCCTATTTTCCTGAATAGCTGACTTCCAGCATTTTGCACAGTAGCAGTCACCACCATGCAGATCCTGACTTCAATCGATTTCAAATAGCAGTTTAAAGTATTTCTTTCCCACCTACTTTAAACAGTCTAGAGGCCAGTTCCCACTAGGGCTTTTTTGAGTGTTCAATATGGTTTCAAAACACTCTGTCCTCATTGAAAAGTGGCTTTTTGCATTAAAAAGAGGAGTAAAACTGATAAAATGAATTAAATAAAACACCCCTTTAAACAACTCTCTCTCCCCCTTTTTTTTAAAGAAACAGTTAATGGGGCATTCCCACTTGGATCAGAGTGTTTTGAAACCGTTTTTAAGCAGAAGCCCACATGCACGCAAGCTTTGGAAACAGCAGATAACAGCTACAGCCAGGAAGATCAAAAGATATGAAGTAAGAATCATCCAGTACAGGCAGAACCAAATGTTCCAGTCTAATCAGAGGCAGTTCAACCAGAGCCTGCATGAGCAAGTAGACAAGAAAATGGAAAAGCCAGAGAAAGAAGCAACAACCAACTTCTGGAAAGATCTCTGGGAGGCTGAAAAAGAATACAACAAAACTGCTGGGTGGATAAAGGATTTCGAGAAGAAATTCTCCAAGAACAAAATGCGGCAGCTGGAAATAACACCTGAAATGGTCACGAAAAGAGTGAAGAAAGTGAAGAACTGGACATCCCCTGGCACTGATCAGTTGCATGGCTTCTGGCTCAAATACCTGACCAGCCTGCATGCAAAAATGGCCAAACTGTTCAATGAAATGCTGCAAACAGGAAACATCAGTGAATGGCTAATAACTGGCAAAACATACTTAATACAGAAAGATGCAGCAAAGGGAGCCACACCAGGAAACTATAGGCCGATAACTTGTCTACCTACTATGCTCAAGCTTCTGACAGGCATAATAGCAGACAGGATTCAAGACTACCTTGAAGACAACAACATCATTCCAGTAGAGCAAAAAGGAAACAAACGGAGAAGCAGGGGCACAAAAGACCAGCTACTGATTGACAAAATGATTCTGGAGAACTGCAAAAGTCGAAAAACAAACCTGCATATGACTTGGATCGACTATAAAAAAGCTTTTGATTACCTGCCACATGGTTGGATCACAAAATGCCTGGAAACCATCAGGATCAGTCAGAACATCACCAAATTTATAGAAAGTGCGATGAAACGCTGGAAGACTGAGCTTTTTGTTGGAAATGAAAGCTATGGACTGATCAACATCAAAAGGGGGCATCTTCCAGGGGGATTCATTGTCCCCACTGCTTTTCATCATCGCTATGATCCCTCTGTCACTCATCCTACAGAAAACAAACCTGGGCTATCAAACTGCCAGGAATTCACAGAAAATTTCACATCTACTGTACATGGATGACTTGAAGCTTTATGGAAAATCTGAAATCGAGATCCAGTCATTGACCAACACAGTGCGAATATTCAGCAGCGACATCAGTATGGAGTTTGGCATGGACAAATGTGCCACAGTGGCACTGAAGAAGGGGAAGATTACTGAAAGTGAAGGCATTGAAATGCCAGATGGTCAAGCCATCAGGTCCCACCAGTCAGAAGCCTACAAATACCTGGGCATCCTGCAACTGGATAACATTAAGCATGGCCATGTGAAATCTGTGATCAGTAAAGAGTACATCCAAAGGACTAGAAAAATCTTGAAAAGTAAACTGAATGGCGGTAACACCATTAAGGCCATAAACACCTGGGCCATAGCAGTCATTAGATACACTGCAGGAATTGTGAACTGGACTCAGCAGGAGTTGGACAACTTAGACAGAAAAACCAGAAAACTGATGACGATCCACCATGCACTACATCCTCATAGTGATGTCGACAGGCTGTTCTTGCCCAGGAAAGCAGGTGGTAGAGGACTTTTGCAAGTGAAGCAAACAGTGGAAGAAGAGAAGCATGCATTAGCAGATTATGTGGCAGAAAGCAAAGAATCAGCTTTGATTGAAGTCAACAACCAGAAGCTTCTCAAAGTGCAGCAAACCAAGAACCAGTACCGGAAAACTGCAATTCAATGCCGAACTGACAGCTAGCGCAATAAAACACTGCATGGACAGTTCTTGGAGAACATCAAAGGCAAAGTGGACATGGAAAAGACCTGGTCTTGGCTTACGAATGGAACATTGCAAAAGGAAACAGAAGGACTGATTGTTGCTGCACAAGAACAAGCAATAAGAACAAATGCCATCAAAGCCAGAATTGAA
This sequence comes from Aspidoscelis tigris stejnegeri, assembly GCA_023333525.1. Taxonomy (NCBI): domain Eukaryota; kingdom Metazoa; phylum Chordata; class Lepidosauria; order Squamata; family Teiidae; genus Aspidoscelis; species Aspidoscelis tigris. Next base: position 2,304,316 of record JALMGA010000008.1, read on the forward strand.
AAATCAGGAGAAGATCCAAAGTGCCGACTCTGCAAAGAAGTGGATGAAACAATCGACCATATACTCAGCTGCTGCAAGAAGATCGCACAAACTGATTACAAGCAGAGACACAATGCTATAGCACAAATGATCCACTGGAACTTGTGCCAAAAGTATCATCTGCCTGTGGCAAAGAACTGGTGGGATCACATGCCAGAAAAAGTGGTTGGAAACAAACAGGCAAAACTACTTTGGGACTTCAGGCTTCAGACTGACAGAAAACTGGAGCATAACACCCCTGACATTACAATTGTTGAGAAAGAGAAGGTGTGGATCATCGACGTTGCTATACCAGGTGACAGCAGAATTGAGGAGAAACAGTTGGAGAAGCTCACCAGATACAAAGACCTGAGAATTGAACTTCAGCGACTCTGGCGAAAACCAGTGAAAGTGGTCCCAATCATCCTCGGCACACTGGGCGCGGTGCCAAAAGATCTCAGCGGGCACCTAAAAACCATTGGCATTGACAGAATATCCATCTGCCAACTACAAAAAGCCACTTTACTGGGGTCTGCTCGCATAATTCACCGATACATCACGCAGTCCTAGGTGCTTGGGAAGTGCCCGACTGGTGATATAATACGAAATCCAGCATAGTCATCTCGTTTGCTGTGTGTAACTGCTGTTTTACATCATCACAATAATAATAATAATAATAATAATAATAATAATAATAATAATAATAATAATAATAATAATAATAATAATAATAATAATAATAATAATAATAATAATAATAATAATAATAATAATAAAAAGTATACACATATGCACACTCTCCAACATCTCCTTTTAAAAATCCTTTCCTGCCCAGTTATTGCTTTTCTTCCTTGTTTCTTTGATTAGCAGGGCAAAGTTTCTGCAACTCTGCAACTCAGGGAGCACCTAAAATGATTTCTAATGCAATCCAACAAACCTCTTATGAATATAACTGATTTTGTTGCAGCTGAACAAGAAATATATCACTTTTTAAAATAATTAATTTCCATCTGTGCAAACAATAATCACAAAGCTGCCAACCAGAAGAACATGATTTTATTAGTCTTCATTCCCCGTTCCTCCTTTCTGGGAGATGTCTCTGCTATATACTTCTCACTCCATCTTCTCCAGCAAACTTTCCTCCAGTCAGTCTGATGGCCTCCTAACGTCTTCTTCCTCCCCCCCCCTCCTCCTCCTCCTCACCACTGATCTGGCAGAGGGACCTTGAATCAGAGCTGCAAAGTGAGCCGTAGAGCAGCGCTGTCCACGTGGAGCAGCTCACCTTTCATCAGCCCTAGTTTGCTGGAACATACTGTCACCACAAGCTCAAACATGAAGCAAGAAGTGAACCCCAGAGCCATCAGCTCTGGGGGAAAGGGAGCTCAAACAGCGAAGGAACTGCACCCTGCCTTCATCCTACCTCACTTTGCCTTCTGAGCAGTTCAGTGACATTCTCTGAGGGCACATTCCCATGCACACTGTTTGGTCCTGATTGGGCACACATGGCACCAGGAGCAGGTCTGAGAGTGGATCTTGCCCATCCCCATGCCACGCCCAGCAACGTGGGCTGGTGCGTGTTGGGCGCGGATGGAGCCGTCACCATGCAAACCGGGCCAAATCCCAAGATGGGGGACCAGTGCCACCTCCTCTCCACCCCCTCTCTTCCCATTGGAAGACAGATGGACATCAGCCCACATTTGTGCGGCCAACTGCAAATGTTCCTGTGCCACTTCCCCCCCCCCTCCCATAGTGGCACAGAAAGCCAGGAAAGGCTGGAAGGCATGGGGAAAATTTAAAATTAAGCTAAATAAATTTTAAAATAACTTTTTAAAACTCCAAAATTATTTGGGTTTGGCAGCAGCTGAGCGGTTGAGCAGTTTTGCACCCCTCTGCTCCACCGGGAACAGTGAGAATGCCCAGGAAGCTTAAAAGAGAGAAAATCAAGCCATTATCATGATCACCTTGGCAATCGCGAAACGGGGTTGGAATATTAGGGGAAAGGGGGGAAATCAATCCATTATCCTGCCTGCCTTGGCGATTGGGATTTTTCCACTCACAAAAAATCTCAGCGCCTGCGATCTCCAATGCACAGGGCAGGAATGGCAAGCACTCCCCACCTCCCAATGACGTGAGCACCAATCTCCTCCCCAAATAGCCTGGACTGTCCCCATGCACAGGCTCAGCTCACTAGGCAATGCGTGCCAGACCCCCAAACAGTGCCCAGACTTGTTTTTTTGGGTACCAAATTTAGTCCCGGTCTGGAATGGTTTGGGGCAATTTGATCCGTGGAAATTAGACCAAATAAAAAACGCATGGGGACACCCCTTGCTGAACCCGATTACGGTACCAGACCGAACATGCACGGAGACGCGCCCTAGATGTCTATGTGGAACAATCAGGTTATGACAGCTTCAGACTGTTTCCCATTTCTCAGGATCATGTCAAGAATAGCTGATCCTTTTGTTTTGCTCTAACCTCTGAATATAGATAAGATATAAATATATCAGGAAAGCAAACCCTGAATGCCCTAGAGAGACCATTCTTCCTCTCTCTTCTCTTTTATCTGGATTTGATATCCAGAGCTGAAAGCAAGTTTCTCTCTTTCATACACACACATTTTTAGAAACTGAGGCTTACAGCACTCATGCATAGCCATTTCACTTCTTTTTTAAAAAATCATTTTGTCCCCTCCCATTGCAGCTTTTCAGGCATTAAACCCACGAAGAGCTGACATCACAAAATAAGAAAGTGGTAGGAGTGGCACCATCTGTTGAAAACCTACTCACAGGAAAAGGCATCCAGTTCACAGTCATTAGAAATTGCTGCTTGCCAGAGTACCAAAAACCCATAAAGAGGAAGAGGAAGAGGAAATGCGTTAAGCAGTTTTAGGTTTGATGCAAGTTGCGCCCTATGGCTCCATATCTGGTTTTACTGAAGCTTTTAGACCCAGTCAAATGGAAGCTGAACCAGGAGGAAGAATAATATCAGGGAAATAGCTGTCTTAGTCTAATTCGCAATGTCCAGCAAGGTAGTTAGTAGCACTTGGAGGCTAACAAGATAAAGGTTGGTGGCATGAGCTTTCATAGACATGTCTACTTCTTCAGATGCTAGGAGACCCAATGGGCATATCTACTTCTTCAGTGGGCCCCCTAGCATCTGTAGAAGACGTGCCCATTGGGCCCCCTAGCATCTGAAGAAGTAGATGTGTCTACGAAAGCTCATGCCACCAACCCTTCTCCTTTTAGTCTCCAAGTGCTACTAACTACCTTGCTGGACACAGCGGAAAGAAGTGTGATTCAATTTTAAATATAACCCAGAGGCCTGAAGACTGAGTCCTTTCAGGAAGGGAACCTATAAGTCACAAAGTCTGGTTTGTGATCACCTGAGAACTGATACAAGAAATCTTGCTTGCTTTTAATCATAAGAACATAAGAACATAAGAACATAAGAGAAGCCTTGCTGGATCAGGCCACAGCCCATCTAGTCCAGCATCCTGCGCACACAGTGGCCCACCAAATGCTCATGGGCATCTCAAGCAGAGACAAGGACAAACCTTCTCCTGCTCTCGAGTCCCAGCAGATGGCCCTAGAAGCGCCCCATTTCCTCCCCCCCCCCCCTCAGCCTGAAAGATGCACCTAGGCATTCGTTCTAGTAGCCATTGATACATCTGTCATCCATAAATTTGTCTAACCCTACCTTAAAGCCATCGAGACTGGTAGCTGTCACCACCTCTTCTGGCAGCACATTCCATAGGCCGATGACCCTCTGTGTGAAGAAATACTTCCCCCTGTCAGACCTTACGCTCCTACCCATCAGCTTCATAGAGTGCCCCCTGGTTCTAGTGTTGTGCGATAGAGAAAAGAAATTTTCTCTATCCACCTTTTCTATGCCGTGCATAATTTTATATACTTCAATCAGGTCCCCTCTCAAACGCCGTCTCTCCAGACTGAAGAGGCCTAGACGTTGCAGCCTGGTTTCGTAAGGGAGGTGTTCCAGACCCTTAATCATTCTGGTTGCCCTTCTCTGCACCTTCTCTAGTTCCACAATATCCTTTTTGAGGTGTGGTGACCAGAATTGTACACAGTATTCCAAATGTGGCCTCACTATAGATTTATAAAGGGGCAAAATGACACTTGCTGACTTATTTTCTATTCCCTTCCTAATTATTCCCAGCATTGAATTTGCTTTTTTTGCTGCTGCCGCACACTGGGTTGACACCTTCATTGAACTGTCCACCAAAACCCCGAGATCCCTTTCCTGGCGTGTTGCAGAAAGCTCAGACCCCATCAGTTTATAGACGTAATTTGGATTCTTGGCCCCAATGTGCATTACTTTACACTTGTTAAGATTAAAGCACATTTGCCACTTGGTTGCCCACTCACCCAATGCTAAGAGATCCCTCTGGAGCTCTTGGCAATCTCTTTCAGATTTTACTACCCTAAATAATTTAGTATCATCAGCAAACTTTGCTATTTTACTATGTACCCCCTTTTTCTAGATCATTGATGAATAAATTAAAAAGCATTGGTCCCAGTACTGAGCCTTGAGGGACCCCACTTTTTACTTCTTTCCACCCTGAGAAATTGCCGTTTACTACTACTCTCTGCTTTCTGCCCTTAAGCCAGTCACAAATCCAGGACAGAACCTGTCCTTTTATTCCATGGCTGGTGAGTTTACTCAGTAGCCTTTGATGTGGGACTTTGTCAAAAGCCTTCTGAAAGTCCAGATAGACAATGTCTACTGGTTCACCTTTATCCACATGTTTATTGACACTCTCAAAGAATTCCAACAAATTTGTGAGGCATGATTTACCTTTGCAGAAGCCATGCTGGCTTTTGTTCAGCAATGCCTGCTGCTCCATATGCACACTAATTTTGTCTTTAATAATGGTTTCCATCACCTTACACAATCATGTTATTGTAACATCTAAGACAGATGTAATGTTCATCAACTCACATTAGCATGTGGACAACAGACCTATATCCCAAGATATATTCCAGAATAAGGCCAAGTGCAGAAAGAGCCCATGGCCCAACTCATTGTTCTTCATTCTCCCTTGCTAGTTGCAGAAGGTGGTGAGATATGGTGGAGGTAAAGGAAAAGGAAGAAACAAGGGAGGACACACAGCATGGGACTTAAGGGGAGGGGAGATGATCCAGATCTAAGGAATGGGTCCTTCAACTAATCCGGATTTAGTAGATCCAGATCTAAGGAGGTACCCGATGTGTCTCCACAGGTGGTGTAGCACACAATAGCAATAGGTGCTAGGCATGCTCGCTGTGAAAACGCCGGAGCACCCATATGGCAAATCCGAATCTACCCATGTGGGGCCTGACCATCACCCCATGTTTGGGGGGGGGCACCACTGGGGGAGGTGCAAACTCCATAGACGATCTGGAGATTCTTTGAAGAGTGCAGCAAATCACTCCAGAGCTTCTCCGGAGCTTTGGACAAAGCTCCCTAGAAATGGCATTGCCCTGACTGGTCATCTTTGAAGCCTGTGCCATTCTCTGGAGTTTCCTTCGGATCCATCTTTGGTGATTATGTACAGGCTTTGGAGCTTCGAGTTTCAGGGCACACCCTCATGGGTGCCCACTCTGGAGCCCAACCCTAGACCCCGTTGCCTGATCGCGGTGGAAACGCGCTCCATATAATCTGGATTTGATGCCTGAAGACCCCATTGTAGGCCCCTCTAATGGGGTCTACAGGAAATCCGGATTATTGGTCCTGAAGGACTCATTTAATCCGGATTTCCCTAGAACAGGTGGAAACAAATGTGGCTCTAATGGGGTCTGCAGTGGAAACGGGGTCTTCCTGCTCAGAGCCTAATGGGTACTTAATGGGTACTTAGTGCTAGTGGAAAAAAACCCAAGGTGGTGTTGAACTATTAAAGGTCCTGTGTGGTTTCTAGCCATATTCAGTACAGGCAAACATTTATGAAAGTTTTGGTTGGCAGGTTTGTTCTCCTTCCTGCTTGTTCTGGCATTCTTCCTATTTAGCTGTATACAGACCTGTTTTGCTTTTATCTTCCAATTGGCTACATACAGGTCTTCCATTGCCTATTGTACAGTTGTGCTGTTTTGCCTTATTTACCACTTGCTGCTAATGCTTTCGAGGATTTCCCCCATTTGTCGGGGTCCTCTAATAGTGAAATGGTACTACACAATCATGTTTTCTGAACTGCTTAAGAAAAGCCCATTCACTTGCCTGGAGTAGAGCTACCCATCCATACTAATGGGGGTTCAAGTTCCTTCCATGTACTGTTCTGCACTGGGAGGGGGGCTGCTGTGTTTTGAATTTTGCACCAAATGATTCAGATCTGAGGGCATCCCCAAAGCATTCTGGGAGCATCTTTCTGTCCCACAACCTCGCCTTGTTTCACAATGTTTATAATAAATATTTCATAATAAACAAATACTAACGCCATCATTATTCACCATTAGGCAAGTTCCAGTTAGCAGATCTGATTTTTTAAAATATATATATATATATATATATTAAGTGAAATAGTAAAAATTATTTATCAGCTCTGTGCAGTTGTATCTCACATTTTCTTCTCCTTAACCTACTTTTCTTCTTTTTAAAAAAGGTCATCAGTTTGTTTTGTTAATAACTACCTTATTTTCTAAAATAATTCATAACAGTATCCATTTATTATATAACAAGAGCACATAAACGTCAAAGCTTTGCATTTTTAAACATTTCAATGAGTGTTTCAAATTCCCTACATAACCCACAAGTGGAGAAAACAGTTGTCTCAGCTTTGCCAGGTTAAAGTCTGACATCACATTATCTTTGTCAGTGTCGATTCCAACTCTATGGAAACTAAACAGAGAAAACAGTGATTTTGTGTCTCATTGTCAAACCCTCTATTTTTCTTGAATGTACCAATTATCATCTCCTGTCTCTGCAAAAAAGAAAGCCAAGGCATTGAACGATCTCGCTCCAATAATAAACTGATGCCCCATTCTCTCCTGTGTTGTTGGAGGTGTTCCCAAAGCACTGAAGAATATTTGCTGATCCTAAATTCGTGTTGCTGATATGCTCCAGAAAGGGTCAACTCAGGGTTTACTCAGAGAGGGTCAACTTGGTGCCCCTTGTTGATATCACGCATGTTTTCTGAGCGGGAAGTTCTCCTTGGCTGCTGGTCTATACGTTGACCTTTGGCAACAAAGAAGTCCGGACAAAACTCGAAATTTGTTCTTCTGCACTTTTGCCATCAAGGCATTCTGTCCACGCAGACCTTAACTATTACATCTCGCATAAGCAGAACTGAAGCGTCTGGATTAAGTGGCAGCATTTATTTCACTCTATTTTATTTGAGGTAATGAAGCTTCCATAGAAATTTCCTTCTTGATTTGTTTCAAGTGAAACTGTGCACATTCTGATGGCTCTTCAAACAATTTCGACCCCATTTGCTTTTTAGCTTATTTTTGGCTCCTTGAACACAACTTCCGTGTGTTTGAGTAACCCTTGTGACAAAGGTGGAACAGATCAAAGAATTGGTTGCTCTTTTCATGCAGAAAAATGTACTTCTTTACTACCTTTTGGGGTCATCCTTCAGATAACACTTCGATCAGGCATGTCACGGAGGAGGAACTTTCTCCTTAAAATTCTCTGTAGATCTTCGCTTATTCAGTATCTCTGTTGCCTTGACTCTTCCCTGCCCGACCACGTCTTGTGGATGGAGGACAGTAATGTGTTTACCATTGTGCTGTTTTTCACACTGGGTAAAGCCCTTACAATCCGTTGCAGAATGATCTGTGGGAAAGCGCTTTCTAAAACAGGTTGTAAATATCTGAGGTGACCACTTTTCCCAACAGCTTTCTTCGAGAGCTATGATTCAGCTTCTTAGGCCCAAAACACTGACATTTGTATGCTTCTACCGTCTTGGCTTCAGGCATTGCTCTTACCACCTCAGTGTTACTAACAGAGATAATTCAGAACAGTCCCCATGCAGACAGCTTCTCATTTCTTGCCTTGAATAGCTGTGTGTTGGAGATGACGCTAGACAGATTCCTTCTTGTTCTTTCTGTGCTGCAGATGAATTCCCAGATGAGGACAGGAAGGCAAAGCTGTGTTCCTCCTTGCTTCTTATACCTGCAGCCTCTGACAGTGAGATGTCAATACATCCTTCACTTCTAACATGCTGTACAACATCAATTCTGCCAGTGTTGCCCTTACAAGCATTTTTATTTTGAACATTATTCTATAAACCATAAACGTTGGTTCTTCAAAGTCCTCCAGATTCCTTAGTGATGGCAAAGTTTTCCCATTTCCTCATTATTGGTTTTGATTTACCAGTCAGCAGCCATTGCTGTATCTCCACAGGCTCTAGTCGTTCCAAGAAAATTTGGCTTTTGTCCGTTGATTCGTATTCTGTGGTGATGTGTTTTAGCTGTAGTCTCACTCTGACCACTGGAGGGAACCATTGGTGCACTTGCAAGTCATAGAAAGGAAGTGGAACCTGTTGACTGCTAGAAGGAGGGAAGGAACTCTCAGTATGATCCGTGGTGCCCCAAGGGAGTTTCAAATGATCGATTGCTTCTGAAACACATTTCCGGTATAAAAGATACACAACAAGAGTCCAGCTTGCTTGGGTTCAGATGTTTGTTGTATCAGTCTGTCCAAACATCAGTTATGTGTAGCATAACTTAAGCTTAGTTTAGCTCCACTGCTTATTTATCATGTCTTCAAATCCCAGACTAATTGCTTTCTTGCCCAAGGTGTGAAAAAACCCTTGAGCTGGGGGACAAGGATCTTCCTTACATTAAGACTGAATTTGAATATCCACTTGTAACTACTGCCTAAACATGAGGGATTTGGCCATTGCCCCATGCTAGGAAAGGGTCCTTGGGCCTCTCTCCTGCATGCTAATGAGGGATGGAAGCCCTGTCCCCCACTAGCACACGACACTCACACAGGGCCAGACATAAACTGGGCTAGGATGCTCAAAATCGTAGCGTAACTCGATTTATTGGTAGACGTCAACATAGTTTTGGAACGCTGCACCGTACATGGAAGGCACGCGGTCCTCTGGGATGGTATGCTGGGAGGTATTTTAGTCGTGCAATAGGGGGTGCCACAAGAATGCCCCTCCAGGAACTCCACAGCCTTTGGAGTAGGCAACAGGGGCTGGTGCAGGACAACCCTGTCCCATGCCGTTCCAATGCAGATGACCCTGTCCCATGCCAATAGCAACCTGCCTCAGCCCAAGATGGATTGCAGGCCAAGGCTGAGCCCACCCTGGTCCAGGAGACTAAAAGCAAAAGCAAAAAGTCTGCCCAAACTGCTTAGCCATCCTTTATGTAGTCCCTTACGCTACTTCATGTACAATTTGCAAATATTTATAGAACCTGCTTGCTTTGGAAGCAGTTTTGCGGTATTTCCCCAGATGGCTTTATAAAAATTATAGCGAACCAGCCCAGTCCTGAGCCATGGGCCTATTCAGACTTAGGCCTCTGGTATGCAGTTAGGACCTAAGCCCAACCTCCTAAGCCTAAGCCTAACCTTCTCAACAGGCAGGGGAAATGTCAGTGGACCTGAGACATTAAGATCCTAGACAGTCATTAGACTGTGAATATGCTTCCTGTGGCAAGCATTGGGCTATTCAAAATGATACAGGTACTTCCCAAGAAAGCATCCTCAAGTAGACATGGATTTGAGTCTCACTTAACCCTTAATTTTGAAGTAGGGCACTGCCAATCATCACTCCATGCCAATTATAAATAAAATGTTACATGTGATTTAAAAAATAGAGTGAATATGCAATATCACCTGTCCCTCTTAAAAGATGAATATTGAAATCATTGGACCTTTTCACACTTACCTGATTTGTCAGATATGGCCAGATGTTGTTGTGATGATATGGCCAGGCCTGGCCATTCATAGTTCAAGTGCTGGAAAAACCCCATACTGGGCCAACAGCATTTGAAGTGCAAATGGCCAGGCCAGGCCAGGCCATATCATCATAACAACATCTAAGGCAACACCAGGCATGTGATCTGAGATTGCTGTGGCAAACTGAATGCTACATGTGATTATGCAGTCACAGTAACACCACCACACCCACTCTCTGTGCCACACAATGCTACTACTTTGCCTGACTGTTGTGAGGTGGTATGGTATTGTCGTGCCCAGAGTGGGCGGCAGCAGTAAACATGGGCACACCAAGGAGCCAAGTCAATTTCCTTGGGGGTACAGGGTACATGGAATCAGGTTACCAGAGAGTCCTCATAAGTCAGGAAGTCAGCCAGGAGTCAGGAATCAGAGTTCACACAAGTTGTGGGTTGCCAAGATTTTTTGTTTACAACGGAGGTTGCTGGTTTGGGCGTTTCTTAAGTAGAACTCAGAGAGGCACACTGCCGCTGATGCAGCTGTTTGGCATGGGGGCGGACTGAGCACCACAAGTGTTTTGCTGTCTCCGGAGAGAACTTGGGTCTGGGTGGGGTGTGGCGTCTGAGTCTGAGTCTGAGTCTTCTGCTTCTGGGGGGACAGAACCCTGGGTCATGCCTCCCTTGCTTTGGCTGGCATGGGTGGGGACCTCACCATCCGAGAAATCAGAGAGGGCTTGAGGCATGACAGGCCTCAGTGCAGCGCAGAGAATGGCACAACTGTGGCTGCATAGTCACACACAGTGTCCAGATTGCCATGGTAATGCCTGAGCATGTGCTAGATGTTACCTCAGATGTTGCCATGGCAATCTGGCCTGGCCTGGCCAGCATAGACCAGCATAGATGGGCCTTACCGGTGAGCAGACCGAAGCTCAACACATCCCCCTGCTTTCTATAGTAGAAGACAGGTTATCATCTGAAGTATTTATTATCAAAATCTGTTTCTATTCAAGGCAATGTATAGTACACAATGCAAAAGCATTCCAAAACAAGAGGGGCTCAGACCATGCTAGGACTGCAAGCCGCCCAGAGATCTTAGGATATGGAGCAGGATATAAATATTTTAAATAAATAAATGTCTCCACACACTGTCCCAGATGCCTCAATGTGCCACATCTCCCTTTTAAGGAGCATAAGATGAATGATGGAGGGTATCATGCCCACCCAAGCTAGCTGAAATAGTACTCAGAGGGTGAATGTCTCCGCTGAACTGCCTCCAGACACCATTAGGACCAGAAATGGATATATGGAAATCCCCGGTGCACAATGCTTAGCACACTTCTCTGGAGCACTGCTTCCAATCACTTTCCACCACAACCATTGAGACAGATCCTACGTTTTCTAGAAAATACAATGAGTTGTAAACTGATATGAGTAATGTTAATAATTGATTGTTGGGAAGTTATGCAAGCATACTTACTATAATTTTATTTGTACCCTCCCCCTCCCACTCATTTATTCAAAGCAAAAAGGGCTTTTCTGCATTAGCAACATGACTCATCCCTTCCTTATGTAATTTAGTAATTCAAGCCCAATTCCTCTGATTACTACAGTCATGGAAAAGAACTAATACAAGATAAAACGAGTTCAACAGCTCAGGGTGGGAAGACCAAGGGTTTTTCACATTTTCAGAATAACCTCACAATGGCTTCTTGTAAACCACAGGAAAGACACATTGGAAGATTCCTGTTGATTGGGAACTTTGTAAATCATCCTCCAAGATCTGGAGCAGTTTTTGTTGGGGAAAGGGGTGACAAGTTGAAGATAGACATTGGTCCTCAAGTGTCATTCTTGTTTAAAGCTAAGCATTTTGCCTCATGTGTTGACAATGAAACCAAGAAGCATGATGTGCTAAAATCTGAGAGGAATCCATCACGATTGTTCTTAAAATAGATTGCTGACCTTCACCCTTACGTGGTTTTGTCTAAGGTGAGCAGTAGCATTATTAATGAAATACTTTCACATTTTGGTCAACATCAGAGAAATAGCCATGTTAGTCTAATTCAAAAAGCACAGCAAGGTAGTTAGTAGCACTTGGAGACTAACAGGAGATGGGTTGGTGGCATGAGCTTTCATAGACATGTCTACTTCTTCAGATGCTAGGGGGCCCAATCGGCATATCTACTTCTTCAGATGCTAGGGGGCCCAATGGGCAAGTCTACTTCTTCAGATGCTAGGGGGCCCAATGGGCAAGTCTCCTTCTTCAGATGCTAGGGGGCCCAATGGGCACGTCTCCTTCTTCAGATGCTAGGGGGCCCAATGGGCAAGTCTCCTTCTTCAGATGCTAGGGGGCCCAATGGGCAAGTCTCCTTCTTCAGATGCTAGGGGGCCCAATGGGCACGTCTACTTCTTCAGATGCTAGGGGGCCCAATGGGTACATCTACTTCTTCAGATGCTAGGGGGCCCAATGGGCAAGTCTACTTCTTCAGATGCTAGGGGGCCCAATGGGCAAGTCTACTTCTTCAGATGCTAGGGGGCCCAATGGGCACGTCTACTTCTTCAGATGCTAGGGGGCCCAATGGGCACGTCTACTTCTTCAGATGCTAACATCTGGCCCCCTAGCATCTGAAGAAGTAGACGTGTCTGTGAAAGCTCATGCCACCAATCCTTCTCCTGTTAGTCTCCAAGTGCTACTAACTACCTTGTTGGACTTTTGCATTTTGGCTATGTTTCATGGGAAGATATGTCAGTTCTGACAAATTACAGCAAAAGAGAAAGCACAAATAACAATGTTAAGTTTATTTCCTGATTGTTTTGTAACACTTTATGTAAGATAACAGTTTCTTTTATCTGATACTGCTCAGCTTCCTCTCCTGCCCACTGAAATTCATTTAGATAACTGCAGCGTCCTAAATTGGGTGATATGATGAAAGCAATATTGCAAATATGGTCATTTCTTGAAAGGAAATGAAGAGGCAGTTAATATTTAAGAAGTAAAGATGCTCTGAAGTGAAGTTTGGTGCCTGCTAAGTCCATCCATGTCCATGAAAATCTCTTGGCAACAACACAGAATGCTTTGGCATTGTGACCTTCCAATTAGATGGCAGGAATCCAATGTTGAATTTCTCATGCAAAATAAATGCTCTAATACTGAGCTACAATATAGTCCCTCTCTTGTAGTCAGCAGTTGCTGGTGACTACTGGGATGGGCTGAGTTGGGCAGAGAGCAAGAAGGCTGTGAGTCAGCTTGGTCTAGTGGTTAGGGAGCTGGACTCTTATCTGGAAATACCGGGTTCAATTCCACCCTCCCCCATGAAGCCAGCTGGGTGACCTTGGGCTAGTCACAGCTCTCCTCTGAGCTCTCACAGCCCCACCTACCTCGCAGCATGTTCTTTGGTGGAGAGAAGTATAGAAAGCTTTGTCAACCGCTTTGAGCCCCCTTAAATGGGTGAGAAAAGCAGGGTACAAAAGCCAACTCTTCTTCCTCCATGAAACCAGCTGGGTGACCTTGGGCTAGTCACAGCTCTCTTCTGAGCTCTCACAGCCCCACCTACCTCACAGGGTGTCTGTTGAGGGGAGAAGAATAGAAAAGCTTTGTCAACCGCTTTGAGGCCCCTTAAATGGGTGAGAAAAGCGGGGTAGAAAAGCCAACTCTTCTTCTTCTTCTTCTAGAAGCCACTAAGATCAGACTAAGTAGGTGAGACCCAATAAGGCTACCGTTCTCCATAATCCCACATGAAAACTGACCTCGAAAAGAATAACGTGTTAGGTACATATTAACCAGTCTTGAACATAAGCATCCAATAAGAGCAGGCTCTTAACTGTTAGGCATGTTGGGCTATACCTACTTTGCCCTTATGAGCAAGCTACCTTGGCTGTCATGGGTCATAGGTCAGGTTCTACCAGTAGCTGCTTTCCATTGACATGAAAAGTGAGTGGTAAACCAGAGGCCTTTTCGCCCTACAGCCACACTTTTTATTGAAACAGTCAGAAGAATGTATCCTGGGAGGAAGTCCTTGTGTGCTTTAATAAACTAAATGCTAATAAATCTACATACTAATGTTTTATACTGTTTTTATATATGGTTTTATTCTAAATATTCTTGTCTTTTAAATATGCTGTTACTCACCCTGAGACCCTAGGGTATAGGGCGGGATATAAATGTAAATAAATAAATAAATCCCTGGGACCAGGTGGCATTCATCCAAGAGTTCTTGAAGAACTCTAATGTGAAATTGCTGAGCTTCTAGGCAAAATATATAATCTTTCTCTAAGATCAGGCTCTGTCCCAGAAAACTGGAAGGTAGCAGATGTAACACCAGTCTTCAAAAACAGATCCGGGGAGATCCAGAAAATTAACAAACCAGTCCACTTAATATCGGTTTCAGGAAAAGTTTTCTGATGACACTAAAGCAGTGTCTTCACGGCAACCTTATCTCGGATTCAAAATGTTTTCAATCCTCGGAGTCCGCACGGCAGTTTGGCTTAACACACTTTCTCCGTGTTAAACCACCCCAAAGCATGGTGAATCTCAATCCTGATTTCAACAGGTCTCACTCCAGATCATGTGCTTGAAACGTTTTACATTTTTTACTGTGGGGACCGTACCGTGTTAAGGGATGAGAATCCATGTTTAGGGTTTCCCTCTCCCAATAGCTTGCTTCCAAAGAGAGTTATTTCATTGAAAAAATCCACCCTCAAAACAGCCACTATAAAAATCCAGTTCTTAAAGCTACACTGTAGCAAACTAGCCAGTTCACACCTTAATAACAATGTTGCAGTTTTGCGCAATTCTAGCTCTTTGAAAGTTCTGACCTTTAAAAAAGGGAAAGGAAAGGAAAGCCCTGGAGTTTCTGTTTTAAAGGCTGTGGCTGTGAAGGGGGTTTGAGTTGCTGCTGCTGCTGCTGTGTGCCCTGGGAAATGGGGAGAGGAGGGGAAAGAATCACTGGCTGCCGGTGCCTGTTTTTCATCCATCCAGGCAAGCGGCAGCCACCCACCCAGCCACCCAGCTAGGCTCCGTGAAGGGGTCTGTTATGGGTGGCACATCCGTGCCAGGAGGAAGAGGGCAGGGCAGCCCCAAAAAGCGGCTTTTAAAAAGTCACCACTTAAGTCCCCCCTTGAGTCACGTACGCCACGTACGATCCTCGGAATCTGGATCCAACGCGATTAAGTTAAAAGTAAGGGGAACAGGCAAATTCGCGTTTGCATCCGGTTCTATTATTTCGGTTTAGGGAAAGCGAAATCAGCTTGCTGTGGGGATTCACCCTAAATTGCTCAAGGTAATAAAAACTGAAAGTGATTGTAAAGACCTCTAAAGAGATCTCTTGACATTGGGGGAGTGGGCAACAAACTGGGAAATGCATTTCAATCTTAGCGAGTGCAAAGTGATGTAAAGAATCCCAATTGCTCAATTGCTCATATCAACTGAGACCGGCTGAGCTTTCTGTGACAGACCAGTAAAGAGATCTTGGAGTTCTGGTGGACAGCTTGATGAAATTGTCAACCCAGCTTGCTGCAGCAATGAAAAAAGGCAAATTTAATGGTAAGGGAAGGGAATAGAAAACTAGTCAGCCAGCGTCATTTTGCCGTTTTATAAATCTATGGTGAGGCCATATTTGGAATATTGTGTACAATTCTGGTCACCACAACTTAGAAAGGATATTGTAGAACTGGAAAAGGTGCAGAAAAGGGCAACCAGAATTATCACGGCACTTGATCATATTCCTTGCAAAGTTGGGTTGAAACATCTAGGTCTCTTCAGCCTTAAATGGAAGTGTTTAAGAAGTGATCTGAAGTATATAAAATCACACATGCTGTGGAAAAGATGGATAGAGAAGAATTCTCTGTGATACAGCACTAGAACCAGGGGCACTCTATAAAGCTGATAAGGCAAGGCTGTCAAGGGGAAGTATTTTTTCTCCCAGAGGGTCATCGGTCCATGGGATTTACTACCAGAAGAGCTGGTGACAACGACCAGCCTGAATTAGGGATGTGGACAGGTGGGTTTTTTGCATTCAAATTTGAGTTGAATCAAAAATCAAAACATTCCATTCGATTTGAATGTTTAGAATCTGAATGCAACAAAATCCGATTCGAATTGAATCCATTTGAACCTATTTGTTCGAATGTTAGATTTGAATCTGAAGATACGAATGTCATTGGAAGATATGTATGTTGAAAAATTTGTATGTATCTGTACGCATTTTGTATGCATCCCGGTTTTTTGTCCTGTATTATAAGTGCAAATGCGTACACATTCGTATGAGATTCGAATCATTTGAACAAATATTTTGTAACATTTGAAATTCATTCAGATGTTTAAATCCAAACGTGAAGACATTCTATTCGAATTCAAATGTTCACATTTGATCAAATTTGATAAAATTCCGAATGTTTAGAACATTTGTGCACATCCCTAGTCTGGATGGCCTTAAGAAAGTCTGTTTAAAAGGAGGCATTCCCTCAAGTATTGAGGTCCCAAGACATATAGAGCTTTAAAGGTCATTAGCAGCATCTTGAATTTAGATTGAATTAGATCTAGACCACATCCCATCTCGTCTAGCATCCTGTCTCCAGCAAGACTCCTCTTGTATTCTTATGTTCTTATACTTTTAGGGTGAAATCAAAAGAGAGGCCATCATGCTGCATAGTTTTCTGCTTAAAAAACCTTTGAGGGACTAAACAATCAAAATCAGGATTGCTGTTATGGCAAGGGATTAAAATAACTCCCACCAGACCTCTGAACCCTATTTGTTCTGATTTCTACCAGCCCTAATGCCAACATTTTCTGAATAAATCCCATTATGAAGTCTACTTTGACTCTTTAAGGCTGTCTCTTATTCTGCTGGCTTCCTCTGTAACGCGGCTCTAATTATAACCTGTGGTATACAGAAACTAGGGGTGTGCACAAATAGTTTTTTTTGCATTCAATTTTGAGTCGAATCAAATATCCAAAAATTTGATTCAAATATTTAAAAACCAAATGCCAAAAAAATCTGATTCGAATCCACAACATCTGAATCCGTACATTGGAATGTTAGATTCGTCTTTAAAGATACGAATGTCGACAACATTTGTATCTGTTATACGTATCTGTGCACATTCCATATGCATCCCGTTTTATCCCGTATGCATCCTGTTTTCATCCCGCATTATAAGCGCAAATACATGTAATATTTGCGCAGATACATATGTAATACATAAGAATCTCTACATTCAAATCATTTGGATATTTGAACAAATGTTTAGGAAAATCTGAAATCCGTTCCAATGTCTAAATTTGAATGTTATTAAATCCGATTCGAATTCAAAGGTCAATATTTGTCAAATTTAAATCAGATTTTTGAATTTTTTGAATATTGGTCCACATCCCTAATAGAAACTGTAATGAATGCTGAGATGAAATGAAGGGACTTCCTTCACAGAAACCCCTAGAAGTGATTCACAAATAACAGTAAAACATTCCCACAAATTGCCCATTGGGCTCTCACTACCAAACATGCATTGTATTAACTATTGCTGAATTGATATCAAACTCACACATGAGGAAGTTCCTGGATGGCTCCAGCAGAATACAGTGGGTTAACCTCCTGGCTGCATAGCCACCAATGACCAATAGAGGGCACTAGACCAAATCTATAAATACCAGTACCATAATGCCCTTCTATCCATCATTCCTTGGTTGCTGACTTAGCCACGCCTTGATTAAGAGAGAGCATTAAGGGATGTCTAGAAGATTAATTTGCTTTCTCAGACTCTTCCTTTTTGCTGCATTTTCTAGCCAATTTTGCATTTGAAATAAGTTCCCAAACTAGGGAATGGGTATGGGTATTCAGCAACAAAAGGGTTAAAATAAGTAAACAGACTTTACAATACCAGGTAAAAATCACACTTTAAAGCTAAAACAGTGGAACTAATCCATTCAGACAGAACAAGTCTTCCTTAGGGGAATATGTCTCATCCCAGAGTTCATTCCTGGTTTCACATACTGTGTCATGAATTTCTTGTTCAAAGAAATGTAAAACACATCCGTTTTCTGCTTTAGAGACAAACTGCAGTGTCAAATACCTTAATTTCAAAATGTACTTACTAAAAATAATTATGCTTGATAAGAACACCTATCTCATTAATCCTGTAATTTTTATTTTAAAAAAAATATTGGTGATTAATCTGTCACTGTTAGTAAATTACCCAACTTCTTATTATTACTTTTACTATCTTTTTAACTAGTGAATATTAGTACAAGATTCAAAACGGAATTCTCTGGAAACAAGTTGTAGTTTGGAGATACTGATAAACGTTGACTCTAGATTTATGCAGGAAAAATCCACCTCTGAGAAAAACTCAGGTTTCCCAGCAATCAAGATAAGTATTCCTCATAGGCCGTGATCACACCCATAGTTCAAGACGGCTTCTGACCGTCTTGCTCAGATTTTATTTTGCTGGGATTGTCTTGGGGGCAGGCTGTCCCTCCTCAAGCCAGCTTCTCCAAAGTCCACTTTTACAGAGGACTCAAGCCATCTTGGGGAGCCAGTCCATTTTCGCTTCCTCTGTGTGAACACAGAACCGCCCTGGGAGGGGTGGATCCAGCGTTCCCTCCCACCCAATGCCTGGCTGCGGGTGGCACACACACAACCCACCTTCCTTGCACCCCCTTCCACTTCTGTCACCATTCCTAGGATGTCCCCCTCTCCCATCCTGCCCCCCCCATTTCCCCCTTGGTCCAGTCGCAAGCTTGCAGACTCTGTCCGTCATTATTTTAAAATAGAAATCTATTTTGCGCTAGACTGATAATGAGTTTTTGTGAAAAACACAGAGGGATTTTAAAATTACATGGCCAGAAAAGCACTGTTGGGAAGGGGAGAGGGAACACAGGGAACAAGAGTAGAAATGATACAGTTATAAGGACAATGTAGCTTCCATTTTCCTTCAGCAATCTGCAAGGGAAACGAGGCTTTGTTGGAGTGAAGTTCTTCAGCAGTTTTGAAAAGGGGAGATTATGGGCTCTCCTTTTTCTACTGGGATGGCTGCAGAGGTGGAAGTGTGTGCTGGCTGGGATATGTTTGGAGACACAGTCCCCTCACCCCAACAGTACCCTGAGTTTGCCCTCCGCATTACACAACTCCAAACACTCCCATTGCCACTACTGATTGACATAACTTCATCCTATCGGAACGCAGGTGATGTTGATGTAATCAATAGGGGTGGAGAACTAAACAGTTGTGTAAAGGAGACTGAGGGATATAACATAAAACGTGCGAGCACAGAAGTCCAAATAGAGGACAGCCTGAAGACTGATTATTGGGGATTTGGTGTGAGCAGGTTTAGGATGGCTTCAGTTCAGTTTCTTAACTGGACAACCTAGATCAGCCAGGTGTGATCATGGCCATGCAAACAGAATGCTGATGTAGCAGTTTGAACTGCCCACCTTCACTATCGTGTCTGCTGCTGCCGAAGGAGGAGGAAGGTAGGCTGGTTCCCCCATTGCCGTTAGCCCGACTGACCCAAGCCCCATGCCCCCAGCCCTAAAAGCATCCCTCTGCCTTCCCTCTCTCTCCTGCCCATACTGCTGGGTCCTCCCCCACTTTGTCCCAGATGGAACTTGGCTGCCCGTGGGCAGCACATGGCCACCATGTAGCCGCTAACTGCTGCCACACCCGTCCTTCCCTTCCCTTCCCCTGTTGCAACTTAGGCTGAGCAGCCACCTTCAGTATGAATGGTGAAAGACAGCGGCAGCAAAGAAAGGCGCCTTTCTATCCCTCCCGTCTTTCTCTGTCGTCGCATCCACGTGTTACTGATGGCGGCCACTCAGCCTAAGTTGCAAGGGGCGAAGGGAAGAGAAGCTTAGGTTGAGCAGCCACCTTCGGGAACACACACCACTGCTGCCGCTGCTGCCAGTGTTAACGGGAAGCCTGCCATGTGGTCGGCCTCACCGTTAAGTCCCAGGTGGGTCTCCCTTCACTGCCATGGAGGCCCGGCCCTCGGCCTTCATGCGGCGCCATCCTCGAGCTCCTTTCCTCCCTCCACCTGCTTCTTTGCTCCCCCTCCCTCGCCCCTTCCCCTTTCGTCCCTTCCTTCTTTCTCTCCCTCTCTCCCTCCTTCCCCCCTCCCTCCCCCTCCCCTCTCCCCTCTTTCTTTCCTTCCTTCCCTCTTTCTTTCCTTCCCTCTTTCACGGGGCCTCGCTCGTGACATTAAGGTCAAGTGGGCAGGTTGGCTCCGCCTTAATGCCATGAGCAAGGCCCCATTCGGGCCTAACAGGGCCTGACTCGTGGTGTTAGGGCTGATCTGGTGAGGTCTGGTGTTAACACCTTCCTTTCTCCCTTTCTTTCTCACTTCCTCCCTCCCTCCCTCTGTTCCTTCCTCCCCCACCCTCTCCTTCTCTCTTCCCTTCCTTCTGAGAGGGCAGAAATGGAAAATTACTGAATTTCTAAATTACTGGAAGATGTTTTAACTGCCTGTTTCTGAGAAAAAGAGAACTATGTAGTTTCTGGCTGCACATTCCTCAGAAAAGAGAAGTTTGTGGTTTTTATGGTCTTTGCAAAACCAGCTAATCTTGAAGACCTGCTGGAAGTTGCAGTTGGGAATGAATGCAACTGCTAGGCTAAGTGATAACCAAATTTAGAGATAAGGTGGCCAGGCAGTACGTGCTGAAAAGGCTGTAACCACTCCCAATATTCTGTATAAAAGACCCTGTTTTCTGTCTGTTAGGCGCGCAGTTTGGCAGAGGTAACTCCCCTGCGCCAAGGCATGCTAATAAACTCTTGTCTCCTGAATCTAGGCTGTCTTTGTCCTTTGTTTCAAGCCTCTGGAACCCCACAACATTCCTGGCAACCACGAAGGGACAAAGATTAGGCTGCAGAAGTTCTGCTGTCCACCCTGAGGAAACCAGCAAGCGACCACCCGACTCAATCTGCCTACTGGGGAGCACGCCGTCGTAAGTTTCATCGACGCCCCAAAGACAGCTGATCGGCTCGGTGGGACGCCTGGTTTTCAGCACGGTGAGAAAGGAGATTCAAAGACAACAGTTTACTTGTAATCTGGAAGACTGGCCGACACCTTCCTCAGATCTGTAAGTAATTTGATAATCTGGGGGCCCCATTTCTGCCCAGTTCTTAAGAACCGAAGGGGGGACGTGGCCAGTCTCTCAAGGCACCACGGGAGGAAACGGGAGGAGGGTTTCCTGTGTTGGTGTGTCTGGTGTATGAATGGGCCTGCGGTTCCGTTCTGTGACTGTTGAGTGTCCAGGGCAGATGGCCAGGCTAAGGTGTGCGTGGAAATTCCCTTTTGTGTCTGCAGAGATCAGCCCCCTTACTGATCCTGCTTCCCCTATCCGGATTCAGTATTCTGTCTGTCTTCTATCCTTGATTAAGTTAGGATCATGGGGGGAGGAAGCTCTACGCCCTTAGGCCTTATGACCAAGCATTTCAAGGAAGTTTTTGATACTCAGATCTGTACATTAGAAGGAGTAATAGAGAGATGTACAGAAAAGTGGCCCCATCTAGGTATCTTTTGGTGGCCAACTGAGGGCACCTTCTATCTGCCAGCAGTCACAAGACTGTACAATTTTTTGATAGTCAAAGGGAACCCAGGGTACCCTGAAGACCTTCCCTATATAGAGGCATGGCTAGAAGTTGCTAAGAAACCACCTAAGTGGGCAAAATTGGCACAACAGAAAAGTGCTTTGGTCATGGTGCAGAAAACGGTCGAGGAAAAACCTAAGACTAAAGGGGTGAAGACTGTATCTTATAAATTACAAGATAACAAAGTTATATTGGAAAGTGAACTTGAGCAACCACCACCACCATATATTTATCCAACCCTCCCCACAGCCCCTCCACAACATCAGCCTGGAGAAGCTATTCCCCTACCCCTAGTAGATTCTGCAGAGGAGGAGGCCCTGGCCGAGTCTGAAGAGGAGGGAGCAGTTGGCGGTACCCCAAACATAAAAGGTCGACTAAGAAATGCTGAATTTGGAGCCAGAAAGAAAGTAAAGGCAGATAGCACTACACTTTTAGCCCCAATTCGTGTAGTTCCAGCTGTCGTGCCTCAGACCGGTGCAACTGGAGAAGTAGAAAACAGAATAATTGAAGCACAGTCTTATATTCCCTTCACCTCTTCGGACCTCTTAAATTGGAAAAATCATGGTCCAGACTATGAGAAAGACACTGAGAAATTTTTAGATATGCTTACTGGCATAATTAATTCCCAAAATCCCACTTGGGCGGATATACAACAATTGAATGCATATCTATTCACTACTGAGCAAAGAAGAACCATACAGGAAAATTTGGAGGGAGAGGCCCACACCAGGGCTATTGCAGGTCAGAATGATCCACAGAATTTCTGGAACGTATAGCCCCAACTGTAAACTCAAGATGGGACTTTAATGCTGACCTTGGCAGACGGAGACTAAGTGAATACCAGCAGGCCTATATAGAAGCAGTAAGGAAAGGAAGAAAGAAGTTAATGAGCATGCAGAAAATCCATAATATTATTCAAGGCAAAGATGAGACCCCTGGGGATTTTCTTGAAAGACTTCAGAAGGCATACCGAATGTATAGTCCTTTGGACCCAGAAGCCACAGGAAACCGACAGGTGGTGGTAATGAGTTATGTGTCCCAGTCAGCCCCAGACATTAGGAAGAAGTTACAGAAAACGGAGGGGTTTGAAGGTATGTCCCTAAGTCAACTAAAAGCCATTGCAGACCGGGTGTATAACAACAGGGAAATAGAAGAGAAGAAAGAAGATGCACGTAGAATGAAGGAAAAAGCATGTTTACTGGCGGCAGCCATTCAGCAAGTAAGAGAAGAAGTTAAAGGGCCAGTTAGAGGAAGAGGAGGCTCTGGGGGACATGGACTAGGCCGTAATTAGTGTGCCTATTGTAGGCAAGAAGGCCATTGGAAAAATGAATGCGTAAAGAGAGCCCAGATAGAAAGAGGGAGAGGAAGAGGACAAGTGATGGAAGGAAGATATCAACCTGGACCCAGGGAAGTGGGACAATGGCAGCCATCCAATCCATCTGTTGGAACCTTTGCAGCTTTAAACGAGGATTGAGGAGGCCGGCGGGCTACACCGCCCCCTGAGCCCGTGTTGGAAATTGAAGTGGGGGGCACACGAATTAAAGGTTTGGTAGATTCAGGAGCCCAACGATCAGTGTTAAACCATTCACTTGGAACTAAAACTAAACAGACAATAAATATTATTGGAGCAGCAGGGACTCCGACTGTAGCAACTGTCTTAAGACCACAGACTGTTAGAATTGGAAACACCTACCTTAAGCACGAGTTCCTGGTGTTGCCTGAGTGCCCAGTTCCCTTGATTGGACAAGATTTGTTGTGCAAAATGCAAGCAACCCTGACCTTTGAAAAGAAAGGCCACGTGACTCTTACCAGCCCAAAGAATTACATTCTTTTATGCCCAGTCCAGGAGGCCTGGAGATGTCATAATCCGATTCTCCGGGTACAAGAAGAATTTACCTGTTCTCCAGCCTTAAAAGAAGTAGTCATGGCAGTTCCTAATGTATGGGCAGAAGAAAACCCAGTAGGAAGAGCGGTGACAGCCAAGCCAATTTATATTCCCTTGAAGGAAGGTAGTCAACCTGTCTCCATACCACAATACCCATTGCCATACAAAGCCAGTGAAGCTATACAAAAACACCTGGATAGATTACTGAATGCGGGAATATTGAAGGAAGTCATCTCAGCCTGGAATACACCCTTACTACCAGTTAAGAAGCCAGGAACTCAGAGTGATTACAGGCCAGTGCAAGATCTTCGGGCAATTAATGAAGTGGTGGCAGATTTAACTCCTGTGGTTCCAAACCCATACACTCTGGTAGGTCTCATACCAGGGAGCAGTAGATATTATTCAGTTTTGGACCTCAAAGACGCTTTTTTTCCCATTCCTCTTCATGAGTCCTCCCAAGAGATATTTGCTTTTACCTGGGAGCACCCCGAAACTGGACATCGAGGGCAAATGACCTGGACTCGCTTGCCCCAAGGGTTCCGCCACTCACCAACTCTGTTTAGCCAGCATTTGGCAAATGACCTTGCAGATTTTCAGAAACAGGAGGGGATAATTTTGCAATATGTTGATGATCTCTTGATTCCCCGAGATACTCAGGAGGAATGCATGCATGCCACTAAACAACTTCTCTTATGGCTCTATGAAAAGGGATATAGAGTGAGTCGAAAGAAGGCTCAAGTATGCCAACAGAAAGTAGAATATCTGGGGTTTGTCATTGAAAAAGACACTCGCCTCTTAAGTGCCAGTCGGACTCAAGCTATCTGTGCCTTACCCCTGCCAGTTAACAAGAAGGCACTACAAACTTTTCTAGGTATGGCTGGGTATTGTAGGATTTGGATTTTGGACTTTGCAGCATTGGCTAAGCCCTTGTATGAGAAATTACAGGCTAAAATACCCGAGCGAGCACCCTTAGCTTGGGAACCAGAAGAAATGGCAGCACTTCGACAGTTGAAGAAAGTTTTGGCCAGTCCGCCTGCATTGGGAATACCAGACACAACTAAGCCATTCTGTCTGTTTGTAGATGACAGGAAGGGCACCGCTGTAGGGGTCCTTACCCAAGTTGTGGGATCCTGGAATAGACTGGTGGCATATTTAAGTAAAAAAATGGACATTGTGAGTCAAGGATGGCCTGGATGTCTGCATAGTATAGCTGCTGTTTCCTTGCTGCTAACTGAAGCGATGAAATTAACTTTTGGTCAGACTATTGAGGTTACAGCCTCTCACTCTATCAAGAGTCTATTGGAAAAACAGGGCCCCAGATGGATGACAAACTCACGATTAGTAAAGTATACTGCTCAACTTTGTGAAAATCCCAACGTCCAAATCAAGGACAGAACCACTCTGAACCCAGCTACTCTCATGCCTGTACCAGAGGAACCAATCCATGATTGCTTAGAAGTAATGGCCACAGTGTTCTCTAGTAGGCCAGACCTCAAGGATGTACCCCTTAGAACTGGATTAGTACTGTTTTCAGATGGGAGCAGCTATATTCAAGAGGGGGTCCGAAAAGCAGGCTATGCAGTAGTGGATGAGGACAAAACCATTATAAAAGGTGCATTGCCAGCTGGCACCTCAGCACAAAAAGCAGAGTTGGTTGCTTTAATTGAAGCATTGAAATATGCAGAAGGAAAGAAAGTCACCATATATACAGACAGCAAAAATGCATTCATGATGCTACACATTCATGGAGCCCTGTACAGGGAGAGAGGATTTTTGACAGCTGAAGGGAAAGAAGTGTCTAATGTACAAGAAATTAAGGCCCTACTGGAGGCTATTTGGCTGCCTTTAAAGGTGTCAGTACACTGCAGAGCCCACACTGGCCGGAAAGATATAATAAGTATGGGAAATGCTCGAGCAGATGCTGAAGCCAAAAAGGCAGCCCTGCTCCCGGTACCAAACACCAGAATATGTTACCTGGCTTTACCCAGTGCAGAGGAGCCTGTTTATTCTTTGAAAGAGAACGAATGGGCACGAGAGCAAGGATACAAATTACATAAAGGATGGTATGTCCTGCCTGATGGACGAATATGGGTACCAGACTCAATTGCCATCAAAGTAGTTTCCAACATGCACAAGCAATGCCATCTAGGGAAACATGCTCTTAGCAATCTGGTTAAGAAAAACCTTTATGTTAACCGCCTCCATTGATTATGTGCAGAAGCTTCAAGAGCATGCATTATATGTGCTCAAGTTAATCCCCGGAGGGGACCGACTCTTGAACCAGGAAAAATATTAAGGGGGATTAGGCCATTTCAGATTGTTCAAATTGACTTTACTCACATGCCCCCAGCAGCAGGATATCATCTCATGTTAGTGGCAGTCTGCACCTTTACTGGATGGGCTGAAGCCAAGCCATGCAAGCAAGAAAATGCCAAGGCAGTCACTAACTTCCTGATTGAGGAATTGTTACCAAGGTATGGCCTCCCCCAGGAAATTAATTCTGATAATGGCCCAGCCTTCACAGCTGAAGTCACTCAACTTTTATCAAAGACTTTAGGATTTGACTGGAAACATCATTGTGCTTGGAGACCACAGAGTAGCGGAGCTGTAGAGAGGGTGAATCAGACTTTGAAGATGCACTTGACTAAGCTTTGCATGGAAACTAAAGGGAAATGGAACAAGCTACTTCCGCTAGCCCTCCTCCATCAGAGATGTACACCCCGAAGTAATGGACTTACCCCCTATGAAATGATGTTTGGGCGGCCTCCGCCCGTGCCATTGTCTTTAGAAACGCTGGTCATAAGAGGGGAGGTGACCTTGTCCCAACAATTGAGGGCATTGAATCAGGCAATCTTAGAAATAGGCCAACACAGAGATCAGTCTCCTTTAGGAGTCACCACTCCAATGCACTCTTTTCAACCTGGAGATAGGGAATGGGTAAAAAGGTGGAAGGAGGAAGGGTTGGGTCCCCGATGGGAAGGGCCCTATGAAATTCTGCTCACCACTCCCACTGCCCTGAAGGTAGAAGGTCAGTCTTCGTGGATCCATTGGAGCCGTGTAAAACCTGCCGCAGAAGACAGGTGGGAAATAACCGAATGCCCAGCACCAGGAACCCTAAAGATCCGGCTCAGGAAGTCCAAGGATGCGACGGGAGAAGCCTCCCCGGGACCGGCAACCGGGTGAGCGAAGTTCCGGAGGGTGCTGCAACCTCCCCCGACCTGGAGAGAGGGGATGGTCACCACCCGAAGCAAAAGGAACTACGAAGACTTATTTTGGGCCATCAGGCCCCTTTGGCACCTCTGGTGCCATCAACCCTACAATTTAGCTTACAGACTCTTGTTATGACTTTCATGTTCTTATTGTCGTATTGTTGCTTTTTCCTTTGCCCTGTCATGGGGATTCCCTTATTCCGGCTCCCGACCCCTGTAAGGCATGCATAAAAACTGTACGTACTGAACTAAGAGTAGGCCAGACTCTGGAATACCAGTCCAAATATCACTGTACAGGGACCAAGACATCATGTCAATTTCATAATGTGAGCTATAATGCTTGTAGCCAAAAGGGACAGGTGGTTTGTTACGATCCTAGAGGTAAAGCTTCCCACCATAGAATTGAGTTACGCAAGGGCTCATCTACTGGAGCACTATTGACCAGTGTCTGGTATGTGAAGGGTCAACCCTTCTCCCTAATATTTGACGCATGTAGCGTAATGACCGCCACCATCACGCCATGTGGAGGGCTTGATTGGGAACGAACTTATTCTCTAAATCACAAGTACATCTGTCCAAAGACAGGCATATTGAGAAAACCCATATGCGATAGAAACAGGTGCCCTTATTGGTTGTGTGTAGAATGGGCTACATATCCAGCTCACAAAACCACATATGGAACCAAGTTGAGTTTATTTGCACCTGATCCAAGTTGCTCTCCTGAGAAATGTAATAAGGTTAATTGGACTATAACACGTGACCCATGGAATTTTATTAAGCTTTATGGTAATAAATTTGATTTGGGCATTTGGGGAACAGGACTAGATCCGGTGGCCCCAATGTGGCTTGAAATAGCTGAATATAAGGAGGAAGCGACAACCCTTCAGGAATCATTCTTCAGGGATTTCTGGGAAGAAATGAACACTGCCATAGAAATTCCTGAGGTAGCGAGAAACACATTTATAACTTTTGCAGAAACCATTGCCAAACACCTAAATGTTAGTAACTGTTATGTGTGTGGTGGGACAAACGTGGGAGGAAAGTGGCCTTGGGTGGCAGCAGAACGGAATGTATCCCAATTATATAATGAAAGTGAATTTTCAGATGTTGATCCACCTCATAGTTTATGGCCTTTAAAAACCACAATCCTGGCCAATTGGTGCATAGAAAGAATCGGGTGTGGAAAACCACCACGATTAGTAGGGAGCCTGCCCTGTAAAAGCAGCACCATCATTAACTGTACAAGCAAGTCCATTGTCCAGTGGCCTGATACTTCTAGTCCTGGGCTGAAGAATTTGTTGTGGCCCCAACATCTGAAAAATGCAATTAACGTTAAATACAATAAGACATGGGAAGCTCCTCATGGTTTATATTGGATCTGTGGACAAACTGCTTATTCTACTTTGCATGCTGAATGGACAGGTTCTTGTACTTTAGGAGAAATAAGGCCTTCCTTCTTCCTAATTTCAGTAGATCAAGGCCAGACTTTAGGTTTCCCTATTCATGCCCGGAAACGTCGACAAATCAAAATAGGGGATTGGGAAGATGATGAGTGGCCACCCCAAAGAATTGTCCAGTATTATGGACTGGCGACATGGGCAGCTGATGGATCTTGGGGTTATAGGACCCCAATTTATATGCTAAACAGGATAATCCAACTTCAGGCTGTATTAGAATTAATAACGAATGAAACAGCCAGAGCTTTTAGATCTATTGCCAAAGTAAATGTGAAGTTAAGAAATGCCATTTACCAGAATCGACTGGCTCTGGATTATCTGTTAGCAGCCGAAGGTGGGGTTTGTGGGAAATTTAATTTGTCCAATTGCTGCTTGGAAATAGACGAGGAAGGAAAGGTTTTGGAAGAAGTTTCCCAAAAAATTACTAGAGTAGCTCATGTACCAGTACAGAAATGGCAAGGGTTTGAGTGGGCAACAGGATTGGACTCTTGGGTCAGTTGGATAGGTGGTCTAAAGGGTATAGCAGCAATAATAATTGCTATGTTGGCATTTTGTCTAATTGTACCCTGTATAATACCTCTGATGATGAATGGAATAAGATCCTTAATAACCCAAATAGCAGATCAGCGGGCTGCCATTCAGGTAATGGCCCTGAGAGAGAAATATATGCCAATACCCACAGAAGAGGACTAAAAATGGAAGTGATACTTTTAGTATCAAAGGGGGGAATGAGAGGGCAGAAATGGAAAATTACTGAATTTCTAAATTACTGGAAGATGTTTTAACTGCCTGTTTCTGAGAAAAAGAGAACTATGTAGCTTCTGGCTGCACATCCCTCAGAAAAGAGAAGTATGTGGTTTTTATTGTCTTTGCAAAACCAGCTAATCTTGAAGACCTGCTGGAAGTTGCAGTTGGGAAAGAATGCAACTGCTAGGCTAAGTGATAACCAAATTTAGAGATAAGGTGGCCAGGCAGTACGTGCTGAAAAGGCTGTAACCACTCCCAATATTCTGTATAAAAGACCCTGTTTTCTGTCTGTTAGGCACGCAGTTTGGCAGAGGTAACTCCCCTGCGCCAAGGCATGCTAATAAACTCTTGTCTCCTGAATCTAGGCTGTCTTTGTCCTTTGTTTCAAGCCTCTGGAACCCCACAACACTTCCTTCCTCCTTCCCCATGGCCTCACCCCAGTCAGTCCTACCTTTTCATAGTGGTTGCAGCACATGGAAAAATGCAAGACAACCAATGTGTGTTTTGAGAAAATGATTCGTAGACCAGTCTAAAAAATGTTGACCTGTCTGATTAAATGTGCCTTATTTAAAAGGATGGTTTTCATAAAATTCAGTAGAAGGCTTTGACAGAGGGATAAGCTGGTTTGAAAAGTACCTTCCTTGAGCCCAAGTGACCAGCAATTTTCTTTCCACCTTGGCTGTGGTCACACCTAAGGTTTAATCCAGCTTCAATGTGCTTTCACAGCCAGAGAATAAATTAGCCAAGTGACCAGCAATTTTCTTTCCAAAGGTTTAATCCAGCTTCAATCCACTTTCACAACCAGAGAACACATCAGTCAAGTGACCAGTAATTTTCTTTTCACATTGGCTGTGGTCACACTTAAATTTTAATCCAGCTTCAGTGCACTTTCTGAGTGAGATAATATGTCAGCAAAGTCTCAAGCTGTTTTCTTTTTGCATTATCTAACCTGGAAAATCCGTCTTTGGATTAGATGAAGAGAACAGAAAATGATTGTTCACTTTGCTGATATATTCTCTCACTTGGGAAGTGGTCTCAAACTGGATTAAAACTCAGGTGTGAATGCAGCATAACAGCTTATTTTCAAGCATCTGTGGTTGCAGTCAACCCAACCTGGGCTTTAAGTTTCCTTCTGCTTTGTATTGCTTGCTGCCAATTGTAACTACTGATCTAAGCAGCCATCACAGTGAGTAATGTGGGAGGAAGGGTGCTGGATTACATGGGCTATGGCCTGATTTGTGATTCTTTCACTAGCAATTTTTCTGCTGCGAATCCTATGGTATTTAGATAAGCCAATATGTGAGTGTGGACATGCATGCACAAAAAGCAGGTTTATATTATAATTCATTCATTAGTTGAGTTCACCTCCATGCATGAATTATTTATTTTGTTCTTTATCTTTCTGCACCCTGGACTCTACACCCGTGACCTCAGTGGCCCTGCCCCCATGACCCCAGTGGCCCCGTCCCGTGACCCCAGAGGCTCCACCCAGTGACCTTATTGACTCCACCCTGTAACCTCCATGGCCTCACCCCCGTGGCCCCCACGTTTCCGGTGAACACCCAGACCTGAAGTCCACCAGCTGCCACTGGGTTTCTGTATTTTGCTGGAAGTACAAGTACTAACTGTTTATCGCTTCTGTTTTAAGACCACCTCCTTTTGGTCAATAAACCATTTTCTTTAGCCTTTTTCTGATTATTGAAACCCGTGCGCATGCCAAAACTAAGCCTGAATCTATGATTTCTAAAGATGCAGAGGGTTTTTTCCACACTTACCTGGAGTCTAGAAAGTGTGCAAAAAGCTGCATGTGTTCTTGTACTGGCTTAACAGGGGGACCAGACTGTGCCACCAGAATGGGTCCCAAGGGAGAACCAAACTAGGAACTTCAGTTCCTCATACTTGGCAAACCCGTACTTGGCACAAGATCTCCAGAGCCAGCACTGGGGCCTATACCAGGACATAAAACCCCACCTCACACTGACACGAGCACCAATCTTCTCCCCAAATAGCCTGGGACCATCCCCATGTGCAGGCTCGGCTCGCCAAGCAATGTGTGCCGGGACACCAAACCATGACAAGACTTGTTTTTTCAGGTACCAAATTTGGCACAGGTTTGGTACGGGTTTGGGCGATTTGGTCTGCGGAAATTGGACCAAATCAAAAGTGCAGGGGATGACCCTTGCTGAACCCAACTTTGATTCAGACCAAAACGTGCATGGGGACACAGCCTTAGCAACCCATAATTCACATCCATGGATTACAGCAGCCAAGCAACATCTGCCTTTTCACATCTGTCCCTGAAGTTTATTCCACGCAGCATGGTTGGATGGTTGTCAAGCACTCGTCTATGAGGCTGCTAGCTAACTCCTGCATGGAGGAAAAGGAAGGGAATACACTGTTGTATTTTTATAAATGTAATTTCCCGAGGGCCCAATTCCTATCTTGGCACCAAGTTGGTTTTCACTCTCCAGTCCTTGTGAGGTTGGATCGGCATCCTTACGAACACTTTATTCCATATCAAGGCTCACTGACTGCTTTTGTCACATTAAGGGATGTGGGAAAGAAATATGAGTAAACGACAGAGAAACTAGAAAGAAGGGCATGATCAGATAATGTTCAACAACTACTCAGATACACAATTTTATCCATACATTAAAGATGCTCCTCCATGCTTCTGACCTACATTTGGACCTTAGCTTTTAAAGTTTGTTATGTTTTATAGATTTAATTGGTTTGATTTGTTTTTTAACTTTGCTACCTGCTGTGAGACAATCTGAAGGTCTAATTCTGAATTAAATCAATAATCCAATAGATAAATAAATAAATGCTATTATCGCCAAACCACTGAGTCGAAATGAAAGATAAATTTTAAGTGCTAAATTTAGCATCTCTTCCCAGAACATGGCTCAGCTTTCGAACTATGATTATTGCCCGTCATTTATAAAAGGCTCTTTAAAATGGCCAACAATTCTGCTTTTATTTAAAACTTGGAGTAGAACATTATTTCACAAAGGCTTTTAAGAAATCCTACCTATCAGAAAAATGCAGCTTGTAAAATGAACTTCCTGTTTTCATATATTGCTGCTTGTTTCTCTTTGTTCCTTGTTATTAGCCAGTTAAATGTGGAAGTGGTTGGGAATATATTTTTAGCTTATTTGTGCCTCTCGTACCCTTATTACTATAACTTGGACAGCCCACAGATTCAGACAACTTAGTCATAGATTAAAATGATAAGGATGTACTTAAGCCCTTTGAAACAACCACTTTGTTTAAAATATGGGCAAAAACAAAATATTTGTACACCCGAAGTGGGCTGTGGTTTGGATCCATGGTGGGATGAACAAGGGGAGGTTCCGAGGCAGTGAGTAGCCCAATGTCACCCTCTACGCTTCTATATCTAAGGGAAGATTTGAATCCTGGCTGGAGAGGTGGGACAGCGCTCTTCAGAAACGCAGTACAGGACCTGATGATGCCAGCAGTGGCATTCAAAGCACATCTGCTAGAGTGGGAGAGGTAAATCTCTGACTAGAAGCTTCTCCTTCAAAAAAAAAATTAAAATAATAAAAACATAAAACATTAACATAACTGAAACAACTAAAACATAGCTCCTCACCTCCAGCTTCCCAGCTCTGAAGCTGAAGGACTTATGAGGGCCTTGCTGAAGAGGTATGTTTTAACCAAGGATTGAAATATGTTTGTGCCTGGCCTAATCCTAACAACTCAAAGCCTAACCCTCCCCATTGAGATAGAACCTCTGTCTCACACTGCCTAAGATCCTCAGTTGTGAGCCAGTTTGGTCCAGGGAGCCAGACTTAGCTCAGAATACTGGGTTTGATTCTGCACTCCTCCATGAAGCCAGCTGGGTGACCTTGGGCTAGTCACAGCTCTCTTCTGAGCTCTCACAGCCCTACCCACCTCACAGGGTGTTCTGTTGTGGGGAGAACAGAAAGCGTTGTCAGCCGCTTTCAATCCCCTTAAATGGGTGAGAAAAGCGGGGTAGAAAAGCCAACCCTTCTTCCTCCATGAAGCCAGCTGGGTGACCTTGGGTGAGTCACCGCTCTCTTCTGAGCTTCCACAGCCCCACCTACCTCACAGGGTGACTGTTGTAGGGAGAAGGATAGAAAGCTTTGTCAGCCACTTTGAGACCCCTTAAATGGGTGAGAAAAGTGAGGTAGAAAAGCCAACTCTCCTCTTCCTCTTCCTCCTTCTCCTCCTCCTCTTCAGCCACCACTGTGAATACCATTAACATATGCCAGGAGCCAAAATTATGCAGGTCTTTTTAAAAATTATTTTAAGAATATCAATTACAGTCATCTAAATATATAAAGCATGCAACAGTGAATAAACAAGAACAAAAATGAAAAAATAACACACAACCCATATAAACATTCACATTATCTCAAGAACAGTACTTTACCAACAGGTGTGAAAGAGTTTATGACCACAACTAATGGTTCATCAATATGTCTAACACCAGCTTAGTGAGTAGCTGGAGTACTGCAAGAGCAGCTATCAACTATCTAGGAAAGAAGTGTTTGGAAGATGACAAAATTATAGTTTTTTATATCTAATGAAGTCATATCTGTCACCTTGATGTGAAGCCTGCCTTTGGGGGGTTCCATGTCCTAAGGAACACAGGTTTTTTGGCTGCTGCATAGCCAACAACAGAGCCCTAAATGTCCTCAGTGTATTGATGATCAAATTCCATTTCATATTGATGATGCACAGCACCCACCTCAAATCCAGATTTAAATCTGTCCTTCCGCTGCGTATGCGGACGGAAGGGGTGTTAGTCGATCCGTATCTACTAGATATGGATCTACCCTAACACGAATTTCCAAAATCCGGATCTAGTAGATCCGGATTTCGGAGGCGCTGTGCAGAAGCACCCAGAGAATGGCAGGAGCTATTTATCTGTTATGCTGGGAGTCAGCTTAACCAGGGACAAGAGGCCTGTTTGCATGAGGGCCTCTCAAACATGGGATGGAGAATTCACATAGCTGGCCCAGCCGTTCCATTCAGAACCGTCCCAGGGTGTCCTACACGCGTTTCGTGCTCTACACTTGTTCTCAGCCGTCCCGGGATGTCCCACAGCTGTTTGGGAGGGAGAGCATTCACATGCCCCTGGAACAGCTGCGGACCCCGCCCCCACCTGCTGCCATTGGGTCAGGTTCAACCCGGGGGCGGGCAGGCCTGTCTCATCCCTTCCCTGGGTTCCTGCATGCTCTAGGTGATGCGATCAGGTCCCCTAGAGCCTGCAGGAACACACCCCCAGGCACCCACCCACCCCGGGTACAGGCACGCCACTTACCTCTTCGATGCTGGGTTTTAAGTGGCAGAGGTTAATGCAGAGGTCCCCGATGGTCCTAGATTTCACTGCACACACTCACATACACACACCAGAAGGCTTTGCCTCCTCATTTCAGCACAACACTGCTTTGCATAGGCCCTGGTCATAGACCCTCCTTCTTTGGTACGTTGTATTTTTACCTATATTGCTGGAACACCTCTTCATTTTTGTTATTTTTAATAAAGACTGTTTACTTTTGGATCAGTTTTTGCTCCAGACCTCCTTCCTTTTCCCTTTCCTGAGAACAGTCCCCAGTCAATTGCAACTTACTTTAAAGCAGCTCAATAAATCAACCAATTAGCTTTAGGTCTTGCTGGAATAACTGGATCTGTGTAATTTTTCCAATAAAGCCAACCAATTTCCTACACTTCATATCAGGACATTTCCATTTTTCATTTTCTATTTTTATTTGTATGCCGCCTTTCCGAAAGAAACTTTTGCAACGAACAGAAAAAAATACAATGCAAATACAATTGTCACATCAAAGAAATACAGCAAGTAAAGAAATCAGTTTCAATAACTAAAACCAAAGGGCGGCACAAAACAATGTGAACAATCATTGCATCAAAGAATACAACAAATCAGTACAAGTAAAAAATCAATCTCAATAAATAATCATTGCATCAAAGAATATAAATCAATACAACAAGAAGTAAAAAATCAATCTCAGTAAATAAGACATCAAAATATATATCATGAGCAATGTCCCTTCTCCCTCTCCCCTTTTTAGGTCCTAGGAGGAAGGCGTGGCACAGCTGGAGCAGGTGCAGGGCAGGAGAAAAGCCGATATCAAATTTTGGGGGGTGCTATATTAAAACCTGTGCTTTTTTAAAACCACAATTTGGGTACTTGGTGGGAAATGCTAAAATCTAACAAATGATTTAATTTGATTTATTTTCAGATCTGAAGCATGATGGAATTCCTTTTAAATTTTAAGGAGGAAGAGAATGAAGAGGCTCACTAGAAAACAGGAGTACATCACTGGCAAATCAACATGTTTTAAACTGAGAATTTTTTTACTTATTTCTTTTTTATGGGACAACTTGAAGCTCTGAGAATTTTTTATCATGTAGCCTGCAAATTTTACTATGTTTAACCATATTAATTTTCTTATCAAGCCTGAGATATGCTTATGACAAAAAGCCCTTATCTGGTGGGTAAAAATCAAAGATGGGACAATTAAGTTCATCCTATGCATTAAAATACAACTGAATATTTTAAACTTCATTGAGTAGCGATATTTACTGTTTAAAGTCTATATTTTTCTCATCTTTGTAAGACTTTACTAATAGAACTATTAAAGAAATTCTCCAAATGTTTGATGGAAACTTTCTGTCTTTTTTTCTTTTTCTTTTTTTAGTAAATAGGTTTTAGAGTACTGATGTAAATACCTCCTCTAAGTGTTTATAGAATTCTGGGATAAATCTTTGGGCTTAGAGATGTTCTAGTTTTTAGCTACTTGGATTTTGTCAATTTGCTCTTTTGATAATGTCTTTAGATGACATTCCGTTCCATATTTTTAAAATTAGTTTCCTTGACTGAAAATAAACTTATCTTTAAAATTTCTCAAGTTGTTAGTATTTCTTTACTTCAGTGAGTTTTTTACTTTTAATTTTCAGTCTAAGAAATAATTTTGAATTTTTCTCGTTGAATTTTCGCAGCAGTACCATGATTGCATTAATTTCTGACATTTCAAGTTGATCTTTTTGTTGCTGTTTTTGTCCTTGTGTGTAATACTTCTGCTTAAATCATCTATTTTTGCAAAAATTCTTTTACTGGGAATGCCTTTTCTTCTGTATGCTTAGTTTATAATCCATTCCCCCTTAGGATCATCTTCATGGCGCCTTCAATCCGTGTCTGGATTAAAAGGATGCTGTTACACACAATAATCCTGAGGCATTTCAAGCTGGAAAAAGCAATTGTTCCAGTTCAGAAATATCCTCAAGTTCTGCTTTCTTCTATCCTTTTCCAGCACACTTTCTGCATATCCTGCTGTAGTCCTTACAGGGGATTTTTAATCCTCCCCCTGACTAACCCAATTGCAATTGCCTATCACCTTTTGTCAGCTTTCAGCTTTGAAATTTCCCAGCTTTTATTTTCACACTACTGAGCAGCTGCCCTCTCCATACTTTTCACTTTTGCATTTCTTGGTGAAATGATATACTCCTGCTAAGCCATGTGTCAAGATTTCTCCGTTGAATTTCTAACAAGGTCTCTCCCAGCTTCCATGTTTAGTGAAAACCTTATCTTTTCACCTAATTCTGAAGATATATATTTTGACCATGTTTTCATTTTCATCTCTTCTACTTCCCAGATACAGCCAGTCCCAGCCTTCCAAAATACATCTTACCAGCACACCAAAGCTTCATTTAAGGGATTATAAAATGGTTTTATCTGCTTTTTAAAAAGCAAATCACCTTTGTTAAATTAGGCAGAAGGAGAATATTTCATAACTTAACTGTTGCATTATTTTCACTCCAGAGATTGACTAAATGTATATAAATATCTGGGAATAACTGGGCCCTGAATCAGAACTAATTTCAGCAAAATAATATATCAAAGCTTTCACAAGGTAATATTTACTTCTTCTGTTCACCAGTAAGGATGTTCCAAGCTGCAGTCCATAAAAAAATGTTTTATGAGCTGCTTGTAGAGGCCCAGGACAGCTTCATCTGACAACCCCAGGCTCGCTCTCCTGAGCACTTGTAAACAATTCACAAGTAGGTGAGTCACATGAACAAAGTGCAGAGCACTCATTTCCCCCTAACATTCAGACTAGGCATGTGCAAAAATGTTTGGTTTTTTGTTTTGCATTTGAATTCCAGTCAAATCAAATGTCAAAACATTCTATTTTATTTGAATGTTTAGAATTCGAATGTAATAAAAACAATTTGAATTCAATACATTCAAATCTATTCAAATTTGAAAATATGAATGTTGACAACATTCGTATGTGTTATACAAATCTGTAATACATACATATCTGTACATTCGAATGATTCGAATCATTTGAACGAATGTTTCGGAACATTTGAAATTTGTTCAAATGTTTAAATTTGAAAGTGAAAATATTTATTTGCATTTGAATGTCCACATTCTATCGAATTCGATTGAATTTTGAATGTTTAGAACATTTGTGCACATCCCTAATTCAGACACCACAATTATTGCCCTGTGGCCCAGTGTCATGCAACAATATGCATTGGATAAGTCTGAAGGTGACTTCAATTATTGTACTAATACTATATACACGTAAGCATCACTGACCATTTCTGATGATCTCAGTTTTTGTTTCTTAGATTTTATACATGGATATTCACAGTACAACAGAAAGCAATCACCTTCCACTGGTGATCCAGTCTAACATATGCTGAAAATATCCTTGAAAGGAGTAACTCACAGTCCACAGCAAAATAAATGGAATACCATCTTAACTAAAAATAGAGATTTTATTAATTTTTTCCTACCACTAGGAATTCTTCTATTAGGAATAAAATCCTTGGCCAAATAATAAGAAACTTTAAGAGTCCAGAGGAAGAGTTGAACTGCTTTTTTTTTAGTGGATTTTTTTTTTCATATATAAGCTTACAGGTGACCAAATTAGAATGGGTTTAGAATGCTTAATGTATCTGGTAATCCAAGGGCAATTTGCATTTACCATTGTAGAGAACTCAGGAAGTGCTGCTGGATACAGCATCTGCATTTCCGGAGGCTGTTGCTGTTCTAGGACAACCGCACTCCTGGAGCATGTAGAAGTTGAAAAGTTCTAAGTTCCAGGATGGAGGCGGCTCCACAGTGTGTGAAAGCACCATGCCAGAGTATGCACAGCCACCCTGATCATCTCAAATGCAAACAGACCCCCTCTCATCTTGCTTTATGTCTCTATTCAATATTTCAAGAGCCAGAATAAGCAAAAGTGCCCATCCCTGCCTCATTCCTTTCTGAATCACACTTGGCTTTTTTAATTTTCCATTTACATTTATTAGTGCTTTCTGTGATGTGTAAACTGGCCTAACCCGTTTTATAAACTGACCTCCAAAATTCATAAGCGCCAAGATTTTAAACAGAAAAACCCAGTTCAAATTATCAAAAGCTTTCTCTTCACCTAAGAAAATCTAGGTGGTCTTTGTGCAAAAAATAAAAACCCACACTGTCTCCATGGGCAAAGTCTTGAAAAGCCATTTTTAATCTGTCAAAATCATTATAAAGAATTTGTGGCCATTACTCAATAGTGATATTGGCCTATATATTTTTGCCAATGTTAAATCCTGGTCTTCTTTTGAAATTAATAATATATTATCTACCTTTCAACTCTCAGGAATCTCTAGTATAGTATTCATTATCAGTTGTAATGGTAGTAGCTAGTCCTCTTTCATGTACAGAGCTGAAAATTCATCTAATTCCAGTGAATTTCCTGTGTTAGTCTTCTTAATAGTATCACAGAGCTTCTGTGGAGCTTTCTTTTTTGTTTTGCTTAAGAACTTAGTTCTTCTCTGTAGATATAACACAGGTTATCTTCTTGTTGTAGCCTTTTAAACCAATCAGACACTTCATGGCTGTGTTCCGTTCAAGATTTAGAGAACTTTGAAATCGTTTTCAGAGCTGACTGTTCCCAAAAGTTTCAAAAGAATCTGCAGTTTCTGAGGATTAAAGACACCAAACACAGATGATCTATATTCAAATCAAAAGAGGTGTCGCTGCTGGATTTAGAAGTAATCCTCACTATTTAGCAATGGGAACACAAGCGGTTTTTGCAGGGAAGGAACCATGCTTTAGGGGCGTTCTCTTCAGTTTGCCCTGAAGCTGTGATTTCCTGTGCCCATCTCTCCACCATCGGGCTGCCTAAAAGGGAGGGGAGATAGAGCCTATTGTACATTTGTAACAGGGGATCAGTGTAAC
This sequence comes from Aspidoscelis tigris stejnegeri, assembly GCA_023333525.1. Lineage (NCBI taxonomy): Eukaryota > Metazoa > Chordata > Lepidosauria > Squamata > Teiidae > Aspidoscelis > Aspidoscelis tigris. The sequence goes on from JALMGA010000008.1 coordinate 2,343,293, forward strand.
AAAAATTGGCGGCTTATGCCCTGGGGTTGCACAAGTGTGTCGCCTCTTGTTACTTTCTCTCTTCTTCATTCATGTCTTTTACCTGGAGCTCCACCATTTCATGCTGAGCCACTGTCACGATCCAGTGCAATTGTTGGCTCCTTTGTAAAAGCCTCTGTTTCCCTTCCTCCTTCCTTCCCACTCTCTCTGCTATGGGGGAGAAGTGAAGAAAGCCTGCAGTCCCTGTGCTTTCTTTTAAACCTACAGCACTTTACAGAGATCCCTGATTAGGCAGCCTTGAAGAATTGCTGCCAAAGGACTCCATCATCTGAATCAGGGACAGGCTTATATAGGGGTTGGGGTTTCAATTGCCCATCCCAATGAAGTCAGGGTATGATGTAGGAGAGAGGGGAGGGTGTTTCTTCTAAATTCCTTTCTGGAATCTTTTTCAATAAACTTTTTCCTTTCCTTCTTTCTGAAAGAAAACAACTCACTCAGGTACAGATAAGTTGTCAAAACCAGTCAGAATCAGCTTAAAGGGAAACTAACCACTGTATGGATAGAACTATCTTGTAATCCCTTTATATAAAATTACAGTATTGCTCTTTTCCATGGAGATTCTCCTGACTGATCCTGGAGTGCCGTTGCTTTTCTTTTTCATTATAAGTTAGTGAAGATACGCCAGACCCCATTCCCCTACTCACCCTCAAGGGTGGCCTCATCTTTAAATGTTAAATTCAGTCTAGAGGCAATCCAAACCTTGCCACCTTCATTGACCTGGGCCTTGAGATCTCATGAATGTCACTATGGCTTTCGCAGCTGAGACGGCCATTTCAAGGCATGAGGCATGAGATGGCCTTCACTCAAGGCAATGGGGGTGGAGTAATGATGAGAGTAGAAGGCAACCAAGGTATAAATCAAATGGGGTCTGAGGCAACTTCTCCAGTGCCACAGCGACACAAGTGATCCTTATAAGGAATTTCCTTGTACCTAACAAAGCTGAAGGAAACATATTAAATCTGAGGCTGTGCCTCTCCTTCCTCACTCAAGAACTTCCATTTACAGTCTAGGCTACTGCATCGCCATTTTCAGCAACCTCAGGTGCCAGGGAGTGTGATGCCACTCTGCCACTGAGAGACTCAGCCGCAGCATGTTCAGACACCTTTCCATGCCACCAGTGGATACAAGGAAGCACCTGGCAGTTCGGGTGGGACTTCTTCACAGGCATCCAGCCCCAGGCAACTCCTTTACCATGCATGGAGACATGGGCCAAAATCCAGAGCCTGATTTCTATTGGCAATCACCCTAAAATGTGTTGGTATGGTAGATCAATCATTTGATGTTTCAGGACTAACATGTGCCTTCACATGAACACATATAAACACAGGATCTGATAGTCTAATGCCGCCCTCTATATAAAGTGATAATACAAAGGATTAAAAACTACCCATCAATTTCCTGCAACTGCTTTTTTTTCTGAGAATTCAAAGAAAATGTTTTACTATTTTCTGTGAAAACTGTTCTTTCATTGATGTTTCCATAATTAAGCAGCGCATTTTTAATCTGCTGCGTCACAAAGAGCCACTCTGTCCACCAGGAACAATCACATGGAAGAAAGCTTTTCTGTTCTGAATTGAGCAACTCATATAAAGTTGAGCAGTCTTTTTATAGCTGTCAAAGAACATATTCCTCCAAAATTTTATAATACTATTAGAAATCAAGTTGTTTGAAAATGTTTGAAAACTCTTGTAAAGGAATTTTAAAAACTCTGTGTAAATATATCCTAAAATTATAATTAAGGAAACAAATGTCAGATGTGATCAGAACTGTACATACAACAGAAATTTAGGCCGATAGTATTTACTGGCGATATTTAAAAAAAGAAAACCTGTTAAAAATGTTTACTTCTCCACAACAAATTGGGGGAAGGGATAAGACAATTATTTATTATTTATTTTTATTCCACATATTTCTGAAGACTCAAGGCTGCTCACAAGAAAACAAGAAAAATATAACTTAAATAGATACACATGAAACAATTCAACAACATAAAACATAAATTACAACAAAATGAAAGACTGGGCTCTAAACCAAACCTCATATAACCTACTTACCTCAAATAGCAGCTGTTTGAAATAGAAAAGTTTGACCTGTTTCCCGTATTGAAACAATAAAGTTAACCTGACAAGAATTAGACGAGAAAATAATAAAGAATCAGCTCTCAAAACTGCCCTCTTTCTGACACGCTTATTTATTTTTAATAGACTTTGTTAATACAACATTAAAAAACAAAAGACTTAAATTCAACATTTCAAAAAAATGCAGAAAAATAAGAAAGCAAACTACAAATAATAAGCAAACAGCTAGTAGCTTTCCAAATATAAACAGGAACGTGTATTTGTGAACCTTAACATTACGCGTAGAATTGTGTGAAGAGTTGGTGGCATGAGAAGGCTCGGGGGCAGGAGCTTTTGTAGACACGTCTACTTCTTCAGATGCTAGGGAGCCCGAATGGTTCCCCAAGCATCTGAAGAAGTAGACGTGCCCATTGGGCCCCCTGGCATCCAAAGAGGTAGATGTACCCACTGTGCCCCCTAGCATCTGAAGAAGTTGACATACCCATTGCCCCCCCTAGCATCTGAGGAAATAGACATGCCCATTGGGCCCCCTAGCATCTGAAGAAGTAGACGTGCCCATTGGGCTCCTAGCATCTGAAGAAGCAGACGTGCCCATTGGGCCCCCTAGCATCTGAAGAAGTAGACGTGCCCATTGGGCCCCCTAGCATCTGAAGAAGTAGACGTGCCCATTGGGCTCCTAGCATCCAAAGAAGTAGACATGTCTATGAAAGCTCATGCCACCAACCCTTCTCCTGTTAGTCTCCGTAGACATGCCTGTGAAAGCTCATGCCACCAACCCTTCTCCTGTGTTACTAACTACCTTGCTGGAAATTGAGGTTTATGTATTCTGCTACAGGATGGTACTTGGGATAAATCACTAACTCTGATCACTGGCACTAATGAAGCACTTGCTGCATTTGCCATTCAGCTTTGGAGTTCAAGAAGTGCAGCAGATCAGGCTTTGCACAGATGGAGAGGTAAAAGTTTGGGTCAGAGGCAAGAAGCCCAGCTCACCTTCATAGGTGCTTTACACGTGCCAGTGAACAAAGCCTGTGAATCTCTTTTGCCTCTTGAGGTTCTTCATGTCCAAAATCTGGTGGGCCTCAGTGTGAGCTGCCAAGATTAAATATAGAACAAGCAATAGTTTCTGCATCATTCTTCCCTCTTCACTGGTTGCCTCCACCAGACTTTCTGTAATAGTCTTCAAATTCTCCAAATCTTTTTCTGAAAATTCTTTTTTCTCCAAAGTGAGAGCTGGCACTGTTGGAAGCAAACAAGGCTGCATCCAGACATTGGTTACTTATTCTTCTCTATTTGGATATTCCAGAATAAAGCACAGATATTTCACAATATCTGTATGTCTGGATGCTGCCTATCTTCCGCTCTTGTGAGCAATGGACCAGAAGCAGAAATGTCCGAGTGTGAAAGGCATGGGGAACTTCTACGTAAGTATTTGATGAAGGGACAGTTCCTTCCAGGTGACAGCTAGAAGATTTATTTCAGGAGCTATCTCTGGATGAGGACTAGAGAAAGCAAAGAGGCATTACTCCAGAATAAGAGAGTCACTCGTCTTCAAACATCTTCCCTTGAATGAAAATTGGAGTGGGACGTGTTCTTGCAGGCGCACCTGTATTTTCGAATACAATGCAGCAGCTGCTTCTACTCCAAACAGCCACTGCTGTAATTAAAAAAAAAAAGAGAGCACCGAGGGGCAGATGAGGGAGGCTTATGTACACTTCAGGGAACCTCTATAATTGATGCATGCAGCAGAAATGACTTCCCTTCCTCCCAGGTCCAGCCACAGGGGCCTGCCATTAATTGCATCAGTCAATCTATTGCACCAAAGACAGACTGTGCCAATCGAGGGGGGCGGGGAGGCTGTCACTAGGATCACACACCCCTCCAGGAAGTGGTGCGAAAGGGTTTGTGTGACTGCTCTAAACTCACTTGCTCACAGACAGGGCGGTGGGGGGGTTCACTGGCTCATTAACAATACAGCTATATGCATATGTTTTGTGAGCCAGCTTGGTCTAGTGGCTAGGGAGTCGGACTCTTATCTGGGAATACCAGGTTTGATTCCACTCTTCCCCATGAAAGCCAGCTGGGTGGCCTTGGGCTAGTCACAGCTCTCTTCTGAGCTCTCACAGCCCCATCTACCTCACAAGGTGTTCTGTTGTGGGGAGAAGAACAGAAGCTTTGTCAGCCACTTTGAGTCCCCTTGAATGGGTGAGAAAAGCAGACTAGAAAAGCCAACTCTTCTTCTTCTTCTTTTATTTTTGTCTTTCATTACAGAAGCACTCCAAGTATACAGAACACGCATGAGCCAAAATATTACTTCCAGAATTTCCACGTAAGATTGTTTGGAAGACAAACTCTTGGGATCTAGGGTAAATTCTCCTCTTTCCTGTGTTTTGGCCAGGTATCACTAATCACAAGGAATACAAAATACGTTGCTACTATTCCATCCACCAAAACTGGGGAGCCTCAGGAAGTATTTTCCGACCGGTATCTTCAAAACAGCCAGCCAGTTCTTATTTTATTTTTATTTTAAGACATGAAGCACATTCCTTCATGTGTCTACGTTCAGGCACTCTGCAACTGTGCCTTCATTCCAGGGATGGTCCCAGCAGGGATGGGGGATTTTGAGGGGCCAGATATCCAGCTGTCCAGCTGCAGAGACATCAGTGGAGACTGCCAATGTAGGGGTCCTGCTGCCTTCAGAAAGTCTTCTGCTCCTTGCACCTTATCTTGCTTCCTTGCCTTTGACCTTCCTCCTGAGAAGATAGCTGAGGGTCCTGCTCCCATTCACTCTTGTTATTTTGATTAAAAGTTCTTCCACAGTATTGAGCAGATCATTCAGGTCAAAAGGGAGGGTCTGGAGTATGGAGAGTTCCCCTTTTCACCGACTGTTCTCAAGAGCACAAGAAGCAGCATCTATAAACCCTGTTACATCCGAGCCCTTGGAAGCTGTAAGTGCTGAAGCATCCACATAGGCTTTGCCCTACTCTTGCTAGTAAGCAAGAAACAGCTGGGGCCAGGCAGGTTGCTCAGCCAGGGTGCCCACCTCTTCACAAGCTCCCCTCAGCACAGGGTGTGTCATGTTGGACGCACTTCAAGCAGTCTCCTAGAAAGTCGACTCCTGCCCCTGCCTTAAGATCAGGAGGGGAGGCCCTCCTGGTTGCCCCGCCACCCATAACAGTAAAAGGAGTGGTCTCCTGGAAGAGGGCCTGCTCTGTGCTGGCCCCTAGGCTATGGAATAGTCTCCCCCTTGAGGTGCCTCAGTCTCCTTCGCTGTATATGTTCAGGAAGGCAGTGAAGACACACCTCTTTGCCCTGGTCTTTGGTTAACTGGGGATATACTTTTCCCTTCCCACTTGCAGATGTTATTGTTTTAATTCATACTGTTATTGTTTTAATAATGTTTGATTTTAGATGTTACCCGCCCACAGACCTCCGGGTATAGGGCGGGATAAGTAAGTAATTGAGGGAGTGAGTGATTGTGTGAGTGAGAAAGAGAGAGAGCTAGAGAGAGAGAGAGAATACATGAATTACCGGTGGTAATAATAATAATAATAATAATAATAATAATAATAACAGCAACAATATAGATCACTCAGTCCTAGGCGCTTGGGAAGGGCCCAACTAGTGATAACAATGACCAAAACCAGCGTAAATATCTTGTTTGCTGCATGTTGTTGTGTTATGTCAACAATAATAATAATAAAACCAGGACGATCTGAGTTGCTGGTGAGTGAGAAGTCCTAATCTGGAGCTCAGAGAGAGAGAGAGAGAGAGAGAGAGAGAGAGAGAGAGAGAGAATGAATGAATGAATGAATGAATGAATGAATGAATGAACTTTATTCATTAGTCGCTTGACCATATCAAGTATCAAGTACACAATAAAACCATACAAGAAAAAAATCAAAATATACAAGAGTAAAATCAAGTCTGTCTATCATCATTACGTATCCTCATCGCCCAGAGAGAGGGGGGAAGACAGCCTCTCGCCTCCGGGACCTCCTTGCCCAGACACCCATACGGGTGCCCCATAACAGCTCCAAAGTTCCTCCCACTCTGCACAGCTCCATCGGCAGCCACCCCTCCCCGCGGTCTCTCTGCAGCCAGATGGGCAGGGAAACGCGCTTGCATCACGGAGCAGAAAGATGCCGCCACACGTCAGCGTGCCGTACGCACGGGGAACGTGATGGGCACACAAGAGCGGAGCGGGCTATTTATAACTAGTTAGAAAAAAGGCGGGTGTGTGTTGTGTTGAAAGGATTGCGAAATATTGTATGTCTTTCTCGAGGTGCCTCGTCGTTGCTCCTTTCCTTTCAGCACCATCATAAGGATGTCACGTTACGGTCACAAAGCCTTCCCAGGAACTGAGAAGCTGTGTGTGGCTGCTTGTGTCCTGCTTCCTGTGACCAGAAGACCCAAGGGATTGAACACAGGTCCTTGTGCATTTGCGCATCGTTAGAAATGCCTCTGGAAGAAAGCCAGGCTCAAAAGAAAGCCGGGACTGAGAGGCAACAAAGCACGAATAGGACATGGCTTCAAGTCACCCAGCAGATGCAGAGTATAGCTCTATTTTTTATAAAATATAAGATCCTTTCAACCGTTCTCCAAGCACATATGTGCCTGGTTATTAACACAGAGTCACATATTTTATGCTTCGCTGTATACGGAAGGAGAACCAAAAGGGTGGCTTCGCATCGGCCTCTGGAGCTCCAAATGTGATTTTTCATGAAATCCCTGTGAAAATCCAGTGGCGCCACCAAGTCTGCAGAGAGGCACGCACCTGGGGCCTTTCTGCACTTGGCCTTATTCTGGAACGTATCTCAGAACATGGACTTGTTATCTGCATGGTAGTGCAGACTACGGTGGACCCCAGCTGAAGCCTTCCATAGTCTGCATTAGCGTATGGACAACAGACCCCTGTCCCAAGATATACTCTGGAATAAGGGCGAGCGCAGAAAGGGCTCTGATCGGCACAGGGTGGAGGGCAGCCAGGCCAGGTTCCCTGCCCTGCTTTAGACACACTACAGCCCCCTGTACCTTAAAAACAGGAGATATAAAGATTTGTGTTTCTTTCTTTTTAAAAAAAGTGTCCAAGGAAGTCAGCCTTAATTTTTGCATTTTGTGTGCCAACAGGTAGCAACACTCAGTCAGCTGTCACGACAGGAAGTGAGGTTCAACAGGTGCCCCACTTCCTGAAGTAGATTCACTCGCGCTGCGTTCACACCTAAATTTTAATCTGCTTTCAGTCCGATTTCAGGGTGAGAGAACACAGCTGCAAAGTGACCGGCCAGTTCCTTTCTACTTTGACACCAAAGGGCGGTTTTCTGAGTTAGATCACACTGAAACAAGGCAACCTGACGCTTTGCTGATGGGTTCTGTCAATTTGAAATGGACTGAAGCTGGATTAAAACTTAAGAGTGAATGCAGCCTCAGGGCTTCTAATCCCCCAATTCCACCCCCAATCCTGGTAAGTGTAAGTTAGCCAACACAGAATACAATGCCAAGTGGGAATTTCATGAGGATTTCAACCCACTTTACATCTTATCCTTTGTATTTTATATTTTCAACTATAGCTGAAATTCACTTCCACTATAGAGCCTAATAGATTTCCCCAATTTCCCAGAACTACAGTGCAAACATGCAGCACGTTAGTGTACACTGATGAAAATCTTAAAATATGAAAATAAAAATCCTATGATACTTCAGAGCACCACTATGCATTAATCCTCTGGGTTCCATAAGATCAAACTCTTCTCAGTTTCACAAGGAATCCCAACCTAACCACTGCTAAAGCACAGATCTTAGCTGGGGACAGAGAATACACAAATGTATTGTAAAATGTAAAGGTGTGGTTCAAAGCCTAGATCAAGGGCATGAATCTTTGTCAAACATAAGAGTTTTGCCCATTGATATTGTTTATTTTTTAAAAAAAGAATAAGTCACTGAGCTTTTTCACGCTTCCTTCATTAGTAAGCATGAGGGGGCACTCGGCATGGAGCGCCTGCGCTGCACAGAGTTGTTTCTCTACTAGAAAGAGCTTCATGTGTGCCAGAGAATCCCTGGAACTTCAAACATACTCCATGTCTAAACAAGAATCAGAGCTGGGATAACCCTACGCACTCCTTCTGCACTTCTTCCTAGGGGGGGGGGAGGACGTGACTGGCAGTGCAGGCGCAATTATCCTGGCACTGTTGCAGGCAACATCACCAGGGCTCCGCGATGGCCACGAGGGAGGCGAAGAATGCATTTTTTTTGCATTCAAATTTGAGTCGATTCAAATATCCGATTCTACTTGAAAATCGAAAATCCAAATTTTTGAAAATCCGATTCGGGTCGGGATTATCCAGATCCGTATTTTCAAAAATCCAATTCAAATGGAATGATACAAATGTCGGGAACACTTGTATCCGATTTCCAAATTTGCACACATCATGTTTTTGTCCCATTTGCATCCCGTTGTCATCCCGTGTTATAAACGGAAATAGACCCGATATTCGGATGCGATATAAACGGATCTATTCAGTCAAATTATTCGAAATTCAATTCGGATTTTTGAAAATACTATTTGAATTCGAATGTGGATATTCAATATTTAGTGACTCTTAGAGCTAGACCACCATTTCAAAATTATGCGGACAGGTGGATTTGCTTTAAATTAAATGGATTTAGCATCCACGTTGCTTTTTTTCTCAGCTGCAAATGACTTCAAGGGTGCCAGGCATGTACGGGAAACAAGCAGCTAGCTCTCCACAGAAGCCCTCGGAGCTCCAAATGAAGGAATAAAGACCTCAGCTAAAGAAAAAGCACGTAGGCTGAACATAAAGGGACCCCCAAAGCCACAAAATATCCAAGCAGCTGCACAAGAAGGTAGAAAGAAGAAAACCAACAACAGACAGCAAGAATCCCCAGCAGAAGCAGAAATGATCACTATGGAGTTCCTGCATCTCACAAATGCTGAGGAAAATACAAAAGAAAAATATGCAACTCCAAGATAACAAACTAGGAGGGAGAAGTCAGAGGCCGCATTCCCATTACAAGCTTAATACGCTTTTCCTAAACCGAACTAATAGAACCGGGTCATCTGCCGGGCCTAGACGCCTTGATGCAGGCACCTACACCCCGCAGAGGGTCGCCATCGGGCAGGGGGGAGCCTTGGCTGACCGGACCCACAGGGGCTGCCAGGCCGGGAGGGACCCACCTCCCCCCGCGCAAGGCCGTCACCTATCTTGCCGGGCTGGCGATCGTGCAGGTGGGCTGTCTACCAGGCTTGGCGCGCCCGCGCAATCACCACCGCAGCCCGGCAAGGTAGGCAATTAGCGTGGCCCTCGTCAGCTGTTCGGCTGATTTTCGGCCAATGCTGGTGGGGGGGGCATGCCCGCGGCTGTCAGGGAGGGAAGCATATGCGAATGCTTCCCTCTCCGAATGGCCGGGGACACTTTGAACGCACGAGGACAGATGTAGAGCACTTTAAAGTGCTCTACATCTCGAACACGCGGAAAACACTCCAGAATGGGCTGGGACACAAACCCAGCCCCAGCAATGTGAATGCTGCGTTCCGGGGTGTTTTCCGCGCGTTAAAAAAACCACGTGTGCGAAAAGGCCTCTAGTTAAGGTCCCGAAACTGCCTCGGTTGCCCTGGTTCCTGACCTTCTCCGGGACAAAGATAGGGGAGAGCACAACCCTATTGGTTTTCTTTGATCTCTCAGTGTATTGACCAATGTGTCTTTCTTGAAAGGTTATAGAGACTGGGAATTGAAGATATTACATTGCCCAAGGCCATTACCAGAAAGTGGTTGTGGGAGATTTTTGCTTGACACCCTGGAAACTCACTTATGCTCATTGGATCTATGGGGACGTTATAATTAATTCTGGTCCCTGTGCTGCCCACCGTTTAATGAGAATGGGGAAGCATGAAGACAGTGAGCTGTAATTCCACATTGATATATAAATCAAACTGCAGTATGATCACAAAGACGTATTCTTTTTCACCTAAGAAAACTGGCAGAGGACTATTTGGAGCGCCTTGAAAAAGAAGATATTGAGACACAGTCAAAGGGACGGCTGCTTAGATCCCCCTAAAATAGACCTCGTCTCCATGCAGAGCTTTACTCCGGGCTTCCAGAGCCACAAAGGAGGAAAATCCGCAGCAGAAAACCTCTCCTTTACACAAGACTACCTCCGCACTTTTTGGAAGCCACAGGTTTTCCTTGGAGCATGGAGACGTTTTCTCCACATTTTCTCCCATATTCCACTGAATTTTTAGGCATTTTTGATCTCTGCTGAAGAATTGGCTGTCAGAATCAGCTGCATTCAGCTCTTTCAGCCTGCAAGCAAAGCTACGAACTGTCACATTGTTTCACTTCAGAGGGGGAGGGAGATTTTGTCCTTGCTAACAGGGAAAGGTGATACTAATTATCATTATCATTACCAGGGAGATTCTCAGCAAGCACATCTCTCTCCCCCCCTCCTAATAATGCAGCCTCCAAAGTGAAACTAAGTTTCACTTCGCAGGTCTGGTTCTCCGCTAATCAGCTGCCATTAGGGGAATGCAGGCAGCTGAATTTGACAGCTGAAGGGAGCCTGCTTTCAGTTATGCTTGTAACTATGTTGCAAGCATTACTTATAGAGAGAGGGAGATGCTTTCAGTAACTGCTTTTAACTCTTGGCAGCCAAGTAAAGGGATGATCTCTGTTGTGTTCTAGAGGTTCAATTGAGGTGCGGGCTCACAAAAAGCAGTTTGCATGGAGACAGGAAAGTACGTTTTAAATCCATGTTGCCCCAAACCACATGGGGATGCTTTATTTTGAATTACAACCCACATTTTTAAAATCCGACCCAAGAGGGAAGCAAAAAGAGAACATGGAGATGCGCCCTAAGTCAAAACAGCACTTGTTCTGAGATCCAGGCCAACTAAAAAGCCCATCTAATTAAAATGCCACAGAACTACAGCGGATGAGGTTCTAGCTAACTTAAATGGTTCATAAGTGTTTCTTAAACTTCATTTAGCCGCAGGTTGTCATCATAAGTAGCTCCTTTGTAGCTCAAGGAATATAACTACATTTGAAAAATTCTAATAAATTGAGCAAAAAGTTATGGTACAAAATAGTGTGGGAATTTGCCTTGCAAAAACTAATTTCTAGCCAATCCATCTTAATGCAAGGCATAAATCCCAAAATTTCATTTATGGAGATCTGGTCCCTGATAATCTTGTGTTCAAACCACACAGTTTCCTATTCCCTCAAATTCTCTATTTCAAACCTTATTAATTTAATTAATATATTTTGAAGCTAATTTTTACTGTTATTCCCCCCCCTCTATTATAGCTATTTCTAGTCAGACTGATGACTTACTGAATTAATGCAGTACCTCAAATGACTCTTAAATGGACTCTGAACATGATGCATTTGTTTGCATGAAGTTATTGTTACTTTACCTGCTTGTTCTAGTTGTATGTTTGTTCAATTTTCAATTAAAAAAATATATCTATATTCACTATACTCATAGGTCTGCGTCACTACAAGACGTTGGCATATCATCGGCTGCAGAATTTTTTCAAAATATAAGTTCTGATACTGTAGCTGGTTTAAAGGGAACCCTGAACATCAGTGAAGACATTACCTGTTTATGGGGACCAGTGCTTAGTTGCCTCCAGACTTATATCCAGATAAATGTGAATCTAACAAAGAGAAGATTGAGTTCTTTGGATGTACATTTTCAAGTGAGGATATGAATATCAGACCCAAAGAAGGTTGCAAATATTAAAAATGTCCCAAGTTCACAAAATGCAGCATTGTTAATTATATAGTGTGGGTGTTTTATTCCAAAATTGGCAACTACTGCACAATCATTACGAGAATTGTTTTAAAAATCCAAACTGTGGGAGTGGATAGATATTATTGTTAGGTTTTTTTAGAAAAAAATCTTAGTGATTTAGTAATGTCTTGTTTTGATATAAATAGAGAAATGGAATTTGTTGCAGATGCAAAATAAATCCTGGCTGGATTCCTATTTATGATGTACTTAAAGAAGTTACTTAATCCCTTTTGATTTTTTGATTTTTATTTTTTTGCAATGTCTTTTATCAAGGACATTATGACCTTGAAGGTCCTTTCCAGCTATTTTCAAGCAATTTCTGAAGAAATCTGAGACTTTATTCAAACAGAGCTTACTTGATTTATTCTTGGGAAAACAAAACACAAACATCTTCAGGTTATTTCTTAAGGCAAACAAATACTTTATGTGTCCCTCCGTGGAACATGACTTGGACTCTGACAGGAACTTTAACTCTGGTTCTGTGCTTTGCTTTGGTTTCAACGGTGGAGCTGCCCTTGTGCCTTTGATGAAACTTGCTGCTGTTGTTGTTATTGTCTAATTTATTTACTTAATAAAGTACCCACAATAGATAATAGGACTGGCCTATACTGCTCTCTCTAAACACAGGCCTTTCCTAACTCTCTGAACTCTCCTCAGAAGACCTGGAATGTACCACAGCTATGGCGGCGTCCTGACAGCCAGGACCTTTCCGTTTGAGTCTGAACTGAGGGGTTTTCGCTTTAGAACTCTGGCTTTAAACAGCAAATTGGGGCAGGGCAGCAGAACCATAACAGGTGGGATGGATGGATGGATGGATGGATGGATGGATGGATGGATGGATGGATGGATGGAAGTAAATAAATAAATAAATAAAGGCACCTTAATTCATCTTTGGTGGAACTGCACAAGAATAGGAGTAGGAGAAATGAATAAAATCTTATAGAAACAAATGAACTGGACTAAAGAAATGTACATTACGCAGTCAATAAAAGACACACAAATGGGTCAGAGGGAAAGATGATAAAACAGACATTTAGGTCTGCACAAGCAGTAACAACCAAAGGATGGGAAGAAAATATAAAGTGGACCTTGAGAACTGGCTCAGTAAATAAGTGAATTTTTGTTTTTGTTTTTATTTTGTGAGGGAAAGAAGAATGACTCATATGGGGTATAAGATTGAGAACAATTGGAAGCAGAAATGGGGGGGGGATACTGAATGTGGTTCACAAACAGGAGGGAACGATGCAGTGAGAGGAATATTACAAATAATCTTCCAAAAGGAAATACGTGGATGAAAATGTAGTGATATAGTCCATTCCCAGGGTGGGATTGAGGGAGGGAGAGATGGCTGAGTGAGTTGGGGATAGGTGATAAAACGATACAATGTATAGGATTATATTGTATTTATTCAACGTTGTGGATGGGGGATATATTGCTCTTGTTTATTTAATAATCAATAAAATATTTTAAAAGCAAAACAGAAAATAAATTATGTAACTATCACATCCAAAATTAAATGGGCCACATAAAAAGCATTGGGACTCCAAATTACAGTTATAACATATTTAGTGATCATCATCCCCAAAAATATGAATAAATAACTAGAGAAAATTAGACATCTGTAGGACAAAAAAAGGAAATAAGCTTTTAAAAACCTGCCAATATTAAGCAAAATCCCAATTATCAAGATGAAAACATCTTTTCTAAAACTTCTCCCTAAGTCACTCCAAAAAAAAGTGGAAGAAATTTGAAACAATAGTTAATTTATGTTTGGAAAAAAGAAAGCCTTCCTTTCAAAGTAATTTACAAAAATACCCAAAGATGCCAGGGGAAAGGGCATGCCCAGCTTACCTATCTTGCTGTTTTAAGATTATTTCTTCTTCTTCTTCTTCTTCTTTATTATTAATATTATTATTAAAGCCTAATAACACTGCATCAAAAGTGATGAACTGTTGATATTTGTATTTTAGATGTCTGTTCTGATTTGGCATGTAGGGGTGGAGTTATGCAAACAGGATATGACATAAGAGAGAAGACAGAAGGGGACTGCTCACGAATGTGTATTTTTGCATTCAAATTTGAGTCAAATTTAATGTCAAAACATTCAATTTGATTCACATTCGATTCAAATGTTTAAAATCCAAATGCAACAAGATCTGATTTGGATCCAATACATTTGAATCTATTCGTTCAAATGTTAGATACGAATTAGAAGATACAAATGTCGACGACATTCATATGTGTTATGCATATCTGTACACATTTCGTATTCATCCTGTTTTCATTCTGGAATATAAGCGCAAATGCGTACAGATACTTATGATATTGATACAGATGTGCATGTAATACATCTGTACACTCGAATCATTTGAATGATTCAAACGAATGTTTTGGAACATTCGAAATTCATTTGAATGTTTAAATTCAGATGTGAAGACACTCTATTCGACTTCGACTCTCCACATTCAAACGAATTTGATTGAATTTCAAATGTTTAGAACATTCATGCGCATCCCTAATTGGAAGACAGGCAGTAGTTCTGCTGATATGGTGGAGAACTCAACTGTATGTATCATTCCTCGCTTCGTAACTTTTTATGTGTGACTTAATCCTGGCAATTTTCACATTTCTCCATACATTTTTTTCATATATAAATATAAAATCTCGATGTGATGATTTTAAAAGAGCCCTGCTGCATGTTTTCGTGTTTTTGAAGGTTACAGACCACGCACACTTGGGCACGATGCTGGTGCATCTCACAATCTAGTGAGAATCTCTTCTGCAAAATCTGGCAAAAGGTTTTATTTTGCCATCAGAGCTGTCCCCATTACATCACAGAGGCCTGAGTGCGAATTCTCCCCAGCACTCAAGTCACCCAACAACTGATCATATTACTCTTACAGATGTATCTCTGGTGGGCGCCGTTCAGATTTTGCAGGGTGTTTGAAATACTTTAAAATGAAACCTTGCAAAATCAGGCTGCAGCATCTGGGGCTCCTCATTCTGGAGAGACGGGGTTTAAGAGGGGACCAGATTGAAGTATATAAAATTATGCATGGTATAGAAAAGGTGGATAGAGAACATTTCTTCTCTCTATCAGACAACACTAGAACCAGGGGGCATCTATGAAGCTGATGGGTAGGAGAGTCGGATCAGACAAGGGGAAGCATTTCTTCACCCAGAGGGTCATCAGCTTATGGAATTTGCTGCCAGAAGGGGTGGTAACAGCTTCCAGCCTAGATGGTTTTAAGGAAGGGTTAGACAAATTTATGGATGACAGATCTATCAATGGCTACTAGAATGGATGCCTAAGTACATCTTTCAAGCTGGGGGGGGGGAGCGGGGCCCTTCTAAGGCCATTTGCTGGGATTTGAGAGCAGGAATAGGTTTGTCCTTGTCTCTGCTTGAGATGCCCATGAGGAAATGGTCGGACACTGTGTGAGACAGGATGCCGGACTAAATGGACTATGGCCTGATCCAGCAAGGCTCCTCTGAGGTTCTTATGGACTCAATGGACTATGGCCTGATCCAGCAGGGCTCCTCTTAGGTTCTTATGGACCAGATGGATTGTGGCCTGATCCAGTAGGGCTCCTCTTAGGTTCGTATGGGCTAGATGGGCTGTGGCCTGATCCAGCAGGGCTCCTCTTGGGTTCTTATGGACTCAATGGACTATGGCCTGATCCAGCAGGGCTCCTCTGAGGTTCGTATGGGCTAGATGGGCTGTGGCCTGATCCAGCAAGGCTCCTCTGAGGTTCTTATGGACTCAATGGACTATGGCCTGATCCAGCAGGGCTCCTCTTAGGTTCTTATGGGCTAGATGGGCTGTGGCCTGATCCAGCAGGGCTCCTCTTGGGTTCTTATGGACTCAATGGACTATGGCCTGATCCAGCAGGGCTCCTCTGAGGTTCGTATGGGCTAGATGGGCTGTGGCCTGATCCAGCAGGGCTCCTCTGAGGTTCGTATGGACTAGATGGGCTGTGGCCTGATCCAGCAGGGCTCCTCTTGGGTTCTTATGGACTCAAAGGACTATGGCCTGATCCAGCAGGGCTCCTCTTAGGTTCTTATGCTCCTATTTTCTTATGAACCTATTTGTATGTGTTATGCATTTGGATGTTTATGTTGCACAATAAAGTTTTACTCCTTGTTTGGTTTTTTATCCTAGATACTATTTTCACGAGTTCGGGACCCATCGATTCCTCTTCCTAGGGGTCCGGGCGCCCACTCCGGCCCAGCGTGCGCAGCAACCACAAGAGCCGTTTCCGAAGAGGCGAGACCGTCGTGGGGGCGGCCTGGAAACGCCTCGCGTCCGCACGGCCTCAGGGAAGGCGAAAGGGCCTCGCGCCCCGTCAAGCGAGAGCGGCCACCGCGCCGCCGCCGCCGCCGCCGCCGCCGCTCCGAGCTCGCGGAATCCCCGCCCCGCGCGCCCCGCCCAGGGCATCCCCCGACCGACCGACCGTCCGCCCGCCCACCACTTTCCACTCTGGCGTCAGGCTCCGCCCGGGGCAGCCCCTGCTGACCGGCACCGGGGAATCCGCACCCGCGGTCCGCGCACCGGTCGCTGCTTGCGCGGGGGAGCCCCGGCCGGTCCGGTCCGCTTCCCTCCCCGTCGAGCGCAGCAGCAGCAGCAGCAGCGGATACGGCGCGCTATAAATAGCTTCCCCGGCGCTATATTTGGCGCGTCCGGCCCCGCTCCGCTCCCAAAATAGCTCCCTCGGCTTGCTTGCGTGCACGCGCGCGAGGGGGGGGCGGGTGCAGTGGCTGGGCGGGAGGGCGCGCGCCCCCTCACTCACTCGCCCGCCCGCCCCGTCTAGCCTCCACGGGGAGGGCGGAGCGGAGCAGCGCCTCGCCTCGCGTCGCCCGCCGACCAGCCCGTCGGGGCTAAATTTAGCCCGTCCGCTTGCGTCAATCACGCGCTCGCCTTGCGTCAGGCCCGACGGGTCCCCGCCCCGCCCGCCGGGGAGCCCGCCGCGTCCCGCGCCCGCATTGGCCGCGCCGCCACGAGGGTGGGCGCTCCGCGCTGACGTTCCGGCTCCCATTGGCTCCCGTCGGAGCGAGAGGAAAGTGAAAGTGTCGCCGGGGGGGGGGAGGCTGTCGAGGGGGACTCCTCCGTCCCGCCCGCCGCCTTGCAACCGGCGGCACGGCGGCGCACCTGGCGCACCTGGGCAGGAGCGCGCCCGCAGCCCTTGTGCAGGCGTCCTTCGAAAGATCCACGCTTCCGAAATAAAGCCGCCCCCCCCCGCGATGCCAGCCGCAGCAGCTGCCGTTGGCGAAAGTGCCACACGCGTTCCCACGACACCCGAACACACGTGAAGCAGCCCCCGAGGCGTCCAGAGGAACTCCCGGGGAAGGGCCTTATTCTGGGATATATTTCGGGAGAGGGACCCGTCGTCCGCATGTTAACGCAGACCTAGGGGGGTCTCGGCAGGGGTCAGCCTTGGAGCGGACCAGGGTGCGGACGGCGGGTCCCTTATCCCAGGATCTATTCCGGAATAAGGACCAGTGCGCCAAGGCCCCCCATCAAAAGCCCTTCCCGAGACAGCTCCGCCTGCGCCTCCCGCCCCCTCGGACCCAAGGGGCAAGTTCTGCCCGGTCGGGGCCGCACCGGCGGGGGCGTGCTCCGAGTGTCCCCCAGCCACGGGCGGCCGGCACTTCGTCCCGGACAGAAACTCCTCCAAAGGAAGATTCCGGGTCCGGTCCGAGGTGCCGCCGGACGGGCCCCGAAGGCCCCCACGTGGAGGCTCCAAAGCGTCCGCGTCCGGCGAGGGACTTCGTCCCGAACTCGCCCGCCGGGCTCCGCGCGGCCCCGAGCGGCGGTCACGGGAAGGGGGCGCCCGCGGGGGTGTCTTCCGGCGCCCGCCGAGCCCCGATCCGGCTTCCTCGCCGTCTAACGGCGCGGCGACTCTGCGGGCAGCGCCGGGCAGCCAGCCGGCGGGCGAGCGAGCGAGCGAGAGGTAGGGCGA
Source organism: Aspidoscelis tigris stejnegeri (assembly GCA_023333525.1). Lineage (NCBI taxonomy): Eukaryota > Metazoa > Chordata > Lepidosauria > Squamata > Teiidae > Aspidoscelis > Aspidoscelis tigris. Next base: position 2,361,180 of record JALMGA010000008.1, read on the forward strand.
TCCCGGCGCGCCGCTCTGTTCGCTCGCTCTCCCTCCGCGGGCGGACGTCCCCCTCGGGCCGAGCCGGGCGCGCACACCTGTGCGCTCGCCGCGCCCCCCCCCCCGCCCGCGCGCCCGCCCGCCCGCGCGCCCCCCGCCAGCCTAGCCAGCCGGCGGGGGGGGGCGGGCAGGGGGCGTGGGTCATCCGCCGCCGCCGCCGCCGCGTCAGGCTCCCATGGCGTCATTATTGACGTATCGCATTCCAGCCGCCGTATGAAGAGGCCGCCGGGGCTTCTCCCGCATAAATGACGTGCGGCGCGCGGGGAGAGCGGCGAGAGAGCGGAGCGAGCGCAGGAGCGCAGGAGCGCACCCGGGAGCCTCTGCCCGCCGCAGCCGACGACCCGCACGCTCCGCGCCCTCCATAAACAAAGGCGCGTCGGCCCGGCCGGCCGGGGCTCCGCGTCCGTCCCCTGCCCGCTCGGCGGCGGCGGCCACCGCGAGCGCGACCGCGAGCCCCGACCCGCCTCCGATGCCTCGAGAGCGCGCGACGCCCCGCGCTGGAGCTTCCCCGGAGCAGTGGGCTTCCCGCTTGGCTTCTCCGCGGCGCGGCGCCCGCCTGCCGCCCGTCGGAGGGAACTGAGGCGCCCCGAGAGCCGCAGCTGAAGACGGAACCCGCGACGCCGCCCGGTACGTAGCCCCGCGAGGGGCACCTGCGCGAACTTTGGGGCACTTTCCGCCCGGGGGGGCGGGGGGCGGCGGCGCCCCGTCTCTCCGGGGATGCTCGGGCGAGGGGCGCGCGAGGCGGGGCGGGGCGGGGCGGGGCGGGGGTCCCCTCGGTGCCGCCGGCCGGGCAGGGGCGCGCGCGGGTCTCCCCAGCCGACGGGCCCCCTCGCCTCGCCTCGCCTCGCCGCCGCGCGCAGTTGTCATGGGGACGAGGCGAGCGGGCTGGTCCCGCGGGGCCGGCTGGACGGCGGCGCTGCGAGCGAGCGAGGGAGGGAGGCACGGAGGCGCCACTAGCCGGGGCGCTGTGTCGGAGGACCGGGCGGGCGGCGGCGGCGGGGAAGCGGGAAGGAGTCGCGGGGCTCGAGGCGGGCGCTGTGCGGCGGCGGGCGGGCGGGCGGGCGGAGCGCGCCACCTGTCCGCACGTGGAGCCGGCGACTTTCTCCCCACGCCCGACCGACCGACCGCCCGCGCGCTCCAGACTGGCGGCAGCCGGGTGGACCGAGGGGGGCAGAGCCGGGGGGTGCAGGCGGGGCGGGAGCGAACCCCCGGGTCGGTCCCGCTGCCCTCCGCGCGTCTCGTCTGCGGCAGGTTCAGCGCCGGGCCGGGCCCGAAAGGAGCGATGCTCCGCCGCCCGTGGCCGGCCTGGAACTCGCGGGCGGGAAGGGCTCGGAAGTGTCCCGAGAGCGGGAGGGAGGCTGGGAGAGAAGAAGAGAGAGAGAGAGAGGAAGAGAGAAAAAGAGAGAGGGAGAGAGAAAGAGAAAGAGAAAAGAGAAAGAGAGGGAGAGAAAGAGAGAAAGAAAGAGAAAAAGAGAGAGAGGGAGAGAGAAAGAAAAAGAAAAAGAGAGAGGGAGAGCGAAGTTTCTGTGTCTTGACACCCCCACCCCATCTCTAATTGTAGAAATTAATAGTGTGGGAGGATTTTAGTGACGTGACCCCTTTTTGTGTCAGACACCTTTGCAGTTCAGGGCAGCCAGAAAGTCTCCGTGGTTTGGTGTCCCTTCCTCCTTTCTTCAGCCATCTTCCCAAGACTCACGAGTTCTCCCTTCTCCCCCCTTCCAGTTAGTGCAACTCACCTGAAAGGTGAGGCAAAATGTTACCTGTTGGGTCCGCAGGCCCTCTGCGTTTCTAGCAGCACCCGTCTGCATGCACCCCCCCCCCCCGCTGCGGGTTCAAAAGGCGGAGAGTGAGGTCCCTAAAGACTTAAGTGGACGGTATCCCGTGGTACCCGGTAGCTCAGCATCCAAACCCACCCTCGCCTTCGCTTTCGCCCTCCCGGTGGCTGACCTGCGCTGGTCTCCCGTGTTGATGGTGTGGACGCTCTTAGCACTGGAGCCTTCACAGCTTCTCACCCACCATGAGCTCCACCTGTTCTGACCCGTGGGAGCGCTCTCTTTTAGGACGTTTTTCCACTAGCACTAGAGTGCCCATTAAGGACCCATTAAGGAGCCTCTAGCGCTAAGTGAAAACACCCTTGGCGCCCTTTGCCCTCCACCCCACCCCACCCAGTGCAGAAGGGCCCCAGCCGGCACAGAAGCGAGACCGAAGACCCCGGTATGGGCATCCCACTCTTTCCTAATCCTCCTACATAGCTGAATGAAACTGGGGTGCGGGGTGGGGTGGGTCGTCGTAGAATGCAAAATATCTGCAAAGGAAATTCCATTCTACTCCTGGTTTGCAGACCTGGGCAAGGGAAGGCAGTGTTGCTTTGAAAGGTGGAAAGGGAAACGCGGTACCTCCTACGTTTCTTAAGTCAGGCTGTGTGGCACTATAGGGTGATTAACTGGCGGGGGCATTATTCGGCCACTCAGATGATCTCTTGTGAAAAGGAAGGGCGGGACATGAGTACCACCCGTGAATATTGCACAGAGGCTGCTCCAGAGAATGTGCAAGCAAACCCCAGGGGCGGAGCAGTGGGGGAAAGAGATGTCTTCTGCTTAGGGGACCTAGCATGAAGGATGTAGACGTCAGCTTTTTAAAAGAACTATCTGGGCATCCAAAGACAGGTGCGCATGGGTCTGAAAATGCAGCCTTTCCGAAGTTGGTGCTGCCAGGTCTGAACAGACCACCTTAAAACTCCATGCTCAGCACCACGCGCTGCTGCGTTGCAGGGTTTCACTTTGACCACTCCGGACTCCGGCGGGAGTCGTCTCATAACATCCAACCACGAGGACGGTTTAAGGGGGAAGCCCTTGATCTGAGCGCATTTCCCCTAGGATCACGTTTCCTGCGCTAGGATTGTGCCTAGAGGAGTTGGCTCATTTGCTCGGTAAGCAACCATGGCAATATGCAAAAAAAAGCCTATAATGGTGTTTTGTTTTGGGTCCCTTGTCCCCAGAGTTACACAGGATACTTGCCAAACCTCTAGGGATGTGCAATCCAGGTATCTAAGGATTCCTGCTCAGTTTCCAGTGTAATTTCTGGTGGGGAGAGCAGGCGGAGCTCAGACCCAAAGTTGTTGGCTTAGACCATGGCCAGAAATATTGTGACAAGGGATCAAGAATAGCCAGAACCCAGATAAAGGTAACTTAACAAGTTTCAGAATAACAAAATCATGTTTATAGTTGGTCAGGTATAGTGGCGTTATAGGGAACTTTCTCAGCTTCTGATAGGCACAGTCCTCACTTCATACCTGGGTGCCTTTGCACCATTTACTCAGGGCAAAGGAAGGTGAGCTGGGCTTACCTCTTTGGGACTCTCGTTGTTGGACCTTTAAGTTAAAGGTGTTAGAGTCCAGAATATCCTTGGAAAGTCCGAGCCCCCTGGTTCTGTGCTGCTTTGATCTTCCTGGCTTGCTTTAGGGAGATGCAGTTAGGACAGGGCCGTCCGTGTGAGAAGGAGCGAGAACAGCGGTTCTCAACCTTCCTAATACCAGTTGCTCATGTTGTGGAGACCCCCAACCACAGGGGCGGGCAGCTCAGGTGAGGACAGGGCAGGAAGGCGGGAGACTCCTCGCGGCCCCTCTGGAGGGTAGTTTGACCCCCCCCAAAGGGGTCGCGACCCGCAGGTTGAGAACCGCTGAGCTAGAAAAGCAAACGTCAGTTCAGAGATATTGGACTCGCACAACCAACCGGCGTATCCGCTTGCTCGTTTCTGTGTTAGAGCCCAGGTCGGAAGAGCCTCCTCTCGTGAATCCCGGCTCCACGACCCAACCTGGAGAGGAGACCCCAACATCTTCGCTTCCCCTTTCCCCAGCGACAGCCGCACCAGCCCCTGCTGCAGTTCAGCCAGCCGCCCCCATCATTCAGCGAGCAAGTCGCCCTCCAGGTAAACCTCTGGGAACCTAGTTTTCGGTTTCCTATAAACCCTCGGAAAGGAAGCCACCGGGAAATCCTAAGTACACTGACTTATGGAACCAGATCGGAGGAGTTTCTTCTTTCTCAGAATTCCTTTTTGCGATATACAGAACTGCTCTTGCTAAGGGGGAAAAAAAGGTGGGGGAACTTCGATGGTTTCATGTTCCCTTTTTAAGCCAATGAGAGGACCCGAACTCCCCGGGGTGGCCAAATGTCAAACTATGACATTTAATTTCTTGTTAACCAAACTTCTCCTTGAATTGGTAGAGGTGGGTGGCAGAAGCTCTTTTCTCACCAATGCTCAACCCACGTGGCTCAGCAGCATTACGCAGGAAACCGCTGAAGCATTTGCTGGTGACACAAACAGACAATGTTTTTCAGGAGTTTCTTTTGAATTTTTAATCACTGTCTGGATATTAAGAAGAGCACTGGATGCAAATGGTATAATAAAAATGTGCTAATTACTGTAACTCTTAGAATACGAACATATACGGGGTTTTTGCTCTTTCTTTCATGAGAGTTAATTCCTTGTTTATTTTTATCTAACCTGGGACCATTTGGTGAGGGACAGGTTATAAGTATCGTCTTAAAAATGTTTGGAACAAAATCCATTTACAGATCTCAACAGTTAATCTATAATATAAGATATATTTTAATTATTTCAATATAGTGTTTTTATGTGCATTATCAATAATTAGATATGATTTATAAATGGGTTTTCATGAGAAAATTAAAATAAATTGTTCTATTCCCAGTTTCATCAAAGACGGTCTTCTTAGGATTTTTTCTTTAATGTACAAAAACCCAAAACCCAAAGTAGTCTATTATCCTTAACTATGATTTTAAATAAAATGATCTGTTTTATTTCACGGAAGTTGAAAGGAAAACTTTTCAAATGATTTTAGATTTTGAATGCAAGTGTTAATCTTTCCGAGAGTTTGAAGTCCATTAATGACAATGAAGGAATAAAGAGAAAACTTTTAATTTTTGCTGAGATTAAAATTGATTTACATTAATAAAAGTGGATAAGCAAACATCCCTCACAATTTAAGTATAAGAAGCGTTTGCTAATAGACATTTCTGTTCCTCCTTTGAGGTGTATATAAGAAGCAAGCAGCCTTTAGGTTTCCCTTTTTGTAGCCTGTGAAAATCTGATTTTCCCTCCTCATTAGAATACTATGACATAATTGCACACATTTTAAAAGTGTTAAGCACCAGAGTTCGCTACATCATTGCAATGGAGTATCAGACATATGTATTTGTGCTGAAATCCACCAAGCAGGTACTGATAGAACCTTGCACCTTGCATGAGATACCATTTCCACCTTCTTACTGAATTATTTGACAGATGCTTTAAGTGAAAAATACTGCTAACTGTAATCATAGACCATTATATCAAGCTGCAGTGAAGTTAGAGGGACTTTTGGTAGACAAGTACAGAACTGTGGAGTCAGTAAGCAATCAAGCCGGTCATGAATATTTGTTTCATTGTGTGTGTATTGGCTAGAAAATGTATCCATATATGCCCACCTATACTTATTCACTGTGGATTTTCTTCCTATCTTTAACTAGTTTCCCAAGTAGGAAACTGGTGGCACCTTAAGGCATTAAGATGTTTATTTCACTTACTTCTCTGAAATGGAGAATGTGAAGCACACACGGAAAATATATTTATAAGTCATCTGGGAATGTAGTCACTGTTAATGACTCTTCACCTTTGCTCTTGCAGACATGCCCTGCGTTCAGGCCCAATACAGCCCTTCGCCCCCTGGATCAAGCTATGGAGCTCAGACATTCTCCTATGGCTCAGAGTATAACCCAGAGGTCATGAATCCTGAATACAGCAAGTTGACCATGGAGTTGAGCGGTGCTGAAATCAGTGCCACGGCCACCACCTCTCTGCCCAGCTTCAGCACTTTTATGGAGGGCTACGCTGGGAGCTACGAACTGAAGCCCTCTTGCCTATACCAAATGCAGTCTGGGTCTTCTTCACCTTCTGCCAACCAGAGGCCCCTCATCAAGATGGAAGACAATCGGATGCTCAGTTATCACCCTTCACTGACGCCCTCTGCTGATGAAAGCATGTCTGTTAACACTTCCATGTTCTTCAAGCAGTCCCCTCCATCCACACCTAGCACGCCTGGGTTTCCCCCCCACCAGGCCCCCTGGGACGAACCAGCACCCCATTCTGTTCAGTCAACACAAACCTGCATGGCCCCCAGCCATCTAATGGACTCTGCCTCAATGAAAACTGCACCTGGTCGCTTTCCTCACTTCCATTTCAAGCACTCGCCACCCCACACGTCAGGTACTAGTGCCCACATGTGCTATGAGACTACAGCCTTGAGCCTACCCATGGGATCAGATAGGCCTACTGCTAGCCAAGCTATTATGGAAAACCATCCATATGGGCTCCCACTGTCCAAGAGAGCAGCTACACTAGCCTTCCCTCCACTGGGTTTGAGTGCAGCGACCTCCAGTCTTCTTGGAGAGAGCAGCAGTGGAAGTAGTGGTCTTCCTTCTCCACCCAACAGAAGCTCGTCAGGAGAGGGCACATGCGCTGTATGTGGGGACAATGCTGCCTGCCAACACTATGGGGTGCGAACATGCGAGGGATGCAAGGGCTTTTTCAAGGTAGGACTTGGAGATCTCATCCACATGCGTATTTTTGTTTCTGTACACCATTTGTTAATAATAATATGACTATCATACATGCAGAAGTAAATAAGCTAGCTTAGTGAACCTAGTAATCAAAACATAGGGTGTTTTTCCACTGAGCGCTAGAGTACTCATTAAGGGTCCTTGATGGGTCCTTAATGGGTAGTCTAGTGCTAGTGGAAAAACACCCATAATGAAATTTAATGACTACTCAATGTCCTAGGACAGTGATGGCCAACCTATGACACGTGTGTCAAAGGTGACATGCCAAGCCCTTTTGGGTGACACACATGGTCACCCTGGCACCTGGGCGTGTAGTGCTTGCTTGTTCTTGAAGTGTATGAAATACCAATTTTCAATTGAAGATTTAGCAAATGTAAATTATTTGTTTTTGCTTTTAATAAAATACATATATCAAAAATATAACTTTTTTTACTAGAGCTACAAATATCACAAAATTATGGATTTTTCTAGATGTGACACAGCACCTGAGTTAAGCTAGGTTTTCTTGCGAATTTTGACACACCGAGCTCAAAAGGTTCGCCATCAGTGTCCTAGGACTTCGTTTCTCTATACGGTGCTTGAAAGTAAGTCCCATTGGAAGCCCTGGAACTTATTTGTTTATTTACATTTATAACCTCCCTCAAATACCAGAGGGTCTCAAGGGACGTTACAATTATAAGATTAAGACAATGAGGAAGTAGAAAATGTTCAGTTGGATGATTCTCTTGGCCTCTGTGCAGCATACTTGGATTCTCAGATGATCAAAGAAGGGCTTCCAAACAGTTTTCCCCCTCTCCAGCTATCCTGTGATCCCAGTTGGTGAGGTTCTGAGTGGTTCTGAGTTGGAGCTGGTTGAAACCAAATATATTGGGATGCGTTTAGTATGGCTTGATCCTCGCTAATTGTGTGTGGAGAGAGAGACAGAGAAGTGTCCTTAGTACAGTCATGAGTCCATATTCCATTCCCATGAAGAAAAATATGGAATTTTCTAGAAGCCCAAAGGTCTGTGCTAGCTGGACACCACCTGTCTTTGTGTGTTTAGTGAAACCACCCTCAGTCCTGTTCCTTCAAGACAGCCCACTGGTGACAACTGAGTAATGTATGGAAACACTTCTTTGAAGCACCTTTTCTATATATAGCTGAACTGCCAGTGAGAGTGTGGGTGATCATGAAGCCTCTGGATCTGACTCTTCTGGAGAGACCTTGGGGTTACATGGTATCAGAGTATGAGAGCAGTTGTTAGTTTTCAAAGGTGCATAGTTCTTACCTGGAGAACCAAAACACAAAATTAAAATAGTCTCTTTGCCATAAAAGGTTACAGCAGATTTTCTGAACAGAACTGCTTCTCCCCTTATCAGTTATCAGTCAGTCTCCCTGGAACTTTATAGAGGAGCTTGCTTGGTATACAATTGGAAGGAGAGGCTGTGGAAACGAAGAAGTTGCTAATTATTTCAGTTTTCTCTTGTCCTTCAATGTCCTGGTAACGTGAGATTTCAAATCTTTCACAGCATTATTTTCTAGTGATAATGATGGGCTTTATTTGGATTAATACCTTGAACATTCAGAGTTGTTGACACAGTTTTCAAGGGAACCACCATTCTTTTTTGTCTCTATCTGGTCTATGAACATTCCCAAAAAACCCAGCTACTGCTCCAAGATGCTTATCATGTAAATGTTCCGAGTAGTAGAGACAAAAGAGGATACCCAAAAGTGACAAAAAATTAAACCATATAAGTACAAGTGGAATTACCGTGTATTCTAGCCAAATGCAAATATAATTCTCCTTTTTTTGTACACAGTGCCCTAGGGAAAAAATCGCGCAGGGATCACTACCATATGTGGTTTAGCTACAGGGATGAAGAATAAATGGGATAGAAAGCAACTCCAACATCTACAAACGGCGTATTTTTTCCACTCGTGCTTACGGGGGTTAATAGGAAAGAAAATAACTTCCATCTGTTATTTGTTTTCCTCACACCTACCACCACATTGTATCTACGCAATGTATGTGCTGCTGCCTTCGTCTAGTCAAATATTCTGAAGAATTCAGGGCAGAATACATTGTTAAAGTATTTTAATCATTGCAATGACTCTGGGACTGCCAACACTATATTGAGAAACCAGCAGATCCAAGAACAGCCGGGGGGGAGGGGTTATGAGTGAGCACGGTTTTCATGTCGAGAGCAGAGTTCTGGAGAGTGAAATGGTATATACCAGTCTTGGCTCCATCCCCTGCCTGGCCAAGGTGCTTCTCCAAACTCATACTTCCCTATCCACTTCGTAAATAAAGCATAGGTCACCGATATCACAAGTATTCTAAAAAGAAATTTCCTAAAGGGTTTGAGCTGATAAATGACAATACAATTTGTGGTGCATAAGCTTATAACACTCTAAAGGAATTGGAGATAATATTTTAAACAAAGCATGAATATATTAACCAAGGAAAACTGTTCAGTTCTCTGGTAAATTTTGTCCCTTATAGCAAGCACCAGTAAACTTGGAACGACCTGCCTCTGATGGTTTCGCTTCTGTTGCAACGTGAAATATGTCAAAATAAATGTGTTGATCTTATCTTAACATATTGACCTTTCCATGCGTAGGCTGACTCATTGATAATGTCCCTATTCATTTTAGTGCAGTCCTAACCATGTATTTGCAGAAGTAAGTCTTGCAGAATTCAGATTTTATCCTAAGTGGGCAGAAACAGGGTCACAGATTGAATGCAGACAGGCAAACGTGTAAAGATCCATGTCCTAAATTCTTATTTTGTAAAACTTCTCTCAAGCTAAGAGGGTAGAAATTTTTTAACACAATTAATTAGTATTTGAAATAGCCAGTTGCAAATTTGTGTTTGATGGACTCAACTTCATGTTGAAACAATATTTTAGTGAATTGTCTCTTAGCAAGGGGCAGAAGCTACCAGGTGGTTTTTCTGTGCAAGCCCATTTGAAAGTAAATGCTCCTGTTGCATTTCACTGGAACCAGTAAAACAGAGTAAGCTTTCCCATGTGCTGAGCCCCAGACAAGGGCTGAAGGGAATAGCTGCTTTCACCATTTAATCATGTCTAGAAAATACTATTTTTGCTATTCAGTGACATTATTTACCCAACCAATTGCTTAGTCTTAAAGGTAATTAGTAGCACTTGGAGACTAACAGGAGAAGGGTTGGTGGCATGAGCTTTCGTAGACATGTCTACTTCTTCAGATACCGGGGGGCCCAATGGGCACATCTACTTCTTCAGATGCTAGGGGGCCCTTTAAGACTAATATCAGAGAAATAGCCATGTTAGTCTAATTTGAAAAGTCCAGCAAGATAGTTAGTAGCACTTGGAGACTAACAGGAGAAGGGTTGGGACCCCTAGCATCTGAAGAAGAGGACATGCCCATTGGGCCCCCTAGCATCTGAAGAAGTAGATGTGTCCATTGGGCCCCCCCCAGCATCTGAAGAGTAGGGATTCATTTCCATATTAGCAAGTCACTCATTTATGGTCCCAGTACACAATTCTGAAAAGTGGTCTTTTATATTCATACAGAAGCTGTTCAGTAGGATGTACTCCTTGGTGGATGTGCCTTCACTATTTTTAATTCACAGTGGGATGAATGTTGTTAAAACGAGGAAAAGTGACTTTAAATTTTACATTTATGCTTATACACAATATCTGTTATCTCCAAAACTTAGCAAAACTTTCTCTTTCATTTCAGAATAATTTCCTGTAGATTATATAGATCTTTAAGAACTGGGTAGATCATGGCCAGTTTAAAAGTTGTTTATAGAGAGGTCAGAATTTTTGCATAGGAAGGGGTTGAATATTAAAAAGGGCTTAAATCCTACTATTATTTCAACTTCTTACAGACTCATGGGTATATCCAGACATACTATGGCATAGAATGTTGTATTTTGTATAATTTGCACTTGTAAATATTTCCTTCTCTTAATATTTGATCTTTTATTGCAGTTACGATTCTAACCGGTTATTTTCAGATCTAACCACTGTAATGGCAAGAGAAATTGGACAAATTTGGTTATATTTTAATAAGGTCAGCAATAATCAGGGGAGTGAACCAAGTAGAAAATTGTTCCCAAAGGAATATTAAAAGCCAGGCTAATTGAATCCCCAGAGGTACGACACAATGACCTGGTAATTTCAGATATGATTTTATCATTTGAGAGTTGGCTGCCTCCTGAACCTAGCTTCTGAATCATTGTCAATTTTCATTGTCAGAAGCTAACACTAATAAAATTGTTTTTCCTGAAGGCTACTGTGTTAGGAAATTAATTTTATTTAATTATATGAATTACACTGTCACTTTTCACAGTGCAATTAAAATGCGACTTGTCAGTTCCCGGTACATTTAGTTGACTCTTATATTGTATTTTTCTCAGAGGACAGTTCAGAAAAATGCAAAATATGTTTGTCTGGCTAATAAAAATTGCCCAGTGGACAAGCGCCGTCGAAATAGATGTCAATACTGTCGATTTCAGAAGTGTCTCAGTGTCGGCATGGTAAAAGAAGGTAAAGAATTTGTTGTTATTAGCACAACTCTTCATACTAGTAAATGCCTTTAAGTTGAAGGAAAAACTTTCATTTTAGTGTGAATCTTTAAAATGGCAATTGGTGTTTCCTCTATATGTATAGTCTCCAAATGATTTCCACTTTGCTTTTTGGCAAAAGTAAAAAAGTAAGATAATAGTTTTTATATTCAGAACTTCTCTTTCTCTATATATATAGGGGAGGAGAAAGAGAGAATATATATTTAATGTATAAGAATGTTAATGTAACGTGTTCTTTTCACAGATAAATTTGTCAGTTAAGCTCTACATTCATATATTAAAATTTTATTAAAACTTCTGTTGATAGGCTAATACTTTGAGTTTTTTACACACTTCCAATTTTTTTTAATATGCATTTTCATATAACACCGAATGACGCGAGAAGTGAAGAAGTATTTATAGTACCTTCCTATCATTGTGCCCTATGGGAATTTACTTCTAAGAAAGTGAAATTAGGATTCCAGTTTTTTAAAAAAAGTTTTACACTTAAAAATGAAAAGCAACTAGGAGGGCAACAGCCATATAACCACAGAAATACAAATTAACAAATTAAAAATAGCTGTAACACAGAGAGAGCTGTTTTCAGATGCCAGCAGAATACAGCCTAACATGGGAGAGGCAATTAATTTCTCATAAGTGGCACTGCTACAAAAAAAATATGTTATATTTATTTACATTTCTATCCCTCCCTAAACTCAAAGGTTTCAGGGCAGGTCACAATAAAATCAGTATAAATCATTAACCTTATTTCAGATGCAGCTTAAATTAACCATGGTCTTCTTCTAACTATCATAATGGGAAGTCCTTTTCCTACCCCAGTACTCCGCTGACGTCAATTTGTTTCAGTTTTTTTCCCCACAATGTGTCCAAGGTGGCTTGCAAAAATATTCAGAAATGCAGTTATATTGAAGATTTGGTTGTATGCAAATTATTTATACAGAATCAGCTATGAAAGTTTGGATCATTTGACTGATTAATAATATAATATGATACTACCTGCTCAAAAATAAAGAGAAATCCTTATTGATTCCCTTCTAGGCATAAACATGTCAATGCTATGTTGCCTAGCAGTAACTCCCATTGAAAATCAATGGATCTTCTGAATAGAGATAAAAATCTTGTGCAGGAAAAATACTGTTAGCAGCAACTGTGTATTTTTTCTAAAACCAGTTGTGGAAAGTGATTTGAGCTCTTCCCTGGAATGAAATTGTCACCTTCCTCATAATTTAAAGTAGCCAATTTGTGTCATAGGCCATATTTTGTATGTCTCTTATATATTCTGAGCTGATTACAAATGCAAAAAAAGGCTGTTCTTAACCAAGTGTCCATACAGGTCAGGATCAGATATAAGCAAACAACTGTGAGCAGCTTCAGTGCTAGACAAAATGTTTGCATATATGCATGCGCACACACATATATACATATGCAACCTTATCCTAGCATTCCAGCCATTAGAAAAATTATGGCCAAAATCACTGGTTTTTTATATACAGTAATATCCATTTATACCCAAGAAATTATTTCAGAATGGGCATATTTAGAGGACAGACTAACAACAGTTTTGCTTTTTGGTTTTCACCATTTGCACCTCGTAAAACTTTGCTCTTGTGTCTTTGAAGACTGAGACGTTTTCTCTTTTCTGATCTCGACCAGTTGTCCGTACTGACAGCTTGAAAGGGCGAAGAGGCCGCCTGCCTTCCAAACCAAAGAGCCCATTACAGCAAGAGCTTTCACAGCCCTCTCCGCCTTCGCCTCCGGTCAGTATGGTGAATGCTCTCATGCAGGCCTTCTCTGATTCTGCACCCAAGGAACTTGATTATTCCAAAGTACGTTTTATGCCTTTCTGCATGGAGTGACAAAGGCTTTGTTTTATTTTACGAAATTAGGTGACGTGGGTGGGACCAGGGGGCACCTTTCGTATGTGGTCAACGTCCATTGTTGGAGTGAAACAGTGTTTTATGCAGAGGGCAGACGAGAAAGAAAACAGCACCAGCACCTTCAATGGTTTAGGAAAACAATTTAAGCTTCACCTGTTGAACTTCCTTTGCTTCTAAAACGGCGCTGTGTTTTCCATCTGACAACCTAAAACTTTTTCAGAGGCTTCTGTAGTTGTATGACAATGTAGCACTTAAATTTTATTAGTGAAAATTGGTGAGGACAAATATGAAGGGATTTCTATATACGATGCAGAAGTAAAATGACCTGAATAAAATCCATTCAGGTTTAACTGTTATCATAATTTGTGACTATATCTGTTTAACGTCAGTGCAGACTTTTGTATCCCTACTTGGAAATAGGTCCCATTAAAACCAGTTAGACCTGAAGGCTGGATTGAGCGAAAAAATAATGTTTTCAATAATTTAAATGAGAAGAGAGAATTTGGATGAGAAAGTTGAAGGATGTATTTCTGAAGTGAAATGTCTTCGCTTTAGAATGAAAAGCTACGCATATTTTATATTTCCATCTTGACAATGTGTTCAATTTAACTTAAGGTACAAGTTGATATATATTTTTTGTAATTTAACGCATTAGAACCATTTATTCACAAAATCATAATTAAGGCATTAATTAAGAAAAATGAAGGAAACCCCACTTTCCATATGTTATCTAATAAACATCACGGGACCTGCTTCCAAGTAAGCTGAATTAAGGGGAAAACGCACAGCTCCAATTCATGTAATGAAATTTATATATAAAAACTTTCTATTACCCTTAAACTGAATATAACTATTTGTAACATTATCAAATTTTGAGAGCAGTGTTTTTTTAATGTTTTCAAATGATGTTAAGGACTTATTTCTATTTCTACTTTATTTTAGTTTATTTTACATTGTTGTAAAATGGCCTATGCATATAATGCAATAAATCAAATATATACATGTATTTGAGCTTTTAATAGTAAGTTCCAAGTGCCAACATTTTTAAAAAAAAGTCTTTAAAAAATGGCATTAAGAAAACAGACTTATTTTTCTCAGAATGGGGATTCTTGGGTAGTGAACGTTGTGCAAAAACATATGGAAGCGTGCAGCCGATATTCTCATGTTTTAAATTCAGGCACTGTGTAATTTCTCCGACAGCAATTGGTTGTACGTCTAAGTGTTTAAGTTATTAATAGTCAATTGAAACTTATTTCATAACTTAGGAAAGTGACATGGAGAATTAAGAATTAAATTACAGTATTAGCTGATATATCAAAATAATGTTTGTTAATGGCAAAGATTTGGCCCAAGAATATTGGTTTGTGAAGAATATCAGTTTGTGCTTTTTATAGCACATGGCTGCCTCTGTCGAAATGGATTCCAGAAATCATTTTGAGCCTCAACCCATTTCCAGCAGAATAAAAAAATAATTAATCGCTATCTTGACTCAGATCCATCTTAGAAAAAGGTGCGACAAATAGGAGGCCCACAGAAAATTCAGGTTCTGCTGGAATTTGTCTTGTTGATAGTTCCAGGGGTGGTATAAATTTACCAGCCCATAGTAACAGTATATTTAGAGGCTTGCTTTCAATAAGCAGTCACTAGGAGGAGGCTCTTTAAAGGGCACGGGCCTCATTCTGCCCCCATCTGTTTTTTGCACTGGTGCAATTGCACTTCAGACTTGAGACAAGCTGTTTTTGTTGTTGAGACTGTGGCCAAACTTTGCCGTCTCTGTTGAAACAAAGCTCCCATTGGCTTCAGCGAGGACTCTGCTGCACGCAATTTTGTGAGATCATAAATGGTAATTGTTTGCTTAGAACTAAACTCTTTGTTGCGAGGTGGACGCTGGATTTTAAAGTCCTTGCTCTCATAATATCAAAGTCAGGATGGAAGCTTTTGCGGAGAACAGTCAGTAGGAATGCAATGTTCAGCTTGGTGTTGCAGGTTCTGTCCTGAGAATGTTTTCCAGAGGCAGCATGGTAGCATTTTCAGGAAAGTCCTAGGGAGTTCAGAAGTGGAAAGCGTAATCTTGTGCCTGCTGATTTTCCTGTTTTGGCAAATATGGGAATTGGAATCCCATTTCTGCCAAAGCAGAGCCGTGTTCTCATTGCCACTTAAAACTGTTTAAAAACTCTTTAAAAACAGTTTGGATCCTCGTCGTTCTCACCCTCAGTCAATTAAAACTGCTTAAAAATTGTTTGGATCCTTGTTGTCCCCATTCGCAATCAGTTTTAGCGGTATTTTGAGGATTATTTGGCTTTAAAACGGAATAAATCAACACCTGATTTTTCAGGTGTTTTTCCCGGTTTTGGCTTTTAAAACACTTCTTCCTTATTGTTGTGGGAATGCTAGAGCAGTATTTTGGCAAATACATCATGAAATGGGTGGGGTTTCACCCTGCCGGTCAGCCCCTTTCAGTTAAAATGTTCAGCAGCCGGTTTCAATGTAGCAATCCACCCACTTCAGACCTGATAACAATGTTGCAATTTTGCACAATTCTGGCTGTTTAAAAATTCTGACCTTTAAAAAGGGAAAGGGAGGAAACTGCTGCAGGATCTGGGAGATGTGTGCTTGTTTAAGAGTGTGTGTGTGTGCAGGCGGCGGCGGCAGCAGAGCGAGCCAGCCAGCCAGGGTGCTTTTTTCAGAGGGAACCCCTGCTGGGGATGGTGGCTGTGGAGGTGAGTGGGCGAACGGGGCTTGAGTTGCCGCCGCTCCCATGTGCCCTGGGCAATGGGGAGAGAGGGGTGGGGAAAGGCTGAGGAGGGGAAAGAATCCCTTTCCCCAATCTGTTTTTGGAAGCGTTTTAAGTGTTTAGAGTGGGGACAGAAAATTGGGGTTGAATCCGATTGCCAGATGCTCCTTTGCTTCCTTTTAACGTGCTTTACATATCAATGTAAATCCCATTGTAAATAGAGTTGTATATAGCGCTTTATTCCTTGAGTGGAACTCGCCCCAGGTGTCCTGTTCAGTATCGCAGGATAAAAGAGTAATTTGAGCTTGCCTTTTCGAGTGGAAAGACTGCAGTAGCATTTCTCTGTTTTCATGAAGCCTGTATGATGTTTCTATTAGTTTATACTGACTTTCCTCAGTCCCGCCCGCCCCTCCATTTTGGGTGGCGTTCGCACAGATGCCTTCTGATCCTGGGAGTAGACCAGGATATGCAATGCTGAAAGTGTTGGTGTGGTTTTCATACCATAAGCAGGAAGTATGGAGGGATTTTGGTTATCTTTTGGGTGCAGCAGCACCAACAAAGTGATGGTTCATTTTTCTAGATAGCCTAGGAAATACACTTGTCCTATTGAAAGTTGTTTGCAAAACAACCAGCAGGAATATTCCAGACCCTATTCAAAACTTTTGCATAGAGTCTCCTTGAGTTTGAACGTGATCCTGTTGAGCCCATAATCCATCCAAATTTCTGCACTCAAACTCAGCGGACCAGTGAATCCATTTCTTTTTTTCAGCACTGGCATTATTTTCAAAACCAACATTTTGTCCTCTGCTCTAGGCTGCTGAGTAAAAGCATAGAACATAGTAACATTGTTGTCCCAACCACCTATCCTGACTACCTTTAACTAGTAATTTTTAGGGAAGTATTTATTAGATAATTCTCATACTGAAGCATTAATGTTATGTTTCCTAGGACTCATTAATCTGTGCCATAAATTCAGCTTTGGAAGTAAAATTGGCACTGATTTCAGTTATAGGAAAAAATAAAATTATGACTGTGCAAAGCACTATTCCAAAACCACCCAGAAGAGGCCCACATAATATACAGAGGGGGGCAGGGTTCGCTAAATGCATGCACTTTAAATGCCCCATAGGACCAAGGTAATGCACCTCCCTGGCACCCCTGCTGCTCCATAAGTTTTTTTCTTCTTCTTTGAGCATTGAAGGAGAAGGACCAGACATTGCCAGACTGTGCCACACGTGGACATCACATATAGCACTGTGCAATTCCAGGTCTTTCAATGATTCCCTGGGCCTACGCCCATTCTCAAAAAGCAAACAGAGGTTCATTTCAGCATTCTTTATCTGACCTAGGAGGCTGGCATGACCCAAAAGTACAAAGTGATCACTGTATCATGTAGGGCAGTGCAGAACATCTGTCCCTACTCTCTCCGACCTGATGAAGGCCAAAAAGTCTAAAGAAAAACGGATACCGGTGAGGGCCATTTCCTTGTCACAATTCGTTTGCCCCATCGTTCTGAATAATCCTAATAAATATCAGAGTAGTTTCAAACACGGTTATTTTGATTGTTCTACACCCCTTCTGTAAGTTTCCAGTTATTTATTTGTATTTCTGTTCCACCCTATTCCCATAGGTCTCAGGGTGGGTAACAAAATTCAGTGCATTAAATTGATCATCACTGATTTGCTGACCACAGTTTGAGAGCCACTGTCTCACGTGATATGACAAAACAGCCATTTGCTTTTGAACTAGAACCTGGTATTTGGGTGTCATGCTGCAGCTTTTGAGACCCCCAGGGATGAAGCCTTACCTGGCCTCAGCTGTGTTGAATGTATCCCTCCATTTGTCTGGAGGGAGGAAAGCTCTGTGGTGTCACGTCTTGGATGAAGTAACTGATGTAACGCCACAGGTATTTTGGGGTCTTCCAGAGTTTTCCAACGCTCAGACCAGCTCTGGGTGAGCTTCAGGGCCAGTGGCAAGGCTGGTCTTGACCAATGCAGATGGCATTATTCCAGACTATGTCATGCTATGTTCTAGGCCAGCGGGCCTCACTAGTTGTAACCCACAGGCCTGGAACAAGGCATAGTAAGTGCAGAAAGGCCTATGTTTTCCCTAATCTGGGTCCTACTTTTTAAATATATCCTTTGTAAATATTCCTTGGCAAATTATAGGTGTGTCCTATATGCCAGTGTGTTTTATATGGCATGAAATACAGGTACTTCATACTAAGCTGAGATACAGATGCAGGCAGAAGTCATCAGCTGATCTGCACCTCTGCCCCCCCCCACCCTCCATCCCACACCTACTCCTCCCCATACTCCTTTAGTATCATACCATGTGCACCCTCATAGTTGTTTCCTAACCCTTCAGAACCTCTGCATTCAGAATAGGTTTGGACCAATCATTTGCGTCTTTCCTGCTTTCAGACTTTGATAAAGAAATATAAGCTTGTTACATAGGAAAAATATGGAGCTCCTTTACAACACACATATTAGGAAAGTCATCTGCACTATTTCTAATACTCTCTGGTCAAGAACTTCTGATAGACTTCTGACCGTTCCGTTTTCACATCCAAATGGGATTAATGTAACTGAATCCTATATTGAACCACTATCAGTACTCTACGGCCCTATTCCCATTGGCATTTTAAAGCAGTTTAGAAATGGTTTGGATTCTCTGTGTCCCCATTACCAACCCATTTCAGGGATATTTTGAGGATTATTTGGGTAAAAAACGGAATAAATAAACACCTGGGTTTTTTCTTCCGTTTTTGCTTTTAAAACACTTCTTCCTTATTGCTGTGGGAACGCTACAGCACTATTGGGGCAAATACGTCATGAAACGGGTGGGCTTTCACCCTGCGTAGGGACCAGCCCCTTGCCAAATTTGTTAAAGCGCCAGATCCACATTCAGCAGAGAAGTAACAATTCAGCCCGATAAGATGTAGCAATTCACCCACGCGCATGTGAAGCCAGCCGGGCGCGCGGGCACGCAGCTCTCTCTCTGCTGCCACTTTTTCACTTCTCTGCATTTGCGGAGAAGCAAAAAAGCACCAGTCCTGAGATTGTGTGTGTGTGTGTGTGTGTGTGTGTGTGTGTGTGTGTGTGTGTACCAGCTGGTGCTGCTGGCGATGGGGAGGGGAGGAGAGCAAAGGGAAGGAAGGGGTGTGTGTGTTTGTGTGTGCGTGTGTATGCGCAGGACTGGCAGGACATCTTTTGCAAAAGCATGAACGGAGGGGAGAGGAGAGGGAAGGGGGAGCTGCAATTCCCCACCCTCCACCATGTCATTGCTGGATCCAGTCAGCAGGCAGGGGTAGGGCCACTGCTGGCAATTGGGGGGAAGAAAGGATTCCCTTTCCCTAATGTGACTCTGAGCCGTTTTGGGTGGGGAGAGCAGAGGGGTTGATAGCAATTTAAAGCCACTGAAGTGAGGACTGCCAGAATCCGTGTTTGAACTGCTTTTTGTTTGTTTCATTTTTAAACTATTTTAAGAGTCATGAGTGGGAACTGGCCCTACATTTGGGTGATCTTTAGATAATTGTGTTTATTTGCATCCCACCTTTCTGTTGAAAAGCAAAAGAAAGTGCACATGATTCTTCTCTCTGTGTCTTCTCTCTCATTAACACCCTGTGAGGTATAGCTATTGACTCAGGGTCACCTAGCCAGGTTTTCATGCTCTTTATGGTGCTCTTTATGCTACTATATGGTGCAGTCTCTTGTGACAAAGATTTATAAATCCGCTTAAAAGGGAGAAGGAAGCAGTTATCATGGTACATTCTGTGGTAATGAGTAATCCTACTGGAAACTAGTATATTAGAATATTAGCATATTAGAGAAATAGCTGTGTTAGTTTAATTCGAAAAGTCCAGCAACGTAGTTAGTTGGAGACCAGCAGGAGAAGGGTTCGTGGTATGAGCTTTCGTAGACACGTCTATTTCTTCAGATATTAGAAGAAGAAGAAGAAGAAGAAGAAGTAGACATGCCCATTGGGCCCCCAACATCTGAAGTAGTAGATGTGCCTGTTGGGCCCCCTAGGATCTGAAGAAGCAGGCGTGCCCATTGGGCCCCCTAGCATCTGAAGAAGTAGACGTGCCCATTGGGCCCCCTAGCATCTGAAGAAGTAGATGTGCCAATTGGGCCCCCTAGCATCTGAAGAAGTAGACTTGCCCATTGGGCCCCCTAGCATCTGAAGAAGTAGACTTGCCCATTGGGCCCCCTAGCATCTGAAGAAGTAGACTTGCCCATTGGGCCCCCTAGCATCTGAAGAAGTAGACGTGCCCATTGGGCCCCCTAGCATCTGAAAAAGTAGACGTGTCCATTGGGCCCCTTAGCATCTGAAGAAGTAGATGTGCCAATTGGGCCCCCCAGCGTCTGAAGAAGTAGACGTGCCCATTGGGCCCCCAGTGTCTGAAGAAGTAGACGTGCCCATTGGGCCCCCTAGCATCTGAAGAAGTAGACGTGCCCATTGGAGTCCCCAGCATCTGAAGAAGTAGACGTGCCCATTGGGCCCCCTAGCATCTGAAGAAGTAGACGTGCCCATTGGGCCCCCTAGCATCTGAAGAAGTAGACGTGTCCATTGGGCCCCTTAGCATCTGAAGAAGTAGATGTGCCAATTGGGCCCCCCAGCGTCTGAAGAAGTAGACGTGCCCATTGGGCCCCCAGTGTCTGAAGAAGTAGACGTGCCCATTGGGCCCCCTAGCATCTGAAGAAGTAGACGTGCCCATTGGAGTCCCCAGCATCTGAAGAAGTAGACGTGCCCATTGGGCCCCCTAGCATCTGAAGAAGTAGACGTGCCCATTGGGCCCCCTAGCATCTGAAGAAGTAGACGTGTCCATTGGGCCCCTTAGCATCTGAAGAAGTAGATGTGCCAATTGGGCCCCCCAGCGTCTGAAGAAGTAGACGTGCCCATTGGGCCCCCTAGCATCTGAAGAAGTAGACGTGTCCATTGGGCCCCTTAGCATCTGAAGAAGTAGATGTGCCAATTGGGCCCCCCAGCGTCTGAAGAAGTAGACGTGCCCATTGGGCCCCCAGTGTCTGAAGAAGTAGACGTGCCCATTGGGCCCCCTAGCATCTGAAGAAGTAGACGTGCCCATTGGAGTCCCCAGCATCTGAAGAAGTAGACGTGCCCATTGGGCCCCCTAGCATCTGAAGAAGTAGACGTGTCCATTGGGCCCCTTAGCATCTGAAGAAGTAGATGTGCCAATTGGGCCCCCCAGCGTCTGAAGAAGTAGACGTGCCCATTGGGCCCCCAGTGTCTGAAGAAGTAGACGTGTCCATTGGGCCCCCTAGCATCTGAAGAAGTAGACGTGCCCATTGGAGTCCCCAGCATCTGAAGAAGTAGATGTGCCCATTGAGCCCCCTAGGAGTTGCCATTTTAAAAATCCACACAAAAATGTAAGTTTTCCCTTCAGACTCAAAACACTAGTGTCCACATGCTACCACCTCTAAGCCACTTTTTTCATGTCTGTAGATGCAGCCTAACTTTGTTCCCTAACATCTCAGTGAAGAGTTGCAGCTTTTCTTTAAAAATGATGCAGGCCTTGCACTTTTTTTTCCTGCTATCATAGTCCTACGGACGTTTCAGCCACTAAATTTGCTTTAAATTACTTCAGCTGACATTTACTGTATCTGTGATGGCTTGTATATTTCCAGGCCGAGGTGTCCATGCAGCTCAGTTGTGGTTTGTGGATTTGTGTTTGTAAGTTCCAAAATGCTTGTGAGTAATAAGGAGCCATAGGCAAGGCAAGGTTTTTGGCTGGACAGATGGGGCCAATGTTCAGTCCTTTTACCTCAGCATGACAGCCTGGTCACTCAGCCTGTCAAGACGCCATTTTTGTTTGGGTCTAAGACTTTCCACACTTGTATCCGGCCATTATGTGACAGTCAAGTTCCATTTTGTCTTTGGGAATATTTTCAGGCAGTCTCCCCATGAAACCCTTTACTAAAGTAACGGAGGATGGCAGTAATACCCTTTGCTTCTCTAGTCCAGCCACTTGCCGGGTTATCCCCTGCCAGTCAGGGGAACCCGGAGCACAGGTTTTTACGTAAGAGGACATTACTAACCAATTCCTGCAAGCAACCATCTTCTTTCTATGAACTTCCAAGCATCTAAATGAGTCAATTAATCATCCCAAAATATACAATATACTTTTATGTAAGGAAACTTCTCATGAGCAAAGCTGGAGAGCTCAAAGGGCTCTGGAAACGAGGGGCAGACAGTCCAACACTCCCCATTTCTATCATGGTGGTACATCTTCTAGATCACAAGGCAGCAAGTGTTTGAGGAGAGAAGGGCAGTGATTCTTCAGCGTAGGAGAGTTGGAGGCTATGGCCTCCAGATCAGGAGGACAAGTTGGTGATAGTAATGGAGCGATAGAGCTGTTGGAAAGCCAGTGTTTGCCACCTCAAGTTACACACTGGATTCTTTCTAGGACCGGTGAAAGCAAGGCTTTCCATCACATGGCCACCCCACCCCACTGCTAAACTGTAGGAGAGAACAGGTTGAATTAGGTACTTTTGAAATAGATGACTAGTAGAAGAATGAGATAAATTTGTTCTGCTTTCTCTCTTTGAGACTTTATCCTACTTTCCTGTGCTAAATCTTCCCAGCCGGGGCCATCGTCACACCTTAGATTTTAGGAGGACAGAGACTGACAGAGGTCCTCAGAGGCCAAAGTGCATTTCTGGTTCTCTGAGGACTTTGCGGGCCGGAAGGGGACTGTTCTGTAATTGGATAAGCCAAGTACTGAGTCCATTTCAGCCAGAAACAGACGCGGGGCAGGCAATGCTACCATGCCGCTGCCATGCTAAGCTTCAGGTTGCGGGGGGGGGGGGGGGAAGCTCACCTGCTGCCCCACTCTGCCACTGCTGCCAATACCTCACCACCATGCTGAAGCTCACCTTTTACTAGGCAAGGCAAAGAGGACACCTGAAGCAGTGTGGCACAGTAGGTGCGGCCAGGTCAAAAAAAGCCTGACATCCCTGTTTATACCTGCGACAGACAGTCAGGCTAGGATGATGGTTTTAAATGGTAGGGTTGGTTAAGAAACAGTTTAAGTCGTCTCGGGTAATTTCATTTAGGAAAAACAAAAACAAGGAAAAGGAGGTAATAACTGCCTAGAAGTGTGTTTCCTTGCTTAAAGGCACGGTATGGACTTGCTGTGCTAAATAACTAACGATCTTTTTTCTAATGGAAAGTTGCTAGATAATTACAGAGGCCGCTTTAAGGAATTTAGCGCATGATATTCCTATGTATGTAGGTTTCCAGCCTTAGAAATGAGGGAACAGCTAAAGCCAGAAAGAGAGAAACGTGTAGAGGAAGGGGCCTGGATTCAGTCACTTTCTGCTTAAAGAACTTTCTTCTGTAAATGTGAATTAACACAAAATTGCATTTACTGCTGAAAGGGCACATTTACCGTCTCTGTTGTGAAGTTGCTCAGAGCACAAAAACAGAAGCACTTCCATCACTCATAGGCGCTCTACAGTGATACTGGTAGCGGCATTCCGCTTTTTTTAAATTTCAACGTCAGCGGTTTTTCCAGGTTTTTTTAAGGTGATAGTACATAGGTGTTTTAGGATATAACAAAAATATGAAACTTTATATAGGAGTTAAATTGAGCCTTTCAGGACACCTGCAGAAATCATGTACAGGGTCAAAAAAGGCAAGAAGACCAGAGCCACGCACCGGGCTCACTGGAGTAAAAGCCCCAGTTCAATGGCCCTTGGTTGTGGCCTGCTCCCCTGCAAGGCAGCGGTAATTGTGACTTTTGCTTTCTCTGGCGCTGCTGCTCTGTTAGATCCTGCAATGTTTTCAGGGCCGATCACTTCCCACCCCCACCCAAGGCAGACGTAAAAACAAGAACGCCATAGTCTTTCACAGGATCAAGTGCTTATGGGCTGGGAGGTGCTGCATTCCAGCAGAAACTGCTACTTTGTCATGAATTAACACCAAGAGAAGTACTTTGCAATAAAACACTTTAAGCTTGCTTGATATCGCCTGAGGTGTGCATAATGTGTGTCAACAGGATTGACACTGCTGCAGATTCATTGTTTTTACTGCGTGTGGAACTGGAAGACGTGGTTGGAGGCCATTGAATCAGGCCTGGCACCTGTTTTCTCCCTGGCAAAGATGCCAGTGTGGATCGCCATTGTCTACTTCCAGGGAGAAGCAAGGTTTCAGAGCTGAGACCCTTTGCTTTCCAAGAAGCTTGCTTTACACTGAGCCTCCCAGAGAGGAAGCCAGAAAAAATGTAGAAGAGGAAAGGGCTCTTTGTTGAGTAGGAGAGGAAATTTTAACAAGCAGTGACAAAAAATAACTGATGTGCAGTTTGCCAACTGGAAAAAAAGACATGCGTATAGAATCCGTAGAGCAAAGTTGACCAAACTGTGTTCCTGAACGTCCAACAAGGAAGTTAGTAGCACTTGGAGACTAACAAGAGAAGGATTGGTGGCATGAGCTTTCACAGACATGTCTACTTCTTCAGATGCCCATTGGCCCCCCTAGCATCTGAAGAAGCAGACGTGCCCATTGGGCCCCCTAGCATCTGAAGAAGCAGACATGCCCATTGGGGCCCCTAGAATCTGAAGAAGTAGACATGCCCATTGGGCCCCCTAGCATCTGAAGAAGCAGACGTGCCCATTGGGCCTCCTAGCCTCTGAAGAAGCAGATGTGCCCATTGGGCCCCCTAGCAGCTGAAGAAGCAGACGTGCCCATTGGGCCCCCTAGCAGCTGAAGTAGACGAGCCCATTGGGCCCCCTAGCAGCTGAAGAAGTAGACGTGTCTACGAAAGCTCATGCCACCAACCCTTCTCTTGTTAGTCTCCAAGTACTACTAACTACCTTGCTGGACCTTTCAAATTAGACTAACACGGCTATTTCTCTGATATTGTGTTCCTGAAGTACAACTTCCAACATTCTTTGCCCTTCCACAGGTTTGCTCAGAAAAGAGAGTTGTAGTTTATGAACATCTGGGAGACCATATCAACAACTGTAGTTTGCCATTCTGATATATGACAGAACTCTTCTATCATCAGAAGGTTCCAACCACGGTCTCATGAGACCATAAACCATTGCTGGCATAGCTGGCCAACTTTAAGACAGGTTACAGAGGGTGAATAGGTGTGATTCCACAGTGGCCAGTATATGGACCAGCAAGTATACTTGGAAATTCCCTTCCACAGGAGGCCTCCCTTAGAACGCACCACCTTGTGGAAGGTAGGCTTCCAGTACACTTGCTGGTCCAGTATACTGGCCAGTGTGTGACCAGCCTCACTCACAAACATTCATTGAGCAACACAGTTAAGAAAGGTTATAAACATAGTTCTATGTGCTCCAACACACTGTCGGGTCTATGCTACAAGAAAATGAGAAAAGGGATGTTTTTCTGCCTAGCACTAGAGTACCCATTAAGGAGCCGTTAAAGACCCTTAATGGGTCCTTTAGTGCTAAGTGGAAAAACACCAAAGAACGCCTTTTCTGTCTTTGTCTTCACCTTTTAAGAGTCATGAGGAAATGATAAAGCAACTGTTCAGATGAAAAACAATCATGCTGTATTCTGTACTTTTACATAAATATATAGTTAAAGAGCTTCATATATATGTACTTGATCTATTATAAACACTGTGGCTGCATCCGCACAGCATGCCTTAATTCGGTTTAACGAAACCAAAATAACTGAACCGGAACAAAACTGTCTCCACTGGCTTTCAACTTGATCCGTGTCAAGGGCATCCCGCCGGAAACCTTATCTCGGATTCAATCTTGGGAGGCCCCACGGCAAGTCCTCCCTGCCCATTGCCAGTCAGGATTGTGCCCACCCCATTGCTGTTCCCTCCCAGGATCAGCTCCTCTCACTTAGTTCAAAGTAACAGAGATCAGACCGCTCCCTCATGGCTGTGCAGCTCTCCGCCTCCTTTCCTCTGCACCACCTTTCCCTCCCCCTTTTCTTCCAGCTTTGTGCTCTTCCCTCATCACCCCCATCGAAGAAGTCTGGATCCCCCTTTCCCGCCCATGCTTCCCTGGCGCCGAGAGGCTGGGCTGGAGGGGACTGAGGGTTTTTTTTCATTGCTCAGGGCACACAGCAGCAGCAAGTAAAGCCCCATTCCTTTAAACATTAATACAGAATCTCAGCTGCTTCCCCTCCTTTCACTTTCAAAGGTCTGAACTTCTGAAATTGCGCAAATTTGCAACATTGTTAATCGGGAGTGAAGGGGCTTTCTTGCTACACTGTAGCGCTGCTCTGTGAAGGCTGCTCCAAGAAGTTCAGGCTTGCAAGAGAAAGGAGGGGAAGAGGCTGAGATTCTGTATTAATGTTTAAAGGAATGGGGCTTTACTTGCTGCTGCTGCTGCTGCTGCTGTTTTGCTTCAGATCAGGCAGGGAAACACACACACACCCAATGACGTGCCCAGCATACGGACAGCCATTGGATACAGTGCGATTGGGGGAGGGACACCCTGAACACGGAATCTCATCCCTTAACACGGTACTGTCCACACAGTTAAAAAGGAAACACGTATCGACGCACGATTCGGAGTGAGACCTGTTGCAATCAGGATTTATTTCAAAACGTTTTAACATGGTTTAACATGGAAATAGCGTGTTAAGCCAAACTGCCGTCTGAACTGGGAGAACTCAAAACGTTTTAAATTCGAGATAACGATGCCATGAAGACGGGGCCTGCGTGTCTTTGTTTTAAAAGTATAGATTTAAAAGGTTAGCTCAAAATATTATTCTTAAATGCAAATTTTCATTTTTATTTTAGTACTGTTCCACTGAGCAAGCTTCTACTGGTACAGATGCGGAACACGTACAACAGTTCTACAGTCTTCTTACTGCCTCCATTGACATATCCAGGGGCTGGGCAGAAAAAATTCCAGGATTCACAGACCTCCTAAAGGAAGATCAAATGCTGCTCATAGAATCAGCCTTTTTGGAGCTTTTCGTACTGAGACTGTCCATCAGGTAAAACCAAAATTCATATGGTGAGAAGTTAATGATTTCTTAGTACTTTTAAGTAAAATTAGGAAGCCATGATGACTCCTGCAGCTAAGAATACGCCATAGTAGAATACTCAGGGTTAGAATGCTGTGTTGTAAGAGTACTCTGAGTTGAATTTTTATTCTGCAAGTATATGGCACCAGAATAGGTAGCTTCATCAGTACAAGGATTCTTTGTTGGTTTACACTGATTATGTTACCCAGTAAAACCCCTCATCAAACAATTTTAAAAATAAATGATGAAAATCTTGCCTCAAATTGCACCTTCGCCTTTTGTTTGCCTTTTATACTCACCACTGGATTGACTGGCCCCAGCCTGGCATTCCATGCCCCTGGCAGTAGCAGGCATTTCCGGGCTGCTGTTGCCTGTGGGAATTCCCGCCCGATCCACCCCAAGCCGTGAGTCATTCTGAGAGTTATTATTTCCCTTCTGTGGAAGGAGCAAATAATCAGTGGCTTGGGGATGGGGGAAGTGGTGTTTTTAAAATTTCCTGTCTGTTCTTTCAGTCTCAAATTCACCCCAGGCCCACCCCTTTTACCGTGGCTGATCACAGCTTGAACTTAGAGGACTTTGCCTGTTTTAGCATGTCTTATCTCAGCCTCAGCGTAGGGAACTCCAGTGAGGCTGCCTCCAGATTGCAGGAGGCAATGCAGGACCTAAACATGGCCCTGGGGTCGCCTCTTGCTGCCCTAGGCTCTCCTGGACTTCTGGCAACCTTCTTTTGTGATTGCATCATTTGGGGCTACCAGATAGCCAGCCAACTACCTCCCTCTCACTTCTGTTGTTTTCTGTAGCCCCTTCTGATGCAATCATGGCTGGAGCTTGCCAGACATCAAGGAAACATTGCTGCCTGGTTGCCTGATTTCCTGTAATAGCGATATCACAGATTTTCAGACAAGTATCCCAGGGCTCTAAGGGCCCTCTTATAGCACTTGGTTTGATTTCTTGTTTTTGGATTAGTTTCTGGAAATAATAACATCACTTCCACTTCCACTTTAGCACCTTGAAAGGCAAAATGGGATAACAAGCAAATGTTTCAGATGCTTGGCTAGTCTGTAGAGGTAGCAGATCAGAAGGCAAACTATTCCTAGATGAACAATTGTAAGGCTAACGTGTAAACCTACAACACTAGGAGTGCTTCCGCTTTGGAAAACCGCGTCCACACTACAGCATTGACTCCCGTGAGAAGTGTCGCTAATGGGTGCTAAGTGCCCCTTAAACCGGTTTCCCAGAAGACTACATAGAAGGTGTTTGTTCTTAGGGTGCATCCACATGGTACTTTTTCCTGTTGCTATTGTCCCTCTACTGCAGCAGATCTAACAAATGCACGTTCAATTCCAAATTAAGTGCCCCCATGGGGCTCAGCAAAACGCGCATTTAAAATGCACTGACCGTCCCCAAGGAAGCGTCTTTTGCTTACCCACATCTTTTTCTCCCCGCCCCTCACTGTTTCATTGGGTGCTCGTGCGATCGTGCGCTCATTCACAAGTCCAAAAGAAAAATTTACAAGTCCTCTGTTCGTCTCCCCTGCTTGCGAAGGCAGCCGGGCTGCAGCCAGCGCTATTTACAAGATCTCCAGCTGCCGAAACGCCTCCCCCAGCCAGCAATCATACGATCGTGCTCTCATTCACAAGTCCAAAAGAAAAATTTACAAGTTCTCTGTTCGTTTCCCCTGCTTGGAAAGGCAGTTTACAAGATCTCCAGCCCCAAAATGCCCCCCCCCCCCCAGCCAGCGATCTTGCTCATACACTTTCACTTGCGTGCGGGCGGAAGCAATTCATTACAATGTATCTTTGCTGTTTCTCTTTGTGATTGGAATGCCTGCCTACTGTTTTCATATCGTGAATGCTGGCTGTGGATGAGAGGCAAAAAGAGAGAGAGAGAGCTTGCTGCCTCGGAGAGAACCCCCACCCCTTTTGCCACGGAGCGTCTCCATGCAAAATGTTGCTCTGAATACCCGCGTCTTCCCAGAAAGTGCGCTGGTAGTCTTCTTTAAAGGGCATCATTTTTTGCTGCGCATTTTCCTAATTTGTGGCGCTGGAAGCCCGGATAAAAGCCGTGCATGGGGGTGCTCAGCGACAAAAGAGGATTTTTTGCGGACTTTAAATTGCATGGGGATGCACCCTTAGTGATTTTTTCATAGGACTGTAAAGGATCTTTTTGGATCCTTCCACCCACAGTTTGAAATAAGGTATTCCAGGAATAATTTTGCTATGTGATCTGCTGATTGTGACCTCCCTTTACACGGTCATCGATCCCAAGTGAGTACCTTGTGTAGTTCAGGAAAAATTAAAGACGTTCCGAATCAAGGTAAATAATCCAGACAGTCAAAGTGTGTCAGCATTAACACAGAGACCACTTCCTGCGCCAGATAACTTCACGCAGGCCACCAAGGAGGTCTGTGGGTCATAATGGTGGCAGGTTGAGTGTAGGTCCACGCAGCTGCTGCATTTGGCCAGTGCGCTGAATGTACTGTGGGTGAAGAGGGCCTCGGAACCAGCCTGTTTCTGGATTATTCACAGTGCCCTAAAGAAGCTATATGGGTCTTGCTAAAGACACTAAAGAAGTGCTACCTTAGAATGTGTGTGGTTTGTCTTTAGGCTATTTGACCCTTGCAAGGTCATTCCCCAGAGAGCACCCCCAGAGCCTCCCTAGCGCCAGCTTTCACCCAAGCCCCGAGTCTCTCTGTACCCTTTGCCTTTCTTCCAGCAGTAGCAGCAGTGGGAAAAGCTCTCTTTAAGCGCTGGACGAGTTTGTGAACGAGGGAGGAACAGAAACAAGTTTGTGGAAGGAGGAGAGACAGAAATGTTGACTGTCACCGCTACCTGAAGGTAGCCCAAAAAGCGCATCACGTAGGGGAGACTTTTTCCAGTCAGGAGCGGCCTCAGTGTCTCTTTTAAAGCAACCAGTAGCGCTAGAAACAATTTCACGTGTTTTGGCAGAAAATTCTTTTCTGCTTCCTCTCACGCACCTGAGCGAAGCAAACATCACAGGAACAACAAAAGCTTTGGGAGGAACAACCCGCAGACACTGAGGGGAGAGAGATGTCTGAGATGACCACATATCTAAAGGAATGCCTCCTTCCGCAAGGTGAGGGTCTTCTCAGCAGTAGCACCCAGATAATGAAACAGCCTCTCCTCTGAGATGGGTCAGGCACCTTCCCTGTAGACAGGTAGATGTCTAGTAGACTTTCTTCATGTAAGGGTCATCACCTCTATATTAGGTCCATTGTTTCAGGGACTGTGGCTCTGCTGTGCCCCGCACCATACACCTTTTGCCTGGAAGAGGTACAAAGGTTGTGTTAACCTGGCGGGTTGTCTTAACCGTCCTAGATGTGGCTAGCATAGCTGCGGGAGCACTATCCGCTGGGGGGACAGGCCTGCACACACAGAGCGACTTCCAAAAAGGAAATAGCTTTCTGTAGTGCGGATGCTCTTGGGTGGGAACGTCCCCCAGCTCAGGGACGGCCTCGGTGTCACTGAGCCAAGTGCAGAAAGGCCCCCAGCGTATACAGTACTTTTAGTGAATCCATTTTTGTGTTTTTATATTGATCTTCTTGTAATTTGCCTCAAATGTCGGATGGGATAGAAATGCAAATAAATACATTATTGTCCCTTCCTTCCTCGAGCTGTTGCCAAAATGACGATTGAGCAAGCGCTTTAAAAGCAGAGGCAGGGAAAGTATGGAACAAAAATGCATTTATTGTGGACACCATTCCTAGGGTCTGCATGGAATGTCCTTCCCTTTCCTTTTGGCTCTGGGACCACATTCCCTTCCTCCTTTACTACTCACTTGCCTAGATGTCTAGACATTTTCAAATAGCTTTTTTTATACACTTCATTTTATTCTTTTCCCTTTTTCTTTTCTCTAGATAACATACTATAAATAAATAGAACTAAGTTACACAGGTATTTGTTGTTGTTGTTGTTGTTGTTGCCAAAATGTTGGAGGGGATGCAGTTCAAAAGAGACACTAGTCCCCCTGCTCTGAGACATTTTGAGTCTTTCTAGATCTATGCAGTATTGGGAATATACTGGCTACTTAGCCTCTATTGTTGATTCTCCCATGTAAATGATTATTTAATTCTCTTTGTCATAGGCATTTGTTTGCTGGTTAGCCTTTAAAATGTGTATATTATTTTTGTCATGTAAATGCAGTATGTGGATATGGCATTTAAGAGGGACTTGACTGAAGTATATAAAATCATGCATGGTATAGAAAAGGTGGACAGAGAAAATTTCTTTTCTCTATCACACAACACTAGAACCAGGGGGCATCTATGAAGCTGATGGGTAGGAGAGTCGGATCAGACAAGGGGAAGAATTTCTTCACCCAGAGGGTCATTGATTTATGGAATTCGCTGCCAGAAGAGGTGGTGACAGCAACCAGCCTAGATGGCTTTAAGGAAGGGTTAGACAAACTTATGGAGGACAGATGTATCAATGGCTACTAGAATGGATGCCTAAGTACATCTTTCAGGCTTGGGGGACAAGCAGGATGCCTCTAAGGCCATTTGCTGGGTTTGGGGAGCAGGAAAAGGTTTGCCCTTGTCTCAGCTTGAGACGCCCATGGACAACTGGTGGGCAGCCGTGTGTGACAGAATGCTGGACTAGATGGGCTGTGGCCTGATCCATCAGGGTCCTCTTATGTTCTTTCGATATGTCCTAACATACTCATAGCTTCTCTTCTTTCTACATTTAAGATCTGACATTGCTGAAGATAAGTTTGTTTTCTGCAATGGACTTGTGCTTCATAGACTTCAGTGCCTTCGTGGATTTGGGGAGTGGCTCGACTCAATTAAAGACTTTTCCTTAAACTTACAGAGCCTCCACCTTGATATCCCAGCCTTAGCATGCTTATCAGCTCTAAGTATGATTACAGGTAAGGGCTTGTTTGACTTTGCCTACATCTCTGCAGAGATTTCCACGTGTGGCTGTGCATCTAAACCCCAGTTCAAGCAGCCCTTTGGGGTTCCAAAGAGGCCTACTGGAGTGGGAGGGGGCTGACAGACATTTATTACATTATTTGTGTTCTTCATAACACAGGCACCCAGGCTCAAGATGATTGGGAGTATATTCAGAACAAGATGTGATGATGGCAATTCCTTTAAAATAACGTTAATCTAATTTGTAGAGTAAATGGCTGTAATAGCTATTAACCATTTATTGTTTATTTTTCAAAGAAGGAAATTCTGGTTGGTTGGTTTTCAGTGGCAGGTGGTGGACATGTAACGTGGCCTGCCTAGGTTCACCTTTTACCCTGTTCATCCAAACCACACACAAAAAAGCACATCCCATCTTGTAGGCGAGAACTGGTTTTAAAAAGGTGGGACTTGGCCTTACCTATGGCCAGTGGGTTGTGCTGTCCTCAGTCTGGGGGCTTTTTGTGGGTGAAAAATTCCCACAGAGTACTGCTTGGCTGTGTCTCCATTCCACAGTAAAAGTGCCTTAAGGAGGCCCCTGGGCATTTGGTCTCCATTGGAAATTGATTTTGATGAAGGTGCCTTTGTTGCGTAATGGAGTGCCCAGTGACATGTGAGAATCGATGTTTCTGTACCCTCAGACAAAAGGGAGGCCTTAGAGAGACTGTGTTGCCCTTGTATTCCCAACCGTTCTCTAATCCACCTTTTCTAGCACAAAATATTCAGGAGAGGAGGGATTGGCAGAATAGTGTGTGAACAATCCCACCGCATAGCCAGCTCTGAGGTGCATCGGCGACGCTCTTTTTTGCTGTCTCAGTCACAGTCACCTGGCTGGTCCCTAAACTCAAGTTTCTGTAAACTCTCTAAATTCTCTAGATCTTTCTTCGGTTCTTTCCCCCTCCACAATTCACTTTGTTGAGGACCACATAAGTCTTTGGAGGATAGGAGGGAAAATAGCAGAATTTCTGGTTTTCCTCCAGGACCCACCAGCAAGGTATCCTGTTTTAGGTGCTCCCTCAAAAGTCTATGGCAATAAAATCAAATCCAGGAAGTGTTTTAAGCAAGTTAGTTTTATTTTTGAAAGAAGATTAACACTATAAAGCCTTGTCCCCACTCAAGGAATAAAATGCTATATACAGTACAAGGCTATTTACATCGCTATTTAAATCGCTATGTGAAGAGCGTTAAAATGAAGCAAAGGAGCATCTGGCAATCGGATTCAACCGCAATTTTGTGTCCCACCACTTCAAACACTTCCAAAAAGTGGATTGGGGAAAGGGATTCTTTCCCCTCCTCTGCCTTTCCCCACTCCTCTCTCCCCATTGCCCAGGGCACATGGTGGCAGCGGCAACTCAAGCCCTGTTTGCCCGCTCACCTCCACAGCCACCATCCCCAGCAGGGGTTCCCCCCCCAAAAAAAACAAGCTCCTTGGGTGGCTGGCTTACTCTGCTGCTGCCTCCGCCTGCACACAGACACACATACACGCTTGTGCACTTCCCCGCGGGAGCTGGGCAAGTGAGTGAGTGAGCAGCGTTGCCGCTGTGGCAGGCAGGTGAGAGGGCGGGTTGGACTGAGGGCCGTCGCTTCACTTCCTTGCTTCTCCCAGTTCCTGCAGCTTCCCCCCTTTCCCCTTTTTCATGATCAAGGAAGGAGGCTGGGAGGGAAACAGGCAGAATTGTGTAGGACCACTTGTGAAGGGCAGAATCCTCCCTGCCGCTTTCCTTGATCTTTAGGCTTGCGTGTGCGTGAGGGGAAGCGTGGGTGGGAAAGGAAACATCGTTGTAAGGTGTGAAGTGGGTGAATTGTTACAATGAAACCGGCTGTTATAGAGGGGAAACCTGGCATTTTAACTGACAAGGGGCTGTCCTGCAGGGTGAAATCCCACCCATTTCACGAGGCATCTAGCCCAATACTGCTCTAGCGTTCCCACAGCAAGAAGGAAGAAGCGTTTCAAAAGCCAGAACCGGAAAAAAACACCTGAAAAACCACTTGTTTATTTATTACATTTTTAAGCCAAATAATCCTCAAAATACCCCTGAAACTGATTGGGAATGGGGATGAAGAGGATCCAAACCGTTTGTAAGCCACTTTAAATGATTGGGGGCTGGGGACGATGAAGATCCAAACAATTTTGAAACCACTTTAAACTGGCAATGGGAATTCAGCCGGAGAGCTGTTTCTTTAAGATAAGGCAAAATGGCTTCTGTCATGCCACAGTGTGGCACACTGAGAACATGAAGGCCTCCCCAATGCTTGACTGCGTGATACCATCCCAAATTGCAGAACAATGGGCCATTTGTGTGGCATGGTGGAGTGTTAAGCAATGCTAGTAAATACGGATAACCCTGAAGTCTTCTGGAACTGATACCAATTACAAGGAGAACCGAAATGGCACCTCTGTTTCAATTTCTCAAGTGCCCCGTTGGCCTCTGTGACAAGCTAAAGAGACTTTCTTCTTAATTATCTTTAACCAAGAGCTGCTGTTTTTCTAAAAAGTCGGAATTTCAGAGTTTTCTTCAGATTTTAGTAGGTGACACAGCATAATATTTTTCTCAAACCTGAAATAACTGCTTGGAGATTCCTTTGCTTTACACGTCGTTGGCAGGAAAATAAACTGCAAAACAAAGATAATAGCAAAGGTTGGTTGAGGTCTTTTGGTTTAGAGTGCCTGTGAATTCCTGATGGAATTCACAGCCTACACTGATGGAGCTAGCAGGAGTTATTGATCTCTACTTGAATTCACTAAATAAATAATGGTTGCCATAGCTATTGAGCATTCACAACTGGTAGGGAAGCTGGAAAATTTCCATAAGCACCTTCTGTGATAGTTCTGCCATCAAATCTCCAAATGAAAGTATGACACTAGAATTCATTTCCTATCATTTAGGGGACCTTTTTACTTTACCTGTGGACCTTTCTGATCTGTAAATGGGCAGTGTGCTATTCCTGTTCCTTTGGAAGCATATGTCTTGCTCGATACGCACATGTAGGTTGCTTATTTAATTGATGAGGGTTTCTTTTTACTATTTGCTTTGTAGAGCGACATGGATTAAAAGAACCAAAGAAAGTGCATGATCTATGCAAGAAGATCATGAGCAGCTTTAAAGATCACTTAGCCTTCAGCTGCCAAAGTAAAGGACAACCTTTTGAGCCTGCAGAATCAAAGGTACTAGGGGTTCTTGCTGATCTGCGTTCCCTCTGTACGCTCGGACTACAGCGGATCTTTTACCTGAAATTAGAAGATTTGGTACAACCCCCTTCCATTATTGATAAACTGTTTCTGGACACCTTACCTTTCTGAGGATTAATTTGTGCTCAGAAAAAGCAAGCCTTGTGGATGAGAACAAACAAAATGACGGGAACCTATTGCTAACAATGCTGCTCTCATTTGACAGACGGAACTAAAACAGTTTCAGCCCTGAACAAGTATTTTCTAATGTGTTTCCTGGCATCCTGAGGCCTAAAGCAAACTGCATTTCTGGAAACAGAAAACTGAAAGCGAGGAAGGGTTGCGTGAAGTTTTTTATTTGCTAATACAGCACTTTTCAGCAATGCCACCCCAAGGAGAAGGGTCTTAATTCCACCTCATGTTAGATGGTGAACCGAGAGTGGTAGATGCTTGTGTGTTTGAAAACATTAACATTAAATTACTGTTTCTTCTGGTTAGTATGTATTCGATAGTTTATACCCTGTACCAAGGAGACATTATTGTGGCACAAATTTAAAAACTTTCTCTTTTCCTAATAGTTATTATTAATTCATATAAATCAGATATAGCAAAATGACAATGGATGTTGGCTCCCATGTCAAGTGCAATTTTTAAAGTGCTGT
Organism: Aspidoscelis tigris stejnegeri; assembly: GCA_023333525.1. NCBI lineage: Eukaryota > Metazoa > Chordata > Lepidosauria > Squamata > Teiidae > Aspidoscelis > Aspidoscelis tigris. The sequence goes on from JALMGA010000008.1 coordinate 2,396,743, forward strand.
CTTACAAAGTCTTGTTTGTTAAGTATAATATATTTTAATACAGAAATTAAAATACAGTAGAAGTGAGGAAGAAGTTTTAACCCTCATTAATTTTTTGACAAAAAAATTTCCAAACTTTCAATCAATATAACATGGCAAACATATATAGATGATAAAGCACAGGGGAAATTTGCAATGAGACGACGTACTTATTTAATAAATAAATTAACCTGGGCCGGCATTAGACATAGACTTTGAATTAAATTTATCAATTGCAGTGCAATCCTAAATTCTTGGGAGAGCAGTGGTCTTCTCTTGTATAAAGCCAGACCTGAACTGAAACCCTGTTCTAGCGCGTGCATTCATCAGCCAGATACATTTTGTTCTGTGACTTGGGCACATATATGCTGGCAAAGCCAAATGGTCTTTGTGATCTGAGCAAAGTTGCTGGGATGGAGGACAGAGATTGTTAAGGGACCCTGGAAGATCTCTTGCAGGAGGTCACGTCAACCAAGTCTGGGGTTAGTATTCAACTATTAGTAGTAAATGTAAGACAGTTTGGAAAGTGAAAAACAGAAAGAAATTAAATAGTCTGAATGTAAATGCTAGGGAGGGTTAGAGGACTACATTTTAAACATTCCATGTACTCCTGTTTTTGTATGTTTATACTGTTGTTGCCATATTAATATGAAAAAGTGTTGCATAGTGTTTTTATTTGTATAAATACTTGCTTGCATGAGATGTAAACATTTGCCTGTATTTATTGCAACGACCTTTTGCTCCTGGGGGGCCCATCTTCAAAGGTTGACTAAATTCTATGTTCACACTGACTCGTTACATGCGTGTGAGTAGTCTCACACACATATATGCATACATTTTTATTAACCAGCTGTATATAAAATTTGTCTTTTCACAAGCAAATCCTATCCGTTTGTTTGCAATGACTTGCAAGGCAGTACAATTTAGCACTTTGATATTAAATATTTTGTTCATGTTTCCTAACTTATGTTCTTTACAAAAAATGCAGACATTGTATTAAATTAAAATTGCATTAGTCATTTTGCTAAGGAAAAGAAAACACTTTGGATGTTGATCTCTCTTTTGTTTTTAGCATATTTATATGGACATTAAATTATAACATATGCCATATTAACTGCCTGATAGTTACATTGAATAACCTAGGTATCAAGCTATATCTGGTTTCCAAACTTTTGGTATTTTATCATTTATTATATTTTGATGTGCTTTTGGAGGGAAAATTTATTCTTCTATCAACGTTTGTATTCATGTTAATAGGGAAGTATTATTTTGAATTTACCTACAGGTGTTTGCTGGGGGGGCAGTATTGACTTTACGTGCACACAGAATAGTGTAATTAAATATCAAACGAAACTGACTTGTAGGTTGATTGCATTTGCCTTCCTTGTAATTTAAATATTTTATTTTTAATTTTTTGAACTTACATACATGCACGATCACAAGAGAATTTTAGAAAGTATACTAATGTAGTTGCAAAATGTAATCATCAGTCTAGTTGAGGTAATATGGACATAACATTCATTTTATTGGGTTTCATGTTTCACTTTGACAGAGTGAGACAGATCCTCCTAGATGTCTGATAATGTCAGCTGTGACTAAAGTAAATCAAATATGGCGATTTAAAACACTTAATGGGCAGAATTCTTTTGTTGTATTTCTGTTGAGTATTTTTTAGCAAAAAAGGTTTTTAGCAGAAAATATACTTTTGAAGGAATAATGCTTTGTATTTGCAAAATTTGTGCTTTTGTCTTCCTTAGATTTTGGGGTCCATCCCTTTACCTATGGAATCTATTTTTTAAATTCACAGTAATGATAATAACTGACAATTTGAATGCGCAAAAAAGGAAAGGAAATTAAAATGGATTCTACTACTTAGAATCTGCTCTGTGTGGACATGCCTTGTTTCCTTGGCAAAATCAGGAATACTTCTGCTGTTAATGGAGAGTGCCTTGTTTGTTTTTTCTATTTCAGTGGATTTTACAAATGTTTCTCCTCTAATGGCAATGCTTCTTTGTCTTTGTGTGTGACTGTGTGATATCCTATGGGGTTGAAAGGAGTGTATATATCAAGTGTAAATTAAAAAGATTAAAACTCATTTTCCCCAGAGATCCTATTTGTATTGGATAAGTAATTGTCTTAACATTTCAAAACAACAACAACAACATATAAGTCTCTATTAAAAGTGACACCATGCTTAAAACAACAAATGAAATTACTGGAATTTTTGATTTTGTATTGGAAATAATGTTCACTTCTTTTATCTATTTATAACAGTGGTACATCCCCATGCATGGCATTTAATCCATTTAATCCATTTTTAGTCTGGATGAAGGGGCAAGTTCACATTGTGCCCATCCCCATGTGACTGCCAGTAAGGTGGGCTCTGTTCAAATACGGCCATCCCCACACAAACCGTGCTAACCTCCTGCGTGGATCAACAGCATCTTTTCCTCTCCGCCAGCGGGAATGGGGAGGGACCGCACTCTGCGCAGCCACAACCAAGAAGACAACCCCGACAAGTCCAAAAGAAAAATAGCCATCTGTCTCTCTCCCCACCCCCCACCCCCCGCAAAGGCAGCCAGGCTGCAGCCAGCACTCAGCCGGAAGTAATTCATTAGGCTATGGCTTCCCGTGACGGCAAAGGCAGCGGCTGCAGCCATCGACCGCGCGATCATTCCCTCATTCACTCTCAACACTTTCATTCTGATCACTCTGGGCTCTGATCGGGAAGTGAAATATAGCCATGGGTATTTACAAGTTCTCTGTTCATCTCCCCTGCCCTTTGCTTCCAAAGATAGTGATTTCACTGTAAAAATCCACCCCGTAGCAATCCACCCACTTCACACCTGATAACAATGTTGCAATTCTGAGCAATTCTGGCTCTTTAAAAGTTCTTTAGCAAGGGAAAAGGAAGGGAAGCTGCTGCAGTTCTGGGAGATGTGTGAATGTTGAAGGCTGTGTGTGTGCAGGCGGGCAGCAGAAGCAGAGTCAGTGTGCTTTTTTTTTTTTGAGATCTCGGCCTCTAATCCCCGCCCCTTTTGCCACAGAGCTTCTCCATGCACAATGTTGCTCGGAATACCCGCAGCTTCCAAAAAGTGCACTGGTAGTCTTCTTTAAAGGGCAGTCTTTTTACCGCGCATTTTCCTCCTTTTGTGCCGCTGGAAGCTCGGAGAAAAGCCAGGGATGGGGGCGCTCAGAGGTAAAAGAACCTTTTTAACAGACTTTTTATTGCTTGGGGACGGGGCCTAAGAATACCTCTTAAGCACTCAGGCAACTGCAACCTTATTCATTTATCAACTTGCAGTATAAGAAAAATCCAGACAGCAGGTCAATGAAACTGCATTATGAAACAGCATCTCTTTTGGACTAGGCATGGGGGGAGTCCAAAGTTTGCATCCTATTTGGCACAGAAGCTCACCTGGGCACCCAGGATCATTTGTTGTCTCTGAGCCTAACCTACCTTGTAGGGTTGTTTGAGAATGAAATAGAGGAAAGGATAATGGTTAAATGTGAAACATTTCAGTATATAGTTAAAGAGTTTGGTTCATTTGCAACAAAGAGTAATAAAACCCTGATTTATCTTCATATTGTGTGAACTGTTTATTACCAAATGCAGGCCCATGAGCCCTCTAAACAAACATGACTCTATGACAATGATTCATTAAGGTATATAGCAATCAGTATTACTGGTTTGGGGTGCAATCAGATAGGGCTTTTTTCAATTACCCCTTTTAGAAAGCATGCCCTTCCTGTAGCCATTCAAAAACAAAACAAAACCCCAGGCATTCAAACAATAAAATGGAATAATCCTGCCTCACATTTCCACATTGCTCTTCTTTCACCTTGAAGTCCGGCAACACCTTCCTAACATTGATTGGTCACTGAGGGACAACATTTGTTCCCCTCCACTGTGTCCCCTCCCAGTGTGACTGAAGAGAAGGCTTCCAAGGCTTCCACACATGGTAGGTCATGCAAGGGTAGCTGTCCGAATGCAGACAACCCCAGCAGCAACCTGTTCTGGCTTGTGACAGATTACTTGCTCTATGACCAGGAAGGTACTTGCCAAAAGGCTGACATATTATCAACTGGGGCCAGTTATAGAGAACATACAACCTCTCTACTGAAAGAACTTCACTGGCTGCCAGTCCCTTTCAGGGTACTGTTTAAACTGGCTGTCTTTACTTATAAATCTCCGAATAACTTGGGACCAGGATACCTCCAAAACCGTCTTATATTTTATGATCCTGCCAGGCTACTCAGATCAACCTCCAGGGCTTTCATCTCTGCCCCCTCCTCCTCTCAGGCTTAACTGGTCGGAACTAGGGCCAGAGCCTTCTCAGTGGTTGCCCCCTGATTTTGGAATGCCCTCCCTAAGGAGGCCAGGCTACCCACAGCTCTCCCCGCCTTTTGTAGGCAGGTGAAACATTTTTATTTTGGAACGCTTTTAACTAAATAGTCAACTCTTAACCTGGTTTTAGTGTAATTTATCCAGGTTTATCCTCTTCCTTTCTCTTGATTTTTAAAATTTTTATTTCTTTGTATTACAGTAACCAAATGCAAAATTATTACAAGATAATTAAAACACTTCTATACAAATAACAGGGTAAAATTGATGGCTGAGAATACCTGAAATAGATTTAATTTTGTTCCCAATTCAATAGTGTAAAGATGTGATTCTCTTGCGTTAAAGGCTCAGTTATCAGTAGTGAAAATAGCCCCAAGGTCATTGTGATTCTCATTGTGAAAATAATTGTGATTCTTCATAAATCTTTGGTGAGGCCACATTTGGAATAATTTGTACAGTTCTGTTTACTATGCCTCAGAAAGCAACTAAAATGATCAGTAGATTAGAATATCTTCTCTATGAAATAAGGCTACAATGTCTTAAGAGTTTTAGAAGGGGACCTCACTGAAGTTTATAAAATCATGCAGGGTATGGAAAAGGTGGATAGAGAAAATTTATTTCCTCTATTGAGTAATACTATAACTGGAGATCACTTTGTGAAGCATTTGGGCAGGAGAGTTAGTATTGATAAGGGGAGGTATTTTTTTTCATGCAATGAGTCATTTGTCTATGGCAGTGGTTCTCAACCTGAAGGTCGGGACCCCTTTGGGGGTCAAATTACCCTTTCAGAGGGGTCGCGACGAGCCTCCCACCACCCTTCCCTCCCATCTCCCAGCTGCTCCACCCTCGTGGTTGGGGTTCCCCACAACATGAGGAACTCCATTAAAGGGTCGTGGCATTAGGAAGGTTGAGAACTGCTGGTCTATGGAAATTGTTAAAGGAGTTGGCTTTTCTACCCCGCTTTTCTCACCCATTTAAGGGGACTCGAAACGGCTGACAAAGCGTCTATTCTTTTCCCCACAACAGACACCCTGTGAGGTGGGTGGGGCTGTGAGAGCTCAGAAGAGAGCTGTGACTAGCCCAAAGTTGTACTAATAAACAAAATATTGCTGCCGTTATGTAAATTGTTCATGTTTGTTTGTAGTTACATACGTTATCTGAATTTTTTATGAGAGAAAGATTTATTATATTGTAACAGTTGAACAGAAATAAAAATTTATTTGGAAGAAAAAAATTCTATTCCATAACAAAACAAAAATGTACTTAAAAAATTAGGGCGAGTTCTCATTACCACTTAAAACTGTTTAAAAACGGTTTGGGTCCTCATCATTCCCACCCCAAATCAACTAAAACTATTTTAAAACAGTTTGGATCCTCATCGTCCCCATTCCCAATCAGTTTCAGGGTTATTTTGAGGATTATTTGGCTTAAAAATGGAATAAACAAACACCGGAATTTTCCAGTGGTTTTTTTTCCCACTTTTGCTTTTAAAACCTTTCTCCCTTGGTGCTGTGGGAACACTAGAGTATTCCCCTATGCAACAGATTACTGTTTCAATGTAACAATTCAGCCACTTCACACTGATAACAATGTTTCCTTTACCACCCGCACAAGCATAAAGATCAAGGAAAGAGCAATCCTGCGCAATTCTGGCTATTTAAAAAGGGAAAGCTGCTGCAGGAACAGGGAGATGTGTGTATGTTGAAGTGTGTGTGTGCATGCAGGTGGTGGCCGCCGGGCAGCCAGCCAGGGTGCTTTTTTGCGGGTGAAGCTGCTGCAGGAACTGGGAGATCATGTTGAAGTGTGTGTGTGCATAGGCGGCGGCAGCAGAGCAAGCAAGCCAGCCAGGGTGGTTTTTTTGGAGGGAACCCCTGCTGGGGATGGTGGTTTTGGAGGTGGAGCAGACGAACGGGGCTTGAATTGCTGCTTCCCCAATCCATTTTTGGGAGTGTTTTAAGTGTTTAGAGTGGGGACAGAAAATCAGGGTTGAAACCGATTGCCAGATGCTGTTTCCTTCCTTTTAATGCGCTTTACATATCAATGTAAATCCCGATGTAAATCTCGATTATTCCTTGAATGGGAACTCGCCCTTAGAATGTTCCATTGGAAGAGGGTTTAGCCCTTTGAATTTAGACCACTCGGAAAAGAATATTCTGAATTTGAGACAATTTGCACATCCTTAATATATCATCAATTACTTTACTATTCATGAAATTAATGAAATATTCATAAAGTAAATTAAGTACAGATCTTCTGTTAGGAAAGCAAAAAAGTTAAATATATTACATATGTCACCTTTCTTCACTCGGTTAATGCATGATTGTAATTGGAGCTCTGAGAATAAACATTAATTCAAAATAAAATTTGGAAAGGTTTTTGTAAGGAAATGCCGTAACAAAAATGGTGAAAATTCCATAACACAGGAAATTGATTATTTCGAGTCTTCCCGCAAATGAAAGGGCTTCATAATATGTATCATCTGCCTTCAGCACATCAAGCTTGGATTGGAAAGCTGTTTACATAAGTGTGGCACAACAGTTGTTTGGCCTCTTGGACTGCAAAAAGTTCTTTTCTTTTGCTTTTTTCTTTCTAAGTTCTAAAGCTGTGATCAACCGCAATGAAAAAAAGCATCTCTGAGTTGCTTGGAGAAGGCTTTGAGGTGGGATTGTTCACACACTGGTCTCCCTCTCACCCTCCCCTGAGCTTTCTGTGCTAGAAAAAAAGGTCTTGGGTACCCAAGTGCCGCTCATTGTCTTTGTTAGGTCTGAACACAGACTAAGTTTGTCCATAATTGAATCCTTAGGGCTGAGTTTACATCTAAGTTTTAATTCAGCTTCAGTCTAGTTTAAGGGGGAATTTCCACTCAAGGAATAAAACTGCTTCAAAAAGGTTTGGATCCTCTTCATCCCCAGTCCTCAATCATTTAAAGTGGCTTACAAATGGTTTGGATCCTCTTCGTCCCCATTCCCAATCCATTTCAGGGGCATTTTGAGGATTATTTAGCTTAAAAAGGAATAAACACCGGATTTTCCAGGGTTTTTTTCCATTCTTGCTTTAAAACACTTCTTCCTTTTTGCTGTGGGAAGGCTACATTATTTCCCTCTATAGCAGACTGTTTCATTGTAACAATTCAGCCACTTCACACTGATAACAATGTTTCCTTTCCCACCCACGCAAGCCTAAAGTTCAACAAAATAGGCAATCCTGCACAATTCTGGCTGTTTCCCTCCTTCCTTGATCTTTAAAAGGGGAAAGGAGTGAAGCTGCCGCAGGAACTGGGAGATGTGTGTATGTTTAAGTGTGTGTGTGTGTGCAGGCGGTGGCAGCAGCAGAACCAGCCAGCCAGCCAGGGTGCTTTTTTCAGGGTGAAGCTGCCGCAGGAACTGGGAGATGTGTGTATGTGTGTGTGTGCAGGCAACAGCGGCAGCAGAGCGAGCCAGCCAGGGTGCTTTTTTTGGGAGGGACCCCTGCTGTGGGTGGTGTGTGTGGAGGTGGAGTGGGCAAACGGGGCTTGAGTTGCCACCGCTGCCATGCACCCTGGGCAATGGGGAGAGAGGGGTGGGGAAAGGCTGAGGAGGGGAAACGTTTTAAGATTTTTAAGTGTGGGACACAAAATCAGGTTTGAATGCGATTGCCAGATGCTCCTTTGCTTCCTTTTAACATGTTTTACATAGTGTTGTAAATAGCACTGTAAATTACCTTGTATATTGGGTTTTATTCCTTGAATGGGAATTCACCCAAAGAGCGACAGAACACGTCAGCAAAGTGACTCGTTATTTCCTTTCTACTTTACCTAAACCAGCTTGACACTTTGCTGATGTGTTTTCTCACCCTGAAAGTGGACTGAAGCCGAATTAAAACTTGGCTGTGAGTGCAGCTTAAGAATATTTTTAAA